>CM066036.1:174950224-176250105 GCA_033557465.1 Ichthyophis bannanicus | reverse complement strand
CTTTTATTAACACCCCTAAACTGCTGACTTTTTTCCCTAAAATATGCCGTCACATGCAGAATTCTGGCTAGTAATGAAGGAGGATGGTAAAGCCCTCCAAGCAAATGGAGACGAGTCAGGCCAGGAGATGAAGAGGTCATGCTATCCTTCCCCACCAAAGAGAGCATGTAGCTTCTGCACATGTATGACCCACAGACTCTATTGCTGAGCTGCATGGAGCAAGCAGTTGTAAATTGCTGCAGGCAGAGCTCAGAAGCCATTATGACCATGCATGAGGAACTTCAAGATGATCTGAATTTTATGACAGGGCTATCTCAACCCATACGTAGGTCTTTTCATGCCACTATGGCCATAATCGATGGAATATCGCAACCCAGCTTTAACAGGTCTTCATACCAAATATTATGGGTCATACAAGCTGGGCTTGACAATTATATGAAAATGCCAAATCAGAAGTTACAATGCCAAGACCTTGACTAGCCTTCTGTGATGTAGCTGATAGACATCCATTTCCCACTGACAGCGCCTCAGCAGATGGAAATTCCAGGCATTGCCATTCCCTCAATGTGCAGGTGGGATATGAAGTGAATATGACTATGATGAATATGGTGGCAGATGTCTGCTCGCTTAGGACATTGGCCTTTTTTTTTCTCATGCATCCAATTAAAGTGGTTCAATGTTAAAACCTTGTAGAAGGCATATCCCACAAGATCATAAATTGGATGTGCACACCGTGCTGGCTGAAATTGGAAGAAGCTGTGAAGACTGGAGGGGTCTGGGCTCCTCCATGCCCACCCCTCTCTTCACCCTGCCCCTCAGAAAAGGAAGGCACTTTGGAGAGAGACAGGACTTGCAGAGCCTTCAATGGCACATGCAAGCTCAGAGGTCCCACGTCTTCTGTTTAACTGATGCTGGCGCATGTCCAGGAAGCAGCAGCAGGGAGAAGAGAGAAGCGATGTTGGATTGGGGTGGAGGAAGAAAGAGGAGATGCTAGATGGGGGGGCAAAGAAATGGGATATGCTTGCTCAGAGGATGGACATCGGATGGAGGGGTGGTAGGTGACAGAAGGGAGATGCTAGATCAAGACTGGGAGAGAGAGCAGGTGCTAGAGCAGTGGTGGGGAAGATGATGATTCGAAGAACTGAGAAAAGAATGGAGATAGTGGCTTGTGTGAAGGGAGATGGTGTACGTGGGATGGGATAGGGACACAGAGGAAAGATAGAGACACAGCTGTGGGATGCGGGACACTGGGGAGGGGGGAGATAGGATGGCAGGAGAAATGATGAACATGGAGGTGAAGGACGACAGAGGAGATGCTGAACATAGGAGGATGATAGAGACAGAGAGAGGGAATGCTGGACATGGGAATAGGGAGATAGGGAGGTGCTGGTTATAGGAGGGGAATAGGGACACAGAGGGGAGGATGCTAGATGAAAGCTGGGCTAGGGAAAGGGGAGACTGTGTAAAGGATGGCTGGAAGGGAGAGAAAGAGAGGAGAGACTGGACGATAGGTGGGAGAGAGAGTTCATCTGCTTGGGGTTTCAGTTTAATTCCTTGTTACATATTTCTGTTTTTAGTTTGTGGTAATTTATTCTGTACTATTGTGCTCTAGCTATGTGACCGAGGCCAGGTATTCTGTCAGCATAGAGTTTCTTTGCAGGAATCTCTAGTAATCCAGCTTATTCCGTTTTTCCAGTAGATATATGGATGTTCTAGAGCTCACTGCAATATTGCTGCTTTTTTCTGGGGAGGCTCTTTATTATTGGCATGTTGGAAGCTAGTGTGTTATGGTATCATATGATAGGGAATGAAATAACAGCTGGATTCTGGCAAAATCTGGAGCCAGGTGGCAATGCTGATTGACAGTTTCAAGGCATAATACATCTTTTCTCCTAACTCTTCCGCTCTACGTACAAAGGCTATGTCAGTGCCAGACTTCAGGAAGATGTCTTCTTGCACAGGTTAGCACCATAAAGTAACACTGCAATACGGGGCAACCATTAATGCACACAAAGTGTCCATTTGGTGACCAGGGGAAGTCTTCATTTAATGGCTGCATGAGTGTGAATGTAATGGCGATGGATTCAGCTACCAGCTTTAGAAGGTATAATAATGAGCTGCACAAGGGTTCTTTCTGCATTCAGGATGGCTTCAGCTTACTTGCCTCCCATTGCAAACAGGCAGTAATTTTCACGGCCTGGGTTCAATTTCCCCACAAACTGAAACGTAGACTACTAATGCATGTATGCAGTGAGCTGATACCTGAACTGACAGCTGAATCCGAGGCCACTTTGAGGCACTAAGGAAGATTCTTTCCTGCTCTGGTGGTCCCCCTCATATACTAACCTTCTCAGCCTTTTCCTGACCTTTTGGGGGTCCTCTAGAGGACTGAAACAGAAGGAAGAATATACAGGCCTTTTGTCCATGGGGAAATTTCTTCTTTGAATCAGGGGTGAGTGCACAATTCAGAAGATGAATTTCCTTCTGCAAATATGGAAAGTGCACATCAAGTAAAGAGAACCCAAAAGGATGTTAAGGACTCTGACCCATATATAAGCGGGTGAGATACAAACAGATGCCGACATCCAGAAAATTATTTTTTTGGTATAATTTATCAATATGAAGGTTTAATTTGTTAAATGAATGGACTCAGGTACAAGTTACAGTCTAGTTTTCCTTTCCAGGCCCAAAAAGAGAGGGCTTCAAGTCTATGCCTGAAAAACCTGTTTACAGTCCATAGGACCCCGAGAGCACTGAGGTCAGACAGGAAAAAGGAAGGTAGCTAACAGTGAAGTGCTGGTGTCTCTTTTTCATGCAGAGAATCCTGAAATTTTGGCATTAACAATAGGATAAAAACATGACCTTCAGAAAGCAGCATGGCCTCTAAACTCCTAATAGAAAACAAAGTAATCAATAAACATCTCTCTGGTAGAATCCCTTATGAAATGACTGAAAAGTTTTGGAGAGGCAAAGAAAAAATACTGTTTACCAATTGAGTAGAAAGTGAAAGACTATACAAGATTCCCTGTGGGATGCAACATAGCCTACAAAATGGAGGAACCTTTCCTTGCCAGCCATATCTCAAGGGCTTCACACAGGCTCTTATGGCCTGATGGTCCCTGCTGGTACCAGATAGGTGCTCCTTGACTTTGCAAATGATATGTCTTGAGTCTTTTTCTGACATTCCTGATTGTTCTGCTGTGTTGATGGTAATGCAGTGTGTTTTGTCAATGCTTGGCAGAATTTCTGCCACCGGTGTTCTGTTCAACCATCCTTTCTACCTCAAAGCCTGCCTACTGGATTGGGATCACTTCTAGGTGTTGTGATAAGGTGAGCTGTGAGGATGAGATGAAATTGGAGAGAAGTGAGGAATATGCCTTTAAAGACAGATGTAAACAGGGTTCCCATAGAAACCACAAGCCACCAGAGCATGCAGTAGCTAGAGCTAAGCCCTGCCCAAGCAGTGACGTAAGAGCTAGGTTGAACCCTAACAGCTCTCACATGTGCAGAGAGGAGGGTGTGGCTGAAAAGAAGCACCATTTTAAGACTGCTTCAGAGTTTGGTAAAAGTAGTCGGGAGGAAAGGAGTCAGGAGGAAAGGAACCAAGAGGAAAGAGGCCACGAGAAAAGGGAGCTCAAGGAGCAAAGGAGAGGCGGAGGAAAGACAGCTGATTCTTACTCTCAGAAAGCAGTGGAACCAAGGTTGGAACCTGTCCTAAAACACCCCAGAGAAGAGAAGCTGGAAAGGTTTGTTTCCACGTGGGGAAACAGCTCAGAGAGCCAGCCAAGTAATAGAGGTGGGGCAGACAAGTTTGCTACAGTTCCTAACAGAGGCTTTTCTGAAGACGTGGTCAGAGAGCTGAGGAAAAGCGCCAAACGCTGTGCTGCCTGATGTGATAAGCAGCCATAGCAGTGAAAGGCATTTGTCTGAAAGAAGCTGAGTGCCGATGCTGTGGAAAGAATATTCCTGACTTTGATGTTAAGCCTGTTTTGTTCCCCTTCGTCATTTAATTTTGGAGAACTTATCCTTGCCTTGTTTTTGCGCTATGAATTTTGATGTGAGGGAGAAACCCCGGAATAAATTTCTTTGTTTTGCCTGACAAACTGTGTGATCACACTACTTTGCTTGGAGAGTATATGAAACTACAAGTCCCAGCATTCAGTGCTGGCAGCCATAGCCTGGGACAGTACTCAAAGGGCAAATAAGGCAGCCCTTTTGCCTACCAGCCATTGGCCTAGGCAGGGGGTCACAACAGTGTCTCTATAGTAAAATTGGAGTTAGAAGATGGTATTCATTGGGCATGTAGCATTTGGTGCAGAGCATCCCTAATTAATAGCATAACGGAGTTCATAGCAGCAAAACTTTGACTATTTCAGATAAATCCCATCCCTGATTTAGATCTGCTGTAAAGGTTGTATTGAGTCTGAATTCGGTGACTGATTACAGTCCAGGTGAACAGTGCTGAGCCATAATGTCATATGCCATGCTCTCAAGTGGAGGGGACACCACCACCTGAAGGAAATGGCTGCAGATCTGAGAGCAGGTGCCAGGCTTTTGGACTAGCCAGAACCTCAGAGAGCTGTAGTACATTTTCTAAAGTTATTTTCATTCCAGATGGAGCCAGCAAAGGTTTAGACACAACGGGGGCAGTAGTGCTTTGTAGAATAGAAAGACTTCTCCAGAAAATGAATGCTGAAGGAAAAATCAAGAGAACTATGTGTAACAGATAAAGGGCTCTAAGAGAAGAGGGGTATTGTAAAACTCTCTTTGATTTTGGTAAATAAAGTTAGAAAAAATTGTATTTTGTTTCTATTCTGTTGAAAAATGATTAGCAAAAGAGGGAAGTTAGGGCATCCCAATAGAGATGTTCCAATAAAGGTAAAAGTAACCCAGATGCCTTTAAGTATAGAACAAAGTTGAAAGATTTCAAATTACCCCATCAACTGATAATCAGATTGTTAATATGAACAAAATACAATCTCTGAAATGCCTTTATGCTAATGATAGAAGTCTAAAAAAATAAGACGGAAGAGTTAGAATATATAGCACTAAATGAAAGGTTAGATATAATTGGCATCTCAGAGACCTAGCGGAAGGAGGACAACCAATGGGATACTGTGATACCTGGGCAAAAACTATATCACAATGATAGAGTAGATCAAATTGGTGGAGGGGTTGTGCTCTATGCTAGAAAGGGCATTGAGTCAAACAAGATAAAGGTTTTACAGGAAACAAAATAAGAAGCTATGGAGCGCTAAGGGAGGACAAGGACATAACTGAGAGACTGAATGAATTATATGCTTTGGGCTTTACTGAAGAAGATGTAGTGAAGTTGCCCATGCCAGAAATGGCATTTAAAGGTGATATATCAGGAGAATTGAATGAAATATTGATAAACTCGGAAGATGTATTACAACTATTTGATAAACCGAAGAGTAGCAAATCACCTGGACCAGATGGTGTATATCTGAGGGTGTTTAAAGAATTGAAATATGAGATTGCAGACCTACAATTAGTAATCTGTGAATTATAATTAAAATTATCTATAGTACCTGAAGATTGGAGATGGTCAATGTAACGGCAATTAAAAAGGGTTCCAGGGTGATCCGGGAAACTAAGGACCAGTGAGCTTGATGTCAGTATCGGGCAAAATGGTAGAAACAATTATGAAGAATACAATTACTGAACATGTACTGTAGATAGTCATGATTTAATGGGAGAAAGCCATATGGATTTAGGCAAGGAAAGTCTTGTCTTATTAATCTGTTATATTTTTTTGAAGGTGTGAATAAACAGGGAGATAAAAGTGAGCCAGTCAATATTGTGTATCTGAATTTTCAGAAAGCCTTTGACAAGGCTACTCATGAGATACGTTTGGCAAAATTAAAAAGTCATGGCATAGGAAGCAGTGTACTATTGTGGATCAGAAATTTGTTAAAAGATAGAAAACAGAGAGAAGGGCTAAATGGCTGATTTTCTCAGTGAAGAAAGGTGAATGATAGAGGGATCAAATTTGCAGATTAAATAAAATTATTCAAGGTTATTAAAACACAAGAGGATTGTGAAAAATTGCAAGAGGAATGTACAAATGACAGATGAAATTTAATGTGGACAAGTGCAAAATTATGCACTTAGAGAACAACCCAAACTATAGCTACATGATGCAAAGAACCACCACCCAGGAAAAGGCTTTAGGTGTCATCATGGATAATACATTGAAAGCCTCTGCCCAACCAAGGATATTATAATACCTCTGTATTGTTCCATGGTGTAACCACACCTTAAATACTGTTTGTAATTCTGGTTGCCATATCTTAAAAAGGATATAGTGGAATTAGAAAAGGTAGAAAAAAACCAGCCACCATTTCAATGGGACGTCTGTATTTCAGGATGTGGAGATTTCCAATGCAGATCTGCAGTTATTCACGGATGCTGCGGGAGTTATGCCGCTACTCGTGCAGCCGCTACTGATCTCTCAGATCACATTATACAGAGGATTGGCAGATGGTGCTCCTGGACTTTCATTATCTGTGTTCGCTTATGAGCCCTGGAGTTTGGGGCAGCTACTTTTTGTTCAATTTCTAACTCTGTTCCTTTTTTACAGATGCATGGCAGTGGCCCCAGCACTGTTGGCTGATCGGCCACTCATTCAGTCAATGGACTGGTCCGCGGGCAGCTGTGTGATCAGTGGGACTTAATTTTGGCCTTGCTTTGGCTGAGGTATCTGTATTGTTGCTGGGTAAGCATGGCCTTCGTTGGAGCCAGCTCCTGCCCTTGCTGCAGCATTATGATCGGGTGCGAAGTTGCCCATCAGCGATTAACCTGCATTTGGGTGGCAATGATCTCTGTTCATGGATATGCAAACAGATTCAGGCCGGCAAAAAGGGACTTACCAGAGGTTTTGCGAATATTCCCTGGTGTGATTTTGTTATGGTTGGACATCATTCCAAGGCCCAAATTAAGATCAGTCGCCAGATTAGGCATTGGATTTGCGGCAAGGGGGGTTATCAGATTATGCACAACTTGGCAAAGGCTAAGTGAACAGGTCTTTTTCAGCAGGATGGTGTTCATCTGTCCCCAGATAATCAGAATTCGCTTCTCAGTTATTGGCAGGAGGCCTTGGAATTGATTGTTCTGCATGATGCCCGCTGGTCGCAGCTTTAGGGGGGTGGCTCAGTGGTTTTAACATTTTCCCTGTGCCGGTGACGGGTTCCTGGATGCTTCCGGGGTCCAGAGCCTTATGAGTATCACTGTTGGGCCGTGATCAGGTGACCTCGGCTTGGATATTTCCTGCGTTTGTGCCCCATGAAGGGGCATCTGGAAGCTTGGATAATTTTGTTAGTCAAATGGCGAGGTAGGCATGGGGGGGGGGTACAGGCTTGCTGCAGGTAGGACTGCGCTGGAGGGCGGAGATGGTATCACCTTCCTAGTAATATAGCTGGTGAATTGCCAGATCCGGTGAGGTCGGTTATGATTGATTATCCTTGGTTGTATGAAAGTTTGAGTTGTTTCATTAAAGCTGCAATCAGTTCATTCCCAAACACGTGTTATGTGTCTTTTGTAAATGGAAACTGGGGGGTTGGATGAGGGAGACAGTGTTCAGGGTAAAGGGGGGAAATATGGAAGTATAAAAGGAGTGCACCAGATCCGTGCTATCCCGGTTATGAGTGACATGATCAAATTTGCAGTCGACACAAAATTATTCAAAGTTGTTAAAACACAAAAGGATTGTGAAAAATTGCAAGAGGACCTTGATAAATTGAAAGACTGGATGTCAAAATGGCAGATGGAATTTAATGTGGACAAGTGCAGAGTTATGCACCTAGGAAAGAACAACCCAAACTATGGTTACATGATGTAAGGATCCACGTTAGGAACCACCACCCAGGAAAAGGATTTGGGTATCATCATGGATAATACATTGAAATCCTTTGCCCAGTGTGCAGCTGTAGCCAAGAAGGCAAATAGTATGCTAGGATCCATAAGGAAAGGAATGGAGAATGAAACAAAGGATATCATAATGCCTCTGTATCCTTCCATTGTGTAACTGCGCCTTGAATATTGTGTGCAATTCTGGTCATCAAATCTTAAAAAGGATATAGCAGAATTAGGAAAGGTAGGTACAGAGAAGAGCCACCAAAATAGTAAATGGGATGAAAGGATACATCTATGAGGTTAAGATTAGGGCTCTTCAAGTTGGAAAAAAGACAGCTGAGGGGAGTTATGATAGAGGTCTATAAATTAATGAATGGGGTGAAAAGGTAGACATAGATTGGTTGTTTACTGCTTCAAAAAGAAGAAAGACTAGGATACATGCAATGAAGTGACAATGTAGACCATTTAAGATTAATAGGAGAAAATATTTGTCACTCAATGTGTAATCAAATTTTGGAATTCATTACTGGAGGATGTAGTAAAAGCTGGTAGTTTAGCTGGGTTTAAAAAAAGGTTTGGCCAAGTTCCTGGAGGAAAAGTCCATAAACTATTAAAGCGGACCAGGGAAATCCACTGCTTACCCTAAGATAATCAACATGGAATTTGTATACCTTTATGAGAACCTGACAGGTACTCATGACCTGAATTGGCCAGCATTGGAAACAGGATATTGGGCTTGATGGACCTTGGTCTAACCCAATATGACATATCTTATCTTCTCATGATTCTATTTGAAATGTTATATATAAGGACAAGCATTTAGATTTGCTCCAAAATACATCAGAAAAAAATATTAAACGGGCAAAAAAGATGGAATTGAGTTGCTCCAATTCTAGCACAACTACATTGATTAAGGATGAACCATTAAATTAGACTGAAATTACTAACAACATTACACATGGAGCCTGATCCTAGAAGGGGCATGTCCTTGCCATCTGGATGCCCCTGAGCAGGACAGGTCCATTAGGACCCAATTCTGCACTGCAGGACCCAGATGTTCCTGTGGGTGCAGGATCGGGCCCTGAGATAGTCTGGTGTGCCCCTGCATATACCCAGGGATGTCCTCCCCGCATGCCCTTCTGACTCTAATAGCGTCGACCACTGTTACACTGCTACCCAACCCTAGACTAGGCAGCCGGCACCCGGATCGGGCAGCAGGGCCCTACCTGCCACCTGTTTCAGCCTTGGTAGAGGGGGTGTTTCGGTCCCAATCGCCACAGTCCCAGCTGCTTATTCCACCTCCGAGGTGGAATAAGCAGTATGTCCACCCCTGACCCTCAGGATATACAGGGCTGTGATCTGAATCGGCCCTGTAGGTCCTACCGCCTTGGCCCACCCCGCTCCGCCTTCACTCTGCTCCCTCCTGCTCTCCCCGTGTTGCTGCTTTGGTCATTCAGGGAGAGTATGTGGGCGAATAAGAGCAGGACGACTTGCGGGGCTGAATGTCCTGCTGAAACATGCAGCCCCGCAAGTCCCCTTACTGAATTCGGTCCAAAGTGATCTGGGATTTGGGCACAAACTATATGTTTGACAGGTTTACAGTTTTCAACCCAACCCTATCATTATCATCTGAGAAAGATGTTTTGCTGGATGTTATCAATATAAGAAACTGGAGAGTAACTTCAACAAGATGTTAGAAGGGGAATACATGTGGAAATTAACAATTTTCAGCATCAGTCTTTACATCTGCCCCAAGACATGCGTTAAGTGCCAGCCTGAAAAGGCAGATGCAAAGGCCAACACCCCCCAACAATCATCACCCCTTCCTGACAGCCTTCTGACCATCATCTCCTCCAGACATTTTCCACCACCAAGAGTCTCCCTTGATCTCCTCAACATCAAGTACCTCCCCCAAACATCAACCCCCTAACACCCCCTGATGTTCAGATCTCACTGATAGGCCTCCCACAAGCACAGCTCTATTACCACCACTTTATACCACCCCTGGCTCTTACTGGGGATCCCTGGCATTTAGTAAGCAGCTGGAGAAATTCCCCAGTTGCTCCTGGTTCTTTGAAGTCCCAGGTTCAAAATGACATCCCTGACCCCTAATAGTCTCTTGGTACTACAGCTAGGAGTCATTTTGAACTTGTGGCAGGTGGAGCAGGAGCGACTGGAGGATTGTTCCTGCTCCCTACTAGTCAGACACTTAAAAAAGTAGCCCACTAGATACTAGAGATGATCAGTAAGAGCTAAGGGTGGGACCATAGGGTAGTGGGCTTGTCTTAAGAGGGCCAATTGGGGAGTCTAGATATTAGGGGATTCTTGATATCAAGGGCCATTGAGATGGAGTCTTGCTGTGGGAGGGGGTACTTTGAGAGGATGACGATTGGTGGGGGTGTCAGGAGGGGGGTGATGATTGTTGTGGGGTGTTGGGAGCATGTGTTGACACCTGCCTTTTCAAGCTGGCATTTATGCATGCTATGGGGCAGGTGTAAAACTGGTTATTTAAAATTTTTAAGATCTACAGATAGAGACTGTTTGGATGATTGCTGTGTGATTGCAGTGTCCCTGCTAGATATTTACAATGAAAGTCAGAGGGAAAAAAGCTGCTCCCACTCACATTTGGGGAAAAGCTGGAAGACCTTTTTTCCCCATGTGTTGCTTTTTTAAAAATTGCTGCTCTGATTAGGCATTCTTAGATACATTCTATAAGAAGCTCTACCTTTGTCAGAGCCTTTGTAAAATATAGGGGGTATTTTCTATATCCCAGCCTGGAAGTCTTAATTCCCTCTCCACAACTTATCTAAAATGGGTCATCAGACGTCTAGCACACATGTTAAAGTGGCCCAATGACATTAACTACACACATTAAAATGATAGAACGTCTGTGTAAACTAGGTCATAATAAGGGCATGACATGCTATAGTCTTACCACTCACTAAGATATACAATTTAGCACCTGCCTAGGATTTGGTGGATATATTATTGAAGGAGCTCAGCTTCCAGCACAAGTGAAGCTTCATTTCATCTAGGTCATAAAAAGAACACCCAAGTTATGTTGCAAAATATGGATGCCCAATTTTACAAAAGGTTATGGTGTGTGAAGTATCTTGTAAACTGCGACCACCACCACAGCAAAATATTTGTGTTTAGCAGAAAATACAGTGCAAACTGACATCTTATAAAAAACATGATCCAAAAAAAAAGAGCAGGGTCATTTCAGGCTTTGTGCATCTAAGTGTCAGCGCCTACAAGTGTAACTAAGAGATTTTTCAAAATTGCATTATTTTGTTTGAAGTGGTTTTGAACACCAAAGACATAAACACAATTTCCTCTGAATTAGTCTTCGAAATCACGGGTCCAAACAAGCAGTTAACATATTTCAAAGCAGGTCTCAATACTGATACTGACTTTTTTTCAAGTATACATGTATTTCTGTTGCAAATTAGGAAATATATAGGGGTGTGTATGACCAAAAAACAAAAAATTCTCAACAGTTTAAAATGAATATTTGCAGATTTTCATGCATTTTTGTGTTTCTTTTGCCTACTGTTTCTTTAGACGCGCATTATATGTGCAAAAGAATATTTTTATGCATGCAATCACTTGTACATGTTAATTCATAGATATACATGCACACAAGTGATTTTTACACATTTTAAATTTACAGGCACCCAAAGGAATCAAATGTGCTCATAAGTGCATACTCCTAGAAATGCACATATCAAGGGCATATTCAGTGGCGGAGACTAGTCTGAAGTGCCCAGTCGCTTTATTAAACCCAGATATTCAGTGCTGAATATCCATTTTACACTGCTGAATAGCCGGGTTCGCCAGACAGCAGCGTCACTATCCGGTTAGCGGTGACATTCAGCTACTAACTGGATTTTGACAACTGATCAAGGCTAGGAGAGCTATTCAGATAACCTAACTTTAACTGGTTTAGCAACTAAGTTAGGGGCTGAATATCACCGCTAATCAGATCGTGACTGTCACTGCCCCGGATCTGTCCACAGTCCCCCTGTTTTTTTGTTGTTGTTGAGGGAGGAGTGGTCTAATGGTTAGGACAAGGTACTTCAGGCTGGAGGGCCAAGGGTTCAAGTCCCACCTGGGACAGCAATCTCAGTCTGGAGGTACTGGGATTTCTAGTCCTATAGGCACTCCTTTTGGTCTTGGGCAAGCCACTTAACCCTCCATTGCCCACGTTCCCTGTAAGTATTAACGTATGTGTGTCATATCCCCTTGTGTTAAATGTATCCCCCAATTGACCACTTTGACCCGGTGAAAAGCGGGATATAAATACAGCTAAATAAATAAATAAATGCTGTCCAGTCAGCTCATGGCAACCCTCTGGATAGTTGTCCTAAACCATGTTTGGCCTTCAGTCAGGTGGCTCACTGTTGATAGAGTGGCACCCATAGCTGCTGTTATTGTATCAATCCATCTCATTGCTGGCCTTCCTCTTTTGCGTTGACCTTCAGTCTTGCTAAGCATGATGTCTTTCTCTAATGATCTCTCTATGCACGATGTGTCCAAAGTATGAAAGTCCAAGTCTTGTCATTAACTGCCCATTTTTTATGCAGTCTGTGGGGTTATTCAGTGACACTAACTGGTTAGTGCCATTCAATATCAGGCTGCTAACTGGCTAAAATGTTTTGAAGATCTACCCCTACCTATGATTGTAAGATCTATCTACACCATGCTCTGAATACACCTATTCAAATCTGTACATGCCTGATACATACTTCTTCCAAAATAGCTACTGATGCCTGTATGCCAATTTTCCAGAGCCTCAATTTTCCAATGAACTAATTCTTTATCTTTAAACGGCACATTTTGCAAACCTAAAATCATCTTCACTCTAGCTGAACGATGAAGGTGACATAACACTGCATAATATAAAGCATAATGGTGTCACTATTTCAAACAAAAGGCAATCTTACAAGTTCTTATCCACTGGCAGTAGTAAGCAAAAATATTTCACTGAGTATTTTTCTAGGTCCTGTAGAGCATAAGATATTTCAAACAAGATACACAAGAGAGGTAGGAGAGGAAACAAGGTAGCAGCACTGAACAGTAAGCTTCTCAGAGAAGGCATTGAGGAGGAAGTCTCTTCTTACTAAAACTTGAACATCTCTGATCCATGGCTCTCTGTATTGAGTGCTTATATATGTTGTGGATGGAATAGATGCAGCAAAAAGGGCATGAGTTGATCTGATGGATAGGGAACATGATATGGTGTTGGTTGCCTGAAAATTGATTTCTGGCATATGATTAATGATCATTGCTGTCACTGTGATTGGTATGCTAGCTAAAGACAATAATAAGAATTCTGAGACAAGAGCCTAAACAATGGTCTGAGCTTCAAAGCCTTCTTTGAGCTCCCAGGTTCTTTAAATCAGAAGGTGGAGCTTTTTCCTAGAGCATTAAGGCCCTCACCCATGGATCATCCAGTCACTGCCAATCCAACACTACACTTTGCTAATGTGTGGATCATACTGATGGTGCTCTTCTGAATTTGAGATCCTTCACTGGTTGGCCTCTTTTCATATTCCTTAATTCACCCCCCCCCCCCCCAACACACACACACACACACACACACTATTTTCTCTCATCAAACTCAAGACTCCTTATGGACACAGAAGAGAGAGGGACATAAATATGAAATTCAAATCTTGTTTGTAAACTTCTGAACTTTCATTTCTCCTTTGCTCTCTCGGTGACTCTTCCACTTCTCTCAGAACTGACAATTGACCCCATATTGGACAAACTTTGCTCAGTTCCCTTTTTTAAGTTTTTATTTATATATTTTTCATATAATTTCAACCACAAACGTGAAGAGAAATAAGACACATTGGCATTCAATAACAAATCCAAACCACAAAACAGCAGATCACCTCCACAAATTGTAATCATGAAACAAGAAAATATGGGAGAAACAGGGAGAAAAGCCAATGAGGTTTATCCAAGGCGTGATTATTGCTAATTGAAAATACAATTACTTTCATGAGTTTGCTAATCGGGAGCAGATGAAGGAACAGCAACCAACCTTGGAGTCATCCTAACATCCCAAAACTTGTTGCAGTTACCTAGGGACAAGAAACAAAGACCCTATATTCAAAGGGAGTGACACGGTTACTGCTGTGTTGCTCCCTTTATCCAGGATATTCAGTGGCACTAACATAGTAGCATAGTACATGATGGCAGATAAAGATCAGTATAGTCCACCTAGTCTGCCCAGTAAGGTGGCTAGAGTGGATGTAATCACTGCTCCGTGCAAGTCACCCTCCCCCATGCCTTTGTTTAGGGTTGTACCCGTTGCTTCATGCACGAGATTCTCTCTCTCTCCCCCCCCCCCCATTTATTAAAATATAAAAGATAATTAAGTTTGCTTTGATTTCATCCTCTTGCTATAAAGGGATCCATTGTGTCTGTCCCATTCTGAATTTTGTTACTGTATTAGCCCCCTCAAGAGGGCATTCAAAGCCTCCATCACCCCTGTCAGTAAAAAAGAATTTCCTGATATTGCTTTTAAGTTTACCACCTTGCAGTTTCATCAAATGTTTCCCATTCTTTGAAAAAGATTTGTTTGTTCATTAATACCCTATAAGTATCATATCTCCACTGTCCCTTCTCTCCTCTATGGGATACATATTTAGGTCTTCAAGTCTCTTCTCATATGTCTTATGACACAGGCTCCAAATCATTTTGGTCACATTCCTCTGAACCATTTAAAGACTTTTTATATCCTTTGTGAGATATGAAGGGACATCCGGCTTGGACGTGCAATCACCGCTATCTGCAGGGAGTGGATTCCAAGACCTAGGCTCTCCACATGCACAGAGGGCTTGTGTGGGGAGTGCTGAAAGAGGGTGGGAGGGGGGAGAGCAGGAGGCGGGGAGGGAGTGGTGTGGAGGTGGGCCCACAACCCTGGACGTACAGGGCCTATTCTGGTCATGGCCCTGTACATCTGGCAAGGCCACGATGGATGGGGGAACTTATTCCATCTCAGAGGTAGAATAAGTCCCATTGCCAGAGGGAATTGCCCCCAGGCGGCCCCACCAAAATGGAGGAACAGCTGCAGGAGGCCCTCCACCACACGATCACAGCTGTTGCTGCCCCTGAAGGGGAACAAAGAGCAGCAGTGGTGGCGGGATGCCTGTGTTCCTATTGGGTATCCTGGTGCCACAACAATAGAACGCCATGACATGGGCGCTCCAATAGGAGTATGGGCAGGGCTGTACGAGGATGTATTTGGACATCCAACTCAGTGGAATCGGGGCCCATCCAGCCTGTCTATGTGCCCGATTCTGCACCCGAGAGAACATCTAGCTCCCGTGGGTGCAGTATCAGGTACCCCTTTGGGCCATCCCATTTTTGGACGGGACATTGGCCAAGATATGCCCGGCTTGGAATGGGGCTCATGGTCTCCAAAACTAAGCACAATACTCCAAGTGAGGCCTTGCCAATGACTTGTAAAGGGGCATTAATACCTCTTCCTTTTTGATGGTTATTCATCTCTATATATGCAGCCCAGCATCCTTCTGACTTTGACTATCGCCTTTTTGCATTGTTTTGCAACTCTGAGATCCTCAAAACACTAGCTTTCAGAGATCCCTTTCCTGGTCCATGCATACCAACCTCTTGTCCCCTATAGAATACTATTCCTTTGGATTTCTACATCTGAAGTGTATGACTCTGCAGTTCTTTATATGAAATAACTGCCAAGCATTAGACCATTCTTCCAGTTTTTGTAGATCTTTTCTCATGCTGTCCACTCCCTCAGAAGTGTCCTTTCTATTGCAAATTTTTGTGTCATCTACAAAAAGGCAGACTTTTCCCTTCAATCATTCCACAATATCACTCACAAATACAATGAACAGTATCAGTCTGTGTGGATTATTATATATTCGATAGGTCCAGGGGTAATTGCTTCTATAGGTCTGCCTGTCAATAAACCATGTGTGTGAGGGAGAGTGAAGTCTATGTGTATATGAAAATTAGACTTTCTTGCTGATAGAAAAATAATGCAGACATAGAATAAATTAGAGTTATGAGTTAGCAAGTTACACAGCTCTATGAAAGGTGAATAGTGGAGTACCCCGTGGATCTGTGCTGGGTCCGCTGCTTTTTAACATATTCATAAATGACCCGGAAATGGGAATAATGAATGAGGTTATCAAATTTGCAGTTGACACAAAACTATTCAAAGTTGTTAAAAACCATAAGGATTGTGGATAATTGTAAGAGGATTTTGATAAATTGGAAGACTGGACATCCAGATGGCAAATGAAATTTAATATGGACAAATACAAAGTTATACACCTAGGAAAGAAAAACCCAAATGATGCAAGGTTCCACATTAGGAACCACCACCCAGGAAAAAAATTTAGGTGTCATCATGGATAACATGTTAAAACCCTCCGCCCAGTGTGCAGTGGCGGCTAAGAGAGCAAATAGAATGCTAGACATCATAAGAAAAGGAATAGAGAATAAAACAAAGAATGTTATAATGCCTCTGTATCGTTCCATGGTGCGACCGCACCTTGAATATTGTGTGCAATTCTGGTCACCATATCTTAAAAAGGATATAGCGTTATTAGAAAAGGTACAGAGAAGAGCCACCAAAATGGTAAAGGAGATGGAAGGATACCCCTATGAAGAGAGGCTAAAAAGGTTATGGCTCGTCAACCTGGAAAAGAGACGGCTGAGGGGAGAAATTAATGAACAGAGTGGAACAGGTAAACGTAGATTGATTGTTTACACCATCAAAATATCGAAAGACTAGGGGGCATGCAATGAAGCTACAGGATAACCTATTTAAGACTAATAAGAGAAAATATTTTTTCACTCAGCATGTAATCAAACTCTGGAATTTGCTACCGGAGGATGTAGTAAAAGATGTTAATGTAGTCAGGTTTAAAAAAAGGTTTGGACAAGTTCCTGGAGGAAAGGTCCATAAACCATTATTAAAGGGGACCCAGAATATCCACAGCTTGACCCAATACAAGCATTGCGGAACCTGTGTCTTTTGGGGAAACTGCTAGGTACTTGTGACCTAGATTGGTCACTGTTGGAAACAGGATACTGGGTTTGACGGACCTTGGTCTGACCCAGTGTGGCATATATTTTGTTCTTATGATTACAATTACCAAGATAATAAATCACTGTTTTAGTAATCAAAGTCACTGATTCACTCTGCACTTAAACATACAGAAACTTGACTGCCTGTCTGGCTAGGCCCACCCCCATGAGAATTAAGACCATACCTTAGGTTTGCCAGAAGGACGATTCGGGCTGGGTCCGAGAAGTCATCTTCAGAATGGCACGAAGTCCAAAGGATGCCAGTGGCCCAATGCAGGCTGCAGGCATTTAACATACATAGTAAATGACGGCAGATAAAGACGAGCATGGTCCATCCAGTCTGCCCAGCAGAATGACAAGAGTAGGTGCACCTGCCGCTCCGCCACCCCTCCCCACGTCCCTGTTTAGGGGTGAACCCACCACTCCATGTAGGACACCCCTATTTGTTGAGAAATTAGATGGTTCAGTTTATTTTGATTTTATCCTGTTGCTGTAAACACAGAGCTTCGGTCTGTGGGAGAGCTTCACTCCTCCCCAAATTTAGTCCTTGTCCTTGCACACTGTCTGACTTTCCAGCTGGAGACAGGAAGGCAGTAGGGCTGAAGACGGCA
Organism: Ichthyophis bannanicus; assembly: GCA_033557465.1. Taxonomy (NCBI): domain Eukaryota; kingdom Metazoa; phylum Chordata; class Amphibia; order Gymnophiona; family Ichthyophiidae; genus Ichthyophis; species Ichthyophis bannanicus. The sequence continues at coordinate 176,232,532 of CM066036.1, read as the reverse complement.
GAATGGCAGGGTGTAGCAGAAAGTAGAAGGGGAGATGAAGGTACTGCGCAAAGTCTCTAAAAGTCCCCAAAAGGTGTCTGTGCCCAGCGTATAATTCCTTGTCCTGACTTTCTCATCACAGCATGTGGACTGGCTGGTCTTAGCCTCTGTGTGATATCTTCAATGAATCAGGTAACAGTTAACAGGTGGTCTTTCTCCAACAAAGGTCTATGATGTGAGAAGATGCTGGTATGCTGAATGGCTCATAACTTGACAGAATTGCTTGATCTGCAGGATTGAAGCTTGCACAGCATAAAATAGTTCCTTCTTGTAACAGGAAGCCATATTGCATGGCTCAGGCTTTGATTCAGAAGAGGCCACAGTACCACCCTACAGGTCACAGGACTGATCCCTGAGGTACGCCACTACACAGCTTCCTTTCTTCTAAGTGTATTTCATTTACCACCACCTTCTATTGTCTGTCAGTCAACCGATTTCTGATCCAGTTCACCACCTTGGGACCTATTCTCAGGCTGCTCAGTTTACTTCTACTACCACTACTACTACTACTACTACTATTATTAATCATTTATATAGTGCAACAAGGTGTATACAGTACTGTACAAACATATAAAGAAGACAGTCCCTGCTCAAGACAGATAGAACAATACAAGAGAAATAAGGGGTGTTCAAATAGGGAAGGAGACCACATCTGCACAACCAAGCCTCCCCAACCCTCAAGAATATGCAGACTATCTTCAAGCCAAGTTAGCACAATCCAACACTCACACCCATTACAACTCCACCCTCACATCCCTACCATGTACCTCACTGGATGCCGCACCTGACAGTAACCACATCATCACCACTTTTTCTACCCCAACTGAGAGAAGTATACAAAACATCATATCCACCATAAATACCACTACAGCACCTAACGACCCCTGTCCAGCATTTTGGATAAAATCACTTCAGTCTGAACTTAGCCCTTTCCTCTCCAAACTCATTGGACTATCCTTTTCAACGGGGATCTTCCCACAGAGCCTGAAGCATACAGCAATAAGACCACTACTGAAAAACAGTAAACTTGACCCAGCAAAGATGGATTCCTACAGGCCAATATCAAGCATCCCGCTGCTAGCTAAGATCATCGAGAAGGTGGTACATCAGCAACTTGACCAACACATTGAGATCAATGCACCCCTCGACCCTTGTCAACTTGGCTTCTGCAGTTTACACGAAGTGGAAACATTGCTAACCACATTATTCAACACCCTTACCATCGGGATCGACAATGTCAAACAAGGATTCGCCCTGATCTTCCTTGACATTGCCGCGGCATTCGACACCGTATGTCACGAAATACTCCTCTCCCGTCTTAGTGAGAAGGGCGTCCAGGGCTATGCTTTATCATGGTGCGCCTCGTACCTAACCGACAGATGGCAACAAGTGCGTTCTGGCCTCACAACATCCTCCTCTTTCCACCAAGAAAAAGGAGTCCTGCAAGGATCTTCATTGTCAGCACTCCTATTTAACATCTACATGCAGCCCTTATGCAACCTTGTCCGCTCGTTCAACATTAACTGCCTGATCTACGCAGATGATGTTCTTCTATATATGCCGTTCCTACTAAACAAACCAGACTTATCACCCCTGATCGCCTGTTTTGATGCGGTTACTGATTGGCTACTCTCACAGAAACTAAGAATAAATTTTAAGAAAACAGAAGTTCTCTTCCTTACAAGAAACACAACATTCACACCACCAAGCTCCCTGAAGGTCAGGGATGCGGAGCTCCTAAGCAAGCACACAATCCGGTACCTTGGAGTCACGATCGACCAACGTCTTAACATGAAGGCCCAGATAAACAATATGATCAAGGCAATATACAACAAAATCAAGACTCTCCGCCACCTGAGACAACGTCTAGAACCAGAAGATTATCGGACAGTTTATCAGGCGCTAATAATCCCACACTTCGACTACGCGAACGCCATACTACACGGCCTTCCTAAAAACTCCTTAAACCCGCTTCAACTAGCAATGAACGCGGCCGCCAGAGTACTGACCGGGTCATCGAGGAGGGAACACATAACCCCAATCCTAAAAAACCTGCACTGGCTCCCAGTTTAATCTAGGATCACCTTCAAAGTCCTGACACTGACTCACAAAGCCATTAATAAAAACTCTTCCACGTCACTCACAGATCTCATCCAAACTACACCCCTAAACAGAGTCAGGAGATCAGCCTCAGTCAATACATTGAACATCCCAAAGGAAATCATAAAATGCTCGCAATCAACCAAAAACAGAGCATTCGCCTTTTATGCACCAACTTGCTGGAACGCCCTACCCCCTACTATCCGGGCCATAAGTGACCTTACCCAATTTAGGAAGGCACTTAAACATCACCTGTTCCTACAATACTACGCACACCCAGGTCACCACACACCCCCTGCCACACCTATGAGCCCATTCGTTGGGGATGGGTGAAGAAAGCCCCCAGGTAGGTGAAAGACCCCAGGTAGGTGATACATTTAATACCTTTATGGAAATAGGTAACAGGGGTAACGTATGGAAAGCAGTGTGTATTAATGCCCGTAGCATGGGAAATAAGATCCCTGAAGTTGAAGCTTTGGTGGGAGTGGCTGACTTGGATTTAGTGGCAGTTACAGAAACGTGGTTCACAGAAAAACATGACTGGGATGTAACTATACCTGGCTATACTTTATTCAGAAAGGACAGGGTAGGAAGAAGGGGAGGAGGAGTGGCACTATATGTAAAAACTACTATTAAAGCTTTGGAATTACAGAGCTTAAAAGGGAGAGAGGAGACATTGTGGGTTAAACTAGAAAGAGGGAAAGAGAAATCTATTTGCATTGGAGTGATATACAGACCTCCCTCACAAGAGGAAGAGGTGGACAGAGAGTTAATTGAAGACATACGCAGCATTGCTAGGAAAGGGGAAGTGCTACTGATAGGAGATTTCAATATGCCAGATGTTGATTGGCACATTCCTGCTGCAGTATCATCTAGAAGTAAGGAGATCCTGGATTCTCTACAGGGAGAACTATTCAGGCAATTGGTAACAGACCCCACACGTGAAGGGGCCATATTGGACTTGGTGCTTACCAATGGTGAAAGTGTTTCTGATGTTGTAGTGGGAGATCATTTTGCATCCAGTGATCACCAGATGGTGTGATTCAGTATTAGGACTAGGGCTGTTAGAATCCATTCCAAGGTGAGGATCTTAGACTTTAGGAAGACTAACTTTGCGAATATGGGCCAATACCTCAGGGAGTCGTTAGTGGGATGGGAACAGCTGGGGGATGTAGAAAAACAGTGGGCAAAACTGAAAGGGGGTATTTTAAAGGCAACCAACCTTTTTGTTAAAATGGTAAATAAAGGCAAAAGGAACAGGAGACCGCTATGGTTTTCGAAGGAAGTAGCTGAAAAAGTGAAGAAAAAGAGGGAGGCCTTCATGAAATACAAGAGATCACAGAGAGAGGAAGACAGGCATCTGTATTTGGAAAAACTTAGAGAAGCTAGCAAAGTAGTCAAGAAGGCAAAGATTCAAAAGGAGGAGGAAATAGCCAATGCAATAAAATGGGGGGATAAGACATTTTTCAGATATATTAGTGAGAAGAGGAAGGGCAAAAGTGCTATTGTCAGACTCAAGGGTGCAGGGGGGGAATATATAGAAGCTGATAAGGATAAAGCAGAATTGCTTAACAAATATTTTTGTTCTGTGTTCACAGATGAAGAACCAGGAGCAGGACCTCAGAAAACACCCACAAATAAGAACAGAAGCGAGGGACATCTTGAACTATTTTCAGAAGACTATGATCGTGAGAAACTAGCTCAACTTAAAGTAGACAAAGCGATGGGACCGGATGGGATACACCCTAGAATACTGAGGGAACTTGGGGACATTCTAGCAACTCCACTGACTAACCTTTTCAATGCCTCGTTGGAGTCGGGAGTGGTGCCAAAGGACTGGAGAGAGGCTCATGTGGTGCCTTTACACAAAAGCGGAAGTAAGGATGTGGTTGAAAACTACAGGCCAGTTAGTTTAACTTCGGTGGTGAGTAAATTATTGGAAACGCTGCTGAAAGAGAAAATAGTGAGGTTTCTGGAGTCCAGCAGATTACAGGATCCGAGGCAGCATGGATTCACCAGAGGCAGGTCTTGTCAGACAAATCTGATTGATTTCTTTGACTGGGTGACCAGGGAGTTGGACCGAGGGAGAGCTCTAAATGTGGTGTATTTAGATTTCCGTAAAGCCTTTGACACTGTTCCTCAGAGGCGACTTATAAACAAACTGATCACCCTAGGGATGGACCCTAAAGTTACTGCTTGGGTTAGAAATTGGTTGGGTGGGAGGCGACAAAGAGTACAAGTAAATGGAGCTCACTCTGAGGAGAAGGATGTTACCAGTGGTGTGCCCCAGGGATCTGTCCTTGGTCCGATTCTTTTTAACATCTTTGTTAGTGATATAGCGGAAGGGCTGTCGGGTATGGTTTGCCTCTTTGCGGATGATACCAAAATCTGCAATAGACACCCAGGAAGGGGTAGATAACATGAGGAGGGATCTAGCTAAGCTTGAAGAATGGTCTAGAATTTGGCAGCTGGGATTTAATGTTAAAAAATGTAAGGTCATGCATTTGGGCTGCAGCAATCCAAGGGAGCAATACAGTATAGGAGGTGAAGTACTTTTGTCCACTAAAGAAGAGCGGGACCTAGGCGTGGTTGTGTCTGATGATCTTAAAGTAGCTAAACAGGTAGAAAAGGCGATGGCAAAAGCTAGAAGGATGCTTGGGTGCATACGGAGAGGAATGGCTAGCAGAAAAAAGGAGGTGATAATGCCTCTGTATAAGTCTTTGGTGCAACCTCATTTGGAGTATGGTGTGCAATTCTGGAGACCGCACCTTCAAAAGGATGTGAACAGGATGGAGTCGGTGCAGAGGGTTGCTACTAAAATGATTAATGGGCTTCATTATAAAGCATATGAGGACAGACTTAAGGATCTTAATATGTACACCTTAGAGGAAAGGCGGGATAGAGGTGATATGATTGAGATGTTTAAATACCTCCGTGGCATAAATGTTCAGGGAGAGAGCCTCTTTCAATTGAAAGCAAGTTCTGCTACAAGGGGACATGGGATGAGGGTGAAGGGAGATAGATTCAGGAGTGATATGCGGAAATATTTCTTTACGGAAAGAGTAGTGGATCCATGGAATAGTCTCCCAGTGGAGGTGGTAGAGATGAGGACAGTAATAAATTCAAAAAAGCATGGGACCAACACAGAGGATCTCTAAAGGTAAAAAGTGGACTGTTGTAGTTGTTGTTATGGAAGGACAGACTAGATAGGCCAAGTGGTCTTTTTCTGTCATCATGTTTCTATGTTTCTATGTAGCCTGCCAAACTCCAACCCTCCTGCTAGTAACACTTCACTCATCACATTGACATCATGATCACTACAGATCCAATTTATATATATAGCTGATTGATACAGGTACATTTGTTGATAGTTTATTATTGATCCATGTACATATGTTGATAGTTTATTCTGCACATAGTTACCTTGTTCGTATGTCTCCTGTACATAACTCCCTGTTATAATGTAAATGCAGTTCATTTCCCTGCTCTGCATAGTTTTGTTTCATGTGAACCGCACTGGTGTAAAGAGCGCGATATATAAGAAAGTTAAATAAATAAAATAAATAAATAAATGGCACAGGCATTACTTGATGAAAGAACTGAGAATCAAGAGAATGGAGGATGGAGGGTATGAAGACTAGATCCAGGGTGTATCCACCAATGTGACCTGTGTTGAGATAATCTGGGAGAGATCCAAGGAGGTTAAGGCTTCCTGGAGTGCTGTGGCTTGGGTTGAAGTTAGGGAGTTCAGATTGAAGTTGCCTAAGATTATTGGAAGCTTACCTGTTAGTGTGTCTGGTGGCCATCTCAATTATGGTTGAGAGGTTGTCAGGGTTGGATGTGGGAGCTCTGTATATTAGGCATATTGCTAGGTCTTTGCTTTCCAGGGATTTGGAGTTGAGGGTGGAAATGGAGAGATTGCTGATGAGTTTGAGGTTTAATTGCTTGTCTTCCAGGATGAGAGTGCCCCCTCCTCTTCATCCTGCTCTAGTCAATTGATGTGCATCCATGTGAGTTGGTTTAATAGGATGGAGTCTACATCTGTAAGCCATGATTTGGTTATACACATGATCTGCACTTCCTGGTCACATATGTAATCTGATATGGTGTGAATCTTGTTACGTATAGAGCGGGCATTTATTAGGGAGCACTTAATTGTTTGAGATTGTTGCTTAGTTGTTGCGTTAGCCAGAATGCCTTCATTTGAATGAATGTGGATGAGGCGGTGTGGTCTTTTGTGTGGGTTGGAGAAGAGGGGTTGAATCACTAGTAGTTGTCTGGGCCTGTAGAGGATTGGAATTGAGTTGTTCCAGCTGTACAATGCTCTGGTTGGTTTTAATAGAAGGGCTGCTATGAGGGAGAAGAGTACGGCGTCTTGAATCCACTTCATGACTGCTATTTTGGGCTGCTATCCCGTTTTGCTGGGGTCAGTTTATGATTAGAGGTGTAACTGCAGCAGAAGTGTGAATAAAGCAGGAGAAGGACTCCGTTCAGCTAGGGTAGTTGGCTAGTGTGTCTTGTGGGGAGACTGAGGCTGTTTGCCTCTGTATCAGTTATGACAAGGTTTGGCTTTGCTCTAGCATCAATGTGAGTTAGGGTTGTGGTGGTTGAATTCTTTATTGCTAGACTGGTGAGCTTGGAATTATTGTTGTCTGATTGTGGAGTGGGGGCAGGGCATCAGAAGGGAGACCAAGTTATGTTTTAAATAGTTATAGCAGATCTCAGCTTGTATATACATTTGTTCTTGGTGGAGTTCTTCAGCCACAGTGTTCCCGTATGCTGGCTTGATGTTTTCTGGGTGTTGTGAAGATGACGGGGAGTTGTGGAAGCTCTGTTCTGGGACTTGAGACCCCACCTAAGGGCCACGCCAAAGCCCTTGTGTTTTAAATCCTGTGGCACTTGTGTTTTAAATCCTGTGGTTTGCCCCTGATTGGGCTGAGGCTGGAGAGCAGGAGGTGGTGTTCTGACACGTGTTCTCGAGCTCTACCCCAATTGGGGGAGTAGTGGTGGATGCGGAGGAGATGAAGCTGGTGCTGATCTTCGCGCCGGATGGCACTTGTGTTTTAAATCCTATGGCGTGCCCCGGATTGGGCTGGGGCTGGAGAACAGGAGGTGGAGTTCTGCTACTTGCTCTTGAGCTCTACCCTGATCAGGGGAGTGGTGGTGGTGGATGCGGAGGAGATGAAGCCAGTGCTGATCTTCGTGCCTGATGGCGCTTTTGTTTTAAATCCTGCAGCATGCCCCTGATTGGGCTGGGGCTGGAGAGCAGGAGGTGGAGTTCTGCCGTGTGCTCTCAAGCGCTACCCTGATCGGGGGAGCGGTGACTCCAGCAGAGCATAGGCTTGCAAACACCTGAAACCAATGCAGCTTTTTACCACACTAACTCCCGCTCCCCCGGAAAATAAAAACAATTAAACGAAAAAACAGCAGCACTAGTCAAAGTAAGGGAAACTAAACTAATCGATGCTACTAATTTGGAAGGTGAATATGCTGCACTGATAGCAATGACTGCATTTGTCTCCTCCCAAGTGCTTGCTCCAAAGGCTCAATTTCATCTGTGGTAGGTCTTTCACTACAAGCCCACATTTGTCACTCCCTAACCTTCTTCCCTCATACCAACTTCCTCATACCCCCCTCCTTATTACTCTCTCTCTTCTCTTCTTATCTCTTCTTCCACCTTGTCTCTTCCTCCCTTTCCTCAGCTCTAGATCTTCACCTTTTTCTTCCTCTCTTTCATCCCTCTCCCTTCTCCCTTAAAAATCCTTATCCTTGTTTTCATCGTTCCATCTCCTCTCGGCGTCACACTCTTCTCTTTCTCCTTCTTTCTTCTGGTAACATTAATCCTAACCCTGGCCCCCTCCCCCCAGACTATTCTCTCACTCCTACGTCTTACTTAAACATTCTAATCTCATTCATATTCCTCTCCTCTCCCCCTTTCTGTTTTGCATTATGGAATGCACATTCCATCTCTAATAGACACCCTTTACTCATGACCTCTTCATTTCTAACTCTTTCAGCTCTTACTGAAGCCTGGCTCTTCCCTAATGGCAATGCTTTGGTTGCTGCCCTCTGTCATGGTGGATACCAATTTTCCCACACTCCTTGTGCCACTGGCCATGGTAGTGGTGTTGGGTTTCTGTTTTCTCCTTTCTGCCAGTTCAAACCCCTCCTTCTACCTCAGCCTCACTCCTTTTCCTCCTTTGAAGTCCATTCCATCTATCTTTTTAATCCCTTACTTCTCCAGATAGCTACTATTTATAGACCCCTGGCTTTGACTCCTGGCTTTCCCTATTCCTAGATTATTCTTCCCCCTTGCTTATTCTTGGTGATTTCAATATTCATGTGATAACCCTTCTGACCCTTTTGCTTCTAAACTCCTTTCTCTTACCTCCTCATTCAATCTCCAACTTTGCTCTTCCATACCCATTCATCAACACGGTCGCTGTCTTGACTTCTCTATCTACCGTCCAATTTCCATAGCTCAGTTCTTCACTCACCACCTAAGCATCACCCTTCATCACTCCCCACCTCAATCCTGCCCAATCTCTTACATTTTTAGAAATCTTCATGCTATTAATCCATTGACTCTTTCCACTATTGTCTCACCACCTTTTTCTTCCACCTTGTCTTCTAAATCTGTTGATGAGACTAGTTTCCTATAATACCGCCACCTCCTCTGCTCTAGATACTCTTGCTCCACCCATCCCATTTCCTGTGAGAAGCACTACATACCAGTTATCTACACTTGCTTTCTACGTTCCTGTGCCCAAGTCAGCTGAGTGCATTTGGCTCAAATCTCACGCCCTTTCTGATTTTCTTCACTTCAGTTCATGCTCACCTCCCTTCCAGTCACCTTTAGCACTCGCCAAGAAAAAGTACTATGCCCATCTGACTAATTCTCTTGCCACTGACCTGCACCATCTCTTCTCAACTCTTAACTCTCTCCTCAAGGTGCCTCTCCCTCCAATCCCTCCTTCTCTTTCTGTCCAAACTCTGGCAGACTTTTTCTGTGACAAAATCCACAAGATTACTCTCCAATTTCCCACTAGAACAACTTAATCCCCTCTTCCCCTACCTCAATACCAACTTTTCCCCTCACTTTCTGTTACTCTTTCATCCTTTTCTAAGATCTCTGAAGAGGAAACCTCTCATCTTCTTTCCTTCTCCAAACTTAATACTCGCTCTTCTGATCCTATCCCCACCCATCTCCTTAACTCCATTTCCTCCTCTATCATCCCTTCCATCTCACATAGTCTCAATCTCCCACTCTCCCACTGCTACTGTCCCTGCAGCCTTCAAGCATGCTGTGGTCATACCTCTCCCCAAGAAATGTTCACTTGACTTTAGCTGTCCTAATTATTGTCCCATCTCCTTTCTTCCCTTCATTTCCAAACTTCTTGAGTGTGCAGTCCTCCACTGTTGTCTTGAATTTCTTTCCTCTCAAGCCCTTTTGGATCCATTTCAATCTGGCTTTCATCCCTTATATTCTACTGAAATGGCACTTGCCAAAGCCTCCAGCTACTTGCTCCTGGCTAAATCTAAGGGTCTCTACTCTATCTTTATCCTTATTGACCTTTCTGCTGCTTTTGACACGGTTGACCACTACCTTCTCCTTGACATCTATGCTGTCCTGGTTCTCTTCTTATCTTTCCCATCACTTTTACAGTGTTTGTTCTGGTGGTTCCTCCTCTACTTCTATCCCTCTCTCAGTTGGTGTACCCCAAGGATCTGTTCTGGGCCCTCTCCTATTCTCTCTACACCCAGTCCCTTGGTGCTCTCATCTCCTCCCCTGGATTTCAGTATCATTTTTATGCTGACAATTTTCAGATCTACCTTTCTACACCTGATATTTCTCTGACACTCCAGGCCTGCATCTCTGCCTACTTGTCTGACATCACCACCTGGATGTCTCAGTGCTGCTTAAAATTAAACTTGGACAAAACCAAACTTATTTGTCCCCCAAACCTTCTTCTCTTCTCTATCTCTGTTGATAACACTCTTCTATTTCCTGTTTCGTCAGCTCGTAACCTTGGTGTCATCTTTGATTCCTGCCTTTCCTTCTCCTCACATATCCAACAGACAGTTAAAAACTATCATTTCTTTCTCTATAACATTAACAAAATTCACCCCTTCCTCTCTGAACACACCACTCTCTATCCTGTCTCGACTATTGCAACCTCCTTCTTCTTGGTCTCCATCTGAATCACCTCTCTCTCCTTCAGTCTATTCAGAACTCTGCTACACGACTAATCTTTCGCCAATCTCTATATCCTCATAACCCTTCTTCTCATATCACTTCATTTGCTTCCCTTCCAGTTTCGTATCCTATTCAAACTTATCCTTCTGACCTTTAAATGCATTCATTCTTCTTATCCTCACTACCTTTCCTCTCTCCCTACAGCCCTCCTCATGAACTCCGCTCTTCTACTGGCTTGCTTCTCTTTGTCCTTTTCTTCCACTGGGAACTCCAGACTTCGGTCCCTTCACCTTGCTGTTCCTTATGCCTGGAACAATCTACCTAAGTCTGTATGTCAGGCTTCATCTCTGTCCCTTTTCAAATCCATGCTAAAGGCTCACCTCTTTGTGGATGCTTTTGGATCCTGATCCTTTGTTTTCCTTGTGTCTCCCTACCCTTCCCTAGTCTATGCTTATTTTCATTTTTTGTCATCTGTCTTGATTAGATTGTAAGCTCTGATGAACATGGACCATCTACAGTATATCTATGTTTGTACAGTGCTGCATATCCCTTTGTAGTGCTATATAAGGTGAAATTAGTCTTACCTGCTAATTGTAGTTCCTGGAGTGGAACCAGCCTAGTCCCGGAACCTCTGGGTTCCCAATCTTATCCAGCAGCTTGAAGACTGAGAAACTCCTCTTTTTCTGTGACATCACCAGTATATCTCCTCGGTGTCCGCCCCCTGTCACCAGTAACCTATTGACAAAGCAGACTCCCCGGAGAAACAATTAAGCATATCAAAGAAACACCAAGTCACTTATCTATGCTGATAGGGAAAGATCCCTGGAGAACCCCCCCAAGGCAACTCCGAGACTGTAAGACTTGTAGAGGCCATTCCTCCACCCCCCAGAAACACAGAAGGGAAAAGAGGAAAAGAGGAAAAGACCCCCAAAGAACAAAGAAAGATAGCGCGGTACTAGACCGCTTTCCTTTGCAAAAGAACGGGCACAGCCCAAAAGGTAAAGCTGACTCACCTGTTAGAACATGGACACTTCAGGCTATCGCCAGCCCCACAGCGGGAGGGATACGGGACTAGGCTGGTTCCACTCCAGGAACTACAATTAGCAGGTAAGACTAATTTCACCTTCCTGTTCGTGTTCCCAGCCTAGTCCCGGAACCTCTGGGACAGTACCAGAGCAGTGAAGAAACACCTATACACGGGAGGGACCTGGCAGAACAGCCTGAAGTACTGCCGATCCAAAAGAGGACTCCTCGGTCCTCTGCACATCCAACCGATAGTGCCGCACAAATGAGTGCAACGTCGACCATGTCGCCGCCTTGCATATCTCTTCCGGCGAGACCGACCGGAATTCCGCCCAGGAAGCAGCCTGAGCCCTGGTAGAATGGGCTCGCAACCCCTCCGGGACCGTCTTACCGGCAAGCACATAGGCCGACGAGATAGCTTCCTTGATCCAGCGCGCAATAGACACCTTCGACGCCGCTTCTCCGCGGCGCGACCCTGCAAAGAGAACAAAGAGTCGATCCGATTTCCGAAACGACTCAGTCCGGCGTAAGTACTTTTTCAAAGCTCGACGGACATCTAACAGGTATAAACCCCTAGATGCTGCCCCTCTATCCTCGGAGAACACCGGAAGAGAGATTTCCTGGCTCACGTGGAAAGCCGAGACCACCTTAGGTAGAAAAGCCGGAACAGTCCGCAAAACCACCTTAGACGGAAAAAAGGAAAGATAAGGTTCCCTGCAGGAAAGGGCCTGAAGCTCAGACACACGCCTCGCCGAACCGATCGCCACTAGAAAAACCACCTTCAGGGTAAGGTCCTTGAGAGTCGCCTGAGACAGCGGCTCAAAGGGAGACAGCCGCAAAGCATCCAAGACGGAAGGAAGATGCCACTTGGGGACAATCTGGCGGGAAGGCGGTCGAAGAAGAGATACCGCTCTGAGAAAACGCTTGACATCCCGCAGTGATCCTAAAGACTGTACGGAAACTCGGCCCCGATAACAGGCCAGTGCCGCTACCTGAACTCGTAACGACGCCGCAGCGAGACCTTTGTCAAAGCCATCCTGAAGGAAATCCAAGATTTGTGAAAGAGAGGCAGACAAAGCTGCACACTTCTGGGTCCCACACCATGCTTCAAAAATGCGCCATACGCGCACGTACGCCAAGGACGTGGACCGCTTCCGGGACTTCAACATCGTTGCAATCACCGACGACGAATAACTCCGAGCTCTCAGTCGAGCCCGCTCAAGAACCAGGCCGTAAGCGAGAATCTGTCCACGTGCGGCATCACGAGGGGACCCTGCATCAGAAGATCCGGCCGGCAGGGGAGACGCCAAGGTTTTGCTACCAGCAAGCGCACCAGATCCCCGTACCAGGGACGCCGCGGCCAGTCCGGCGCTATGAGAATCACGCGACCGGAGAACCGCGCTATGCGCTGTAGCACCCTCCCGATCAGAACCCAGGGAGGAAACATACAACAGCTGACCCGCCGGCCAGGCTTGTATCAGGGCATCGAGACCTTCCGACATCCGTTCCCGCCGCCTGCTGAAAAAGCGGCTTGCCTTTGCGGAGGCAAAGGTCGCCATAAGGTCCATGATCGGGCAGCCCCACCTGCGAGTCACCATTTCGAACACCTCGGGGTTCAGGACCCACTCGCCCGGATCCACCAGCACCCTGCTGAGAAAGTCGGCCTGAGTATTGTCTACCCCGGCCACATGCGCTGCCGAGAGATCCGAGAGGTGAGCTTCCGCCCAAGCGCACAGGGATTCGGCTTCGGCCTCGAGCGCCACGCTGCTCGTGCCCCCCTGCTTGTTGATGTAGGTGACCGCTGTTGCGTTGTCGGACAACACCCGGATCGCCTTCCCCTCGAGTAGCGGCCCCAGCTCCTGCAAGGCCAGGGTCACCGCCCGAAGCTCCAACCGGTTGATGGGCCAGGACTGCTCCAGCAGACTCCAGCGCCCCTGCACAAACGTGCCCTGGCAGTGAGCGCCCCAGCCCAACAGGCTGGCATCCGTCATCACTGCCAGCCACTCCGGAACTTCCAGCGACCTCCCCCGCTCCAGGGAAGCGGGGAGGAGCCACCAACGCAGAGCATTTCTGGTTTCCTCGGGGCAAACCAGCCGACGGGACAAAGGATCCCGCTGATGCGACCAGCGCCGGAGTAACGCCCTTTGCAGTGGACGCATATGCGCTCTGGCCCACGGCACCGTCTCGATCGCAGCCGCCATGGTTCCCAGCAACTGAAGGTACCGCCACGCGGAGGGGGCCTTGAGTTCCAGAAAACTTCGAACGAGCCTGCGAAGAGTTTGCGCCCTTTGGGTGGTCAGGAACACCCTCCCCGCCTCAGTGTCGAAGCGCACTCCCAGGTACTCGAGACTTTGGGAAGAGACCAGGTGGCTCTTGCTCAGGTTGATGACCCATCCGAGGCTCTCTAAGAACGCTATCACCCGAGCCGTAACTCGCTCGCTCTCGATCTTGGACTACGCTCGAATCAGCCAATCGTCCAAATAAGGATGAACCAGTATCCCTTCTTTGCGCAGAGCCGCCGTGACCACCACCATCACCTTGGTGAAAACCCGCGGCGCTGTCGCCAACCCGAACGGGAGGGCTTGGAACTGAAAATGCCCACACGGAACGGCGAACCGCAGGAACCTGTGGTGCTCCGCCCTGACCGGGATATGCAGATATGCCTCTGACAGGTCTAGGGCCGAGAGAAACTCACCCTTCTGCACCGCCACGATAATGGACCGAAGAGTTTCCATGTGAAAATGCGAGATCTTCAGACAACGGTTGACGCCCTTGAGATCGAGAATCGGACGGACCCCTCCGCCCTTTTTTGGGACGACTAAGTAAATGGAGTACCGACCGCAGCCGAGTTTGTCTTTGGGAACGGGCACGATGGCCTGGAGGTCCAGGAGCCATTGCACCGTCGTCTGCAGAGCCGCACGCTTCGCGACAGACTTGCCGGGAGACAGCACAAACGAGTCCCGCACAGGTCTCGCGAACTCCACAGCGTAGCCCTCTCGGATAATTTCCAGAACCCACTGATCGGTGGTGATGCGGGCCCAGGCAGGAAAAAACTCCCGGAGCCGCCCCCCTACAGGTAGTGGAGGCGCCTGGGCCCCCCTTATCTCATTGTTGCTTCTTGAAACTAGAGGAGGCGGCGGAGGAGGGACCAAAACCCCTGCCTGCTCCCCGGAAGCCTCGAAACGGCGGTGCGCGATACGAGAGGCGCCCCCGCGCCGAGGACCCGAAGCGCTGTGAGCGAAACCGCCGAAAATCCCGGGTCTGCCCGCGCCCCCCAGGCGCGCCCCGGGCCGGCTTAGGCTTATCCTCGGGCAGGCGACCACCCTTGGTCTCCCCGAGGTCCTTCACAAGCTTCTCCAGATCCTCTCCAAAGAGTAGACGCCCCTTAAAGGGGAGCTTACTCAGTCTAGCCTTGGAGGAACTATCCGCCGACCAGTTGCGAAGCCACAGGTAGCGCCGAGCAGCGACCGCCGAAGCCATACTCTTGGAAAGGCCCCGCATAAGATCATAGTGAATATCCGCCAGGTAGGCTGACCCAGACTCCAAGCGGGCAGCCTCCCCCGCCAGCGTACTCGGCTGATCCTGCTGAACCTGCTGCGCCCAACGAAGACAGGCCCTAGCAACCCACGCTCCACAAACGGCCGCTTGAAGCGAAATAGCATTGATGTCGAAGACTTGTCGTAGTAAAACATCCAGCTTCCGATCCTGGACATCTCTGAGGGCCGTACTGCCCTCAACAGGAATAGTCGTCTTCTTAGTCACGGCCGAAACAGCAGCGTCCACCCTAGGGGACTTAAAGACCTCCTTATCCTTGTCCAACAACGGGTACAGCCGACCCATTATCCGAGCCCCTTTCAAGGGAGCTTCCGGGAGGTTCCATTCTTCCTGAATCATCTCTTGAAAAACCCTGTGCACGGGAAACGCCGTTTGGGTCTTACGGAATACCTGTAAGAGGGGATCTTCCAGGGGCTCATCCACGGCCGCCCCCGGCACAGGCATATTGAGTGCCTTGAGCGTTTCGGTAATAAGGGCAGGAAGTTCTTCCCTCCGGAAGACCCGAACGACCCTAGCCTGTTCCTCCCACTCTGATATCTCCCCCTCCTCCAGGTCTTCCTCCAGGAGCATACTGCGCTCCTCCTCATCGGAAAGAGGCGCTTCCGAGACCTCCGAAGGGTCCTGCAAGGTACCCTCCAGACGAGGCCGCTTATCTGCCCCAAACGCAGTAACCGAGAGGGAGGGGGCCATACGCTTCCTAGCGCCACTGCCCTCTTGAGAAGTACCCGGCTGCGCAGGGCCACCCAACACTGCCTGCTGCAGGAGGGCCACAAACTGCGGGGAAAAAATGGCGGAGAGGTCCGCAGGGAACGCCGCAGGCGCAGGGGTAGAGGGTCCTACCGAAGAAGGACCCGGAGTCGGATCCTCCTGGGGCAACTCCGGAGCCGTAGAGATAGCAGGGTCGGGCGCGCCCTCAGCGGCGCCCGGGAGGAGCCCTGCCTCAAGACGTGAACCGTCAGTCTCCCCAGCGCAGGCTTTGCAAACCCCCGCGCTGGAAAACTTCTTAGAACCGCAAACCACACATTGCGGTTTGGAGGGCATGGCGAGCTCCTAACAAATCGGATGCCTGCCGTCAGAAAACCAAGAACGCAGACCAGGCCCCCCAGGCCCTGCTTAGCTGCACTGCAAAGAAGGCAAGACCACCTTATCCCCTCCTGCAAAAATCGGGAGGAAAAGGCTGCCTAGTTTTCCCCGAATCACCGCTGCCTTTTTATGCTGAACTTAGGTCAAACAATGCAGCGAAAAGAGGAGCCAGAGGCAAAACAGGAGGCGGAAAAAAAGAAGAAAAACAACAAACTGATGCATGCGGCCCCCGCGCAGCAAGGCCACCACGCGGCCGGGCCGCCGGAGAAAAGCGCGCCAAAAGGCCTCGCGGCTAGAAAAAATGAGAGGCCGCGCGGCTGCCTTACCTCCGGCTGTGAAAAACGCTGTCTGGTATGTCCGCAGTGTCTGGTCACGCCGCAGGCCAGGAGAGCAGGAGCGGCTCCTATAAAGGCCTTCCTAACAGGACCAAGGAGAGAAGCAGAGCCGTCGCGGCAAAGGCAGAGCCAGGTGCGCTTGCAGGCAACGCATCTGCGTGGCACCGGCAGCCTCGGAGCGGGAAAGGGACGCCGGAGCCAGTCCCCACAGTCCCCCAAATGCCCCTGTCTGTCAGGAAACCCCCAAAAGACGGAAAGAGCAGAGGGGAAGGGAGAGAGGAAGAGAAGGTGAGCAAAACGCAAGGGAGAGGAAAAACAAAACCGGTCTAGCAGAATCTGACAGTCTGAAGAGGCTTAAAGGTACAGGACACTGACCAGCAAAACACTATCCCAAAATTAAAAGTACACTAATCCTGGTGATCCTTAATAGTTTCTCACATGAGCCCAGACCCCCTGGGCTCCCATCTATCTAGCTGCTTGAAGACTGAGGTAACTGGTGACAGGGGGCGGACACCGAGGAGATATACTGGTGATGTCACAGAAAAAGAGGAGTTTCTCAGTCTTCAAGCTGCTGGATAAGATTGGGAACCCAGAGGTTCCGGGACTAGGCTGGGAACACGAACAGGAAATGATTAATAGAAGCATCTGGGCGCATGCTAAGCACATGGGGACATGCTCCTATCTGTTAGTATGGGTCCGGTACCTCCTCAGTGCTAAGTTTTGTATGTGCTATACGACTGCATTTTAGTAAACATACCTCTAACACTGTGCAGATGCTGTGACAGAATTTTTTTACCACATATATGCTAACATTTTAGCGAATAGCAGATAAGGAGCGTATTTAATAGGGATGTGTGCAGAGCAACATTTCATATTGCAATTCTGGTTCATTTGTGCTTTTTCTCCAACTTTCAAACTTACAGTTCATTTCACACATTCATTTAATAAAATAATTTAAAATCTTTTAAAGCTCATTAGTCAACTTTAAATGCTTTAATTCATAATCACTTTAGCACGCACTGAAGTTTTAAGTCGCACTAACGAACCAAATACATGTTAGTCAATGCACATCGCCACTATTTACTAAGCTGTATTAGATGTTTAGTGCATGTAAAGTGCTTAACGTGTTAAAAAGTCCAATAGTAGCAAAGGTGCTTTGAATCCATACGTGGAATTGTGTGTTAATGGGAGCAAGGGTTTGGGCAAGGGGCAGAGAAGGGCAGCACTGACATTGATGTATGTTCCATGACACTTGTTAATGGCAAAGTAGGAGTTACTGCTGAATGGTTAACCATCCTTTCAAAAGTAATAACAGCTTCTGCTTTATGTGCTGCTGTGTTAATGTGCAGTAATGTGTGTTACCATGGCGGCTGTTCCTTCCCACATGCTGGGAACACCCTCATTCACCTCCAAACCTCACCGCAGAGCTTTTTCCACCAATGTGCATTGAAGTGTCCTTTAACATACATTAATGCTAAAACCTTACCATTGGTTAGCATAGAGGCATGTTTATATTTTATCAAAATACATTACGACTTTTTATGACAGTTTTGCTGCATAGTCCTCAATATTTCCATTTCTACTCACAGGTCGGAAGGTAATGGACTGTCATCTTGGAGATCGAATTGGAAGAGGTGTAGTGGTTTCAGAATTAAATATCACCATTATACCTGGTAGGACACTTCTTAAAAATCTATTACAATGTGCATGTTGCAAACCTTCACTTGCATAGACCAGTTTCATTGAAGTGCACCTCATGAGGAAACTCATTGCTTTTTTGGAAATATCTTCTTACAATATTATTTGCATGTCGCATATACTTTGCTGTTCTGCGTACATTGCACTGTAATAGAATCACGGATCATAAGCTCTGTACGTGACTAGACTCCTAATAGTACTAAACCAGTGAAGGATCTGGTACAGCCAATGCATAATACTAGATCACTATTCACAAAACTAGCTGAATGGGTAAGAAAATTGCGCAAAAATACTGTATGGCTGAATATCTGGCTCAATGTAGTAGGTCAAAATTTGACGGGCTAAATATAGGGGGTTATTTTAGAAGCCTTTTTTGTGATTTACAAGTGTGCAATCAGGCAGATATATGTGCAAAAGTCTATTTTAGAAAGGTTCAATTTACATGTGGATGTCCTTAGTACATGGACATTTTGAGGGTGTGTGTTTTAAGGGTTATGGTCTACTTTAGACAAAAATCTGCACACATATTCTCTATTTCATATAGGTAATGCACATGTAAAACCAAAAAACTCCACATTGGAATTTATATCTGCTCCCTGGCATGTGAAGGTTTTTTTAAAAGTGTGAATTTCAGCCAGCCCTTTACAGGAGGGATTAAAGGGGTTTCCTCCTTAATCCCTGCCCTCCCCTTAGTTTAATTTCCCTTTCCAAATTGAAATGAGTTAAAGATAGCGCCCTCTGTAGTTAAGTAGCAGCAGCTACATTTTCAAGTTTGCAAAATGGCTCACATGCCATGTAGGTGCCAACGTTTACACATGGAAATTAGAATTCTGGCTCTTACACGTACAAGTTGCCAAGTTTACTCCATTGATTTTTCCCATGTCTAAACGCATAAAATGACTCCTCCAACTGCATGTGGTTGTTAATTCAAGGTGTTGCTGAACTTCCTTCTATATATTTTAGAAACAGCTCCACATTTAGTAGGACTGGTTCTAAAATACCATCGGGCTTGAGTGCACCCTAACCTCGATCTCTCAATGCTGATCTCCAGGTGCTATCTAAAAAGTGCCTGTTAAGGTGGCTGTGTCCCTGCAACTAAGCTTAGCCAATTAACATTGAACATCAGCACCAACCTGACAAGTTGTCTTTTTTTTTTTTTAAAGAACGGTCTTCAACCCTAAAGTCTGTGTCTTTTTGGAAAACTCCAAAATGTGCACCCATTCCTCTTAATGATCAGAAACCGCAGCTGTCTTTGGATGCTACTATTGGCACATGGTAAAACATAAAAAGGATAAGCTAATCCACCTCACAATTCTCTCTCTCCTATGTCAGAAATATCTCTTTCATCCTGCTGACCCCTACTGCTACTCCCTAGCACCAGTACAAAATAATTTGAAGTGAGCCAGGAGGAAGGATTGTTCCTTCTAGTTGCTCTGACAATGACCTTCATTTTTAAGTTGAAAGTGTGATATAACACATGATCTTCAGCCTTGTGCTGCACAGTCCCCCCTACACACTGCAGTAGTCCTTCAGTTGACCTGGCAACTTACAGCAACTCCACTTAAGCCAGGAGAATCAATACTAGATTTCTGTTTAGTTCTCACTTGTGTATGGCCTCGTGCCCTGTCAAAGCATCGTGTCTCATATATACAGTTGTGTCAATGTTCAAAGAGCTGAAACCCTAGAAATAAACCAACTAAAAGCTGAAATATTGGTTTCATTTATTTTAGACTTTTAGGCCAAGTGCCAAAAAGAAGAAGGAGAAGCCATAGGGACATCTAGTGTTGCCTTTTGAAATACCACAGCATCTGTTTAGTTTGATTCATAAAACATACTTCTGCTGTTTGTAGCATATAATAAAAATATATTCACAGGATACTTAAGAACATAGCTAAAATATTACTGGGGGGTTTTGAAATAATTGGACTTGGAAAGTCAGGTAATGAAAAAATGTGTATTATAACTTTGCAAGTCCAATAGGGGATTATATATAGTTATTCTGTGAGCAAAGGACGAAGGAAGACAAATTTTAAAGACATTTTTTCTAGATTTAAGAATTTTATTATAAACAGATGAACATGGACTATTAAATTCATCATGCTGATGCTGGGCTAGTTGAGGTATGAGTGTCCAACAAAAAAGTTGAATAAGTCTCGATGAGATTAGTCCAAATAGTGAATTTGAATCAGCACATGAATCGGCTACTTTTCCTGGATTAAGGTAATGTGGCTGCCATGTTATATCACTTGGATGCAGAGATCTTTCAAGAGCTACAGACCCTTCAGTAGGCATGGAGAAGTAACTGCCTAGTATCAGGAAGTCAGGGTTTGAATCCCACAGCCTCGGATTGTAAGCACCTACTGTACCTGACTGTAACTTGCCTTGAATTTCAGAGAAAAGGCATGAACTAAATCCAATTCCCTTAGGTCAGTGTAGAATAAAGTGCAGATAGTGTTGCTTGAAAAACAAATACATTTTAGGTTGCATTATAGTGGTAGAACGGCAGTGTTTGATTTCCAAACTTGTTAGGAGTTCTAACATAAAAGGATTGGACATAGGGGAAGGGGGAAGTGTTTGCAGGGAGATAAACTGCATCGCCTATCACCAGACACAATCTTCCCATAGCTGCAACTTCTGATGTAACACAACCTGTAATTTACTTGTGATATTCCAGCTACATCATTCCTAGCTCATTCTGCAGTGACCTGATACAGGGGATCATAGTCTTCAAAAGCTAGTCACAAAGGTGTTAACATAGTCCAATAAAGTGGTCTCACCGACATCTTCTTTTTTGACCTTTATTGGTACTTATCTTTCAGATTCACAGTAAAGCTAAAAGTTGATGAGAGGTAAAAGTTCCTCTCATGAGGTGAGACATTATAGTATTTCAAACATCCATTTTTCTCCTATACAGAATAATACTTGCCTCTATATTTAACAATTTTAAATAAAACTATCAGGCTGATATAAAAACCTGACATGCAGCTGGCAGCAGGTGCTAACAGCATTTGTATTTTTTTCTATTTGCCAGTTTGCAAAATGCATACATTTTGACATGCAAGTTGCTGAATGACCAGAATTTATGTGTCTCGACTGGGGCAGACTGAGGCTAGTTTAGAAATATAGAAAAACCAGCAAAATTTAGTTGCTCATCATATAATGCTAGATCATCAAAATATGTTTAAATGTATAAATTATAAATTCTGTTTGCCTGATCCAACATGAATGTTTAAGTTACAAATAAGGCACGTGGAGATTGGAACTGAGGTGTTGGGGTAGGGATGTGCTCAGTTCCAATGGGATTTTAGAAACATGGAGCCGTTTCTAAAATACAGAGTAGGAAGTGTAGGACCACACATGGATTGAGATCCACATACAGTGGGAGGCGGCTTTTACTAATTTACACATGGGAAACATCGACGTGTGCAAATGCGACCCTTGCACATGCTTGTGCGCCATTTTGCACACTTAGACAAGCAGCTGCTGCTCGTTACGTACAGAGGATGCTATCATGACCTCGTTTCATTTTAGAGGGGGAAATAAACTATGGGGGCTAACTCCCTTGATCCCTTGCATAAACAGCTGGCCAACATGCACAATTTTACAAACCTACAGGTGCCAGGGAGCAGCTGTAAATCCAGCCATGGAGAAAATTGCACTTACGCATGCACTCTCTATATGAAATAGGAAATGCACATGTAGATTTTTGCCCCGGCTGAGCCATGCCCAGACCACACTCCCAACAAGTCCCCTCCAAACCTCCCCATCCTCAGGACATGCACGTGTAAACTGGATCCTTTCTAAAATGGTTATTTATACGTGGATGTGATCAGGGCCATAAATGTGCCCTGTGCAACTTGCACATCTGACGCCCCCCCCATCACATCTGCCCCATGCCCAGCATCACCCCATCTTACCCCACACCTCTACCAGCCAGCTCCTCCCCCCCCCCCCCACTGACTGTCCTTGCCCCGCTGCTGGTTTTTGTGTTTCCCTTGGCAGCGGCGGCGACAGCAGCGGAGAGGAGCTGATCTCAGACTGAAAACTGGGTCTTTCCGACTCCATGCTTGCATGCAGAGAGGGATCAGACCTGGGTGCAAGCGCAGAGTTGGAAAGACATGCATGGGGTTTTTTCAATTTGAGATGAGGTCCGCTGTGCTGCTGCCACTGCTGCGGGAAACAGAAAACTGCAGCGGGATAAGGGCAGGCAGCATGGAGGGGAGCAGAGGCCAGCGACCCCAAATGCGCCCCTAATCTTTTGCACGCAGTGCAGCTGCACTGCTCACACAGGGCTAGATACAGCGCTGGATGGCCTGGTTCTACATCTGCACATAATGAATAGAGCTTCTAAATAACCCCCTATTGGGTCATTCTGAACCACGAATAGCTGGATGCCCATCCCGCTATTTGTGGTGCCTGCAGGCCCTGACTAACTTCCCTGCCAGTTGTGCAGGGAAGTTATTCGGGGGCTGGGAAGAGGCAGCCTGGGGGCGGAGAGTGGGCAGTCATCGGCCCTGGACATACAGGGCCAATTCTAATGTCACTTGTTGTCATCATCGGGGTGCAGATGTGTCTGGGGGGGGGGGGGCAAGAGTTAATTCCCCACAGCCCAACCCTAGCATTAGGAGGCCAGATCAGGGGTTGGGCTGCGGGGAATTAACTTTTTGAAGGCGACCGGCATCGCGATTTTTAAATGGAGCCAAGGTGCTATGGCAACATGATGCCATGTTACCACTGCTCCATTTAAATGCCCTGAGTTAGTCAGGCAGGGCATGTACGTGCAGGCTGGGACTGAACCGCAGTCCTGGCCTGCACATTCATGCCTGTTCGCGATTCTGATTCCACGGGGCTAGACGTGCACTGCAGGATCTGGATCACGATCTGAGCCGCATGTATAAAGGAGATCTATGTCCGGGACAGAATCGGGTCCTATATATTTAGGGAGCAATTTTATAAACCTTTATTCTATGAATAAAATGCTGAGTTACTTGTTATCAAATGTAAAAGCAGGCACAGTGCAAGATGGCTTGTACTTAGAGAATAGGTGTGCTCAGAGGAGGAGTTTGGGTGGACCATGGGCAGGGTCGTGATTTACGCATGTAAAGTGTGTGCTAACATACGCCTGCTCCAGAGAGGACACAATATACATCCTTTCAATCTAGGCACAATTTCTGCTGTGTGCTAGTACTTTATAAAGACACACAGAAGTCTGTGGGCCTCTTTTACTAAAGCTTGCAAATGTTTTACATTTAATGTGCAAAACAAAGCTTCCGTACTGGGGTGTCACCTGTATGTTCCTGGTAGCTAATACGTGACGGGCTACCTTAATATTTAGTGCACTAACGCAGTCCACCCACAGAGGTGTCATTAGGTGCAGTTGCGCTAATTACCTCATTGCCATTACACTAGGGACGATATGCTGCCCACGTCCACACTCTGCCCCTTCCCCGCTACATGGCGCGATGGCAATTTACTGTGCAGTTGCTGGCATGCCCCCCATGTTAGTATTCCCAGCTGCCAGCGGCCATGCGTTAAAATGCACATTAACCAGCTATCGGACTTTAGTAAAAGGGCCCTATGTGTCTTTATAAAAGCAGTATCTCAATGGTGTCCTGACAGTGCCCCAAAGGAGAGATCCAGTGCTCTAGCAAAACCCAGTCTAGGCAGGACAAAATCCAAAACCAGCACACACTACATCCCGGTTGATAATAGATAGCACAACTACATATGTAAAAAAGGACTCAGAAAATCATAAAAATATATCAACATAGCTTTCACAAGCGGCACTTGAGATCTGTATTTTCTCAATGATAGGTCCTGTTGTACACAGTCGATATGTTCAGGATATTTTTCATATTCAACCAACAGAGCCACGGCAGTTACGTCTCTAGAGCAGGCGTAATCACTGCAACTAGACTCTGGCCCATTCTATAATGTAAAGCCCATACATGCTTTAATTAAAAGAATTGTCTCCAAATACATGTACAGCAATGTGATTTGCCTGCATGTGAGATTACAGAATTACCCTCTATGTGCAGAAGTCTCAAAACCTAAAAAAACAACTTTTAAAGAATTACTCCATTTATTATTCTATTTTGTCACTTGTCATATGGGGATAATGTTCTCACATAAAAATCAATAATTTTTACTAGCACTGAAAGCATTTCTGACAGGGATTCATGTTTCACATGCTGCTAGTATGGTGTCCTTTTTACTAAAATGACTTGAGCTATCTGTCACAAAGCCTAAAGGAATAAAATCGGATATACAGCAGATAGCTTGAGTTAAGTATCATGGTAACATAGGGCTCGATATTGAATTGAGCCGGCTATGAGCCACTATGGTGCATAACCATCCCCGCCGACCTCTAACCCTGGATATTCAATGCCAGGGTCATATTCGGCTCCAGCACTGAATATCCAGGATCGCGGCACATGTCCCCTCCAAACTTCCGCAGATATTGTACCACTGTCCGGTTAGCTCCTGTGGGTAAGAATAGGCCAGCTTTTTCTTTGCCTAGTTGTATCCGCAGGTCACTAACCGGGTAGCGGTGCAATATTTGTGCTACCCAGTTAGCAACTGTTGCCACTTCTGCTCTGCCCCAGAATGTGCCCGACACGTCCCGATGCTAAGCGGTGAGCATCAGGACATGTGGAGGAGATGATCGGGGATAATCATTGAATATCCCTTTCAGCGGCATTTACACGATTTACAGGTCTGTAATCATGTAAATGCCTTTCGAATATTGTGCCCATAGTATAAGATGGCAGATAAAGACCAGTATGGTCCATCTAGTCTACCCAGTAATGTGGCAAGAGTACTTGAAACTTCCGCTCCCTGCAGGTCACCCCCCTCTATTTGTTGAAGTATAAAAGATATTTAAGTATACATGTATTTTGATTTCATCCTCTTGCTATAAAGGGATCCACTGTGTCTGTCCCATGCCATTTTGAAGTGTTAGTAAAAGGGGCCCTATATGCGACCAAAATTCAATAATTTCCAGGTTTAATATATCAATAAATCTTATTGAGTCAATGTTCTAAGGGAGTTATCTGGATAATGACAACTATTATTCAGATAATTCCCATAGGTAGCACTATCCATTGATTCTCAACATAGTGCACCAAGACAGTGCATGAGCAGAGTATTGGTGGAACAAAGGGTTATCCAAAGTGTCAATATTCAGTCTGCGATGTGGATAATTATCTGGATAAAGTCAGAACAGTAAAGAAGCTGTCCTAACTTTATCTGTGTTGCTAATCAAACTCTGGAATTTGTTACCGGAGGATGTAACAAAAGCTGTTAGTGTAGCTGGGTTTAAAAAAGGTTTGGACAAGTTCCTGGAGGAAAGGTCCATAAACCATTAATAAAAGGGACCCAGGATATCACTGCTTGACCCAATACAAGCATTGAGGAACCTGTGTCTTTTGGGGAAACTGCTAGGTACTTATGACATAGATTGGCCATTGTTGGAAACAGGATACTGGGCTTGATGGACCTTGGTCTGATCCAGTATGGCATATCTTATGTTCTTATGCTATTCAGATAGCGTAATAAATATTTCTGTTACTCAAATAGCTACAGCGCTGGCCATGCTATAGGATATGTTTACTAAAAAAAAACAAAAAAAAACAGTACTTTACAATGCATTCAGCCCAAAAACATAGTGTTTGGGTGATGTAGCACCCATGTTAACAAACGGGGGCATTCACAGCATGTCTCCATGCAATTAGCCTGGTCCAGTGCCACCCCCACACCAAGCCAATTTTCTGTGATTACTGCAGGTGTAGTGTGATAGAAAGGGATTATCAACAGTCCCTTTTAAGAAAGTCTGCAGCCCAGAGTTCAGGGTTGGCAGGGCATGACTTACAAGGAGAGGTTAAGAACCCAGCAGGCTGCAGGAGGGGGAGAGACCTGTAGAGACAGAAGTCCTTCCAAGGCAAGCCATGCAAAAGGATTCTGAGGTCGGAGCTTTAACTGGGGCAAGAGGAAGGGCTGGGAGAACCAGCTTGTGAAAGCTAATTTTGTTTTCCCTGATCTGCCGTCTGTCCTGTGCTTTAGCATTCTGGAGGTTTAACAAGCTGAGACAGAATAAAATTTTATTTTGTTTTCCCTGAACTGCTGTGTTTGGTGTTTTTTTAAAAAATGCCACTTTCCACTGCAAGCCACACTACCACATATGGTGGCAGCTCAGGGATTTCTTCTAACCATGTGACTGAGGCAAATCCACGTTCCTCCAGGGCTGGGCCTTTACAGCAGGTCAGAATTTTTTTTTGTTTGTATGGGCTAAGAGGGTTAGCCTCACCCTAGTTAGGGAGCTTCAAGAAGATATAGTCAGTGTTGGACAGGCCGTCTTTGTTTTGACCATCAGAGGAACTGGAATACTTCAGGGTTAACTCAGCTGCAGAAAAAGAAGCTGTGGTGAGAACAGTAACAAGCCAGGATGGAGTGACTCCTCCAGATTCTGGAAGCAACAGCAACAGCAGCAGCAGCAGATACAGGATCTTAGGGGGAGTTACAGAAGAATTCCCTAGCTCAGTTGACTCAGGTCCTGCTGAGACCGCAGCTCCACCTTCCAGCACACGCACTTCTTAAAATTACGGCAGAAGATGAACCGGACCACTTCTTGTTGAACTTTGAATGAACCATCTGCATGGACACGTGGCTGGAGGAGACATGGATTACTTACTTGGGGATCTGCTAACAGGCAGCAGTCAGACTGCTTTCCAGAATGCCAACCCAGATGGGCGAGCTACATATGCAGCTTTTAAGGCTGTCATACTGGAACGGTCCAGCTGTACCCCAGAGGCCTACCGTCAATGATTCAGAAAGGGGGGCTTCAGATAAAAGAGAGCCCTTGAAGGTTCCTCTATTGGTTGAAGGATCTTGCATGGAAATGGCTGTAACCGGAGGGAAAAACCAGGCCCAAGATAGCCAAGATTGTGCTACTGAGCAGTTTTTGGAAGGCTTGACTGCCCCAGTGACGCACTGGATACATCAGCACCCCAAGCTTGCACTGGAAAGCACACTGGAAATAGCTGAGGGGTATCATGATGCCCAGCCAGTGACTGAAGCAGACGCTGAAAAGGGGAAGAAGTCACCCGTTAGACCAGGAGGATGGAAGGGGAAGCTAGAATGGATGTTGGCCCTCATGTTCCAACACTCAAAGTCACCTCCTAGGTGACAGCATGGCCCCAGTCATGTCCCCTTCACCTCTTTTAGGTGTGGATCCCAGGGACATTTTACTCAGGAATGTCACCTGGGTATGGAGGAACCCATGGATGTCAGTCTAAACACCACTCCCACCTGTGCTTTTGTCAATACTCTCCATGTAGGGGCACAGAACCTTGTGATTCCAGTGGAGCTTGAGGCAACCCACCTTCAGGCCTTGATAGACTCTGAAAGTGAGCGGACTCTCATTCACTGGGAAACAGTAACCCAATTTCAAATTGACTATGCAAAGATGGTAACACTGGCCTGTGTGCATAGAGACCAGAGGCAATATCCAAGGACCCAGGCTTCACCTAAGACTCCGGCAGGGTGAGCCATGTTCGAGGTCGTGGTGCTGCCCTGGCTCCCGTATGCAGTGGTGATCAGCCGAGACTACCCAAACTTCGGAGTGATGTGGGCCCGGCTAACCGACGGCTCTGCTAAGTCACAAACATCCTTGGATTGATTAGCTATTACTTCCAGTTCATCCCAAGTTTTGCAAAGATGGTGGAGCCATTAACTATTATCCTCCGGAAGAGAGCTCCCAAACGGATTCAGTGGTCACTGGACCTGAACCTGGCATCCCTGTATCTCAAGAAGGTTGTGTGCTCTGAACCCATCCTGATTAGCCTTGATTTTTCTCTACCATTTATTGTGCAAATTGATGCTACTACTACTATTACTGAACATTTGTATAGCGCTACAAGACGTAGGCAGCACTGCACAGACACATGTAAAAGAAGTCCCTGCTCATTAGAGCTTACGATCTAGTCAAGACAGACAATACAGTAGCTGTAGACATGGGATACATCTAGGGTGAATGGTATGGTAACTCAAAGAAGACCATTTGAGTCAAGATCCGAAAGTGACAGCGAAGAGGTGAGTTTTTAGCCTGGATATGAAAAGGGTCAGAGAAGGCACCTGACATACAGAATCATGCAGTTTGTTCAAAGCATAAGGAGCAGCAAGGTGAAAGCAGCAAAGTCTGGAGTTATCAATAGAAAAGAAGGGCCCAGATAGAAGCGATTTGCCAGAATAGTGGCGTTCCCAAGGAGGGGTGTAGGGAGAGATAAGAGAGGAGAGATAGTGAGGAGCTGCATAGCGAATGCACTTATACAGAAAGAAGCAACAGGTTTTAGCTATCTGTTGAATGTGTGCAGAGAAAGAGAGAGCAGAGTCAAAGATGACCCCAAGGTTGCGAGCTGAGGAAATGGGGAGGAGTGTAATGTTATCCACAGAAATAGAGAACGGAGAAAGAGGGGAGGTGGGTTTAGCGGGAAAGATAAGGAGCTCAGTTTTGGCCATGTTCAGTTTCAAGTGGTGGTGTCAGGGCTGTACCGAGGGAAGATCGCGCCCTATGTGACTTGCACATCAGGCGCCCCCCCTCCCCAGCAGCGGGAGAGAAGAGGTGTGCCCGATGTGCAAATTACCGGCATGCTAAGCAGATATTTCCCTCCCTGTAGGAGCAGGGAGGGAAAGATCATCTGCTTAGCATGCCGGCGGAAGGCTTAAGGGGTGCATTTTAGCTTTCTTCCATTGCCTGCCGCCGCTGAGAGAAGAAAAAGTGGCGGCGGCAGGCAACGAAAGAAAGCTAAAATGCACCCCTTAAGCCTCTGTGCCCTGTGCGGTCGCACCGCTCACACAGGGCTAGGTACGGGCCTGGGTGGTGTGACATCGAAGCAGCAATGTCAGAAAGGCAGGCAGAGATCCAGGCCTGGATTGCCAGAGAGATTTCAAGTGTAGAGAGGTAGATGTGGGAGTTATCAGTGTAAAGATGATACTGAAAGCCATGGGAAGAGATGAGTGCAACAAGGAGAGAGAAAAGGAGTGGACCCAAGACAGATCCTTGGGATACACCAACTGAGAGAGGGATAGCAGTACAGGAAGAGCCACCAGAACAAACATTGAAAGAGCTATGGGAAAGATGAGAAGAGAACCAGGATAGCTCAGAGCCCTTAAAACCAAGCGAGGACAGGGTATTGAGGAGAAGGTTGTGGCCAACAGTGTCAAAAGCAGCAGAAAGTGCTCAGAGGCAGGCCTAGGAGCCATTCTGGCCCAGGAAGTCAAGGGTGCAGAATATCCCATAGCATTCAGGAAGCTGTTTTCTTGGGAGCAGCATTATGCGGTGATCAAGAAGGAAGCCCTGGCTGTCAAGTGGGCACTTGAGACCTCCAAATATTACCTGCTCAGTCATCCATTTACCCTGGTAATGGACCACCAACACCTCACATGGCTGGCCAAACCTAAGGATTCCAATGGCTGTATTATACGGTGGTCTTTGAGTCTCCAACCCTACCAGTTTTGGGTCCACCATAGGGCTGATTGGACTCGCCTGAATGCAGACTTCCTTTCCTGGGTTAGTGTCCAACCCCAGGTGCTTAATGTGGCATGGTTGAGCTGAGGAGGAGGGTGTGTGATTGGGTCCATAGAATGTTACCCATCCCTCTCCAAAGGGATTTCAACAGCCCCCTTTAAGAGAGCCTGCAGCCCAGAATTCAGGGCTGGGAGGGTGTGGTTCACAGGGAGAGGTTAAGAACTCAGGAGGTCCTTCCAAGGCAAGCCATGCAAAAGAGTTCTGAGGTTGGAGCTATAAATGTGGCTGGCCAGGAGAACCAGTTTGTGGAGATTTAACAGGAAGGACAGAATAAAAGCTCATTTTGTTTTCCCTGAACTGCTATCTAAAAGAAAGCTCCTTTCTGCCGCATGCCACACCACCAAACGCAGTTACCACCACCCACTGAGGTGGCAGTAAGTGCACATGTGCTATGATCGACAGTCAGCATGAGCTAAAGACACCTGTGCTATCCATAATGTGCAGTCAATGTCTTTACTCCACTCCTGACCTGCCCAGTCTCCGCTCCAACCCACGCTAAGAGGTTAGCCCAAGATTTTTACTGTGGCCACATTTTTAGCAAGTGGCAATGGTTACTACAGTAGGCTTAGCATGTAATAAACCCCATGCTGTTAGCATGGTTTAGCAAACATGTCCCTATATGTATATTCAACACTGCTCGTTATCCAGGTAATGGTGCTGAAAGTGTATATTTTATTTAAGTGCCATCACCAGCATTTTAAAAAAATCACTAACTGTAGTTTTATAAAATATGATATAAAAGCAACATCAGGAGCTACTTTTTCATGGAAAGACTGGTGGATGCCTGGAATGCCTTCCTATAGGAGGTAGTGACAGAAGTCAAAAAGGCATGGGATAAACACAGCGGATCCCTATATAGGAAGAGAAGCATTCCTGCTCAAAGCAAAACATAAATGGACTATCACACGTCAAAAATGTGTAAGAGAGGTAGCTGTCACAGAGCGGCAGTTCCAACCCAAAGTAAAAACCATAGAATGGGGTAACCTGCGTAGAGCTGGGCAGACTAGACGGACCATGTTGGTCTTTATCTGACATCAAGCTACATCTTGGTAATTTCCCTGATCAGAAATAATGGGCGGTGTCTGCATCTCTACATAAAAGCAGCCCTGGTCTGAGAATGAACCTCCCCAACATACGAAGGTGCTAGAGAGAAAGGTTGGACTATAAAATTCTGAGCAGTAGGCTGTGGGGGTTTTTTTTTGTGCAGCAACATCTTTCATCTTGTTCTCCTAGATGCACTGTGTTTTTCTTTTAACAAGACCATATGCTATATTGTATCTTTTTAGTTTACTCAAAATTTCCACATTATAGCTGCTTAAAAATACTGGAAACTTTCCATCTCACCTCTTCATTCCCATATTCAGTATAAGATTGTCGATAATTATGGTCATGTTCGATAGCTTTAAATGCACTTCTATGCAAAGTATCTTAAAGTAAATTAGAATTTTACTTGTGTTATGGATCTAAATTTCATTTGCATCCTTATAGAACAGGACGCTTTGCAAGATAAGTCTAACTCTCTTACATGAATAAATCTCCTTTGCTATCATGCATCTAAAATACTCCTAAATTCTCATCCTTTGTTGGCAAGAGCAACAGATGAACAGGAGTCTTTATATGACATCTACTAAAGACCCCTCAAGCTCACCTCATCTACACTTCAGCTTTTCCTGTTGAAATACTTCAGTTCATTTCTTACTTTAACTTCTTCTCAACTATGACTCCTCTTTGCTTACCCAGGGATTTATTAAATGTTCATCTTTCCTACAAATATATTAAATTCCAAGAAACAACATAGTAACACTATTACTCTTCCACAATCCTGGCATGTCTAAAACACCCCCTGTAGAAGCACAATAAAGCTGATCCAAACTGACATCAATACCCCTTTGGCACCCTTCCTCCCCCTACCAAAGGCATGACATACATCACTCGACTTTCCATTTGCTAACCAGATCATTACTCCCCCAAGCATTTATGGAATTTATTGCATTTTGACTCTGAGTGCATTGTTTCAGATGTTGGAAGGGCTCTTACCAATGAATGCTTATGAATTTCCCTACCTTTGTCTAGGACAACAAAACATCCAGTTAGTGATATACCAGTGAGGGTTCCTGAGATTTGTTTGGGGGCTCCTTGTTAAAATATGTTAAGAAACAACAGAGCATCTCTTAAAATGAAGCTGAACCGACAGCAGTTGCTTGATGAGAAAGTGCATTGTGAATGCAGTCTTTCAAACTCTATAACCCTTTCTCAGGAGTACGAGTCTCTCTCCGTGTCCGACTGCCATTCTTTTCCCCTTGCCTTTTACTTCGGTCTTTTTCTCTCTTCAGCACTTGCTGGTTTGACCGAGAGTCGCTAAACATTTTGAAGTGGCAACAGAAAAGACTCTAGAGGAAAATGCTTTAACCAGAAAGACCATAATGCAGAAATGGGCCAAATTTTTAAAAGGAAGAATGTATTTTTTATCCTTTCAGTTCCATTGTACTACTAATAAAGTTGTTAACTGTACCTTTGTTCCTTCTGCTTAGGATATCATCAGATAAAGGATGGCACATTATACGGTCATAAGGGGGGTTACATTTCTTGGGTTTCATAAAGCATCCTCATTGATTAAGAACCGAGAAACTAACAATTGATTTTACTTGATGTGAGCTATGTGTCTCAGATGAGGGTCATGCATGGACAGCAAGCTTTTCAATGTTACAAAGTGACTTTTCTCAGTGTATAACTTTATAGTTGTTGCAATAGCGTGATGATTTCCAACTTGTAAATTGGGTAACATCCAGTCTGCCTTACAGACTGCTTGAAAAATAAACCGAGGACAAAATGATTAGTTTTTTCCCAGTGACTAGAAATCAAGAAGGAATGCAGTCCTTCCAGTCAGAGAAGGAACATGCATATAGAACTTAAACCGCTCATGAAATGAGAACTAGCCCACTAATGCTATCCAGCCTTTAAAATACACAGCATGCAAGCATCTATCAAACTGTCCACTTTCATAAATATTCCTCTATACTATTAGGAGCGTGTTTACTAAACTGAGTTAACGGTTAGCATAGGCTATTTGTAACTAGGTCCCATTGAATAACATGTTTGATAAGCTGTTAGCCCAACTTATTAAACAGAGTAACATAGTACATGACGGCAGATAAAGACCAGCATGGTCCATCTAGTCTGCCCAGTAAGGTGGCTAGAGTGGTTGTAACTGCAGCTTCATGCAGGTCACCTTCCTCTATTCCTCTGTTTAGGGTTGTACCCGTCGCTCTGTGCAGGTCAGCCCCCTCTATTTATTGAAGTATAAAAGATATTTAAGTTTGCTTTGATTTCATCCTCTTGCTATAGAGAGACCCACAGTGTCTGTCCCATGCCATTTTGAATTCCGTCACTGTATTTGCCCCTCCGCCTCCTTTGGTAAGGCATTCCAAGCATTCACCATTCTTTCAGAGAAAAAGTATTTCCTGATGTTGCTTTTAAGTTTACCTCCTTGCAGCTTCATCGTATGCCCTCTAGTTTTACAGCTTCTCTTTCTTTCTTTCTTTCTTTCTTTCTGTCATTCAAAGTTTTTTATACCACCTTATCAGACAATCAAAACAGTTTGCAAGGAACACAACTTAAACATTTACATTCAACAGAGTTAACTTGTACATCAAAATAGTAATTAACTATGTATATTGTAAATAGTTGTGTTTACAGTGCAACTAGCTGTGATCTTAACATTGGCTGGTTTTACTGTTATCAAAACAGCAATTAACTATGTACAGTGTAACTAGTTGGCTTTACAGTGCAACTCGTAATTCTTAACATTCAGTGGGTATTTACAATGAGGTTAATGCCAGATATCTACAGTGCTGTTAACATTGGATGTATCGAGTACATGTTCTATTTATGGTGCGTGTGTAACTGAGTCTGCTTGGTGTGACCCATAGTGTTCCGTAAAGAGTAGTGTCTTAATTCTTTTTCTAAAATCCACAAGGTCTTTTATATCTCTTATTTTTGGTGGGAGGGAGTTCCATAAGGTTGGTGTATAATATGAGAAGGTTCTGCTGCTTGTTGATTTGTTGGTTTTGCGGAAATCAGCTGGGATGGTTTGGGAGTTTTGGGTGCATCCCCTTCTCTGTCTAGTGTCAGGGATTCTGTTTATTAGTGTGGTAAGGTGAGAGGGTGCTATGTTGTGGAGCAACTTGAAGATAATGACTATGTTTTTGTATTTGGTAGTGGGCAGAGGAAGCTAGTGTAGTTTGTGCAGGATTGGAGTGATTCAGATCTAGATGCCTGCATGATTACCAGAGTTACTGTATGTTGTGCCAATTGCAATTGTGATAATGCTTGTTTGGATGGACCCTGCAATATGCTATTACAGTAGTCTATGTGGGGATTATTCATTGCCTGTATGACTGTTCTGAAATCTGATTGGTCCAGTAGGGGTCTTAGCCATTGCAACATCTTAATCTTTCTATAAATTGCCTGAGTGGATTTGTTTATGTAAAATGATAGGCTCAGGGTTTTATCTAGGCTAATACCTAGGTATTTTACCTCATCTTTCACTCCTATTGTTGCTTCTCTAAGCTGAATGTGAGGTGTTGGGGGGGGGGGGAGGTGAATTCTTTGTCCCTGGTAATGAAGATTGCCTTTGTTTTATTGAAATTTATCTTCAGATTGTTTTTTGAGAGCCACTGAGAGGCTTCATTGAAACATGAGATTAACTTTTGCAGTACTAATTGGTAGATACATCATTATATCATTAGCATAAATGTGGTAATTCACTTTATGCGTTCGAAAAATGTTGCAGATTGGTTGGAGGTATATGTTGAACAATAAGGCAGATAGAGCAGAGCCCTGAGGAATTCCTTGGTTTTGGCTAAATGGTTTTGATGTGTCCTGGCTCATTTTTACCTGTTGCGTGCAGTCCTGCAAGTAGGAAATGAACCAGCTGAGTGCAGTTCTGCAAACTCCTACTTGTTGCAATTTTGATAAGCGTATATTGTGAGTGATCAAATCAAATCCTGAAGCGATGTCAAGAAATATCCTTATGAATGCTTTTTTAGGGGCCTGTATTCCTTTACTCAGGTTATCGAAGAGGGCTATGATGGTGAATTCTGAATCTGTACTGGTGTGGATCCAGTGGGGTTTTGTTGTTTGATCACTGATACCCTTTAAATATTTTAAGGTCTGTATCATATCTCCCCTGTCCCTCAGTCTAAGTATAAAGTTGATATGCACACCGGAAGAATGGGTGTTATCCTTTATCTATTAAAGTCAGATCAGAGCTTCAGCAAACACAACAGAGTGATGAAGAAAGAGATTCATAAGTTCTCTTTTGCTAGGGAGAGCTTACTAGATAGAAATGGTTTGCAGGAAGACACTTCTATGTTTTTTAGGGGGGTTTTTTTATTAACTATTATTCTCAAAAAAAATCAGTGGCAATGCTAAGAAAAGAAGCACGTTTAGGGGCATATTTACCAAACCACATATCGGACCGCCCAGAGCTCAGCACATTCCATGTACAGCATAGGAAACTTTACCATGCACCAAAATGCAACTACAGAAATGTTCCCACACTATGCAAGTAAGGCGGTTTGGAGTGCAGGTTTGGCAGTTCAGGGGTGGCGGGGCGCACTCAACAGCAATGTTGCACTTAGTGCAGGTTCACGTACGTCACCTCAATGAGCGGCACTAGGTGCACCTATATTATTGCACCAAACAGCATAGCACAGAGGTGGTGCAAAACCCGAGCTAGCTACATGGTGACATGGTGGGCACGCCTCCATTCTTTTAGCTTAGACTAACTCTGCGGTCATTTTTCTGACAGAATGTGTCTTAGGTACCCACATTTTAGTAAATATGCTCCTTAGTGTTGATCTCAGAAAATAGTGTATTTATCTACCTGTGAATGTTCATTTTAGCATCACGTCATTTTGACATCTACAGTTACTAATCATGACTGTTGTGGCTCAATAAAACATCTGTTTCAAATAGTTGATCAATTTATTTTTTAAAGTTACATTAACATCATTGCAGGAGAGACAAAATGAAATGCAAATAGAAAATATTAAAGAATGATTGACCTATATCAGAAGGTTTTGAGCTCCTTAGATAAAGCTTCTCATTTTTGCCATACTGAGTACTGTTCAGTATTAGAATGCATAAAAATGCTAGCAATGATAGCATATTCATATCATAAAAAGAATATTTTCCACAAGTGTCCTGTATTTAATTTGTTCCTCCAGTTTTTCATTTCCAAAACTAATGTCATATGATGATATAATTCTAATAATTTTCATATTCAAAAAATAAAGCCATGGACTTCATGTTTAATAGGATCGTAAGCTGTTTGCTCTTCATAGTGCTAAGAGAACAGCTTTTTCATTCCTTCTATATAAAGACATTAATAGTAAGATGCTTCAAAATACTACCCTTTAAAGTCTTGCTTTAAACATATATAGTAAAACCGATTTAATGAACATTCGAAATGAAGAATTAGGATCCTTTAAGTTGTTTTGAATAAGAAACTTTTGTTTGAAAGTCTTACGTACCCAGCACTCTGCTAACATTTTGAAATAAGTCATCCGTTGTTATTTACTTATTCCATTTTCATCGATTATGCTGAGTTAATGTGGATGCATTATCTTCCACGGAAATGCAGCAAAGAACTACCCTTTCCATGCTCCAGAAATAAGGAACGGAACAGAGCAAGGTAAGAGAATATTGCTATTTTATGAAAAGCTTTTTGGTGAATGATCCAGTTACAGTTTGAAACTAGAAATAACATCTGAGCTGTGGTTTAATGTTTTACTTCAGCTGTTTTGGGCACAGGGCGTTGGTTCACCATGTTATCTGATTCTGTCAAATCTTTACATCCGTTAACTTTATAGAAAAGATTCATCTAAGATATATCTAGCTATATGTAGCTTTTATTTAAATACAGTGGCAAGAAAACAAAGCAACACTCACACATCAAAAGTTATATATATATATATATATAGAGAGAGAGAGAGAGAGAGGGGAGAATGATGTACTATGTACCAAATTTTGTTCTTCACAAATAATAGAACTTCTTATGTGATAAAGATATCACGCTCACCTTTTACAACAATATACCGTTTCTTATTGCATGAATAATATATTATTTGCCAGTTTGCCAAAGTACATTTTGATATTTCCAATAAACTCATATGTGCTTTGCTAGCTTTGATAATGCTTGTATAAATCGTACATTAAGATCTGTGCACCGGTTACAGCACTGAATTCAATTGGTTTGCAAGCTAGGAGCAAATTTTTAGCAAAAAACTAAGCAAAGATAGATAAACAAACAAGATATACAATAAATAGACACAACTAGATTCTCCCACCTATACTCATCCTTACAAATATAAGCTTTCAAGTTCATTTTCTTGTAAGTATTTAAAAAGTCTGTTTTACCTGAATAAGACTTCCTCAGTCCCAAAGCCATGCTTCTTGGTGAGCTGGCGCTAGGAGACACTTGCAGATTACATTTGAAGCAGCCACACAGACTAGATCAGAGAAAGTTTAAGGCATTTTTAAAGTATTCTCTAAGGTATGGCCAGGACCATCAAGCTCATGCTAGCGGTATAAAGAGATCATTAATGGGCATTAGTGACAGACCATTATGACTTTCAGAGGTCATTAATGATTCATTACGTGGCAGTAGTCTTCTGGCAACATCAGAGGGCTTGAAACGTTCTTCCTACCCCTTTCCTATTTGCTTAAACACATTATATTCAGTAGGAAAATTATATTTTCTGACTTCTAGCATTACAAAAAATGAGTGTAACATGAAACCACAGCACATTAAGAGAGCTTTTTAAACCTGATGGGATTTTTTTTTTTTTTTTTTGGTAGACAGAGCAAGACAGCTTGCAATCTTACAATACCAATCTTAAAACCAAAACTGTTCATTTGTCTTATTTTATTGAATTATTTATGCACAATAAATATTCCAATTGTAGGTCACGTTTACAAGAATTAGGTGCACTAAACATCTTGCAATATTTAATTCCTTCACCAAGACATGATACTGGCACAAAGAGCACGCCTTAGCAAAGCGAAAACTCTGAGCTATACCAGATATATATCTAAAAGGTTGCTTTATACAGAAGATTGTCAAGGACAGTTATGTTTGGACTCCATGTAACCAACACTATTTTATCTTTGTTGGTGGAAACTCCTTCTGATTATTATTGATGCTCCTGTCTAGGGAACAGACTATAGAAATATTTAATCAGGATGAACTTAGAGGCGAGGAAAGTCATGTGACACTCCTGCAGTTTAATAGCTTCATAGTCTTTCCATGACAACACCCTTGATTGTTATTGACACTGCAGTTATATCAGACAGTAATCCTGCAGTTTAGAGAGACAGAGAAGTTTCAAAGCTGCTACAAGAGAATAATATAAATAATGAAGCATAAACTAGGCATACCGGAAAATAATTCATAGACTGAGATAGCCAGCCAGGCACTCAGTCAGACAGGTCATTTCACCAGGATCAGGCAGAATGCCTCATTATCATCGAGATATTGAAGGTTATTTTATAACCGGGAGCCTAGTTTTAGGTCCCCCAGAACATGCCTATCCTGAACCTATTTTATTAAGAGTGGGTGCCTAATTTTCTTTATAAAATAGGTATGCAAAAATCTCTGCATGTGCACCTATGCCTGTTCTAGGGCAGGTGTAAATGCAGATACCTGGATTTTGCAAGTATATGCCTAAGTTCCAGTAGTTTATAACTTGCATGCAAAAATTTAGGCTCCGCCCATGCTCTGCCCAAGCTCAACCCCTATGCATGCCCACACTGAAAATAGGTATGACTGAATTAAGGCATGCGCTTACTGAAGAGCATCCACCTAAAATATGTGCCTGTGCTCACTTAGGCACCTAAGCCCTTTAAAATAGAGACATAGAGGGGTCTTTTACTAATGGGTGCTAAGCTGTTGCACCTACCAGGCCAATAGCACTGAAATCATAGTGTGTCATGAGATGGATTGATACAATAACAGCAGCTGCGGGTACCAGTCTGTACCAGTCTGAGCCGCCTGACTGAAGACCGAACACAATTTAGGACAACTGTCCAGAGGCGACACCGACTCGACGACACTTAACAATAACAACATGTGCAACACCCCTGCATTAGCTGTCAGGGGCATGGAAAGCATTTCTCCAGCTGTTAACACGGAGTCCTGACCCCTAGCGCATGCTGCATTAGTGACGATTCATCTAATGCCACGTCAATAAGTGGTGTTAGGTGCACCCACGCTAATGCAGTCAGCATGCGATGTGAACACAGCACTAACTGCACTGATCTCACCATGACCACTCTCTGCCCCTACCCCGCCCACTTACGACCTTAATGCAGGTTGCATAGTTAGTATTGGAATCATCCTGGGCTGGCATGTCCCCGTGCTATCTGACCATGCATGGCCCAGCATACTCCAGAACACGTGCTGCCAGATACCCTCTTAGATACCTATGGTGCATATCTTTAGAATCAGCCCCTCTATATGCAACACGCTTAGAAAAGAAGTGAAGAACAGTTAGCCAAGGCACTTAAGCAATAGAACATTTAAAAGGTTTTTCTATAGAGTTCAAAACCTACACAGGAAATTCTCAATGGCATTAAGAGACCCAACAGCTAATTGCTTTTGAATCCAAAATCCCTCTCTGGCATTAGCCATCTCATGATAAACATGTTTTACTGTAATAGTTAAGTGATTCTTAATATATTTTCTTGTCTGTGCATCCCAAATAGACTTTTGGCAATTAATTTATTTTTCAGTTTTAAATACCACCTTTGCTAAAGGCTGTGAAGGGGTATGTAGCAAGTATATAATGACATTAATATAAAATACCATACAGTTAATATGACATCCTAAAAAATATAAAGTACTTAGTTTGGCAAAAACTACTTCAAAGAGCCAGGCATTCCATTATTTTATGAAATTAGTCAAGGGTTTACCAGCGGCAGGTCTTGTCAGACAATCTGATTGATTTCTTTGACTGGGTAAACGGAGTTGGACCAAGAGGGAGACCTAGATGTGGTGTACTTATATTTCAGTAAAGCCTTTGACACCGATACAAACAGGTGTCTTATAAACAAACAGGGCACCCTAGGGATGGGCCCTAAAGTGACTGACTGGGTTAGAACCTAGTTGAGTGGAAGGCGACAAAGGGTATAGGTAAATGGAGCTCACTCTGAGGAGAAGGAGGTTACCAGTGATGTGCTGCAGGGATCTCTCCTTAGTCTGATTCTTTTAAACATCTTTGTTAGTGATATTGCGGATGGGCTGTCAGATAAGGCTTGCCTGTTTGTGGATGATACCAAAATCTGCAATAGAGTAGACACCCAGGAAGGTGTAGATAACATGAGGAGGGATCTAGCTAAGCTTAAAGAATGGTCAAAAATTGGCAGCCAAGATATAATGCTAAAAAATGCATTTGGGCTGCAAAAAATCTGAGGAAGCAGTATAGTATAGGGGACAAAGTACTTCTGTCCACGAAGGAAGAGCGGGATCGGCGCGTGACTGTTTCTGATGATCTTAAGGTGATTCGACAGGTAGAAAAGGTGACAGTAAAAACTAGAAGGATGCTTGGGTGCATAGGGAGAGGAATGGCCAGCAGAAAAAAGGAGGTGATAGTGCCTCTGTATAAGTCTCTGGTGTGACCTCACTTGGAGTATTGTGTGCAATTCTGGAGACCACACCTTCAAAAGGACATAAATAGGATGGAGTTGGTGCAGAGGGTAGCTACTAAAATGGTTAGTGGTCTTCATTATAAAGTATATGGGGGCAGACTTAATCATCTTAATATGCTAGAGGAAAGGCAAGATAGAGGAGATATGACAGACACACTTAAGTACCTCCTTGGCATAAATGCACAAGAGAAAAGCCTCTTTTGATTGAAAGCAAGCTCTTCTACGAGGGGACATAGTATGAGGGTGAAAGGAGTAATATGTGGAAATATTTCTTTAGCAAGAGTGGTAGATGTGTGGAATAGTCTCCGAGTGGAGGCAGTAGAGATGAGAATAGTATCTGAATTCAAAAAAGCATGGGACAAACACAGAGGATCTCTAAAGGGAAAGAAGGGACTTTAGCATTTGATATGGGAGGGCAGACTGGATAGGCCATATGGTCTTTTTCTGCCGTCATATTTCCAAATACAAGAGAACCATCTAGCATTTTCAGTTGGTGAGGCAATACATTCCAAAGGTTTGGCCTCTCATGTGAAAGGGCTCTTTGATATGCCATAGTCTACTTAAGTCCAGCTAGAATCTAAATAATATCTGATGTGAGGAGCATACATTTCATCTCAGAACATAAAAATATGGCAACACAGATTGGACAGAGTATCATTCTATACAATTTTATGGACTATGAACAAAAACCTCGATCCTTTGATTAACAGGAAACCATTGTAGGGTTTAAGTAATATGATCAAAATGTATTTATTTATGTGCTCTTATATACCGCTTTATCTAAAATCAAAGCAGTTTACATGGAACAAGTAACAATTTACAAGTAATGATGGACAAAGGACAATGGACAGTGGACAATGAACTATTGCAGAAATTAGTAGATATACATTTAGCACTAGCTTTTTGTAACTATAGTCTCAAGGAACAGGAGCAGCACTTTATCTATATAGAGTGAAGGCTATTGTGGGTAAAGTTATCAATGTACTAAGGGATATGTACAGTATAATGAAACAGTAAGTTAATAAATATATAGAGAGAGATGCAGCAAGAAGGAGGGTTAACTAGGGGATGGTAAAAGAGGGAGGGGGTTGAGTAGAGCTATGGAGGATTGGATATACATATATTAGCTTGATTCCCTAAATAATACATGTTACAGTGCTCTGTATAAACTGCAATTTCTGTCTTTGATTTTTAGGCAACCCTGTATAAAAGGAATTGCAATAATCTAGATGCACTGTAATCAAAGCATGCTTGGTGACAGCCTGTGGAATATTACAGATGAACATTTAGGATGGGTTCCAACCTTCCTTTCAGAGAAGACCCCCCTACTGTAAAAATGCAATGTGTGCCTTCGAGTCAGTCCTGACTCCTGGCGACCCAGAAGCTCCTGGGTTTTCTTGGCAGTGTCACCGGAAGTAGACAAAAGATTGTTAGGCCTTTCTTCTGAGGCAATGGAGGGTTGTAAGTCCTTTCATATGATTTTTCTGGCAGTGTGACCAAAAGTAGGCTTTAGAGGTAGTCCTCTTTTTATATCAAGGCACCTTTGCTTTGGAATTCTCTACCACCTGACTTACGCTTGGAACGATGCCAGTGCAAGTTTCACTCAGCCCTCAAGAACTATTTGTTTGAGAAGGCTTATGGTCCCCTGTGAACATAGCCCTAGGAGAAAAAGGGTCATATGAATGGGCCTGTTGTATATGTTTCTTTCCTTTTCTTCTATACAGTATTCTCTTTTCTATTTACACATTGTAGTTCTTTTCTATATGATTTTGTTTTACAATTGTAAAGCGCTTTGATTACTTTGTTTGAAAAGCAGTATATCAGATACCGAATAAATCATAAAGCATAGGGTTTTCATAGCAATGCTGATGCTGCTTTGCCCCTCTTCTCCTGATTTGGGTCTTCATTCCACTATCTGTGCCACTGCCCTCTCATGATGGCCTGGAGTCTTCTTACTACCACTAGGGACCTTTGCCCCTCTTTTGTGCCATGGGTGCTCATACCATTCACTATCTTAGAGTACTGCCTCTGTGGCAGATGCTTGCCAGCTTGTTTTAAGCGAGTTTCAATAAAAATGAATGAAAATCCCTATTGTTAGTGTGCAAAGTTTCTTACCCTATTGATCTTAATGGCAGATGAAATTTTAAAGTGGACAACTGTAAAGTTATGCACCTACGAAAGAACAACCCAAACTATGGTTACACGATGCAAGGTTCCACATTGGGAACCACCACCCAGGAAAAAGATTTAGGCGTCTTTGTGGATAACATGTTAAAACCCTCAGCCCAGTGTGCAGCGGCAGCCAAGAGAACAAGTAGAATGCTAGGTATCATAAGGAAAGGAATGGAAAATAAAACAAAAGATATTATAATGCCTCTATATCGTTCCATGGTGCGACCGCACCTTGAATATTGTGTGCAATTCTGGTTGCCGTATCTTAAAAAGGATATAGCGTTATTAGAAAAGGTTCAGAGAAGAGCCACCAAAATGGTAAAGGGGATGGAAGGATACTCCTATGAAGAAAAGCTAAAAAGGTTAGGGCTCTTTAACCTGGAAAAGAGACAGCTGAGGGGAGATATGATAGAAGTCTATAAATTAATGAACGGAGTGGAACGGGTAAACGTAGATCGATTGTTTACGTTATCAGAATATAGAAAGACTAGGGGACATGCAATGAAGCTACAGGGTAAACTATTTAAGACTAATAAAAGAAATTTTTTTTTTCACTCAACGTGTAATCAAAATCTGGAATTTGTTACCAGAGGATGTAGTAAAGGCTGTTAGTGTAGCTGGGTTTAAAAAAGGTTTGGACAAGTTCCTGGAGGAAAGGTCCATAAACCATTATTAAGAAGGGACCCAGGATATCAATGCTTGAACCAATACAAACATTGTGGAACCTGTTGGGGAAACTGCTAAGTATGTATGACCTAGATTGGCCATTGTTGGAAACAGGATACTGGGCTTGATTGACCTTGGTCTGACCCAGTATGGCATATCTTATGTTCTTATGTTTTTATGATCCAAACGAAATGAAGTAAACAAAGTTTTCCAATGCACATTCCTAGTGAATATCTTTAAAAAGGCATTGACAAACTGGAAGGATATATAGTAAGGGGCAACATATCCTTATGTTAGGAAAGCAATTAAATATAAAAGGAAAATGAGACAAAAAAAAATCTGGGTAAAATCATTAATCTGCAAGATGTGCAGGACTACCAGAGAGGGACTACTACAGCTGGAAATAGATCTGCACTTGTAAGTATTTATCTTCTGGAATATAC
This sequence comes from Ichthyophis bannanicus, assembly GCA_033557465.1. Taxonomy (NCBI): domain Eukaryota; kingdom Metazoa; phylum Chordata; class Amphibia; order Gymnophiona; family Ichthyophiidae; genus Ichthyophis; species Ichthyophis bannanicus. The sequence continues at coordinate 176,188,927 of CM066036.1, read as the reverse complement.
TCTAAATCTGGGGAAAAAGGGAATTCTTTAGGTTAAAGCTGATAAATCTGTGTATTTTAGAATTCAGTGTTTTTGCTGAGTCAGTCAGGCCTTAGTACCACCAGAGAGCTTTTCATTTAAATCAAATCAGAGTAGAGCTTAGTATACATGTACTGTAGAATAAATAGTTTCTGAGTAGAGAGGCTAAAAAGGTTAGGGCTCTTCAACCTGGGAAAGAGACAGCTGAGGGGAGATATGATAGAGATCTATAAATTAATGAACGGAGTGGAACGGGTAAACGTAGATCGATTGTTTACATCAGACTATAGAAAGACTAGGGGACATGCAATGAAGCTACAGGGTAAACTATTTAAGACTAATAAGAGAAAATATTTTTTCACTCAACGTGTACTCAAACTCTGGACTTTGTTGCCGGAGTATGTGGTAGGGGCTGTTAGTGTAGCCGGGTTTAAAAAGGGTTTGGACAAGTTCCTAGAGGAAAGGTCCATAAACCATTACACTGGTCAACATTGAAATCGTTGCTGACTTTAAAAGGCCCTAATCTGTAGTATGTTGGTGAGCTGAACACGAATATAACATTAAAAAAAATTAATTGGCTCTCGTTTTGAAGATATTGCATGTAGTTCATTTTTGACGTTTCACCGTGTAAATTTATCCAGTAGGACATCAACAACATCCCAAATAAGCCTTGAATGATGTAATATTGCATCACATTGCATAATACCAGCATGCACACATCATCTAGAGTTGATTGCATCATTTTCTGATGCAGTGCAATACTACTGCCAGACGGCTGCTGAAGCCATCTGACATCAGCAGTGTACTATACGCAGTCGGAAAGGAAAGTAATCTGGTATTCTGTTCCGATATTGAAATCCTCATGAATGCCTTAAAAATCACTCATGACCCACAAGACTGGAGACTATTTATAGACTCTTCGAAACTGAGTCTGAAGGCTGTGCTTTTGAACAATGGAAACTGTCTTCCATCTATTCCAGTAGCGCATGCCATCCACATGAAAGACTATATCAAAATTCATACGTTCAATATTATCTTCAATTGGTAGTAGTGAACAATATTAACTTCATGTGATGGTCTTGGATAATCTCTATCTTTAAAACAGAGTGGACAAAAATTTCTCCACAAATGTCTTCTTTAATCTTAAAACATATCATTAAAGAAAATCATGATTATCCAAACTTATCATCAAACACTTCTTCTTCCTAAAATATCTTCTTTAATACTTTGATACTTCTTTAATAGGTAAATATTTCTTTTAAAAGGAGTTTTATATCTGCCAAACTTGTGAAACACTGATAGAAGCAATTCCCAACGCTCAACTGCAGCGTCTTTAAAGCGTTTCAGTGTATTACTTTCATCAGGAGATTCTTCTTAGTGTCTGAAAAGTAAAACAGATACACATACAGTTTCACAGATTATCTTCCTATCACTATATGCTCTCTAATATCGTTGTTCCCAAGCAAACTTTGTTAAAAGTCACTTCTACTCACTATAGTTGTTGCTGCCCGCGTCTCAACGTTAGAATTTCTGAATTGGAGAGACGCCGCGCATGCGGACTGCAGGTATACCTCTGTTTTTAAAGGGAAGACTGTCATCACCTTTTCCCTTCGTTAATGTCGTAATCTTAAAAAGGCTCTTATTATGTTATCATTCACTTACATCTAACTCATCTTATTCCCCTTAACTATGCGTAGCAACCTCTCAAACATTATAAACTACGTTGTGTGTTCCTATCGTAAGGAGAACACAACGGTGGAAATTAAGTGGTTGCTCAATCTATACTAAAGTCTTATAGTGTTCCATGGTCTCAAGCATATTCTACCAGGTGGTATAGATGAAATTAAACAGCCTCTTCACTTAAGGAAATCGAAAGTAAATACCTTGGTTTTAGTCGGTATATTTTACCCTTCCATAAGTTTATGTTAAAGTTAACGTTTCTGTCCCTATATCTTATTTTATGTTTTGTAATTAAATTCCGGTTATAATGTGGGCCATGTTCAAATGCATGCTGTCCACTCTATGTTGTTATTCAAGCCTCCTGGATGTATTGTGTCTAATGAGTAGATCCAGCGTTGTTCGTGCCACAGTAATGTTTCATCCAGTGTTTTTGCACCCATGGCATGGGTAATTTGCTCAATTGCGAAACATCTAAGTTGTGCAAATGTGTGCTTGTGGGCTAGGCAATGAGCTACTAGAGAAGCTTCCGTTTTCCCACATTTTATTCTGCTTCTATGTTCTCTTAGACGAATCCTAAGAGTCCGGATTGTTTTACCAATATACCTAAGACCACACGGGCATGTGATATTATAGATCACTGCCTTCGAGTCACATGTGGTGTTCGAATGTATACTATATGTTTTATTTTGGTGTATAAACTGGGACGTCTCTAACATTATTTCACACACATCGCAAGTGCCACAAGGTTTATGAATTCCAAATCTTGGAGGGCTTTCTACCGGAGGGAGAACCGCCGGACTTAAATATTCTTTTAAATTACGAGCTCGTTTCCAGACGCATCGCACATGTTTGGTTTCTAACCCTGGAACAACATTTAATATACTTTTGTGTTTATAAAACAACTTTTGTATAGATTTACTAAGTGGAGTATACGGCGTGATGAAGTTAATGTTATCCTCATTTGAAGTTAATCGAGACTTAGAAGTTTTAGTTTGTAGCAATAACGTCCTATCATTATATAGAGCTCTTCTATAGGCTTTTAGTATAATTGATTTAGGATAGCCCCTAGCGAGAAAATCTTTTTTCAACCTTTCAGCCTGTTCCTTATAATCGTGGGTACTAGAGCAATTACGTCGAAACCTGAGAAATTGGGAGAACGGGAGGGATTCTTTCAATGTTTGTGGATGTCTACTAGAGAAATGTAAAAACGTATTTCTATCTGTGGGTTTTCTAAAGACTGTGGTCTGCCAACCTTGCTCACCTTTAGTAATTTCTACATCTAGATAAGTTATTCTGTTTTGGTGGGCCTGCGAAGTAAATTTAAGGTTATTATCTAAATGATTTAACCATGCTATAAACTGCTCCAATGTGTGTGCCGTCCCTTTCCAAATAAGGAAAATGTCATCGATATAACGTTTCCATATGATCACGTTGGATTGATATGGAAATTGAGACAAATGCTGTACCTCAAATGCTTCCATATAAAAATTTGCTACCGAAGGGGCGCATGTCCCCCAAGCGTCGGGAATTGCTTCTATCAGTGTTTCACAAGTTTGGCAGATATAAAACTCCTTTTAAAAGAAATATTTACCTATTAAAGAAGTATCAAAGTATTAAAGAAGATATTTTAGGAAGAAGAAGTGTTTGATGATAAGTTTGGATAATCATGATTTTCTTTAATGATATGTTTTAAGATTAAAGAAGACATTTGTGAAGAAATTTTTGTCCACTCTGTTTTAAAGATAGAGATTATCCAAGACCATCACATGAAGTTAATATTGTTCACTACTACCAATTGAAGATAATATTGAACGTATGAATTTTGATATAGTGCTATATAAACGTTCAGGAAGCAACTCCAATTATAGACGAGAATCCACATGAAAGAGACATATGATAACTTAAAGCATCTACTGACTTCCATTAACTATAACAAGTACAGCTGGCACCTCTGTGGTGATTTGAAGATAGTTGCCCTTTTAATGGGACTGCAGCAGGGATATATAAAATACATGTGTTTCTTATGTGAGTGGGATAGCCGAGCAAGGGATTGACACTAATTGCGGAAGGAATAGAATCGCAGACAAAATATAACAGTTGGAGAGAAGAATATCCAGCACCCAGCTCTGGTTGAGGCTCACAAAATCCTGCTACCACCCCTTCACATCAAACTAGGTTTGATGAAAAACTTCGTGAAAGCCATGGACCGCACTTCGCCAGCTTTCCGATACCTGCATGAAAAATTCCCTCGACTCAGCGAAGCAAAGATTAAAGAGGGAGTTTTTGTAGGTCCTCAGATTCGAGAGCTCTTCAAAGATGACCGGTTCAACAACTTGCTGCAGGGTGATGCGAAACAAGCATGGAATGCTTTTCGCCTAGTGTCAACAAACTTTCTCGGGAATGTTAGAGCAGAAAACTACAAGGAACTAGTAGAAGACATGCTGATGCAGTATCAGAAACTTGGGTGCACTATGTCTCTAAATATCCATTTCCTTGATTCCCATCTTGATTTCTTTCCTGACAACTGTGGTATGGTTAGTGATGAACAGGGCAAACATTTTCACCAGGATATCGCAACGATGAAGCAAAGATACCAGGGAAAATGGTCCACTACAATACTGGCTGACTACTGCTGGACACTCCCCAGAGAAGCTCCCGAACAGCTGTACAAGAGACAGGCGAAAAAATCTAAGAAGTAGTCTATGACTTGGTTCTTTACAGGTATTAACCGAAAGCCTATTATATTTACTATTGATATGCATTTCATGATGTAAACACTAATTCTTGTAGATTACAAAAAAACTAGAGCCAACTTTGCAATTTCACTGTCATATTTGTATTCAGCATATAAAAATTGATATGAAATGACTATTTTTATTTCAGTAACATGACTTTTGTAAAAATTTGTTGACCAGTGTTATTAAAAGGGACCCCGGATATCACTGCTTGACTCAATACAAGCCTAGTGGAACCTGTGTCTTTTGGGGAAGCTGCTAGGTACTTGTGACCTGGATTGGCTGCTGTTGGAAACAGGATACTGGGCTTGATGGACCTTGGTCTGACCCAGTATGGCATATCTTATGTTCTTATCTTATGTTGTTATGCATAGCCAGAAGCAATTCCTTCTTGTTTAAATATAGCCTCAAATATCAAAGGGTGTGATATTCAGCCAAGTTAGTCAGCATTTTTTAAAGTGCCAGATCACCATTAACAAATCACCCCAAATCTACACACCACCTTTAGTACTCCAGGAATCTTTTCCAGCTCAAACGAAAGCTCAGACAGAAAGAAAGTAGAAATGTTCACAAGATGCAAATATTAAGCTACAACTCCGTGCATGCGGATGGAATACATGCAACAAGTGCCAAAAGGAATATTCTCATGAAGTCCCTCAGTCATACTAGAGAACTATTCTCAATCATGTCCCAGCTGACCAGTGACCCCAACACAACAAAAAGAATAAGCATGAAAATGCAACTTGATCCACAGGAGATGGCTGACTTTCTCTCCAACAGGCACAAGACCAACAACTCCACAGCACTATGATCCCCCACAACAACAGGACAACACAGATGAAATCCATGTATGCCACATGTTCAACCTAATATCCAAGAGAGAACTCTCAGATATCATCAACAGGATCAATACCACAACATCTCCATTGGACCCATGTCCAGTGCCATAGTTAAAATCTCTTCGCAAAGAGTTCGCTCAGACTATCCTAAAGATAGTCCAAACATCCCTCTCCCAAGGATACCTACCCCCCAGCGCTCAAACAGGCATCAATTCGTCCTACACTAAAGAAACCTTCATTAGACACAATTCTCCTCAGCTCTTACAGACCAAGTTACCAGCATCCCATTCCTGGCTAAAATAATCAAGAAAGCTGTACAACAACAACTTCAAGACCATGTTGATTCTTATGCCCCATTGGACCCACAACATCATGGCTTCCGCCCCCAGCATAGCGCTGACACACTATTCATGGATCTCTTCAACAGGCTCATCATAGGTCTGAACAAACCTTGACAAGGATTTATGTTGGTCTTCCTGGACATCAGCACAGCGTTTGACTCAGTAGCACATCACACCATGATAGGCAGACTCAAGAACATAGGTCTGATCGACTGCACCTTATAATGGTTTACATCCTACCTCTCAGACATAACCATGCAAGTGAAAGTCAGACACAGCAACTCCAAACCATTTAACCTAATACAAGGTATTCCTTAAGGCTCATCCCTATCTGGCTTACTTTTTAACATATACATACAGCCCATCTGCAACCTATTAAGAAAATGTAACATGCACTTTCACCTCTACACAGATGATAACATGTTCTATATGCCATTTAATACCCTCAATCCGGACTTCACTATTATATCTGAAGTCTTTTCCGCCGTCACAAACCTCATTGCCGACCTTAATCTTGCAGTGAAGCATTACTGATATTCAGAGACCAAAATTTCAAACCACCAGACAAGCTCACACTACATAATACTGAAATTATCATAAAAAAGGAAATGTAATGATTGACAGTAGCCTCAACATGATTGCACACAAAGAATGCAGCTAATGCAGCATACTGGAGACTTAGACTCCTCCAACCTCTACGCCCTCTGCTACAAAACAACAATTTCAAGTCTGTTTTTCAAGCCATCATTATACCCCAACTTGATTATCGTAACATCATCTATCAAGGGCTGACAAAACAGGCACTATACCTACTCCAGTTAGTACTAAACACTGCTGCCAGAATCCTAACAGGAAAATCAAGTCAGCAACACTTAACTCCTATCTTCAGAAGAAGGGAAGAAATTCTGCTGTTAGGGATGAAAAATGTAATGAAAATATGTAGAATATGTTGAGAATCTCTCGACAGAGTATATTTCCAAGCATGGCTGGTCCATCCATTGTGTGAGAAGGTTGTTTGCACAGGGCCTCACGTTTCAGGGGGCCCCGCACCAACTCAATTCTGTTCATAGTGTTCAGTTTGCAGGCCGGCCAGCTTCAGAGGGAGCCGGGGAGGCCCAAAGCCCTGGCTCACTTTTGCACAGCGCTGGAGTGAAGAATGGCGTCCAGTAGCTGTGTTCTCCTGAAGCTCACTGAGTGCTGGGAAACAGGAAATGCCCTTTAACCTTGGTACACCAGGGTGCTTCAGGAGAACACAGCTGCTGGAGTGAAGGAACATGCTGCTCTTCACTCTGGTGCTGTGCAGAGGTGAGCTGGGGCTTCAGGCCTCCCTGGCTCTGTCTCAAGCCAGTCAGACAGGCAGTGGCTCTTCAGGTGGGGGAGGGGGGGGGGCTAGGCTAGGACTGGAAATGGGCTGATGGGGGGGGGGTTGGATATACAAGGTCTGAGGGTTAGGTCATAGGTCTATGGTCAGTGCTGGTGAGGAAATTATGCCTGTTTCTTGAGCATACAGCACCAGAACCACACCAAGTTAGAAATGCACCCTGTGAGATTAACAAATTCGTTGCCCCTCTCCACCTAGTCACATTCAGTAACTCACTTTTTTTTTAGCTTCCTGGAAGCTCAGTGATGATAACAGCGCCCCTTTCTGTGTGCCCCCTATGAGGCTGCACCGCACGCACAGTCCTTGGTCCAGCCTATATGACACCCACAACATTTTCGGAGGGCTTTTCTGAAGTCAGTGCAGAGCTGCATCTGACTATACCATTCATTTTTATAGAACCCCTACTAAGCTTTCCAAAAATAATCAGACCTTGTGCAGAGTTTTCCCCCGCTGGCAGAGACTTGACATTGCATGAAACTGTCTCCCACTGAAAACTGCATTGGACTACTCGATCTGCCAGACCAACACATACAGTCAAAAACATGCTGACAAAGGTCTGGTAGAGGAATGCTTCAATGTTCTCAGTTGCTTACCCTCTGTTCAATGACACCAACATGCATACGCGACCGTCTCTAGCCATGCCAGGCCATCTGTTCCCTCTTACCCCTTCAACTAAAACAGATGTGATTGCTTTATTGCATCTCTCCTACTTTCATTCCCATGTGCCAGCCCCATTCAAACTCTCTCCAAACTATGCCTATATAGACTTGAGTTACAGATGTTAACTACTACTGATGCCATCTAGTGGCTTACTGTAGTCTCACTCCTGTGACGTCACTGCACTCGATATATGGAGTTGTATTCTGAAAGGGAGACCACTCCAGTTTCATATACATAACAATATTCTGAGAGACCTCAATGCATTTTCAGGACAGAACTAAAAAGGGTATTATAATAATAAATATAATACTGCTTTAAACAGTCAATAGTTTATGCTAGAGTGAGTTACATAGGAAGCAAACTAAAGCTAGATTGGAATTGCTGTGTTTTAGAGGTAAGGATGTGTGCACAGGGCAAACATTTTTGGTTCATTTTCAGTTTGTTTGGGTTTTTTTATTTATGGAGTTTATTTTATTTGCTTTACACATTTGTTTTAATAAAAAGTGTGAATGTGCTTATCAATGCATGGTAATTTGTAGGTTAATGAGCATTGAATCGATTCAGCATGCCCTAAATGTTTATGACCCGTTAACAAACTAAATGAGCACTTTAAGTCTGAAGCCTATAAGTGTGTGCTCCCAAGCAGATAGTCCTCCTATAAATTTTGTACAGCAGTTATCATTGATGATTCTCTTGGCATTCCTGTGCATTTAGATATATGAGGCACACATAACCGTTAATGTAGCAGCAAAGCAGATCTTAACAGATTATGGTGTAAATATGAGAGGTTGGAAGGAGTGATTGATCTCTGTGAAGGGGGGAGGTAGTAGGTAGGTAGGTGTGAGGTGGCTATGTGGCCTGCCCGGTGGATAATTCCTCTTAGGCCATAACGATGGTGATATAGGGGATAAAAGGGGTAAAGAGGGGGAGGGGAGGGAGAGGGTTTGGTTAGTGATATGAAGGGGTAAGACTCTTGGATAGGGAAATTGGGGAGGGGGTTAGGGGCTGACCTAAAATGTATGATCCTTAAGATAAGGGTCTTTGCCATATAAGCATAAGATTTTGCTTCTCGTATCACCAGGGATCACTACATAGCGAGAGGATGGAATCAAGCCAATGTAAATAACTTCATTAACAGAGGGAGAGTAACCTGCTTTCAGAAGCAGGTGCAACCATAAGCAAAGGCAGGGGGGGGCAGGTGCAACCATAAGCAAAGGCGGGGGGGGGCAGGTGCAACCATAAGCAAAGGCAAGGGGGGGACAGGTGCAACTCTACGACTCTAGGCACTTTACTAGGCAGACTAGATGGAACAAGCTGGTCTGAATTTGCCATCATTTACTATGTTATTAGAATTGTTTGGCCTGCCCAGTCTGCTCCTCCCTTTCTTCGGCTGTCAACTCTATAAACTTGACTTGACTCTATAAACCTGCTTCCTTTCCCTTACCCCATCCACCAAACCAAGGATATCTCTGAGTTAATTTATTTATTTAAAATTATATTTATGCCGCAAATCATTACATTCCTAAGTGGCTTACAAATCAGCCTAAGGAATATTGCATTACAATTAAGACAATCATACAAGACAAACATTAAAAACATAATTGTACAACAGATAAATCAAATATTCTTTAAAATGAACTCCATAGGTATGGCAAAATAAATAAGCTTTTATGTTGCTCCTAAATCTCAAAAAGTCATTTTCCATTGGAAGATCAATGGTAAGCTTATTCCATAGCATACTTACAAGATCTGGCCCTATAATCTGTTCTACACATAAGTCACATTGCAGCTGTACAAAAGTCATCTCTTGTAGAGTATCATTCTTTATTTTGCTTTTTTCAAGTCATCTTGTAGCCTGAATTAGGGAAGTTACCTCCTCCCCATTTATGTGTCAGAGATCAAAGTATAATAGGTAGTAACATGGCGAGCCAGGATCATCAATAATAATACTGGTCAACATGAAAAAATCATCACATTTAATGTGTATTAGCTAACCTATGATGAACAATGTTCAAAACCGGTTTTGTTTTTGTTGTATCATGTCAAGTTTGAAAGTTGATAGTGTTGGAAGTTTTGCTATAATAGCCGAATTGACACAAACTGTGTCAGTGATTGCCAATATTGACTGGCATTTATTTTGCTTTTCAGGTTAATTTTTTTGATTAAGTATTTGGTAATAACACTGAAGAAATCATCAGAAATAAAATAATCATGCCAAGACAATATAGGAATTATTCCGATGTTTTTTTGTTACATTTGTGATTCATTTGCTACTGTGTCTCAACATGACACCATAACATCAGTTCTTCACAAAATGTACGAGTTATATTTTGGATGCCCACTGGGTAACCAGGATAAGGGCACCTTACATCAGTTGCATTGCCTATTAGGACCGTACCGAGCCCTGTGCGAGCAGTGCAGCCGCATAGGGTGCTAAGACTTAAGGGGTGCATTTCGGCTCTCTGCCGTTGCCTGCCACCGCCACCTTTTCGGCGGCAGGCAGCAGCAAAGAGCCAAAATGCACCATTAAGCCTTCTCGCCGGCACACTAAGCAGGTCTGGTCTCTCCGGGAGGGACCAGACCTGCTTAGTGTGCCGGCGACTTGCACATCGGGTGCGCACCTCTTCTCTCCCGCCCCCATAAACTGGCTAGATGGAGGTGCGGGAGGGGGGGGCATGCGCCCGATGTGCAAGTCGCACAGGGCACATTTCACTCTCGGTACGGCCCTGCTGCCTATGACTGGTTAAATGGAAGGAAAACAACGATGCTATTTGTTGTACCGATGATATGGAGGGAGCCAAGAAATCATCATGATGACTGCTATTTTTGTCTGGTTAATAACTCGGGTTTTTCTGTGAAGAATAAGCACAACATTGTGTATTCAAATCTTATGTCTGTGATGCGACCAGTCCCACATGACGAAGCACTTCGTATTACAGCTGCTCCGCAGGACGGGCTGTCTTCTGTACCAGACGAAATGGAGTTAGATGAAGGTGCAAGTGGCAACTAACCTAGAGTCAGAAGATGCAGACTTCGTGCCATATGAAAGTGATGGCAACCCAGAGAAATTCAGCTGAGTTTAGTGATCTTATACGAGACTTAGCACTCTCAAAAGATGAAGCAGAACTCCTTGCTTTAAGGCTGAAGGAAAAGAACTGACTTCAAAAGAATGTTTTCATTTGCCACTATCACACATGCAATCCTAATTTAGCGATGCTCTTTAAAGTAGATGGTCCAAAGTGTTATTGCAACGATGGAGCCTTCTCACAGGTACATCAGAATGACTCTTATTCATTGATTCTTCAGCAAAAAGCCTCAAAATCATTCATAATCATAATGGCAACATGAAGCCATCTAGTCCAATGGCACACTCTGTCCTCCTCAAAGAGACATAGATAGGTAACCTGCAGATATTGCTCCAACCTATATGCTATAACAATTACCAGGGATCTTAGGGTAATTGGCATGCTGATGGGCATGCAAGGTGGATTTACCAAATATTGCCGTTTCCTCTGCCTCTGGGACAGATATGCTGTCAAAGATCATTATGCTGTTCAGAACTGGCCTTTAAGAACTGCCTGTAATCCAGGAAGCAGCAGTGTTAGCCATGTTCCATTAATCCATCCAGCAAACATTTTGCTTCCTCCTTTGCATATAAAAACTTAGTGAAAAGAACGGCACAAACAGATTCAAAAGGATTTCTGTATCTTGTTTCTAAATTTCCAAAGCTCACTGCTGCAAAACTGAAAGAAGGCATTTTTGTGGGGCCACAAATAAGACAGGTGATGGAGGATGAAGAATTTGAAAAATGCCTGGATGCTTTGGAACTTGAAGTGTGGCAAGTCTTTAAGTGGATCTGTGAAAACTTTCTGGATAATGACAAATCACCAGATTATGGTGGTGGAGTCCAGAGGTTACTTGATGCATACTGTAAACTTGGTTGCCGCATGTCATTGAAAATGCGCTTTATTCACTCACATCTTCACTTTTTTTCCACCAAGGTTGGGTGAAGTGAGTGACAAACAGGATGAGAGGCTTCACCAAGACATTCAGGCCATGGAAAAACATTACCAAGGATTCTGGAATGAGAGCACGATGGCAGATTACAGCTGGATGCTGTATCGTGAAAATCATGACAAATTTCCCAGCAGAAAGTCTTCTGTAAAACACTTTAAGTGTGTTTCTTACATGCAAACATGCCAAATATAGTTATTAGCACGTGTGACATCTGACGTTTTCCATGTTTACGATATGTAGCATTTTACAGAAACTTCTTTGGATGATAGCTCTAAAACCTTATGTGCCAGGTCAAAACTAATTAGAGATTTAAATCAGCGTGAAAAACTGCTTTAGGAAAATTTGATTTCACTTTTGATGAAGAAAAAAAATATTTTGGTGTAAACCAGTGTAATTAGCACAATTCATACATATTCCAAGGCATTTCACTCAGGACCGTACCAAACTAGAAATCCACCCTGTGCGAATCACAAACCTGGTGCCCATCCCCACCCCTGCATGCAGGAGCTTGGTCTTCTTGGGCTTTCTGGAAGTCCAGTGATATCAGTGATCCTTTCTGTGCTTGTGCCTTGTGTGGCCGCACCGCGTGCACAGCCCCTGGAATGACCCTGATTTCATGAGGCAGTTCAAAGTTCAGAGCTTTTCCTCTGATGCGACTGGGTTGTTATGGGACTGGGTAAACAGAACCTTGATTTCCCTTCTCCAGACATGTTATGAATTCACTTAGATGATTTCCTTCAACTGAAACTGTTCTTTTTTGCCTCTTTAACCATTGTCCTATATATATTTTACAACTCACTTATCTACCATACTTGATCTACCTTTTAGATACAGGGGATGGTGGTATTCTCTTGTCTACACTGATGTCCAATTCCCTTCACCCTTGGTTATTTTCTTATCTGTCTAAGTGTTCTTTCAGTGCCCTGCCAATAATTCATTGTCTTCAAATTATTCCTTCTCAGTAATGTCTCACAGAACACTTTCCTTGGATATCAGTTTTTCTCAAGGCTACTTCATTGTTAGGTGTTCTTACGTTGTTTGGGTATTTCCAAGGGCCACCGAAGGCCTCTCCGATTGGAGGGCCAATGTCCATCTTGACTCCTCCCCTAGCCCCCCACGGCCTTTCCCTCCTGTTCTGCCCATGGGGCTCCCATCTTCTGTGGGCAGAAGAGAAGAGATTGGCTGTGATTTCAGCAGACTCCTTTTGTCTGCCTATGAGAGATCAGATCCCTGTAGGCATGAGGAGAAGGCCACTGCCATTGTGGTAAAGATGTCTTCTGTCTGTGATTGTGGTAAAGACTTCTTCTGTCTGCCTGGACAGACAGAAGTCTTTGCTGCAGTCATGGTGGCCTTCATCCTGCCTGTGGGGATCTGGTCTCCTGCAGGCAGTCTGTTGCGATCATGGATAGAGGGCAAAGTTTTGTGGGGGCCAGGGCCCATGTGGCCCACCCCATTCTGACACCTATGGTTGTTATTATTTTTTTCTTTTGTCCAGAAAAATCACAAACTTTTGTCTCTTTCTCCCTTCCCTCCTACTGTGCTTACCGAGCTTTCATCTTATCTCTCTTATGCTCAGCTCTTCCAAAGTAGAAGTTCTTTGTTTCTTGGTACCTATTCAAGTTCCTTGACTCCCTTTCTGATTATTTTGTCTTCTTTTTTTTTTGTAATTTATTGTTTATTCATTTTTTCAACACAATCATAGAGCTTTACAACTTGTATCAACAACTGGTCTACCAATACCAAACCTAAATATACAGTTGTTTTGTCATTTCAAATGATTCACTATTGACCCAGCTTACTCATTCCATTCCACATTACTTTTTTTCTGTTCTTCAATTTACTGTCAGTTTTATAACTTCCACAAACTCAACATTTTCTCAATTTTGACTCCTGTCATGTTTTCATGACTGGAAAGTTGCAATAACTCTTGATTCTTTGCTTCCTTTCTCGCGTCTCATCTTTACGCACTACACAGTGCTTATAAAGTTCTGTATGTGCCTATTTGACTGCCTTCTACACTATTCACATCAAAACCTCTTTGCAATCACCTTCCAAAAGACCAGAAGTCTACAAACAACCTGGCAGAGAACATGCTCAATTTATGCTGCAACACTATGGAACTCACAGCCTTCTGAGCTCCGTTCAACAAAAGATACTAAAGATTTTAGAAAGAAGTTGAACAGCATTTTGGACCAATTACCTAGTGGACTCTCAAATGCATTAGTAGATGCTCAAACACAATAGACACCCCTACACAGCATCCCACTAAATACAGTCAAGTTGCAGAACTAATTCTATAACAGAGTGTAACATCAACCCTGAAATTGTAAGTTAGATTGTATATAGTTTGCTCATAGCATGACAATATATCAAAGTTTGATGAACAAGTTCAATGTAATATACTTGTTCTTATCGTAACAATGTATCACAGTTTGTACTATATAATGTAGCTTGTTGACCCAGTCCAATGGAATATATTAAGTTCAATGTAATGTATTAACCTCTCAGTTTCATGTATCATAGTTTGATGAACAAGTTCAATGTAATATACTTGTTCTTATCGTAACAATGTATCACAGTTTGTACTATATAATGTAGCTTGTTGACCCAGTCCAATGGAATATATTAAGTTCAATGTAATGTATTAACCTCTCAGTTTCATGTAAAATGTTGAGTTATTTGTAAACTGCTTTGATAATCCTGAAAGGCGGTATGACAAAAAAAAAATCATTAAATAAATAATTTTTTTTTTCATGCGAGTCATGCACAGGAGCACATGAAGGATATTATCAAAACAGGGAGATTAGGGCATCCTGATAAAGAGGTTGCAATAAAGGTAAAAGTAGTCCAGGTGCCTCCAAGCACAGAACAGACATTGAAAAGTTCCAAATTACCTCATCAATTGATAAGCAGGTTATTAATCTAAACAAAAAACATACTTTGAAATGCTAGAAGTTGAAATATTGAGATGGGTAGGTTGGAATGTATAAAACTGCATGAAGAGCTAGATATTTGGCATCTCAAAGATCTGGTGGAAAGACGATAACCAATTGGACACTAGGAATGTGTAGACCCCAAAATTTTGTTTCATATTTCATTTCATTTTTTCTTTATTTTTCCACCTTCAGTTTGTTTTTTTTAATAGTGTACCCTCTTTTTCGAAAGTGTACACCATTTAGCAACAGTACTAGGAACAGTATGAAAACACAGGGGTCAATGTTGATCAGGGCTTATCTGGTTAAATTTGAGGGGCCTGCACTGCTGTGGTAGCCTTGACCCCCAACATCTGACATCACTAATATCTGGAAAACATTCAAAAAGAAAGTTGTCTAGTCCACCCAGCACAGCAGCAAAGCCAATAATGAAACTTAACGTGGGCCTTGCCCAGGTCCTGCTGTTTCCTACCCCTCCTCTCCAGTCATCGGGAAGCCCTGCAAGGGCAGATGGAGAATGGCCTCATGCTGTATTGCATTATCAGCATTGCTGCTGTACAGACCGGATCACTGAAGTAGATTGCTGTGCTGGCCAAGCCCAGATTAAGGAATGCAGCGGAAGCAATGCTCCAGCACCTATCAAACGTTTGTGCCATGGTCAGGTGACTACATGGCCTATTCCTAAATCCAGGCCTCATCATGCTTCTGACGCTTCCTCACTTTAACTTTTGTGCAGACATCAAGATATTCGGTCAAATGATATCTGATGCTCAGCACAGCAAATTCAAAAACAAACGTTTGTCTGGTTAACTCCCAAAGGTACTGATCAAATCTTTCAGCATCGACCCCACAAGTAGTAGCAGCTCTGATTAATAAGACGCTCATGCTCTTGTTTTTCTAAAACGTACCTCTCTTTAGTGGTCCAGACTTTCACTATTCTGCAGCTTTATCAACAAATGCACAAAGAGTGAAATGTGTATCTCAGGGTTTCATGAAATTGCTGCACTTATATGTATAACTGTCTAGAATATGGACCTTATATGCATGATTGTCAGAGGTATATACATGATGTCAATTTTATTTATTTATTTATTTAATTTATTTACAGTCTCATATACCGCGCTATTCAGCATCAGTGCGGTTTACATGGAACATAAACTAACAACAGGGCGGCAAGCCGCTCTGTGTTTACAGAGAATGGGTGCTAAAACTTGGGTAACAGGGGGAAACTATTTACACATAGGCGTCATGTTTAAGTCATATCGGAAGTAGACTAAGTTGATGTTGGATTGCCGGTATGTTTGTGTGGCTGTACTAGGTTGGGGAGGGGGCTGTTAGTGTGCTGGCTTCCGGGTAGTACTTGAGGAAGAGATGGTGCTTCAATGACTTCCTAAACTGGGTTAGGTCAGGAATTGCCCGGATGTTGGGTGGTAGGCCGTTCCAGCATCTGGGTGCATAGAACTTGAAGGTCCCGTTTGCTGTTGCTTGGGTGCATTGAGTTATCGCCTTTGGGACTTTCAGTGTATTGACTGCTGCAGATCTTCTGGATCTGTTGGGGGATATGGTGTGGATAAGCTCCGTGAGGGAAGTAGATGAGAGCCCATTGATGGCCTTGAATGTCAACAGTACGGTCTTGAATGCAAGTCTGCCAATCTTCAAAAGGCACTTATACGTTCAGCATGGTGCAGTACATATAAGAGCCTTTTTTCTAATTATAATCCGTTGGCATTATACATATATACATATAAGCCCAGATGTGTGAAAGCAGATTTTAGATACAGAGAAAGGAATTCAGAAGTTCAGATATGGAAAGTTCCCATAGCATTTTACAAAAGGCTCACAGAAACATAGAGCTTCATGTGAAATAGGTTTGAGACTACACAAGGATGTCTCCAACATCCAGAAGGAGCAGAAAATTTAAAAAGATACACGTGTGAACAGAACACATTAACCTAGGCCACATCACTTTACCTGTGTGCCCCAATGCAGCCCTAGACCCCCCACATGAACCTTCCCCCAACATCATTCCTCCGACCTCTCCTTGCAGCATTAAATCCCCCTTAAACCCTCTCCTTCCATCTGATTCCCCCTCATGAACCCCACCTGACTCCCCCTGTGGCAAGGAACAACCCCCCTCCATAAGACCCCTCCCCACCCCCAACTTCTAATCCCATCCCCAGCCTTACTATAGGTCCCCGGTATTTAAGGTAAGCAGGAGTGATCTCCAGTCATGCCTGCTCTCCATGGTTCCAGTTTCAAAATGGCATGCTTGACCTCCAGAGGTAATCTTGCAGAATTAGTGCTATGGGTTACTGATGCTGTCTGGAAATCAGGACTATGGAGAACAGGAGCAACTGGAGAATGTTCCTGCTCACCCTAGACACCAGGGACCTTCAGTAAGGCCAGTGATGAGAGTAGGTGGGGGTGGTTTTTGAGGGGTGGATTGGATGGAAGTAGGGTTCCTTGTTTGGAAGGGTTTGGATTGAAAAGGTGGGGGGGGGGAATCAGATGGATAAGAGAGGATCTGATGCTATGGGGGGTTGAGGGTGACGGGGGCCAGACTTTGGGTTTTACACTGACTCCTTCAGATAGGGAAGCTTTGTTGTAGGTCTAAAATGCTGAGGTCTAGATTTTTTCTATCAATTTCCCTTGTAAGGTGGGAAAACATGTCATTATGTTAGGTCCACCTATGCCACTCCTCTCCCTGATCCACCTTGCATTCAGTAAATATCCCTTTTTCTGAAATGGCATTTACATGTCTACACTATGCACTATGCTGGTATTTACATGTGGGGATGTTTCTTATATAACCACTATAATCTATTATATGTCTGGCACAAGACCGTACCAAGCTAGAGATGTGCCCTGTGCGACTTGCAAACCCGGTGCCCCCCAACCCAATGGCACATAGGAACTCAGTCTTCCTGGAAGCCCAGTGATGACAGTTGCACCCCTTCCATACTTGCACCCTGTGCGGCACCCACTTGCATGGCCTTTGGTATAGTCCTGATCGGGTGCTATATGTAGAGCGAAAAGGGTTTGTTTAAGATATTCCATTGGCAATGCCCCATTGGTCGTAGTTTTATAAGAGGACACCTAGGTAAAGCAGTGGAGAAGGTGCCTATTCTGGGTGCATTTTAAAAGACAACTCAGTGCCTATTTGCAAAATGGCTAGCCATTGCTGCTGAACTGAAAACCTGGATATTCAATGCAGGGCCATATCCGGCCACGAGCATTGAATATCCAGGTTAGTCGGATAGCAGCAAAGCTAACTGAGCAGCGACGATATTCAGTCTTTGCCTGGTTAGTTTCTGCAGCCTTTAAGGTGTCTAAGTTTCACCGCTTAGGGATAACCAGGCAGTAGCTGAATAATCCTGCTGCTTGGCTATCCCTGGGTGCTGTCTCCACTCCACCCCTCAGAATGCCCTGATGCTAGCCCGGGGCATGCAACGATGGCACCCATAGATATTCAGTCGCATTAACCACGTTAGTGCTGCTCGATATTCCAGCCACCGCGATTATCTCCGCCCCTCAAGGTGCATGTGAACGTGAACAGCGAGCCACGGAAAGTCAAAAGTGCAGACACACGTGGAGCTCTGTATCCATGTGTAGCCGGAGAAGGCATTTCACAAATATACACGTGAGAAATATCGACAGAGGAAAGCCCAGAACATACAGTACACATGCACATACTGCTCTTACATGTACATCCCTTTGCAAATCCTCTTAGTCACCTGCAAAGGCCTCTATTCCTATCTCATGTCAAGATGGAAACAGAAATAAATATCAACAAAGACAAGGTGTCCCCCAAGGCTCCTCACTCTCTGCTCTCATATTCAATATATATATATGCAGCCCATCTGTACAATCATCCGCTCCTTTAACATCTCCTGCCTGATATATGCAGATGATGTGCTGCTATTCACTCCATTCTCCATCGACCAACCAGACTTTTCGACATTTGCAAGATGCTTCGACGCTGTCACCGACTGGCTCCACTCACAGAGTCTCAGAATTAACTTCAACAAGACGGATGTACTATTCATCACAAGAAATCAAGCCTTTACCCCTCCCGCATCAATAAAGGTGAGAGACGCAGAGCTCCCAAGCAGACCCAGCACCCGCTACCTGGGCATCACGCTAGACCGACACCTCGACATGAAAGCAAACATAAGCAACACCATTAAGGCAATCTACCATAAAATACAAACACTTCGGCATCTTCGACCCTTGCTGCAGCCAGATGACTTCCGAACAATTTTTCAACCACTTGTAACCCCCACTTCGATTATGCCAACGCGATCCTGCACATACTCCCCAAGAACACACTGAACCCTCTACAGCTAGCAATGAACGCTGCTGCCTGCTTCCAATACGGGGCCTCCAGAAGAGACCACATAACCCCAATCCTAAAAGACCTGCACTGGCTTCCGATCAACTGCCGGCTCACCTACAAAGTATTACTGCTGACCTTCAAAGCCATCAATAAAAGATCCTCCACCTCCCTAATGGACCTTCTACATCCCACCCCTCCAAACAGATCCAGAAGACGTTCACTACCAACACACTAGCAATCCCCAAAGAAATAATAAAATGCTCTCAGGCAACAAAAAACAGAGCCTTTGTGCTCTACGCACCTACATGCTGGAATGACCTCCCAACCACTATCCGAGTGATCACTGACCTTACCCAGTTCAGGAAAGCACTAAAGCACCACCTTTTTCTTCTACATTACTCACACACCAGCGATACAACACCACCCACCATACCCCCACCCACCTTGACAACATCACCAGCACGACCTAATCATGTTGAGGCAACCGCAATCATCATCCCAAATGTCTAAGTGTAAATATTGGACAATCCTGTATATAGTTATTTGAGCACGCCACGTCGCTATAACAACTCAGTGACACATTGCTCATCTTGTATATAGTTACCCCGGTTCTACTCCAAGTTTTAATACCCGTTCAATGTAAGTACAATGCAGGTTACCTCCATTGTACATATAAATGTTACTTGTAAACGGCACTGATTTTAAAGAGTGTGGTATAGAAAAGCTTTAAATAAATAAATTAAAATAAATAAATATTAGGGGATTAAGCACAATATTTCCCTTAATGCTACCTGCAAGATGGTGGCCGAAATAATAAATTTTCCAATAGCTATTCCTGCCAGGGAGAAGGTGTAAATCCAGATGTGAGCATTGGTGGAAATGGGGGATGCACATGTACATTTTTATCCTGACTGGGCAATGCCCCCAATATGGCACAGGCATGGTCCCAACATGATCCCAGCATGCCCCGTACACTTTCGACATGGTATGGTTATCCACAGGTAAATCGCACCATTTCTAAAATGGCCACCGGCACACAGGCATGATTTATACATGTGTAAATTGCAAATAGGGCTTCTAAAATACCTCTGACTTGGACACGAAAAAGCAGCAATAAACTGAGTTGCTCAGTCAAAGCTATACGCATAAACGCTAATATGCAATGTTTCTATGTGTACCTTACATGTAGAAGCACAGATATTCAATAAGCTAAATGTATAGTGGAATGTCTGCTGGATATACCAGTATTTTGAAAGGGTTAAATTAAATGTCTCAAATGATTTGGCAGATATTTTGCTGAAAAGTGACCTATTATCTTTATCCATGTACCTATCAATATTTAGTCCATGGCATTCAAAATTGTTAAAGCTCCCGGCCACGACAGGCAAAAGTAAAGCCAGATATTCAGTGCTGAATTCGGATATCCTCCTACGCTGAATATCCAGGTTCAGCGTGGACCGGAGTGGCTATCTGGACAGTGACAACATTCAGCCAGTCTCTGGGTACTGAATCGCATAAAGTTAAAAAGGACTGCCTTCGCCCCGCCTGGCAATGCCAGATAGTGCCGTGGCAATTAGAGAGGATATTCAGTGACCCTGGCCAGTAAGTTCTGTTGAATATCTATCTAAGTGACCTTTATCTGGTTAGCAGGTTCTGCTAAATGGATAAACCCCCCTGAATATTGGGCCTACATATATATAAATATATATACAGTATATTACATATGGATATATATATTATATATGGAGTAAGCAAATCTGATGGAATCTGATCTTAAATGTATCCCTTTGCAACACTAGAGACTAATAGCGGCTGACCAAAAGGGGAGTGATGTAGTCCGATCTGTAGGCATAATATTGCGGCTCTTGGTGTCTGATGTAGATGCTTTAAGGAAGCTGCTTTGAGGGCAGAAGGCATCCCAGGAACTGGAGGATAGCAGGAAGCACAGAATATGGCAGCACAAGTCTTATGCAGTTGTAAATAAAGAGAAATTCTTCTGCTAGCAATGTAAGGCAACTAATGGGAGAGGCCTTGTCTATTCAAAGCACCAGTTGCTTCCATATAGACTGCCCTCACTGTAGAAGTCCCGCCCTCGCGAGGTGTTCCTGATACAGGCCTGTTTGACGTTCACTGCAGATACCTCTGTTCCAACGGGCTCTTTTAGGGTTTGCATTTGGTGTCTGTAGTGTTTCATTTTCATAGAATTTCATTTTCAAGTTATTTATAACTCTCTATTCTTGGATTCATCCATAATATTTTCAGTTTTGTATTCCTTCCTGTGTATTCATATTAACCTGTTATACTCTGGATTGAATGTACCTGCAGAAAAGCAATTTATAAATACAGGGCCCAATACTTGAAAGGCATTTGCATGGTTCTCACAGCCCAGTAAACCGTGAAAAGGTCTTCAATCGGGATATTCAACGGGACTTACATGGTTAGTGCCACTGAATATCCCCTTCAAAGCCTGCTACATGCCCCGATGCTCTGCGGTTAGCGTTCCAGGGCAGAGTGGAGGCGGAGACTGGTAGTGGCGATATTGCACTGCTTCCCGGTTAGCCTCAGCAGCTCTGGGGCATATGCGATGATACCAGATATTCAATAGTGTTGCCACGGCATTTAATATCCCGTGTTAAGGGTCGGTGGGCAGGGCTATGCACTGTAGCGGCGCATAGCCTGACCAATACAATATCGGGCCGATAATAAATACATAGCATAGGATAACAGATGCAGTATAACAGAGATATTCGAGTACCTCAGATGTGAAAAGCCTCATACTTTGAAGCTTACAGGGAGCAGCTAGACTGAGGAAGAAGATACCAAACATTTCTTCACAGAAAAGAGAGATTGACCCATGAACAAGCTTCCCATGAAGCATTCGAGAAATCATGAGATAAACATGGAGCATCTTTAGCTGCAGGGAAATGATGGTAAAACATTACGATCAAGAGAGGTCAATGGTATTGCAGCAAGAATAGAAACAGGTTGACCCAGATACACCTTGCTGTGATTCTTTGCTTTTATATCCTATACTTTGTCTAACAGTGCCCTCTGGTGCCTAAGTCTATATTTGCAAAATATTCACAAAACTAAATCCAGCAATAATTTAAAAGTGCATGCTTCTCCTAAAAAGTAGACACACTGAATTCTTGCAATTTTACCTGTCTAGGGATATTCAGAAATTTAGACTGTTGTAATGTGGTGGAGCCCAGGATATAGGGTCAGATGTACCAAAGTTTTGCTTTGCTCTGAAAGCATTACAGGTAATATTTCATTGGTTTCCATGAGGAAATAACAGATCAAAATGGAACCGGAGCAAAACTAGCACATATGTTGCATAGTAAAGACAGAAAGGCTGATTATTTTGAAATTTCAACTAGAAATTTCTGATTCTTTGTTAATGCCTTTACTAAAGTGTGATAGATCCTTGCATTTACAAAGCTTTAGGTGCAAATCTTCATGTATGGTAGTGCAAAGCCTTGCAGTAATCACTGAGGGCCTGAGCAGCATCTGTCCTGAAGTTAGCACAGGGCAGATATTCAGGGCCGGTGCAAGGTTATCAAGAGATCTAGGGAAAACCTTCCTTCTGGTGCCTCCTCTGCCCTCCCCACCTACCTACTAACCACAGTGACATGTAGATCAGCTTCCTGCTCCATGGCCGGTGGGTGGAAAGGGGCTTAAGAGCACATCAGTTTCCTCTACAACATGTGGAGCCACATGAAAAAGCAACCTAGTAGTTCGAACTCCCGCCCCATGGCCAGTGAGAAAGGGCACTGAAGAGCAAGTCAGTTTTCTCTCTGGCGCGGGGTCAGTCTCAAAATGATCCATGAGATTGCTTCGCGCTGCAAAGGAAATTGATGTGCTCTTAATCCCCTTTCTTCTTGCAGGCCATGGAGCTGTCAGTCTGCCACTGTTCATTTTCAGTCCCCAGAATCTCAGCACGCTAGGCAACCACCTAGTTTGTCTGATGGAAGCACCAGCCCTGCAGATATTTACTGAATGTTAAATGCAGCAAAACCACAATAAGTGCCCCATATCAGTAGGCATTTATCATGGCCTACTGATTTTTTTAAAAATGATCAGCTGCGATCAGCATCCCGAACACACTTGCCCCCAAAGTCTTCTTATGGGTTAGTAAGAGGGGGCAGGAGTGATCCCCAAACATTCTTATTCCCTCTGTACCCTCAAAGAAAATGGCCTCTCTAACCCCTAGAAGCTTTTGGGCTGTACTAGTGCTTGGTTCAAGTTGCCAAATAAGGAGATATTTCTTCTGGTTAGGTTTAGGACTGATATTTGTAGAGCTTGACTTAACCAGTTAACTAAAGCTAAGATGTACTGAATATCAGAGCTTCCAATTGAGGTTTGTGGGGCAGGATTTACCACATGAACGCATGCTGGACTAATAGTCCTTTTTTTTTGTGCTGTCAAGTCAATGCTGACTCCTGGCAACCCAGCTGTCTCTAAGTTTTCTTGGCAATGTATCACTGGAAGTAGATTGCCAGGCCTTTTCTTCTGAGGCAATGGAGGGTAAAGAGAGTTGCCCAAGATAAGAACATAAGATATGACATACTGGGTCAGACCAAGGTCCATCAAGCCCAGTATCCTGTTTCCAACAGTGGCCAATCTAGGACCTATGTACCTAGCAGTCTCCCCAAAAGACACAGGTTCCACAATGCTTGTATTGGGTCAAGCATTGATATCCTGGATCCGGATCACAAAGAGTGTCAGTGTGAATCAAACCCTTGATCTTCTGGATACAAAGCAGTTGCTCTAACCACTAGGCTACTCATCCACTCATTGCTATCACACACTAAAAATGCCATTGCAGTAAAAGTCCCGTGCTAACTTCGGCGTGCATGAGGGCAGATAAGGGGCGGAAAGTGGGTGTGGACAGCACAATACAGTTAGAATGAAGGTACTTAACATGTGCTAAGCATCAGTGCTGCATTTAGCATGGTTGCAATTACTGCCACCTTGGTGCGCTCATCTCTTCCCATGACTTTCAGCACCATCTTTATGCTGATGACTCCCAGATCTAGCTCTCTACACCTGAAATCTCTCCGACAATCCAGACCTCTGCCTGCCTTTCTGACATTGCTGCTTAGATGTCTCACCACCGCTTGAAATTGAACATGGCCAAAACTGAGCTTCTTATTTTTCCCCCTAAAACCTCCCCTCCTCTTCCTCCTTTCTCAGTCTCTGTGGATAACTCTCTACTTCTCTCTGTTTCCTCAGCTCGCAACCTTGGGGTCTTTGACTCCTCTCTCTCCTTCTCCACACACATCCATCTGATAGCTAAGACATGCCGTTTCTTTCTCTATATCAACAACAAAATCCACCTATTCCTTTCTGAACACACTACTAAGACACTTATCCATTCCTTAATCACCTCCCATCTTGACTATTGTAACCTTCTCCTTGCTGGTCTCTCACTGAATCATCCCTCTCCCCTTCAATCTGTTCAACACTCTGCTGCACAGCTAATCTTCCGCCAGCCTCATCATGCTCATATTACCCCTCTTCTCAAGTCACTTCATTGACTCCCTATCCATTTCTGCATCCAGTTCAAACTTCTGCTGACCTATAAGTGCATTCACTCTGTGGCTCCTCACTACCTTTCCTCTCTTATCTCTCCCAACACCCCTCCTCAGGAGCTCTGCTCTTCTGGCAAATTGCTTCTATCGGTGCCCTTCTCTTCTACTGCCAACTCCAGACTTCGCTCCTTTCACCTTGCTGTTTCTTATGCCTGGAACAAACTACCTGAGTCTGTACATCAGACGCCTGCTTTGGCTCTTTTCAAAATCCAGGCTGAAAACGCATCTTTGCTGCTGCTTTCGGATCTTGACTCACCTGATCTCCTTTGTGTTTCTTTACCATTCCCCCTAGATGTATCCCTGTCTAACACCTACTGTGTTGTCTGCCTTGACTAGACTGTAAGCTATGATGAGCAGGGACTGTCTCTTGCATGTTTGTGCACTGCTGGGTATGTCTTGTAGTACTATAAAAATGCTCAGTAGTAGTAGCAGTTTAGCATGCTGGGATACTTCTCAACATGCTAATTGCCAACATCCTCTTGGGCTCCGATTGTCGGTGGCAGCAGCAGCGGGAAGCAGAAGGTGAGCTCCTCTGCTCCCCTCCACGAACCACCAATTACTGCCTGCTGAGCTGGATTTAAAAACCTGAGCACGTCGCCAAACATCCTCTTGGGCTCCAATCGTCAGCAGCAGCAGCAGGAAGCAGAAGGTGAGCTCCTCGTGTTCCCCTCCACGAACAACCAGTTACTGCCTGCTGAGCCAGATGTACCCATCCACTGTCTCCTATTCACCAATCCGGCATCGGAGGAGGAAGCAGGAGCTGCTTTCCCCTCCCACTCCCCCGCCAAGGCCCAATCTGGGCTAAGCTGCACAACCTAAAAGGAAGCACGCACTAGGCATGCCCGCGCCTGGCGGGCCTGCACCTGAGGGCCTCACCAGAGGGCCCTTTGGCATGGCCCTTAGACGTGGAAATTAGGCGCGGAAATTAGGCACCAGGAGAAACCTACAATTCCAACAAGGGGACGCGTCTAAACCAACTTACCAGCTGGCAAACAATGCAAAACAAGATCTGACTAAGCCTCATCCAGGTTCAAGAACAATAGCGCAAATCACCCATAACTGAGACCAGCACGAATGTAAGTTCTCACCATGCATGAATAGACATCAAAGACTCAACTAAACCTCTGATCTGTAACATTTCATGTCTTTACCACTGTAATCCTCTACCATACATTGTACATTGTCCTGTAGCAATGTCATACATATAATGCACTGTAATATATGTAACGTTGCCTAATGCTGTACATCTAATTGCACTGCAAATTATCTGCTAACCTATAACTCACACAACTCCACGACACTGCACCCAACAGCAACCCACACAATGGATACCCACAAACAGCCCTTGTTACCTACCTACCTTCTTCTCACATCGCATCAGTTAACAATCACACTCTCACTCACCAAAGATGCTCACCGCGCCTGTCACATTCTCATCATTCACATTACACCCAGACATAAGCTAGATGCACCATCATTTAACATAACATACCTCCAGGCCAACACACAAGTCACCATAAACACCGCAGCAGACTAATACACATCAACACAATACAACCACACCAAACATTATACCCCCCCCCCCCACACACACACACACACATCACTGAAATGCATTCTCATTAATGCAAGATCGATAAGGAATAAAATACTAATAGTCATAGACATGCTAGAGGAAGAGAGTCCATATATTCTCTGTGCTACAGAGACATGGCTCTCCCCCACCAACAATATCCTAACAAACCTGCTACAGGTACAGGGTTTTGACCTCTTCAATTGCCCCAGGGACTCCAAAAGAGGAGAATGAGTACTCATACTATGCAACACAAAACACAAAGCTACACCTTCCCTAGCTAGTAACTTAGATGGGATGGACATGCTCAAGATCCAAAACAAGAACCTCTCCATCTGTCTCATTTATAGACCTCAACAGTCTAACCCTTATCCTTGAATCAGCTTGCAGTGCCTCCCTCAGCAAACCACACATCATTCTAGGAGACATGAACCTCCCCTCACTGGACACCTCCCAGGCAACCTCCTACCTGGACTCAATGGCTGAGATGGGATACCAACAAATTATAACGGTACCCACCCACAATAAGAGAAACATCCTGGACCTTGTTGTCCTCCCTGTCTCAACTGCACACCACCCTCACTACACCATTCCATCCATATCTGCAGTTTTATGGTACAACCACCACCTTATAACCTTCCAGATCCCACTAAGGAGCACCACTGCCAACACACTGGGTAGCCCACCGCACACCAAACACTTCCCCCCCGCAAGCGCTCAGACAAATGGTACACTCCAGAACTTCTAAAACTAAAGAGGCAATTGAGAAAACTTGAAATGAAATGGCATATATTTAAAACACAATAAAACAAACTTCAGTACCTTAACCTACTTACTGCCTACAAGGACCAAAACCAACCAGAATGACTCAGGCATATGCAATGTTGAACCCCACATCCTCAACGCCTATTTTGCAGGAAAGCTAAAAATCAGAAACCACAACCTCACTCCCACCTCATCAGAACCCCTGAAAAACCCTAATACCTGGATAACATTCCACACAATTGACCAGAAGCAGCTACTAAATATAATGTCTAACATCAACACGACTACCTCCCCCCTGGACCCATGCCCTGTCTCATGGATCAAGACCACAACAACCGAACTCGCTCCTTACCTCCTCTAAATAATAAACAAATCTCTTCTTTAAGGTACTATGCCCACTGTCCTAAAAACATCCTCCATTTGCCCTGTACTAAAGAACAAGGCACTAAATAGAAGTGAACCATGCTCATACAGACCAATAGCAAACATTCCTTTTGTTGCTAAAATAAAAAACCCTGTCCTAAACCAACTCCAAGACTACCCAGATACCAATGCCCCCCCTAGATGTGCATCAGTATGGTTTTCGACCATTTCATGGGGTTGAAACCTTTCTCTTAGCTCTAACTGATAACCTTATCTGGAGAGTAGATAACCCAAGCCATGCATTCCTATTAGTTTTCATAGATATTGCATCAGCCTTTGACAATATTAAGCACAATACCCTCATTTCAAGACTGAAACAACTTGGACTGGGTGGAATAGTACTATTATGGTTTAAATTTTACATCTCAAATCACAAACTACGGATTCAAATAGGGGAGGAACTCCCAAGTACCTTTCCACAAGACCAAGGTATAACACAAAGATCTGCCCTCTCCACCCTCCTATTCAACCTGTATCTTCAGCCCATCACCCATATATTCAGGAAACACAACATTGAATATTATATCTACGTGGATGACATTATGCTGTCACTCCCCACAGATGTAAACAACCCCACTTTTAATAACCTAGCTGATTGCATCAACCAAAGTGAATCTTGGTTGAACTACAACAATCTCAGCATAAACTTTAACAAGACAGAAACTCTCTATATCACAAGGAATCAAAATATCACCCTACCCCAGACCATCACCATTAACAACATCACACTCCCAGTCAAGCAAGAGGTTAAATATCTGGACATAGCTCTTGACAAATCACTTAGCATGCTACCCCACCTGAAGCAAACAGCCAGAACAATCTTTTACAGACTAAAAACCATACAACACATGAGTCCTTATTTGCAATTTTATTTTCAATTTCTTCTATACCGCACTATTTATCATCAACGCGGTTTACAGACAACCAAAACTGTACAATGTGTAACAATCTAACATTGACATTTACAGAGAACAGGGAAATAAAACATGGAGAACGGGGGAAACTATATACACTATGTACAACTTAGAAATAGAAACAGTTCGGCACTTAGAAATAGAAACAGTTCGGCACCTTTCCTCGAAACAAACAATTTCAGGTCTACTGTTCAAACCATCATTACCCCCAGTTTGACTACTGTAACAGCCTGTTTACAGAGTCTACCAGAAAAATATCTATACATACTCCAAAGAGCACAGAACATCACAGCCAGAATCATCTGCAAAGCCTGGCTAACTGACCATATCACACCCCTCTTTCATGACCTCCACTGGCTCCCAATACCAAGCTGGATAAAATACAAGCCGCAACAAAGTTCTTTCCCCACAGCCCTGTACCGCCATCCCCCGACGTCCAGGGGGACTTATTCTACATCCGAGGTGGAATAAGTCCCCTGTCCATGTTGGCAATCCTGTATATCTGGGGTCATATCCCCACCCACCACCTGCTCTCGCTCCTCCCTTGACCTGCTCCCTCCTGCTCCCATCCAGAGCTCCTCGCACATCTCCTATGTACGTCCGGAGAGCTTTGGGCAGGGGATATGGTCTCGAGCATTTAGTGGGGATGGACGGTCTGACCTGGATGTCCATCCCCGCTAAATGCGGCTTAGAATGACCCCCTTTGTATTTTTTCTAACATGCTTTCAAACTACTATTTAAACATGTTTTCTATATGATTTTTTATAGTCATTTTAGTTTTTATGCCTGTTTTTTTTATTTCTGTATGTTTATTAATGTTTTATGTTTATATTTATCTTCTTTTATGATGTTATTTCTAGACCTTGACACAGGCGTGTTTGTCGAAACTGGGCCGCATTGGGTCCCTCCAATAAAATCATCTTTTGAATACATTTTGGCTTTATGACTGTGGTCCTTCTCCGCTCTCTGTTTTCTTTTGACTACTCATTAGCCAGACAAAATGTAACTGATAGTCAACAGGAAATTTTGAAAATCTAAGGTTTCTCCAGGTAACTCTACAAGTTACCTATACAAGTCATAGGAATATTGGTCCTACAGGGAATAAAAGGTAAAAATATCTTTTAGTTTGCCCTATTTGATAGGAATGTGCAAGGAAAAATATTTGGTTCATTTTCAGGTCATTTGTAGACTTTTCCTGATAATGGATATTTATAGTTTATTTCAATAATTTCCAATGCTTGGAAACCAGCTTTATGCAAATTAATACATAGGTTAATGTGTGTTTTGATTCTATGTGCACTGACTTGTTTAATGCACATTAGAGAATGCACAGCTCTACAATTTCAAAGTATCTCATTCCATGCAAATACTGGGTAAAAGAATATCAAAAGGAGAGCCAAAAATATAATTGGGCAACATCTTTTCTAAGGCTAACAAATTCATTAATAATGTAAGTTTTCAGTATGAACTGTGCCCCAAGTTCAGACTTTAATATCTATCTAATCTTAACCACTGTCCATGATGAACAATGTCTTATGTTTAGAAAGAAAGGTGTAAAAGAAACTTTTGCCTTTAAGACCTGATAAATGTCCGAAATGACATCTACTGCATATAAAAGACGAGGCTTGCAGTAGTTTTTCTTCTGAGATGCATTTTTTTAATCATTTTAGCTGTTGCACATTGATGCTACAATTTTCCATGGAAGAATTAGATAAGTAATTATGACCCCGGAATTCTGGGGGGGGGTTTGTAGATAGTAGCGCCCGCTAACCACCTAAGCCCCCACAATGTGGATAATTCCATTATATATCACCAAGACCACCTTGGCATTATAATCTGATTGTGCTTGGGTGACCCAGAGGCAGGGCTGTATACGTCTTGCAGCGCTATACAGATGATTAGTAGTAGTAGCCGAGTCAGGGTGGAACAGGAACTTATCTGGATAGAAGCGATTTTCAGCAAAAAACCTCTCCTATTATGTGGATGGCGTTTAGGATAGCAGGCTGAAAATCTCCACTATCCAAATAGCATCAGGTGGCCAGTACTGAATATCCAGATGGTTGTGGCACAGCTGACCGCTGTGGGCTAAATATCGACCTTTCTACGCCTAACCTCAAGGCCTTCTTTTTCTTCTTTCTGAAGAGCCTCTAGGAAGAATATTTAACCAGGGTCATCCAGAAAACTCCAGACAAAATGGTAGAAACTGTTATAAAGAACTAAATTACCGAATGTAGAGATCGTTATGGTTTAATTGGACAAAGCCAACAGGGATTTAGGCAAGGGAAGTCTTGCCTCACCAATCTGCTACTGTTTTTTGAAGATGTGAATAAAAATGTGCATAAAGATGAGCCAACTGATAAGAGTATCTAAGCTTCCAGAAAGCATTTGACAAAGTACTTCATGAAAGACTTCTGATGAAATTTAAAAAAAAACATTGGATAGGAGGCAATGTCCTAGTGTAGCTTGGGAACTGATTAAAAAATAGAAAACAGAGAATAAGGCTTAATGATCAATTTTCTCAATGGCGAAGTGTGAATAATGGCATGCCCCAGGGATCTGTACTGGGACCACTATGTCTGTGCCATTTCTAAATAACCTGCCAGTGGGAATAAGTGAGGTGATCAAATTTGCAGATGGCTCAAAATTATTCAAAATTGTTAAAGCACAAGAACATTGAGCGTAATTGCAAGAGGACCTTGTGAGAGTGGGAGACGGAGCATCCAAATGGCAGATGAAATTTATTATGGGCAAGTTCAACATAATGCACATAGAGAAGAGAAACACAGATTAGATCTATGTAATGCAAGGTTCCACTGTTTCAGGGTAATTTTATAAATGGGTATCTAATTGAGGCAGTAAGAGCATGACTATTTTCTTTACAAAACACTAGTCAAAGTGGCCAAAAGCACACCATCATGTAAT
Source organism: Ichthyophis bannanicus (assembly GCA_033557465.1). Taxonomy (NCBI): domain Eukaryota; kingdom Metazoa; phylum Chordata; class Amphibia; order Gymnophiona; family Ichthyophiidae; genus Ichthyophis; species Ichthyophis bannanicus. The sequence goes on along the minus strand of CM066036.1, from coordinate 176,157,796 downwards.
GCACACTCAGTCCTAGAGCTGGTGTGGTAGCCTGAAGCTAGATTTATAAAGACCACATGTAAATAAGATTTTATAATTTATGCACAGACTTGGGCAGACTGCCCATGTGCCTCCAAAACTCTAGCCATGTGCATGCCGACAGTGAAAGGGTGCACCATTGGATCTACTCATGTACTTGTAAAATAGCACCCAGCATGGAAGAGGGCATTAGATGGCATAAGTGGCCACATACAAGCATAAGTGACTAAAATGCTTAGATTTACATGCATTGCTGGTGCCTAAAATTAGGCGGGCTACTGATAAAATTACCCTGTTGGGGTCACCACCCAGGAAAGGATCTAGGCACCATCATGGATAACATGTTGAAATCCTCTGCCTAGTGTGCCATGGCAGCCAAGGAAGCAAAGAGAATGCTAGGCATTATTATGAAAGAAATGGAAAACAGAACAGGAAAATCATAATGCCTCTGGGTCATGCACCTTGCTATTGTGTGCAATTCTGGTCATTGCAACCCAAAAAAGAATAGCATAATTAGAAATGGTACAGAGAAGGGTAACCAAAAATACAAAAAGGGCTGGAATAATTCCTATCAGGAAAGGCAAGCTAAAGAGGTTAGGACTTTTCTGCTTGGTGAAGAGAAGGCTGTGAGGAGATACGATGGAAGTCTATCAAATAAGTAAGTGGGGTGGAATGGGTAAATGTAAATCAGTTGTTTACTCCTGTCGTCATGGTGCCAGGTTTAAAATAGCACCCATGACCCCCTAGTGGTAGCCTCATAATACTATCTCTGGGGTTGAACTTTAGTAGTTATATCACCAGGGGCCATTTTAAATCTGGTGATGCGATGGGCAGGAGCTGTGGTGAATCTCTACTCCCCTGACATCCCATAAACATCAGGGATCTTGACTATAGGTCCTGCGGTGGGCAAGGGGATTGGGGGTATTGAAGAGGAAGTTGCTGTTTTTTGATTGGGGTTGCATTATTCATTTGAAAATTAATGAGATTTTTGCAGGCATCTGCATTGCTTGCGACAGTATCATTCAATGCATAGTGCAGTGACATATTGTGCTTTACGGTAAAATAACGCATTCCCCTTTAACATGTGCTAAGGGCCAAGTAACATGCATTATTCCCATAATTCATTCTAGTAACTACTACCCTATACGTTTTAGGAAGACTACCTAGGAAAATTCAGTCCTTGATGCTAAATACGCATTTGGACCTGAAGCGTGGATTAGTGATGGGGGTGGGGAAGGGAGCAAATATAACGTTTCTGCCATTAAAACGCACCCAAAATTGCTTCACTCCTTAACTGGCTCCCTTTGGATGTCTACTTTTGCAAAATCTGGTATTTCTGCATGTCAATGGAGGCACTTATATGTATAGGTTACAAAATGATTGCGTCCATAGCCCTGAGTGATGCCACTCTCTTGTTGAATGTATTTCTTTGTAAAACATCTGTTTCTATAGTATGCATCACTAAATACATGGATTTTCCAGTGAACACATAGCTAGTTTTATTAAAGGTTCCATGTTTATTTATTTATTTATTTAACTGCATTTATATCCCGCTTTTCACCGGGTCAAAGCGGTGTAACATGTAACATAGGGAGGGGTAATTTCTTTTAGGGTGGGGCCATCACCAGGGTCAACAATTAATGATATGGGTGGACATGGACATGATTTACTTCTGCTAAAATCTAAGTATGAGGTCATGGTGGTGTTTCCGTTGAGAGATGTTCACGGAATAGGATTGTCTTCAGCTGTTTCTTAAATGATGTGATGTCGTTGTTGTTCTTGATGTGGTTTGGTAGAGAGTTCCAGAGGGATGGAGCATAAAGTTCGAATGCTCTGTTGCAGGTCCGTTGTGTAGATTTGGTTCTTTTGTGGGGGACAACGATAGAGTTATTGGAGGAATGTCTGGTTGATCTGTTGTGGGATGGTCGAGGCAGTAAGGAGTGTAGTGAGGTGTTCCGTGCTTGGTGGATAGTTTTGTGGATGAGTAAGATGGCTTTGTACTTGATTCTTGCTTGCAGTGGAAGGAGGTGAAGGTCTCTTAGGATTGGGGTGATGTGCTCCCGTTTTTTTTGCATTTTGAATAATCCTTGCTGTGGTATTTAAGGCAGTACGGAGGGAGTTGGTGTGCGAGGCAGGAAGTCCATGATAGATTATGTTGCAGAAATCCAGATGAGGGAGTGTCACAGCTTGCATCACTGTCCTAAAGTCGTGAGGTTCGAGGAGGGGCCGGAGTCGTTGGATAGTTTTGGCTTTGTGGAATATCATCCCAGCGGTTTTGTTGATTTGTTGTTTGAAGGTGAGAGCTTGATCAATGATGACGCCTAGATATCTTATTTGAGGCTGGATTTGTATTTGTGTGGTTCCCATGTTGAGGTGGGTAGGTGGTTTGAAGTCAGGTTCTTTTGTTACTATTAGGGCTTCTGTTTTCTTTATGTTGATGGATAGATTGTTCTCCTGTAGCCAGTTGGCCACGTCGTTGAAGCAGGCTGATAGCTGTTCGTTTTTTGGGTTGGTGGTTGTAATTGGTGCATAGAGCATTATGTCGTCCGCGTAGATGTGGAAGTTGATGTTGTGGGTGCGTATGATTGCGCATAGTGGACGTAGATATATGTTAAACAACATGGCTGATAGGGTGGATCCTTGGGGTACTCCTTGAAGTTGTTTGTAGGGGGGCGAGGTTGTGGAGAGGGTGCGAATCCGTTGCTGTCTGTTAGTTAAGTAGGATCTGAACCATTGGAGTACAGTGTCTTTGATTCCGATTGTTTGTAGTCTGTGTATGAGGATTTCGTGTGAGATTGTGTCGAAGGCCGCTGATATGTCTAGGAAGATCAGGATGTACCCTGAATTTTTCTCTTGTGTTCCGATGATGAGTGTGTTCATTAGGATGGTCATGAGGGTCTCAACTCCATGTAGTGGTCGGAAACCGTGTTGCTGTGGGTCAAGTATGTCGTTGGTGTCTAGATGATCTTGGAGCTGGTGTTGGACTATCTTTTCTATTATCTTGGTGGCGAGGGGGAGGCTTGCCACTGGTCTGTAGGAGGTGGGGTCCTTGGGGTCCAGGTTGTTCTTCTTTATGGTTGGTCGGATGATTGATGTTTTGAGGGCATCTGGCATGTATCCTTGTTTAAAGGATTCGTTTACGATGTGAGTTAGTGGGGTACTTAGGTCTTCCTTGGTTTTCTTTATCCATTCGGTAGGGCAGGGGTCCAGTGGGGAGGTAGTGGTGTTCAGACAGGAGATGGTGGAGGATATTTCTTCCTTTGAGGTGTCATTGAATGTAGTCCAGTTAGCGTTTATGGTGATTCCTGGGTATGTTCTTGTGGCTGTAGCGCAGCGGTAAGGTTGTTGAGGTTGCTGAAATTGTTTGTATTGTCGGGCCAAGAGATCCGAGGGGATATCTGGGGGTTGATCGGAAGTGGTTGGTGTCTTTGTCAGTTTTTTTGGCGATTTGGAAGAGTTCTCGAGGTTTGTTTGCAGCGGTTGTGATGATTTTGGTGTGGTAGTTTCTCTTTGCATTGTCGGTTTCTGTGTGGTAGGCAGCAAGTTCATATAGGTATTGCTTTTTGTCTTTGTCAGTTTTGTATTTTCTCCATTTTCTTTCTGTTCTTCTAAGTTTTGTTTTCAGTTTCCGGAGGTCAGGGGTGAACCAGCGGGCCTTTGAGGAGATGGGCTTGTTTCTGGTCTTGTTTACAGTTGCTCTGGATGCTGAGGAGATTGTGGTGTTCCAGTTGTCCATGAGGTCATCAAGGTTATTTGAGTTCGTAAGTAGATTAGGTAGGGTCGGCATCAGGAAGTCTTCTTTGTTGAATGCTTTGAATCTTCGTGTGTGTTGAGCGTATCCTCTGCTTGTATTTGGTCGATATGCGTGGGAGAAGTGGATGATGTAATGGTCTGACCATGGGACTGGTGAGATTGTCGGACTGCTGTATGAGGTGGATGCCTGGAATTCAGGAATATGAGGTCCAGTGTGTTTCCTTTTTCGTGTGTTGGTTCATTTATGATCTGCGATAGGTTCATTGCTGTCATGGCGTTAAGGAATGTTTCTGTTTGTGTGTCTTGGAGGGATGGGAGATTGAAGTCTCCTAGTATAATTGGTTCCTTTGATGGGTCGATGCTTTCGGAGATCAGGTGCAGTATCCTTGGTAAGTCGGAGTTTGCAGCGGGTGTTCTGTAGACCAGGCATATTGTGAGGTTTTTGTTGGTGAGGGTGAGGGTGAGGATGTCTGCTTCGTCGGAGGTTTCAGAGGTGAGGGTGCGCAGGTGGAGGTTGTCCTTTGCGATGATGGCTACTCCTCCGCCTTTTGCGTGCGTTCGGGAACAGTGATGAAAGCTGTATCCGGTTGGTGTCAGTTGGTTCATTATTACTGTGTCCGTTTCTGTTAGCCAGGTTTCTGTTATGCATAGGATGTCGGTCTTCTCAGATATGATCAGGTCTTGGAGCATGTGATATTTGTTCCTGGTGGAGCGTGCGTTTATGAGTGTGATGGAGAGGTGCAGGTGACTGATGTGATTGGTGCTTTTGGCTGGCGTGGTGTGTGTGTGTTGGGTTGTTCGTGGTGTTGTAGATGTTTGTGGGTTGCAGTCCTGTGGTTCCTGTGTATGGGAGGTCAGTAGGTGTGGTGGGGTGGGAGTACAGTGTCTGTGCGGAAGGGGTTGTGCCTGTCAGTGTGTCTGCGTAGAGAGGATTGCTGAGTGTGCTTGGGTGGGGGTACAGTGTTAGGAGAGGAGTGTGAAGGTAGATGGGTGTTAGGAAGGGCGGCATGTTGTGAAAGAGTACCTGGGGTTTTGAAGCAGTGTAGTCTCTTTCTTGCCGGTTTGCTGGAGCGTTTGAATATCCGGTATTTGCCCTGTTGAGCTGTTTGCTGCGTTGAGTCTCCTCTATATCAGAGATGGTTGTCGGGTGTTGAGGCTGGGAACAGGAGCCGGTGTGTCTACCTGTGTTCCGGGGAGCTCCTGTTTAGCAGAGTTGGAGTTGAGGATGTTGCTATTGTTGACGAGCTCAGACCCGATCAGGGGAGCTCGAGCCTTGCCCGTTGTGGAGATTTTCCGTGTGATCGGCCACGGTAATGGCCACCGCCTAAGGGCCATGCCAAAGGGCCCTCTGGCGAGGCCCTCAGGCACGGGCCCGCCAGGCGCGGGCGCGCCCGTAGGGACGCCGCGTTTTATGGCCCTTTCTGGCTCCTCTCCCACCGCCCGGATTGGGCGGGAGCAGCTCCCACTGTCCCGATTGGACAGGAGTGGAGTTGATGGTGGTCGGGTGCTGGCGGTACTGCGGCTCCCTCGGGGTAGGGACGCCGCGTTTTATGGCCCTTTCTGGCTCCTCTCCCACCGCCCGGATTGGGCGGGAGCAGCTCCCACTGTCCCGATTGGACAGGAGTGGAGTTGATGGTGGTCGGGTGCTGGCGGTACTGCGGCTCCCTCGGGGTAGGGATGCCGCGTTTTATGGCCCTTTCTGGCTCCTCTCCCACCGCCCGGATTGGGCGGGAGCAGCTCCCACTGTTCCGATTGGACAGGAGTGGAGTTGATGGTGGTCGGGTGCTGGCGGTACTGCGGCTCCCTCGGGGTAGGGACGCCGCGTTTTATGGCCCTTTCTGGCTCCTCTCCCACCGCCCGGATTGGGCGGGAGCAGCTCCCACTGTCCTGATTGGACAGGAGTGGAGTTGATGGTGGTCGGGTGCTGGCGGTACTGCGGCTCCCTCGGGGTAGGGATGCCACGTTTTATGGCCCTTTCTGGCTCCTCTCCCACCGCCCGGATTGGGCGGGAGCAGCTCCCACTGTCCCGATTGGACAGGAGTGGAGTTGATGGTGGTCGGGTGCTGGCGGTACTGCGGCTCCCTCGGGGTAGGGATGCCACGTTTTATGGCCCTTTCTGGCTCCTCTCCCACCGCCCGGATTGGGCGGGAGCAGCTCCCACTGTCCCGATTGGACAGGAGTGGAGTTGATGGTGGTCGGGTGCTGGCGGTACTACGGCTCCCTCGGGGTAGGGACGCCGCGTTTTATGGCCCTTTCTGGCTCCTCTCCCACCGCCCGGATTGGGCGGGAGCAGCTCCCACTGTCCCGATTGGACAGGAGTGGAGTTGATGGTGGTCGGGTGCTGGCGGTACTGCGGCTCCCTCGGGGTAGGGACGCCGCGTTTTATGGCCCTTTCTGGTTCCTCTCCCACCACCCGGATTGGGCGGGAGCAGCTCCCACTGTCCCGATTGGACAGGAGTGGAGTTGATGGTGGTCGGGTGCTGGCGGTACTGCGGCTCCCTCGGGGTAGGGACGCCGCGTTTTATGGCCCTTTCTGGCTCCTCTCCCACCGCCCGGATTGGGCGGGAGCAGCTCCCACTGTCCCGATTGGACAGGAGTGGAGTTGATGGTGGTCGGGTGCTGGCGGTACTGCGGCTCCCTCGGGGTAGGGACGCCGCGTTTTATGGCCCTTTCTGGCTCCTCTCCCACCGCCCGGATTGGGCGGGAGCAGCTCCCACTGTCCCGATTGGACAGGAGTGGAGTTGATGGTGGTCGGGTGCTGGCGGTACTGCGGCTCCCTCGGGGTAGGGACGCCGCGTTTTATGGCCCTTTCTGGCTCCTCTCCCACCGCCCGGATTGGGCGGGAGCAGCTCCCACTGTCCCGATTGGACAGGAGTTGAGTTGATGGTGGTCGGGTGCTGGCGGTACTGCAGCTCCCTCATACTATTGTTACTATTATTACCTATAAATAAGAATAAAAATGTTTTTCCATAAAAAAAGCTGCTGAACTAAATAACTGTCGGATGTAAGCGGTGGGAGATAGTGAGAATTGCCATGGCAGTCGGGGCTAACCTGATTTAGTACAGATGTTTGAAGCAGCTATTATGTGATTTGTGAATGTTTACAGTGTGGAATTGTTACTATTGTTACTGTTATTACCTATAAATAAGAATAAAAATGATTTTCCATAACGGTTCCATATTCAGCAAGCAGTTTGTATATGGCACTTGTGACCCCACAGGTCCTGTATAGGGCTTCGCCTAGGGCCTCGAGGTTATAGTTGCCTCCTATCTTGCAGAACAAAATAGTCTTCAGTCGAGTGTTAAGGCAAAACAAAGATAAGGGCTTTATTCCCCTTCCCTCAAGGATATCTTTTTGTACAACAAAACTTGGAAACAAAACAGTACTTCCAAAGAAAAATATGCTCTTTTCCTTTGTAGCTTACAGGTCTTCAGCGCAAGGATTCAACATCATCCGACAAGCATAATGTACAGTCCATGGGAGCACATTCAGGAATATTGTTATTACTTTCCCACTGCATCAGCTCGCATTCACCCGGTGTTACACTTGGGTTTAAATCCTCATAACTGTTTCTGTACAAGCCTCTCTCTGAGGATTCAGTTGGACTACAAGGGTACAGTTCTAAGCAAGTAGGTTTTGGAATACCTGTTACTGCAGTATGTCCTCTCTGGCTCTCCTCCTCTAACCTCCAATGGCTAGGAATTGTTTTATATCTTCCTGTAGTTAATTCATGCTCTGTGCACTGCTCTGACCCTCTGGTACAAACAGACTTTTTAGCTTTCCCTTTGATAAAGCTTGGTTCCCACCTGTATAGATGGTGAGGTCTTCTCTCTGGTAATGAGGACTGTGGACTCCCCTGCTCTCCCAGTCTGGACAGCTTTCTGACCTCAGCTTGGTCTCTCCTTCTCTCTGGAGTTATAGCTTCTACCTCTTGGCTGTATGCAGGCTCCACCTCAGATCTCCAGTTGCTAGCACCCTTAGCACTTCGACGGCCATGTTCTTCTGAAGCCTTTCCCTTGCTGCTTCCTGTTCCAGGGCTACTCCCACTGCTTCCTGGATTCAGCAGGCTTCTCTCTCTGTGACCTCTGCTTCCTGCACTGCTGCTGCTCACACTGACACTGACACTGCCCTCTGCTGGATCTACCCAGCAGCTTTTATCTCCCTCTCCACTACACGTTCCCTGTGCTTTCCTGGACAGGTGATAATAATCAGATCCTAAACTTCTTGCTGCGTCATGGCTTGGGTGTAGTAATCCTATTCCACTGTTTCTTTGCTCCTTCTGAGCTGTGTGTACTGGCTGCCTAACAGGTTTTAAGGTAAATTTCTCTTTTTCCTCTATTATCATAGGCTCTGTATAGGTTTCCATGTCACACACTTCAAATTGTGAATATCCCAATTTGGATGTTCCTATTCCTGCCTAAACAGTCTATGCAGAATCAGTTTTCACAAATACCATGACAGCACAACGTAAGTGCTAAAATTGTGATTGTTTGCAGTGTAAGACAGTCAACATGTTCATGGCCAGAGACAAGATCTGGGAAAATCTCAGTAAAATGAAGAATGACCAGGGGATAATCCAGGACTAAGGGGCCTTTTCACTTTTATGGGGTGTGGCTAGCATGTCTCCTAACGCGGGCCTTATTAGTGTGGGAGCATTTAATTCCACCTATTGAGGTGGCATTGGGTGAACCCACATTAGTGCAGTTAGAGTGTGGTATGAACCCGGCACTAATTGCACTGAGCATACCACGGCCCACTCTCAGCCCCTAACCTGACCAGTTGGGACCCTTCCCGCACTAATTGACATGGCCCCACACTAGCTGGCCCCACACTAGCCATGTCCCAGCAGGTCTTCCGCATGCACTTCAACCCACGCTGCTAAGTAGCACTCATTAATAAAAGACCCCTAAGTGATCTGGGATTGAAATCAGGAAAATACCAAATCACGGACAAAGTTTTCAATTCTGATTTTCATTTAGGATTATTTCCATCTATCTCCAGTACAAATGGAAACATTTTTTGTGTCAATTTGCTCAACAGTATGCGTTCTAGAGGTTACCTCCCATTTCTATAGTCTGTATTGTATTTTATTTACCAGTATATCACCAGATTTAATACTGCATGTGTAAAAGAGAACGCTGTTACACAGCTCTATGAAAAGGTGATTGGTGGTCCAAATTAATGTTCATACACATGCTATTAGCTATTCTCAAGGAAATTTGTTAGGACTTCACATTCTGTATAATATATGTAAAATCGGGCACATGACTGTACTATTCAATATGGACAGACTATTATTTTGCCTAGACTTTGACAGTCTACACGTGGCAGTATTGCCTGATGGTTAACTGAAGGTGGCAGTATTACCTAAAGGTTAGCTTTTTCCTATGCAGCAATAAATATTCAGAAATCTTTTGGAGAAACACAATTTGAAACAAATTGAAAAGTGTGCACGGATAGTGTAACAAAACAGCATGTTTTCCCTTTCCTCACAGACTCAGGCATGTCTGTGTGGGAGATGTGGTTGAAACAGCCATGGCAAAAGTGTCTCTCAATAGGGCGGCAGGGCATGAGTGGCTGGTGGACATAGGCACTGATGGTCTATATGAGGTGCATGTGTGTGTGTGGAACAGTGCTGTGATGTGCATATCTATTTCCCCATGTAGAGTGGAGCTGATTATCTGTGGAAAGGTGAAGGTGGGATCTCAGAGGGTGAAGGCGTGTGCATTTGTGTGTATTTGTGTTCCAGTGAAGGAAGTGTATGTATTAGGGAGTTGGGGTAGAGGTGGGTGTGAGTATTGGGGTATGTTTGTCAGGGGGATTGAGGAGATGGTGTGTGAGTGTGTGTGTGTGTGTGTGTCAGAGCTACATGTGTTCGAAGGCTGCCTATATATGCATCGGGGGCTCAAATTGTGTAGTTATTACACTTAGGTCCCTTTCTCCCTTGCACACTCTCCTCACTCCTGCACCTATTCCCTTGTCCCTCCCACTCTCTTGTACAGTTGTACTGTTTCTTTGCCTACCATTCAATACCCTCCCTCCTGCATTACCCCCCATCCCTTCCATCCAGCCATGCACTCCCCCCATCCAACTTTGTAATCTCTCTCCCTTCCCTGCCTTTCCTTCATTCCCGTCCACCTTCTCTTCACCTCTGCCCCTTCCCTTATGCTCTGCTCCTCCACTCCTTTCTTCCTCCCTAGCCCCACCCTCTTCTTAAGATTTGCCACTTCCCCCCCTTTCTAAACCCCATCCCTTCCCTTGATGCTCTGCCCCTTCTTTCTTTTCAAGCAGCTGGTGGCCAGTGGGACACTGGGACTCCTGCTAACATTAAGGCCACGGCTCTCATCTGCACACTGGCAGGAAATAGGACCTGCACCATTGGACACTGGGTTTTTGGGCACAGTGGTGGTCTCAGGCCATTCTTCTCACTGACAGGGGATGGGGTTTCCCGCTGGTGGATGCCATGGCTTACCATGCTGTCTGCCAATACATTTGAGATGTGTAACTGTCTCCCCTGTTCAGGAACTGCAGGGCAGATGCTGGCCATGTCCCTAACACTTACTGCACAGGCTTTGCACTTATGTGCAAATTTAAGTACTTAATGCAGAGTAAGTGCAAAATCTTACCACACTTTAGTAAAGTTACTAGGGCTTAGTAAAGTAGGATAAGATTTATCACTTACTATGCATTAGGTGCAAAGATTAATACGCAGTAAGGGCAAAGCATGATAACTGTGGGGACATGGGTCAGTATCTGCCCTGGAATTATCTCACGGGATAGACATTTAAACATGTTAAATGTATTGGTAGATAGCATGGCAATTGCATTTGGGCTAATTGCATGTATCAACTGAGGCCAATGCTGTAAAAACAACCTGATTCCTCCTGTCAGCATCTATTAACCTCATCTATCCCCATCAGCACCCAGAAACCCTCTAACCTGATCATCATCTACCAACTCCCCACCTCACTGAGCATCATCCCCACTCAAACCACCCTCCCAATCTCGCCCAATAATTATTGGGAGTGTCCCTGGTGGGTTAGTGGGGGACGGGGCACAAACAATCTCTGAAAGCTCCTGTCCCCTCTGCGCTCAGAACAAAATGGCAGCTCGACCCCTAATGGTAGTTCCATGATACTGCGAGACTACCACTAAGGTCAGAGCTAGCATTTTCCTTCTAGGTGCTGAGGGAGGCAGGGGATCCTGGGGATTGTTCCTGCCCATCCACTACCCCACTAGGGATGCCCTCAGTGCCAGGGGAGGGATGCAGAATGTTGATAGGAGATGCTGATGGAGGAGGATTTTTTTTTTTACAGCAGTGGGCCACAATTAGTACATGCTGATAGTGTGGATGCACTTACCACCGCCTTTTCAGAAGATAGTGAGTTCATCAATCCTATCAGCAGCTGCGACAGTTAGTGCATGGTAGCTTACCATACGCTAACTGCACTGAGCAGTCCATGCACTAAACTGCCCTTAACTTATCCATTGCCCACCCCACTTCCATTTAAGCAGTTCACAAGTAAATTTGCTAGTGCTGACTGTACTGCCACCACCCCCATGTAGTAACAATGCACGGTAACTCACACGTAAACTGCTTACTGTACTTTAGTAAAAGGCTTCCTAAACTGAAGGTACACTAATGATCTGAATAAGCACTTTCATACTAATAAATGTACATTACTAGGCCAAGGGAATAACATGGGCGTTAGAGGACTGTACTATACCAAAAACACATAAGTTTCACACTTGCAGATCACCATATCGCCCGGTGCCTCAGCCACTCACGAAGACTAAGTTAAGAACATAAGAACTGCCATACTTGAGTGGAGGAGTGGCCTAGTGGTTGGGGCAAGGTACTTCAGGCTGGAAGGTCGGGGGTTCAAATCCCACTAGAGGACAGCAATCTTGGGACAGAAGGACTGGGGTTTCTAGTTCCACAGATGCTCCTTGTGGTCTTGGGCAAGCTACTTAACCCTCCATTGCCCATGTTCCCTGTAAGTATTAGTGTATGTGTCTCATATCACCACGTGTTAAATGTATCTCCCAATTGTGTTGTGACCTCTTTGACTGAAGGATAAGGCGGTATACAAAACTGTCTAAATAAAATAAATAAATTTCAGTTTGTTCAATGTAAACTGCACTGATGCAGAATAGTGTGGTATATAAGAGAATGTAAATAAATAAATACTGGGTAAGACCAAGGTCCAACAAGTCCAGTATCCTGCTTCCAACAGAGGTCTATCCAGGTCAAAAGTACCTGGCAGGTTCCCAAGAAAGGCACACAGGTTCCACAATGCTCATCCTGGGGTAAGCAGTGGATTTCCCAGGTCCTCTTTAATAGTGGTTTATGCACCTTTCCGCTAGCTCCCCAATTTCCCAAGCCCTCTCTTCCCCTGTATGCAACACTCAAACCCAACCCCTCTTACATTCTAAACAATATTCAAAGATACCCAACCATCCACACCATCCACCTACTCCCCCCCCCAATCAACCCTCCATAGAACATTAAGCACTAATCCAACAAAAACAAACTCTCAAGTCATATAGGTAAGTTTTCTCAAGCCTATGACTCAACACCAAGTGAAAAGAGTCCTTGATGATCCCAACAATCTTTCTCAGAGTTTATCAGGTTGGCCCTCTTTCTGCTACCTGGTGTTCTGCAGTGCCTGACTGGCGGCAAAGCCTGCAACGGCCATGGTTGACTTTCTGCCACAGCAGGTTTTCCTTCCGGGCTGTCCCCTCAGTCCCTGGGAAAGCTCTAGTCCAGTTAGTCCTGCCTCCTCAAGGGCTCGAACCACTTCTTTGCAGGTATGCACTCTCAATCTCTGTCCTTTATAAGTAAAGCTAAGCCTAAAGGGGAATGTCCATCTGTGCCGCACTCCCTCCTCACGGATCTTAAGCAACACATCCTTCATTTGGTGCTGCTTCTGCAAAATAATTTGAGCCACATTTGCATATAGTTCACTAGACAAGGTCCTCTCCATCCAGACCCTGCTCAGTACTCGTTCTTTCATACCATAGTCATGAAAACATGTGATCATGTCGCATAGCTTATTATTGTTTTGCCCCATCAGGCCCACCACACAGTATGTACGATCAATCAAAAAATCGAGTCCCTCAGTTTCTACACCAGCCACCTGCAATAGGGCCTTGGAGATATCTTTCACCACTGCTGCACAGTCCACATAAGGCTGCCCCCTCAGAGATACCTCTAAATCAAATATTACTCCTGCTCAACCAATTTTCTAAATTTTCTGTCTTGTCCTCAAGGCTCTCACATTGTTGATAAAGGATGAGCAGTTAATTCTCAAGGGTCCCCACTGACTCCAATTGCTCATCCATCCACTCCTCCACTCAGTTTCCCAAGTCTGTCAGCTCTGCCTGCAGACTATCAATGCCTGCCACAACATCTGCTCATATTTGCACGGACCTCCTCTTGAAAGACATCTTGATGATCAAGGTCTGTAGCAGTGACTGCTGCGGGGCAGGCCCTTTCTCGATCTTTGGGCAAGTTCTCTTGGGTCGTGTTCCCCATGGCCTTCCCCCTGCTATCACCATCTTATCACCCTGTGTTCGCAGCACAGACAGGCCCGTCGAAGCCAAGTAAGCAAAGTCTTTTTAACTAACTTTTCTTGCAGTCATCCCACCAGTCTCCTCCACTCTCCAGATGACTTTCTGCTCCTTCTCTACAATTCAGGTGGGGTTTTTTAGTGTTTTTTATGCCGGAGCTAGCTGGAGCTTGAACTCATACAGCCATCTTTGATACCGATGTCAGCAGCTCTGAGTTTTAAATTTAAACTAAAAGCTCTCTGCTAAATTTTTAACTTAAGCTAAAAGCTATCTGCTTATACTAGACCCTGACTGAGTTTTAAAATTGAAACTAAAAGCTCTCTGCTGATACTAGGCCTTGACTGAGATAACAAATACACCGGATTCTAAATTACACAGATTAATTAGCTTTAACCCAAAGAATCCCCTGTTCCCTAAGATTTAGAGAATTTCCCAGAAGTAAATACTTACAAGTGCAGATTTCTTTGCATTATGATTCATGGTACATTAATGTGTATATTATAGATAGCTGATTGCATCAATAGAGAGCTTTATAAAAGAAAATTTATGGAAGGTTGACTTGGTTTTCTCTTGTGTTTGCAGGGCCGCTGGGAAGATGTAATTAGTACAGCATAAATGTGTATTCACTTGGCTTAAACAGTACAGGCTATTATTTTCTGTACATAACAATTAAAGGGGCTGATTCACTAAAGGTCACATACAGCATGCACAGTAAACCTGCTTAATGTACATATTGTAATAGTGTAATTTCAGACAGAGTGAGACTATTCGACTGATAACCTAGTATTTACCACACTCACAATACATGGGGAAAATACTAGGGATGCATATGGAAAAAGCTTTCAATTCAGTTCATTTTTGAATCAATTTAAATGTCATTTGGATTCGATAGGGGAAGCAAAATACTATTTCCTCCACTGACTTTAATGGATCCTAGCAGGGCCCATGGAATGCCTCTCCGACTGGGGCCAAGCTCTACCTTGATTCTACTCCAAGCTCTGCCCCTAGCCTTCTGCAGCCTTCTCATCCTGTTCTGCTCACAGGGATCCCATCTTCCCACAAGCAGAAGAGAAGGGAATGGCTGTGATCGCAGCAGACTCTTTCTGTCTGCCCATGGGAGATCAGATCCCTGTGGGCAGGAGGGGAAAGCCACCATGAATGTGGCAAAGACACCTTCTGTCTTCCCATGAGGATCTCCTGAGGGCAGACAGAAGTCTTTGCCACGATCATGTAAAGCAGGCAAAATTTTGCCGGGGCCAGGGCCCATGTGGCCCAGCCTGTTCTAACGCCTATGGATCCTAGGCTCATAGAGGGGAATTTTAGAAGATCCAACCAAGTGCAATCTGGGACGTCTAAACTAGAACATCTGAAAAAAAATGCAGGTATGTCCAGATGCAGATATGATTTCACAAACCTGGACATGCCTAATAGGGGTGTCTAGAGAGGCATCTACTTAGACATCCCCAGAATTGTACTGCAGACTCCAGATATCTAGAATAGCATAATGGTGAGAGTAGTGGGTTAGGAACAGGACAGCCAGGGTTCAGATCCTTATGTTGGATGATGGAGTTCTTTCTTCCCTATACTCTCTGGATGTTTTTCAGCTAAAACTCTACTTGTTCATTGAGATTCATGCCTCAGAGCAGGTCTAAAGCTAGATGTGATGCCGCCCCAGTCATACCTCATCCACATACCATTCAGATTCCGATGTCCTCATGCTGGGGTTGTCCCCATAACTGTCTTCTGAAATGACTCCCATGGTGTGCAGGTCAGAGAGACACCATCTCAGAGGATCCAGGAGCAGGAGGTTCTTCTGCCAGAGATCCTCTGTAAAGGAAGCATTTATCACTGAATTCTCTATAAAGAGACAATCCTCATTCAGTACTGAATACTGAAAGGGACCAATCTTAAGATTCAGTTCTGAATGCCCCGAGCACCTCCCAATCCTGCACCCTGAAACAGGACATCACCTAACTCGGGTATCCCAAACTAGAGATTCCCTGTCCCAGACCACCCAAAACAAGAACCTCCTGCCTCATGCATTTTTCAATGTGGTGCCTGAAACAGGGGACCCCTTTCTTGGGTGATATGGGGGCAGAGCTCCTTAACTAGAGATCCTCTGTAAAGGGTTAATCCATTCTTGGAGGCTTTCTGGTCCAGAATCCCCCTATGACTCTCTTCCCCTTCTCTACCTTACTCCACCTAGTCGCATGCTGCTCAGAAAGCTGGCCTTTTTAACTTAATCACCTTTCAGTCACATGCTCCTGGCTACCACACAGCCAAAACACGTTAGCCCCATGCTAAACCCCAGGCTCCTGGCTACTGCATTTTAGTAACATACCCCTAAGCATGTGACATGTATTTGAGCCCAATCTCACACTCACACATTTGTGCCCCCTCCTCTCATGCATTTTGGTAACCGGAGCCTGGACATTATGCTCAGGCACTTTGGAAGCTCATAGCTTCTCCTGTCCATGTGCTCTGGGTAAGTTCAGAGAATGGTGTCGTCATGTGCAGAGGTCAGACGTTGCTGTGTGCTTGTCCGACAGCATTGTGAGCAGGGCTTGAGTATGGCATCACAGGTGGTAGTTTCTAAATTAGGTAGTTTTCTTTGCCCTTCTGACAGACCCTGGAGGCAGAGCTAAAAATTTCCACCAGTACTTCTGATCCAAATAGCACAACAGGCAATGGCTCCTTCTTCCCTTAACTAGGTAGTAGAAGTAGTAGTAATAGTAGTAGTAACTAGAATAGATGCCACTCTGCTCTTGTTTTTTAAGCTGCCAATGCTGGTGCAGATGCCCATGCACCTCTGTCTCTTGTTCTATTGTTTCTCATAAAAAAAGACAATGACCGACATAGCTTGAGTTTGCCAAACTTGAGAGTGAACAAACAAGAAACGGAAGACAACCATGCATAAACAAAGAACATTTTTGCAACCAAATACGCTGCTAGTAGCAAGGGAAAGAGCTTTGTTACTAGCAGTGTATTTTGGTTGCAATACCTAAGGCCCCTGATGAAGGCTAGCCAGCCGAAACCTGGCCAAGTCAGGCCCTATAACAAAATTCTTTGTTTATACATGGTCACCTTCCACTTGTTGTTTGTTTGTTCCTGGTTACGTCGGCGGAAGTATACCTCTGATTTTCCCTCTTGACAGCGACACAAACGGGGTGGGAAAAATGGATATGATCCATGCAGATAAGCTTTTTTTTTCTTTCCTTTCCTGAAAGAAAGGGAAAAAACAGCTTATCCGTATGGATTATAAGCATCCTTTTTTTAGTGTTGGTCTCCAGTTAGTCACCTGCACGGTTTCTCCACAGCTGAAGACCCTCCTCCCAGCAGCCATGTCTGCCCTCAGAACACACTCAGGGAGTTACTGGCATTATCGGCTGCTTCACTAATAGATAACCATAAATAGGACATGCTCATTGGACTCACTTGTCTTCCTCTCACTCTGAGCTCAGCGTCGGCAGGTGCCTTCTCTACTGGTTCTTCCTGACTGAGGATGTCCTTGGCTGACTGATAGTGAGCCCACTGGTGCTTCTGTGCTTCATAGGGGTATAGACATGGAGGGGGGGCCAGGCCCCTCCACTTTTCAGTCATGCCCCCCCCCCCCCCCCCAGCCACAGGGTTGCCAACTAGTCAGTTTTGCAGTGAGGCGGCCAGTGGCTTGCAGGACAGAAAACGGGGCAATACAAGTGCCAGTTTGCTGCTGACCTTCGAACAACATCCCTGAAGTAGCAGTAGTGTTGTGCCAGGAGGCATAGGGTCTGTAGCCAATTGGTGCACTCAGGGTCTTATACTTCCCGCCCCCTCTGATGGGAGAGGAACACCCAGCACAGAAAAAAACAAAGACAGCATGAGCAAGTTCCAGGATTTTATCATGTGTGTGCATAAATTTGTGCTCTGCCTAGGCGCCACTATTTGCCTGAAAGTATGCAAGATCGGCCTTCTGCACGTACTTACATAATAGTGACCGCTAAAGTCTGCTGTATACATCCTTTAAAATAGGTGATTTATGCGCATAGATGACGCACATCTTTCTGCAGCTCTTTGTGAAATTACCCCCCATAGTGCCCACTCATGTTAATCTTGAGCCTCCCAAGAAATCATTTCTCGCTAGGCCACTGGTGCCCCATATTTGGGGTTTGTACTTCTTTTACAAACTGAGGCTAACGCAGCTCGTTCCTGGTCTGCTTCACTTTCATCATCCCGATTCTCTTTCCCCAGCACTTTCTTGGATTATCATGTTGCACAGCCACTGGCATTTTTTGGCTAATTCTAGCTAGCTAATAGTTTGGCACATGCCTTAAACTCTTCACTCTCTCAGACACTTCTGGAATCATGGCCCAGCATAAAAGTTATTTTTCTTGCCTCTCAGCACCAGGGCCACTCGCCAGGACTGTACCAAGCTTGAAATGCACCCTGCGCAACTAACAAATCTGGTGGCCCCTCCACCCAGTCACATCCAGTAACTCACTCTTTTTGAGCTTTCTGGAAGCCCATTGGTGATATCAGCACCCCCTTCTATGCTTGCGCCCTGTGCGGCCGCACTGCTCGCACATCTCTCAGTATGACCCTGCCATTCACCTTGAGTCAGAAAGAAATGTTTCCAATCACCTGGTAGCTTTGCATAGGCAACACAAACAATGTCAGCTCAGATAACTCTGATCTCAGTTTCTCTCTTCCCCACACCACAGAAAGAAAGCCAGAGTCACAGAAGCTTTAACCCTTTACAGCATGCAGGGAGACACACTACAGGAATCTACAGGGATCCCAGTTTACGAAGGTAAACAAACTTGTAATCGTTAAATCACCTCTCTACTGGTTACTGAGTACAGACCCACATTGCAGCTCTGACCAATGTACTCCAAATTAAAAAAAAAAAAAAGATTAATCTACAGGTTACATTAGGAAGTGCAAGATTAATGGAATTTGAGCATTATTGTGAAAGAAAAAGTTCTCCCAAAGTAGGCAGTTATTGGTTCTTTTAATTCATGAACAACATTTTGTTGGACTTTGCTTGACTTTTTGAAGTGGGTTTTGTCCACAACAGAATGGCCATGGGTGTGAGGACAGGAAAGGAGTGGGGAAATGGAAAGCCATAGATAGATGCAGTGAAAAAAGGGAAGAGAGCAAGAAAGAGGGGTGAAATCTGGGTGGGTAAAATAGGCAGGAAAACAAATGGAAGAAAGCTGGAGAAAAATCAATGTTGGAGATGAATGTAGAGAAGGAAATAAAGAATGTGGGAGGAGAAAAAAGAAATGACAAATAGATGGGAAGCCCTGAAACATAAGAACATAAGAAATGCCATACTGGGTCAGACCAAGGTCCATCAAGCCCTGTATCCTCTTTTCAACAGTGGAAAATCCAGGTCACAAGCACCTGGCAGATTCCCAAAAAGGGACACAAGTTCCATAATGCTTGTCCCAGGGTAAGCAGTGGATTTCCCAGGTCCTCTTTATTAATGGTTTATAAACCTTTCTTCCAGGAACTTGTCCAATCCTTTTTTAAACCCAGCTACACTAACAGCTTTTATTATATCCTCCAGTAACAAATTACAGAGTTTTATTACGCACTGAGTGAAAAAATATATTCTCTTATTGGTCCTCAGTGGGTTACATTGTAGCTTCATTGCATGTCCCCTAGTCTTTCTACTTTTTGATGGCGAAAACAATTGATCTACGTTTACCCATTCCAGTCCATTCATTAATTAAATCCACTGCTGTACACACCCATTGGAATCTCATGAATGGTATGCTCCATTGATGGTTTCACAAGATCAGCAACAAGAAGGACCTTTAGAAGGTTTTAGTGCACTGGTAGTGCCAGATGCATAACTAAGAAGGCAACACAATGCTTTGCATTTCTTCAGCTGGTTGGACCTGAGGATTCCCATTGGCTATGGGAATCCTCCTAGTGTCTTCTTCCAACATGCTATGGGTGTGCCTTTGTGCACTGGAAGGCCCTGACCCTAAAGTGGAGAAGTCCATACCCTCCAGGGCCACCCATGGCTTTACCCCTTGTTACAGAGGGCAGAAAAAGAAGAGGGGAACATCATCGCAAACAGCACTAGAGGCATATAACAGAAGCACTGAGATGCCAAGAGAAAGAAGGAGAAGATGAAAGGAGGGGGTGATAGTGAGGAAGGTTATTAGGCAGGCAGGTGTGGTCTTACTCAAACTTTTCTGGTATATATAATAGGACTATAAATCATTCTGTAGGAGCCAATGCTCCTTTCAAACAAGTGGATGCATGCAATGAGATCTTTTGCTTACTGTATTGGTGCCATCAGTTATTCACAATATACATTTGATACATGCATAGAAATTTGGGGTCCGATATTCAAAAGGCATTTACACAGTTAACAGCCAGTTAACCATGTAAATACCTGCTAACTGGATAGTCGATGGCACATACACGGGTAGTGCCATCGAATGTCCCCAACTAAGTCCCCCACGTGCCCCAATGCGAGCTGGCTAGCATCGGGGCGTGCCGGGGGCATTCTGGGACGGAGCGGAGGAAGGGACCAGTACTAACTGTGCAGCACTGATATTGAAAGCTGCATGGTTAGTGCTCTATGCCTATAAGATAGGCAAGGAAACCCCTTGCCTATCTTATAGGTGCTGAGGATAAACATGCAGCATATAATATCGATGCTGCATGGTTAGCCTCAGAGGCTTCCGGGCAGCGTGGCAAGACCCGGATATTCATGTCCATTGCGGCAGAAGTGAATATCCGTGGTTTTGGGGTTGGCAGGAAGGGCTAAATGGCTATGGCGCTTAGCCTTGCCCAGTTGAATATCGGGCCCTTGATGCTTGCATGTGAACTAGAAAGCACAGTGATTTTCTCTTTTGCCATTTTAGCAATTCACTCATTTCAATTAGAGTAAAATTAAGCTCCCAAATACAATGATCAGACAGTTCAACATAAAACTGTTTCTTCTGATTCAGAATCCTACTATACAGGATCCTTTCAAGACCCTCACTAGTCCAGCAGGCTCCTGTGCTCAGGACCACACCATCTTAGCCTAGTCCAGGAGTGGGCAATTCCGGCCCTCGTGCACCACAATCCAGCCTGGTTTTCATGATGCCCCTAATGAATATTCATTAGATCTATTTGCATCCACGGCCTTCCATTGTATGGAAATAGTCCATAAATATTCATTAGGGACATCATGAAAACCAGGCTGGATTGTGGTGCACGAGGGCCGGAACTGCCCACCCCTGGGTCAGTAGGCGCATGTCATCCCTTCGTAACATCTGAAGATAGCTGCTTTGGTCCTGCCTGCCCTTCTATAACCCCTGGGATCCTAGTGAGTGGTGATGGTTTCTGATTGTTGGCTCCTGGTTGGTGTACAGTATGTGTGTTGCAATAATGGCTCAGCCTTCAGTATCATCCTTCTTTTTATTTCTCATAATCCATTCTCTTGATATTATATTTGTTTCTGTGTGAAATACTCACGCAACCCTCTGCCTTGGTGTTTGGAAGTGAGCAAGGAGACTGGTCATGTTGCAAGACTAGATTGGAGATAGAAGCCTGGATAGGAGCTTGACTTCAAGAGAAGATATTTATTTAACAATATTTATATACCACCTTTTCCTTAAATCAAGGTGGTTTACATTGAACTCAGCTTTTGCCTTGTTGCAACAAGGTGGTTTACATTGAAACTCCATCATTGAACTTAACTATTTACATTGTAACAGGTGTTTTAAAGACTTATTTACATAAGTAACCTATTTACAGTTTGTGGTCATGTTGTACAATCGTGGGAGTTGTTGAGTGGTCGTTGTCCAGGTCTGGTGTGGATGGATGGTTTCAGTGATTTCTGTGTGATATTGCCATAGTGTTCAATGAATAGGAATGTTTTAAGCACTTTCCTGAATTCTTTAGTGTCCTTCGTGCATTTGATATTGTTTGGTAGGGAGTTCCATAGATTTGACGCATGTAGTGAAAAGGCCCTGTTTGAGGTGCACTGCTTAACTTTGGAGAATTCCTTTGGCGTGGTTAGCGTATTTTTGTTGTTTGTTCTTGACAGGCAGTTTTCAGGGTATATTTTTATTAGGTCTTGGAGTGATTCAGCTGATTCCTTCTGGAGTATCTTGAAGATATTAATAATAGCCTTGAATTTTGCACAATTCCCGATTGGGAGCCAGTGAAGTTGTGCCAAGATTGGTGTTATGTGCTCATCTTTGTTTGTTCCTGTGAGAATAAGAGCAGCGGTGTTCTGTACCATCTGTAGTGAATGAATTGATGTTGCAGGCAGGCCTTGGTAAACTGAGTTGCAGAAGTCCAATACTGGTGTGATTATAGCCTGCAGTACTGTCCCGAAGTCATTGTAACTTAGCAGGAGCTTTAGTTATGGGATGAGGCAACCTGTCCATGCAAAGAGGAATGCATGTGAAAAAGGATGCCATATAGGAGGGGAGAGACTGTTATGTTCTGTTAAATAAGGGAAGCCCTGCCCATGTCTGATGGACAAACATATAAAGTGGAATCATAGACACAAATACCAGAGATGATACAGCAAGTGTTACCAAATTTTCATAAAGGAGGCCTGTTAATTGAACATTCTTTGAGTTGCCATTTTGCCCAGTAAAGCACCTCATTTAGTGTCTGACATTTAAACTCCTGCTGGGGCATTGAAGAGCAATCCCTTCTCCCCACAGAGAACACGTTGGCTGAGGGAAAGAAAAGGAGAGGGCCGGGGCACATAAGTAACTGTTTACGCACCCTTCAGGTATGGACGTCCCTGTGAGAGGAGGAACTTCCTTTACACTACTCTTCTACAGCATTAGGACTGATACAACTGAACTGAAGGAAACTCATTCGTCTTATGTTTTGTTACAGCATATGACAAAAATCAATGCATATACCACAATCTTCCCATCCTCCAGGAGATAAATCGCTCTGTGCGCTTTTCTAGAATATCAATCTCCAACAAAATTAAGAACAAATCTAGTGTTTCACCAGAAGCAAATGAACTGCCCATAATTATTTAATGATTCCAAGTAGTAAATTAATATTTCATCCTTTTCATTTGTAAAGCTTTGGGCAGCCAGGTAGAAAGCAATTTTCTAACAGGTTACCTATGTATGAAGGACAAGTAAATGCCTCTTCTAGGCTCATTTTATAAAGGTGCCTATGCTGGATTTCCTATCGGGCAATGTATCCACAGTCCCTACAGCATACGAAGGAGGGACAAATTTTGAAATGCAGAAAACAATAAGGACAAAAAGATTGTGAAACCAAAATTTAATGCAAATAATGGACCATTTTATTAAAGTGCATTAGCTTTTTGCACTTAAGATGTGTTTAGAGTGAAAACTAACGTGTTAAGTGCAAAACCGTATGGTAACTCTCATGAGCATGTTCCTGACTGTTAACGTGCAGATGCCATTATTACATGTACACTTATTTCCACCTACTAGGTGAACCCGCGCTAATAGCAGCATTGACAGTGCAACATATTTCCCCCCCCCCCCACGATAGCTGCAATGTGCTCACCACACTCACTCTCCATCCCTAACCCACTCTTCTAGAACCCTAAAGCATAATTAGCAGTTAGCACGAAAATCGGCATGCATTAACTGTGATGCCCCCACGGAAACCGTTACCGTGGGCCCGAGCCTGCAGTTAATGCATGCTAACTTGCACATTAACTGCAAAGCTAACTTTAGTAAAAGGGCCCCTCAAATTTCAAAATGTCATCATGTCAATAAATGTAATTCAGTTGGAATTTACGCCTTTTTCTTTTGCACATTTCAGAGTGAAAGTACTTAGGGTGTACGAACACCAAATTCCAGCCCTGATAGGAGCCTATGTGTCTTTATAAAATTTCCTCATCAAATACTTCAGAAATCACAGCTATATTGAAGTCACTAGCACCAGCATAAATAATGATTCCACTTGCAAACCCCTCAATCTCTGCCCTCGAACATACCTGCACCAGAAAGGCGTGCATGAGCTTGTCATTGCATGTGGGGTAATTCTACAAACAGTATTTTGCATGCATGATACATATACTGGTATATATGCACAAAAAAGCCTTAATGAAATTACCCACAAAATGACTAAAGCATGGCAGAAATATTCAGTCATAAATCTGAGGTGCAGAAATCCAAGGGAGTGGTGAGAAGCTGGTGTACACTGAACAGAAAATGTCTCATGATAGTAAGACAGCAAAAGAATGTGATATAGCGAAAGCCAGAGCCAGGAGAATACTGATGTGCATTGGGAGAAGCATAACCAGTATAAAAAGAAAGGAGCTGTGGTTGTTGAGACTACAACTAGAATAGAGCTTCTAACTCTGGAAGCTCTTCTTTCAAAAGGATATAGAAAGTCTTAAGGCAGTCTAGAGAAACACTACCATAATAGCACTGGCACTTCAGCAAAAGTCATATTACATAGAATTTAAGGGCATGATGTGTATACCCTAGAGAATGACGGGGAGAGGGATAAAAAAAAAGGTAATTACTTCTAAAGTATAACTTGGGCATAAGATGAAAATCTTTTTCAGAGTAATCTAGAAGTAGTAGTTACATTTTGATATTCTAAGGAGGTGGACTCAGGAGCAACATCCAGAATTTTTTTTTTCATGGAAAGGGTGATAGATGCATAGAATGGATTCACTGAAGAGCGATGGAGACAAAAAGAGTAACAGGAAGGGATATGCACAGGCCAAACATCTTTACTTCAGTTTTAGTTTGATTTATTTGCCCAATTTTCAAGCTTTTTTTGGTTCATTTCACACATTTGTTAATATCTTTAGTTAACAGGAATTTGTTTGACTGAAGGCTTCTGGTGGACCGATTATATCTGAACAAATGCACATCCCGTGCAACAATATTCAAAACTGTATGAGACAAGCACGGAGAAGCCTTAGTTGCAAAGATGATGTAAAAAAGCACCGGGGTAGTTTGCATGGCGTGGCCATGAGAATTCAGAAGAGCAGTGGTGGGGCCATTTCCCATTTCCACTGCACAGAAGAGTGATTATCACCCTAACAGTGGCATCTGGCACCCAAGAAGGCTAGAGCAGACTGCATGGAGGGACCAACTCTAGACCCCAAATCCTATTCAGCACGGAAAGGCTAGAATTGTGTTGGAACGCGTATCCTTAAATTTCATGGCTATAGAAATTATTACAAAACTTGATAGAGATATGTACAGGCCAAACATTTTCAGTGTTTCACAGTTTTAGGCATTTTTTCGGTTTGCTTCATACATTCATTTTAAGAACTTTAATAAATGAGCATCAGAACTTTTTAAAACATGCAGATTGATTGCAAATTAATTGGTAGGTTAGTGCACATTAAATTGCTTGTACATGGAGTAAAATGTTTAAGGTGTGTTTATAAATTGAATGCACACCCTTAATTTGGTATTGATGGATGGAAGATGCCTGGATGCTGTAGCAAGTGTTGATATTACATGAATCAAAGTTGAGGAAAGCCTGGATTGGTTTACCAGTAGAGGTACTGAAAGACAACACCTTAAGCTACTTTGGACATAGTTGGGAAAGATCTGAATGGTAATAGTGCTAAATAAATTGAGAGGTTAAGTAAAAAAACAAGATGATGGGTGGTGGTATTTGCATTTCCTGTACTCAAAGTGGTAGAATCTCAATTTGGCAGATGAAAAAAGACCATTTCAGTCTTCAGCTACCATCATAGTATGTTACTATGGAAGTTACAGAACTACTTTTTTATATTGTTTCTCTTTCAAGTTGCACAGCTCACATACTCTGCCCTTTAATATTTTTATAACCTTGCAAAAACATATGGAGAGAACAGTTTTCCTTTCTTACCCCATTAAGTTTTCCTGCTCAAATAGAGAAGTAGCATCAAAAACAACAGTGACGCGAATCTAATATTAAAGTTATTGGTGACAGCCTTTTTGCTTTTCCTGTATTTTGTTCTTTGAATCTCATGCTGTGGAGTTATGATCAAAGGAGGAAAGTTCAATAAATGAGGCTGTGCAGTATGTTGTTAAAAATAGATTGCAAAATTGGGTTGAATTCCTTGCTCTTTTTTGCCTCGCATTTGCATCGTGCGTATTAGCTCCTGAGCATTTCAGTGCCTGCATTGAACAGGTGTGCTTCCAGGCTGGAGACCTAGGTTTGGAAATGACTGAGGATCTTTCCATTTTTTCGTTGGCTGCATCTGGGAATATTGTGAGGGTGAGGGAGTTAAGAAATGACAGCACACCTGAGTGATTTTATAGGAGCAACTGATTTTATAGTCACCAGAACCTTTACAAGTATATACAGATCTAGGTGGGGGCGAAGCAGGACAAAAGGAGGTAAAGAAGGATACTCACCCCTTCAGTCCTCTAAAGTCAGTAAATGTTGGTTGATCCTTAACTCCCATCTAAGTGGGACTTTCTGTCGGATCAGTATATGGTGATGGTGGTTGTTAGACTTGGCCACTAGTAGACCTTGAACTGGAGGCCTGACTGGCCTGGTGGCTAGTGCATTGCAGGGCAAACGTTGATACAAATGAGGAGACACTATACTGGTCAGTATGGAATTTTCTTAGCCCCTTTTGGTCCAATAAAACATTCTTAGCAATTCATTCATGTAATTAGACATTTTTAATTGGAATTGTGCAGGGACCATTATGTATCAGCCATCTGTACATCTTTAAGAAAGAATGCACTCTGTGTGTGAGCATGTGAACATTGCATAGGGCTTACTGTAGTTTATGTTGCCATATGGAGGACAATTTTAAAATAGGTTGCCTAGGTTAGAAGATGACTATTTTTAGCCTATTTCATACTAGGAGTAAGCCAGCAGAAATCGAGGCTAAATTGAAGCCACAAACATTTACACAGCTCCTGAGCTGGTATAAATGTCTTTTAGAAAGACTGCAGGTACTTCGCAACTTAGCCATGCTCCACACAAATTCCATCCAAGAGCATGTCTACGTGCCTATCATTATGCATACTTTTATTCGTTGGGGATGGGTGAAGAAAGCCCCCAGGTAAGTGAAAGCCCCCAGGTAGGTGATACATTAAATACCTTTATGGAAATGGGTAACAGGGGTAACACATGGAAAGCAGTGTGTATTAATGCCCGTAGCATGGGAAATAAGATCCCTGAAGTTGAAGCTTTAGTGGGAGTGGCTGACTTGGATTTAGTGGCAGTTACAGAAACATGGTTCACAGAAAACCATGACTGGGATGTAACTATACCTGGCTATACTTTATTCAGAAAGGACAGGGTAGGAAGAAGGGGAGGAGGAGTGGCACTATATGTAAAAACTACTATTAAAGCTTTGGAATTACAGAGCTTAAAAGGGAGAGAGGAGGCATTGTGGGTTAAACTAGAAAGAGGGAAAGAGAAATCTATTTGCATTGGTGTGATATACAGACCTCCCTCACAAGAGGAAGAGGTGGACAGAGAGTTAATTGAAGACAGACGCAGCATTGCTAGGAAAGGGGAAGTGCTACTGCTAGGAGATTTCAATATGCCAGATGTTGATTGGCACATTCCTGCTGCAGTATCATCTAGAAGTAAGGAGATCCTGGATTCTCTACAGGGAGAACTATTCAGGCAATTGGTAACAGACCCCACACGTGAAGGGGCCATACTGGACTTGGTGCTTACCAATGGTGAGAGTGTTTCTGATGTTGTAGTGGAAGATCATTTTGCATCCAGTGACCACCAGATGGTGTGGTTCAGTATTAGGACTAGGGCTGTTAGAATCCATTCCAAGGTGAAGATCTTAGACTTTAGGAAGACTAACTTTGCGAAGATGGGCCAATACCTCAGGGAGTCGTTAGTGGGATGGGAACAGCTGGGGGATGTAGAAAAACAGTGGGCAAAACTGAAAGGGGGTATTTTAAAGGCAACCAACCTTTTTGTTAAAATGGTAAATAAAGGCAAAAGGAAAAGGAGACTGCTATGGTTTTCGAAGGAAGTAGCTGAAAAAGTGAAGAAAAAGAGGGAGGCCTTCATGAAATACAAGAGATCACAGAGAGAGGAAGACAGGCATCTGTATTTAGAAAAACTTAGAGAAGCTAGCAAAGTAGTCAAGAAGGCAAAGATTCAAAAAATGGGGGGATAAGACATTTTTCAGATATATTAGTGAGAAGAGGAAGGGCAAAAGTGGTATTGTCAGACTCAAGGGTGCAGGGGGGGAATATGTAGAAGCTGATAAGGATAAAGCGGAATTGCTTAACAAATATTTTTGTTCTGTGTTCACAGATGAAGAACCAGGAGCAGGAACTCAGAAAACACCCACAAATAAGAACAGAAGCGAGGGACATCTTGAACAATTTTCAGAAGACTGTGTTCGTGAGAAACTAGCTCAACTTAAAGTAGACAAAGCGATGGGACCGGATGGGATACACCCTAGAATACTGAGGGAACTTGGGGACGTTCTAGCAACTCCACTGACTGACCTTTTCAATGCCTCGTTGGAGTCGGGAGTGGTGCCAAAGGACTGGAGAGAGGCTCATGTGGTGCCTTTACACAAAAGCGGAAGTAAGGATGTGGTTGAAAACTACAGGCCGGTTAGTTTAACTTCGGTGGTGAGTAAATTATTGGAAACGCTGCTGAAAGAGAAAATAGTGAGGTTTCTGGAGTCCAGCGGATTACAGGATCCGAGGCAGCATGGATTCACCAGAGGCAGGTCTTGTCAGACAAATCTGATCGATTTCTTTGACTGGGTGACCAGGGAGTTGGACCGAGGGAGAGCTCTAGATGTGGTGTATTTAGATTTCAGTAAAGCCTTTGACACTGTTCCTCACAGGCGACTTATAAACAAACTGAGCACCCTAGGGATGGACCCTAAAGTTACTGCTTGGGTTAGAAATTGGTTGGGTGGGAGGCAACAAAGAGTACAAGTAAATGGAGCTCACTCTGAGGAGAAGGATGTTACCAGTGGTGTGCCCCAGGGATCTGTCCTTGGTCCGATTCTTTTTAACATCTTTGTTAGTGATATAGCGGAAGGGCTGTCGGGTAAGGTTTGCCTCTTTGCGGATGATACCAAAATCTGTAATAGAGTAGACACCCAGGAAGGTGTAGATAACATGAGGAGGGATCTAGCTAAGCTTGAAGAATGGTCTAGAATTTGGCAGCTGGGATTTAATGTTAAAAAATGTAAGGTCATGCATTTGGGCTGCAGCAATCCAAGGGAGCAATACAGTATAGGAGGTGAAGTACTTTTGTCCACTAAAGAAGAGCGGGACCTAGGCGTGGTTGTGTCTGATGATCTTAAAGTAGCTAAACAGGTAGAAAAGGCGACGGCAAAAGCTAGAAGGATGCTTGGGTGCATACGGAGAGGAATGGCTAGCAGAAAAAAGGAGGTGATAATGCCTCTGTATAAGTCTTTGGTGCGACCTCATTTGGAGTATGGTGTGCAATTCTGGAGACCGCACCTTCAAAAGGATGTGAACAGGATGGAGTCGGTGCAGAGGGTTGCTACTAAAATGATTAATGGGCTTCATTATAAAGCATATGAGGACAGACTTAAGGATCTTAATATGTACACCTTAGAGGAAAGGCGGGATAGAGGTGATATGATTGAGATGTTTAAATACCTCCGTGGCATAAATGTTCAGGGAGAGAGCCTCTTTCAATTGAAAGCAAGTTCTGCGACGAGGGGACATGGGATGAGGGTGAAGGGAGATAGATTCAAGAGTGATATGCGGAAATATTTCTTTACAGAAAGAGTAGTGGATCCGTGGAATAGTCTCCCAGTGGAGGTGGTAGAGATGAGGACAGTAACTGAATTCAAAAAAGCATGGGACCAACACAGAGGATCTCTAAAGGTAGAAAGTGGACTGTTGTAGTTGTTGTTATGGAAGGACAGACTAGATGGGCCTTGTGGTCTTTTTCTGTCATCATGTTTCTATGTTTCTATGTTTATGAGTGTAGCTTGTGCCCTTTTAAACGCATACAACTGGGTTATGCGCCTGGCAAACTCATAAAATTACTCCCATGAAGTGTAAAAGTGAGTATAGTGGAACTGCTAGAATCAAACATTAATCCAGGAGAAAGGATGCAAAAATTGACTCAGAAAATTTATAATACCCTTGGAATGGAGTCAATTTCTCAAAGCTGGTGTATAGCTCCTGCACAGAGAAGAGAGGAACTTGAAAATACATTCATGAGGCTTTTCGCAGTAGATCTCTCATCTCTTTCTGAAAGATAGGTGGGATGTTGAATAGATTTTTTTTATATCAAGCAGCAGATGAAATTAACAATTGCAATGGCTACTTTGGGACTGGACTAAGTATATATACGGGGACTTACAGAAAAATGGAAAGAAAGTCATTTTGATATGCACCACGAGTCTGTGACCCAAACAGCGTGGACTAAATATGAATAGAATGTCCTAAAGACAATAGAGCATGCATTCCATACCAAAAAAGACAATAAAGCATGCATTCCATACCAACAAAGACAATATAGCATGCATTCCATACCAAAAAAGACAATAAAGAAAAACAGCCTGCACTAAATACCAAGAAAGGCAGCACACACCAAATGCCATTAACTACAAATGCTAGGGTTCTGCTTGCCAAACAGGCGAGAAGGACTACCATGAACTTGGCAGCACTATTTTGAGGAAGACAGCTGCTGGGGCAGGAGCAAGTGGAGATCGTTGCTGTCTCCATCACCCTCTGAACACTTTAGGATGAGTTGGAGTCCTGGCAGAGGCACCCAAGGATGATGCGAGGCCTTGTGCAGAGACTCATTTGCATATCCACTGGACCTCCTTTGCATAAATTTAATTTATTTTATTTTAAAATGTATATGATGCCCATCTAAAATTTTAGGCAGCTTTCAAAGGAGCCTTCACAAGCCTCTCTTTTCTCCTGGCATCGATTTAGGGGCATGTTTACTAAATATTAATGTGCGTAAGGGCCACTGCGCCAATAAAAATAAATGGGTGTTCCTGCACTTAATGCACATTTACATTTGTGAATGTGCATTATCTTTTAGTAAACATGCCTCTTAATGAGTGTCTGAATACCATTTGCATGGGCAGTGAAGGTAAGGAAAGGCTACCAGATTTCTACATTACTAAACTCCAGTGTCAACTGCCAGGCGTATTAGGAAATACTATAAACCCTGCTCATTTAGAATCCATAGCAAGCCCTCTGTATCATAACAGCACTACCAGAACACACAAAGCACCAAACCCTACCTATCAAAAGGCAACACTGCAAATATTCAACCAATACATATTCTATTGGGGAAAAAGAACAAGTGGCACTGTCAAATAGAAATTACATAAACAAAAAACCTCAGCTCGGTTACACATGCAGAACATAGACCATCACCAAAGAAAGAACAAGGGATCACAATATAGAAATATGAAGACAACAATTAAACTGGGAACCCCAACAGCAAAACGTGGAATGTACAACACTGGAAAAATAAAACTATAAATATATTTCCTCTTGTACAGTACTAAAAAAAAAATGCAGAGACGTTAGCAATGCACATTTCCAAGAGCTGACAAATTCCAGTTAATAAATTCAAAATTAAAAAGTATTTTTCTACCTTTTGTTTGGGCATTTTATTTTTCAGTTGCAATTGCTCCAGTTACTTTCTTCTGGTTTCTTCATGTCTTCTGGTAACTATCCATTGTCTACTGACAATTTGTCCTTTCTTTTATCTTCTAGTTTTTTGTCCATTCTCTCTCTACATCTGCTTTCACCCCTCCTTCCTCAATCCCCAATTACTCTCCCAGTACCCAACCAATTGTAGCTTTTTCTTCCCTCCCACACAAAATATCTTTTCCCCTCTCCATCCTCACTCTCCCAGCCTCATCCATTTCTAGTCCTCCCCAGCCCCATCCCCTTCTAGTCCTCCCCCAACCTCAGTTCCCTTCTATTTCCAGCCCTTCCCAGCATCTGCTCCCTTCTAGTCCCATTCTCCCATCCCCCGCATCAGTCCATTTCCAGTCCTAGCACTCCCATCAGCTGATTTCCAATCCTAGCCCCCCATCAGTTATTTTTGGTCCTATTCCAGCCCCCCATTAGCGTATTTCCAGTCCTAGCCCCCTTTCAATCCTATCATAGCCCCCCCAATCAACCCATTTCCAGTCCTAGACCCCCATCAGCGTTTTCCGGTCCTATCCTAGCCCCCCATCAGCCCATTTGTTTTCTAAGCCCCCCCCCCCCCCCCCGAATCAGCCCCAGACCTAGCCCATCCACCATTTCCAGTCCTAGCCCCCCATCAGCCATTTCCAGTCCTAGCCCCCCATCAGCCTCTTTCCAGTTCTATCCTAGTACCCCCATCAGCCCATCAGGAGGGAGGAGTGGCCTAGTGGCTGGGGCAAGGTACTACAGGCCGGAAGGTCAGTGGTTCAAATCCCACTAGAGGACAGCAACCTTGGGCCGGAAGGACTGGGGTTTCTAGTCCCACAGGTGCTCCTTCTGGTCTTGGCAAGCCACTTAACCCTCCATTGCCCATGTTCCCTGTAAGTATTAGTGTATGTGTCTCATATCCCCTCATGTTAAATGTATCCCCCAACCGCTTTGACCCGGTAAAAAGCGGGATATAAATGCAGCTAAATAAATAAATAAATAAATTTCCAGTCCAACCCCCGCTGAAAAGCCCTGCACCTGTCTGACTGGCTCAAGAGGAAGCCGGGGAGGCTCGAAGCTCCAGCTCACCTATGCACAACAGCCAGAGTGAAAAGCGACATTTTCCTTCACTCTAGTGCTGTGTTCTCGTGCAGCCCGCTGAGTACCTGGAAACAGGAAATGCCTTTGAACCTCCGGCGTGCCAGCAAGAACACAGTTGCCGGAGTGAAGAAAACCACCAATTTTCACTCTGGCGACTGTGCAGAGGTGAACCTAGGGCCTCAGGCCTCCCCAGCTCCCTCTGAAGCCAGCCCTGCATATGGTTGGGAACCAAACAGCATTTACGGCATGAAGTTGGCGCAGAGCCCCCTGAAGCATGGGGCCCTATGTAAACAATATTCCCGCACAATGGACAGGCCAGACCTATGTCCTGGCCTGGACTGACCTGCTACAATCCCCCCCCTCCTTTGCCTTCATTACTGGAGGGTGTGGAGCTACAGTGCTAGATGGAGGCTAGAAGGAGGCGATCTGAGGTGCATTACTGGAAGGAGTGGAGTTACAGTGCTAGATGGAGGCTAGAAGGAGGTGATCTGAGGTGCATTACTGGAAGGAGTGGAGCTACAGTGCTAGATGGAGGCTAGAAGGAGGTGATCTGAGGTGCATTACTGGAAGGAGCGGAGCTACAGTGCTAGATGGAGGCTAGGAGGAGGCAATCTGAGGTGCATTACTGGAGGGTGTGGAGCTACAGTGCTAGATGGAGGTGATCTGAGGTGCATTACTGGAGGGAGTGGAGCTACAGTGCTGGATGGAGGCTAGAAGGAGGTGATCTGAGGTGGATTACTGGAGGGAGTGCAGCTACAGTGCTAGATGGAGGTGATCTGAGGTGCATTACTGGAGGGAGTGCAGCTACAGTGCTAGATGGAGGCTAGAAGGAGGTGATCTGAGGAGCATTACTGGAGGGTGTGGAGCTACAGTGCTAGATAGAGGCTAGAAGGAGGTGATCTGAGGTGCATTACTGAAGGGTGTGGAGCTAGAGTGCTAGATGGAGGCTAGAAGGAGGTGATCTGAGGTGCATTACTGGAGGGAGTGGAGCTACAGTGCTAGATGGAGGCTAGAAGGAGGCGATCTGAGGTGCATTACTGGAGGGAGTGGAGCTACAGAGCTAGATGGAGGCGAGAAGGAGGCGATTTGAGGAGCATTACTGGAGGGAGTGGAGCTACAGTGCTAGATGGAGGTGATCTGAGGTGCATTACTGGAGGGTGTGGAGCTACAGTGCTAGATGGAGGTGATCTGAGGTGCATTACTGGAGGGAGTGGAGCTACAGTGCTAGATGGAAGCTAGAAGGAGGTGATCTAAGGTGCATTACTGGAAGGAGTGGAGCTACAGTGCTAGATGGAGGCTAGAAGAAGGTGTTCTGAGGTGTATTACTGGAAGGAGTGCAGCTACAGTGCTAAATGGAGGTGATCTGAGGTGCATTACTGGAGGGAGTGGAGCTACAGTGCTAGATGGAGGCTAGAAGGAGGTGATCTGAGGTGCATTACTGGAGGGTGTGGAGCTACAGTGCTAGATGGAGGCTAGAAGGAGGCGATTTGAGGAGCATTACTGGAGGGAGTGGAGCTACAGTGCTAGATGGAGGTGATCTGAGGTGCATTACTGGAGGGTGTGGAGCTACAGTGCTAGATGGAGGTGATCTGAGGTGCATTACTGGAGGGAGTGGAGCTACAGTGCTAGATGGAAGCTAGAAGGAGGTGATCTAAGGTGCATTACTGGAAGGAGTGGAGCTACAGTGCTAGATGGAGGCTAGAAGGAGGTGTTCTGAGGTGTATTACTGGAAGGAGTGCAGCTACAGTGCTAAATGGAGGTGATCTGAGGTGCATTACTGGAGGGAGTGCAGCTACAGTGCTAGATGGAGGCTAGAAGGAGGTGATCTGAGGTGCATTACTGGAGGGTGTGGAGCTACAGTGCTAGATGGAGGCTAGAAGGAGGCGATCTGAGGTGCATTACTGGAGGGAGTGGAGCTACAGTGCTAGATAGAGGCTTGGAGGCGGCGATCCGAGGTGCATTACTGGAGGGAGTGGAGCTACAGTGCTAGATGGAGGCTAGAAGGAGGCGATCTGAGGTTCATTACTGGAGGGAGTGGAGCTACAGTGCTAGATGGAGGCTAGAAGGAGGTGATCTGAGGTGCATTACTGGAGGGTGTGGAGCTACAGTGCTAGATGGAGGTGATCTGAGGTGCATTTCTGGAGGAAGTGGAGCTACAGTGCTAGATGGAGGCTAGAAGGAGGTGATCTGAGGTGCATTAATGGAGGGTGTGGAGCTACAGTGCTAGATGGAGGCTAGAAGGAGGTGATCTGAGGTGCATTACTGGAGGGAGTGGAGCTACAGTGCTATATGGAGGCTAGAAGGAGGCCATATGAGGTGCATTACTGGAGGGAGTGGAGCTACAGTGCTAGATGGAGGCTAGAAGGAGGTGATCTGAGGTGCATTACTGGAGGGTGTGGAGCTACAGTGCTAGATGGAGGTGATCTGAGGTGCATTACTGGAGGGTGTGGAGCTTACAGTGCTAGATGGAGCTAGAGGAGGTGTGATCTAAGGTGCAATTACTGGAAGGGAGTGAGCTACAGTGCTAGAGGAGGCTAGAAGAAGGTGTATCTGAGTGTATTACTGGAAGAGTGGAGCTACGATAGTGCTAAATGGAGGTGATCTGAGGTGCATTACTGGAGGGAGTGGAGCTACAGTGCTAGATGGAGGCTGGAAGGAGGGTGATCTGAGGTGCATTAACTGGAGGGTGTGGAGCTACAGTGCTAGATGGAGGCTAGAATGAGGCGATTTGAGGAGCATTACTGGAGGGAGTGGAGCTACAGTGCTAGATAGGTGATCTGAGGTGCATTACTGGGAGTGTGAGCTACAGTGCTAGATGGAGGTGATCTGAGGTGCATTACTGGAGGGAGTGGAGCTACAGTGCTAGATGGAGCTAGAAGGAGGTGATCTAAGGTGCATTACTGGAGGAGTGGAGCTACAGTGCTAGGATGGAGGCTAGAAGGAGGTGTGTCTGAGGTGTATTACTGGAAGAGTGCAGCTACGTGCTAGAATGGAGGTGATCTGAGGTGCATTACTGGAGGGAGTGGAGCTACAGTGCTAGATGGAGCTAGAAGGAGGTGATCTGAGGTGCATTACTGGAGGAGTGGTGGAGCTACAGTGCTAGATGGAGGCTAGAATGGAGGTGATCTGAGGTGCATTACTGGAGGGGTGGAGCTACAGTGCTAGATAGAGGCTTGGAAGCGGCGATCCGGGTGCATTACTGGAGGGAGTGAGCTACAGTGCTAGATGGAGGCTAGAAGGAGTGATCTGAGGTTCATTACTGTGGAGGGAGTGGAGCTACAGTGCTAGATGGATGCTGAAGGAGGGTGATCTGAGGTGCATTACTGGAGGGTGTGGAGCTACAGTGCTAGATGGAGGTGATCTGAGGTGCATTTTCTGGAGGTGGGAGCTACAGTGCTAGATGGAGGCTAGAAGGAGGTGATCTGAGGTGCATTACTGGAGGGTGTGGAGCTACAGTGCTAGATGGAGGCTAGAAGGAGGTGATCTGAGGTGCATTACTGGAGGGAGTGGAGCTACAAAGCTAGATGGAAGGCTAGAAGGAGGCGATTTGAGGTGCATTACTGGAGGGAGTGGAGCTACAGTGCTAGATGGAGGCTAGAAGGATGTGATCTGAGGTGCATATCTGGAGGGTGTGGAGCAACCGTGCTAGATGGAGGTGATCTGAGGTGCATTACTGGAGGGAGTGGAGCTACTGTGCTAGATGGAGGCTAGAAGGAGGTGATCTGAGGTGCATTACTGGAGGGTGTGGAGCTACAGTGCTAGATGGAGGCTAGAAGGAGGCGATCCGAGGTGCATTACTGGAAAGAGTGGAGCTACAGTGCTAGATGGAGGTGATCTGAGGTGCATTACTGGAGGGTGTGGAGCTACAGTGCTAGATGGAGGCTAGAAGGAGGCGATCTGAGGTGCATTACTGGAGGGAGTGGAGCTACAAAGCTAGATGGAGGCTAGAAGGAGGTGATCTGAGGTGCATTACTGGAGGGAGTGGAGCTACAGTGCTAGATGGAGGCTAGAAGTCGGTGATCTGAGGTGCATTACTGGAGGGTGTGGAGTACAGTGCTAGATGGAGGTGATCTGAGGTGCATTACTGGAGGGAATGGAGCTACAGTGCTAGATGGAGGCTAGAAGGAGGTGATCTGAGGTGCATTTCTGGAGGGTGTGGAGCTACAGTGCTAGATGGAGGCTAGAAGAGGCGATCCGAGGTGCATTACTGGAGGGAGTGGAGCTACAGTGCTAGAGGGAGTGGAGCTACAGTGCTAGATGGAGGTGATCTGAGGTGCATTACTGGAGGGTGTGGAGCTACAGTGCTAGATGGAGGTGATCTGAGGTGCATTTCTGGAGGGAGTGGAGCTATAGTGCTAGATGGAAGCTAGAAGGAGGTGATCTGAGGTGCATTACTGGAAGGGGTGGAGCTACAGTGCTAGATGGAGACTAGAAGGAGGTGTTCTGAGGTGCATTACTGGAGGGAGTGCAGCTACAGTGCTAGATGGAGGCGATCTGAGGTGCATTACTGGAGGGTGTGGAGCTACTGTGCTAGATGGAGGCTAGAAGGAGGTGATCTGAGGTGCATTACTGGAGGGTGTGGAGCTACAGTGCTAGATGGAGGCTAGAAGGGGGTGTTCTGAGGTGTATTACTGGAGGGAGTGCAGCTACAGTGCTAGATGGAGGTGATCTGAGGTACATTACTGGAGGGAGTGCAGCTACAGTGCTAGATGGAGGCTAGGAGGAGGCGATCTGAGGTGCATTACTGGAGGGTGTGGAGCTACAGTGCTAGATGGAGGCTAGAAGGAGGCGATCCGAGGTGCATTACTGGAGGGAGTGGAGCTACAGTGCTAGATGGAGGCTAGAAGGAGGCGATCCGAGGTGCATTACTGGAGGGAGTGGAGCTACAGTGCTAGATGGAAGCTAGAAGGAGGCGATCTTAGGTGCATTACTGGAGGGAGTGGAGCTACAGTGCTAGATGAAGGCTAGAAGGAGGTGATCTGAGGTGCATACTGGAGGGTGTGGAGCTACAGTGCTAGATGGAGGTGATCTGAGGTGCATTACTGGAGGGAGTGGAGCTACAGTGCTAGATGGAGGCTAGAAGGAGGTGATCTGAGGTGCATTACTGGAGGGTGTGGAGCTACAGTGCTAGATGGAGGTGATCTGAGGTGCATTACTGGAGGGAGTGGAGCTACAGTGCTAGATGGAGGCTAGAAGGAGGTGATCTGAGGTGCATTACTGGAAGGAGTGGAGCTACAGTGCTAGATGGAGGCTGGAAGGAGGAGATCCGAAGTGCATTACTGGAGGGAGTGGAGCTACAGTGCTAGATGGAGGCAATCTGAGATGCATTACTGGAGGGAGTGGAGCTACAGTGCTAGATGGAGGCTGGAAGGAGGAGATCCGAAGTGCATTACTGGAGGGAGTGGAGCTACAGTGCTAGATGGAGGCAATCTGAGGTGCATTACTGGAGGGAGTGGAGCTACAGTGCTAGATGGAGGCTAGAAGGAGGTGATCTGAGGTGTATTACTGGAGGGTGTGGAGCTACAGTGCTAGATGGAGGTGATCTGAGGTGCATTACTGGAGGGAGTGCAGCTACAGTGCTAGACGGAGGCTAGAAGGAGGTGATCTGAGGTGCATTACTGGAGGGTGTGGAGCTACAGTGCTAGATGGAGGTGATCTGAGGTGCATTACTGGAGGGAGTGGAGCTACAGTGCTAGATGGAGGCTAGAAGGAGGTGATCTGAGGTGCATTACTGGAAGGAGTGGAGCTACAGTGCTAGATGGAGGCCTGAAGGAGGAGATCCGAAGTGCATTACTGGAGGGAGTGGAGCTACAGTGCTAGATGGAGGCAATCTGAGGTGCATTACTGGAGGGCGTGGAGCTACAGTGCTAGATGGAGGCTAGAAGGAGGTGATCTGAGGTGCATTACTGGAAGGAGTGGAGCTACAGTGCTAGATGGAGGCTAGAAGGAGGTGATCTGAGGTGCATTACTGGAGGGTGTGGAGCTACTGTGCTAGATGGAGGCTAGAAGGAGGTGATCTGAGGTGCATTACTGGAGGGAGTGCAGCTACAGTGCTAGATGGAGGCTAGGAGGAGGCGATCTGAGGTGCATTACTGGAGGGTGTGGAGATACAGTGCTAGATGGAGGCGATCCGAGGTGCATTACTGGAGGGAGTGGAGCTACAGTGCTAGATGGAGGCTAGAAGGAGGCGATCCGAGGTGCATTACTGGAGGGAGTGGAGCTACAGTGCTAGATGGAAGCTAGAAGGAGGCGATCTTAGGTGCATTACTGGAGGGAGTGGAGCTACAGTGCTAGATGAAGGCTAGAAGGAGGTGATCTGAGGTGCATTACTGGAGGGAGTGGAGCTACAGTGCTAGATGGAGGCTAGAAGGAGGTGATCTGAGGTGCATTACTGGAGGGTGTGGAGCTACAGTGCTAGATGGAGGTGATCTGAGGTGCATTACTGGAGGGAGTGGAGTTACAGTGCTAGATGGAGGCTAGAAGGAGGTGATCTGAGGTGCATTACTGGAAGGAGTGGAGCTACAGTGCTAGATGGAGGCTGGAAGGAGGAGATCCGAAGTGCATTACTGGAGGGAGTGGAGCTACAGTGCTAGATGGAGGCAATCTGAGGTGCATTACTGGAGGGAGTGGAGCTACAGTGCTAGATGGAGGCTAGAAGGAGGTGATCTGAGGTGTATTACTGGAGGGAGTGCAGCTACAGTGCTAGATGGAGGTGATCTGAGGTGCATTACTGGAGGGAGTGCAGCTACAGTGCTAGACGGAGGCTAGAAGGAGGTGATCTGAGGTGCATTACTGGAAGGAGTGGAGCTACAGTGCTAGATGGAGGCTAGAAGGAGGTGATCTGAGGTGCATTACTGGAGGGCGTGGAGCTACAGTGCTAGATGGAGGCTAGAAGGAGGTGATCTGAGGTGCATTACTGGAAGGAGTGGAGCTACAGTGCTAGATGGAGGCTAGAAGGAGGTGATCTGAGGTGCATTACTGGAGGGTGTGGAGCTACAGTGCTAGATGGAGGCTAGAAGGAGGTGTTCTGAGGTGCATTACTGGAGGGAGTGGAGCTACTGTGCTAGATGGAGGCTAGAAGGAGGTGATCTGAGGTGCATTACTGGAGGGAGTGCAGCTACAGTGCTAGATGGAGGCTAGAAGGAGGTGATCTGAGGTGCATTACTGGGGGGAGTGCAGCTACAGTGCTAGAAGGAGGCTAGAAGGAGGTGATCTGAGGTGCATTACTGGAGGGAGTGGAGCTACTGTGCTAGATGGAGGCTAGAAGGAGGTGATCTGAGGTGCATTACTGGAGGGAGTGGAGCTACTGTGCTAGATGGAGGCTAGAAGGAGGTGATCTGAGGTGCATTACTGGATGGAGTGGAGCTACAGTGCTAGATGGAGGCTAGAAGGAGGTGATCTGAGGTGCATTACTGGAGGGTGTGGAGCTACAGTGCTAGATGGAGGCTAGAAGGAGGTGTTCTGAGGTGCATTACTGGAGGGAGTGCAGCTACAGTGCTAGATGGAGGCGATCTGAGGTGCATTACTGGAGGATGTGGAGCTACTGTGCTAGATGGAGGCTAGAAGGAGGTGTTCTGATGTGCATTACTGGAGGGCATGGAGCTACTGTGCTAGATGGAGGCTAGAAGGAGGTGATCTGAGGTGCATTACTGGAGGGAGTGGAGCTACTATGCTAGATGGAGGCTAGAAGGAGGTGATCTGAGGTGCATTACTGGAGGGAGTGGAGCTACTGTGCTAGATGGAGGCTAGAAGGAGGTGATCTGAGGTGCATTACTGGAAGGAGTGGAGCTACAGTGCTAGATGGAGGCTAGAAGGAGGTGATCTGAGGTGCATTACTGGAGGGTGTGGAGCTACAGTGCTAGATGGAGGCTAGAAGGAGGTGTTCTGAGGTGCATTACTGGAGGGCGTGGAGCTACTGTGCTAGATGGAGGCTAGAAGGAGGTGTTCTGATATGCAGGCTCTTTCTGGCAGCACATAAATCTGAGCTATACATAGCTTGAGCTGTAGTGTTTTCTGTGGAAAAGGGTTCACAAAACCCTTTTTGCATGCTGTTTTGCAAATTTCCATAACCTTTTAAAAAAAAGTTTGCTATCATAAAGTGAATTCGTGCAAAATAGTGCAAAACCAATGCATTTCGGCATGTTTCCAGGCACTTTGTGCTATTGTTTTGCACAAAATGCACTTTCGTGAAGTCATTTTGCAGTCTGGTACATAGAGTCCACAGACACATAGGAACCTGTATGTCTTTATAAAATAGATCCAAATTATGAACACATTTGGCCTCCTCACCTAAGCTACATGTTATTAAATTAACCTCCTAGTGGAGCATGTTTACTAAAACACACTGTTAGTCCCTTCTCCAGAGGACTTACTGCATAATAGTGATAAGCATTTGGTTAGGATTAAATCCCTTCACTTGAGGGTTTACAGTCTAAGGTAGATTATATAAGGAATGTCAGAAGGGGTGATATGAACCTGGACTTTTCTTGTATTACACCTATTCCTCTAACCACTAGACAACACCTCCCTTATAGAGTTAGCATCAAAGGATGTAATTTGGGAAGAGGTCTGATATGTAGCTTTTAAAGTAAGAATGGTGAGCTATGCAGTAAAATGGGATTCTAAACCACCCAGAAGCAGCTCAGTCAGTTGATCCAAAGAACACAATTAGCAACAGACCTGGCTACTTCTGCAAATGGAATTTAAGATGTCACGTTGCTAACTGTATCACAATAAAAGCAAGCACATGTAAAACAGATACACAATACCCTGGAACAGCAGACCGCTAAATCTTTCCTGGTCAAAAATATTTGTAAGCAAAAATATTAGAGGCGCTGCATGTTACTCTGAAGATTTATGATACTTCTATGAAAACTGATCTCAACAGGAAATATCAGGACAATTATAGTGACTAAATTAGTTTACCAGAAGCAGTAATGCAAATTTACACCCTACCACAGGACTTTTGCCAGGTCTTTATGCGGAAGCTGATGTTGCTGTGTCATTTGTCTGCCACTTGCAGCTTCTCCGATTACTTCCGGAGTCTGAGAGTTTCAAAATATTGTAGGTATAGAAATCATTCCAACTAATTCATTCTCTCTCTCTCTCTCTCTCTCTCAAATCTGAGGCAGGCAGTACTCAGAATGATCTCAGTCCCCAGAACCCCTCCCAGTGCACTTTTCTGTTGAGGAAAGGGAAGAGAGTGATGCAAAAGGGAAGGATGGGTGAAGAATGGAAGGAAAATATGGGGAGGAGAGCAATAGAGGTGGGGAAGAGTATGATTGTAGGGCAAGGAAAGAGATTATGGAGAGAGAGAGAAAATGGATGGAAGAGGTGAAAAAAAGGCGAGGAGACCAAGGATGAAGAAGGGAGAGGTAAGAAAAGGGGGTGGAAGATGAGGGAAGTGAGGGATGTGTGATAGGAGCAGAAAAAAATAGTATGTGACTGGTAGGGAAGAGGGATATATGTGAGGAAGAGAGGAGCTAGAGGTTGTGAGATAGCAGGAAGGGATGGAGAAACAAGTAGAAAAGTGTAGGCAGGATAGAGAGAAAACCCAGGGAAAAGAGAAACAAACGAGATTTAGGAATGACATCAGCAAAATAAAGAAGACAGGGTGGAAAAATCTAGAGGAAATGCTAAGAGAAAAATATGGGTGACAGAGGAAGGACATGTAAAAATCAGAGAAGAGAGGAGAGACATGAAAATAAAGCTATGAAAAAGAGTACAGAAAAACAGTAAAGAAACTAAAGCATAAAAGGAAGATAATAAAGAACAAAAGATCAAGGAATACAAAGGTATGAAATATTTTTGTAGCCCTTAAAGTCTGGGATTCCTCACATCAGCTATTTTCTGCTATGTGGTAAAAGTGAGGTTACTTACCTGTAATGGAGGTTCTCTGTGGACTGCAGGATAAGTCAGCTACGCCTGATGATGTCATCTGACAGCACTGTATGGACAGAAGTGCTCTTCTAGAACTCAGAGCATGTCCCAAGGTACACCTACCCCTGGCCCACCCCTACTTGGCTCAATTTGTCCCAAGCAGGGACCTCCTAGGTAGGATGGTGGGTGTTTTTTGTTTTATTTTAGGGCCGCGTGCCTTCATTTGTAGGGGAGGTAGGTGGGAATGTGTGGCTGACTTATCCTGCTGTCTAGAGAGAACCCCTGTCACAAGTAACCTCCCTTTCTCCATGGACAAACAGGATGAGTCAGCCAAACCTGGTGACTCCAGAGCTGTGGCCTTTGGCTGTGTATGCTGTGGCAGGATGAAGCTAGTGGCTTGAAGGAGACAATCCGATAGGGAGCAGTGAGGCAATGCATTTTATTTACTATGAACATGAGGTAGATCAACAGGTAACAATCAACAAACAAGCAGTATGCCTGTAGTGAACATGGTGTGGAACATATGTGGTAATCGGGGATTTGTAAGCACAGTAATCAGGCATCAATAAAATGCTTAACTGTTGAGATCAAGGTCTCAATGACCCAGGAGATTGAAAGAACAGAGGCATTACCAGATTCCTGTGTTGCTCAGTCCTGGTTGCTGCTGCCCTGGTGGGGTGGTTGTGGTCAGGATGGAGCGGCTGAAGGAGCTGTTCAATAGCGTGAGCTGATCCAGGCAATAGTGCCTTTCGAAGTTGTGTACTGAGGACCAAGTTGCCGCTTTGCATATGTCCCTCACCTGGATGGCATTGAGGTTCACAAGTGTGAGAGCCAGAGTCCAAAGCTGGTGGGCTCAGATGGAACCCGAGGGCTGGGCACCAACCTGTGAGAAGCAGATTGCTTTGCAGGTGAAGATCCATTGCAAGAGTGTTCTTTTTGTAACTGGTGTCCCAATCTGTTGGGATCTAAAGAGAAAAAGAGCTGTGCCCTGGTCCAATGGGGCTCGGTCTTCTCGAGGTAGATGTGCAGTGCTCAAACACAACAAAGAGTGTTTAGGCACTGTTGTTCAGGCGTGTGGTGGGGTTCAAGATAGAAGTTAGGGAGTTTGATGGCTTGGTTAATGTAAAATTGTGAGGCTACTTTGGGGAGGAACTTGGGGTGCATACAGAAGGTAGCGCAGTCTGGGTATAGTAGGTTGTAAGGTGGGTGGGTGACCAATGCCTGTAACTCACTCACATATCTGGCTGACGTGATGGCAATGAGGAATTGGGTCTTGCAGGTGGTATGTTTGAGAGACGCATCCCTAAAGGGTTTGAAAGGGTACTATGTGAGCTGTTGCAGGATGATTTTGAGGTCCAAAGGTGGTACAGCCTGGCGTACCAAGGGTTGAAGGTTGGCGAGACCTTTCATGAATCATGAGATCAGCGGGCGCATGGATTGGTTGTCAAAGCAGTCATGGAATGCTGAAATGGCTAACAGATGCACCCAAATGGAGGAGGTCCAGAGCTCCATTCAGGTGAGAGTGGTTAGGTATTGGAGGACAGATGGGATGGGGCAGGAGAAAGGGTCCTGTCCTGATGATGGGCACCAAGCATTGAAGCGCTTCAATTTTAGTCCATATGATTTTCTTGTGGAGTCACATATGGACACCAGGATGAACTGTTGTATCTCAGCCATGAGGTGGAGGGAAGAGAGTCTCATCCTTTCAACCTCCAAGCAGTTTGGGCAAG
This sequence comes from Ichthyophis bannanicus, assembly GCA_033557465.1. Taxonomy (NCBI): domain Eukaryota; kingdom Metazoa; phylum Chordata; class Amphibia; order Gymnophiona; family Ichthyophiidae; genus Ichthyophis; species Ichthyophis bannanicus. The sequence goes on along the minus strand of CM066036.1, from coordinate 176,114,199 downwards.
AGTTGCCACGTTAGGGTGGATCATGGTCCCCCTATCCTTGGTGATGAGATCCACTATCTGCAGCAGGTGGATGGGTGGGTCAATGACGAGAAGGCAAAGATATGGGATCTACATCTTTTGCTGCCAATAAGAGGCTATCAAGATGACTGTTGCTTAGTCACTGATGATCTTCTGGATGGTCTTGGATATGAGCAGGGTGGGGGGGGGGAGGTATGCGTATAGGAGTGACTAGTCTCCCCCAGTACAGGTTAAAGAAGTGAGGATGTGTGTGGAAGATGGATTTTGCATTGGTCTTGTTAATGAAGAGATCCAATTGCAGTTGGCACTAGCACCAGAAGTGAGACCTTGTGATTCTGTTATTGACAGACCATTCATGCAGATCGATCTGGCAGCTGAGCCTGTCTGGCAGCTGACTGTGCGCATCCAGCAGGTAAGACACTTTAGGAAGCAATCCCTGGATAGGGCCAAAATCCAAGATCTGTGAGCCTTCCTGCAGAGGGTGGTGGAACCAATGCCCCTCTGCTTGTTGATGTATAACAGCGATCTGATTGTCGGTTTGTAAAAGTATTACTTTTGTCATCAATCCAGGCTGTGAAGGTATTGAGGGCATACCTGATTGCATGGAGCTCTAGCAGGTTGATGTGGTGGGTCCATTCCTTTGCTGTCAGGCACCCTTTTATGAAGAGATGAGGTAGTTGGGCACCCCAGCTCATCTTGGAGGCATCCATGGTAATGGTGAGGTGGTGCAGTGGCTTCTGGAAGAGCCTTTCCAGTATAGTCTGTTTGTTTGCTTCTCTCTGCTCTGGGAAGAGCAGTGCTCTCACAGTGCTCTGTTAGAGAGGTGGATATTACCTCCTGTGACAACTTGCAGTGAGTTCTAGCTGTTTATTTAATTATTTATTGTTTGTCTTATTGGTGTGCTGCTTCAGCTTTCTCAGCTGTATTACTTACCTTGCCTCTCTCAACTAACTGGGCTTTGTGTGGTAGCCAGGTTAACTGTTCATTTTAAATTAAATCTCTCTCCCTGCTCTCCCCCCTGAACCTGCTGTGTTTTTAAATTTTGTTTTCCTGCCCTAACCTACCTGAGTGAATCCCCCTCCCCTCCCCCTGCTGAGGTATTGTGTAGCCTTCTTCCTGTCTCCACCACGTGTGCATAGTCTGTTTTGTTTGCTTCTCTCTGCTCTGGGAAGAGCAGTGCTCTCACAATGCTCTGCTAGAGAGGTGGATATTACCTCCTGTGACAACTTGCAGTGAGTTCTAGCTGTTTATTTAATTATTTATTGTTTGTCTTATTGGTGTGCTGCTTCAGCTTTCTCAGCTGTATAACTTACCTTGCCTCTCTCAACTAACTGGGCTTTGTGTGGTACCCCCCTCCCCCCCTGCTGAGGGTTTAGGACAGGGTACCTTGTAACTGCCCTCTTTAATAGGACTTATTTCCCTCCCTCCCCAGCACCCACCCACCCCTGGGGTAATTGTAGCTTTATAGGTACCTACACATCTTAGAGGAAAGGGGCTGCTCTCAGGTGCAGCTCTTTATCCAAATCAGTCATACACTGAGGACCTGAGATTAATTAAGCTTCAGGTGAACAAGGTGTATTGGGGGTGTTAGATACACTTTTATTAGTATAAGCATCTACACCAGTCCTTATTATATACAGAATTTGAAAGACTTAAAAACACAAGCTTTAAACTAAGATGCAGACAAAAGTCCAGCAGCGAGATGGGGGCTTTCCGGTCTTTTGCATTGAGTGTCACATGTATGATTTTCTCCCAGTTGGTGAGAGGTCTTACGTATGCACTAAGTGCAAGGAGCTCTTTGCTCTCAGGGAACAAGTCCGTTCTCTAGAGGCTAGAGTAGCAGACCTGGAAGACATAAGAAAGACAGAGAAGTACATGGACGAGACCTACAGGGATATAGACCTGAAGTCCCACCTCCAGTCTGGCAGCATCCCTGTTGCCATGGAGGAGAGAGGTCACGTGACAGGAGAGAATCACCCTGGTGTGGCAGGAAGTGATCCTGTAACTAGGACCTGTCCTCCAGGTGATGTAAAACCCTCTCGCACCGAGGACGTTTCTCCAGGGCCATGTCCCCATGAGAGGAGATTCAGGACAGCTGTCATAGTTGGTGATTCAATCATTAGGAATGTAGATAGCTGGGTGGCTGGTGGACGTGAGGATCGCCTGGTAACATGCCTGCCTGGTGCGAAGGTAGCGGACCTCACGCACCGCCTAGATAGGATCATAGATAGTGCTGGGGAGGAGTCTGCTGTCTGGGTACATGTCGGTACCAATAGCATAGGAAAATGTGGTAGGGAAGTTCTGGAGGCTAAATTTAAGCTTTTAGGTAGGAAGTTGAAATCCAGAACTTCCAGGATAGCGTTCTCCGAAATGCTTCCTGTTCCACGTGCAGGACCCAAAAGACAGGCAGAGCTCTGGAGTCTCAATGCGTGGATGAGACAATGGTGCAAGGATGAGGGGTTTGGATTTGTTAGGAACTGGGGAACATTCTGGGGAAAGGAGGGGCTCTTCCGAAGGGTTGGGCTTCACCTTAATCAGGATGGAACCAGACTGCTGGCATTAACCTTTAAAAAGGAGATAGAGAAGCTTTTAAACTAGAAAATAAGGGAAAGCCGACAGTCGTACAGGAGCGCATGGTTCAGATGAAGGTATCCTTGAAGGATACTACCAAAAGCAGTGAGGTTCCAGAAAAGAGTATAGTAGTCCAAATGCCCTTGAGTAAGGTGCAGACAGAGCGTAAAGATTCCAAATTACCCATGCCTACCAATAGCCAGATTAATATTAATAAAATACAGTCTCTAAAATGCTTGTATGCAAATGCTAGAAGTCTAAAAAATAAGATGGGAGAGTTAGAATATATAGCACTAAATGAGAGGTTAGATATGATTGCAATCTCAGAGACATGGTGGAAGGAGGACAACCAGTGGGACACTGTGATACCTGGATACAAACTATATCGTAATGATAGAACTGATCAAATTGGTGGAGGGGTTGCGCTCTATGTTAGAGAGGGCATTGAGTCAGAAAGGATTGAAGTTTTGCAGGGAACAAAATTTGCTGTAGAATCTCTATGGATTGAAATTCCATGTATGAAGGGAAGGTGATTGCAGTGGGAGTGTACTATCGACCGCCTGGCCAGAATGAACAAATGGATGATGAAATGCTCAAAGAAATCAAGGAAGCTAACAAAAGTCACAGCAGAGTAGTAATAATGGGTGATTTCAATTACTCTGGTATCGACTGGATCAGTGTTACGGCAGGACAAGCTAGGGAGATAAAGTTTCTAGATGAAATAAATGACTGCTTCTTGGAGCAGCTGGTTCATGAACCGAACAGAGGGGAAGCCATACTGGACCTAGTCCTTAGTGGAACGCCAGATCTGGTGCAAGAAATAAGGGTGTTGGGACCACTTGGCAATAGTGATCATAGCATGATCATGTTTGATTTAATTAGTGGAGGAGGGATAGTAAAGAAATCCACAGTACTACCTTTTAACTTTCAAAAGGGAGACTATGATAAAATGAGGAATATAGTTAAGAAAAAACTAAAAGGAGCGGTTGCAAAGGTTAAAGACTTACAGCAAGCTTGGGTGTTATTTAAAAATACTATCCTCGAAGCCCAGACCAGCTGTATTCCACGCATTAAGAAAAGTGGAAGAACTAGAAAGGGGGACTGTTACTTCTGGAGAGAAATCTGCAACTGTGAGTATATACTTCTGGTAATTTTCTCAGAAGAATTATTTGTATTAAAGCTACTTAATCTGTGAACCCACTGTTTTTTGTTGGATCAGTTAGGACCTAGTAGCAGCAATTAAAGTTTGAATTTAAAACACAGAGGAGAATTTTCTGGTTACATTTCATACCCAGCAGAGAGCTTGTAGTTTAAATTTAATAGTCACTCAGGGCCAAGTAACAGCAAAGTACGTTTAGTTTAAATTTAACACACAAAAGAGAGCTTTCTGGTTACATTTGGAACCCAGCAGAGAGCTTGTAGTGTACATTTAATAGTCACTCAGGGCCTAGCATCAGAAAAGTACTTTTAGTTTTAAAACACAGAAGAGAGCTTTCTGGTTAAATTTAGAACCCAGCAGAGAGCTTGTAGTTTAAATTTCATAAGAAGTTAGAGCCTAGCAGCAGCTAAGAGCTATAATTTAAATCAAATCAGAATTTAGCTTACCTCAGCAGCACAAGACACGGTACTGTGTAGCAGCCCTCTTTTAATAAGTGTTATCTCCCTCCCTCCCCTGGGATAATCATAGCTTTATAGGTACTTACACATCTTAAAAGACAGGAGGTGCTTTCAGGTGAAGCTCATTACCCAAATCAGTCATACCCTAAGGACCTGAGATTAATTAAGCTTCAGGTGAACAAGGTATATTAAACGTATTAGGTACAGTTTTATTGGTATAAATACCCATAGCAACCCCTAGTAAGTAAGAACTTAAAGATCTAGACACAAACTTAAAACTAAGATGCAGACAGCAGTCCAGCAGCAGGACGGGGGCTTTCCAGTCTTTTGCATTGAGTGTCACATGTATGATTTTCTCCCAGTTGGTGAGAGGTCTTACGTGTGCACTAGGTGCAAGGAGCTCTTTACTCTCAGGGAACAAGTCCGTTCTCTAGAGGCTAAAGTAGCAGACTTGGAAAACATAAGACAGACAGAGAGGTACATAGACGAGACCTACAGGGATATAGTCCTGAAGTCCCACCTCCAGTCTGGCAGCACCCCTGTTGCCATGGAGGAGAGAGGTCACGTGACAGGAGAGCATCACCCTGGTGTGGCAGGAAGTGATCCTGTAACTAGGACCTGTCCTTCAGGTGATGTAAAACCCTCTCGCACCGAGGAAGTTTCTCCAGGGCCATGTGCCCATGAGGGAAGGGTTAGGACAGCCGTTATAGTTGGTGATTCGATCATTAGGCATGTAGATAGCTGGGTGGCTGGTGGACATGAGGATCGCCTGGTAACATGCCTGCCTGGTGCGAAGGTAGCGGACCTCACGCGCCACCTAGATAAGGTCTTAGATAGTGCTGGGGAGGAGTCTGCTGTCTTGGTACATGTCGGTACCAATGACATAGGAAAACGTGGTGGGGAGGTTGTGGAGGCTAAATTTAGGCTTTTAGGTAGGAAGTTGAAATCCAGAACTTCCATGGTAGCATTCTCCGAAATGCTTCCTGTTCCACGGGCAGGACCCAAAAGGCAGGCAGAGCTCCGGAGTCTCAATGCGTGGATGAGACAATGGTGCAAGGATGAGGGTTTTGGATTTGTTAGGAACTGGGGAACATTCTGGGGAAAGGAGGGGCTCTTCCGAAGGGATGGGCTTCACCTTAACCGGGATGGAACCAGGCTGCTGGCATTAACCTTTAAAAAGGAGATAGAGCAGCTTTTAAACTAGATATTAGGGGAAAGCCGACAGTCGCCCAAGAGCGGATGGTTCGGAAGAATGTATCCTTGAAGGATACTACCAAAAGCAGAGAGGTTCCACAAAAGAGTAAAGTAGCCCAAATGCCCTCACGTAAGGAGCAGACAGAGCTTAAAGATCCCAATTTACCCATGTCTAGCAATAGCCAAATTAACATGAATAAAATACATTCTCTAAAATGCTTGTATGCAAATGCTAGAAGTCTAAAGAATAAGATGGGAGAGTTAGAATATATAGCACTAAATGAAAGGTTAGATATGATTGGAATATCAGAGACATGGTGGAAGGAGGACAACCAGTGGGACACTGTGATACCTGGTGGAGGGGTTGCGCTCTATGTTAGAGAGGGCATTGACTCAGAAAGGATTAAAGTTTTGAAGGAAACAAAATCTGCTGTAGAATCTATATGGATTGAAATTCCATATAAAAGGGGGAAGGCAATGGCAGTGGGGGTGTACTATCGAGCACCTGGCCAGAATGACCAAATGGATGATGAAATGCTCAAAGAAATCAAGGAAGCTAACAAAAGTTACAGCGCAGTAATAATAATGGGTGATTTCAATTACCCCGGTATCGACTGGGTCAGTGTCACGTCAGGACATACTAGGGAGATAAAGTTCCTAGATGATATAAATGACTGCTTCTTGGAGCAGCTGGTTCATGAACCGACCAGAGGGGAAGCCATATTAGACCTAGTCCTTAGTGGAACACCAGATCTAGTGCAAGAGATAAGGTTGTTGGGGCCACTTGGCAATAGTGATCATAGCATGATCGCCTTTGATTTAGTTAGTGGAAAAGGGATAGTAAGGAAATCCACAGTACTACCTTTTAACGTTCGAAAGGGAGACTATGATAAAATGAGGAAAACAGTTAAGAAAAAACTAAAAGGAGCAGTTGCAAAGGTTAAAGACGTACATCAAGCTTGGGTGTTGTTGAAAAATACTATCTTGAAAGCCCAGACCAGCTGTATTCCACGCTTTAAGAAAAGTGGAAGGAAGTCCAAAAAACTGCCAGCATAGTTTAAAGGTGAGGTCAGAGAGGCTGTTGTTGCCAAAAAAGCATCTTTCAGGAAATGGAAAAAAGAGCCAAATGACGAAACCTGGAAACAGCACAAGCACTGGCAAGTCAAATGCAAGGCATTGATAAGGCAGGCAAAGGGAGAATTTGAGAAGAAGCTTGCTGCAGAAGCAAAAACGCGAAATAAAGACCTTTTCAAGTACATTCGTAGCAAAAAACCTGTGAGAGAGTCAGTTGGTCCATTAGATGATAAAGGGGTTAAAGGAGCACTAAGAGGCGACAAGGCGATAGCGGAGAGACTGAATGAATTCTTTGCTTCGGTCTTTACTGAGGAAGATGTGGGGATGTTACCCATGACTGAAGTGGTATTTAAAGGTGCGGAAGAATTGAAGGAAATATCGATACATCGGGAAGATGTCTTACAACTATTAGATAAACTGAAGAGTAGCAAATCACCTGGGCCAGATGGTATACATCCAAGGGTGTTGAAAGAACTGAAATATGAGATTGCAGACCTGCTATCAGTAATCTGTGAACTATCATTAAAATCATCTCTAATACCTGAAGATTGGAGGATCGCCAATGTAACACCAATTTTTAAAAAGGGTTCCAGGGGTGATCCGGGAAACTACAGACCGGTGAGCCTGACGTCTGTACCAGGAAAAATGGTAGAAACCATCATAAAGAATAAAATTACTCAGCATGTAGATAGTCACAACCTAATGGGAGACAGCCAACATGGCTTTAGACAAGGAAGATCTTGTTTTACTAATCTGTTATGTTTTTTTGAAGGAGTGAATAAACAGGCGGACAAAGGTGAGTCGGTTGATATTGTGTATCTGGACTTTCAGAAAGCCTTTGACAAGGTCCCTCATCAGAGACTTTTGGCAAAACTACAGAGTCATGGGATAGGAGGCAGTGTACTATTGTGGATCAGGAACTGGTTAAAAGATAGAAAGCAGAGGGTAGGGCTAAATGGCCAATTTTCCCAATGGAGAAAGGTGAATAGTGGTGTACCCCAGGGATCTGTGCTGGGTCCGCTGCTTTTTGACATATTCATAAATGACCTGGAAAGTGGAATAACGAGTGAGGTGATCAAATTTGCAGATGACACAAAACTATTTAAAGTTGTTAAAACCCAAGAGGATTGTGAAAAATTGCAAGATGATCTTGATAAATTGGAAGACTGGGCATCAAAATGGCAGATGATATTTAATGTGGACAAGTGCAAGGTTATGCACCTAGGGAAGAACAACCCAAACTATGGTTACACGATGCAAGGTTCCACATTAGGAACCACCACCCAGGAAAAAGATTTAGGCGTCATTGTGGATACCATGTTAAAACCCTCGGCCCAGTGTGCAGCGGCAGCCAAGAGAGCAAATAGAATGCTAGGTATGATAAGGAAAGGGAATGGAAAATAAAACAAAAGATATTATAATGCCTCTATATCGTTCCATGGTGAGACCGCACCTTGAATATTGTGTGCAATTCTGGTCGCCATATCTTAAAAAGGATATAGCTATTTTAGAAAAGGTTCAGAGAAGAGCCACCAAAATGGTAAAGGGGATGGAAGGATACTCTTATGAAGAAAGGCTAAAAAGGTTAGGGCTCTTTAACCTGGAAAAGAGACGGCTGAGGGGAGATATGATAGAAGTCTATAAATTAATGAACGGAGTGGAACGGGTAAACGTAGATCGATTGTTTACGTTATCAGAATATAGAAAGACTAGGGGACATGCAATAAAGCTACAGGGTAAACTATTTAAGACTAATAAAAGAAAATATTTTTTCACTCAACATGTAATCAAACTCTGGAATTTGTTACCGGAGGATGTAGTAAAGGCTGTTAGTGTAGCTGGGTTTAAAAAAGGTTTGGACAAGTTCCTGGAGGAAAGGTCCATAAACCATTTTTAAGAAGTGACCGAAGATATCAATGCTTGACCCCGTACAAGCATTGTGGAACTTGTGTCTCTTGGGGAAACTGCTAGGTACATATGACCTAGATTGGCCACTGTTGGAAACAGAATACTGGGCTTGATGGACCTTGGTCTGACCCAGTATGGCATATCTTATGTTCTTAGGAGGGGGTGCTTTTGCCGGATGGGGGTGTAGATTGTTTTTACTGGTGGTGCTCCCACTGGCAGGGTTTATGTTGATAGGGTTGGTGCTTGAAGCGAGGTGGCTTCCACTTGTGCTAAGGGTTGTACCATCAAGGTGCAGAGTAGGACTTCCATGAGTAGGAGGTATAGGATTTGCAGTGGTTGGAGTTGCACTCCAGGCCTTCCGTGGCCAGGGTTTACAGTGTGGTGCAGAGGTCTTTCATGTCATTAACAATATACTTAACTTTATCCTCGACAAGGTTGTCCCCTGCACAAGGGGCATCAGTGATCCACTCGTGAGTGTCCTCCCGCAGGCCAGATGCCCTGAAACAAGCGGCATATCTAGAAGTGATAGCCGTGGCAGAGGTGCGGGCAGCAATGTCAAAGGCATTGAAGGCAAAGCAGAGGTGCTTGCCATATTCCGCCATGTTTCCAAGGATAGCAAGATGAATGCTTTTGTTTCCAGTGGTAGACCTTCAAAAAGCATTCTTGAGGCTGTTGAGTAGTGTGTCCTGGTACAGAATGTGCTGGAACTGGTGAGGCAATTTTCACACCAAGCATTGCAGCCTTATGTCTTCTTCCCAAACTCATCAAGGCTCTTGTAGTCCTTCCCAGGAATTTTGTTGGAGTGGGAGTGGGATTCTTTAGTCCTCTTCAGTGTGGATTCGATGATGATGGATTGATTTGCTAGCTGTGACCTCTTGAATCCGGGGGCTGGCTATAGCTGATACTTGTAATTGAGCTTCCTGGAGGTGCTAGGTCCTGAAGATGGGGTCAGACAGACTTTCAACAGGTTGTTAAGGAGGAACTTGTGAACTGGAATCACTATCAGTTATTTAGGGGCATTGAGGTACTTAAGGAGACCAAGAACTTCATTTCCTGGCGTATGATTATCAATAGGGAATAACGCGAGGTGAGTGAAAGCTTTTGGAGAAACTTAAAATAACTGAGGTCTTCTGGGGGGGAGGGGAGGGCAGCAAAGACAGCAGTGATGATGCCTCTGACAGGTTGTCTGTGGAATTGGAGGAGTAGTTGTAGCTGCCCCTAGAGTCCAGGGCAACTGCCTCCTCTCCTTCATTGTCTGACACAGGTTCTCGTGATAAGCATACAGACAAGATGGATCTTTGGCATCCGTGAGGGTTGTAGCATTGTGGTGCCGGCAATGGGCTGTACCCCTTGGGTTTGCTGGGTTGCATACTGTGCCAGGAAATGGGCCAGGAGGTCCAGCATGACTGTGGGTGCTGGCATGGCTAATGGAGCAGTATATGGCGTGGGTGTTGTGGTGCAGGCAGGAGTCCATTCCTGGTTTGGGCTGCATTGAGCAGTGCTTATGGGGTGTGCTGCCTGGCATACCTGAGCTCCTCTAACTGAAGGGACTTCTGTCCCTGTGTGTGACCCTTTAGCTGAGGGTCCTGGTGCTGCTGCTGCTACTGCTTTGGCTGAGGGATCTGTGTTGGCTGCATTTATTGGCAGATATTTGCCTTTGTATCTCCCTGTCTCTCCTCTGCTGTAGTGCTGAGCTGGTTGGAGGGGGTGAGCGAGTATCATCAGCACCATGGGACTGGAGCCTGTGCTGTGCCATGTCCTCCCCTTCAGCACAGTGACGATCCTCGTTGCCCTGGTGCCATCCAATTGCACCGTGGGTGTGCAGGGCTTGAAGATCATGCTGGAGAGAGCCCTGTTGGCTGGTGGCAGAGGTGTGCTGCTTTCGGGAGCCAGATCGAGAGGCCAATTTTGGCCATGCAGGCTTTTGGGAGGCTGCTGCTGCTGCTGCTGCTGTCACTGGGCCAGGAATGGAGGCTTGCAGGGGCGCATCCAATGCTGTGGTTGGACCTGCCAGGTAGGTTTTGGTGACCATGTTGTTCTCAGTGACCATGCAGCTGCAGATCTTCCTGGTGTTGAGAAGGGCAGATTCCTGATGAAAGGAGGATCACTGCTTTTCTGATGACACTGTTTTCTCTGATGAGGTAAGGAAGTCTTACAGTGCATGGCTGCAGGACTGGCGTGCCCTGTGGGATATTCTGGCATAGTGGAGACAATCTTCCATGCAGTGGGATGTCCCCAGACATCAGAGACATTGGTCGTGGGCTTCAGTGGTGTTCATCTTTTTTTCCGCACCTAGGGCATTTCTTGAAGCCGAACTTGGAGGGTTTCTTTTTTCTGTGGCTTGTACCTTCTCCTTTCCATGGTTCCTGTAGGCTTGTGTGGGATGCTGAAAGTTCCATCCTTCTGGCAAGGTGAAAGAAGGAAAACTGAGCCAAATAGGGGCAGGCAAGGGGGACTTTGCCTTTCTGAGCTCTAGGAGAGCACTTCCATCCATATGGCGCTGCCGGATGATGTCACCAGTGTGTGGCTGACTCATCCTGCTTGTCCATGGAGAACTTAAGGTTGCCAGATTTTATGCAGGCAAATCTGGGACACTCTCTGAAGTAGGGATTGGGAGGGGGAGGAGATGGACACCTTGGTTTCAGGTTTTAGCAACAAGGCATAGAGGAGAGATGAAGAGTCATTATCTCAGAGCTGCCAAGTTACCCAGTTCCAGGAGTGGGATTCTTTGCCACCAAGTTACCCAATTCAAGGAGTGGGATTCTTTGCCAACAATGGTTTAAAATTTACATTGCAATGCAGTATGGTATTTGTAGTCTCTGATTTTGCCCATTGGAATTGGTGCTTCAGGCCCCATAATGCATCAAAATAAGCTTGTCAGAAATCCAGGACTGGCTCAAATTCTCACGCCTGGAACTGGGTAACTTGGCAACTCTGTTATCCTGACACCCCATCCATCCCATGACAACAACATCATCACTTCCAAGCACACAAATCAACAGAGGAACAGAAATGGTGATGCATTTCCCTCCTACTGTGCAAAATATACATATGTATTCAAATCACTACACTGAAAATAATTTTTTGTTTTATCCTTTCTTTCGTCATTGCTGGAATTGGGGACAGGAGGCTGCCAAACAAATGGGAGTTAAGGATACAGCTCTAAAATCGGGGACAATCTGTGAAAATCGGAGACATCTGGCAACCTTAGGTAAATTAGGGATACAGCTTCAGGAAGATAATACTGCAACTTTAGGGTTTTAACTCTCTGGGATTTCTGGATACTCTCTCAGGACCAGCTGAACTGGGATGCCTCCTGGATCCTCTTACTGCACAGCTCTCCCATTGTTGGCCCAGGCCAGGTTTTGCTCTGAACCAGAATGTTGACGGAAAGTCTTAAGGGTTAAAAAACATGTTAGAAAGCCGGAGGAATAAATGACAGAGGATAAAAATAAAATAAGTACAAGCACTTTCGTTCTGCTGGGACATTGCCTGATTAGGTGATCTCTCTCCTTCAACCTCCTCTCTGCCTACAGGAATCTGATCTCCTGTGGGCAGACAGGTGTCTGCTGCGATCGTGGATGGTGGGCAAACATTTGCTGGGGCCAAGGCCCGTGTGGCCTACCTAGGGTTGCCAACCGGCCGGTTTTCAGCCGGCCTGGCTGGTTTTTCCATGGCCAGGCCGGCTGCCGGCGCAGAGATAAAACCGGCCCTTGAAAAGCCATTTTTTTGCTCTGGCCGCAAGATCGGAAGCAGTCAGAGCAAAAAAACGGCTTTTCTTCCGATCCGAAGAAGTCCGCGGAGTTAAAAAAAAAAAGCAGCCCGCACACCGGAAGGCTTCAGAGGGAGCCGGGGAAGCCCGCGCGAGGCCCCGGCTCCCTCTGTACAACTGCCAGCGTGAAGATCCTTTTCCTTCACGCTGGTGGCTGTTTCTGTGAAGCCGCGATTGCTGGGAAAGGTTAAAGGCAATGGAAGGGTGAAATTTAAATGGATGATAAAGGAATAAGGATAGAATTGGGGGAAAGAGCAAAAGGGAAACAATCAGTATGTTAAAGCAGAAATAGAGAGAGAATGGAAAACATCTAAAAGAGAAGAAAGGACAAATGGATAGCTCGCAGAAGACACAAAGAAACCAGAAGAAAGTGACTGGAGCAATTGCAACTGAAAAATAAAATGCCCAAACAGAAGGTAGAAAAATACTTTTTATTTTGAATTTATTAACTGGAATATGTCTGGTCTGGGAAGTGTGTATTGCTAACATCTTTGCGTTTTTGTTTAGTGCAAGAGGAAATTACTTTATAGTTTTATTTCTCCAGTGTTGTACATTTCATGTTTGGCTTTTGGGGTTCCCAGTTTAATTATTATCTGACCAAGGAAGTTAGCCTACACGTATCCTCGGTAATTTTTGTGGGTGGGGCTGGGGGCGGGGTGGGGCAGGGGTGGGACTAGGGGCGGAGAATGGGTGGAGCATGGCGAGCCACAGGTGTCGGTTTTTTCTCGGTGAAAAGGTTGGCAACCCTAGGCCTACCCTGTTCTGACACCTATGATTCAGAGGCTGTTCTCCTGTAAAACTGCTTCTTAAATTCCATAAGCAAGATATAGAAACAGAAACATGATGGCAGAAAAAGACCATATGGCTTATCTAGTCTGCCCTTCCATATCAACTACTTCAACAGTCCCCTTTTTCCCTTTAGAGATCCTCTGTGTTTTTCCCAAGCTTTTTTGAATTCAGTTACTGTCCTCATCTCTACCACCTCCACTGGGAGACTATTCCACGGATCCACTACTCTTTCCATAAAGAAATATTTCCGCATATCACTCCTGAATCTATCTCCCTTCACCCTCATCTCATGTCCCCTCATAGCAGAACTTGCTTTCAATTGAAAAAGGCTCTCATCCTGTGCATTTATGCTACAGAGCTATTTAAACATCTCAATGATATCTCCTCTATCCTGCCTTTCCTCTAAAGCAGGGGTCTCAAACTCAAATTGCTTTGAGGGCCAAATGAGGACTTGTAGAGTAACCCGGGGGCCGCACAAGACGCAGGCCTCATTTGCATAAGGGCATCATTTGCATAAATATTTGCATAATGTTACCATACACTAACTTTTAGTAAACATGCCTCTTAATGAGTGTATGGATAAAGAAAGACTAAAAGATTTCTACATTACTATAAACCAGTACCAACCGCCAGGCACATTAGGAACTACTAGAAACACTGCTCATTTAGAACCCATAGCAAACCTGCCGTGTCCTAACAGCACTACCAGGACTCACAAAGCACCATACCCTAACTATCAAAAGGCAACACTGCAAATATTAAACCAATACATTTCAGAGAATAACAATACATGACCTACTCGGGAAAGAGAACAAGTGGCAATGTCAAATAGGAATTACATAAACAGAATACCTCAGCTCAGTTACACATGCAGAACATACACCATCACCAAACAAGGAATCACAATTTAGAAACAGGAAGACAATTAAACTGGGAACCCCAAAAGCCAAACTTAGAATGTACAACACTGTAGAAATAAAACTATACATTGATTTCCTCTTGTATTAAATAAAGTGCAGACGTTAAAGATGCACATTTCCAAGAGCTGACATATTTCAGTTAATAAATTCAAAATAAAGAGATATTTTTCTACCTTTTGTGCATTTTTTTTTCAGTTGCAATTGTTCCATTCACTTTCTTCTGGTTTCTTTGTGTCTTCTGCTAACTCTCCATCGTCTGCTGTCCATTTGTCCTTTCTTCTTTCCTAGTTTTTTTCCATTCTCTCTACATCTGCTTTAACATACTAATCATTCTCCTTTTGCTCTTTCCTCATTCCTATTTCATCCACTCAAATTTTACCCCTCCATCCTCAATCCCCACTTACTCTCCCAATACCCGGCCAATTGTAGATTTTTCTTCCCTCCCACACAAAATATATTTCCCCTCTCCATTTCACTCTCCCAGCCCCATCCCATTCTAATCGTCCCCCAACATCAACTCCCTTCTAGCTCCTGCCCCACCCAGCATCCGCTCCCTTCTAGTCCCCGCATCATCAGCCCATTTCCAGTCCTAGCTCCCTCCCCTCACAGCCCATTTCCTTTCCAAGCCCCCCTCCCCATCAGCCCATTTCCATTCCAAGCCCCCTTCCACTCAGCCCATTACCATTCCAAGACCCTGTCCCCATCAGCTATTTGCAGTTCAAGCTCCCCCTTCTACTCGGCCCATTTCCAGTCATAGCACCCCCCCCAGTCCATTACCAGTTCTAGCCCCCCCCCCTAGCCCATTATCGGTCCTAAGCCCCCCAACAGCCCACTTCCAGGCCTAACCCTTCCATCGCCCTATCTTCATTCTTAGCCCCCCCATAACCCCATTTCAGTCTTAGCCCCCCAATCAGACCACCTCCAGTCCTAACCCCCATCTGTCCATTACCAGTCCTAACCCCCATCACCCCATTTTCAGTACTACCCCCCCAGCCACACATCAAGTCCTGCTCCCCCCCCACATCAAGTCCTGCTCCCCCCCATCAAGTGCTGCCCCCCCCCACATCAAGTCCTGCTCCCCCCCACATCAAGTCCTGCCCCCCCCCACATCAAGTCCTGCTCCCCCCATCAAGTCCTGCTCCCTCCCTCCCTCCCCCCCCCCCCCGGGAAAATTAAACTTTAAAAAAAACCCAGCTTCTGCTGCTGCTGCCGCCGCTGCCGTGGCCGGCAATAGCAGCAATATCGCAAGTCCCGCGGGCTCCGTTCCCCCCCCCCCTTCCTTCCTTCCTTCCTTCCTTCCTTCCTGCTTGCCTGCCAGTTCTCCGCTTCGGCTTTGGCTTTCAGAGCCGCGAAGGGAGAGCTTCTCCCTCGTGACTCTGTTCAGCCCGCTGGGGCAGATGGGAAATTTCCCATCTGCCCCAGCGGGCTGAACAGAGTCGCGAGGGAGAAGCTCTCCCTTCGCGGCTCTGAAAGGCGAAGCCGAAGCGGAGAACTGGCAGGCAAGCAGGAAGGGGGGGGGAGCGGAGCCCGCGGGACTTGCGATATTGCTGCTATTGCCGGCCACGGCAGCGGCGGCAGCAGCAGCAGAAGCCGGGTGTTTTTTTTTTCCCCCTATGCATCGCGGGCCGCACAAAGGTCTCTCGCGGGCCGCGTGTTTGAGACCCCTGCTCTAAAGTATACATATTAAGATCTTTAAGTCTGTCCTAATATTCTTTATAATGAAGACCACTAACAATTTTAGTAGCCACCCTCTGTACTGACACCAACCTGTTTATAATCTTTGAAGGTGCGGTCTCCAGAATTGCATACAATACTCCAAATGAGGCCGCACCAAAGACTTATACAGAGATACTATCACCTCCTTTCTTCTGCTGGCCATTCCTCTCCCTATGTACCCAAGCATCTTTCTGGCTTTCACAATTGCATTTTCTACCTGTTTAGCTACTTTAAGATTGTCAGACATGATCATGCCCAGGTTCTGATCTTCTTTTGTGGACAAAAATATTTCACCCTCCTTTCTTCTGAGGCAAGGGAGGGTAAAGTGACTTGCCAGTGGGAATCAAACACAGAGATTTTGGGCAGTAGGCAGTTGCTCTAACCACTAGGCTACTCCTATGTTTCCCTTGTCACTACTGTAAGGTGGTCTTTTACTAAACAGGCTCTAAGGTGTTGTACCTAACACGTGAATAGTGCCAAAACCATGACACGTCACGTGCAACAGCCCCACGTTAACTGTCAGGTGTGTGGAAAGCATTTCAATAGCAGTTAATGTGGAGCCCTGTCCCATAGCACGCTGCATTAGTGTGGATGCACTTACAGTAATGCCGCCTATTGAGGTAGCATTAGGTGAACCTGCACTAATGCAGTTAGCATGCGATGTGAACACAGTGCTAACTGCGATGAACTCATCATGCCCACTCTTCGCCTTTATCCCACCCACTTGCGCCTCTAATGCAGGCTAAACAGTAAGTGTGGGATTATCCTGCGCTGTCGTGGCCCTGTGTTACCTGGCAAAGCGCGTCCCAGCATGCCTTTAGCACACACCAGAACATACACTATCAGGTAGTGCCCATTAGTAAAAGACCCTCTTCTTTTAGTTCAATGACTGATTTAGTCAGAGATCACGTCTCCTCCCTTATATTGCAGTGTCCATGGTCAAAGACACCTGCCACTATGGTACAGTGACTCATCCAGCCAAAGCCAGAAAACTATCTTTGGGCTTCGTCCTCATAGGAGACAGGTTTCCCTATATCTAAGGTCTCCTCCTACCTTTACTTCATTAGTCAGGAGAGCCCTCCCATGTTCAGGGTGGCAGAAAAGGTCACACTACAATATCTCATACAGCCACTAGAGGAATCTGCTATCTGAACAAGGCAGAACCTTACGGGTCTCTACATTTTATTGTATTGCCTTACTGTAGGTGAGAGGCTTGAGGCTGGTGGAGTCAACTATGAAATACAAAGAGTATCATAGTCTGCCAGTAAAGGCATGGGGGTGGGGGGGGGGGGGGACTTCACAAATAAATGTGTAAAAAGGCTAATATAGATACAAAACTCAGGAGAACTTTCTTTGCTACATTTTGGAAATTACATGCATAATAAGAATATTAAGTAAAGAAAGAACAAAGATGTGCAAACACTGCATCACACTTAAGAGCATGTTTACTAAAATGCCCATGCTTACTGCACATTCAGTCCCGAAACCGAGTGTTGAGGTGGCACTGGACTTATACGAAATAATCTAGGCGTGCTCATTATGTCCCCATGTAGCTAGCATGGGTTCCAGCCACCCCTTCACTAAGGTGTTTGATGTGATCCATGCTGGTTCACCTAATGCCACCCACTGAAGTGGCAAGAAATGCAAGCACACTAAATGTACGATTGCCAGCTAGCAGCCATTAAAGATGCCCATGCTAACTGCAATGTTCCTGCTCTACTGCTGAGCCACCCAAGTTCTGCCCAAACCTGCGCTATGTGGCTAGCATAGGATTTTTAGCATGGCTGCATTTTTGGCACATGGTAGAGTTTACCGCAGCACACTTGGTTCACACTAATCCATGAGTTACCTCTTAGTGCACATTACTAAACATGCCCCTTAATTTTGTTTCTTAGGACAGAAATTTCCACATACTTATGATAGTGATCCTTAGTATGTGAACGTCTCTGCAAGAACTACACCATTCAATGTTAGAGATTTTGTTTCTTCACAGAAAATTAGGCAAGAAATGGAGTTGGCTAGTGACCACAGTCACTAACCAATAGCAAAGCAGCTTTAAAAATGATTCATGACATCATATTGTCCTCTAACCTTTCTGAGTATTTTTATTTTTTTTAAGTGAGAACAGAAAGATACTGAGACATCAAGGCTCTTTTACTATAGACCTGTAGGATTTTGCGTGTATCACATTTTAAAGAGCAACAATTAATATGTGATAAGTGCAAAGGCACTTTAGAAAAGGGCCCCATGATCTTATCAGCCCAATTTCTGTGCAGAAAGCTAGTTTCATAAAAAGCAATAGTTCAGTTATAAATCAGAAAGATGTGATATTAATAAAATGTCTAAATTTAATAATAAGTAGCTGCTTACTAATAATGGCAATAAGAATTGCACTTCTAACATACAAGGATAATATTTGGTGGTAATGGCAGAAGGTATAAAAATGTTCTTTTACATTTTGTACAGTGCGTTATTCTGACTTGAAATTTATGCAAGAAAATAGTTTTGATGTCTGAGATCAACAAACCATCCCAACCAAGACTGCGTATCACTGTCTGCTTTAGTAAATGAATATAAAAATCATCATGCTACTGAACTATGTCAGCCAGTGATGGCAACACAACTTTGAAACGTTAGGGATGGTTCTGTTTCGTTACTGTGCATTACTTTCAAAATGCTAATTGTCTGGAAAACAAGGCCGGCTGCCACAGCTACAGTGTTAATTCTAATTTACTGCAGCAGGATATATTTTTCATAGTTAATTATGTTTAACGCATAGCAGAAATGATTCATACTGTGAAAAAAAATACCTCTCTTTGCTAAAAAAAGGTAAGGCATTTAGAAGCGGCCAGACTCGATGGACAATTTTACCAAACTAGTAATATTTCTTTTAAAAAAAAAAAAGTATCAGGCCAGAGCTAGTGGTGGGGGAGGGGTTCCACTTCTTATTCCCATTCCACTGGAGAAAAGGATGCAAGTTTTAAAAGGTTCCAGGTAGGGGGCGGTGTTTCAGGAGCCATGCTGGTGTCGAGGAGTCACGGGCGTTTTCCCCAGACAGCCCCAAAGTGATTGGTTATTTTGGATATTGATGCAGGGATACCTAATGACTAAGGGGTATGTTTACTAAACCGGCTAACGGTTAACCCGGGCTATCTGCCACTAGGTCCCATATTATTCAATGGGACCTAGTTGCAGATAGCCCGGGTTAACCGTTAGCCCGGTTTAGTAAACATACCCCTAAGTGTCTCTTGTTGACCCGTACTGAGCAGAAACTGGTCTCGACTGTATCTCGGCTTTGTGAGTTCTCTCAAGAGACAGTAACAAGGCTGAGCGGAGTTGAGGAGCAGGTGAGCTCATTGAGACAGCTATCCAAGTGTGAACAGACTTGTTCCTCTCCTCAATCAGTACATTCTGTGATGATCGAGGATAATTTAATTGTCCATAAGAGACTTGAGATGTTAGATAATTTTCTAGAGCAATTAATATATGCATTTTGAATTTCCCTATTGCAGTGTTATTTTCTCCGGAAGTACTACTTTGGAAATAATTCAAGGAAGCCGTAACCCTCCCTAATGTTGATTCACTAATGCTTTCTAAAGTATATTATCTCCCAGGGGGTCGGATTTCTGGGGAATCTATTGATGGGTGCGATATTTTGTGGCCTATTGCATATTTAAATTTCTTGAAGACTCCCAGAATACCATAGCCACTAGGGTGACATTGCTCGTTACCTTTGTTTCTGAGCAGGACAAAAATACCCATGTTTAAGTGTTGCTTTAAAAATAAGGCTTCCGTGTGGTGTTTTGTGTGGCTAATATTCAACTTTTTCTAGATTTATCCAAGGCTACTTAACTCCGGCGGAAAGCTTTTTGACTCTCAAGCCTAGATTATTAGCTTTGGTGGCTGTTCTTTTTCTCCGATATCCATGCAAATGCTTGGTAACTTATCAAGACTCCAGGTATATTTTTTTGGATTCTTCTGAACTGGAGAGTTTTCTGGTTGAGAGGGAGAAACAGATTGGGAATGATAAAGATAGGGTGAGGTAGTAGATAAAGGCTGTTATTTTTTGGGGTTCTCCTAGTTTTTATATTTAGGTATGCAGTGTTTCTGTATGGTAGTCTCCCCTAGATGTGGGCTAAGTTTATTTTATTTATTTTATTTAATGGTAATTTATTTAATGGTAATGGTAATGAGTCCAGCAAAATTGCCAAGTTGACAACTTGGCGATTTTGCCGGACTCATCTTTCTTCTTGTATTTGTTATGGTCATGTTTCCTGTATGCTTCTTTGTAAGTATAAATGAAAATTCAAATTAAAAAAAAAAAAAAAGGTTCCTGATCAGTGATCAAAAGTCACCTAGCATGACCTAGCTGAAAACCAAATATGAAACCAAATACATAATGTATGTTCCTTAGACTTCAGCTTTACTTTCCATTCCCTAACACCACAGATCTTGTGTTATGAAAAGCACACAAACACTGTCACACACAGCATAATGACTAGGTGTTGTCTGTATCTACCAAGCTCAGAAAGAATGAAACGATACCATGCAGAAATCCTGCAGCGCTCCTTGAACAAACCACAGGACTTACCGGTATTTAACTTGGTGAGGACCCTCACAAAGGAACCTTCCCCCACCCAACTAAGCATGCCAGAGCCACAAGAATACACTGACTACCTAAGTCAAAAACAATCCAAACCGACAGATCTGCACCACCCGCCCCTGGGAACGGACTACACCACCCAACGCCACTAACCACCTTCTCTACACCATCAGAGAAAAATATCAAGGACACTATCACTAAGATTAACACCACCACAGCGTCAAACGACCCCTGCCCAGCGTTCTGGATAAAAACACTGCGCAAGGAATTCAGCCCCTTCCTTTCCAAACTCATCAATCTCTCCTTTTCAACAGGATCATTCCCACGAAGCCTGAAGCAAACATCCATTAGACCACTCCTAAAAAAACTGCAAACTGGACCCCCAGAAGGTGGACTCATACAGGCCAATCTCCAGCATCCCACTAATGACCAAAATAATTGAAAAGCTCATCCAACAACAAATCAAATACCATATTGAGACCACCGCACCCTTAGATCCATGCCAACACAGGTTCAGGGAAGCACACGGAGTTGAGACACTTCTGATCACTCTCTTCAACACACTAACCACCAGATTGGACAACAGCAGACAAGGATATGCCCTAATCTTTCTGGACATTGCCGCAGCATTCGACTCCATTGACCATGATCTGCTCATCGGGCGCCTTTCAGAGAAAGGGATCCAGGACACGGCCTTAAGCTGGTGCAAATCATACCTGTCAGACAGATGGCAGCACGTACGGACTGGCCCCACAGCCTCCAAACAGTTCCAGCAAAAACAGGGGGTTCCACAGGGCTCCTCCCTCTCGGTGTTGTTCTTCAGCATATATATGCAGCCCATCTGTGCACTCCCCTGCTCTTTCGGCACCTCATGCCTCATATACGCAGACGACATCTTACTCTACATGCCATTCTCAACTGACCAGCCGGATTTCTCACCACTAACTACCTGCTTCGATGCTATCACTGACTGGCTCCACACGCAGAACCTCAGAATAAATTTCAAGAAAACTGAGGCACTGTTCATTACCAGGAACCAAGACTTCTCTCCTCCAGCAGCACTAAAAGTAAGAGGTGCCGAGCTCCAAAGCAAGCACACAATCTGCTACCTAGGGGTCACACCTGACCAACAGTTGGATATGAAAGCCCACATAAACAATATGGTCAAAGCAATATACCACAAATTACAGACAATCCGACACCTACGACCTCTACTGGAACCAGGCGACTTCAGGACAACCTACCAGGCACTGATAATCCCCCACTTCAACTATGCCAATGCCATCCTACAGGGCCTACCTAAAAATACACTGAACCCACTGCAGCTGGCAATGAATGCAGCCGCCAGAATATTACATGGAGCCACCAGGAGGGACCACATAACCCCAATCCTGAAGCATCTCCACTGGCTGCCAGTTCATTGCAGACTCACCTTCAAAACCCTACTGCTGACCTTCAAAGCCATCAACAGCATCACCTCCTCCTCCATCACAGACCTCATTCTTCCCACTCCCCCAAAAAGAGCTAGAAGGTCAGTCGCAGCCAACTCACTAAGTATCCCTAGCAAGATCACGAAGTGTTCCCAAGCAACAAGAAACAGAGCCTTTGTGTACTAAGCACCTACCTGTTGGAATGCCCTCCCGCCTGGACTCCGGGCCATTACGGACCTTACCCAGTTCAGAAAGGTGCTGAAACACCACCTCTTCCTCCAGCACTACTCCTATAATGAGGACATACAACAGCCAACTACCCTCAACCATCAAAGCAGCCGCCCCAAAACACCTACAACGCACAGCCCCAGCCCGGCACAGTAGCACCACCAGACTCCCGGTCAAGCACATGTATATAGTCACCTAACCTTGTAAATAGTAGCTAGGCAGCACGGTCGCTACTGCACTACCATCGACCCTACTGCCTAGCCTGATTATAGCTACCTAAACGAGTAGCCAAGCTACAGCGTAACATGTACATAGTTACCCCAGTTAGTCCAAGTTGCAAAACCCTGTTTTTTGTAAGTCCAGTATAGGAGCTGCCTGTACTGTACAAACCTGCTGTTAATTGTAAACCGAGCTGACTTTAAAAAGTGTGGTATAGAAAAGATGTTAAATAAAATAAATAAATAAATAAAGTTTCAGCAACAGCTCTCTGCACTTGCGCTATCTACGGTGGTCATAGTTGATGCATGGTAACTTACCGTGTACTAACTGCAAGCACTAACCACATTTCAGCAAGGGCCTGCATCAGGGGCCATGGCATTCCGTCTCTATTTCCCCATGGTATTAATCCACACACAGAAAAGCATCCACATACATTTCAAAAAGGTAACAGTCAAAAACCAGCACTCCAAGAAGTGGAGTAGAGTTCTGCAAGTAAGCCCGGAGAGCTATTCAGGTGTGGCCCAGGCATGGTCATGCAAGTTTATTTTATAGTTATATTAATGGGGGGTCTTATTAAAGTTGTTGGAGGAGTAGCCTAGTGGTTAGAGCAACTGCCTAATACCCAAAAGATCAAGGGTTCAAGTCCCACTGGCATTCCTTGTGACCTTGGGCAAGTTACATTGCCTCAGACTGGCAATCTCCTTCCTGTGAAACATTGCCAAGAAAACCCAGAGGTAACTGGGTCAACACTGACTTGATGGCACTAAAAAAAAAAAATTAAAGCTGTCATTAATTGGCTTGGTTTCACTTTTGTCTTTGTGATACTTTGACTCTCTAGATCTTATGTCCTATAGCTTGGGCAAAGGAACTTGAAGGGCAGAAGGCACACTAGGACATGTGTTGACAGCTACTGTAGGGCCATGATGGCATAGACCAGTTTCCATGTTAACTGTAAATCACATGTTGGGATGGCAAGGGGGCAGGTTAGGGGCAGAGAGTAGATGTGCTGAGTATTACCCCCACACTAACTGTGAAAACACCATGCGCTATTAGTATGGGTTCACCTAACACTACCTCAGTAGATGGAGTTAAGTGCACCTATGCTATCTGTATATCATGTTGGAACACAGGACTCCACATTAACTTCTGGGAACATGCTGTCCATGCCCCATGGGTGTTGCACCAATCACGCTATGTTTTTGGTGCTATTGGTGTGCTAGCTGCAATACCTTAGCGGCATTAGTGAAAGAGCACCTTTGCGTCATGTATGTTTTAGCAAAAATGTGGTAGAAAATACCTGTGTACAAAGCTCCTGCTATTTCTGTGCGTAACCTAAACATGGGGAAGTGTAGCCTAGATTTATTAAAGGGAGCTAAAATGTCACTACTTGCTTATATGCATTCATGTGCAATATTTACTACCGAGGTCCTACTTTATGCAGTTGGGTGTATTTATGAATAGCACACATTAATGGCATTAGCACAATAATGCAATAGCACACTTAAGCAAATCTAGCCTTAAGTATGCACATTTGAACATTCAATTAATACGCACGTAGTTTGCTCCTTTCAACTAAATACACCTCTTTTTATATATATGTAAAAGTACAAACATAATTAAAAACTTGTATGATCTTTATCTGCTAGATAAAGATAAATTTTAGACCTGCCTATGTACTTTAATTATTTGCATGTCTTACTGTAAGTATCCTCTCCACCTAAGCTATGTATCTTGCACTTTAAACTAGAGAAAGAATGATTTTTAGATCAAAGTAATCATGAGCCAAAGAGGTATAACCCTGTTCAGGTATTTTTGGGCATATTCTCTTTTCTGGAATATAAAAATTGAATCATGGTTTGCAGGCTTAAAAATATCGACCCCTCCCCCTGCCTCCAATTATCTCTTTTCTAGCTTAAACTAAATAATCCAATTTACCAAAGTATAAATTGAGCAGAACTTAAACTGTTTCAGCAAAATCTTGAGCAGATAAAAGTAGAGATTTGCTATGTGTTTTTGACCTAACTACTGCTGCAATATTCATAAATTTGGTAGAAGAAGCACCTTCAGCATGAGAAATCTTCCTGCACGCCTATTTATTAGCAAGATGGATATGTCTGAGAAAGCTAGATTAATAATACGAGTTGACATGTGTTAAAAAGTAAGTCAGCTTTTCCTTAAAGAAAGTGAACCAGCATGAACTTGTATAATTATAATAAAAAACCCCTTCTGATTCTAGCTCAAAGAGAGGGCCTTCGTACGCCACATTTTTCCTTTCGACCGAAAAAAGGAAAGAAACCTTCAGTACATCTGGTCAAAATGGGATTAAAAAGCTATTTAACTCATCACACTCAGGTATAGAAAAGATTCTTAAAGCTAAATAAAATCGGAGTCAGGATGAGTCCTTTCTAGTTGAAAGTCTAGTCAAAATCTATTTCCAGAGGATTCTTATTTTTATTTTGTGCTTTTATAGGTAAAAAAAAAAAATACAAAGGGTGATCTTTCTATCTCTTGATATATCACAGTATGTAATCTGGCTAAGTCAGAGACAGTAATCTCTTCTCTAACAGCCTAATATATTGAAAATATTTCTTGTAACAACAAGAGAAACTCTTTATTGTATTTGATATAGTGATATCACTGCATAGTGGTATCTCATATTTACATCAAAACTGGTTACTGGGTTACACATTTCTGATTTATAGGCTCCTATGCACTTATATAGATATACATCACAATCAATGGTTGTATATTGTCATTAATATCAGAATGACAGTCTCTTTAATGAATGAATATTTCTCTAGATGGTCTTTAAAGCTTTGCTATACTATTAATCTTCTGTACCCTCCATGTTTCTTTTCTTTGAAACATCACATCCTATCTAACTTTTTGAATCAAAGGAATGGGGCCCAATTCAGTCAAAGTGGTAACTTTAATAATATGAAGATTTATTACATCATGTTTAGGCATAACTCCTCATGACATCATTATTAGGTCAGACATGGTAGATTTATCATATAGTATGCATTATAGATTACATCACAGTACTAAGCATTCATTTATATTTTATATCTTATAAGCTAACATCATCCAGCTCATATGTCACATCTATTAGAATCATTTGATCAATAACATTGATCAATATGACAATAGTGTTTTGGTTTCTACCACGTGTTTGACTGGTGTCCCATTTCAGCAGCTAAGCCATGTTTTCACAGAAGAGCCCTGGCATGATGTATCATACAGAATGGGAGTACATTTCATATAAAGTAACCTGTTCCACATGCAGTAATTCTACATGCATTTGGTTTTCAGATTCATTCTATCCTATATCAAAAATGCACAGCTTTCCCTCTTCCCACTTCACATCTACATATAAACCAATCTCCAAGATGCCAACTCATAAATTACTTTTGCTTGAGGCAAGCAAAATATTTGCAGTAGCTCTTAACCACTGAGTTAATTCGAAAATGTGTATTGGGCCAATGCATTATCTTGACGCTTCATGATTTCTCAATAGAAAAACTAACACAAAATAATGTTGGGTGCAGTAATAATTTTACATATAATAACATCAATACTAATTGCATTAGGTTTTCAGCAGCCCTGGTCTGGATACATTTGAGCAATATACTGAGAGTTAATTACACCTCAATTCACTCTTTCACATCAAACCATTTCTTCTATTTAGTGTTTTCGTTATTGTTAAGGGCCATCAAATCGGTGTTGACTAATGTCAACCCTCTGGATAGTTGTCCTAAACTGTGTTCGGTCTTCAGTCAGGAGGCTTATTGTTGACAGAGTTGCACCCATAGCTGCTGTTATTGTATCAATCCATCTCATTGCTGTCCTTCCTCTTTTGAGTTGACCTTCTACCTTGCCAAGCATGATGTCTTTCTCTAATGATCTCTCTCTTCTCATGATGTGTCCAAAGTATGAAAGTCAGTCTTTTAATCTGAGCTTCTAAAGAAAGCTTAGGTTTGATTACCTCTAATACTGACTGGTTTGTTCTTTGGGAAGTCCATGGTATACACAGTATTCGTCTCCAGTACCATAATTCAAAGGCATCAATTTTCTTCCTATCTTTTTCACTGTCCAACTTTCGCATCCATATGACATTATTAAAAATACCATGGCTTGAATAAGTTGAATATTTCTATGGAGATACACATCTCTGCTCTTGAGAATCTTGTCTAGGCCCTTCATAGCCATTCTTCCAAGAGCAGTGCGTTGTTGCATTTCTTGATTTCTTGTTTCTTTATTGATAGATGATCAAAGTAGGTTAAAGTTGTTAACTATTTCAATTTCTTCTCCATCAACAATGCACTTATTGATTTTGCTAGTTGCCAGTATATTTCTCTTCTTTACATTAAGGTGCAGGCCCATTTTAAGACTATGTTCCTTGACCGTGAGAAGCAAATGTTTCAGATTGCCTTTACTTTCAGCCAGTAAAATATAAACTTAGATAAGCATGACTTCTCTCACTTGGTTTGCAGCTTGTCGTGCTGTGAGGGCTTGCATGCATCAGTGATGCTGAGAGCTAAACTATCGGTAGTTTAACTACTGGCAGGGTCTCCCAAGATGGACAGGTCTCAGCTGAGGTGCCAGACCAAGACAAACCACCCATCTGGGCAGCAGCAGAATGGGACAGTTTTGATGGCGGAGGATCACATTTTTGTGACAACGGCAACACCACCAAACTTAAACTGCGCGGAAGAAAGGCCCGGCAATCTACTTCTGTATCTTGCCATGAAAACCCAATGGATAGTTACAACAAAACAAATTGTGCTATGGTGCTGGAAGATGAGACCCCCAGGTCAGAAGGCATTCAACTAGCTACTGGGGAAGAGCTGAAGACTTTTCAGAGTAAAGCCAGCATTTATGATGTGGTTGGATCAAAGCCCTCGGGAAGTCTGACTGCTGATGTAGCTGCGCATGAAATGGGAGTCAGAAGCTGTAAAGATGTCTTACACATTGGAACATGGAACGTACGAAGCATGAACCAAGGGAAGTTGGAGGTGGTCAAGAATGAAATGGAATGTGTACAACTTGATCTGTTGGGTGTCAGTGAACTGAAATGGAAGGCATGGGGCACTTTGCATCAGATGATCACATGGTCTACTATGCTGGAAATGAAAGACAAAGAAGAAATGGTGTTGCATTTATAATAAAGAAGAAACTTGCAAGAACTGTAATGAAATACAATGCAGTCAGCGAATGCTTAATCTCTATTCGTCTATGAGGATTGCCTATCAACACAACTATAATTCAAGTATATACCCCAACAACAGCTGCTGAAGAGAATGAAATTGAAGAGTTCTATGAACAAGTACAAGCTGAAATTGACAGAACATGCAAACAGGATATCCTGATAGTCATGGGTGACTGGAACGCAAACGTTGGCAACAAAGAAGAAGGCAAAGTAGTTGGAAAATATGGACTTGGCAACAGAAATTAAGCTGGAGAAAGACTGATAGAATTCTGCAAGACCAATGATCTATTCATCTCAAACACCTTCTTCCAGCAACACAAGCGGCGACTGTACACATGGACTTCACCGAATGGATTATATAAAAATCAAATTGACTACATATGTGGAAGTCAACGATGGAAAAGCTCTGTAACATCAACAAAGACAAAACCTGGAGCTGACTGTGGTACAGATCATCAACTACTAGTATGCAAACTCAAGCTAAAGTTGAAAAAGAGCAAACCACTCATGAATGCAGCAAAATATGACCTTGAGATTATACCACTGGAATTTAAAGACTGCCTGCAAAATCGATTTGCTGCTTTAGATACAAATGACAGAGCTCCGGAAGAGTTATGGAATGACATCAAGAAGGTTGTGTTGGAAGAAAGCGAGAAGTCTCTACAAAAGGTGAAAAAGCAAAAACGGCCAAAATGGATGACGGAAGAAACTCTGAAAATTGCCCAGAAACGCAGAGAAGCTAAAGCCAGAGGAGAAAGAAAGACAATCGCAGAACTCAACAGAGATTTCCAATGTGCAGCAAGACAGGACAAGGAAAAGTACTACAATGACACTTGCAAGGAAATAGAAGCAGAAACTATTAGAGGAAGAACAAGATCGGCTTTCCTAAAGCTACGAGAGTTAAAGAAAAAGTTACAGCCTAGAATTGGAATGTTACAAGATGCTCAAGGTTCTATGTCGAATGATGCTGAGAAGATCAAGAAAAGGTGGAAGGAATATACAGAGTTTTTATATGATAAAGATCAAGTGGACCAACAGCCGTTTCAACCTGTACCTTATGATCGGGAACCATTGGTGATGAAAAAAGAAGTTGAAGCAGCATTGAAAGCCTTATCAAAGAACAAAGCACCAGGCATTGATAGCATTCCCATAGAAGTATTGCAGCAATCTGATGCAGCTGTTACCGTACTCACAAGGCTCTGCCAAGAAATATGGAAGACAACATCATGGCCAATTGACTGGAAAAGATCTGTGTTTATACCAATACTAAAGAAAGGTGATCCAACTGACTGTGGAAATTATCGCACAATCACTCTGATCCCACATGCCAGCAAGATTCTACTGAAGATTATTCAAAAGAGACTACAACCATACCTGGAACAAGAACTACCTGAAGTGCAAGCAGGGTTCAGGAAAGTGCGAGGAACGAGAGACATCATTGCGGATGTGAGATGGATCCTTGAAAAGACTAAAGAATACCAAAAGGATATCTATTTGTGCTTTATCAACTATAGCAAGGCTTTTGACTGTGTAAACCATGAGAAACTCTGGGCCACATTAAGAAGCATGGGTATACCAGAACACCTGATCGTTCTCTTGCGCAATCTGTACATTGATCAAGAAGCAACAGTTCGAACGGAACAAGGAGAAACAGAATGGTTTAAAATAAGCAAAGGTGTAAGACAAGGCTGCATACTTTCCCCCTACCTGTTTAATTTATATGCAGAACAAATCATCAGAGAAGCAGGATTGTATGAAGACAACAGAGGTGTAAAGATTGGTGGAAGACTCATCAACAACCTTCGCTATGCTGATGATACCACATTACTGGCTGAAAGTGAAGATGATCTGAAACATTTGTTTCTCACAATCAAAGAACATAGGGGCTTGTTTACAAAGCTGCGGTAGCGGTTTGCGATCGTAATCGGAGCCGCGGCCCCATTGATTTCAATGGGGCCGCGGCTGCGATCGCGATCGCGAACCACTACCGCGGCTTTGTAAACAAGCCCCATAGTCTCAAAATGGGCCTGCACCTTAATGTAAAGAAGACAAAGATCATGACAACTGGCATAATCAACAGGTTCATCGTTGAAGGAGAAGAAATTGAAATCATGAACAACTTTAACCTACTTGGATCAACTATCAATAAAGAAGCAACAAGCAGTCAAGAAATCACATGACGCATTGCTCTTGGCAGAATGGCTATGAAAGACCTAGATAAGATTCTCAAGAGCAGAGATGTCTCTCTCCATACAAAGATTCGACTTGTTCAAGCCATGGTATTTTCAATAACATCATATGGATGTGAAAGCTGGACAGTGAAAAAGATAGACAGGAAGAAAATTGATGCCTTTGAATTATGGTGCTGGCGGCAAATACTGTGTATACCATGGACTGCCCGAAGAACAAACCAGTCGGTACTAGAGGAGATCAAACCTAAGCTTTCTTTAGAAGCTCAGATGACAAGACTTCGACTTTCATACTTTGGACACATCATGCGAAGAGAGAAATCATTAGAGAAAGACATTATGCTTGGCAAGATAGAAGGTCAACGCAAAAGAGGAAGGCCAGCAATGAGACGGATCGATACCATAACAGCAGCTACGGGTACCAGTCTGTCAACAATGAGCCGCCTGACTGAAGACCGAACACAATTTAGGATAGCTATCCAGAGGGTCGCCATGAGTCGACTCCGACTCGACGGCACTTAACAACAACAAGCATGACTTCATTTTATATGATCAAACTAGAGAGAGAGGGTAATTCTGTAAACTCCCATGGAGTTTCCACATGTTGCGAGGTGCGTAGTTGGGGTAGCGTACATGCATACTTTATAGAATGAAAGTGTACTGGCATGCCTGAGCTTAGTTGCAGCAGTTATGCCTGCTCTAGTGTTGGTATAACTGCAAACAAATATATTAGCGAGAATTTAGGTTATGCCTGTCCTCCACTCAAGCGCAACCCCTATGCACACCCTTATAGAAAGTATTCTCAATAGGACTTATACGCACACTTACAGAACAGTAACTGCCAAAAGCATGTTTGTAACTATCCATTCACGCACATAAGTCCTTGAGAATAAGGACTTACTATCCAACTGTCCAATCTCGCTTTATAGCTTCAGCCCCAAAACGTCCAGTGTATGAAAGCACATTAAAATGACTATTAAAAAGCATTCTCAGCTAAAATTAACACAGACTTCTCTACCACAAAATACCTCATTAATGGCTGATGCTTTGTGGCAGATAATACCAGTATATCATTGCTGCCAGGGCCGGCCCGTCCATTGAGCGAGAATGTTTTTTGCACAGGGCCCCGCGTTTCAGGGGGCCCCGCGCAAAAAACATTCTTTTTGAAAAGTAAAATTGAAAAGAAAAAAAAAACCTGTCTGCTGCCGCGGTCGGGGCCGCCGCGGCAGAATCGAGCGTGCCGCGGGGCCCCCCTGTGCACGGCAGAGCCTGCCCTCCTTGTAGCAGCTCTCTCTTTGGAGCTGAAGTCAGACGCGCCGGCTTGCAGAGCGCGAGGGAAGAGTTTCTCCCTCGCTGCTCTGTTAAGCCCGCGGGGGCTGATGGGAAGTTCCCATCAGCCCCCGCGGGCTTAACAGAGCAGCGAGGGAGAAACTCTTCCCTCGCGCTCTGCTCTGCAAGCCGGCGCGTCTGACTTTTCAGCTCCAAAGAGAGCTGCTACAAGGAGGGCAGGCTCTGCCGTGCACAGGGGGGCCCCGCGGCACGCTCGATTCTGCCGCGGCGGCCCCGACCGCGGCAGCAGACAGGTTTTCTTTTCTTTTAATTTTCGCTGGGCTGGGCGGGGCTGGGCTGGACTGGGGGGGGGGTTTAGGAGTGTTGCTGGGCTGGGCTGGGCTGGGCTGGGGGGGGGGGTTAGGAGTGTTGATGGGCTGGGCGGGGGGGGGGTTAATAGTGTTGATGGGCTGGGTGGGTTAGGATTGGAGATGGTCAGGGGGGGTAGGAGATGTGATGGGCTTGGGGGGGTTAGGAGTGGTGATGGGCTGGGGGGGGTTAGGAGTGGTGATGGGCTTGGGGGGTTTAGGAGTGGTGATGGGCTTGGGGGGGTTTAGGATTGGTGATGGGCAATTGGGGAGCTAAAACTGTATATGGGCTGATGGGATTAGGACTGAAAGTGGGTTGATGGGGGGTTAGGACTGGTAATGGGCTATGGGGGGGCTTAAACTAAAAATTGGGTGATGGGGGATTAGGACTGGAAATGGGCTGGTGGGATTAGGACTGGGAGTGGGCTGATGGGGAGGTTAGGACTGGTAATGGGTTGGGGGGGGGGTTGCTAGGACTGGAAATGGGCTGAGTGGAAGGGGGCTTGAACTGCAAATAGCTGATGGGGAGGGGGGCTTGGAATGGGCTCTTAGGGGAAGGAGCTAGGACAGGAAATGGGCTGATGGAGGGGCTAGGATAGGACTGGGAATTGGGTGTTGGGGGAGCTAAGATTGGAAATGGGCTGTGGTGGGGGCTTGGATTGAAATGGACTCATGGAGGGGCTAGAACTGGAAGTAGGTTCATGGGGGCTTGGATTAGAAATGGGCTGAGTGGAGGGGAGCTAGGATTTAACATGGGCTGATGGTGGGGCTAGGAAAGGACTAGAAATGGGCTGATGGGAGGCTGGTATTGGAAATGAGCTGATGAAGGGACTCGGATAGGACTGGGAATGGATGGGGGAGCTAGGACTGGAAATGGGCTGATGTGGGGACTAGAAGGGAGCAGATACTGGGTGGGGCTGCAACTAAAAGGGAGCTGATGTTGGGGGAGATTAGAAGGGGATGGGGCTGGGAGAGTGAAATGGAGAGGGGAAGAATATTTTGTGTGGGAGGGAAGAAAAATCTACAATTGGCCGGGTATTGGGAGACTAAGGGGCTTGTTTACAAAGCCGCGGTAGTGGTTCGCGATCGCAGCCGCGGCCCCATTGAAATCAATGGGGCCGCGGCTCCGATTACGATCGCAAACCGCTACCGCGGCTTTGTAAACAAGCCCCTAAGTGGGGATTGAGGATGGAGGGGTAAAATTTGAGTGGATGAAATAGGAATGAGGAAAGAGCAAAAGGAGAAAGATTATTATGTTAAAGCAGATGTAGAGAGAGAATGGAAAAAAACTAGAGGAGAGAAGAAAGGACAAATGGACAGCAGACGATGGAGAGTTAGCAGAAGACACAAATAAACCAGAAGAAAGTGACTGGAACAATTGCAACTGAAAAAAAAATGCACAAAAGGTACAAAGATATCTCTTTATTTTGAATTTATTAACTGGAATATGTCAGCTCTGGGAAATGTGCATCATTAATGTCGGTGCTTTGTTTAGTACAAGAGGAAATTAATTTATAGTTTTATTTCAACATTGTTGTACATTCCAAGTTTGGCTTTTAGGGTTCCCAGTTTAATTATTGTCTTCCTGTTTTTAAATTGTGATTCCTTGTTTGGTGATGGTCTATGTTCTGCATGTGTAACTGAGCTGAGGTATTCTGTTTATGTAATTCCTATTTGACATTGCCACTTGTTCTCTTTCCCCAGTAGGTCATGTATTGTTATTCTCTGAAATGTATTGGTTTAATATTTGCAGTGTTGCCTTTTGATAGGTAGGGTATGGTGCTTTATGAGTCTTGGTAGTGCTGTTAGGATACGGTGGGTTTGCTATGGGTTCTAAATGGGCAGTGTTTGTAGTAGTTCCTAATGTGCCTGGCGGTTGGCACTGGATTATAGTAATGTAGAAATCTTTGTCTTTCTTTATCCATACACTCATGAAGAGGCATGTTTACTAAAAGTTAGTGTATGGTAACATTATGCAAATATTTATGCAAATGAGGCCCCTTATGCAAATGAGGCCCCGCACCGAGTCTCCGCACATGGCCCCGCACCCCCCTTGGGCCGCCCCTGATTGCTGCATTACCATTAATCTACCAGTAACACTAGAGCATGCTTGGATCTATCCCCAGTAGTTCTACCATTTAAAATTGTACTGCTTGGCCTTACAAAGTTCATTGAATCTATCATGCATTAAATCAGTGTCAACAAACTTGCATTAGTATTAATGTGAAATGTTATGAAAGAGATAGGATGAGATGCAACAATATGAGGCCAATTCCACAACATGCACGTCTGACCCATGGGCATGTCCAAATTGGAAACGTGCCTGAATTAAACCAGATTCTGCAGCCACGGGGAGATTCGCAGCCGTGGGTACAGAATCATGGACATAGACATACTTGACGCGACCCATACATAGCACTAAGATGTATGAGAGACAGGTATAGCCACCAATGGCTGTGTACATCCTCGTGCTCACTGTATTCAGAAAAGATGTATGCATACAATCCTGCCCACCCCGCAACATACCCACAAACAGCCACACCTCCCCCTTAAAACGCCACGCCTCCCTATGCATCTTCTAAACTGCTGTGCTCTTGGACAGTGATGTTGTGATGCAAAAGTACAATGAAACAGCGCCCAAACTTACATCAATGACCCAACATGTTGCTTATTTTTTATGTAAGCTAAAGTGGATATTTTTACCAAGCAATAAAGCTTAAACTTATTGAGAAATATAAAAGAGGATGCTTATCTAGAATTAATGAGTTGGTAAAAATAAGCAACATGTTGGGTCATTGATGTAAGTTTGGGCGCTGTTTCCATACAAGTATATGAGTACAATAAGTCGCCCAAGTCTGGTCTGAGACCCAGTTGCATATTTATATAAAGCTGTGGATGAGTTGTGACATAGTGAGTTCACGTATCATATCATCTTGAAGGTGAAGAGTGGAGCTAGTTATATAGGGGGAGAAAACTCATTAATTCTAGATTCTGGACCGGTAAGCTATTGAGGACCTGTTCTGCTTACTCCTGCCTGTTCTCACTGCCTGGTGACATTGCAGTCATCCTTACAGTCCTGGTATTTGCCAGCCATTCCTGTCCCCCCACACCCTCACACCCCCCCCAGATATGTGTATGAGCAATCTAGATCCTCCTGTGCAGCCCTCCAACCATACACACACACACACTCTTACTTGCAGCTCCACAGAAACATACGTCTGCCAAACGGATATCCTGCATCTATTAACTTATAAGAAATAAAGCAAACCTTAGAAATCAGTATTTCATAGCCCTGCAAAATACCCGATTCCTATATTTTTACATGTATACATGCATACATGATAAATGCTGAAGTGGACCTCAAGAAGATACAGAGCTGCATTAGGCCCAAGGAAATCTTCCAGTAAATCAGCCTCAAGGGCAAAAACTGGTATGCTCATTGCACATCATAGGTTCACATATCTAACAAACCGAAATCATGAACTGTGCGCAGCATATATGCCATATAGCCACTGGCGTAATACATCCCCAATATTGTGTTCTGATAAGCAGCACATATGACCTTATCTGCATCTGGGGAATGTAAATATTGAATAGAGCAAATCCTGCCCTTATTCCACATTTCCGCAGGTATAACATGGATGTATGTGGGGAATTCTGTGGATGTAAACGGGTCTCTCCTGAATACAATTTATACATCCCCAAGGCTGGCTGCGCCCTTATTCCACCACCTCCCACCCACTTTCTGAGATCCCTGGTTTAGTGCCATGTGGCCCTGAAGGTTCAGAATAGGGTTATAGACATTTTCGTAGGAAAAACGTCTATCCTGTACGTCCAGGTGGCCTATTCGCATTTCAGAATGATCCCCTATGCAAATAGGCAAACTATGCAATCCTTTGCAAATTTACTGAAGGTAAATTAAAATTGCATTAAATAATTAAGGACCAGAGACTTAAAAGTGGGAACAGTAATGACAATCTGTTGTGCTAAAAAACAGTGATGTACTTCCATGAAAATATGGGCTCATCATTGTAGCTAACCTGGAAGACAGCCCTGTCTGATTTAAAATAAGTTTAAAAGTCTGTTCTTGAATCAGTCTGAATCAGTTTCTATGCACTAGACATCTGCTCAACCAACAACAGGGATATAAAAAGTGTAAGTAAAGTTTTTTCGTAGCATACTATAATACCTGCACTGAGCTTTATCAATTGAATATTCCCTCTGAAGATGATGATTAAGAATGACTTTATAAGTGCTTGTATAGACACATGACTTGAGTTTTAACTTTGTTGCCAAGGACTGAAGTCCTAAAATCATGGACTTGAGATGAACTGAGAGTTTCCCATGAACTGGATGACAGCTCTTGTCAAAGATGCAGTTTGTACCAATGCAGTTTTCAAGTAAGATATAAAAGGACACAAAACAGTACAGATATTCCTTTACTTAGAAAGAAAAGCATTGAACAGGGTTCACTGACTACCAATCACTCCTGGAGAATTTCAGCTTTCTAGAAAGGGGCCACTTTATTATCACAACAAGAGAGACCCCTGATATGGCCATTTGCATACTTAACACCTAGCTTATAAGAAGAATCCTCTGGCATGCACAGGCAAGGAAAGAGTCCCGTTATCCCTCATCTTCCTCTGCAATAACAAGAATGAACAATGGTTCAGTCGGTTTTACAATTTTGTGTTTTTTCCTGACCCATTAGTTGACTTTTTTGTCCAGCCTACAGGAAACATTTGTGAGTCGGGGCTTGCGAGTTTTTTGGGCGATTTTCCCTGCAGCTTTAAGCAAGAAAACTGTGGAAAATAATGCCAGAAAAATTGAAAGAAGAACAAATTACAGCTTTAGAAAGGTCACATCCCTTAGCTGCATCTCATTGGTCAGGACCCAGAGCAGCAAATTGGGAGCTGACCAATGAAATGTAGCAGGATGGAAAGATTGGTTGGAATTGACTGTCAGTAAGGGAAGGGGAGGTGGGGCAATGGGTGAGTACAATTTGGGACTTTTTTAAACCAGTTTGGGCTGGAACATCTGTGGTGATCTAGCAACAGGGAGTCCAGTAAACCAAAGGTCTTTAGATATGCCAGCAGTGTGGGTAGAAGTAAAAATAGCTCGCCCGGGTTGCCAAGAGGACAGAAGCACAAAAGGCCAAAGTCCTATCTAACTACATCCAAACAACTTCCTGCCTCTCACCACCTAGTTGCCCTATCACTATCATACCACTATTGGGACACAGTGGTATTCCAAGGGAGGGGTGGTGAGTGTGGTCTGCCCCAGGTGCTGGCCAGG
This sequence comes from Ichthyophis bannanicus, assembly GCA_033557465.1. Lineage (NCBI taxonomy): Eukaryota > Metazoa > Chordata > Amphibia > Gymnophiona > Ichthyophiidae > Ichthyophis > Ichthyophis bannanicus. The sequence goes on along the minus strand of CM066036.1, from coordinate 176,077,810 downwards.
AGGAGGTGCCACTTCCAGGCCCTCACGGATGAGGTGTGTGCAGCAGTCATACTTTTGATGACTTGTTGCACTGCCTTCTTTCCACGCACGGTGGCTGTTCCCTCCTGGCCAAAGTCTTGCAATAACAATTCACACGAGACTTCAGCCAAGAATGAACAGCCACCAAGCATGGAGAGGAGCAGCGTGCAAGCCAGCAAAGGTATGTTTGTTGCACACACCATCTCCTTGAGGGCCCGGCAGGAGGGGTGCATGAGCATCATCGCGGTGGGGGGGGGAGGGAGTGTCATTCCAGGGTGGGTGTCCACTCCGGGTGCCCAATAACATCGGACCACCACTGCTTAGACATCTTGGAAATAACTGGGGAATTCCACAGTCTGAACTATGACCAAAAAGATTAACCATCCAGCACCAGCCAAGACCAGGGAAGTGTGGTGGAACGGTAGCCGTGTTGATCCAAGAGACAATCAAATCATGCAGTTACCATCTTCCACCTACATGAATCAAAATTAGAGGTATGCAGGCAAATAATTTAATCTTGTTTCGCTACATTTACTGCGAAAACATTTGTGTTTCATCACTTCCCAGGTTTCATTAATAGTGCATATTAGAGCTTAATAGTGCACACTAGGGGCAAATAGTGTACACTATTAAGCCAAGGTATGTGCTGTTATGCATGCACCTCACAACTACACGTAAACTGTTCAAGAGTTTCAGGATCTGGTTACAGTGGTAAACCTGAACTTCCCTAGGTTAGTGATCTTAGCAGACTAACTTACATGTTGAAAGTCCAGGCACCATCACCAGCAGTTTGTGACATAATGGCAGCACTAGGATTCACACAAGTTATCAAATTTCTGACCCATGAAAAGGATGATGACATTAAGATAAAACCTTTATCATGGACCATTTTCTGATCAAATTATCCATAAAAGAAACTCTAAAACAGAAAGGCCCTACCAGAATTTGCAAGAAAATTAGAGGCATAATAAATCTGAGTGCTGAGAATTTTAGAGTTCCTTTCCTAACCTCAGGTAGATGAAAAGATGACTACAGTATCAGAGCAGGTTGGCATTTCATAGAAACACAGAAACATGACGGCAGAAAAAGACCACATGGCCAATCTACAGTAGTCTGCTCTTCCATATCAATTACAATAGTCCCCTTCTCTCCTTTAGAAATCTCCTGTGTTTGTCCTATGCTTTCTTGAATTCACATACTGTCCTCATCTATACTTCCTCCACTGGGAGACTATTCCATGCATCTACCACTCTTTCTATAAAGACACTTAGAAATGGCCTCCGAAAAAAATGGCTTCACAAAAGAAGGTCCTATGTCCTATACATAAATGTTCCCTTTGGTTCTCCCCAGAGCTATGTGCTCTTGAGGACAGACAAGGTGCAGCTCTTAATCCAAATCAGTCATACACAGAGGACCTGTGATTAATTAGTTTCAGGTACACAGGGTGTATTAGGGGTATTAGATACACTTTTATTAGTATAAGCATCTACACCAATCCTTATTATATACCGCTTTAAAAGACCTAAACACAAGCTTTAAACTAAGATGCAGTCAGAGGTCCAGCAACGAGATGGGGGTTCTCCAGTCTTTTGCATCGAGTGTCACATGTATGATTATCTCCCAGTTGGTGAGAGGTCCTACATATGCACTAAGTGCAGGGAGCTCTTTGCTCTCAGGGAACGAGTCCGTTCTCTAGAGGCTAGAGTAGCAGACCTGGAAGACATAAGAAAGACAGAGAAGTACATGGACGAGACCTACAGGGATATAGTCCTGAAGTCCCACCTCCAGTCTGGCAGCATCCCTGTTGCCATGGAGGAGAGAGGTCACGTGACAGGAGAGCATCACCCTGGTGTGGCAGGAAGTGATCCTGTAACTAGGACCTGTCCTCCAGGTGATGTAAAACCCTCTCGCACCGAGGACGTTTCTCCAGGGCCATGTCCCCATGAGGGGAGGGTCAGGACAGCTGTTATAGTTGGTGATTCAATCATTAGGAATGTAGATAGCTGGGTGGCTGGTGGACGTGAGGATCGCCTGGTAACATGCCTGCCTGGTGCGAAGGTAGCAGATCTCACGCACCGCCTAGATAGGATCATAGATAGTGCTGGGGGGGAGTCTGCTGTCTTGGTACATGTTGGTACCAATGACATAGGAAAATGTGGTAGGGAAGTTCTGGAGGCTAAATTTAAGCTTTTAGGTAGGAAGTTGAAATCCAGAACTTCCAGGATAGCGTTCTCCGAAATGCTTCCTGTTCCACGTGCAGGACCCAAAAGACAGGCAGAGCTCCGGAGTCTCAATGCGTGGATGAGACAATGGTGCAAGGATGAGGGTTTTGGATTTGTTAGGAACTGGGGAACATTCTGGGGAAAGGGGGGGCTCTTCCGAAGGGATGGGCTTCACCTTAATCAGGATGGGACCAGACTGCTGGCATTAACCTTTAAAAAAGAGATAGAGAAGCTTTTAAACTAGAAAATAGGGGAAAGCCGACAGTCACCCAGGAGCGCACGGTTCGGACAAAGGTATCCTTGAAGGATACTACCAAAAGCAGTGAAGTTCCAAAAGGGAGTATAGTAGCCCAAATGCCCTTGAGTAAGGAGCAGACAGAGCATAAAGATTCCCAATTACCCATGCCTACCAATAGCCAGATTAATATTAATAAAATGCAGTCTCTAAAATGCTTGTATGCCAATGCTAGAAGTCTAAACAATAAGATGGGAGAATTAGAATATATAGCATTAAATGAGAGGTTAGATATGATTGCACTCTCAGAGACATGGTGGAAGGAGGATAACCAGTGGGACACTGTGATACCTGGATACAAACTATATCGTAATGATAGAGCTGAACAAATTGGTGGAGGGGTTGCGCTCTATGTTAGAGAGGGCATTGAGTCAGAAAGGATTAAAGTTTTGCAGGGAACAAAATATGCTGTAGAATCTCTATGGATTGAAATTCCATTTATGAAGGGGAAGGTGATGGCAGTGGGAGTATACTATCGACCACCTGGCCAGAATGAACAAATGGATGATGAAATGCTCAAAGAAATCAAGGAAGCTAACAAAAGCCACAACAGAGTAGTAATAATGGGTGATTTCAATTACCCCGGTATCGACTGGGACAGTGTCACAGCAGGACAAGCTAAAGAGATAAAGTTTCTAGATGAAATAAATGACTGCTTCTTGGAGCAGCTGGTTCATGAACCGACCAGAGGGGAAGCCATACTGGACCTAGTCCTTAGTGGAACGCCAGATCTGGTGCAAGAAATAAGGGTGTTGGGACCACTTGGCAATAGTGATCATAGTATGATCATGTTTGATTTAATCAGTGGAGGACAGATAGTAAAGGAATCCACAGTACTACCTTTTAACTTTCAAAAGGGTGACTATGATAGAATGAGGAATATAGTTCGGAAAAAACTAAAAGGAGCGGTTCCAAAGGTTAAAGACTTACAGCAAGCTTGGGTGTTATTTAAAAATACTATCCTCGAAGCCCAGACCAGCTGTATTCCACGCATTAAGAAAAGTGGAAGAAAGTCCAAAAAACTGCCAGCATGGTTTAAAGGTGAGGTCAGAGAGGCTGTTGCTGCCAAAAGAGCAACCTTCAGAAAATGGAAAAAAGAGCCAAATGATGAAAACTGGAAACAGCACAAGCACTGGCAAGTTAAATGCAAAGCATTGATAAGGCAGGCAAAGCGGGAATTTGAGAAGAAACTTGCTACGGAAGCAAAAACACGAAATAAAGACTTTTTCAAGTACATTCGTAGCAAAAGGCCTGTGAGAGAGTCAATTGGACCATTAGATGATAGAGGGGTAAAAGGGGCAGTAAGAGGAGACAAGGCTATAGCAGAGAGACTGAATGAATTCTTTGCTTCGGTCTTTACTGAGGAAGATGTAGGGGTGTTACCCAAGACTGAAGTGGTATTTAAAGGTGATACTGCAGAGGAATTGAGAGAAATATCGCTACACCGGGAAGATATATTACAACTATTTGATAAACTGAATAGTAGCAAATCACCTGGACCGGATGGTATACATCCCAGAGTGTTGAAAGAACTGAAATATGAGATTGCAGACCTGTTATTGGTAATCTGTGAACTTTCATTAAAATCATCTGTAATACCTGAAGATTGGAGGGTCGCCAACGTAACACCAATTTTTAAAAAGGGTTCCAGGGGTGACCCGGGAAATTACAGACCGGTGAGCCTGACGTCAGTACCAGGGAAAATGGTAGAAGCCATCATAAAGAACAAAATTACACAGCATGTAGATAGTCATGGCCTAATGGGAGACAGCCAACATGGCTTTAGACAAGGCAGATCTTGTCTTACTAATCTGATCTGTTTTTTTGAAGGTGTGCATAAACAGGTAGACAAAGGTGAGTCGGTTGATATAGTGTATCTGGACTTTCAGAAAGCTTTTGACAAGGTCCCCCATCAGAGACTTTTGGCGAAGCTAAAAAGTCATGGGATAGGAGGCAGTGTACTATTGTGGATCGGGAACTGGTTAAAAGATAGAAAGCAGAGGGTAGGGCTAAATGGCCAATATTCCCAATGGAAAAAGGTGAATAGTGGAGTACCCCAGGGATCTGTACTGGGTCCGCTACTTTTTGACATATTCATAAATGACCTGGAAAAGGGAATAACTAGTGAGGTAATCAAATTTGCAGATGACACAAAACTGTTTAAAGTTGTTAAAACCCAAGAGGATTGTGGAAAACTGCAGGAGGATCTGGATAAATTGGAAGACTGGGCATCCAAATGGCAGATGAAATTTAATGTGGACAAGTGCAAAGTTATGCACCTAGGAAAGAACAACCCACACTATAGTTACAAGATGCAAGGCTCCACATTAGAAACCACCACCCAGGAAAAAGATTTAGGAGTCATCGTGGATAACATGTTAAAACCCTCCGCCCAGTGTGCAGCGGCGGCCAAGAAAGCAAATAGAATGCTAGGTATCCTAAGGAAAGGGATGGAGAATAAAACAAAGGATATTATAATGCCTCTGTATCGCTCCATGGTACGACCGCACCTTGAATATTGTGTGCAATTCTGGTCACCGTATCTTAAAAAGGACATAGAGTTATTAGAAAAAGTACAGAGAAGAGCCACCAAATTGGTGAAGGGGATGGAAGGCTACTCCTATGAAGAGAGGCTAAAAAGGTTAGGGCTCTTTAACCTAGAAAAGAGGCGGCTGAGGGGAGATATGATAGAGGTGTATAAATTAATGAATGGAGTGGAACGGATAAACGTGGATAAATTGTTTACGCTATCAGAATATAGAAGGACTAGGGGGCATGTAATGAAGCTACAGGGTAAACTATTTAAGACAAATAGGAGAAAATATTTCTTCTCTCAACGTGTAATCAAACTCTGGAATCTGTTACCGGAGGATGTAGTAAGGGCTGTTAGTATAGCTGGGTTTAAAAAAGGTTTGGACAAGTTCCTGGAGGAAAGGTCCATAAACCACTATTAAAAAGGGACCCAGGATATCAATGCTTGGCCTAGTACAAGCACTGCAGAACCTGTGTCTTTTGGGGAAACTGCTAGGTACGTATGACCTAGATTGGCCACTGTTGGAAACAGGATACTGGGCTTGATGGACCTCGGTCTGACCCAGTATGGCATTTCTTATGTTCTTATGTTCTTATGACAAATGTAGGAAACACAGCAATGTACCACCAAGCCATAAGAGTTGCCAAAAAAGAAAATTTCTCTCAAAGCATTGGAACAAGCTAAAAATTCAGCCAAGTACCTATTCAAAATAGTAAGCAGTCTACTGCAACCTCCACAACAGAAACAGCCTTCCAAGTCACAATTGACTAGCAACACTTTGCCAGCAAAACTAATGGGCTCCATCAGGGCACAAAGACAGTTCCATTGAGCCTACCACCAGCTAAAGAAAAGAACACTTCTTTGTCAACCACCATGCAAGTCATCTGGGACTCATTTTATCAGGTAATGGATGAGGCTCTCAAGAAAATATAGAAAGGTCTACAGCATGCATCCTGCCTCATTGACTCTTACCCAACAAAGATAGTATAGTTGACTAGCAGAGGCCTCATTGAAGGAGCCACAAAAATTGTGAACTCTTCTCTTCTAGGTCAGCTGCCAAAAGCATTCAAAAGGGCTGTTGTGTTTCCCCCTCCTGCAAAAGAACTCTCTTGACCAAGACAAGCCTGAAAAGTATCATTTATTACCAAGCATCCCTTTTTTGGGAAAATGTATAGAACAGCCTGCTGTCAACTCAGTTTTTGGCTAAAAGAAACTGATTAGATCCATGTCAATCTAGCTTCAGACCTGAGTATGGAACAGAGACAGTTCTGTATCCATGCTTGATGATCTCCACAGGAACTGTGACAAGTCATCTGCCTCGATACTAGTGCTGCTTGATTTCTTAGTAGCCTTTAACACTGTGAACCACAATATCATGCTTGCATGGCTAGTAGAAACAGGCATTGGTAGCAGGGCCGCTACTACCTTTTTGGCTGCCCAGTGTGAGTGATTACTGTGTTGTCTCCCTCCCCCCAGCCCAGTAGATCCCAATGGAGCCCTTCACAAACCTCTCTTTGTCCCAACATGATGACAAATTTTCAAGGGCTAGCTGTGTTAATATGCAGTAGCAAAATTGACAGAATTAGATGGTATATTATAGATGATACTTTATAGACTAACCAATTTATTGAGGCCCATTCCTCAATAAATTGGTCAGTCTATAAGATGCCACATGCCTCTGTCATGAGAACATTAGAACTGCCAAACTAGGTCAGACCAAGGTCCATCAAGCCCAGTATCCTGTTTCCAACAGTGGCCAATCCAGGACACAAGTACCTAGCAGTTTCTCAAAAAGACATACAGGTTCCAAAATGCTTGTATTGGGGCAAGCAGTGGATTAGGGTCTTCTTTAATAATTGTTTAGGATCTTTCTTCCACGTACTTGTCCAAACCTTTTTTAAACCCAGCTATACTAATATATACTGACGATGTGATGCTATACTGATGATGTGATGCTGTACACGCGCCTTGATATAACACAACCGGATTTCACTCCACTGGAAGAATGCCTTGACATGCTACAAACATGGCTTCAACAAAACAACATGTCAATAAACCACAAGAAAACAGAGGTCATGTTTATCTCCAAGAAAACCAATTTCATCCCGCCCACCACAGTCGCCCTCAACAAAAACATATATCATACGAAGCCTGCAATAAAATATCTAGGGGTCTTACTAGACAGCAACCTTAAGATGGATAAACACCTCCGAACAATTAACTGAGCCATTTTTTACAAATTGAAAGTTCTTCAACCACTTCGCAATATCCTCGAGAAATCTGACTTCAGAACTGTTGCACAAGCGCTAATCATTCCTCACCTAGACTACTGCAACGCCATTCTACAAGGGCTTCCGAAGAACACCCTAAATATCTTGCAAATGGCTCAAAATGTTGCAGCAAGAGTCATCCTGGAAAAAAGCGTCACAGATCACATAACACCAGTGCTAATGGAACTGCATTGGCTGCCGGTAACCGCCCGCATCATCTTCAAACTACTCATAACAACGTTTAAGCTCATTCACAACATTGCACCCTCCTACCTCGACAACCTAATCACTATGCAACCACACAACAGGAACAGAAGAACCATAAATCTCAACACTCTCTGTGTCCCGATCAGCATAAGATCTGTCAAAGCAGAAACAAGCAATAGAGCATTCACATATACAGCGCCAATCCACTGGAACCAACTCCCACACGAGTTACGACTGACAAATAGCTTGAGTGAATTCAGAAGGAAACTCAAAACTCACTTATTTCAGGCTCACTACAACCCGACCTAAGTGCGACACCTTACCTCAACCAGTTCACTTTTGCCTGCCATGATGACATTCGGAATACCCTCAGCATATGGATTACTGGTATATAATCTTGTATATATGTATATATTACGCCCCTCCCACGCACCTACAATCAAATGTATTTTTAGATTTGTGAACCCCAATTCAATGTACAAAGTATCTAATCACTATTTCCTGTGTTATGTAAATCATTGCTCAATCAAAATGTGTATTTTAAAAATCACTGTATTGTACGATACATTATGATTCTGTAAAGTAAACCGCTGCTGATCGTAGGAAGCAGCGGTATACAAATGTTTACTAAATAAATAAATAAATAAATAGCTTTTACTATATCCTCTGGTAACGAATTCCAGAGTTTGATTACATGTTGAGTGAAAAAAATATTTTCTCTTATTAAAATGGCTTGCACTATAGCTTCATTACTTGTCCCCTAGTCTTTCTATATTTTGATGGTGTAAACAATTCATCTACGATTACCCATTCTACTCCATTCATTAATATATAGACCTTTATCATATCTTCACTCAACCATCTCTTTTCCAGGTTGAAAAGCCCTAACCTTTTTAGCCTCACTTCATAGATGTATCCTTCCATCCCCTTTACCATTTTGGTGGCTCTTCTCTGTACCTTTTCTAATAACGCTATATCCTTTTTAAGATACGGCGACCAGAATTGCACACAATATTCAAGGTGCAGTCGCACCATGGAACAATACAAAGGCATTATAATATCCTTTGTTTTATTTTCCATTCCTTTTCTTATAATACCTAGCATTCTATTTGCTCTCTTGACCGCCACTGCACATTGGGTGGAGGGTTTCACCATGTTATCCACAATGACGCCTAAATCTTTTTCCTCGGTGGTGGTTCCTAATGTGGAACTTTGCATCATGTAACCATAGTTTGGGTTGTTCTTCACTAGGTGCATAACTTTGCATTTGTCCACATTAAATTTCATCTGCCATTTGGACATTCAGTCTTCCAATTTATCAAGGTCCTCTTGCAATTTTTCAAAATCCTCATGGGTTTTAACAACTTTGAATAATTTTGTGTCATCTGCAAATGTGATTACCTCACTTGTTATTCCCTTTTCCAGGTCATTTATTATTATGTTAAAAAGCAGTGGACCCAGCAAAAATCCCTAGGGTACTCCACTATTCACCTTTCTCCATTGGGAAAATTGGCCATTTAGCCCTACCCTCTGTTTTCTATCTTTTAACCAGTCCCTAATCCACAATAGTACACTGTCTCCTATCCCATGACCTTTTAATTTTGCCAAAAGTCTCTCATAAGGGATCTTGTCAAAGGCTTTGTGAAAATTCAGATACACTATATCAATCAACTCATCTTTGTCTACCTGTTTATTCACATCTTCAAAAAAACATAACAGATTAGTAAGACAAGACCTTCCTTGGCTAAAGCCATTTTGGCTGTCTCCCATTAAGCCATGACTATCTACATGTTCAGTAATTTTGTTCCTTATAATGGTTTCTACCATTTTTCCCGGTACTGACATCAGGCTCACCGGTCTGTAGTTTCCTGGATCACTGCTGGAACCCTTTTTAAAAATTGGTGTTACATTCGCCAACCTCCAATCTTCAGGTATTACAGATGATTTTAATGATAGTTCACGGATTACTAATAGCAGGTCTGCAATCTCATATTTCACTTCTTTCAACATCCTTGGATGTATACCATCTGGTCCAGGTGATTTGCTGCTCTTCAGTTTATCAAATAGTTGTAAAACATCTTCCCAGTGTATCAATATTTCTTTGATTTCTTCTGCGGCATTGCCTTTAAATACCATTTCAGTCATGGGTAACATCCCTACATCTTTCTCAGTAAAGACTCAAGCAAATAATTCATTCAGTCTTTCCGCTATGGCCTTGTCCCCTCTTAAGTGCCAATCTTACCCCTCTATCATATAATGGTCCAACTGATTTTCTCACATGTTTTTTGCTACGAATGTTCTTGAAGAAGTCTTTATTATGCATTTTTGCTTCCACAGCAAGCTTCTTCTCAAATTCTCTCTTTGCCTACCTTATCAATGCCTTGCATCTAACTTGCCAGTGCTTCTGTTGTTTCCAGTTTGCATTATTTGGCTCCTTTTTCCATTTCCTGAAAGATGATTTTTTGGCAACAGCCTCTCTGACTTCACCTTTAAACCATGCTGGCAGTTTTTTTTGCACTTCCTTCCACTTTTCTTAAAGTGTGGAATACAGCTGGTCTGGGCTTCCAAGATAGTATTTTTAAACAACACCCATGCTTTATATAAATCTTTAATGTTTGCAACTGCTCCTTTTAGTTTTTTCTTAACTATTTTCCTCATTTTATCATAGTCTCCCTTTTGAAAGTTAGTACTGTGGATTTCCTTACCATTTTTCCTCCATTTATTAAATCAAACGTGATTATGCTATGATCACTATTGCCACGTGGCCTCAACACCCTTACTTCTTGCACCAGATCTGGTGTTCCACTAAGGACTAGGTCCAAAATGGCTTCCCCTCTGGTCGGTTCATGAACCAGCTGCTCCTAGAAGCACTCATTTATTTCATACCCCCATAAAGACATACCTTGTTATTCCCAGCCATGCCAGATACTCTACCTCCTTTCTGTCTGCTGCATATCTCATCTGAACCATGTACATGGTGGCTGGGTTGTGGAATGCACACTGGTACAGGCCTGGGTGAAAAGTGATGCGGAGAAAACTGTCCATGCTAGTATTCCAGGCATATATAACTGAAGATATGGAAGCACCCATTTCCAGAAAAGTCTACAGGGTCGCCAATTTTCAAATATTTCCGTTTCCAATGGGAGTTGTCTACGTGGGCGTGGGTCCGTAGTTTGAACATGCATCACGCAATTGTGGGTTCAAACAAGGAAATGACTACTAAAATGCCAACTAGGAAATGCAATTTCATTGAGGGGGAGCTAAGCCTCATGTTAGAAGAGGTCCTCACTCATCTGAACATCCTGATTGGCAAGGATGGCACACGGATGGGTGCATATGAGAAACAGCAGCAATGGCTACCCTCTGCCGAAAACTAAATGCCATATATCTCAACAAGAGGAACATTGAGGACCTGAAGCAGAATTGGAGGCAGGTTCACCATGACACAGCAAAGAAGGCTAGATGCGTGGGCCCAGATGGACATCCGGTAACCCTGATGGAGCTGGATCAGAGTGTCCTGGCCACCCCTGACCCTGCCACAGTCGAAGGGGTGGAAGCACTGGACACATCACAGGCTTTCAGAGGAGCCTACTGAGGGGCTACAAAATGTTTCTCCCGTTTATACCCTGGTAGAGTTCCCCACCTGTATCTCCTGCTCACAGTGCACACCATTCCACCCACACCATCTGCATAATGCTCCATATTGTGGTCCCGGTGCTTTGCACAAACACTCTGATGGTATCTGCTTTATAGGGCTTTGGCTGGACAGAAACACCCCCTGCTGTGCATATGCTGATATTTGCATTGCTTCATCACCCCATTCCTGTTCCACTTACAGCACTGGCCTATACTTCCCAACACATGACTTGTCCTTGCAAGGCTCAGAGGAAAGAGTGATGGGAGGTTGTCACATGATCACAGCACTGCTACCCTGTGACACGGCTCCTCCCTAGAGCCTCCTGACACTGTTAAGGTGTGCAGGACAGGGCTTTTGTACTCCAATATTAGGTTCCCTTTTGGCCTGTAGAACATTTCTGGTTATGTTGTACAAACAATGCCATAGCAAGAATGATCCAGACATGGTATATTGGAGCTGACATTTCACTTAGGGAGTGGGGGAGGGGGGTTCTGCTGACCCAGATGGGGGCATGTTTGGTGGGTACAAAAGAGGTATCTTGCATCAACTGCAACTGTAAACCTGTTATTACAGTCGTGTGTCTGAGCATGGTCGCAGACCTGATCTGTAACAGTACTACAGCTGCTATGTTGGTAGCAGAGCCACTGTCACCAACTCACCATGTGATCTATGTGGGTGTTGCACATAACCTTTCTGTGCTGTGGTGTTACATTCCTGTGTCCTGGGTCGCACAGGGTTTGTGTGGTCTGCGCTTCAGCATGATATCTGATGAACTGTACAGGCTCATGACCTAGTACTGCTGCTCCCTGCTGTGTGTTTCAGATACATTTCCATACTCCTTCCCAACAGTCTTTTCATTGCAATGCAATGATAGCATGTATTGGAGAGTGATATGGGAGATGTTACAGCCCCACTGCATTTCCCCTTCGTTCATCAGTGACAGAACAGACAGGTTAGGGCCATGGCTTAATGGCTGTGAGGACATACGTATACTTCCAATTAGTCAGTGCTTGCTTACATTTCCTAGGAAAAGGTTACTTTTGTAACTGTCTAAACTAGTGGCAATGCCATTCTGGGTTTGCCATGCACGCAGCGCTTTCCACTTCTCTCCAGTATAGAGCTGAGAGCTAGTCTACCAATGTGGATACAGCAAGAGAGATCAGTCACAGATTTTGGGGTTGAGCAGTGGGAATCTGTTGTGGCTTGGTTGTCATGGTACATGCCTTACAACCTGAGATAAGTCATTTGAGGCCTTCTCACAGCATGTATCTGGTGTAAAATATATATATATATATATATATATGCAGATTAGATAGCAATTTGTGGGACTGTGCAGATTGTGAGATAGCATGTTCTGATCCGCACTGCCTTTTTACAGAGACTAGCATTGCACAATGGGACAGCAGTCCTATCTAACAATTTGGCCCTGTGCCGATGGGGTCAACTGTGTCATGTTGATAGCTGATACAGTGATATCCTTCTATGGGTGACTGGCAGATCCTACCGTGTGGCTAACATAATTGCTCTGTGTATTCACAGGTGCTAATGCTGCTGAGCAGGAACTGGGAATGACCTCTGGTGAACCTCCCTCACACACCCTGCAGGATACAGCCACCTCTGCTGCAATGCTCTCAGCCACTGCCCATGGGAAGGAACATGATGCTTCCTCTGGCCAGCTGGGGAGACAGGAGATGATGACATAGAGCTCCTCGCACCATCACTGGGTCCCCAAGAAAAAGCAGCATGGGAATTGCCAGGATCCACACGGCAGCGCCAGAATCTCAAGAAAGTTAGTCCAGTGTGCAGCAAGGTTGCTGTCATAAAATGAGGAACAGCAGGCATGGTCATGTGCAAAGCTGGAACTGTTGCAGTAGAATGTGGCATTCTAGGGATGCCAGATTCCAGCCGCGGAACATCTGGACCAGTCAATTTGCCTCCTGCAGCAAACAGTGTTGAGTTCCTGAGGGAGCTGTGCCAGAGCTGCACCTGCTTGGTCCACACCCCGAGTCCAGTCTCATGCACTTGCCAACCAGTGGCCTTAGGCCCTACCCATGGTGACTCCACTCCAGATGCACCTCTGCTACCTCAGCTACAACCACTGCGGGAGCAGTCTCTGGGCCAAGCTCCAGCTCTATCAACACATATGCCACCATAAGGCAGGGCTCCACTTCTGCCACAGCCATGACACAGCCTCCAATATTCTGGGGCCTGTTCCTCAGGCCAGGGGGCCTGCCATAATCTTTCCTGTATTTTTTTATGCTATTGAGGAGGCGAGTGGCCAGAGTGACAGCTCAAATTCAAGAAGCACATCATCCACCCTGAACGTAGTTGTGAGGCAGGCACAGGTGCATGTACTCTCTGCGAGGGGGAGGGGCAGGGTCTGGGGGGCAGGCAAAGAAATTGTAACCATGTTTGTATGAAGGAGGGGATTTGGTGCTTGTTCTGTGTGGAGGATGGTGGTATATGTGGGGAGAGTGATGGTTTCACATGGGTTTGGCTGTGGGGTGTGGGGGTGTGAGGGATGCGGGGGTGTGAGAGATGTGGGGGAGTGGGTGGGCTAAGGTGGGGGTGCAGGGGAAGGGGCATGATGTCCTTTATTTACACAATAAAAAAATCATTGCAAAAAAAGAAAATAAAACAAACTAAAACAATGAACACTTTTGCGTCAAATGATTTTTTAGCCATTGGTTCACTCTTGGTTATTTCTTTCCTGTTAACATCCAGGGTTACCCATTGTAATTACACTCACAATACTGCATTCTGCCACTACTGTAGGTCTTGACCTCGGAAATATGTCACTTGTGGTAAGAAACTACACCTTCAGGTGAAATGTGTGTGGTTCAGGGTTTGTTTTGCCACCACTTCCCTTCGGTATGCCTGGCCAATGGGCACTTGCAGAGCTACTTCCATATCAATGTCACCATCCTTCATTGGTATCTCTGGGCCATCTGTCAGGGGTTGCCTTCGCCATAGCACATAGTTATGCAGCAGACAGCATACCATGAATATCTGACACACCTTGGCAGCTTGTACAGCAGTTCCCCTCCAGAGCAATTGAGACACCTGAAGTGGCTCTTCAGTTGCCCATATGTGTGCTCAGTGATTCTACTAGTGCTTCTGTGTGGTCTGTTCTATCACTCATCTGCTGGCGAACTGGAATGCACGATAGGGGTCATCAGCCAATGGCTCAGGGGGTTTCCTCTGTCACCTGCATAGTCATGGGAGAGAACAACCAGATGTCAGAGATATGAGGGAGAAGCGGCCTAGTGGTTGGGGCAACTTACCTCAGGCCAGAAGGTCGGGGGTTCAAATCACACTAGAGGACAGCAACCTTGGGCCGGAAGGACTGGGGTTTCTAGTCCCACAGGTGTTCCTTGTAGTCTTGGGCAAGCCACTTAACTCTCCATTGCCCATGTTCCCTGTAAAATAGTTATCTCCAAGTTATAATGCCCTGTTCAATGTAATTTCAGTTTGTTCAATATAAACCACCTTGATATCATGAAAGGCAGCATATAAGAAATGTTACATAAAATAAATAAATAAAATGTGGCAAGGTCAATTGAGAAGCAGTGTGAGGACCACATGTAGGAGGCACAGGATCATGATGTGTGAGAGTACGGTCAGCAATAGTACCAGGGCTGGCCCTGGAGTTGGTCCAAAGTGTTGGAGTCCTAGGTAAAGCTCAAGCTTTACACCCCCTATGGCTGTCAACATCCATAGGTTGCTGCCCTAGACAACCACCTGGCTTTCCTAGTGATTGGGCCATCCCTGATTAGCACCCAGTGAAATAGTAGCACTTAGACCTTTGCTGACCCATATCACTAGAGGGACAGACGTGTTCGCCTGTACAAAGCATGATCCTTGCCATCCATCACACCAGCAAGGGAATCTTCCCTTTGAGAGAGAGAGTAGGATTATTGGTTACAAGGCCTCTGGAACACTCCACCCACCTACTTTGGGGAGCTGGTGCATCCTGTGCTCTACCTTTCCATTCTAGTCACAGGGTTACTGCTTGGGGATCAGGTATATTTCATTGCTGGTGGAAAATACAGTCCCCCTGGTGAGGCCTGTGTGGGGAAGGGAGGGGGATCTCTGTATCATCTTAAACTTGTATAGATTCCAGACTGGCTGAGGATATAGGATTCATGGCAATCCAGGGAATCTTGCCACAATATTGGTTATTTCGCCCAGTGCATTGCACACAATTTCATATTCATGGAGTGGAAGGATTTCGGGTTGTGGCCTGAAGGCCACATGCATACAGTCAATCAAATCCAACACAGAGGGGAACCCAGCCACTTCATGGAACTGAACTATTGTCTGATGCCTCTGCTGTGCTGTGTGTGGAAATGCTATGTAATCTGAGGCATGCATCACGAAAATGCTCAGAAAGTGGGTGATGAACCTGGACACTGCCACCTGGCTCTGACCTGCAGCAGCTGCCAGCACAGTTTGGAAGGTACCTGTTGCCAGAAAGATGAGTGCTGTTGTCGCCTTTAGATGCACAGGCAGGGCCTGTCCACTGTGTGTTATGGCAGTGAGATGGGGCTCCATCTCCAAGCACAGCTGATGTATGACTGCCCTATCGAAGTGGAACCTGATCACACTGAGGCAGATTCCATAGATGCTGGCTAGCTCCAGCAGAAATATTTATATCGGGCTCATGCACGCACATGACCATGGGCTGTAAACTTGTCTACCGCCCTTGAATGCGAGCAGCGGAGAAACACATCCCCCACTAAAATGTGACATGGGTGGATGCTGAACTCAGGTTGTCCATTCCCATGCTCCCCGTATTCTGGAAAAATGCATGTTTCCGAGCATGCAAATCACCGCAAGATAACCATGAAAGCCATGCCCCTCGGTTAAAACTTGCATCTCCTAAGTTGCTGTTCTCACTGACTGTTGTGCTGATGCAAATGAGACATTAATAGTGATGATACATATATACTGTTGCAAAGCAGACCAAGTATACCAGTCTGCCTCATGCCCAGAACACTGGAAAGTAAGCTCATGACATACCTTGCATCTCACATTACTTGGCAGTAGAACATTGCCTCCGTTATTCTTATATAGGTCATCTCTATACAAACACTCCTTAAAATGCTATGTATGGACACTTACCAACCTCACAACAACCTAAACTAACTTTCCAGTTCCCCAAAGAATGCATTACATAGCTGAGCAACACAACTATGCTCCTCCAGTGACTGGCTTTCTGGCTATGGCATCTATTTCTCATGCAACTTGGTACTTGCATTTCTCACAGCATCTCTCTACATGGGGCTACAGTGCTCCCAGTCAATGACCGCTCTCTGTCTTGGCTTATTTTGATCTATATACATCTGCTATCTGTGGGGCAACCACAGTCTGCTTTGTGGCACTGAGCCCCTGCTCAGACCTGTGTGGGCATGGGAGGGGATCCTTGTGCCATCATACCAAGTAGCTAGCCTCCAGATATATCAGCACTTTCACAGCTTGCATAGATCCTGGACTGGGTAAGGATGGCGGCCTCATGACACAATCTGGGGAATGTTGGCACAACATCAGTCTTGTATTATTTTAGAAGTCTCAATACTTTTTGATCCCACCTTGTATCTCTGCATAATTGTAAGTGTCTGGTTAGACTTTATCTTACATGCAGAAGTAATTAATATGCTTTTGAAAAATATGGGGGTTATTTTAGTAGTCAGTCATGCTTTGGATGTCTGAAAATGGCTATACAGCATCTCTGGAGCCATTCTAGAAAGCCGTTCGAAAGATGTCCCTGGCGTGAGGACATCCAAATTGGAATGGCATAGGAGTGTCCGAGGCATTCCCAAAAACCTGGACATTCTCCCCCAATTTCAGAAACACGCTGCATGTCCTAAGCCACGTCCAAGTTTATACTTTCCAGGCACGAATAGGCATCGGAAAAGTGCTCATTTTGCCAGCCAAACATCCAGAGAGTGTGGAGAAGGAGGTACTCTCATATCTCCCATATTTTCCATGTTAACAACAAACACTGGCTGGGAATGCAAGCTCTTGTTTTCATTTTGGCATGCTGATGGACATCTCTGTATGCAACTTAGCATGAGGTAGACACCCCACGACACATTTTTGTAGCGGGGACATCTATGTGGACACTGGTGCAGGTGTCCATGTTGGCGGCATCTATGTTTCTAAAATCAGGCCAAAACATAGGTGTCCCTGGTATTTTTCTACATGTTTTGCCGGGGACTAAAATAACCTCCATAGCTTTGCCCTCTACGTTCAAGTAAAACTCCAAACATTTTGATGCACACTTTAATTGTAGCATATCTACTTTTACAATGATAGTTACATAAGGCTCAAATTTCATCAATGAAATAAATTTCCTTAGTGAACATAAAATATAGACTATTACCATCGATATTCTATATTGCAATAGATATCAGATAATCATACCTAACATTATTGAAATCTGTAATCCTCCTACAGCTGTCAAGTTTAACAAAAGTTTCCAAAATCTTACAGGGAAAATGGTAGTAACATTTTCAGTATACAAATAGCATATATTTTGCCAAACATGTTTTTCTTAACTTGTTTTTTTTATACATCTGCCAAGAAATTGTCAATGGTTAAAATATGGTTGTCCTCTAAAATGAATCATTAGCGCACTGCATCTCCAGCCCAGGTTCTTTTCTGCTTTATCAGTTTGACTTAATCTACTTTCAGATGCATGAGTTATTTTTAGCTACAGCTGAGAGATTTTTGCAATTCAGATTGCCTATCTGGAAGTAACATTGAAATAGCAGCAGTTTACATGTTGTTTGAAATGTATTTTAACTATGGAAACTTTGATAGCAGGATATTCAGCTATTCAGGTTATTTGAGTGGAATCAATTATACTGCATACATATACACATGGAGGCAGATTCTGAAATGTGCATGGCCAAGCCATCTGGACGCACAAAAAACTGGACGGGATCAGTTTGTACCCAATTCCGCAACTCCTGGAGCTAGATGTTCCCACGGTGGCATAATTGGGCACTTAGACGGCCCATCGTGTACCTGATTCACTTGCGAGAGCTTGCCCGGCATCTACATGTCCAGCCCGCACAATTCTCTGGCTAATGTGCTGGTGCAGTGGCGACTCATCACCATGGCACTGGTATGTCCAGCCAGAGCCACCGATGGCCCAGACACAGAGCAGCCCTGTTTTCCCACTGGCTGACCCTTGGTGTGGGCCCCCAAGGCCAGGATTGGACAGCGGGAGCCCTCCTGTGGCATCAGAATGATGCAGGGGGAGTGCAGGCCGCACAAAACACATTGCCCGACATTTATTCCACCTTCGGGGTGGAATAGGCCAAGTGTCTAACGTGCTGGCAGGGAACATATAGAGTCATGAACTAAATTGCCTCTGTACGTCCAGCCGCCTGGGCAGTCCCCTGCCTCACTCATGCTCCGCCCCCTACCACCCCCATCCAGTGCTCCCTACACATCCTCTGTGTACGTGAGGGGAGCGCAGGGCCCATAACCATGACCAGGGATTGTGCGCGAGTTGGACGATCAGCACGGACGTCCATCCCCACTATTCATTTACTGGCATGACCACCATAGACTTTACACATAGGGAGGAGTGGCCTAGTGGTTGGGGCAAGGTACTTCAGGCTGGAAGGTCGTGGGTTCAAATCCCACTAGAGGACAGCAACCTTGGGCCGGAAGGACTGGGGTTTCTAGTCCCACAGGTGCTCCTTGTGGTCTTGGGCAAGCCACCTAACCCTCCATAGCCCATGTTCCCTGTAAAATAGTTATCTCCAAGTTATAATGCCCTGTTCAATGTAATTTCAGTTTGTTCAATGTAAACCACACTGATGCAGAATAGCACGATATATAAGAGAATGTAAATAAATAAATAAATACATGTGCATATGTATACATCACAAGCAAAATTCAGGATAAGGGACTGGACAAGGGGTTCTCAACCCAGTCCTCGGAATAACCCTAGCCAGTCAGGTTTTCAGGATAGCCACAATGAATATGCATAAGAGAGATTTGCATGCACTGCTTCCTTTGTATGCAAATCTCTCTCATGCATTTTCATTGTGGTTACTCTGAAAACCTGACTGGCTAGATACATCTCGAGAACTGGATTGAAAACCCCTGGACTGGACTAATGAAGAACATAGGGAGAAAATATATGTTTCTACCTTTGGCTGGCTGATAGGCAAGGAGGCAATATTCAATCTATCCACCTAGATGGAAAGGGCGAGCTTATATCCAATTTTCACAGTGAAAGCTCTTCCATACTTACCTTTTGAAAATTGTCCACTGGCACAAAGTACCACAGACTGCATTTTCTTACATAAGAGTGAATTTAAAAGGAAAAAAATAATGTGAATAGATATGAAAATATAAAAATGTGCTCTCTTCCCCCTCCCCCCACCCAATAATGGTAAAAGGTATGCATGCCACTAAGGTGACATTAGTTGCACCCGTGATTTCAGTAAAACCAGCAGGTAACCATACATTGCGGATGTCACCACACTCCAGCCACAGCGTGCTCACTCAAGTGACTAACGGATGGTCTGCAGATAGTGCAGGAAATTAATGCTCTATTGAAAGTTGCCCCATGGCAGGTTATCAGCTAGTGCACCTTAGTAGACAGACCTCTTAAATTCTTCCAGGCAAAAACATGTCTATCTAAATCTCATAGTGCAATATTTATGGCTTTTAAAGTAGAAATCCTGAAAATGTTATGATTAAACTCATTTCCAAATGATTCACTTGTGTACCAAAAGACATAGTAAAAGTCCTCTATAACATCAACCACTCCAATCATTTTAAAACTGCTAGTACCCCATTTCAAAGCATAGTAAGGCTAAGGAAACCTAACATAATTGCTTAAATTAAAAATGTGCAGTCACTTTTTATGTATTATATACAGTTGTGGTCAACATTATTGGTACCCTTGCATTTTAGGTATGTTTTGTACAATATCTTCAGAAATAATTGGAAATATTCCAATTGTATGTCATCATGATATTTTAATTGTATGTTCAAAGGTATACAAGAAAAAAAATGTCTGTGCAACTTAGACATAGTAATTTCTGAGAAAAATTCAAAATAGGTATTTTTGGATGTATGAGGGGGGCTGATAAGATTCTGGTCTTGTAATGAAATAGAAAGCTACTGGCACACTTCACTTCCAGAGGTCCAAATGATCTCTCTGCAGTTTGATCCAAAAGTACGAAAGAATGGTTAAAAAGGAACAAATGGATTGTTTTAAATTGGCCAGCAATGAGTCCTGATCTCAATCCAATCGAGAACCTTTGGAAAGAGCTAAACTCTGCCATTGGTAAGAGGAATTCTGAAAATATTCATGAGCTGGAACAAATCACAATTGAAGAGTGGGAGAAGCTACCAGCAGACAGATGTATGAAACTTATAGATGGCTACATTTGGAGGCTGTCATCACTGCCAAGGGTTGTGTAACCAAATATTAGTGCAGGGTGCCATTAATCCTGTCCATTTCATTTTATAAAGCAAAATTGAAGAGAGATCATTCAGACCTCCAGAACAGAAGTGTGCCCGTAGCTTTCTATTTCATTACAAGGCCATAGACTTATCAGTTCCTCCCCTCCTCATATGTTTTGGGTCACTGTCCTGCTGCAGGACCCATGACTTTGACCCAGATCTAGCTTTCTGACATTAGACAGCACATTTTGCTACAAAAAACCTTAGTAGTCCTCTGACTTCATGATTCCTTTAGCACATTTCAGGCCTCCAGTTCCTGAGGCTGCAAAACAGCCCCACAACATTATGGAACCTCCACCGTATGTAACTGTAGGAAGGGTATTTTATCCTTATAAGATCCATTTCTTCACCTGTAGATGTATCGCTGGTCTGCATTGCCAAAGAGCTCATAACATTTTCCCAGAAGGATTGTGGTTTCTCAAGGTGGGTTTGGGCAGAGATCAGATGTGCCTTTTTATGTCTGTCTTTGAGCAGTGGGGTCCTCTTTGGCCTTTGCCTATGAAGTCCTCCATTGTTTAGTGTGCGGCGTATGGTGCGGGTTGAAACCAACACTCCAGATTGCTTCAGGCCAGCCTTATGCCCCTTTGGATGTTGTATGTGGTGCTTTTCAAACAGTTTGCCCTAACCTTTGAAGACTTCTTTGATTAATTTTCCTCTTCTCACCACATCCTGGGAGGTTCTTGACAGTTCTGTGAGCAGAAAACGTCTTAACAACATTGCAAATTGTAGACACAGGAATTCCAAGATCATTGGAGAAGGCCTTGTACCCCCTTTGATGTTTGGTGATAATGTTTTTTCTGACAGTCTCAGGTAGCTCTCTTGTCTTCACCATTGTGAAAATGACCATTTTAAACATTAGAGCCATCATTCATTAGTTGATTCAAGTCATGTGAGTACTGACAATCGATCACAGGTGGGTTTAATTTTACTGCTATGGGAATGTGTTTTTTCTGTTCAAACTGATTTGAATTGTTTATAAGGGTGCCAATAATCATGCCCTACAACCATTACTAAGAGAAACCCCAATCTAATACATTTTTTTGTTGGAACTTACACCATGAAGAAATAAGTTCAACAAAAAAATGTATTAGATTGGGGTTTTTCTTAGTAATGGTTGTAGCAAATTTGTGGGAAACACATTTGGGTTTATGGGTTAGGATAATAATCATGTCCTGGCGATGTCCAATTATTTGGTCTGACCGAGGTATGGCATTTCTTATGTTCTTATGTAACATAAGAGATGCCATACTGGGTCAGACCAAAGGTCCATCAAGCCCAGTATCCTGTTTCCAACAGTGGCCAATCCAGGTCACAAGTACTTGGCAGGCTTCCAAAAGGTAGACCGATTCCATGCTGCTTGTCTGGGGGTAAGCAGTGGCTTTCCCTGGTCCTCGTTAATAATGGTTTATGGACCTTTCCTCCAGGAGATTGTCCAAATCTCTTTTAAACCCAGCTACACTAACAGTTTTTACAACATCCTCTGGTAACAAATTCCAAAGTTTGATTACACGTTGAATTAAAAAAATATTTCCTCCAATTAGTCTTACATGTGCTACATTGTAGCTTCATTGCATGTCCCCTAATCTTTGTACGTTTTGAAGGAATAAACAACCAATCTATATTTACCCTTTCCAAGGTGAAGAGTCCTAACCTTTTAAGCCTCTCCTCATAGGGATATCCTTCATCCCCTTTACCATGTTAGTCGCTCTTCTCTGTTCCTTTTCTAATAACGCTATATCCTTTTTTATAATATAATGACCAGAACTGCACACAATATTCAAGTACAGTTGCACCATGTAGCAATAGAGAGGCATTATATTATCCTTTGTTTTATTCTCCATTCCTTTCTTTATGATTCCTAGCTTTCTATTTGCTTTTATAGCCACCACACACACCGAGAAAAGGGTTTCAATGTATTATCGACAATGGCACCTAGATTCTTCTCCTGGTTGGTGATTCCTATTTTGCAACTTTGCACCATGTGACTATAATTTGGTTTGTTCATGCTAAGTACGTAACTTTGCACTTGTCTA
The DNA here is from genome assembly GCA_033557465.1 of Ichthyophis bannanicus. NCBI lineage: Eukaryota > Metazoa > Chordata > Amphibia > Gymnophiona > Ichthyophiidae > Ichthyophis > Ichthyophis bannanicus. The sequence goes on along the minus strand of CM066036.1, from coordinate 176,055,097 downwards.
CATTAAATTCCATTTACCATTTGCATACCCAATTTCTCTAGGCCCTCATGCAATTTTTCACAATCATTTTGTGATTGAACAACTTTGAATAACTTTTTGTCTTCTACAAATTTGATCACCTCACTCATTGTTTCCATTTACAGGTCCCAGGAGGCACCAATTCACAAAGATACTGTATACACATGGAAAAAATTTGTGAGAGAATCCTGGCAACTTACATGTGTAATTACCAGCATTTCACATGTCAGCACTTACATATTGATTTTGGCCACTTTAAAAAAAAGGTAGATATGCAAGCACTCTTAATCAATTACAAAGCACTCGGGGCCCAATATCCAAAGGCCCTTCCATGGGTAAGTTCCTTAGTTACCCATGTAAGGGCCTTATCCAGGATATTCAAAGGGCACCTGCATGGGTAGTGCCCTTGGAATATCCCGGCTAAGTCCCTAACATGCCCACATGCTGCCCGCATAGCATTGGGGCATGTTAGGGGCATTCTAGGGTACAGCGGGGATGGAGGAAGGTACTATACAGGTAAAATCTCACCTATCTTTAAGACGCAGAGGCTGTGCAGGTAGCAACAAAAATCGCTGCTACCTGTGTGGCCCCTGCGACTGCCGGGCGTCCAGGCTAACCTGAATATTCACTTCTGCCAGCATGGAAGTGAATATCCGGGCGGGGGGGGGGGGGAGGGGGTTGGCGGGCAGGCTATGCACCGCCGCGGCGTATAGCCTGCCCAGCTCAATATTGGACCCTCTATGTTTACCTCATAACTTGGAGGGGGAAACAAACATTGGGGGATTAAGGGGGGTTAAGCTCTCCTGTAAAGGGCTGGCAGAAATGAACACTTCTCGTTCATGGCAGGGAACAGGTATAAATCCAGACATGGACAATTTCAGCCTTAAATATTGCATGTTTTTGTGCTCATACATAAATATGCAACATTTAATAAGTCTCCTAATGTAACCCCCTTAATATGTAACTCTTGCTCCATGATGTTGTCACATTTCAGGCCTCAGAGGGCATGCCTGAAAATGCACATGGATGAGAGCACCCCGTGTGCTTTTGCATCTATCTGCTAAAGCCTAATCAGGATCTAATAATGCCTCAATAAAAATGTGGATCAATGCTAATTTTCAGGCCCTATATACTCAAGTGTGGTAAGGTTCTTCAGCTGCCATATATTAACTGCTTGGACTAATGTGTGGTAACTGCAAAAGCCTCTGTGTTAACTTTGGGCGCATTCACAGCATTTTGCTTTTCAGTCAAAGCAGAAGAAATTATTTTACTATACATTCTCTGAATTGCAGCCACAGTAATGCAGCTATACCTCACTGAGCTGTGCTGTCTGCCACGCTAACGATTAATTCACATTAGGGGCAAATGTGGAAATTACTGCACGCTAAGGCTGTGCATTAGCTGCTAGTTTAAGCCCATGCTCATGGGTTCTGAACCCAGTCCTCGGGACACATCTAGCCAGTCAGATTTTCAGAATAAGCACAATGAATATGCATTATGCATGAGAGAGATTTGCATGCAGTGCCTCTGTTGCAGGCATCGTTCTGACCAGTTGCGCAGGCAGCAATCTAGGCAAGTTAGGAGAAGCAAATTATACATTCCTCCCTTTACCAAGATCAAGCTGCAATCCAATGTCCAATTTACTTTCTTTCGTCTTGCTGCCAATTAGGTGAGTTGTCTACAAATACTTCTACAGCTCTTTCCTTTTTAGCTTGCCACAGCATGTTTCATTTGCTCATTAAATTTCTTGTTCTTAGGTCTATTACCATTCATTATCTACCCTGAACTACATCTACAGTTGAGGAACTTTAATTATTTAGGGGCCCTTTTACTAAACCCCGCTAACTAGTTAATGCACATGTTAGACTGCAGTAGCTGGCTGCGGTGAATGCTAAAGCATACTGTTATTGGCCATTGCTTAGCATCAAGTAGGTGGGTTAGAGGCAGCGTTTAAGTGTGGAGAGAGCAATTGTGGTGTGGGCAGTTGTCACGTTCTCATCGGAAATGTGGCATTTAGCGCAAGTGCACATTCAAAACCTCTATGGGCATCACTAGGTGCACCCACGGTAACTGTAGCACACATTAGCATTCGCATCTGCGCATTCACTGCAGGGACTTTGCTGGTCATGCCCCCCACGTGCATACTGTTATTTAAAAGGGCCCCTTAATCCTATTGTAGCCAGTTAGGTGACTTCCGATTGTCTTCTCTCCTGACTAATGAACTCCTATCTACAAATCTAAAAAGACACCATGCATGCCAATATGTAAGCCATTATATCATAAAATATATATAAACCACCACTAGGGGTTAAGCGGTCAAACGAGGAGGAAGCGTCATCATTTTCCAGATCTTCCTTATTTGCCAAGTAATCTCAGAGTACTGCCACTAGGAGTCAACCAGCAGGGATCATAGCCATCATTTTGAACCCAGCCAGCAAGCGGATGAGAGCGGAGGGGGATCACTCCTGTTCTATGCTCTAGACCACCAGGAACGCCCGGTAAGTGCGGTCAAGTTGGGGATGCTCGCAGAGGGTGGGGTTGTGATTGGGAGGAGTTCTGAATGGGGTATGTGTATGGGTGAAATGTGATTGGGGGTGTAGGGTCTGGCTTGGGGATCTAATTTGGGGGGTCTTGCATCATGGAGCGGTTGAGATATGCCATCGGGGGAGGGGGTGAGCATCTCCTCAAGCAGGGTTTTTTTTTCCTTAGTGCTGGGCAATATTAAATGCATTGGCATATTGTGTGAGAGCATCCATGCTATCTGCGCTTTAGCAAACAGGCCCCATAGTTAGTTGCTGTGCGTCACTATTGTTTCCATAGCATCACTGTAAATTATTAAAAGCTAATAAAATACATGTCTACAATTCTCAAGGATCTCACCCAGGATCTTAGATACTGAGTAATGAAAATAACATGAAAAAAATAAAATAATCTCACTGCATAATTCTAATGAATATATTATGCAATCAGGTTCTGTTATTTTTCCTATGATTACTCAAAATGATGAATGCATAAATATTAAGGGACATAAAGACAGCGGACAAGAGGTTTTCTTTAAGTTCTGTCTATGCAGAGAACTTTAGTGGCCACTTAAAAATCATATGCTGAAATCTAGTCAAGACAGCAACATTCTCATTTCTGCTTTTGCTGAAGGTGCTGTAGAAGCTTTATTAGAACAGAAATTCATGTTAAAATCTCATAAGGAATTCTAATTCTCTGTACTGGATTGTGTCTTAAGCAGGGTCGATGCAAAGTTATTAGATGCCCTAGGCAATTCTTCAGCCTGTGCCTGCTCACAATTAGCTTCAAGATCCCTACCATAATCATCTCTACACCATCCCTCCAAGAAAATCCTATAAAATGTATACAGTATATAGACATCAGAGATACAGATATTAAACATTGACAGAGATTTTCAAAAGCTGCTTACAAGGGTAAATGGGCTATATGCCTAATACCCGAGATCTGGGTTTGATTCCCACTGGCGCTCTTTGTGACCTTGGGCAAGTCACTTAACCCTCCACTGCCTCAGGTACAAACTTAGATTGTAAGCCCTCTGGGACTGGGAAATATACCTACATACCTGAATGTAACTCGCCTTGAGCTACTATTGGAAATGTGTGAGCTAAATACTAATAAATAAAAATAAATGCGCAAATTTACCCCCAGGAAGAATAGGCAAAGTACACACAAATAAATACGTTTGTGTGGCTGTTAGTACCCATTGTTTTGCTTTGACTATAGCTGCTCTTTGTTACCCCCCCCCCCTCAGAAGCTGCTGCCCTAGGCAAATGCCTAGTTTGCCTAGTTGTTGGGCCAGCCCTGGTCTGAAGACCATTCTAAAGCAATATGCTGATTGTCTTCTGAAATGTCATAGGATCATAACCCATGGTAGTATGACTACTTCACTTAAAATTCTTCTGATTTTCAGAATTCAATTGTATTGTCAAACTCTCGCCTCTAAAGGTACAAACCAGAGATAGCAGGTTACCCATTTTCAGGAGGGCAATTTTTTGGCCAGTCCTGGTTTAAAATGTTTATCTCATTCTGCCCTTGAAATCTATGTTATCCCTGACTACACACCCTAAATACCCTAGATTATTTACACAAACATTTACATACATTTAGCCATCCTTGCCCAATGTAAATATCCCACACCTCATTTACACCCCCCTTACTATTTTGTATATAGTGTACATAGTTTACCTGTTCACCATGTTAATTTCCCTGTTCTTGGTAAGTTCAATGTTAGGCTGTTCTACATTGTTCAAATTTTGTTGCTTGTAAACCGCGCTGATGATAAATAGTGCGGTATAGAAAAACCATTAAATAAATAAATATGCTGCAGGTCTCACAATGCTCCATGCTATGATGGCCAGAAATCCAGAACAGGACTGAAATGTCCCTCCTGGAACTGGGTAATTCAGCAGCCCTGAGGAACTCTTGCATATTCGAAGATATTTTTCATGATATTTCATATATTCAATTGAAGATATATCAGTTATGATGCTATGAGAAGTCAACTTTAAAGTGCAAAATCAACATGGAAAATTAACTCAAAGGACTGAGAGAAGTCTTCACTCCCAAAATGTGATGATGTGGGGGATTGTGCACACAACATTTTTAAATTTTGTTTTGTTTTTTATTTCATTTTTAGGAGTGCTTTGCTCAAGCTACAGCACCTGTCGTGGTGCCTCCATCCATCCATCTGTCTGCCCATACACATAGGTTTCTTTGCACTTTCACAAATATAGCTATGCATTCAGATAAAGGCAGGAAGAGTGTTGAGGAAGAGCTGCTGCTGTGTGTGCTGGTGGGAACCCAAATCCTACCACAACCACAACCAAGAATAAGAAGCTGTTGCAGCAGACAAACTCCTCACAGAGAAAGAGCTGCAGTTCTGCCTGCCAGGTTGAGAAGGTGACTTCATGTAGCAAGGGGAAGGGACAAAACGGGGTGAATGAAACAGGACTATCCCTAACCCCAACCATCCAGCTATCCTTCACACACACTCACAGCCAGGTCCCCTTCTGTCCACATCACTCAATCACACCTCCCTACTTATCACACCCCTCCACCCCACCCACCACTGCTCTACCTATCCCCATCTCCTCCACATCCATCTACCTAGCCCTCATACTCCCTCGCACATATCCCCACCCCTCCCACACACACTCCCAGCTCCCCAACTATCTCCAATCCATCCACCTCTCCCTCACACCCGCAGAAACCAACCTCCCCACCTATCTCTCCCATCCTCCCATACACACACCCTTTGCAATCCTCACACAGACACTCATCCACCTATCCCCATCGCCCACACCTATCACGCCTCTCCCCATTTCCCCCTCCCCGCATACACCCATTGATGAAACCCACCAACCCATCCAAATATACTCAAAATATTATTCACAGAAAGCCCTCATACAGCACCCCCGTAGCCACACAGCCTCCCACCCTACCAAGCACATTTAGGATATATCTCCCCACCAATCCCCCCATGCACACATGCATAGATTTGTGAATGGATGAAGCGGAAATGTGTTCTTGAACCACACTGCACGTGCTCTCTTTTCAGCTTGTTCTTGTTTCATTTGTATGCTTCTTTTTATGTATTTAAAGTGGGGAAAAATCACAAATGAAATTTAAAAAAAAAGAAAGAAATGCAAAACAAAATAAAATAAATACATTTCAGATCCAGGTCCTGTTACTGAATCAATAAGGCAAAAAACAAAAAAAACCTTCTTCCAGTTTGTCTCCCTATTGTCCCCACTTGGGGTGCAGCACCGTCTAGTCATGTAGCACTATTGTAGAGCAGACACAAGTAGGGGGGGGGAAAGGAAAGGGGGCTTCTTCTGTCCTCATTGTAAGCTACACTTGGGACAGAAGGGATCCCTCATGATGGACAGCGACAGCAACAGCAATACATGGATGACCTGGGGAAAGTTGTTTGTGAAAGGCGTGGGTAATTTTTTTTTTTTTTTTTTACAGCGGAAGTGGCATGGGAAGAGACTTAGAGTGTAGCATGGAAATTAAAATGAACTGAAATGAAAGAAATTGTGTTCATTTTTTCTTTTGAACATCGGCAGGCCCATAAGCATCAACTGGATGATTTCAAATGTTGTGTGCTGGATCAGCTAAGGGAGGAGGGCGGAGGGGATCTAGCACCGATTGCTACAGCGTGAACAGAAATTAATTTACCAGCGGTGTGCCACTGTACCAGAGGGCCTTAACGCCGCAGTGCAATGGCAATGCTTTTATTGGTTTTGTGAAAATCTTGCACTTTGTTATTAGCAGGAGGGTTTTGCAACCTGCGGCTATAATGGAGAGGCTCCTGAGGGATTTCCCGGGGTCACCCGATGACGTGATGACAGGAGCATGTTATGATATATGAATGGGGGACCGGATAGGAATAGTTGTGGATTGGATGAACTGTGATTAGTGAAAGGAGGTAAATTTTGATTGGGACAGAGAGACCTGGTAGTGACGTGAGATTCTGTGGTAGGAGTTAGCAATCCTTTTAAAAGTGGGGATGGGGACGCCGAGTTTACAGTTTGAGCCCGGACTATGTGAATGAGAAGCTGGTTCTAGCAGAATAACTAAAGCATAACGATTCTTTTAGTGAAATATTTTAAAAATTGTTTTTTGTATATTGCACAGAGGGATAGGGCGATAATTTGCAAGCTTCCTTCTTTTCTTTTTAGCTTTAAGCCAGCGGCATAAGCCCATCGTGGAGACGGCGAAACCGACAGCTGAGGTCAGGTTCAGTGAACTGCTGAGCTGAGCTTTTGAAGCAATATTAACATGCAAGTTTTATTTTGGAAGTAAATTGAGATATATTGGAAAGAAAAAGTCAGCAAGTTGGACGAGAAAGTCAACAAGTTGTTCCCTTGAGAAGTGAATATCTTAAAATAAGTGACTGTTTTAGATAATGTGCAATGTTATTGGACTGCCCTGTTGAAGAATTAAGCTGCATTATGAAAGGAGTTTTTGATGCAGGTTTTGCACTATGTGGGGATAAGATTTAATGATGAAGAAATAACACTTCTTTTAAAGGAAATAATTGGTGATAAATTCATTTTTAAATATATGCTTTTGATATTAATAAAAATGTGAAATATATGAAGTGGGTCCCAATATATTTTGTTTTGCTTTTACTTTTACTGTACTATATTTTGAAAATGAAACCAACAGGAACTTTTGTCAAGATGTCCTGTTTTCTTTCTAATGGAAGCACATCACTAGGAATTAGTCGTGAGATTTTTATGTCATATGTAATTTTCTCACTATATAGCCTCTATTGCATTGCCCAGATGTTAAAGCAAAATACAAATAATTACACCCTAGGGCGGTGGTTCCCAAACTTGGGGTCAGACCCCAAATGGTGTCACTTCATCAATGGATGGGATCACAAAAACATGGCCATTTCCCCTTCTCTCTGGACTTGCACTGTGACCATATCAGGTAGTGGCAGTCACCAGTCAGCATGTGGCCTGTGAGACATTGAACTTTCATAGTCCCTTGTCCTTTCCAGCTCTCTTTTAGACTGGAAACCCGTGCCGAGTACTGGGACCTGCAAACACACATGACACACTGACACGAGGGCCCCTGTGCTGACTGTCGCTGCTGCCGTCCTGTTTTAGATGAGTGGAGGAAGGGAAGGAGGCTGGAGATCTGCTATTTTGACTTTCTTCATCATCTGGGATCACATGAATTTTCATTTGTTAAAATGGGTCATATGGGATAAAAGTTTGAAAAGCACTGCCCTAGGGAATTATATACAAAAAAATTCAAAATTCAGTGCCAAAAATTTCAAAATGCTATGCAAAAGAAAATCAGAATTATGTAAGTAAATACTTTAATTTTTTTTACACAGTAGAGTAAATATAACCATACTGAATTTGCTTAAGATAGTTGCAGGTACTTCAATTATGATAGCGCAGAATCCTGGAACCTGGTACTGTAGGACATTAACTCCTTCTTCACTTCTGATACGGGTGTGTGAAAAACTGTCAGACGTGCAGTTGTGGCTGAAATTCTGAGAAGACGAGATCAGACAGGAGAATGGAGGTGGCAGCTAAGACATCAGTATTCAGGGCTGCAGACAGCGCAGAAAGATCCTGCCATTAAGGTCACAGGAAGAGTTACAACTGTGTAAAGACTCCAAGCCAGCCAGACTGTGAGCCGGCACTGTAGAATGTCGAGCTTGCATCTTTATTCATCATTCCCTTGATCTGGTTTGGCTGAAGAAAGGAGGTGTAGCTATCAAAGGCAGAGTTCCTGTTTTCAGTCCTCGATCCAGCAAGGAAAGGAGACAGGGTATTTGAAGACAGAGTTTGCATCATTAATTCTTCATTCTAAATTCCAAGGTTGAAATAAAGAGCAAATCTTGGAGTGGGTTTTCTGAAGGACATCGTCTGCAATCAGAGAGGACAAGGTTGCACAGCGAGTTGCTATGCTCTGCCTCTGCTGTGTTTGCTATGGAATTTACGCATCTTAAAGTTCGTGTTTTCAGTGGAAGTCAATCAGCTTTTAATGACCAAAACATGGCAAGATGCCAATTTCCCCTTGTAGAATACTCTGCATTGCATCAGGGGCCACGTTCACAGTTTAGAAAACCAACTCTTCAGCTGAAACGCCATCAGAGCCAGGATCTGAAATGCAGTCCTCCTTGTCAGGAGACTTTAGTTTACTGGAATCCTTTTGGGATTGAAAATCCTGACATTCCAGCCCAGTATCAGTATCATTACTGAGGTACTTTTTTAGTTTTGAGTCGAAATGCAAACAGCCATATGGAACAGGTGCACCAGCTGGCTATTTTGTTCTGTTATATAACTGACATCATCAGCCCCGGGATACCTTTGAGTGTTTTCTTCTGAAAAGTGAGCATGCATTTCAATCCAAAATAGCATTTTCTCCAAAAGCAAAAGAGTGCATGATCTCTGGTTTTCAAAGACACATTAGTTCAGTGATTGGCTTGCCCATTTCACTGATGAAATGCAAGATAGTTTTCAGCATTAAACACTGGGTTTTATCCAACCGACTTTACACAAGAATAGAAGTACCATTAAATGCTACTCCTTCTTCCTACAAGTAGGTATTTACATATATATATAATACACTCAGGGACCCAGAAATGGTGTGTCTGTTGCTATGGCATGGGATGGCCATGCTCACTCTAGTATACAAGAACACCCAACCAGCCATGGACAAATACGTGCTAGTTCAGGTCATCAAGAATCAAAGCATGGCATAAAAGGAGGAAGTGCGCGGCAAGTACTGTGGTGGGCTACAGGAAGGTGGGCTACAGGAAATGAGAAAAGAGATCTGAGGGGGAATAAGATAGAGAGAGAAAGACTCAGGAAAGAAAGAGGGGGAAGAAAAGAAATAGAATGCTTGGGGGGGGGGAGAAAGAGTAACAAGTGAGAAGCAAGGGGAATGAGAAAGATAATTCTATGGGAAAGGGGAAGAGAGAAAGAGAGGCAGAGACAGAGTACAGAGTTCTAGGGTAAGAAGGTACAGAAAGAGAGCGAGTGAGTGAGTGAATGTGGGGGAGAGGGGAAGGAGGAGACAGTGCTGAGCATAAGGTGAGGGGGGAGAGAGAGAGAGATTACAGGGTTGGGGGAAAGGACATAAGAACATAAGATATGCCATACTGGGTCAGACCAAGGTCCATCAAGCCCAGTATCCTGTTTCCAACAGTGGCCAATCTAGGTCACAAGTACCTAGCAGTTTCCCCAAGAGACACAGGTTCCTCAATGCTTGTACTGAGGCAAGCACTGATATCCAGATACCCTATAATAATGGTTTATGGACCTTTCCTCCAGGAACTTGTCCAAATCTTTTTTAAACCCAGCTACACTAACAGTTGTTACTACATCCTCCGGTAACAAATTTCAGATTTTGATTATGCGTTGAGTGAAAAAATATTTTCTCTTAGTCTTAAATAGGTTACCCTGTAGCTTCACTGCATGTCCCCTAGTCTTTCTATATTCTGATGACGTAAACAATTGATCTACGTTTACAAGTTCCACTCCGTTCATTAATTTATAGAAAGGGAGTGTGCTGGGAGGAAAGAGAGAGTGCCACAGACTAAAGGAGTCGGGGGGGGGGGAGTGGAGTAAGGGAGAGGGAATGCCTCAGGAGGATAAGGGAAGAAGAAAGAGAGAGAGAGAGAGTGCTTGAAGAGAAGAGATGTGAGGGAGGGAGGGAGAGAGCGCTTGAAGAGAAGAGATGTGAGCGAGGGAGGGAGAGCGAGCGCTTGAAGAGATGTGAGGGAAGGAGGGAGGGAGAGAGAGAGAGAGAGCGAGTGTATGTGGGGAGAGAGAATGGGGAAAGGAGGAAGGGAGAGAGGGATAGAGAGAGAGTGGGAGGGAGTGGGGAAAGGAAGAGGGAGAGAATATGCTAGGGAGTAAAGAGATTAGGGAAGAAAGAGGGAGGAACATGGGAAAGGGAAGAGGAGAGAGAAATTGCTGGAGAAAGGGAGAGTATCTCGATCAGATTAAAGTGGTGGTAAATACTAGGGACACTGCAAATGTTTTACGGTTTATGGTCTTCGTCTGCAAGTTAATAATAAATGACTACTTTAGAGGTTATAAAGCTGTATCTCTTAGAAATCTAGGGAAAACCTGAGTCATTTAAAAGTTACTAGAAAAAATGTGCATACATAGTTTTTGCAGTTAAAACTCAGGGAGCAAGTTGGCACCGTGCTAAGATGCTTCCAAAGATACTCTCATCTAAGACTCTGCTTAGCCATCGTCATCACTCCTTGACATACTGTTTAGGAAGTGGAAGCTGAAGCAGCTCTTCTCGGCATCTCCAGTGGGTCCAGTGGCTGTGGTTCAGAAGTTCCTGGATGATTTAGTCTGTCAGGGAAGTGCTGGTGATCCCTCAGCCGGTCCAGCGGCAGTGATTTTGCCGGACTCGATTGGTAGCGGGGTGTCTTTGAGCCCCCGTGACTGCTCTGCCCTGCCATGACTTGGAACTCCCTGCAGTGGGAGTGATGAGTGGTTCCAGGTAAGCACTGTGATTGTGCACGTGGAGTATGCCAGGGAATCCACAACTGCTGCATCTTCACCAGGAGAGGTGGGAGCCTCTGAAGCCAGTGAAAGACCTTCTGGTAGATAGGAAGCGGCGGATTTACCTTTCAGTGATCAGGTAGTTGGAGCTCCAGCAATCAGTGGTGGAAAACTTGCAGCACAACTTTAGACCTCCTTTGGGAGGCCATCACTAGTCTAAACTCTTCCATTAATTTACTGGTCTAAACTCTTCCATTAATGTAACAGTGCTGAAAGTTAAAGAGGACAATAGCTCTATTTATAAGACTGATGATGGAATTGCTGATGAGCAGACCCAGGAGGGGGTATGGCTGGATCTATAAGAGGTCCAGTCGTTTGAGCAACAGGACTTTGCTGTAGTAGTGGTCAAGGAGTGGATACTGTTGGCCCATAGACTGGAGAGACTGGAAAATCAGAGTAGACGTAATAATTTGCATTCCTTGAATGTCCCAAAATCTCCTGTTGTTGCGCCTATGGAGATGCTGATGGAGATCTTAAAGATTCCATTGGAGTCTCTTCTTCCATTAGAACAGGCCCAGCACCTATCCCTGAAAAATATTCCTTTGCAATCTGGGGCCCTGGTTTGTCTCAGGACTCACGTTTTGAGGAAGATTGGATTGACACCGTGCCGCCCATAAATTTGAGGTTGTGGAGAAGGTTTATAGATGATATTTTTTTATTATGGGAGGGGACAGAGGTGAGTTTGTGTGCATTTACAGAGTGGTTGAACAGAATAACGTAAGGGCCTATCTATGTGCATAAGTCATTGAAAATTCATGACTTGTGCATGTAGATGGTTTTTAATGGATTTTAATTTTGATTTTCAGTCTCAGATTTTAGTTGTGGGATTCCTGGTTAGCATCATAAAGGAGCACTCAACCCCCAATTTATAATTCCCAACCACCCCCACAATCTGATTCCGCCACCCCCCCCCCCCCCCCATAAGCATTACGAAGAAAGATCCCTAACCTGAATCCTACAATCAGCATTCTGAAGGAGAATTCCATCCCCAATCATCAATCACACCCACCGTCACCCTCAGATTGTTTCTGAGGATCTCAAGATGGTGAAATAGTGTAACAAGGCAGTGGTCAAAGCCAGAAGGATGCTGAGTTGCATATAGAGAGGAATTACCAGCATAAAGGAAGAGGTGCTAATGCCACTATACAAGTCACTGGTGAGGCCTCACTTTGGAATATTGTGACCGTATCTTGCAAAGGATATAAAAAAGCTGGAAACGGTTCAGAGAAAGGCAACTAGAATGATTTGGATCCTGCGTCAGAAGACTTATGAGAAGATACTTGAAGACCTAAATTGGAGGAGAGGAGGGACAGGGGAGATATGATTCAGACCTTCAAATACTTAGAGTATTAATGAACAAACAAACCTCTTCCAAAGATGGGGAAGCTGTAAAACTAGAGGGCATATCAGCTGCAAGGGGGTAAAGTGAAAGGCAATGTCAGGAAATACTTTTTCACTGAAAGGGTGGTTGATGCTTGGAATGCCCTCCCAATAGAAGTGCTGGGGGCAAATACAGTGACAGAATTCAAAATGGCATGGGACAAACACAGTGGATCCCTTTATAGCAACAGGATAAAATCAAAATAAGTATAACTATCTCTTATATCTCAACAAATAGGGGTGCCCTACACGGAGTGGTGCATACACCCCTAAACAAAGGCATGGGGAGGGGTGACCTGCACTGAGTGGCAGGTGCACCTACTCTTGTCGCCTTGCTGGGCAGAGTAGATGGATCATACTGGTCTTTATCTGCCATCATATACTATGTTGCTATGTCATCCCATCATCTCCTGGTGCATATTGGGGGAGTCCCTGCTGGGTTAGTGAGATGAGACAAGAGCAATCCCTGGATGTTCCAGCCTCATCATGGCTACTCTTTCAAGATGATGAATGGGGGGTGTTTAGGCGGGGGGGGGGGGGGGCAGGTTGGAAGGATACTTCAGGATGCTGATAGGAGGAATTTCTGTTTTAAGGAGTAGTAAGTGCACCTGAGTAGCTTACTGTATACTAATTGCAAGGGCTGTCCATACTCATAACCTGCCCATTCCCCACCCCTTTCCTGCCCCCTGCCAAGACAAGCAGTTACTAAGCAAATTAGTATACCGTAAGTGCTGCAGCCCTATGGTAATCAATGCAAAACAATGCAATGTGTGCCGTCAAGTCAGTCCTGACTCCTGGCGACCCAGAAGCTCCTGGGTTTTCTTGGCAGTGTCACCAGAAGTAGATTGCCAGGCCTTTCTTCCAAGGCAATGGAGGGTTAAGTGACTTGCCCAAGGCCACAATGAGTGCTAGTGGGAATTGAACCCTGGTTGCTTGGTTACTAAGTCAGTGTTCTAACCACTAGGCTACATCTAAGCTAGTGCTCACACAAAATTACAGAGTGGTCACTGAACGACAAGACACTCTCAAAAGAACCCTAAGTGTCGTTCTATTACAATTCTATGATGGATCAAAAACATTCACGAGGTCTCAGTAAAAAATAACACCGCTAGCTTTAGGTTCACACCATATAGCTGCAATCGTGTTGTGTTACATCAATGACCTCTCAAGCACCAATATATTTAAAACTCAGTCCTTCTCATTATAGAATCTCAAACAGCAAAATACTCAGCTTTCGAAAGGACTGGTCCAACTCTTTGCCAGAAATAAATGATCCCAACGTACAGTCCCGGTACCAGCCAGACGTTTCAAATCTAGTTTCTTCAGGGGACCGATAGAATAAACTACAAAAAACACAAAAACTATTAAGAACCATCATCTTTATTACTACTAAAAACTACCTTTTTTATCACAAAAACACATGACCACTAGTCATCTTACCTCAGATGCTGCCCGCGTTAGTTTTTCAGTGAACTCCGGCGGACAACCGCCCGTACCGGAAAAACGCCGCGCATGCGTAATACCTACTACCTACTCCATTTTTAAACCCCTCAAAGGGGGCGTACCCTCTACCGAGACTGCCGAACTATAACTACACTTTACACAGGTTATTCCGCCCGATCACAATCCCACTATCATATGCAAGCCTGCCAGTCTATCTGTCCATTTAATCCCGCTGGGGATAAAGTATTTAATCGAAAAATCAAACGTTGTTCCCGCTTAATAAGCGTCTGATCTAGAGTTCTACCCTGGCTACCACATGCCACCTGTTCTAGACATAAACACCACAACTGTTCAAATATATGGGCCTTCTCCAGGCAGTGCTGAACCATCGGGGCTTCTACACATCTACGATTTAAACGACTACGATGTTCCCGCATTCACACTCGAAACGGACGAGTTGTCTTTCCAACGTAGCAGAAACCGCAGGGACACACAACTGCATATACAACATTCCGTGATTCACAGGAGGTCAAACTACGAAGACGTAGAGAGACCCCCTGATGAACAAAACTGTCCTGACTCATTGTGATGTCACAAATATCACAGGACCCGCATGCAAAATGGCCCCCAATTACATTACGCCCCCTCTTATCCCCATCAGAAGAAATCATAGCCGGGCTGAGAAGATCCTTCAAATTGTGATCTCTCTGCCACACACACCTAACTACTTTCTGGCCCAAACCAGGCACCGCCGCCAAAATGTTACTGTGTCTTCGAAAAATCTTCTGAAGGTCCCCACTAAGGGGAGAATACCGGGAAATGAAATTAACGTATGTGTCATCATGCTCAACAGGGTTCGTACGAGAACCTGCCCCCAATAGTGTTGTCCGGTGATTGAAAAGAGCCCTAGTATACGCATGCTGTACCACTACCTTAGGATAACCTCGCTGGAGAAAATTACACTGTAAAACATGAGCCCTCTGCTTAAAATCGGCCTTATCCGAACAGTTACGTCGATACCGCAAAAATTGAGAGAATGGGAGACCCAGTTTCAGACGCGGAGGATGCATGCTTTTATATTGTAAAAAAATGACCCTATCCGTCGGTTTTTTAAAAACCAAAGTGGTCCATCCTTCCTCAGTACATTTTACACAAACATCTATATAGTTAAGTGTGTCTGAATGATATGTCGAAGTAAATTTAATGTTAACATCGCGACCATTAAGCCACATTAGAAATTCATCCAACTTCTCAATTGTACCCTGCCATACCAAAAAGACATCGTCGATAAACCTCTTCCACAGCTTAATATGGATAGAATACTGAGATGAAACCACCCACTTCTCCTCAAAAAATCCCATATAGAAGTTTGCTATAGAGGGGGCGCAGGTAGCGTCCATAGCAACCCCATAAATTTGTTGATATAACACCCCTTGGAACACAAAATAGTTCCGATAAATGGCTAGTCTTGCTAAACTAAGTAAAAAAACTTTCCTCGACTCAGACACATCGGTGCGTTGACTAAGCACCTGCTCTACTACTGATAATGCCGCTCCCTGCGGGATGTTAGTGTAGAGAGAAACGACATCGAGTGTTACTAGCCACACATTCGCTTGAACTGCCAAAGGACGTTGAGTTTCAAGAATATTCAAAAATGAGTGGTGTCCCTCAGAAATGAGGGAATTGTAGGCAGAAGAGGTCGATTAAATACTTTATCCCCAGCGGGATTAAATGGACAGATAGACTGGCAGGCTTGCATATGATAGTGGGATTGTGATCGGGCGGAATAACCTGTGTAAAGTGTAGTTATAGTTCGGCAGTCTCGGTAGAGGGTACGCCCCCTTTGAGGGGTTTAAAAATGGAGTAGGTAGTAGGTTTTACGCATGCGCGGCGTTTTTCCGGTATGGGCGGTTGTCCGCCGGAGTTCACTGAAAAACTAACGCGGGCAGCATCTGAGGTAAGATGACTAGTGGTCGTGTGTTTTTGTGATAAAAAAGGTAGTTTTTAGTAGTAATAAAGATGATGGTTCTTAATAGTTTTTGTGTTTTTTGTAGTTTATTCTATCGGTCCCCTGAAGAAACTAGATTTGAAACGTCTGGCTGGTACCGGGACTGTACGTTGGGATCATTTATTTCTGGCAAAGAGTTGGACCAGTCCTTTCGAAAGCTGAGTATTTTGCTGTTTGAGATTCTATAATGAGAAGGACTGAGTTTTAAATATATTGGTGCTTGAGAGGTCATTGATGTAACACAACACGATTGCAGCTATATGGTGTGAACCTAAAGCTAGCGGTGTTATTTTTTACTGAGACCTCGTGAATGTTTTTGATCCATCATAGAATTGTAATAGAACGACACTTAGAGTTCTTTTGAGTACATCTAAGCTAGAACATCTGTAAAATAAAGCAGGTATGTCCAAGCTCAGCTATGATTTCACAATGTGCCCGATATGGATGTCTGAAAGGTGTCTATATATAAATCCCTGGAATTGTATTCAAGAGTGGGCCATTTAGGAATAGCCTAATGGCTAGAGCAGGGAGCTAGGACCAGGGAATCCAGTGTTCAAATTCTACTGCTGCTATTAATGTCTTGTGATTGCAGAGAGTACTGGGGATGGTGGACTACCATCTTCTCTATGCCCAGTGGATGCATTATGGACAAAACAAACACTTTCCTGGTGTCTATTTGTGCCTGTAATGGGTCTAAACTTGGACAGGGGCACAGACATCCCCGACATTTCTGAAACTGAATAGGGATGTCTACGTCCATTACACTGCCCCAGACATGCCCTGTCACTCCTCCCTGCCTACTTGGCCGTCTCCACACTAGAGATGTCTTTAAAAGCCATTTGTAAAATAGCTCCAGGAGCATTGCCAAGATTTGGACTTCGAAATCTCAACTACGGCTTTTAAGGTGACTCCCTTATTTGCACCAAGCATTAAGTGATCATGCCTAGATCCGGAGCATGTTCTTTGCCACTTATGCTAATTTTTAATAAAGTACACATGTCATTGATGTTATAATTATAAAATAGGTGTGATTGACGCATGTAAAAATATACATTAACTATACAGGAGATTATTAAATTACCCTCTTAATGATCCAATCACTTCGGGCAAGTCCAAACCTCTTGGAACTATCAGCTAGACATAGTCTGCATACATTATTTATTTAAACAGATTTTTATACCGCCTTTTCCTACAATCAAGGTGGTCTACACAGCAAACAATCAACAAAATACTGTGTCTAGTGTGCGCATGCATTGAGCAGTGAGTGCGTGTGTGTGTAGATGGTAGTTGATTCTTAGTGAGCTATTTACAACGTGCGCTATTTACAATACTATGTACATCAGGAGTTTACTTCAATACTATGATCGTGTCGCGAGGGGAGTGTGGTTGAGCTGGGGTATTGTCTGTTGCACAGGTTAAGTGATGTCACCGTGGTGCTCTATGAAGAGAGTCGTTTTTAGCAGCTTCCTAAAGTCCTTAATGTCTGTTGTTGACCGTAGTTCATCAGGGAGGGTGTTCCAAATTGTTGGTGCCGCCTTTGATAAGGCTCATTTTTCGGTGTCCTTGCGGAGCTTGGTGAAGTCTCTTGGTGTGTTGACATGGTTGGATGTGCCTCTCCTCCTTGGTCTTGCTCGGGGAAGCTTCGACTGCCGGCAGGTGGTGGCTGATCAGCGGGCTGCCTCTGCTTGCTGGGCTGCCACTTTTAAAGTTGCTCCCACTGGCCTGGTTGGGCAGGAGCCTCTGAGTGGGAGGATTTAAACTTGTCAATGCTAAAGTACAAATAGGGCTTCTGTTCATAGGTGTTTATAAACTATAAGGGGTATGTTTACTAAACCATGGTAAAGTTACCAGCGGTAAGGGCAGCATTAAGGTACCTGAAGCCACATAAGGCAGTGAACAGGTAGGGAGCGTTCCGGCATAAAGGGAGCAATGGGCCATTTAACGCACGTTTACAGGGCGCCTTGGCCATTTAACGCATGTTAATGGCACATCACACATTATGGCGACAAGCATGCACCTTAGGGCATGTTAAGACTGACAAGGCGCCCTAAGGGCTGTAAGGAGCCCTTGGGTCAAGGCGCCCTAAGGGCTTTAAGGTGCCCTAGGTTAAGGTGCCCTAAGGACTGTAAGGTGCTTTAAGTTGATAAGCATGAACAGTAAGCACCAAGGAAAGGCAGTGAACAAGTGATGGAAGGAAGGGGAGGTGGAAGCTGATGGACCTGCCATATCTGCAGGCATCCATTGTGGCAGCCGGTAAAGTGGACAAACATGTTGGAGGCAGCTGTACAAAGTGCTGCAATGACAGTGGGTGGCAGAGGATGGGAATACGTGTCTGCCAGTAGAGGCAGAGGTGGCAGGATATTTGCAGTGATTGGAGGACAGAGGAGTAGTGGTGCCATGCAGATCAGACACAGGAGAGGCAAGCACAAAGAGCTGCAATACAGAAATGGGTACCAGTGCAGGACATGAGGTAGCAGCCTGCACAAGAAGACAAGACTGTACACAGCTGACAGAGGCAGATAGATAGGCTGAAGGATGGTTGGCAACTGAGGTGAGGGTGTTATGTGCTGGCAGCACAGATCTGCAGAGATGTGACTGTCACAGGCATGGAAATGATTTGAGTAGGACAGGCATAAAAAAAAAAAAGAGAACAAAGAGGAATTGAACCCATGACCCCTACGTAGGGAGTCATTGTACTAACCAGTAGGCTACACCTCTACACTTCTTTGCACAGCAGTGGCTGAATACAGAAAGACTGCACGTCACCACACAAAATGTCTGCTGCATGTGCCAGGATAGGGTAACCCCACCAGTACCCATGATGCAATGCACATGCAGAACAGCAGTCTACAGCTGATCACCGTAGATACAGACCATGCCACTGCACAGGTTCTGTGGTCACTCTGAGGGTGAGGATGGGTGCCCAGCACCAGGTGTTAGAGATGGGCTCTGCTGCAGAGCCCCATCACTATCAGTGTTTGGGAAGTGTTCCCTACAATGGCACCTAAAGTCACCCTGTGTCCATCTGAATGCCCCAGTCACATCTAGCCCTGATGAACCGGGACCCACCCAGAATAGTGCATATCCAGTGTTACAATGTGGCTGCCATGGCCACCTATTATCAGGGCAGAGGGGTGTCTAGACTTGCATGAGGTTTATGTAGCAATGCCTATATACCGCCCTCTCCGGGTCAAAGTAGTATACAGTATAGGTCCCTTGTCCCCAAAGGGCCTGCAATCAACGTTTTGTAATTGAGGCGGTGGAGGGAGATGTGGCACAGCCATGAAGAGTGGCTATGGGACCAGCAACTCCAGTCCCGCTGGCCAAAGGCTGCCCTCCACTGGGGTTGGACCAGCAGGCCAGATCTCTACGTGTTACTAGGGCACTGGCAGATCACCAGTTATGCTAGGAGTTTGTCTGGAAAACCTCAGCTGCCACCCACCAAGGTCTGACATTCACCAGAAGAAGGCACAGTCAGACTGCACCCCACCAGGTGTTCCAGCCATGCACATACTAATTGTGAACAGTCCGCTAACCAGTCTATATGCATGTTCACAGAGGAACTATGTGTACCCAGAGTTGGGATCTACAGAACAGACACCCAGCAGTTGCCTCACTGATTGGGCCCCAGAACAGAAAGCACACAAATATCAGTAGAGACAGGTATTATACAGCACTATGTGGAAACATAGCCATGCCGTGGGCACTGCTCGGTCAGAGTGAGAGTGTCATCCCAGCATGACATGCTGTGGCCACCCTGTCCATGCAGGTGATGGTCGGGCACTTCAATGTCCTAGCCATTGCCCTACCTACAATGCAGATGCATCCTACCTAATCCGCCCTGTCTGGGCCATACCCACAATACCTTGCTCCTCAGTATGCACATTTGCAGGCTAATGCTGGAAACAGTGTACACATTGTGAGGCCCAGTGAGGAGTAGGAAGCCACAAAACAATGGATAGACATACACACACACATACTCCTATTGCAGCATTGTGTAAAGATAGGGATGGTTGGCAACCCTGCCCGCCACACTGGTCCTGATCACAGTTCAGGTATTGCTAAGGTGTGCAGGAGCTAGTAGTAGTGCTCTGGTGATAACTGCTGCTCCGTGTGCTGGAGCCAACAGCCTGACTCTCCATGAAGCCTTGGATAGTGGAGCCTGTGTGTGTGGGTGTTTGTACCCCTGTTGGCTGATGCTTTGGGGATTGCACATGTTGGTGGTGTATCCGCAATGTAGGGTAAAATGTAGGGACATACTCTGGAAGATCTACAGCTGTGACCCTCTGCTCCAAGACACACTGGCTTTGTGTACTGCAGCACACTGTTGCCACATAGGCATAGCAGTCCCTGGGGCTACCTTTGCTTTCCATCAGACAGACCTTGTCTGTTGCACTGCACACCACGCACTGGAACAGGGCATGGCCTTGGTCCGCTGTAGGCGGGTGCCACTGCCACCTCCGCCACCAACCCCCCCCCCCACCATGCTGACATGCCTATATACTGTCAGTGATGGTAGTGCGCAGTCCTAGGCCATCCAATGTGCAGGTAGGTGGGTGCCTAGGGTGCGGGGTCTGGAGTGGGGAGGCATACATGGACATCCACACATTACACCCCATCACTGCCTGCCAATGTTATGTCCCTTCCACCTGGGGGAGAGACGGCTGGGGGGTGATCTAGCAACTATTGGCTATGGTGGACCTTGTAAACATAAGTAGATTGTGTCATGCCAGCAGACTGTGGACAGGCTAGGGCATGCAATGCGGGTTCAGTGTACCCAGTTTGGACTACTGGGTGTATACATGTTTCATACGATGCATGGTCACACGCTGCACCACCTTACTAGGTGTTGCAGTAAAGGGTGTTCATTTAGCTGGGTTTACGAACAGTTTGGGATGTATCCTGGGGAAGGTCCGTAGACCCTTGTTAGAGTGGTCCCCAGATGTGCATTGCTTGCCCCATTACAGGCATAGTGGTTCCTGTGTGATGTTTGGGGTACCTGCTGGGTATGTGTCCCCTGGATGGGACACTGTGGAACATGGACTACTGGGCATGTTTGACCTTGGTCAGATGCCTTCTTGCTGATTTCCAGTTTCTGTGTTCCTATGTGCCACCTAGGCAACAGCTTAGTCCACCCTGTATCCCAGCTGCCCCCACTGCATATCCCATCTTCAGCCCCCTTTGCACCATCACCATAGTGCCTTTTCATACTTGGGCACTATGCTGTTGCTGCAAATGGAGCACTACTATCACTTTTCTTGGGCTCCCTGTCTGGGCTGTACATTGCTGACACTTAAATGGTCTCTCTCTCCGGCAAAAGTGCATTTACCGACAGGTTTTCACTGACGGTAAAGTTTTGGCGTTACTGTTCCAGCGTTAGTGTAGCAGGGGCTTCTTCCCGCCCATTCCCCTCCCATTGACCCCTACTCTTCGCCTTCTCTCCACCCTCTGGGATATTTACTGCTGCCGGTAACATTACCGCACATTGTTACATTAGGTAACGTTACCGTGCGTTAACGTTACGAATGCTACATTACTGCGGTTTAGTAAACATGCCCCTAAGTGTAGGGGTTTATTCTCTAGCTAATTTAAGGGTTCTTTATAGTACAAGATATCTGAGTGCATACAATGGAAGCAGTCTGTATAAAGATCTATTTCATGCACATTCATTAGGAATATTTGGAAAACTTGTACTATTTGCAGCCTTCAAGGACCAAACTTGTGCATCCCTGTTCTATGCATGTATCATCTACATGCAAATTAAAATCCTCCACAGCTCACTACTGTGCCTGTAATGCTCATTCATAAAATTACTTTCATGAGAAAGCCTATCCTACTTTTGTCTCGACCCGGGGGTAATAAACTACCAAATGGCTATATTCTCTTAGTAAGCCATTTTGAATACAAGAAAAACTTCCCCGTTGAGTAACTGCAAGGAAGGCAATCTAGAGCGAAGACTCCAATAGTGAGAAAATGATTCAAGTTGGCATTTCAAAGCATCTCGTGAGAGCTATTATTTTTAATTAATTGAAAAAGGATAACCAAAGAAGAAAGGCATTTTTATCAGATGATCACTTCAAATACTATTTTAACAGTAAGAGATACAGAAAAGCTCGGTAATGAATTATTTTTTATTAGTTGTGCACAACAGATAGAAGGGCTCTACTGATGGATTCTGAGCTGAGTACTTAAGTAGAAGAGCTGGGCACTTGAACAGCAAATAGCATGCCGTGCAGCAGAGCTAAATTTAGAACTTTTCTGTCACAAAGTCAAGGTAGTGATGCCTTTCAAAGGCACAATGTATAATTATGTCCAAGAGCAGTGTGTTACAGAACTTAGGAGACAGAGTTGACCCAAGGTTATCCAGCACTGCTATTGCATCTCTGGTTCAATGAGCTCTAATTTTATCCTCAAGTGGTATCTCAGCCAAAGAACAGCAGTAAGATACATCCATCTAAACACTGCCTTCTTGGAAATAGACTAGTT
This sequence comes from Ichthyophis bannanicus, assembly GCA_033557465.1. Classification (NCBI taxonomy): domain Eukaryota; kingdom Metazoa; phylum Chordata; class Amphibia; order Gymnophiona; family Ichthyophiidae; genus Ichthyophis; species Ichthyophis bannanicus. Next base: position 176,032,684 of record CM066036.1, on the reverse strand, counting down.
TAAATGTAAAGGTTATTTGGGATAATTAAAAACTGCTCTATATAACCACCAAAAAACCCTTAATGATCCAAACACACAATAAGATTGCACACCATTTTAAATGTTAGAGTTTTTCACCCATGACCTAATTTTCTTACATCCTCCTATAAAATGTGATGCCTCCCTGCGCTTGAATAAAATCCCAATACAGACGAATACGGTTCTCAATGTCATCAATAGTCATTGAGTCTTCTTACTTTTAATGGAATCAGACCTCAGCAGTTCCAGCTAAAGCTGTTTAGTGTGCACAAAGAAAATGCACTATGCACTAACAATTTTGTGTGCCTGCTAAACAAGTTTGCAAATGTATCAACTGATCAAAATGCCACTTTTCAGAAACTCCAGAAAATGCAAGGCCGCGGGGCATGGTCCCGGCGGCCGATTGTAACCGGGTGCTCGGCCGGTGCAGGGACCCTGGCCCGCGGACGTCATCGGCGGTGGGGGCGGCGGCGCGATGACGTGCAGGCCGCTGGTACCCGCGATTGCCTGCAGCCGCGCGGAGGAGCGCAGTGGCGTTTGGGAGGCGGGAGACGCGTGGCCTGGTGTGGGGAGGAGCCAGAAGTCAACAACGGTTGCTGAAGCTCCTGCTCCTCCTCGGGGACGGGGCTGGCGTCGTTCTGCTCGGCCGGCTTCGTGATGGTGCCTGCTCGGCCGTATTGGACGGGGGTTGGGGGAAGCGGTTGGTGGCCGGGTCGGGCTTGGTGGGGGGAGCGGCCCTCTTTCGGGCGGTGAGTAGCGAGCGGCCTGCTTTGGAGCGGAGAGGTGGGGCGCGGTACAGAGGCCGGCGGGGAATGGCGTGCAGCTGCGGCGTCCGGAGGAGGGGACGCGGCTGCTTCCTCGAAGGCGGTGAGAGACGGGCCCTTCGTGCAGTTGGGGGAAGTGGGGCCCTCGGCTACCTTTGCGACATATGAATTGGGTATCGAGGGGGTGCATGTGGCTGTGGCAAGTATGTTTTGATTTTACTGCCCTAAACCACACTCCTTTATTAAATATATCTTGACTGTTCTGTGCTTGAATGGGTCAACTTTATCATTATTGGCTGCAAGTTTATTTCAAAGCACTTTTAACTATTGTGCTGTATATATTTTGTCAAGGTATGTCTCGTTATATTCCAACTGTATTCTCAGTTGTGTGTTTCACTTAAACAATTAATGTTGCTATTAAGTACGGGGTAATTGGGGTTCTCCTGGCTATTTGGGAAAGCCAGCTTTGCTGGTATGTCTAATTATAGTCTTACATTGTTAGTTCGGTACAGAGGATGTATATTTCTTTGACCATGCTTTCATGCTGCACGTGGGATCTCGTTGCATGACCCAACAGGCAGCTGGCAGCCTATCATGTCTGCTTACTTCATGGGTGATAGGGTATTTCTCTCAATTCTTTTCATTTGCTGTCAATCTAGTAAAGCCTGCAGAATTGTGCTTGTGCATGCCAGTTTCGATGACGTACATGGCAGCGCTCTAGCCACCTTATTGGGCGGATGAGATGGACCATACTGGTCCTTATCTGCCGTCCTATATATAGATATATATCTTACTATGTTTGCTCTCTGCTGTTGGCATGAGGGCTGGCAGTGCCCGATGGAAGTTCCTGGCTGGTGCTCAGCGGAGGGCTGGTCTTGGCGGATCCTGGGGAGCGGCTTGGGTCCGGGAGCTGAGGGGGTTCACCGGGAGGTAGCGGTGTGTGCCCTGGTGGTGGTGCAAGGGGTCTTGGGGGAGGACGGGGGAGTGGCAGCGGCTGCGGTGGTGAAGCGCAATGCAAGGGGGGGGGGGTCAGTGCAGGGGGTTCCCAGCTTCCAGGGGTAGTTTGCCAGTTAGTCTGGAGGGCTGGCGGTGGTGTCTCGGGTCGATCAGGCTGGGGGACTAGCCTAGTGGTCAGGCAGCGGCCTGGTGCCCGGCGACCACGCGTTCTCGTTTGGATGGTGCTTCAGGTGTCTGGGGGTTGGGTTGTGGGGTCCTTGGGGTGCACACTGACCCGCTGGCTGTCAACAACAACAAAAAAAAAAGCACAGACAAAGAATATTAATCGTGGAGTTGGGGTGGACTGCAGTCTAGGGTGGGGCAGAAGGGGTGGGGACGCGGCACCCTTGGGGTCTTCAGCGTTTTCCCCACCTTGGGTTTCTCTGTGTTTTCTCTTTGTCTCTGCAGATGGCGATCAGAACTTGGCTGGCTGACAGGTGGAGTGGAGAAGGTCAACAGTGCCCAGTGCGCACAGGACAGGCTGCGGCAATGGACCAAGGGCGGTGGGCACTGGATGCTGCGTCCATTGGCAGCAGAGGGGTGTCACCAGGGCGGCAGGTGAGTGCTGGCAGACTGGGGGAAAGGGGGCTACGATCGAGGGAAGGAGCGGGGTACAGTGCGCTGGCCATAGTGGGATTAGGTTGGCAGTGCCGCTAGTCGGAGTCGTCCACGCTTCGGTACCGACTGGTCGTCTGCTTGGAGAGGGGGGCAGGAAAGGCACGGGGTGTGAAGCGGAGTGCTGGATGAGACTGGCGGGTGTGAAGTCAACAGATTGGGTGCCGGCGGAGTTGGAAGCGTGTCCTGCGGCTTTTTCGCCTTATTAAGAGCGGTGGGGGGATTCAGGGAGTAGGTCTTGCAGTGGGACAGTGTGGAGCGGGTAGCGCTGTACAAATAAATGAATGCCTGAATTGTTACATTAACAGGCGGAGAGGGTTGAGAGACGGTACTCGGGTCGGGGGAGGCCTAGTTGAACTGTCGGGTTGGGCAGTTACTGCGTGCGCAGGAGTTGGAAGGGAGAGCGAAGAGGGTCTTTCCGGTCGGGCAGGAGTGGTGGGGGGTTTTCAGAGCTGAGAGGCGGCGGGGTAGGGGTCGTCGGCCCACCTGGGACTGCAAATATCAACTTATTTTCTCTGTCAGACTATGTGAATAGTTAGTTAAAAAAAAAAAAAATTAACATTAGAACAATAATAATAATGTTGACAAGGCATCGACAACGTACTTAACTGGAATGGGCGGGGCCCCTTCCGCTGTCGTGCCAGTCCCTCAAGCTCTCAAGGGGGGGTAGTGGCCTATTATTCTAAGGTGGTTACGGGCCTTCCGAACTGGGCTGTGGCAAGACCTGCAGTGGAGCGGAAGGGGGGATTGGGGGCGGGGGTTTATGGCTGGTTTGGAGAGTCCGGGCGCAGCCACTGCTTGCGCGGCCTAAGCGGGATTTTCGCCTCGGTGGTGGTGATTTCCCGTGACGCGGTTCCTTGCCACGGTTCCTTGCCATGGTTCAGGGAGTGGGAGGTTGAGCTTACGGTAGGCGGAACCCAGCCCCTTCTGGGTGTAAAAAAAAAAAAAGAAGCGACCCAAACAATGTTCCCCTTGGTAATGCTGGGCGCTGCCGGATCGCTGATCGGGGGTGGGGGTTACGGGTCATGCGGCTTCCGGATCGGCGGGGGGGGGGCCGGCTGTGCTCGGGGGGTTTGTTCGAGATTGCCTGACTATGGGCTGTGCTCTGTTCCTTTAGTGATTTTGGCTGTTCCCGCTCTGGCTGGGGGGGGTAGGTGCTGGGCGGGACGAAGGGCGTTCGGGAGCTGTGCTTGGGTGCTGGGGTGCCGTACCATCAGTGGGGTGTGGGGGAGCTATTCTCCGTTTGGATGACGGTAGCGATGGCGGGGGGGGGGGCCTATAGCGACCAGGGTGGGCTTCTTCGGCGTTAGCGTTAACATTATTCCTGGCCCCTGCTGGATGGGTTGTCGAGGCGGTGGGCGGTGTTAGCTTCTGGAGTGCAGGGACGGCAACGGGGATGTCTGATTCGTTAGCAGGCAGGTGGATTTAGGATCGGTGATGTCTGGGGATAGACTTTCATCACGGACCTGATGGCTATTTAGGCTGGGACCGACAGTTACCGGTCCGGGTGTTCCGTCAGGGGTCATGTGGCAGATGGACAGCTCATCGCAAGTTTGGCTTGCATCCAGTCTAAGGCTAGCTAGCCTTCCGCGAGTTGTCGACAAGGGGGGTTCGGAGAGTCCAGCACCGCCGCGAGCGGGCTGGGGGAGCGACAATGCAGCAATGGGTAGTGTGAGTGAAGAGGTGTGCGCATGTTGCAGCTGACTGCGCGGGATTGGCCTTGCGTATCCCCGACAGTGCGTCCGGGGTCGTGGACAGCTTTCCGGTTCGCAGCGAGAGATGGTGGCGGTCCGGGAAGGTCGGGAGGCCCCGCATGCAACCGCATGGGGGGGGGCATTCTGACTGGGGATAGGGGGGTGAGTCTTCGGTCAGTGCCTTTGGAGGCCAGGTGGCCTATTACACAGGCAGTCTACCAGGGTCTTGCTGCTCTGCTTACCCGGAGGGGTGTTTAAGGCTGCCGCCTCCCTCTTCCGGGCTAGGATGCCGGGTTTAATTCGGGACATGCTATCTTGGTGGGGCAGTGGCGAGCTCTAAAAAAAAAAAAAAAAAAAAAATGGGGCCGGTCGTGGTCTGGAGGGAAGCGGGAGGCAGTTCGTTGGCGGGGCGGTGGTTGTTGCACGTTCATCCAGCTTTGTGGGGGTCGGGGCAGGGTGCCGAGCGAAGAGTGTCGGCCAGGGCGGTTGGGTGCCAGGGTTTCCGGCTGGTTTAGGCTCCTTGGAGGTGGGGGTCACGTGATTTGCGTGGTCGGCTGGCGGCGGGACAAGAATCATACGGTTGTGTGTCCCAGGGGTCCTTCCCGCGTGGCGGGGATGGTTTGGGAGAGTCTGTGTGGACGGTCTGGACCCCTCAGCTCTTGATCTGGCGGGGCCACCGTCTCTGGCGGGGGAGTGTGGTCTAAGCTGGATGCAGCCCTTGCTGGTGCTGGGGCAACATGGAGTAAGTCGGTTTGGCTCCAGTTACGTGTTGGGGGCTCGGGCAGGGTTGGGGAGCCGCCTTCAGCTGTGGTCGGTTATCAAGTCATCGTTTGCGTGAGTATATTAAAAAAAAAAAAAAAAAAAGAAAAGGGGGGGAGGGACTCGGCAGTGCGAGTCAGGCAAGGGGATAATCCGGCCTTCCTGAGCTTCGAGCTTAAGGTTGCCCGGGGGGGGGGAGCGAGTATTTTCTCCGCTAGGGATGGCGGGGGGCTTAGCAACCACTGGTCGGTGGGCTTGGTATGTGTGATTCGGCGGGGGGTGCACCTGGTCGCAGCTTGGTTTGGGGGGGGCGGCTTCGGGACATTAATGTCACCAGTGCTGGAGGAGGGATCTCGGAGGTGTCCGGGATCCGGAGCTCTAGGCCGCACTGGGGTCGGGGCGGGGCGTCTACGACCTGACATTAATGTCCTCTGTGCCGGTGGCGGGATCCCGGAGGTTTCCGGGGTCCGGAGCCTTAGGCTATACTTGGGCCGGGGGCGGGGTGCCCCCGACCCGGACATTCCCTGGCTGACTTTTGCTTTACATGGCGAGGTCGGGGAAAGGGGATTAGGAAGATTGCAGTTGGCATGACCGCGGCAGAAGCGGAGGCGGGGTCACCTTGCTATAGCATGGCTGGAGAGGCATTGCTCCGCTGCGGGTCACCTTGCTAACAGCATGGCTGGTGAGGCATTACTCCGATGTTTGGATTGTTAAGAGGATTATTCTTGAACTGTAATGTTCAGTATGTTAGAAAATTAATAAAGCTGCGACCGGTGCTTTCCCAAGAGTGGTGTATGTGTGTATTCTGTGGGAAAGGAGGGTGGGGGGGGGCTAAATGGGGAGGGGGAGGGGTCGACGGTTAGAGGGGCCCGGAGCACCGTGTCCGAGCTACCTCGGTTACTAACTTTGCCACTAGATTTGGTATAATCTGCAAATGATTTTGGTATCTATACTGACATAAACAATAGTAAATAATCCAGGAATATCACAACAGATATTTGGACTACTGTTTTCAAATATTTTATTTATTTATTTATTTTATTTATTTCAATTTTTTTATATACCGCGCTATTTACAATCATGCCATCCAAAAAGGGTGCACTTTCCTGATCTGCCTTAATTTACAAAAAGAACTTTCTTCACAATGGAAGAAATTTGAGACTGAAAAAAATCTATTAAAACCCTCAAATTGTGCACTTTCTGTTCCAAACTAAGACATGCTTCATTCAAGATGATTGGCACTGACTCACCTTCCATAACACAAAAATGTCTGTCTTGGTCTCACTCAACAGCCCTGAGTCCAGTGGTCAGTTTTCAATTTTATTTAATACCTCATTTTTGGGATAATTTTAAAAAGAGCTATGAAAATTATACAGCCTTGTGCGTGGAATGCACTTGGTAAATACACATTTGTGCAGATTGGGCTGTTTGAACTGGCAAAACGGTCACAGATGATTTTTCAGAAAGATAGCTCGCCAAAGCACCAAGACCCCAGTTTTGCACCAATTCAACAGAAGATCAGCAAAACCAAACATTACGCTGCAGGTTTTCAGCGTCAGTGGCTGATGAATAAAGCACCAGTAGAAATGCTTTGCTTTATTCATTTACTCAGCGACACCAGCTATTTAAAGGGTGCTACTTACATTGGCGCCGCATTACGGCTCCTTTCCAACAACTGGTCAAAGTTATGCCTATAAGTAGAGCAGCTGAATTTTGCCACTCTACATATCACTTTTCTGCTCTTAAAGGCCACTTCACAGTCTACATATAAATTGAATACATAGGACCCATGATGGATCAGCCTATGCACGAAATTGCAGTATTCACTTAAGTGTGGCAAATGTTTCTTTTTTTATATATTTGCAATTTTGAATATATTACAATCTCCCCAAAAAAGGAAACCAAATATCCATATAAGTCCATATCCATCAAAGAAAAAAATCAACTCACATACAATACTTAGAGGAAAAGAAAGTAAAGATAGTTATCCACAAAATCAAGGGAAACATGACCCCTCACTACCAAAATCAGCCATACAAAAAATGCCCATGCCCATACCACAGGAAAGCAAAGATCAAGAACTAGATAGGGAAAGCACTAGGACATCAGGTCTTCTTAATCTGAAGGAAGAGGAGAACCATGCAGAGTCCTTTTCCCCATAATCTTTGATCTCCATAATCCCAAAGAGAGTCTACTACGGGGTTCTCTTCAGCTCCAAAGGGGTGTGCCACTTAGGTCATGCCCCGTCAGCTGTGTGCACCACCCTGTCTAGGCAAATTGTTTAAATAGACTTAAGCGGTAGGTGTCCATGCTCCCTGCATAAAGTCTTACAAATATCACAGTCAACACTGCTATGATTTGAATAATTAAGAATGCAAAAACTATTTCTATTGCAGAGGCAACATACATCTTGTCACAACTGATCATAAGAGATTTCTTATGACTAAAGTTCAGTAAGATTTTGCACCTATCATGTGTTAAGTGCCCAAATTATCATGCAGCAAGTGCCAAGTCAGTGCAGTAACTGTTTTGGACATTCCCGGCATCTTCTCATTCTGTTACCACATAGAAAAACGTTTACTACACAATCAGTTCAGTGACAGCATAGATGAGCTTATCACCTCTTAAAGAAGAAGTGATATTTTTATCCATGCTATCTGCAACTGTGGAAGTCACCACGGTTAATGTGTGCTACCACATAAGTATTTGGACCGAAATTCTAAAGTGAAGCATGGGGTACTTTATAAAATAAGGGTGTACTGATGCACTGTAACCTAGCTGCGGCAGTTTTGCCTGTTCTAGAGCAGGCCTCAACGGCCCGCACCTAAATTTGCAGAAAATACGTGTACATTGCAGTCTTCTACAACTTACACATGTAAACTGAAGCACCGCCTATGCTCTGCCCCATTTACACCCCAATGGAAAGTACGCGTGATGGGACTTATGTGTGCCTAAGTCCTGCCAAAAGGGACATTCAGGTACCCATTCATATCCATTATCACTGATACCTGTTAATGTTGAGGAATTATTGAACATTCATGAGGCAAGAAAGCATTATATAGTTTTTGCTAATTTTATTATATAGTTTCTAATCCTGAGCTAATAGAGTATGTGTGTGATTGTATACTTGGGATTATTTGTATATGAACTGGGCCTACAGATCTGAATTGAATTTGTCCTGGATTTACCAAAGATGAAATACTTTGACCTTAAAAATCCTTGAAGATATATTAATATTGAAAGGAGATTTTATGATGAAGCAACCATTGACTTTCTATTTGTAACTTTTAACTATAGAAGCTTTATATGAATGCCATGCATGTGGTTTGCTGAAACAGGATGCTCAGAGACAGCAGTATCATTGTTTCAACAGGAGAATGTCTCAGTGTTGGCAGATGTCTTAATGTACAGGCCCTATAAACTAACTTGTGATGACTGCAGTCAGGGTCTGCAAAACTCAACACTCTAAAACAACAACAGTAATCTTGACCTTATGTGTGCAAAAGACATCAGAGAGCTGTATTAAGCTAAATGAAGCCTTACCTTGGTCCCATTGTCTACTTAATTTATTTCACTTGTATGGTCTAAAAAGAGATAAATCACTATTAGAAAATCAATGCGTTGTAACTCTGGAGAGGATGTTGATGAAAACAAGTTGTCCAGATACATCCCACATAAAGGTCAGCTGTTCAAGATATCCACAAGGAATATTCACAAGCTTTGTTTGCATACATAGGGGTCTGTTTACTAAGCGGTGCTAGCAGCTTCCGTGGAAAATCGGAGCCGCGGCTCTGATTTCACATGGAAGCCGCTAGCGCTGCTTAATAAAATGACTCCGCAGAATCTAGCTTCTGTTTCACTTAAATGTCATGGTTGTCCTGAGAACTGAACTCATTTGCAGTATCAGATCATAGTTTACCAGACAATGCATTCTAAAATCTCACAGGGCACTCCACTTTGAAAGCCCAGCTGAATTATCAAGCATTGCTAATCTGACAGCCTTTAAGAGCTCTACCATAAATTCTGAAGTGCAGAGATCTAGACCTGCTCTCCTTGCTGCGTAAATTATTTTAAAGCACTCAAAACTATTCAGATCTAGTAATCAAACTATAGCATTTGTTTCCTATTTACAACAGTAGTTGTTCGAGTAATTGATATATTCTCTTGTCAATCTCCATTTGTAAAATATGGATGTGCATCACTGCTTTTCATGACCATGTAATGCTTTTCTTTTCTTTGGTTCTTTTACAGTAAGTGCAACCTCCGACTACAAGGCATGGCTTTAGACACACGTTTTCTCTTCATTTACTATATGACCTCGAGGGGTCAGCACTATGAACTGAATGGGAACACATCTATTGCTAGTATTCACAGGTTATTTGGGCATTATTATTTTTAATGAATATCATTTTGTGGAAGACTGTAGGCATGCTTATTAAGGTGCATGCTGGTAGCATGCGATCGTGCTGCCAAATTAACGTGGAGCCCTGGGCGTGACTGGGGTGGCCAACGTGGGGATCCCAGAAGGAGCACCTACCATGGGGTACAATGGGGGTCATGTGGGAGGGGCGGTACTGGGAGAAGGGAGGCTGGTATTAGAATGTCGGCTGGTGGAATATGTGTGCCGTACCAGCGCATTAGATAGTCATGTGCCTCTCGCTCAAAAAGAGAATATCTGGAGGGGCGAATATGTAGACATTTTCTCGCTCCTCATCCAGAATGGGAACGAGAACTGTGAGCGTTCCGGCTGCCACAAGAAGTGTAAGCTGGTCTCTATAAAAGCAGACAGCGTCCCATGGATGATTGCAAACTGGTGTGCAGTCTTTAGGGTGCTGGCCAGTGTGGTGGGTGAAAGACACCCGGAGCAGTGCAGGGGGCTTTTGCAGTATCAGGACACCATTTGCGAGGCCTACAGGGTATACGTGGGGAATGCCTGACTGGAGTATGATGAATGTCTTTCTGGCACCCCTTGCACTTTTGATTCAACAATCTAGCATTCAGGCTTTTTTCTATGAAGAAGACATTGTTCTCATTAATCATACTTCCCCTTTATCTTCAGATCTTTCTCCTCTCAATTCCTGTCTTCACTCAGTTTCTACCTGGCTTGTCTCCAATTGTTTAAATGTTGTTGTTGTTGTTGTTAAGTGCCGTCAAGTCGGAGTCGACTCATGGCGACCCTCTCGATAGCTATCCTAAATTGTGATCGGTCTTCAGTCAGGCGGCTCATTGTTGATAGATTGGTACCCGTAGATGCTGTTATTGTATCGATACATCTCATTGCTGGCCTTCCTCTTTTGGGTTGACCTTCTATCTTGCCAAGCATGATGTCTTTCTCTAATGATCTCTCTCTTCGCATGATGTGTCCAAAGTATGAAAGTCGAGGTCTTGTCATCTGAGCTTCTAAAGAAAGCTTAGGTTTGATCTCCTCTAGTACCGACTGGTTTGTTCTTCGGGCAGTCTATGGTATACACAGTATTCGACGTCAGCACCATAATTCAAAGGCATCAATTTTCTTCCTGTCTATCTTTTTCACTGTCCAACTTTCACATCCATATGATGTTATTGAAAATACCATGGCTTGAACAAGTTGAATCTTTGAATGGAGAGAGACATCTCTGCTCTTGAGAATCTTATCTAGGTCTTTCATAGCCATTCTTCCAAGAGCAATGTGTCGTCTGATTTCTTGACTGATTGTTGTTTCTTTATTGATAGTTGATCCAAGTAGGTTAAAGTTGTTCACGATTTCAAATTCTTCTCCTTCAATGATGAACCTGTTGATTATGCCAGTTGTCATGATCTTTGTCTTCTTTACATTAAGGTGCAGGCCCATTTTGAGACTATGTTCTTTGATTGTGAGAAGCAAATGTTTCAGATCATCTTCACTTTCAGCCAGTAATGTGGTATCATCAGCATAGCAAAGGTTGTTGATGAGTCTTCCACCAATCTTCACACCCCTGTTGTCTTCATACAATCCTGCTTCTCTGATGATTTGTTCTGCATATAAATTAACAGGTAGGGGGAAAGTATGCAGCTTTGTCTTACACCTTTGCTTATTTTAAACCATTCTGTTTCTCCTTGTTCCGTTCGAACTGTTGCTTCTTGATCAATGTACAGATTGTGCAAGAGTACGATCAGGTGTTCTGGTATACCCATGCTTCTTAATGTGGCCCAGAGTTTCTCATGGTTTACACAGTCAAAAGCTTTGCTATAGTCGATAAAGCACAAATAGATATCCTTTTGGTATTCTTTAGTCTTTTCAAGGATACATCTCACATCTGCAATGATGTCTCTCGTTCCTCGCACTTTCCTGAACCCTGCTTGCACTTCAGGCAGTTCTTGTTCCAGGTATAGTTGTAGTCTCTTTTGAATAATCTTCAGTAGAATCTTGCTGGCATGTGGGATCAGAGCGATTGTGCGATAATTTCCACAGTCAGTTGGATCACCTTTCTTTAGTATTTGTATAAACACAGATCTTTTCCAGTCAGTTGGCCATGATGTTGTCTTCCATATTTCTTGGCAGAGCCTTGTAAGTACAGTAACAGCTGCATCAGATTGCTGTACTACTTCTATGGGAATGCTATCAATGCCTGGTGCTTTGTTCTTTGATAAGGCTTTCCATGCTGCTTCAACTTCTTCTTTCATCACCAATGGTTCCCGATCATAAGGTACAGGTTGAAACGGCTGTTGGTCCACTTGATCTTTATCATATAAAAACTCTGTATATTCCTTCCACCTTTTCTTGATCTTCTCAGCATCATTCAACATAGAACCTTGAGCATCTTGTAACATTCCAATTCGAGGCTGGAACTTTTTCTTTAACTCTCGTAGCTTTAGGAAAGCTGATCTTGTTCTTCCTCTAATAGTTTCTGCTTCTATTTCCTTGCATGCGTCATTGTAGTATTTTTCCTTGTCCTGTCTTGCTGCACGTTGGAAATCTCTGTTGAGTTCTGTGACTGTCTTTCTTTCTCCTATGGCTTTAGCTTCTCTGCGTTTCTGGGCAATTTTCAGAGTTTTTTCCGTCATCCATTTTGGCCGTTTTTTCTTTTTCACCTTTTGAAGAGACTTCTCGCTTTCTTCCAACACAACCTTCTTGATGTCATTCCATAACTCTTCTGGAGCTCTGTCATTGGTATCTAAAGCAGCAAATCAATTTTGCAGGCAGTCTTTCAATTCCAGTGGTATATTCTCAAGGTCATATTTTGCTGCATTTATGAGTGGTTTGCTCTTTTTCAACTTTAGCTTGTGTTTGAATACTAGTAGTGGATGATCTGTACCACAGTCAGCTCCAGGTTTTGTCTTTGTTGATGTTATAGAGCTTTTCCATCGTTGACTTCCACAGATGTAGTCAATTTGATTTTAATACAATCCATTGGGTGAAGTCCATGTGTACAGTCGCCGCTTGTGTTGCTGGAAGAAGGTGTTTGAGATGAATAGATCGTTGGTCTTGCAGAATTCTATCAGTCTTTCTCCAGCTTCATTTCTGTTGCCAAGTCCATATTTTCCAACTACTTTGTCTTATTCTTTGTTGCCAACTTTTGCGTTCCAGTCACCCATGACTATCAGGATATCCTGTTTGCATGTTCTGTCAATTTCAGCTTGTACTTGTTCATAGAACTCTTCAATTTCATTCTCTTCTGCAGCTGTTGTTGGGGCATATACTTGAATTGTAGTTGTGCTGATAGGCATTCCTCGTAGGGGAATAGAGATTAAGCGTTCGCTGACAGCATTGTGTTTCATTACAGTTCTTGCAAGTTTCTTCTTTAATATAAATGCAACACCATTTCTTCTTTGTCTTTCATTTCCAGCATAGTAGACCATGTGATCATCTGATGCAAAGTGCCCGATGCCTTTCCATTTCAGTTTGCTGACACCCAGCAGATCAAGTTGTACATGTTCCATTTCATTCTTGACCACCTCCAACTTCCCTTGGTTCATGCTTCGTATGTTCCATGTTCCAATGTGTAAGACATCTTTACAGCTTCTGACTCTCATTTCATCATGCGCAGCTACATCAGTAGTCAGACGTCCCAGGGCTTTGATCCAACCACATCATAAATGCTGGCTTTACTTACATGTTAATCTCTCTAAAACACTTGCAATCTGGTTCTCTGATGGCAGCCCTTCCCCTCACCTGGCCCCATCCTTTGTTGGCTCTCCCATTCCTTTAGTTTCTTCTTCTCTGCTATCTTGGTGTCCCTCTTTGATTCTGGTCTCTCCTTTCACAATCATATTTCTACCGTCACAAAATCCTATTTTTTTCATGTCCGTCGGATTCGGGCCATTCGTCCTTTCCTCACTCCCCAAGCCCTCACTGTTCTGGTTCTTTCACTGATCACTTCCCGTCTCGATTTCTGTAACTCGGTACTTATTGACATTTCCTGTTCACAATCTAATAGACTCCAACGCATTCAAAACACGGCAGCGCACATCATAACAAACTCTTCCCAATTTGATCACATCACTCCACTTCTCATTCATCTACACTGGCTCCCTATTGAATTTCGCACCCGCTTTAAGATTCTTACCCTTGTACACCATGTCATTTACACTCACACTCCTCAATATCTTGCCGACCTCATCCGCTCCCATACCCCCAGCCGCACTTTACGGTCACTCCATGTCAATCGCCTTCACCTTCCATCTCCCTCCCAAGCTCACCTTCAGTCCACACGTACCTCTGCCTTCTTCTTCATTGGACCAGCCCTCTGGAACTCACTACCCACCCCTCTCAGACTAGAACAGAACTTCATCACCTTCAAATCCCTCCTGAAAACCCATATGTTTTCCATTGCGTTCAACCTCCCCTCCCCTTCTGCATGACCCCTTTTCCACTTGTATGCTCCCTTTGTCTAGTATGCCTGTTCTTTTCTTTACTATCCTATCAATATTGTAACTTATTTTCCTTTGCCAGGCCATTGGCCAATTACTTTTGATTTTTGACTGTTTGTACACCACTTTGTTTGAACACAAAAAGGCGGTATATCCAATTTAATAAACTATAACAATTTCATTGGAACATGGCTGGCAACCACAGGCAGGGCTGGGATAGGAAGGGCATAGACCTGTGGTTCCAGCTGATGACACAAGGTCAGTGGGGAAGCCGACCATGTGGGGCCTTGAGTAATGGGTGGCTCAGCAAGCCAGTGGGCCCCCAACAGCCCTTTTGGAGGGAAAGCAGTAGCCCCCCCATGCCACCCAGTGGCTTTATCCCCCTGCATCCCAATTACCCCAGACACCAGGGGGTGTGCAGACTGTTCAATGGCGGGTTTTACAGATTTAATAATGCCTGCAAATACAGGCATGTCTGCGACACATGTGGTGAAGGGCATCCTCAGGTTCGATGCGGTAAGAAGCAAGGGGGCGAAACCCAGCATCTGCGCTGAGGTCATCAGGCTGGGTCAGGCATTTATGCCCATCAGGGTGCAGGTGCTGGGGAAGAATCTGCAGGAGTACAATTGTGAAAAAATTCATTGGTTGCTTAATTAATTTATTTATTTTATTACATTCTCTTATATACCGCGCTATTCTGCATCAGTGCGGTATACATTGAACAAACTGAAATTACATTGAACAGGGCATTATAACTTGGAGATAACTATTTTACAGGGAACATGGGCTATGGGATTGTCATGCCATACAGCGGCCTGCCGGGACCGCGGATGGCTTGGAACTTAAAATCGACCCTGGAGCATAGGGAAGTGGTCCAGCGGACGTTCCAAAAGGAGCAGCAGCTGAGAAGGGTGGCAGACCCATATGAGAGCAGCCCGCTACCCAACCTAATCATGTCCCCGTTGAGCCAAGTCCCTAAGAAGGAGCCGGGGGAGTTCCAGCTCATACATCACTCATCTTATTCCAATGGCGCTTCGGTGAACAGTCACTTGGACCTGGCAGTCTGCTTGGTGAAGTTAGTCCAGACACTGGAGTTGCTCCGGGGCATGAGGGTGAGAGGCATGGCTGGCAAAGACGGACGTGGAGTCCGCCTTTCGGCTGCTCCCTATACATCCAGATAGTTTTCACCTGCTGGGGCTGCGGTTTGGGGGTGGGTTCTATGTGAATAAATGCCTTCCCATGGGGTGCTTGATTTCTTATACCTATTTTGAAGAGTTCAGTTCTGCCCTACAGTGAATTGTGGAGAGGGAGTTGTGCCAGGAAAAAATCATACACTATCTTGATGATTTTTTGCTCATGGCAGGGGACAGGCCAAGTTGTCACTATGCCCTGCATGTTTTCCAAAGGAAGGCCGGGCAGCTAGGGGTTCTGCTGTGGAAAATAAAACAGAGGGGCCAGCACAGCACCTGTCGTTCCTGGGTATAGAGAGTGATACCAAAGAAACTATGACGTGCCTCCCGGCGGGCAAGGTGGCTGCCTTGAGGAATGCAATGCAATCGGCAGTAGCTGCAAAGAAGGTCACACTGCCACAAATGCAGTCACTGATAGGGCACCAAAACTTTGCCTGCCAGGTGATGCCCATGGGAAAGGCTTTCATCCACCACCTGGCGGACGCCACAAAGGGCGTGCACAGTGAGCACCATTTCATCAAGGTCAGCGTTCACATGCGGGAAGACCTGGAGGTATTGCAGCAGTTCCTATCATGTTAAAATGGAAAAAATATATGGAGGGTGCCGGCCATCAATAGTAGGGTCTTAGAACTATTCACGGATGTCACAGGCGGGGTGGGGTTTGGTATAAATTTCAAGGGGCAATAGTGTCAGGAGCATTGGCCTGCCAGGTGGCAAGAAAACGGCATAACCAAGGATATCACATTCCTGTAGATGTTCCCAATTATGGTAGCCTTGGTTATATGGCACCACCACTTATTGAATAGGAGGATAGTTTTCCACTCCGATAATGCAGCAGTAGTGATCGTTATAAACAGGCTGTCAGCAAGGGCAGAGGGGGTGATGTATTTAGTGAGGAAGATGGTTTTCCTGAGTCTGGAGCTCAATGTCTTTATTACATCCAAGCATATCCTGGGGGAGAGCAATGAGATAGCTGACACTCTTTCTTGAATCCAGCAACAAGTGCTTCCGGCGCCTGCCCCTAGGGGCTGCACTAGAGGCGGCAAGCATGACCCCAGAGATGTGGTCCCTTGGATGCGGCGCGGCAGTGAGCTACTGTTTGTCAATAGCAAAAATCAATACTCTGATAATACTATCATGAAAGTGTGACTATATCAAAAATAGCAAAATCATTCATATTAACCTATAATGATAATACCAGCAACGTAGGTCTCTGAGTTTTGAAATCTTGCACATCTGTACAGTTCCGGCGGTACCGTATAAATTGTAATAGGACTACATCGGAAACAATATTTAGAAGAAGCATGGAGACAACTATCGGATGTTAATACTTATGAGATTTTACTTCAGGATCACACTCAGGCTTTGAGACAACGGGTAAAGTCCATTACATCCCCAGCATTACAAGCCAAGCTAATCTCCAAAAAGGAATGGACCTTTTTGAATCCAATCAGCCCAACTGTTCCCAAACTATATTTAGTGCCCAAGATCCATAAAGATGTGCAAAGCCCACCGGGAAGGCCTATAGTGTCAACTAAAGGAACTGTGCTTGAGCCACTGTCGATTTATGTAGATTCTTTTTTAAGACCGTTAATGACAACCATACCATCATACATACGTGATACCACTCATGTTTTACAAATTTTGGAACATCATACCAAGCTGGCAACTATACCTGGAATCATTCTAGCTACATTGGATGTAACATCATTGTATACTGTAATACCACAAGATGAAGCTTTTGATAGTGTAATGGCAGCATTACAAAAAAGAGGGGATTTGTCAGATAGCCTTTTGTGTTTTCTATCAGATCTAACGAGGCTTACTATTTTTAAAAACTATTTCGTTTTTGAAGGGGTGTTGTACCATCAATGGGCAGGAGTGGCAATGGGCGCCACATGTGCCCCTTCAGTGGCCAACCTTTATATGCAACGTTTTGAGGAAGAATGGATTGACACCGTGCCACCCATAAATTTGAGGTTGTGGAGAAGGTTTATAGATGATATTTTTTTATTATGGGAGGGGACAGAAGTGAGTTTGTGTGCATTTACAGAGTGGTTGAACGGTAGAAATCAACATCTCAAATTTACCTGCACATATCATAAAGAAGAAGTTACCTTCCTAGATGTTAGGATTAAAAAGAAGATCTTTGGATGGCACACCACAGTTTTTCGAAAACAAACAGATCGAAACACGTTCCTCCATTACCGTAGCGCACATCCGGTGCAACTACGGGACAGTTTGCCTTTATCACAATTTATACGGTACCGCCGGAATTGTACAGATGTGCAAGATTTCAAAACTCAATCAAAGATCTTGAAGAAAAATTTCAGCACTTGGGGATACCCGAAAGGAGTAATCGACAGAGCCTATAAACGAGCTTTGTACAGCAATCGACAGTTGTTATTATTTCCACAAAAAAGATCAATAGAAGAACCGGGCATAGGGTCAAATGTTAACATGGTTACCCACTACTCTCCGTTTAGTTACCAGCTCAAACGTAGTATTAAACGACATGCGAATGTACTCAATAGTATCCCTCAGAACACAAAACAGTTCGTTGTGTCTGGCAACGCAATCAAAACCTCAAGGAATTATTGAGCCCTGCGATTTTAAGGCCAATGAATGGAGTGGAACAGGCTCCAGCGGGACATAAGAAGTGCGGTGTTTGTGATATCTGTAAGATCACTATGGAGCTCACCTCATTCCATTACAATGGAGCAGATTATCGGCTGAATAATTCAACTTCATGCACATCAACATATGTGATATATAGCATACAGTGCCCGTGTGGCCTCCTGTATGGGGGAAAAACTATAAGGGAGTTTAAAACACATATGCACGAGCATAAAAGCAGAATAAAATGTCAGCGACATGAAGCCCCCATAGTTGATCATTGTCTTAACAATAATCACAAATTTGAAGAGCTTCGGTGTTTCTGCATTGCTCAAATATTGACAGGCCAGAAGGGTAAATCTAAAGATCAAACTTTACTCTGGCATGAACAACGCTGGATCTACCGACTAAAATCGGTGATGCTAGGTGGTTTAAATGCCCGTATTGAATGGGAGGTCTGTGGATGAATTTCGCAATTCTTGGGTTGATGTCATACAAAGGGAGGGATGTTTAAGGTCTATAAGATCTATTGCTCATGCGCGGCGTTTTTGTAAGCCGGTATGCTCAGACATCGATTGAACAAATGTGACAAGAGAAAAGAACAGTGCAAAAGTGTTCACATTCTGGAGATTCGATTGAGAACAGGTAGATGGTTTCCTCCATTAATGATTTAATTTTAAGTTTTGTTTTTGGAAAGTTGCTATACTTTGTAAGCATGATTTTTGTTTAAATCACAGTGCTTTTGACACACTTCTCTGAAGAACTCAGAGAAAGTCGTTTCTACACAACCCCCTGAAGAAACCGGAGGGCAGTGAAACGCAGATCTGGTGCAGACGTGGCATTGGGGAAGATGTTTTAAGCTAAGCTAAGCAAGAATTTTGAATTTTCTATTGAAGCATAATTTACAAAAAATCTTTAAGCAACGTTATATTAACAAAGGTCATTGATGCAATTTGGGCGATTTTAGAATATATATTATAAATCTGAATATTTCTCACGCCCGGTAGTCTGAGACCTACGTTGCTGGTATTATCATTATAGGTTAATATGAATGATTTTGCTATTTTTGATATAGTCGCACTTTCATGATAGTATTATCAGAGTATTGATTTTTGCTATTGACAAATACTTGACTCTGAAGAAGTGACCACAGGTAGATTAGTGAGCTACTGTTGGCTTCCCTGTCAGCAGGCACCTGGAAGGCTTACGGAAGAGCCCGGGGGCGGCTGGAGAATTTTGCCAGACTGAGGGGTTTCCACTTCTGTCATGGGGTGGAAACTGGTCTCCTGCTTACGTTCCTGATACACTTGCAGGCCAGGGGAACGGCAGCCAGGCAAGCCAGGCTAATCCTGGCTGGGGTGGCCTTCTTCCTAAAACTGGGGGGGGGGGGGGGGGTTTCAGGTACATAATGAAGGAGTTTGTCATTCAGAAGGTGATGGAGGCCTGGGCAAAGGGGGTTGTCCAATGACTGGACGGCTACAGACCGGTTACCCTACCTATGCTGAGCAGGGCCATGTGACAGGCAGCAGCAATCACCAGAGACGGGTTTGAGGAGGGTTGTTTTGAGTTGCTGCGCTGCTGATGTTCTGGAGGGACTTCCACATGGGCAAGATCCTGCTCCAGTCCACTATGGACACGGCAGGCCCAGCCATGCGGATGGGTGACATGCCAATGGTAGGGGACCGGGTGAGAATGTTCCTGGCTTGCTCGAAGACCAACAGACTGAGGGCTGGCAGCGTGGTATGGCTGAATACCATGGCGGTGCAGGAAATGTGTCCGTTGGCAGCCATAAGGGAATATTTGCAGGTGAGGCCAGCGGTGGGGAGCCCCCTACTGCGGCATGCAGATGGCTCCTGTCTCTCGCAGTATTAGTTTCGGGACCCGTGGTTAAGAGCGGTAAGGGAGACAGGGTTTGTGATGCCCGGGCTGACCCTACATTCTTTTAGGATAGGGGCAGCAACCGCGGCACATGGTATGAGCTTGTAGGCGGGGCAGATTCAGAACATTGGGAGGTGGGCTTCGGAGCGATATAAGTTGTAAATCAGGCCATAAGGAGCTACGCTGACTCTGATTTCCTTCTCACCGGCAAGTCCCAGAGCACCATTGATATGGATCATAGGACATTCCTATGTCTTCTGGGTGGGGAGATGGGCGCCAGGGAGACACTTCAGCAGACAGCTCAGTTTCCACCCTGCTAGCATTCAGATACATTGGATGGGACACAGAGGGATGCAGTGAGACCACTTGAGGCCCGCTCTCATGGTCCAGAGAAAAAAGGGCACGCCTGGGTGGTAGGTCTTGCATCTTGGGGGTAACGATCTGGTGTTGACAAAGGACACAGATCTCATCATCAATATCAAGGCGGACTGGGCCTGGATTCGCAATGAGATGGGGCGGATATCATGTGATCCCACATCCTCCCATGGCAAAAGTGGAGGGGAGCGAACCGACTGACAGGGATCGAAAGGAGCAGGAGGAAGCTCAACAAAGAAGTTGGGTCCTTCATGCGGGCGATGGGCGGGGTGGTGGTGGAGCATCAAGGCATACTGGCGAGGAGGGAGACAGTTTATTCGGGGGACAGAGTTCACTTACATGAAATCGATTTGGAGCTGTTCATCGGTTCGATTCGCACTATGGGGTGAGTCGGGACATGGGCCCTTCTGGTGGTGGGACTTCACCGATGGAAAACAAAGAGGGGAGGAGTACCATGGAAAGAAAAGGGGATCCTGCATACCGAAAAGGGGGTTCTGGGGCCTGGTAACAGGGAGGTCAGATGCCAAGGGCCAGGGGTGCCTGGCCTCGGTTACCAGGAGCATGGCAAACAGGCCACCCGGGCACCAATATGGAATAATTGGTGACAGGAAAAGGTGGCAGGACACTGGCCACGGAGCAGGCTAGGGCCTCCGACCACGCCTTAGGGACTGTGGTACCCCTCCATGTCAACCTAGGATATGTATTATGATATTGGTGATATTGGTTATGGTTAAAGGTATGCTGAATGTTAATGAGTGATTGTTTAATCCTGTAAATATGTTTGTTAGAATGTAACTGTTAGTAAGGCAATTAGTGTGTATCCGCATGCTATGGCCTTTGAAATCCACTAATAAAAGCAAGTTGGAAAACAATGGATCAGGTCTCAACAATGGCATGCGGGTTGGGGGGGGGGGGCAGAAGGGGCAGAGGAAGCCCGGAGCTGGCCCGGCGTGCCACGAGTTATGGTCTGGCTGGGTAAGATATATTTCTGATGGTAAATCACACTGGGGACAATTGAAAAATTTCAGCTATTATATCTTGAGGGTCTGCTCACTGGGGGAAGAGACATTTACTAAGAAGAATGAAGAGGAATGTAGAAAAAGGTGAGCTGCCACTTGAGAGTCAGTTCAATGCCTTTGCATTTCCAGGACGTCTCTGAATGAAGGCCAGAGACACCGCATACTCTCACTCTTAAAAACGTGTGATTTGTAAGTCAATAAAAGAATAAACTGTAATTAACTCAGATCTGAAAATGTCGATGTTTCATTTGCCTTTTCATTTCTCTTCAAATAACAATTTTGCTTATTTTCTTCTGCTTTGAGGCAAATACTTTTCCTTCGTATGTCGTGGCGGATTAGGGCCAAGAGAAGAACTCATAGCTCTATGGCACACATTTTATCACAAGCAGGGCAATTTCTGGCGTGAAAGGACTCCTCCCTGTTTCTTCAGCACGTAACCTTGGTGTTATCTTCAAGTCCTCTCTCTCTTTCTCTTCACATATCCAGCTCATTGCTAAAACTTGTCATTTCTTTCTATACAATATTTCCAAAATTCACCCCTTCCTCTCTGTTGACACCACTAAATTGATTGTCCACTCCCTAATCACCTCCTGTCTTGATTATTGTAACGTTCTCCTTTCCGGCCTCCCTGCAAGCCACCTCTTTCCTCTTCAGTCAATTCAACACTCCGCTGCTCGACTCATTTTCCACCAGTCTCGTTTTTCCCACATCACTCCTCTCCTCATGTCGCTTCATTGGCTTCCCATCCATCTCCGTATCCAATTTGAACTTCTCCTCCTGACCTATAAATGTATTCACTCTTCTTCCCTCCAGTACCTTTCATCTCTCATCTCTCCTTACACCCCCTCTCGGTTGCTTCGCTCTTCTAACAGTCTTTGTTTATCTGTGCCATTTACTCGTTCTGCCAATTCTAGACTTCAATCCTTCCAACTGGCAGCATCCTTTGCTTGGAATAGTCTTCCTATCTCTGTGCGCTAGGCGTCCTCCCTGGCCATTTGCAAGTCCAGACTAAAATCTCACCTCTTCACTATTGCTTTCCATTCCTGTCTTACCCTATCTTGATCTCTCTATCAACATTTGCTTACTTTGTCCTGTAAATTTTGGTTATTTGTATTATGTAACTTATTTTGTTTTCTGTCTTATTAGATTGTGAGCTCTGATGAGCAGGGACTGTCTCTCTTCTATGTTTGTACAGTGCTTCGTATTGTAATGGTGAAAGTTCCCAGGAGGAGATGGAGGTGGAGGAAAATCCGGTTGAAATAAATAATACTGCACTTGTGCACAGGATTTCCAAGCCAGATAAGAAAAAAACACAGCTTTCTGCTGAGCTCAGGCCACGCCCTAGCTCAGAGGGAGAGACAGGCTTCCTTACTGATTGGTCACACCTGGGGGAAGGACAGGGAGTGCCGGGAAGCAAATGCTTTTTAAATCCACAAACAGAGCAGAGAGTATGCACGAGAAGAGGCAAGGAAACAAGCACGGGTAAAAAGCAAGCAAGAAAGGAACCTTATGAAGAAGGTGAAGGAGAGAGAGAGCCTTGGAGAGGACTTTACAGCAAAGCAGAACCTTGGAGCAAGGGAGCTAACAAGGGAAGCAATTGGAGAGACGGCAATTGGACATACAGCAACAAGGGCTATAGTAGCTGTAGAGGAAAGAAGGAAGAAAAGCCTCTTCAGAGCAGGTACGTAACTGGCACGGGGAATAGACATAAGGAAGCTGAATTCCAGAACCTGGAGGATAGCAGGAGAAAAGGGTTCAGCAGTTGTCTAAGAAACCCTGCCAAAGGTAAAGCTACCATTTCTAATGCTGAATCATTTTTAGAGAAGCCATTTGCCTTTGCTACTGTCCAGAAGGCAGACCCAACACCTTTAACTGATAATAGGTGGGGGAAGAGTCTTACATACGGGGAAAACTAAAACACTGACAAAAGCAAGACAGCTGAGCCTTCAGAGTTAGAAGCAATAAGCAAGCTGTTGTCAGAAGGAAAAGTTTTCTCTCCTAATGCTAATGTGCCTGTACACGCTGAATTGCTCCTGAACCAGTTCAATGAATTTCTGGAGGAAAGAAAGTCATGGAGAACTGTTAAACCTGATAGAGATGCCAGTAATTCTAATACTGTTGAAAGAATGCAAATAGACTCTTGTTTGCCAGCTTTAGAAAATGAATCTTCTCCCATGGATTGCTCTTTATGTTTAAAGGAAGAAGGCATTGTTGAACAGTACTGAAACTGTATGAAATAATATAGAAAGTACTTGCCATACCTGCTGAAGAATTGGAAAGGCTTGTTTTATGTTTAATAAACGTAATTGTCTTCTGAGGATAAGAAGCTGTGCTGTGAGAAAGAAAATCAGCTGTTGCAGTTTAACTCTTTTCCGTGGAATAACCACATGGGGCAGTGTCCTGTGGAAAGTTTGTGGGACTGAGAAACAGCTGAGCAGTGCTGAGATATTTCTGTTACGTTTTTCTTCTGTTCCTGAAATACCCATATGTTGGAGATGCATCCTTTATGCTTGTTTGTGTTTGAGCTTTGATGCGCTGGAAATTCCCCACAATAAATATTCTTGCAGCCTTGAATCACTCGTGTCATAACTACAATTTTGTCCTTAAGGAAATAAGCAAAACTACAAGTCCCAGAATCCCTGGCAACAATAGAAATAGCTTTATTCAAAAGAGGACATTCAAAGGCCACTTCCAGCTGGTAAGCTC
This sequence comes from Ichthyophis bannanicus, assembly GCA_033557465.1. Lineage (NCBI taxonomy): Eukaryota > Metazoa > Chordata > Amphibia > Gymnophiona > Ichthyophiidae > Ichthyophis > Ichthyophis bannanicus. The sequence goes on along the minus strand of CM066036.1, from coordinate 176,009,225 downwards.
TTGGTCCCCAGAGGAAGCGTCGCAGTATGTTGCGGCGCTTTATAAGTCTTTAATAATAATAATAATAATAATAATAATAATAATGAATTATCTGCATCATCATAATGCCATGGGCCTATCATGTTCTGCTCCTTTTTTTCAGTTTGCATAAATCTCAGAGGATGAACATCAATAGACTTCTGCATTTCTAAGTAAACTGGCATTTGGAAATTAAAAAAATAAACACAGACAAGTTTCCCTTAAATTGTACGTTGTGGGTTCTTTTTCTTTCTTCAGCCAAATAGGTAGAAAACGTCCTGGTGTTTTGCATTGCTTGTGTGCATTATTTATTCATTTATTTATGTGCAAACTTATAGGCCGCAACCCCAATCAACACTGAGGGCACATTCTAGTTGCATTTACAGTACTTGTAGGTCGCAGCTTTGTGCTTTCCTTTTGACTCTGTGATAGCTACATAGGAACTCTTTCTGCATTTTGTCTCAACAGACCCTCAGCTATGAATCATAAAGTACTGTATATCAATGCCGTTTCTTCTTTCTTATTCTCTGGTCTACGGTAACAAAAAATAAAGAAAAAGTCAAACGAAAGGTAGAATTCCAAAGCAATATTTAAAGATAACTAAATAAGCTTCTCAAAGAATTTATGTATTATTGTATTCAATTTGTTTATCTACCTGGGCTCTAGGTGATTTACAATATACACACCTCATGACCCTTTTACTAAGCTGCATTTAGCAGTCAGCTGGGGAATCGGTACGCGCTGTTAGCACACAACTGAGCTAACATTTGATGCGGCAGCTTGGCACGTAGCATGTGCTAATTCCTGAGTTTACTGACAAATACCGAATGGAGCAGAAAAAGGACAGGAAAAGGGAAGGGACTATGCATTATTCTATACAGTACCGTGCATTCATTAAGGAATCTGTTTACTAAAGGGTGTTAGGCTTTTGCAGCTAACATGGCAAAACAGTGCAGAATATGCGCGGCTTTTGCTGGGAGCGTGCACGGCATTTCTCCAGCAGTTAATGCATTGAATTTGCAGAAAGTGCGGTCGGACCAAGGCCTGAATGCAGCCAATGCCGCTCATTGAGGGTGGTGTTAGTAGCACCCACACTGTCTGCAAATTCAACAGTTATCAGGCGCTGTTGCAGACAGACCCACTCTCTGCCCTAATCCTGCCCACTCATACCGATGTGTTCTGCAGAGAGCACAGAAAATCTCTCTTATCTGTATTTTGCCTTCATTATCTGTTAATGCAGCCAGATAACGCAGCAGATGGTGCATGCTATCTATCTATTTAACATTTATATAGCACTTCAAACGTACAAAGCGCTGTACATACATGAAGAAGAGACAGTCCCTGCTCGTCAGAGCTCACAATCTAGTCAAGAAGATCACAAAATACAAATACAATCAAGTAAGACAAAGTATACAATAACAAGAAGAGCAAAAACAAGAATCAAGAACAGAAAGCAATAGAGAAGAGATGGGGTTTCAATCTGGACTTGAAGAGGTCCAGAGAGGACGCATTGTGCACAGACAGAGGTAGATTGTTCCAGGCAAAGGGTGCAGCCAGGTAAAAGGAGCGAAGTTTAGAATTAGCAGTACGAGTGGAGGGCATAGACAGACGAAGGCTGTTCGAAGAGCGAAGAACGCGAGAGGGGATGTAAGGAGAGATAAGAGATGATAGGTATTGGGGGGCTGAAGAGTGAATGCATTTATAGGTCAAGAGAAGGAGCTTGAATTGGATCTGGAAGTGGATGGGAAGCCAATGAAGGGACTTGAGAAGAGGAGTGATATGGGAAAAGCGGTGCTGATGGAAAATTAGTCAAGCAGCAGAATGTTGAATAGATTGAAGGGGAAAGAGATGGTTCGCGGGAAGGCCAGCAAGGAGAATATTGCAGTAATCAAGACGGGAGGTGATTAAAGAGAGAACAATCATTTTAGTAGTGTCATAAGAAAGGAAGAGGCAAATTTTATTGATGTTATAAAGGAAGAAACGGCAAGTCTTAGCTACGAGTTGGATATGAGTGGAGAAAGAGAGCGAGGAGTCAAAGATAACACCCAGGTTACGGGCCGAAGAGACAGGAAGGATTAAAGAGTTATCCACAGAGATTGAGAAAGGGGGTAGAGGAGGGGAGGCATTGGGGGGAAAGATAAGGAGTTCAGTCTTAGCCATATTTAATTTCAAGCGGCGGTGAGACATCCAAGTAGCAATGTCTGAAAGGCAAACAGTGATCTTGTCATGGATTGCTGGAGAGATATCAAGTGAAGAGAGGTAGATTTGAGAGTCATCAGCTAATTCCTGAGTTTACTGACAAATACCGAATGGAGCAGAAAAAGGACAGGAAAAGGGTGGGGACTAAGCATTATTCTATACAGTACCATGCATTCATTAAGGGATCTGTCTACTAAAGCTAACAGCTAATGCGGTTTAGTAAACAGATCTCTAAGTGTTAACATTACAGATAATGCACAGCGTTTAACACCAGTGCAGTGCAGTTAACAGTCATTAAGAGTATTTTCTCTATGTTAACTGTACGGACGGATGCTAGGAACATCCCCAAGAGCTAACGCAGAGGCTTTGCAGATACCACATGGGAAGTTTGACAATTATTGTGCACACTTTAGTAAAATGGTACAATCAAACTAAACTTAACCACTAACATTAACATAACCTTGCACCCTACATTGCATGTGCGTGAAAAAACTATCCTTCAGCTATAATTCATCTAGGTACCAAAAGGAATTCTTAATATCACGGTCCTGGACATTCAGCATTGGTGAAGTCATTTCTAAGATAGCATAATCCCAGGAAATGCAGCTTTAAAGAGCCCTCAGCAAATCAAGCACTAATGTGAGTTTATTTGATGTGATAAAAAACAGAGAAAAGACTGACCTAAATATCCTTTTTTATGACACTGCTTACAATATAAACTATGAAAGCAGCAGCAGCACTGGAAGACACCTCAGGATGTTTGCCAATAAAGACCGTCACAGTACTTGGCCTATATATAATAAAGAAAGAGGAAATCAGCGCAGTGCATGGTTGTTAGCTAAGGGGCATCAGACATGAAAGGCTTAAGAAGAAAGTTCGCGTGGGGAAAGCTAAAAAGAAAAAAAATGGATAAAGGTAGGCAGCTAATAAAAAAGTTATGAGAAAGCTGTATCAAGAGACCTTAAAAGGAAAAATAAAGTTAGTGAACAGCAGCTGTGGAAAGTATGGAAGACGACTGCAAGAGAGATTGTGTTTTGCTTTCATTATAGATCATCAGTTACCCATGTGCAGGACTTCGCTAGTAGAGCAACCTAATCCCCGTGGATGCAATTTGAGATACACGACAAAAATAAAGTGAGTTGGCTAAGGATACTGGGATAAGTGGGAAGCGACAAACATAAAAACAAAATGGTAAACGTAAAAAACACAACCCCTATAAGATACGTCCTGCCATTTCTTTAACCTCTGCTGGGTGCCAGTGATTCTATTTCTAAAACTGAGGAAACTAAGACAGTGTCCGTGGTTGCAGAAGAGAGCACGCTGCAGATTTCAATCCCTGTAATTTCATCTGATTATGATTCCTCGAGGCTGATAAAGGCTGCAGTCCTCCGTTAGCAGCTGCTATCACAGATGCGTTTTGCAAGCCAGAGCTTTCCACGGCTTTGTGTTGTGCTGTACATAAGGGTTATGTGCACCTTCAGGAAGTTCGAATGTTAACAAAATATGAAAATAGAACTTTGGGCGAAAGCCCAAAGCTGAATTACATGATTATGACTATGATTAACCACTAGCTGTTCTTTAAAATCTCTTCTCATTATACACCCTTTGCATGAAAATGCCAAACAAGGATCTGATTTGTCGTCTAGGCTCTGTGTTTTACAGAGAAAATAAATAATAGACAATGAATGTTCATATGAGTCTTTTCATCTAAAATTGATTCATGGACCATTTAGCACCATTATGTTGTAATTTCACATTTAAAGCAACATATTGACCTAACCATAAGCACATTGTCCTGTAAGTTATTCCATACACCCAACACCTTTCTTATAATGTGCCTTCTTGGGTTTATTTTGAAGAGTTAATCCCTAACTTGTCTCCTATAACACTTTGGGATTTTTCTAATATTTGATTTTATTTAATATAATAGAATATTTCAAGAATATGTAATAGGACACCAAAATGTTTCTCTATCTGTTAAAAGTGGACATTTTTAGAGTACCTGCTCCCAGCTTGGTCTATGCCTAAAGTGCCACTAAAAGTAGGTGTTCCCACCCTACATTTTTGGAGGGAACTATAAGCCTTTTAAAATGGGAGCCTAGGTGGACTCAAGACTGCTGGAGCGCAGAGGTATTGTAGCTGCCTCTCCATGACCTGATAGGCTTGGCGGCACGAGAAAGGAAACCTCTCCAATCAGATTGGCCTAACCACTAATGAGAAGCAGCAAGTCTGGAGCTTGAGTGTCCAACGGTTAATAGCTATTGGAAGCAGTAGCATTCTGGAGGGACTCAGCCAGGGCTTCCAGAAAAGCTACATCAGAGAAACAGGCCAAAATGTGAAGACACATCATTCTTCGTTGAACTATAATGATATATGCAGACAGCCTAAAACCTAGATGAGCTTGTACTGTTTAACCCTAGTGCATTGCTTCTTTTTTGACCCGGTGGAGAGGATAACTCTTGAAAGCTTCTCAAAGATCCCTTTTTATTAGACTAAAAGTTTCACCTACAACTTGTTTGTTGACTCTTATTTCCACATATCAAGTAAAATGAAATGGTAAAGCCAGAGTTCTTTGTTTTATTTATAAACTCACACATGGCATCATCTATCAATCATTTTTCATTCTTTTTTTATTATTATTTTTTTTATCATCAAGTAAAATATTTCAGGGCCCAAATATTCATAGAAAGCTGAGCGCCTGAATTTAGGCTTCTAAGTTAGGTCTCTAAATTTGTGACTTATTTTCAACCACACTTAGGAGCCTAAGTTTTTAGCTGAAAATTCATCTTAATTTAGGAGCTTAAAATGTATGCGCCTTAATTTAGGTCTGCCATTCCTTTTCCTATATTTATGAGCCTAGTGCTGAAAATCAGTGCTAAGCTCTTAACGTTTTTCCACACCCTAAATCTTCCTCTGCTGTCACGCATCTTTTATGTTCTGAAATTTAGGAGTTTAATACAATAAAAAAAAATAGGCATTCATCCCTAATAAATGTCCAAAGAGGCCAATTTAGGAGCATAACTGTCAAAGTTAGGAGCATAAATCCTTTGAATATTTAGCGCAGGAACCAGGGCTGGGATCCTAATGTCATGAGCCTTCACTCATAAGAGAATTTGCCCCTGTTTGAATTCCCACCCTTCAATTCACGTAATCTGGTCATTTTAGTAATGGTATTAGGTCAGAATCCTGCAATTGTAGATCCTGCAACCAGCCACCAGGTGTCACCATGCCTCCTTCTCCATATTCTCAGGAACTGTCTCTGTAGCATCCCCAACCCCAGCCAACTCAGGGTGTGGGTGATTGAACTAGGGACCTGCTATAAGGGACGTGCACAGCACTACAAGGAAGCCACAGGCCAGCCTATTCCATTTAGACCTACAATCTGTGCAAGTTATCCAATGTCTTCTATATATGTCACTCTGTTTGCATCACTTGGAAGGAAGTTGAGGTAAACATAAAGAGATTTGCATGCATTTTCCTGGTAGATTACCTTCTTAGAAAATTATCCACTCAGAAAGGTTTTATGTGAGGGCTTTCACAGAATGAGTAATTTTAGCTGCAGTAAAAAGAGGCATCCCCATGGGCTTGTTTAGGTTAAGCTAAGGTTACCAGAATGTTTGCAGGCAAATCTGGGACACATGCAAAGTGTGTGTTGGGGGGGGGGGGGGAAGGGGGAAGGCACCTTCGTTCCAGTTTTCAGCAACCAGGCGTGGATGAGAGAAAAGTCACCACTCCCCACCCCCACCCCCCCTATCCATCTCATGACGGCAACAATATCACTTCCAAGCAGACAAATCAACAAATAAATAGTAACAATGATGCATTTCCCTCCTACTGTGCAAGAAAAAAAAATAGAAAAAAGTAATGGATGTAAATTCTAAAAGCTGACATGCAAAACACTAAATTGAAAATAATTTACTTTTTTACCCGTTCTGTACCGATTGCTGTAATTGGGGACAGGAGGGTGACAAACAGGTGGGAGATGGGGACACGGTTCTAAAATCGGGGACAATTCCTGAAAATTGAGGCCATCTGATAATCTTATTTAAGGGCATAAGCAGTATATGCGCTTTCGGCTTTTCAGATGTAAGTATATTTTGCCTCTTGTTTGTTATTTTCAAAGAGAAACTGAGCAAGTCCCCTTTTGAAGATTGTCTTTGTATGCTTTATTGGCAAAGTGCAACACTGTGAGCTATTCAAAGCTGCCCTCCTCTACAGTGTGCATGTTCTGTATTTCTACAGGCCTTTTCTGTTCATTAGTAGTCTGAAATGTTTAGCACAACATATAGTGAGCAGTATGGAACCTATTTACTAACTTGCACTAAGTTTTTGTATCTAATGCATATTAACAGCGAAAAATAAGGCAGCCTAAGTGCAAAACCTCTGCGGTAAGAGTTAAGGGCTTTCCCAGCACTTTGGGGAAGGCAGCCATGCTGCTATGCAGAGTAATGGTTGCTGCCAATGTATTAATCCTTCAAAAAAGGTATACAACATTCAGTCTCCTATATTCCACCCTTAATATCCCCTTTCCAACGAACAGGACTAACTGTATATAATGAGTGTTTTTTGTCGGATCGTCTGTTATGAGAATGCCAAACATGCTCAATGTTACAGACCCTCCATTTTAATTAAGTTTTAAAAGGCCTATGCGGCCAACCTCGTGTGAGGCTATCTGGTCCACAGACCCAGTCACCGCAAAATCCAGTATCCGTTCAATTAGCACTCAAATGCACATTTTCGAACATGATATTCAGTATCGCCCGTAAATTAGAGATACTCATCTGTTGAAGTCAATGGAGAGTCTTGGCCGAAGATAAAGATGCTTAGAAGGTGGACACAGTTTCTTTTCTTCCTCCCCAAAGGCCACTCTTACTATCGCTGTTCTCTCCAAAATAGCTCTCCGATGAGACTCAGCAACTGGGCGTTGAAACAAGTCGTTGGGTACTGCGACACAAGCCCTTGTGTTTCAAGCCGGTCATCCTCTTGGCCCTTTATCAAGCACTGTACTCCCAACTTCCTGTTCCTATGCAGACGCCTTGACATCATCATGATGTAATGGTAAATATGAGATAGAACTTGAATGATGACAGCCACCTATTAAACTCAATATCAATTCAACATCCACCATTCCACATCGGTATAACTTAAGGTCATCTAAGGTGTGTTTCATCTGCCTCTCATCTTTTGCATAGAGTAATGCTCACTAATTGTTAACACATAGGGGTCCGTTTACCCAACTGCACCAGAAATCCTGTGTTACCCTGCATTACAATGGTGGACGTTGAATTGATATTGAGTTTAATAGGTGGCTGTCGTCATTCAAGTTCTATCTCATATTTACCATTACATCATGATGACGTCAAGGCGTCTGTGTAGGAACAGGAAGTTGGGAGTACGGTGCTTGATAAAGGGCCAAGAGGACGACCGGCTTGAAACACAAGGGCTTGTGTCGCAGTACCCAACGACTTGTTTCAACGCCCAGTTGCTGAGTCTCATCGGAGAGCTATTTCGGAGAGAACAGCGATAGTAAGAGTGGCCTTTGGGGAGGAAGAAGAGAAACTGTGTCCACCTCCTAAGCATCTTTATCTTCGGCCAAGACTCTCCATTGACTTCAACAAATGAGTAACTCTAATTTACGGGCGATACTGAATATCATGTTCGAAAATGTGCATTTGAGTGCTAATTGAATGGATACTGGACATTTCCTGTTATATTGTATCTACTTATTTTGCGGTGGCTGGGTCTGCGGACCAGATAGCCTCACGTGAGGTTGGCCACGTAGGCCTTTTAAAGCTTAATTAAAATGGAGGGTCTGTAACATTGAGCATGTTTGGCATTCTCATAACAGATGATCCGACAAAAAACACTCATTATATACAGTTAGTCCTGTTTGTGGGAGAGGGGATATTAAGGGTGGAATATAGGAGACTGAATGTTGTATACCTTTTTTGAAGGGAGAATTGTAGGGGTTACACAATTGGGTTTTTTGAATTGATAGCCAATGTATTAATGGCACAGTCCCTAACACAGAATGTAGTTAGCTACACCTCTGCAGGCACAGGCAACCGCTCAGCATTCTCGGTCATGTTAGCAGTTAACGGAGTATTAGCCCATTTCCAGTCCATTCCATTCTCCCTAATGGAAATGTTCACATTAAGTGTTGAATGAAGCAGTTAATGCTAATTGTTAACACATAGGAGTCCGTTTACTCAACTGCACCAGAAATTCTGCGTTACCCTGATAATGTGCATTGGAGCGGGGGCTGGGCAGCACAGGGGCGACATGTAGGCATTGCTGATGCGCTGCAACTAACCCTGGTGTTAGCGGCTTGTGTTAACTGCATTTGCCACCCTCAGCACGGGGGCACTTAACGCCACCTCAGTGATGGTAACTATGAAGGGATGGAAGCACACGCCCCCTGAAGTCAGCATTGACTCCCCTGCACTAGTAACATTTACACATACAATAATACAGTGTACTGAATAGTTCTCCTTAGATGACCTTAAGTTATATATACAGTTAATGTAGTATCTCCGCTGTCTGACGGGAGTTAAAGTTTGCATTTACTGATAAATAATAATCCAGTAAGCCCAAAAGGTTAAAATGACTCTTGCAGCTTTCTAGTGTTCAAAGTTTATTGATCCTTGGTTCACCCAATCACTCAAATATGCCAACAAGTGTCATCAACAGGATAAAATGCTTTAACAAAAACCCTTCTGATGTAGCCGACTGAATAAATGAGGACCTGCTGTAGTATTTTTCATTCATTCAGTAAACTGCATCAGCACACAGGCTGCCTACACTGAAGTTATTAAATCCATTTAACATATACTATAAAGGAAAAAAAAAGAAGCATAACACCCTACCAACAAAAGAAAACAAGAAATAAAACAAACCCTGCACACCTCTACTATAAACCTGGAAACCCTTGTAAGCCCATTGTTTTTAGTACTGATGTTCTCAGGGGAAACTTTGCATTGGAGCCATGAGTTAAAGCTCAGTACATGGTTTCCCATTGCAAACGTTTTGCTCTCCAATGCTGTAACCAAATAGCCCGCGCCCTTTACTAAACATGCCCCTTAGATTGTAAGCCTTCTGATTGTACCTCAGATTGAGCTACTGGAAAGGAGTGAGCCAAACATTACTTAAATAAACACAGTTTTACATTACTGAATGTATTCAGACCATCAAGAAAATGAAAAATAGACTATTCTATAGAGTCATCCTTTTGGATAGTCTTTTTCAACAGTGGGCAGAAAATCAACTGACAGATTCTACCGCTTTTCTAGCTCTGAGTTTTATCCCTCCCATACAAAAAGGCCTTTATATCAGTGGTTTATTTTATTTCAAATCATTTATATTCCACTGATCACTATTAGTTCTAGGCAGATAACAATCGACATAAACATGATTCAAATTACAGTACAATCATAACAACATAAAAGAAAAGCATACGACAGGGAGTTGATTTTAGTTAATATTTATGCCCCTACATGGGATGACTGTAATTTTCTAGTCTCTGCTGAATGAAATTATTCAATTTGAAAAAGGCAGTATAGTTATGGGGGGGGGGGGGGCAATTTCAACCTGCCACTAGACCCTGTGCTGGATAGATCTGGATAGATCGTCTCACTGTGCTTGGATACCCTCTAAGGCTAAAGTTTCTTTGATGTCTGTCATAAATGAATGTGGGCTATGTGATCCCTGGTGGTTGTGACACCCTAAAGACAAAGAATTTACGTTCTACTCCAATCCACAAGATTCTTATTCAAGAATAGATTTCTTTTTGATTTCAAAAGAGCTTATTCCTTCTGTGATGGGAACTCAGATTGGACGTACTGAGACCTCGGATCATGTTCCTGTGTTATTGGATCTGTCTTTTGGAGTAGGAGGGGCTGGATTGAGACAATGGCAGCTCAAATACCAGTCTGCTTCAGGATGACAAGTGTTGCTGCTATGGTTCTGTATGCTTGTAAGGATTATTACAGTCACAATGAGTTAGAGAATTTCTCTCTGGAGACATCGTGGGATGCATGTAAAGCCATTATTAGGGGTGTAATTATTGGATATTCAATAAAGATTCATAAAGGAAGGAACATGAAACTCAAGGACTTAGAAGCTGATATTAAGAATTTGGAAAGTGCTCTGTCTGCTAAGTATTATTATCAGGGTTTACTTCAACTTCAAGCCTTGCAAAATGAATATAATTCAAACTGAAGTCAACAAGTGAGCATCGCTCTTTTCAAAAGGCAATCTCCTTACTATGAACAGAACAGTAAGGTTGGGCATTTATTAGCACAATATCTTAAAAGGTAAGTAAACACCTAGGGCCTGGTTCAGTCCCACACAGCTATTCCCTTTGTATGTCCGGTCTGAGCCGGATGTACAAAGGGGATCACAATTCTGAACACGCTGGGCACGTCTAGCATCGCGGGATCAGAATCGCGATCAGGCCTGTTCGTGCATGCCGGGATTGTGATTCAGTCCTGGCCTGCATGTACAGGCACTGTCCGGATAGCTCAGTCAAGCTTTTAAATGGAGCCGCAGTGCCATGGTGTCATGTTGCCATGGCACCACGGCTCCATTTAAAAGCCGTGATGCCGGCCGCCACAGAAAATGGTTTATTCCCCGCAGCCCAACCTCCGATCTGGCCTCTTAAGGCCAGGGTCAGGCTGTGCGGAATAAACCCTGGCCCCCCAGCCTCTTCCGTGCCCAGGAGTGAACAAAAAAAACATTCAGGGACGTTATGCCACCCCGGAGGTAGAATAACTTCCCCGGCCATTTTGTCGGCCCTGGACGTACAGGGCCAACATTAGAATCGGCCCTGGATGTCCAGGGTTGGCGACCGCCCACTCTCCACCCCCGGGCCACCTCTTCCCTACCCCCGACTAACTTCCCTGCACAACCAGCAGGGAAGTTAGTTGGGGGCTGCCACATAGCAGGGATGGACCCCCATAGGATTCAGATGATTAAATCAATTAATGGCAAAACTCATGTTTTGATAAGGAAATATTAGAGCAATTCTTTCAATTCTATTTACGGTAAATTTATATAAGTTGGAAAGAAATCTAACATTTTAACCATCATACAACCAGTTTTGAAGTTAGATAAGAATCTCAGAGGGAGTCTCACAGACATGTGTGGTGGTTATTCCTAAACCAGGTCTGGACCTGGAGCTAGTACAAACTGGCCAATTTCTTTTATCAATACAGATTGTAAAATTTATGCCAAGATTTTGACCAGTCCTTTGAATAAGGTGTTGGACTCCCTTATACACATAAATGGATTTATGCTTGATTCTACAGTGGATAACGTCAGACTCTTGTAATATACAGATGATCACAAGCCACCTATCAGAACCTTACTTGGAGGTCTCACTAGATGTGGAAAAGGTCTTTGATCATGTGTCATGGGATTTCCTTTTTCAGGCTCTTAGCTGGTTTGGATTTGGGCCTAGGTATGCCAGCATGATAAAATTGTTATATCAGAAGCCTAAAGCTTGAATCATGGCCAATAGTACACTCTCAGATCCTCTCCGTCTCTCTAGAGGGATACAACAAGGCTCTCCAGTACTTCTGCTTCTGTTTAATTTGAGTTTGGAACCATTCGCTATTGCCGTCAGACAGGATGATAATATAATTGGTATGCATAGTAAGAAACTTACTGTAAAATTCCTATATTTAATTATCAAGTTTTTTATACCACTGTCATTTTTAGTCAAAGCAGTTTACATTCTAACTTAAACTTGGTAATGTACATTAAACAGGGACAATGATAACTTGGATTCTTCTGGGGCAATGAAGGGTTAAGTGATTTGCCAAAGGCCACAAGGAGGGCTAATAGGAATCAAACCCGGTCTCTTGGTTCCCAAGCCAGTGCTCTAACCATTAGGCTACTCATCTGCTCTGTATATGCTGATGATCAAATTGCTTACATACCTGCAGAATTGGTGCTGCACCTTTTGGAATTTATAGATCATGTTGTGCCTTTGTTAAGATATAAGGCGAACTGGTAGAAAACAGTGGTACTCCGTCTGAATAAATTTATGTTTAAAAGCTTGCTGCCGAATTGTCTTTTGCAGTGGCATACCAAGATGAAATATTTAGGCGTACAGTTTTGTCCATCAGTTGAGGAAACTATTACTCAGAATAAAGAAAGTCTTAAAAGTCGCATTCAAGAATGTTTGTCACGATGGTTGCCATTAAATTTATCATGGTGGGGGTGCCTGGAGTCCTTAAAGATGACAATACTTCCAAATATCAGTTAGCACCATTCCAATTTTATTCCCAGAATTGTATTCTAAGAAGCTTGAATAGCTTCCTGGGTAGCTCTCTTTGGCAAGAGAAACCTGAATGCACAGCGTCACACAAGTTAAAGCTGGATTAAAGGACTGGCGAGGTTAAATTCCTGGATTTGTATCACTACCACTTAGTATATTTGTTTTATTCTGGATGCTGATGGTTTCTTCCAATAGGGGTGTCGGCCCAGGCTAGGTGGAAGAAGATCGTCTGTGTCCTGTTCCACTGATAATTTGCTAGGATTGTTGGTACTTAGTTTATCAGCACCTAATAGGATTATTCGTTCCACTGTTTTTGCATTTAATAAGGTATAGGCAATCTTGACAGATAGAGATCCCCAATTTTAGAATATCTACACTGGCTCCCGATTCAAAGCCGCATAGAATACAAAACTATATTAACCACCTACAAAGCCATAACAAAAACAGCACCCCTGCCCATAAATAACCTCATCAAAATAGAACCTACCCATAATCTACAAAGGAGAGACCAGTTAAATAAACTAACCCCACCAAAAGAATTCATTAGGGCCAATAAATCCACTAACAAGAAAGCCTTCTCCCATGCAGCCCCCATCTTGTGGAACACAATCCCAATAGAATTAAGACAATTACCTGATATAATGGAGTTCAGAAAAAAACTCAAAACACACTTATTTACAAAGCATTATGGATCTTTGACCAGCTCATCCCACACCCCCCAACTAGATAAAGGATAATCCTTCCCCAAGTAATACACAACTCAACAAAAGAATGAAGTGCTACACCCTAAAACAAAGCGAATAAGTAAATGAAAAACAGAACAATGTATATAGTTTAATTATGTTCAACTGTACATAGTTTACTAACTGTTAATTGTTAATTGTTAACTGTATTTACCTAGCTACAAATTGTTATATGTAAAAACAGACCACACTGTTTATTGTTGTTATATGGAAACCGCACCTGATCAATGGAAGGAGCGGTATATAAATAATTAAAATTAAATTAAAATAGAGATAAATGGCCTGTAAATATGCGTATTTGGCATAATAACGATTTTCATATTAACAAACGTATTGCATGGAAAGTATGGCAAAATGCGGGTATTTGGCGGCTAGATTAGTTTGTTATTGGCAAACAGTTTAAGACAATATCATAGATATTGGCTGCCCTCCAGGTGTTTTCTTCAAGCGTTACTGCTTTTTCATTACATCCAATCTATAGTTTGGACCTTTAATGAAGTCACAGAGGAATGGCCATTGGAAATGTGCTGTATACAGGATATATCCTTAGGTCATTAGGCCTCTAAATTTTATAAATGGCTTTCACTCTGGAGGCACATACAAATCTACAGGATAGAGAAGGTATGAGGGGCTGAGACAAATGGGAAACCTAACACTGGACAGTGGAGTAAGTTCTGGAAGTCACTGATGAGGGTGATTAGTGCAGCATCTCTGACACAATCTTTATACTTTTTGGTGCACCAGATTCTCCGCACACCTGTTTGGGCTGCCAAAGGGGGACACAAAAGGGAACATTATCCCATTTGTTGTGTTATTGTCCTAATGTATCGACCTTGTGGAGAGAGGTATGGCAACCTGTATGGCGAATATATCAGCTTGTTCAGCCTGTCTCCTGTAGAATATTAATAACGAGATCACAGGGCTGAACTTTCCACTGCTAATGCTCATCTGTTAGATTTCTTTATTTCAATAGCTCTGAAGGTAGTGCTAAGTAGCTGGTAAAATACGTTACATCAATGGCGGCATTTAGTGCGTTTATTCAGCAAATATGAGAAAGCTATTGCCGAGAGGAAAGGATGTCTGGGTATTTGGCAACCACTTGATGATTTTGTGAGGGGGGGGGCAAAGTTAGTGTCATCTCAGTGTTGTACTACACACTCACACAGGATTGTGAACTATTTGCTTTATTGTACTTTATGAAAACACAATAATGATTTTTGAACACAAAAAAAGACAGCAAAATAAAACCATATAAAAATACATTGTATTCAATTATATCAATATGATCATCCTACCCCACGAAATGCCCTTGACTTTCTGGTGAAAATCTCTCAAATCATTTGATGTCCTTGCTTCAATCTGTAAAGAACTTCAAGCAGCTAGCCCTGAAAATGAAATCATTCTTTTCGGTACTTTAGGCCCATGGCTGTGCAAAACTTTAGAAATGTCCAATAGCGCATCAGTTTGTTTGCATAAAAACCTTTGGAGGGAGATCTATCTCATGCATATTCACTGTGGATATCCTAAAAAACTGATCAGCCAAGCAGTCCCTGATGACTGGGTTGAGAACTACTGCTTTATATATTTAAAATATATATGCTCTGACCCAAAATCAAGAATAAAGACCTCAAAGCACTAACTGACTCTCAGGTATGTGCACTAAATAAAACAGCATGCACCATTTCATTTTAGACTGAACTAAACCAGAGGTTTACAACCTTTTTGGTTGTGTGGACTCCTTCATTAGCCTACAAAACATTCAGCGACCCCCAGTTCATCTCCACCATTCTTCCCAGATCCTCTCCCCTCAGCACAAGCCCATCTCCACCAGCCCTCCTTATCTCTTTTTCCCTCCCTGTCTCCATCAGTCTCTTTCTCTCTTCCCCCCCCAACCAGTTCCCACCATTCTCTATCTCTCCCTCTTCCGCTCCCCCCAGCTAGTTCCCTCCAGTCTCTCTCTCTCTGTCTCTCTGTGTAGCAAGTCCCTACCAATCTTTCTCTTCCTTATGGTCAATCCTATTCAGGCTCGTATCGCTAAAGCTGTTGCCCCCGTTACAGCTTCTGCCTCTGTCTGGACAGAAGTCCCAATGCCAGTTGAAGGACCGGTTCCAAGTGCAGGGTGCCTGCATGCTGAAGCTCTGAGGAAACAAGTGGAGGAACTCAGAGAGGTGGTGGCAAGGCTGAGGAGCATTCAAGACAGTGAGAAGTACATTGATGAGATACTTCTTGAAACATCCAACCTCTCTAGCAGGGGAGAAGATGGGTACCAACAGAATGACGAAGGTTGGACACAAGTCACCAGGGCCTGGAGAATCACACATCCAACTTCTCCAGCCCTTGAATTGGAGAACTATTATGCAGCCCTGGAAGTGGAGGAGGTGAAAGTATCCCTGGAAAGGGAAGAACCAGAGCTCAAGTACCCCAAAGTTGCAGAATCAGTGACCACAAGGAAGCGACGGGTAGTGGTGGTTGGTGACTCTCTTCTGAGGGGTACCAAGGCATCCATCTGCCGAACAGACTTGATGTCCAGAGAGGTATGCTGTCTACCTGGCACCAAAATCTAAGATGTTACGGAGAGTTTGCCGAGACTCAACAAGTCCATTGACTATTACCCAATGTTGCTAATCCATGTCGGAACAAATGATACTGCCAGGGATCCCTCTGAGTGTATCAAAAGTGACTTCATGGCTCTGGGACAGAGGGTGAAGAAGTTAGGTGCACAGGTGGTGTTCTCTTCAATCCTCCCTGTTGAGGGTAAAGGCCAAGGCAGAGAGGCTCGCATCCTGGAGATGAATGCATGGTTGCGTGGATGGTGTCATCGAGAGTGTTCCAAGGGTTGCAGAGCAGAGATAGCATCCATCTGTCCAAGAAAGGTCAACGCGTCTTCAGTA
This sequence comes from Ichthyophis bannanicus, assembly GCA_033557465.1. Classification (NCBI taxonomy): domain Eukaryota; kingdom Metazoa; phylum Chordata; class Amphibia; order Gymnophiona; family Ichthyophiidae; genus Ichthyophis; species Ichthyophis bannanicus. Next base: position 175,993,095 of record CM066036.1, on the reverse strand, counting down.
GTAGACTGGCTAATCTACTGAAGAGGGCTTTAAACTAGATTCGTTGGGGATGGGTGAAAAAAGCCCCAGGTAAGTGAAAGCCCCCAGGTAAGTGATGCATTAAATACCTTTATGGAAATGGGTAACAGGGGTAACATGGAAAGCAGTTTGTATAAATGCCCGCTGCACGGGGAATAAGATCCCTGATGTTGAAGCTTTGGTGGGAGTGGCCGACTTGGATTTAGTGACAGTTACAGAAACATGGTTCACAGAAAACCATGACTGGGATGTAACTATACCTGGCTATACTTTATTCAGAAAGGACAGGGTAGGAAGAAGGGGAGGAGGAGAGGCATTATATGTAAAAAATACTATTAAAGCTTTGGAATTACAGAGCTTAAAAGGGAGAGAGGGGGCATTGTGGGTTAAACTAGAAAGTGGGAAAGAGAAATCTATTTTCATTGGCGTGATTTACAGACCTCCCTGACAAGAGGGAGAGGTGGACAGAGAGTTAATTGAAGACATACGCAGCATTGCTAGGAAAGGAGAAGTGCTACTGATAGGGGTTTTCAATATGCCAGATGTTGATTGGCACATTCCTGCTGCAGTATCATCTAGAAGTAAAGAGATCCTGGATTCTCTACAGGGATAACTATTCAAGCAATTGGTAACAGACCCCACACATTAAGGGGCCATACTGGACTTGGTGCTTACCAATGGTGAAAGTGTTTCTGATGTTATAGTAGGAGATCATTTTGCATCCAGTGATCACCAGATGGTGTGGTTCAGTATTAGGACTAGGGCTGTTAGAATCCATTCAAACGTGAGGGTCTTAGACTTTAGGAAGACTAACTTTGCCAAGATGGGCCAATACCTCAGGGAGTTGTTAGTGGGATGAGAACAGCTGGGGGATGTAGAAAAACAATGGACAAAACTGAAAGGAGATATTTTAAGGGCAACCAACCTTTTTGTTAAAATGGTAAATAAAGGTAAAAGGAAAAGGAGACCGCTATGGCTTTTCAAAGAGGTAGCTGAAAAAGTGACAAAAAAGAGGGAGGCCTTCATGAAATACAAGAGATCACAGAGAGAGGAAGATAGGCATCTATATTTGGAAAAACTTAGAGAAGCTAGCAAAGTAGTCAGGAAAGCAAAGATTCAAAAAGAGGAGGAAATAGCCAATGCAATAAAATGGGGGGATAAGACATTTTTCAGATATGTTAATGAGAAGAGGAAGGGCAAAAGTGGTATTGTCAGACTCAAGGGTGAAGGGGAGGAATATGTAGAATCTGATGAGGATAAAGCAGAATTGCTTAACAAATATTTCTGTTCTGTTTTCACAGATGAAGAACCAGGAGCAGGACCTCAGAAAACACCCACAAACAGGAACAGAAGTGAGGGACATCTTGAACAATTTTCAGAAGACTGTCTTCGTGAGAAACTAGCTCAACTTAAGGTAGACAAAGCGATGGGACCAGATGGGATACACCCTAGAATACTGAGGGAACTTGGGGACGTTCCAGCAGCTCCACTGACTGACCTTTTCAATGCCTCGTTGGAGTCGGGAGTGGTGCCAAAGGACTGGAGAGAGGCTCATGTGGTGCCTTTAAACAAAAGCGGAAGTAAGGATGTGGTTGAAAACTAAAGGCCGGTTAGTTTAACTTCGGTGGTGAGTAAATTATTGGAAACGCTGCTGAAAGAGAAAATAATGAGGTTTCTGGAGTCTAGCGGATTACAGGATCCGAGGCAGCATGGATTCACCAGAGGCAGGTCTTGTCAGACAAATCTGATTGATTTCTTTGACTGGGTGACCAGGGAGTTGGACCGAGGGAGAGCCCTAAATGTGGTGTATTTAGATTTCAGTAAAGCCTTTGACACTGTTCCACATAGGCGACTTATAAACAAACTGAGCACCCTAGGGATGGATCCTAAAGTTACTGCCTGGGTTAGAAATTGGTTGGGTGGGAGGCAACAAAGAGTACAGGTAAATGGGGCTCACTCTGAGGAGAAGGATGTTACCAGTGGTGTGCCCCAGGGATCTTTCCTTGGTCTGATTCTTTTTAACATCTTTGTTAGTGATATAGTGGAAGGGCTGTCGGGTAAGGTTTGCCTTTTTTGCGGATGATACCAAAATCTTCAATAGAGTAGACACCCAGGAAGGTGTAGATAACATGAGGAAGGATCTAGCTAAGCTTGAAGAATGGTCTAGAATCTGGCAGCTGGGATTTAATGTTAAAAAAATGTAAGGTCATGCATTTGGGCTGCAGCAATCCAAGGGAGCAATATAGTATAGGGGGTGAAGTACTTTTGTCCACTAAAGAAGAGCGGGACCTGGGTGTGGTTGTGTCTGATGATCTTAAAGTAGCTAATCAGGTAGAAAAGGCGACGGCAAAAGCTAGAAGGATACTTGGGTGCATACGGAGAGGAATGGCTAGCAGAAAAAAAGGAGGTGATAGTGCCTCTGTATAAGTCTTTGGTGCGACCTCATTTGGAGTATAGTGTGCAATTCTGTAGACCGCACCTTGAAAAGGATGTGAACAGGATGGAGTCTGTGCAGAGGGTGGCTACTAAAATGGTTAGTGCTCTTCATTATAAAGCATATGAGAACAGACTTAAGGATCTTAATATGTACACCTTAGAGGAAAGACGTGATAGAGGTGATATGATTGAGATGTTTAAATACCTCTGTGGCATAAATGTTCAGGAGGAGAGCCTCTTTCAATTGAAAGCAAGTTCTGCTATGAGGGGACATGGGATGAGGGTGAAGGGAGATAGATTCAGGAGTGATTTGCGAAAATATTTCTTTACGAAAAGAGTGGTGGATCCATGGAATAGTCTGCCAGTGGAGGTGGTAGAGATGAGGAGAGTAACTGAATTCAAAAAAGCATGGGACAAACACAGAGGATTTCTAAAGGAAAAAAGGGGACTGTTGTAGTTGTTGATATGGAAGGACAGACTAGATAGGCCATGTGGTATTTTTCTGTCGTCATATTTCTATGTTTCTATATGTCCTGCAGATGCCCCCAGAGGCCCATGGACCACAGATTGGGAATCACTGTGCTAAACAAAGTAATATGCATGAAACCACAATGAAACCAGGCATAGACAACATAGACAACTGCCTGTTGTTGTTAAGTGCCGTCGAGTCGGAGTCGACTCATGGCGACCCTCTGGATAGCTATCCTAAATTGTGTTCGGTCTTCAGTCAGGCGGCTCATTGACGACAGACTGGTACCCGTAGCTGCTGTTATTGTAGCAATCCATCTCATTGCTGGCCTTCCTCTTTTGCGTTGACCTTCTATCTTGCCAAGCATGATGTCTTTCTCTAATGATCTCTCTCTTCGCATGATGTGTCCGAAGTATGAAAGTCGAAGTCTTGTCATCTGAGCTTCTAAAGAAAGCTTAGGTTTGATCTCCTCTAGTACCGACTTGTTTGTTCTTCGGGCAGTCCATGGTATACACAGTATTCGCCGCCAGCACCATAATTCAAAGGCATCAATTTTCTTCCTGTCTGTCTTTTTCACTGTCCAGCTTTCACATCCATATGATGTTATTGAAAATACCATGGCTTGAACAAGTCGAATCTTTGTATGGAGAGACACATCTCTGCTCTTGAGAATCTTATCTAGGTCTTTCATAGCCATTCTGCCAAGAGCAATGCGTCGTCTGATTTCTTGACTGCTTGTTGCTTCTTTATTCATAGTTGATCCAAGTAGGTTAAAGTTGTTCACAATTTCAATTTCTTCTCCTTCAACGATGAACCTGTTGATTATGCCAGTTGTCATGATCTTTGTCTTCTTTACATTAAGGTGCAGGCCCATTTTGAGACTATGTTCTTTGATTGTGAGAAGCAAATGTTTCAGATCATCTTCGCTTTCAGCCAGTAATGTGGTATCATCAGCATAGCGAAGGTTGTTGATGAGTCTTCCACCAATCTTCACACCTCTGTTGTCTTCATACAGTCCTGCTTCTCTGATGATTTGTTCTGCATATAAATTAAACAGGTAGGGGGAAAGTATGCAGCCTTGTCTTACACCTTTGCTTATTTTAAACCATTCTGTTTCTCCTTGTTCCGTTCGAACTGTTGCTTCTTGATCAATGTACAGATTACGCAAGAGAACGATCAGGTGTTCTGGTATACCCATGCTTCTTAATGTGGCCCAGAGTTTCTCATGGTTTACACAGTCAAAAGCCTTGCTATAGTCGATAAAGCACAAATAGATATCCTTTTGGTATTCTTTAGTCTTTTCAAGGATCCATCTCACATCCGCAATGATGTCTCTCGTTCCTCGCCCTTTCCTGAACCCTGCTTGCACTTCAGGTAGTTCTTGTTCTAGGTATGGCTGTAGTCTCTTTTGAATAATCTTCAGTAGAATCTTGCTGGCATGTGGGATCAGAGCGATTGTGCGATAATTTCCACAGTCAGTTGGATCACCTTTCTTTAGTATTGGTATAAACACAGATCTTTTCAAGTCAGTTGGCCATGATGTTGTCTTCCATATTTCTTGGCAGAGCCTTGTAAGTACGGTAACAGCTGCATCAGATTGCTGCAATACTTCTATGGGAATGCTATCAATGCCTGGTGCTTTGTTCTTTGATAAGGCTTTCAATGCTGCTTCAACTTCTTCTTTCATCACCAATGGTTCCTGATCATAAGGTATAGGTTGAAACGGCTGTTGGTCCACTTGATCTTTATCATATAAAAACTCTGTATATTCCTTCCACCTTTTCTTGATCTTCTCAGCATCATTCAACATAGAACCTTGAGCATCTTGTAACATTCCAATTCGAGGCTGGAACTTTTTCTTTAACTCTCGCAGCTTTAGGAAAGCCGATCTTGTTCTTCCTCTAATAGTTTCTGCTTCTATTTCCTTGCAAGTGTCATTGTAGTACTTTTCCTTGTCCTGTCTTGCTGCACGTTGGAAATCTCTGTTGAGTTCTGCGATTGTCTTTCTTTCTCCTTTGGCTTTAGCTTCTCTGCGTTTCTGGGCAATTTTCAGAGTTTCTTCCGTCATCCATTTTGGCCGTTTTTGCTTTTTCACCTTTTGTAGAGACTTCTCGCTTTCTTCCAGCACAACCTTCTTGATGTCATTCCATAACTCTTCCGGAGCTCTGTCATTTGTATCTAAAGCAGCAAATCGATTTTGCAGGCAGTCTTTAAATTCCAGTGGTATATTCTCAAGGTCATATTTTGGTGCATTCATGAGTGGTTTGCTCTTTTTCAACTTTAGCTTGAGTTTGCATACTAGTAGTTGATGATCTGTACCACAGTCAGCTCCAGGTTTTGTCTTTGTTGATGTTACAGAGCTTTTCCATCGTTGACTTCCACAGATGTAGTCAATTTGATTTTTATACAATCCATTGGGTGAAGTCCATGTGTACAGTCGTCGCTTGTGTTGCTGGAAGAAGGTGTTTGAGATGAATAGATCATTGGTCTTGCAGAATTCTATCAATCTTTCTCCAGCTTCATTTCTGTTGCCAAGTCCATATTTTCCAACTACTTTGCCTTCTTCTTTGTTGCCAACTTTTGCGTTCCAGTCACCCATGACTATCAGGATATCCTGTTTGCATGTTCTGTCAATTTCAGCTTGTACTTGTTCATAGAACTCTTCAATTTCATTCTCTTCTGCAGCTGTTGTTGGGGCATATACTTGAATTATAGTTGTGTTGATAGGCAATCCTCGTAGACGAATAGAGATTAAGCGTTCGCTGACTGCATTGTATTTCATTACAGTTCTTGCAAGTTTCTTCTTTATTATAAATGCAACACCATTTCTTCTTTGTCTTTCATTTCCAGCATAGTAGACCATGTGATCATCTGATGCAAAGTGCCCGATGCCAGTCCATTTCAGTTCGCTGACACCCAACAGATCAAGTTGTACACGTTCCATTTCATTCTTGACCACCTCCAACTTCCCTTGGTTCATGCTTCGTACGTTCCATGTTCCACTGTGTAAGACATCTTTACAGCTTCTGACTCTCATTTCATGCGCAGCTACATCAGCAGTCAGACTTCCCGAGGGCTTTGATCCAACCACATCATAAATGCTGGCTTTAATCTGAAAAGTCTTCAGCTCTTCCCCAGTAGCTAGTTGAGTGCCTTCCGACCTGGGAGTCTCATCTTCCAGCACCATAGCACAATTTGTTTTGTTGTAACTATCCATTGGGTTTTCATGGCAAGATACAGAAGTAGATTGCCGGGCCTTCCTTCCGCGCAGTTTAAGTTTGGTGTTGTTGCCGTTGTCACAGAAATGTGATCCTCCGCCGTCAACACTATCCCATTCTGCTGCTGCCCAGATGGGTGGTTTGTCTTCGTCTGGCACCTCAGCTGAGACCTGTCCATCTTGGGAGACCCTGCCAGTAGTTAAACTATCGATAGTTTAGCTCTCAGCATCACTGATGCACGCAAGCCCTCACAGCACGACAAGCTGCAAACCAAGCTGCAAACCAACTGCCTAGGATACCAAATTGTAACGCCATTAAATACCTGGAGTAAACAGTAACCTGATTCCTCACGCTTTAGGACCATGCTCTATAATCTCATGGGGAGAACCCTTTCCCCACCGTTCTCTGATCCTGTCTATGGGCACTAACATCTTAAATCCATCTCTGAATGAAACTGATCCCTATTGAATCCTTTAAACAAAGACACTTGGTTAAAGTGCTTTGAAAGCACCTCTAAGAATACTGAATGTTTACTCAGACCCCCAAGGAAAATAGTACTGCAGTTATAAACAGCAGAAATCTTCTCGGTGAGTAGACCTATGTACAGGGGACAAAAAATTTCAGTTTTCTTTATTGGTTCATTTGGGCTTAGTTTCCAGTTGTTGGTCTTTTTTATGGTTAGTTTTGATAACAAAAAAATTTAGTGAGAGCTAACACTTTTTAATGTGTTCTAATTGACTTAACACATGTTAATTTGCATTAAATCAATTGAACACACATTAGATTTTTTTTTGAACAGGTGCTAACCAACTGGAGTGGAGGAGTAGCCTAGTGGTTAGAACACTGGCTTGGTAACCAAGCAACCAGGGTTCAATTCCCACTAGCACTCCTTGTGACCTTGGGCAAGCCACTTAACCCTCCATTGCCTTGGAAGAAAGGCCTGGCAATCTACTTCCGGTGACACTGCCAAGAAAACCCAGGAGCTTCTGGGTCACCCAGAGTCAGGACTGACTCAAAGGCACACATTGCTTTTTGTTAACCAACTGAAGGCACACTAATCAATGCACATCCCTATCTAATAACAACCACCAAGAGAAAAAAAACCTCAGAAAATCATAAAAGATCTCTAGCTATCCTGTACTTTCAGGTCTACCTTTCTGGAATAAAAAAAAGCAAAAAATGATGAGAAGCGATCTTCAAACAAATTCAGCAAGAAGAAAAAGAACATAAAACACTGCAAGATATCACAGTGCAAATTACTATCACATAGTCCAGGACACCATAGCGTAGGGCATGTATTATCCAGTAAGGAATCTGTAAAGAGGGACACTATATCAATGGTATGGGTCAGAAGCTAAAGATAAAATAAACTTTTACAGAGAGAAGGTAACACACCACAGAGATAAAACAGGTGACATTTCTAGAGATAAAAATTCTTCCAAGCCAGACTACTGCTTCAATGATCTTATGATCAGATTTCTAAAGAAAGCTTCTAAACTACCTAAGAATATAAAAACATTTGAAATGTAAATGATCAAACACTTCAAATACAAAGGGACTAAATCAAAGAGACATTTTTTCTTGTTCTTTCTCTTTTGGAGAAAAAACCAAAAGGCTTGATACAGAGAAGAAGCTGGGCTCCTAAATTTAGGAACCTAAGTTAGGATACTAAATTGGTCCCTTATTTTCAGCACTTGCTCCCTTGTTATCCTCCAGCTTTTGTGTCAGCCCCCTGCCCCAGCCTCCTCCTCCTCCGAAGCCCAGTATTATACCCCTTCTGCTACCCCCAGACCTTAGCATCTGCCCTTTCTTCATCCCCAGGCTCTGCATTGGCCCCTAGCCCCCTTCTCTCCAGGTGTCAAACTCTGAAGAGGAAGTACTTGCTCTTTGAGTTCAACTCTGGTGCAGTGCCACTGGTCAGAGGAAGCAGAGTATTGGATAAAACAAACGTGATGTAAGGTGCTAGACAATGCTGTGGCAGGGAAATTTAGCGAGGCTGCAGGGGGCATGCAGGATTGGGTCCTTGATTGGTGATGCATGACGCCATTTCTTGCTAGGCTGGTGGTGCCTGTGAACTATTAATGCTATGACCCTGCAAGGATATTTTCCTTATAACTCACTAGACTCAAAAAAACCTATTCATATTGTAGTGTCGCCTCAGGAGCTCTCTCCTTTCTGAACCAGACTGGGAATGTGCATTCATTTGAAATTTCATATTGTTTTTATCCTAAACATAGCCCTGCCTCCCTCCATAGGCTCTTTGCTCCTTTGCAAACACCCCCTTCCTATCTATGGATACTCTAACCCCCTTGACACTGGATCCTTTCCTCCTTCCAGATGCTATTTCCTATCCTCCCCCCCTTTATCTGGAGAGCCTTTCCCTTCTTTCACCCTCCTTCAACTCACTTCCCCCCTTTCTGCCTCCTGAAGATACTAACCTCTTCTCCCTCACTTCCCTCCATATTGTTTCAAACGTGCATCCCTTTGAAACAACATGGAAATGCCAAAGACAGTTTCCACGTCATTCCATATCTTTAAACCTAAAACAGGACAAAGCACCCCAGAATTTTGCTCTTTTTCCCTGTAGTCAATAGTATACACCATTGTACAATATTGTGCCCTATTGCTCAATAGCGCACTGTATGTGCATTAGGGCATATTTTTGAGCACTAGGGTGCACTATTTTAGAATAGTGTGCATTATCACACAATAATGCAAAAAACATTGCCCCAAAATGAAAAACAATGTTCCCAGAATAAAGCAAAAGATCTCTTAAATGAAATAGGAAACTAAGTAAAACAAAGCATATTTGCCTCCGTGTTCCCTTAATTCCTTCTCCCAGCATTCCTCCCTCCAAATACTATTCCCCTCTTCCCACCTTGGCCTGTCATTCCAAAATTCTTTTACCTAACTCCCTCTTCTCTGTCCCTTGATTCTCCACCCTCCACATCCACTGTGGCCTAGTCAGCCTGGGAGGAATCACCCACACTCTTACCCTCTCCCACCAGGCATTCCTACAGGCCGGCAGCAGGTGTCATGTTTAATCTGGTATCATCTTCTGTTGCCTTGTGACCAAATCTTACTACTCTTATCATGAGATGATGTAAGATTAAACATGTCTCCTGTTGTTGACCTGTAGGGATGTGCAGTAGAAAAAGATAAAGTGTGGATAATCCCACAGTGGTTCATTCAGTCTAATGCCCCTTGTGGCAATGCACCAGGGCACCTTCCCTGTGCACCTCCCCCTAGTCCCGGCCCTGATGGTAAAATAACCATGCACACTGCAAGAGCTAATTTGTATATGACATACTCCTTTGGTTAAAGTTACCTCATATCTACATATAATGTACTGGAGGACCATTTTAGCATGTCCAAAAGGTCCTTACTGTGCACTCTAAAATGTATTACACCGGCTGAACGCTAGAACTGTGTTAAGGCCTAATGACGTGCCCTATCTCATTCTGTTAAGGTAAACACATCTACAAATAAATGCAAATGCATAAAAATGATCGATAACAAGCAACAAAATCATTCATATAACAATGTATGATATTCCTAATAGCCCTGCCATTTTGGCTCCGAACCTTTGTTTTGTCTGAAAAAGAAAAACATCTTGCTCACAAGGTACTTCTGTAGCTGCATGCATTCCAATCACAATGCAGTACGCATGACACCCGCACCCTGTTGTGCCAGGGGATTCTTGCAGCACAGTGCAGAAGCCTTGGGAGGCGGGGAGAGTTGGGCATAATCCTGTGTAATCTGTTTTAAGTGCCATTCCTCAGCAGAGTGCAGCCTTTGAAACATTCAGCAGAAACAATGGACTCAGGGTGGATGCTTTTGGGACTAAGCAAGCAGATTTGGCAGCCAGGAAAGGTATGAGTAATGACATAAAAAATGCAAAAATAAAAACCAAATCGTAAAACAACAAAAAAATGTTGCATATTTCTTGGAGAGCAAGCCATGTGACTCTCCCGATCTGCGCTGGTGCACATGCTTACGTATACTTGCTCATACAGTAAACTGTAGAAGGCATTAGCAGGCAAAGCGGGAGATGATGGGGTGGCCAAGCGCATTTTGTTTCCTGTGTCATTTGCATCATCCTGACACAGGTTGAAAACACACAGCACACTGGAGGGGGAAGGGTGAGGGGACATGTACATAAGAACAAAAATCAAAGCAAAAAAACGAGAAAGAAACAAAACGCTAGCAAACAAGACATGGATCTAGAGTACACAAACCTTCTGGCTCTGCATTCTCTTTGAGGTGCACTTGCTTCAGAGGGCAGCAGAAGATTTCGTGACACTTAGCACGAAAAGGGGACTCTTTTTTCCTTAATTCCGCTGATTGGATGGAATCTTGCCGTAACATAATGTACTCCTGTGTGCCAGGGGGAGCGTCATCCAAAACTGTGGTCACCACATAACAAAATGAACTGATGTTAGAGCTTAGGGAATAGAAGCTGAAAGTCTTACTCAAACATGCTATTGTTATGTTCTGTCCAGAGAAAACAACATTCTGAGAAAGAACAAAGGCGATGTGCTAGGGTAGCTCAGCAGAATTTTTTTCTGTTGTTTTTTTTTAATCTATCATTATAAACAATGTTTTACTCTACCGGCAATTGCAACCTCATTTCTGCTCAATAAAAACAGTTAATGGTTATCTATAAATAACGAGCCACTGCAGAAAGTGGTGGTCCCAAGTCTCAACATGTTACATTTGTTTAAGGATCAAGGCTCTTTTTATGAAAAAAAAATTAAAACTCAAATAAATGCAATGTCAATTTTCTTCAAGACATGCAATTATTCACTGGTCAGTTTTTTAAATGCCTTTGTGCAGAGATTCATGCTTATTCCTATGATGCTGGATTGGATTTTATACATTTTCGGTACAACACGATGTGCATCACTTAAGACCATTCTGCTGATTACTTTTGGCCATTGCCTTCAAATGGATAAAGGGATAAGTTAAGGATGGAGGGCCCGATATTCAAAAGTCATTTACATGGTTAACAGCCAGTTAACCATGCAAATTGCCTGCTAACCAGATATTCGATGGCACATACACAGGTAATGCCGTTGAATATCCCCAACTAAGTCTCCTATGCACTCCAATGCTAGGCGGCTAGCATCAAGAAATGTCGGGGACATTCTGGAGAAGAGTGGAGTCAGGGACCGGTGCTAACCACACAGTTCCGATATTGGAAACTGCACGGTTGGTGATCTCAATGCCTATAAGATAGACGAGGAAACCCCCCAATATCGATGCTGCACGGTTGGCCTCAGTGGCTTCCAGGCAGCACAGTCAGACCCGGATATTCACTTCCGTTGCCACAGAAGTGAATATCTGGGGTTGGTGGGCAGGGTTAAGTGGCTACGGCGCTTAGCCCTGCCCAGTTGAATATCGGGCCCTTACGAGCTTTCTGTTCTCCTAGCATAAGATCAAACACAAAATATTACACAATACATGAATTTCTTTTCTGATCCAAAAACGGCTTGGGTATAATCTTCCTCTGCTTCTCTTTGAAATAAATACTAGTTAGTGATATAGTGTGTCAATACAATACAGTGTATCCATTAATAGTAATGTGTACAAGCATAAAATTAGCCTATTTTCTTTAAAACGGTTTCTCTACTCCATGAGACCATGCTCTTTTAAAAACAATAGTATAATCTAGGGCCTGATTTTATTATTACAGTGATAGCAATCAAAATTCTGTGAAATTTCAGTTAGATAACAGCAAAATGGGAAATTTACCACTGCCACCTACAGTAACCCGTCAGATCTCTCTCGTTGAGGGCTCATGCACCTATTCAATCTCAGCATGCCCTAGACAACCCCCATAGCCACCTCAGGCAACCTAAGGGTCGTCCCTCCATCCTCTAATTTGCCAGCACAAAGTGTCCTTTTCCAGCAGTATGAGGACTGTACACTTACCTATGTCTGCCTTTTCTGTCAGCCAACTGCAGTTCAGTAGATTGACCTACATGGGGCTCCATAGTCTCATGAAAATAGAATAGGAGAGACTTGGTGGTTGATAAGGCAACTGACCAGGATATAGGGGGAAGAGGAAAAGAAGCTGCTCACCACAGTTGCAGCATCAAACAAAAAACTGCAAAATAAGCCCCTTCAAAGAAATCAGAATCAGTGGGCCCAGGAAAAAAAAAATCAGGTCTTTGGCTATAAGTAGGGCTTCTGATCCTACCTTTTTATTGCTTGGAATTTTAGGGAATTATTTTTAGGCAATTAGGTGCATTCCCAGGATTAGAAAAATAGGTGTTTATCAGTGTATTTGTTTCAGAAAAAAATGGGTATATTCCCCAATGGCCCAACATAAAATATTCCTGCATTTCCCAGCACTAGTTCCTCTTCTCCTGATCCCAGCACCCTCCTCTCTTCCAACCCTTAGCAACAGCATAAGTACCCCCTTCTCATCAGTATCCACCAACCCCCCCCCCCCCCTTCTTTCAGCTCCAGGCCCCTCCCCTACCTAGCAAGAGTGGCAGGATCACAGCTCGGGGCTTCTTCATCAGCACCATAGGAAGATTTCAGACTTGAGAATGGGAACTTCTTGTTTCTTGTGAGAAGGCAGGAAGTGCCTGTTCTCACCTTTTTAGGAGTCAATTAAAAAGCAGAAAAACGTAGGAGCAAAATCACAAGTTCTCGGCTTGGGGGGGGGGGGAGGGGGTTTACTTTTAACCAGAAACCCCAATTTCCCAACGGTGGTCCGGTATTGAGGTTTTCCAGTGATAACTGACAATCAGAAGCACTAGCTATATCAAAAGAAGATGTATTCTCATAGAAGATGTCTGTGCTTTACCTAAATGAAATGAGAGTCAAAGAGCTTTAGTAGTTATTTGATTTTCTACTTCTGTTCGCAGGCGGTTGTTTGGATTTAGGAAAAGGGGGGGGGAGTAGGATTGTTGTATTATATTTGAAATACTGTATTTGATGGTCATATTGTTAACATTGATGGGGACTAAAATGGAAGATTTCTAATGTAGGAATAAAATGAAAGGCTATCGCTGAATATGATTTACTGTCTAAAAAAGCATCTGCTTTTGCAGGTTTGCTCTAGACAGTGCTGGCATTTGGGCGACTGCCTAGACCTGGCCAACTAAATATTTTTTTCCTCTTAGAAATAATGCATCAACAGCCATTGCAGTCTGTCATTTCTCCTGTAAAAATCTCTCACTCTTATGATTTACATATATGTAATTTGTTTTGACCTGGTAGTTTCTTTGAACTGCTCCTTTATACTTGATCATTGAGAATCACAGCTGGGATATGGAGTCATAGGCCTTCATTTAAAACTACTCGGGGTATTCTCGCCTAATTTATATCCTTTCCAACATACCTATTCCAGCCATTGCAGTGATGGTCCTGGGTCAGGGGCCATACCTCAGGGCTTTTTCCGGAACTCTACCATCATGCACTCTGAATCCAGCCCCTACATGTCACCCTGAAGTAATCCCCGTGACTTCCTCCCTACTGAGGACTGTGAATGCTACCTTTGCAAGAAGACAACATAAGGATCAAACCGAGGACCTTTCATATGTCTGTGCATGATATACGTGTTTATGTATGAGTAAATGGTACATTTCTGTAGTTGAACTGTACAATCTCTGGGATGCTTCGGGGAACTGTGAAAAAGCAGGGCCCCGCAATCCAATCAGATCTTTTCAAAAGGCTGAGAACCCAAGAAAGCAAGAAAATCAATCTACATAAAATGTTAGCAGTGAAATATAGCAGCCTGAACCCAGCAAGGCTCTTTAGCAAGTGTGGATCAGCTTTTTGAAAATGAATTTGTATAGAGCAAGTATCCCAATGGCTCACAAAGCTTAGAAAAAACTAGCTTTTAACAGATTTTGGCAGCATATATGCCGACTTGGAAAGCTTTGTCCCTTGTTACCTGCATTTTCATGCTCTGATTTGGCCAGACTTGCCCGAGCATTGATTCCTCAGCAGTTCTGGCTTTGTGTGTAGTATTAATTTACAGAGTCGTACAGTGTCTGCACTGCCAATAAAAGGAGCTGGCCTAGGCATCTTGCTATATAAATTACACACATCCATGACAAACAATAAAACACATTCCGCTAATATGTCACACATAGTGCAGGCTGGCTAAGAAACAACATAAAGATTCAATAAAAGACCAGATTTATTGATTGGTGGAATCATAATGAAATCCAGGGCATCACTGGACTTCATAGAACCGAATCCTAATGCTCTTTCCCTAAACTTGTAACTTAGAGCACACAACACAAATTTGTTATTATATTGGCAGCTTTTAGAGTTTTATTCTCATGTCATAATGAAACCAACTTGTGGTGATGGTAACATCATAACGCACTTTCCTCCATTTTTTCTCATGCATTCAACAATGATGTCGTCAACTGAGGAAAATTCCTTTTGTAAGATTAGAGTATGGTGGCTCAGCAAAATTATTTTTCAAATTAGAATAGGATTGTCAAGTTATTCAAGGGGGTACATAGCCAGAAATACATTCTGAGGAAACAGCACAAATTTTCTTCTGATGACCTTAATTCCCCAAATTTCTTAGTGGCCTCTGGAGGGTAAATAGTAGGAGAAACCCAAATCATAATAGAACCAGATATTCAACAGAAAGGAAAATATTCATCATGGCCTGAAAAACATTGACACTGTACAGAGAAAGGAACTACCGTAAAATCAGGTCTGTCGAAGTTCAGTTCTTGAGGGCCACAAATAGACCAGAGTTTAAAGATATCGCTAATGCATATGCCCGAGAGAGATTTGCATACAATGGAGGTGGTGGGCAAGTAAATCCAACTCATACAAATTTATCAGTGTTATCCTGAAAATCTGGCCTTGTTGCAGTCCTCAAGGGCTCAGCTTTGAGAAACCTATAATAGATGTTCCATTAATTCGTCCCTTCCACCCAGAAACATGCCCATTAACAATCACCCAAATACATACACACTTTTAATTAATCTGTAGTTACCTTCAGGTCTGAATATATTTGCTTCTGCTTGAGGTTCCTGCAATTCCAGCAGGAACATTGCTGCATTTGCACAAATTCCATTATATTTTACTGTCTTGCAAATCTCCACTCACAGTTTTCATAAAAAAGCAGCAGTCCTATTCAGTACATTCTGTCTACGTGGTACACTGTTAAGCCAGCTTAGGATCTTATGGTCAAATCATTTCACTTTTATGGCTAAGTAATAGATTAGATAGAGACAGTATAGAAGGCACCTTGATTGCTGCCTGGACTACAAACCTGTAAAACAACCCCAAACAACTATAATCACAAATCTCTTACTGCAATAATCTAGCCAACTAGGTTTAAATATGGCACGTTTCAGTGCCTTGCATTGCTTCAAATCTATACAGCACATGAAACGCCTCTTCAGTCTGCATACCTCGTGGCCATATTTGAAGAAGGTACTCAAGACAAAACATCAAAGCAAACAAAATGGAACTTGTCCATCGATGCAAGACTGAATGGTGCTGATGTAGCTCCAAAACACTGTAGAGCTCTTAACTACACTCATAGGTATAATATAAGCATAATATAGGTATAATATAAGCATAATATAAGCATAATATAAGCATAATATAGGTATAATATAAGCATAATATAGGTATAATATAATATGCATGTACCCTAGGGGTGTGCATGGCTAAAAATGAATCATGCTCGTTTTAAATTAATTTTTCCTAATTTTGGGACTTTTTCATGCTCATTTCACCTATTTGTCTTTGCATCTGCATACTTTAGGCACTGGAACTTTTTTAAGGCTGCAAATAAATTGTACACATATTAATTTGTAGGTATGCACACATACAAGCAATCTGTATACAGTTTAAATTTTTAGGCATCCATACAAACTGAATGTGTGTTCACAAATGCACATCCTAATATTCAGAGGACAAAACCTTTTGGCTCATTTTCAATTCATTTGGGCTTTTTCTCGATTTTCAGACTTTTTAGTGTTTTGTTTTGCGCGTTTGTTTTAATAAAAAAAATAATTAGTCCATGTTAGAACTTTTAAACATGCATTACTTGACTTAATAGACATTAATTTGTAGGTTAACACGTGTTAAATTGATTTAAAGTAGTATTTCAGAAGGGATATCAAGGAAGCGTCTGCGATGTCCAAAGCAGGATATCCAAAAACCCAGGGGAGTGGCTGCAGTAAAGGGAGGGACATATAAGTGCCATCTAAAATTGATCCCAATCCACCCCAAAAGATGGGTATCCTGGCAGCTGAGAATGGAGGTGGGCCTGTGAGGCTGGGTACATGCCCAGCTGTAGATCATTTTAGAAAGGTAGATATCCCCAAATTGGATGGCCACAAAACGACCTCTTGAACATCCCAACCAGTTTTTTCAGAAGGGGGATGTCCATAGTCAGTGACAGTGTAGACACTCAGATGTACGTTGGCAGGTCAGTAATCTGTTTGAGGGTTATATTTATATGTAGGTTTCTTTTGCCAGGAAACATTGACTGTGGTGCTCTTCCCACATTTTTGTTCCTTATTCATGGTCAGGAGCAGGTATAGGCACAGATGACTCAGCAACCAGGGCCAGATGTGCTTGTGTGGTTCTGAAATAACATCATGAAGTGCATCTTCCTTTTTCCACCCAGGCCACTCCTCTGTCATGCCCACGTTGGGCATCCTTGCACAGGAAATGTCTTTGTGATTTAGATGTCCACGTGTCCTTTTTCAGACATCCAAAACACAAATAGGGCTTCAAACATAACCCGCGTGGAGGCTGATTCTGTTTCCTGCACATCCGGCCTCATTGACCATGCAAAAATGACATGCAGGATAATGACCCGATTCTGCAGCCGCAGGTCCCGGACGTACCCATGATGGCAGAATTGTGGACTTGAACGTCCTGCTGGGCAACTTCTGATGGATGTCAACTGGCCTGCCCGCCCAGCCACAACATGTTCCTGCTGGTGTGCCGGTGCAGTGGTGTCCTGTCACCATAGCACTGGCACGTCCAGCCAGGGAACCCAGAAGGTGAAATGCTTACTGGCCCCCTCACCCCACCATCTAACCCTCAGCGTGGGGCCCTCAGGCATGGATTTGATGGCCGGAGCTGTGCCGTGACCACACAATGGTGTTGGGGGGCCTTCAACTCGCCACTTGTGCAGCACCCGGCACTTATTCAACCTTCACTGATGGAATAAGGTGGACATCCATCTCAGCACCAAGGGACATACAGAGGCCTAACCTGAATGGTCTCTGTACATCCCTGTGCCTGGCCACGCCCCCATTCCACCCTCAGTCCACCCCAGCACCACTCCCTCTCGTCCGTGTCCGGTGTGCAGGGAGTCAAAAGCACAGAATTAGTTCCAGGAGCTGTGCATGGGTTGGACGTCCAACCCTGCTATTCGCAGGTCAGAATGACTCCCATAGTGCATACAATTTTCTAAAGAGTACTAAATGGACTGAATGCACACCAACAAATCAATGTTAGAATTTAGAGGAAAATCAAAGATCAGCAGTATGACAATGCAGCAGGAATAGAATTGGGCACACTTCCTCTTTTTTGCATTGTAATAATTTATACTTATGTGTTGTGACCTGTCTTGCCACCTTATTGAGGACTTGTGGGCCTTGGAATTTAATGTTCTCCTCTGTTTAGTTTTCCCCTATAGATGCGGAGACCTTTCCTCTTTTTCTTTTTATTCTTTTCTGATGCCCTTTCTGTACAAGTTTTGCTTCTTGTAAATTTGTTAAAAGTTGTATAAATAAATAAATAAATAAAACATTGGGCACACTAAATAGACCTTAGAGTATGTATCCGCACTCATATTTTATGTTTCTTTGAGAACGCAGAGCAATGAGGATAAGAACCTCAAATGAGAAAGCAGGATAAAAGGAGAAAGAGGTAATGGGCACACAGAAGATCAATTGCACAATCCACCAATGCTAATTGTGTACAAATTCTCAGCCAACTCAGGAGATCCTCTGTCTGCACTTGTTTTATATTGCTGCCCTATTTCTTACATGCCTTAAAGCATCTATGACATACTTCCCTACTCTCTGTCAAAACTATCTCACATATATGGAGTGGAGGAGTGGCCTAGTGGTTGGGGCAAGGTACTGCAGGCCGGAAGGTCGGGGGTTCAAATCCCACTAGAGGACAGCAACCTTGGGCCGGAAGGACTGGGGGTTCTAGTCCCACAGGTGCTCCTTGTGGTCTTGGGCAAGCCACTTAACCCTCCATAGCCCATGTTCCCTGTGAAATAGTTATCTCCAAGTTATAATGCCCTGTTCAATGTAATTTCAGTTTGTTCAATGTAAACCACACTGATGCAGAATAGTGTGGCATATAAGAGAATGTAATTAAAATAAAAATAAATATGATGTGTGTATGTAAAGGTTGACATAAATCTCAGCTGCTCTGAGTTTGCTGATTCTGTTGAGCAGTCTGAAAAGTGTGTAATTGTTCAGTTTGTGGATCTTCTCATCACTTCTCAAGATCCAGAATGCTGAAGGAATGATTATTTTACAGGAATTTCTCGTGGTTTACTTCATCTCCATTGGATATAGTTAGGAGATGCAAAAAGAAGAGAGCAGTCTGGGAAAAGATGGTGCCCCTTTGTGAAAGGGCCAATAGTTCCTGCAAAATTGGCAAAGGGTCGGCTAGATTGTTATTGGAATTGGCCCTCTAGAATGCAAAAGCATGGCAAAAAGAGTCATCAAAAACTACCTGGAACAAAGGTTGTGTTCTTAAGGTTGGAACTCTGGGAATAAGGGTGTGAATAGAACTCCTCCAATGTGGGGGAGAGGGGGGAGTAGAATCCTCTCTGATATTATAGCCAAGAAAGTCCAATGATGCAACCAACTAGAGGAACCCTAGAATAAGCTAATGGTTTGGCTGGGCAGACTGGATTGGACATCTGGTCTTTATCTGACATCGACATGGATGTACATGTAGCCAGGAAAATAACAATACATATTAGACATGGCAGCCTTTCTAGAGATATATCATAATGTATAACAGTCTTCTATAGAATAGCATGTGCCTCTTTGCAATTAAGTTATTAGCGTTAACGCATTGTGCCTTCACCCATTTTCACCCATATCAGCCAAAACATATCCCTTACTGTCTGAAAGATTTATCTACAGGATTACTATAGGGAGTCCTGTTTCTCTCTGAAGAGCAATGAGAGCCACAAAAAGAAGGAAGTGAAGTCTAGCTCAGGTCCTGTGACCTGTAATAGTACATCTATATACAAAAAAGGGGACAGTAAGCTAACATTACATTAACTATTATGATGAATCTGAACCTGTGTTATATAATTTCCTATCACAGTGTGTTTTTAGAGCATAACATTTCTGATGTCCCATCCAATGATCTACACCTCGTAGGTTTGAATGTTGCAACATTGGTATGAGTCTTATAAATTATTGTTGTGCTATGCCTTTGATTTTATAAAATATGCAAATTATAGGATGCAAATTGCATCCTGCTTCCTGTCCCATAATAGTCTGTCAGAAACATTGTGGTAAGTGACCATCTCCTCTACGGATGAGCGATTTTTCTTGGAGGGGTGACCCTCTTCCCCATCTGATTGTCTCTGGTATCATATATTATCCTACTTACCTCTTAGACCAATTATGACTTCCCTATATGCCACTCCAATTCTATGGACTGCAGTTTGGATTTCATACCAAACTTGCTGTATCAAAGCAATGTCAGTGATTTGAATATAATCATAGAAAATGTGAGGTGGCATCATGGTTCAAGATCTCTAAGTCTCGGTAATAGATGTAGATCTTTTCATGTTTCCTGTTTTCTTGTTCTTGGCCCATATTTTGCCAGTAGAGTTGAGTCAACTGAAATCTTGGTTGCCAGAAGTCATGGGCCATTTTTCATAGGAAAAGTTCTTCACATTCCTAGGTGTTTCTCTGGAGGTGCAGCCTTGGCCGTCATCAATCCTTTCATCTGTTGTACCCTGCTGCATGCATACTGAAACAGATTAAGGTATGTCTGCAGATAGTTCTTAAATTTTGTGAGCATCCCATTGAGCTTAAACCAAGCCTGCGCTAACCTTGATTCTCCCTGATCATCCCATCAGAACTCGGTCCTCATAATCAATGTTTCCGCTAGACAGCTTGAAGATGCGCGAGAGTCCATTGCTCACATTCCTGTTGGTGGGAGGTGATGCAATTCAGTAACACTTAGGATCACAAGGTTGCCTGTGCCTTGTGATCCTAAGCATGATTACATTTCATTACACACACACACACACACACACACACACACACACACACACACCCCGTACCCTGTCAGCAGGAATGTCGGAGGAGTACTCCTAGAAAGCTTCAAGCTGCTTAGTGAGAACATTGATTGGGGAGATTGAGTTCTGGGGAGATGATCAGGAAGGATCCAGATCAGAGGATTATTGGGGGGGATCGAGGTTGGGGGAAATGACTGGATGGGCGAACAGTCCTTGACATTGGTAACTACCCCCTTCCGGCAGGCACTTACATGTCAAAATCTATAATTATTTTTAATGACATGGATTCCATATGTGAAATGTGCATTCCAGATCTATATTTACGGCCTGCCCAAATTACTCCCTGTCCTCTCCCTCACCACATGGCAAGCATCCCCACTATTTAAAAAGGTCCTATTGAAATATAATGACATTTATATGTGAATGCCAATCTAAGCATTTAAATACTGCTATTTAAACATAGGGATGCTTCTAAAATAACCCCGACTCTTTCTTCTTGGTCATAATTGTGCTGTATATATAAGTGGTATCAAAATGAAACCTTCTTTAAATCTGGAAAAAAACTGAAATAGGTAAATACAGGTTATATCACATGCTACTGAGATGGATGTTAAGTGAGTATATATTACAGTACAATCTGCAATTTACAAATATATACATTTGTACATACTGTAAAAGCCATTTAAAGCACTATTTAAGATGTACAAATTATCAGATAGTTGTCTCCCACATGGGCATAAAATCTGTAGAAGTGAAAGGAATTAATTGCAATGAGCAGAAACTAGATAATGAAGTATAATGAATCAATGGCATGACTGTGCTTCTAAGACTGTAAGAACTATTTGCCTGTTTCCCAGTAACTTTGCTGTTTTCACTTTTACATTGAACTCTTTATGCTGTATAACAGTAAAAGGAACAATTCTTTGAAAAACAAGTTCAACAGACTTTTCCCTTTTTCTCTATTTCTGATTTTAAAAAGGTTTTATTACGAAAACGTCAAAAGGAATTTGTCAGAAATACCCTTCCTAGCAACACTTTGCCAGAGGCGAAGAAGAATTTAATCTTTCAAGATTTTAAAATCATGAGTTGGAATTTTACATGATCTTTTAGCTGGAAGTGGCATCCTCAGATTTGATTTCACATAAATCCTCTATATTTGAACATCATTTACATCGTGATGTCTTATCTTGAATCTCTCATTTACATAAATGGAAGTGTTTATTGTTTTTCTATTATATTATTGCAAGTGTTGACAAGGCATGTATTCCTGGAAAAACTATTTTACTGGTATGCAAGCCTAACTATGATGCTTGGCTATAGTTTGTAAAAACGTATAATCATCTCTAGAAGGAACCTTCAATTACAACTAGCAACTAATCAAGGATTTCCTTTATTTTTGCCGCCCTCTCCTTGCATATTAATACATCACAGTGGCAGTCCTCAACCAGGAATCACAGGTCACAGTTTATTTTTATTTATTTATTTATGGTCTCTTCTATACTGTGCTATTTGATATCAGTGCGGTTTACATGTAACAAACGCAGAAATCTACACCGTATTTACAAATAACAGGTGAATCAGCTTGGACAACCAGGGTAACTATTTACATATTTATGGAACAATATCGGTCTATGTCACCAGGTTAACTATTTACATATTTATGGTACAATATCGGTCTATGTCACCAGGGTAACTATTTACATATCTATGGTACTATATTAGTGCATGTCACAGCTTAAGCAAAGCGCGTTATTGTGTGTGAGGTGGGTTGGGGTGCCATTCCTCTGGGTAGCACTTGAGGAAGAGGTAGTTTGTTCCAGAATCTGGCACCTAATCATCATGGATCTACTCAGTATGTGTCAACCATTGTACAATGACTGAGACACTCTGTGAGGTCTGTAAATGTTGCCTCTGCACTGGGTAAGTCAAAAAAGTAGGAGCTAGGTATTGAAATTGCATCCAGGTCTCCTGCATGCCAGCATCCAACCCTCTTCTCTGGGCAGACCCACAAAAAAACTTTCTGTCTTCTAAAAAATCCAATAAACTTCCACCTTTGAAATATTCTGCTCTGTCTGAATCACATTCTATTCTCTCTGAAAAATGCTCAACAGTTGAGAACAGTACTTTACATTATTTGACTCCTGGTTGACTTCTACCAGTGAATAGTTTCTCTAAAAACTCTATATAAAAAAAAAGAATAGAAGGCTTCTCTTGATATGGGAAAAGCTACAAAAAAAAAAAATACCAGTTACATTTATATTTTGTCCATTAGGTGGACAAGCTGCAAAAACTATTTTTCTATGTATAAAAAAAATAAGGGTTCAATTCACACAAATTCAGAAGCTAAATATACAAATAATTGCATGCTATATTTAAGACCTACAGCCCAAGCACCCAACATATCTCGGGAAAACCTCATGAGCCCACTTCTACTTGGGTGTTTAGACCCATCATCACTCCAACTGCATGATAAACTAGAAGCTTTAGTATACTTCCAGACAGGGGCAGTGGAACATCTTTTTGGTTGGTGGGGGCCAAACAAACTAATCTCCAGCCCTTCCCCCAAGCTCTCTAGCTGCTGATGCTGTGTTGGCTAAATACCTTCCACTTTCAAGCTCTACAAATGCCTTCCAGGATAACAGTCATGTCTCATACATACTCAGACTTCAATAGAAATAGAATTCACTTTAGAGAATTAATTAATTTCATTTAATTACAGCACTTATAATCTGCTTTTACAGTCAAAAACGTACACACCAGAGTACAAAGCTTACAATGTTACAATACAGAATCATTGATTTCATCAAACTCTGAAACATACCTCTGAAATATCCAAGTTTTCAATAATTTTCTAAATTGCCGAACCTGCCATACCCCTAATTTCTATTGCTAAACCATTCCACAGTTTAGGAATTGTTCCTGAAAAACATTTTTCTCTAATTCTTATCTGATGAAAGGAAGAGGCAGCTGCTATCGTCAATGTACAATGAGTAACAGATTGTGGAGATCTCGTTGACGAATATCTCATCAACTTATCTGATAAATATATAGGACCAATCTTATGAATACCTTTAGAAGCAAGACAATACTTTAAAAGCAAGACAAAACTTCCCCTTCAACTAGCAGCCAATGAAGTTTAAATAACAAAGGGTTTACTCTCTCCCTATAAGCACTATGAGCAATCATTTTTGCCACAATATTTTGGTTATGTTGCCGTTTATATACTAATTTCTTAGACATTCCCATTGCAATAGTCCAAATGGCTCAAGACCATCAACTGAACCAGTCTGAAAATCTTGTGGCCTCGGAAATGATCTCAATTCTCTAACCAATTTCAACTTATACCACGCCTTTTGCTGTGCATATTGCACTTGCGCTTCAAAGGTCAAATTAGAATAAAAAAATCACTCCCAGAATGTGCACCTCGGAAGAGATATCCACCCTATGTTCTATAATTCGGATGGATTTAATATCAGCTGGGATCTTATCCTTTCCTACCCACAAAATGTCAGTTTTCTCTACAATCAATTTCAATTTATTATCTCTCAGCCAATTCCCCAGGGTAAATAAACCCTGATTCAATGACTCCAACTCCTTAAAAGATTTCTTCATAGAAATAAAAAAACTGGGCATCATCAGCATAGATAAAAGGAGAGAATCCTAATTCTCTAACGTAGCTAGCTAAGGGGTTAAAGTACATATTTAACAACAATGGGGATAATGGGGACCCCTGTGGCACACCTGTCTGACATGCATAATCCTTAGATGTTTGTCCATTGAATTCTACTCTAAAAGATTTGTTTGTCAAAAAAAGGCATACCAATTTAGGGCACTACCACTAATACCCATAGACTGAATTCTGGATAGTAACTATGACAGATTGCATCAAAGGCCAGGGATAAATCTGACAAATCTAACAAAACTAAGAAACTGCAACCCCCTTTATCCTTCCATCTCAGCATCTCATCCACCAGTGCCATGACTACAGTCTCTGGACTAAAAGCAGCAAGGAGGAGTGGCTCAGTGGTTGGGACAGGTAACCTCAGGCCAGAGGGCTGGGGGTTCAATTCCCACATGGTGACAAGCAACTTCAGGCTGGAGGGACTGGGGTCTCTAGTCCCATGGCCACTCCTTGTGGCCTTGGGCAAGCCACTTAATCCTCTATTGCCTCAGGTACACTTAGATTGTGAGCCCTTCGGGGACAAGGGAATAAAAAGTACCTGTTAGTATACATGTAAACCACACTGATTCTAAAGAGCATGGTATAAAAAATAAATAAATAAACCCTGAATGACAATGATCTCGCCCTCCTGTCTCCTCCATATAACCCTGTAATTGAGAAGTAACAATGGATTCAAGCGCTTCAGCTACATCAGGCAGATTTGACACTGGCCAATTCACCTTATTTACTGACTTGGAAGATATTTTTAAAATTGGCCAGACCAATGCCTATTTTAAAGTTAAGGGAAAAACACCTTCTTGCAAGGATTGAGTTATTCTAGATTTTAAATAGAAAAAGTATTCTCTGGACGTGAATGCAATGGTTGTGCTGGACAAGGGTCAACTGCACTATATCCCATCATACATCAACTAACTAATGTCCACAATTGAACTTCATCTGGTGCGAAAAACTGTGATAACCCGCTACCCTGAAGTGAAACCAAAACCCTTCTTTCCAAATTGTTTCTGAATAGCATCAGTCTTCTCAAGAAAAACTTTTTCCAGATCTTCACTAATCAATTTGGGCTGAACCCCACCTTTTTTCTCCTCACCCGACAAATCCTTCACAATCAAAAATAATCCCCTCACCGAATCCTTAGAGTCCAAAATTCTACTAGCAAAATGATCATGTTTCAGTTTACATAACTACCTATAAAGCTTAAACATTTCTTTCCACAGCCATTTTATCTCTTCCACTTGCATCTTACTCCATTTTCTTTCTAATCAACGAACTTCAGACTGTAACTGTTTAGCTTCCATAGAGAAAGGAAAAAGGAATTTCTTATCTCTTCTCAACTTGTCGGAGAGAGCTCCGCGTGTGAAGGAGCTGCCGCGTGATTCTATCAGCGTGGTTTCAGCACAGCAGTACCCTGTTGGAGGCTTGGTGTGTCAGCGTGCAGGCAGGAGAAGGACGTGCCCTGATTCGGAGGACCCTTCCCTGCTCAATAAAGCCCAGAGGTACCTGAGAGAATATCGGAGAGAGCAGCACATGTGAGGGAGCTGCCGTGTGATTCTATCAGCGCGGTTTCAGCGCAGAAGTACCCTGTTGGAGGCTTAGTGTGTCAGCGTGCAGGTGGGAGAGGGATATGCCCTGATTCGGAGGACCCTTCCCTGCTCGATAAAGCCCAGAGGGTCTTCACGCGGCCGCGTGTCACGGCCTGTGTGGCATGACCTAAGGGGCATGACTCAAGGGGCAGGACATGCCCCTTTGGCGCACATGAGGTGTTCATGTGAGCTGTGAAGTTTGTTTACTCCATGGGCAAACGGAAGACAAAGGTTAGTACGAAGTCTGGTGATGGCGTTGCAAGTGGGAAAGTGGTGGGTCCTACGGATAAACATGTAACTTCGCTGCTGCCTGAAGATCATTCACCGGAAGGGGCATCGTTGAGCCCTGTTCTCGTGTCTCCTCCTCCTCTCCCTCTACCTCCATTCTCATCAACGTTTTTGGAGCTTTCCCCTGAGAGTTCTCCTCTAGTTCCGCTCCCGGTTTTTCCGGCTGAGGCAGACCCAGGAACTTTTGTTCCCCCTTTGGGGGAAGTAACTTTTGTGGATATTTGGAACACTATTCAGAAAATTGATACATGTTTAACTTCTACTGTATCCTCCCTTTGCAAATTTTCCCAAGATGTGGTTGGTAAATTACAATATGTTGATAATCAAATGGGTACTTTGAGCAAGTTCGTTGCTCGTACTGATTCCCAGCTCCAGTCCTGTTGTGACTCTGATGCTGTTTTGGCCAGAGATTTCCTATCAGTTTCCTATAGGTAGAAGTGCCGGAAAATCAGTCTCAAGCACGTAACTTGTGCTTTTTGAATTTTCCTTTTACACATTTATTATCTCCTGAAATTCTATTGGGAAAGTATTTTTCGGAAATGTTACATTTAGAGGAGGATTCACATGCTGTCCATTTGTATTACCTTCCCGTTGGTTCTTCTTCCACTGCGCAGAGTATGGGGTCTGATGCTACTTCGATTTGCTCCATGGATCAGAACTTAACGGCTTTCCTGGAGGATTCGTCTGATGTTATTCTAAAACGCAATACCTTGGTGGTGAAGTTTGTTTCTGAATCTGCCAAATTGCGTGTTTTGAGAGCATACTTTAAAATAAGAGAAGCTGTCTTCTGTGGTTACAAGCTCCAGGTTTTTCCTGATGTCTATCGAATTACTCAGAACCGGCGAAAGCAGTTTTTGATGATGAAATTGCAGGTTGTGGCTCTGGGGGCAGCGTTTTTCTTGAAGTTTCCCTGTCGCTGTATTGTTACTCTTGGGGGACAAACTTATGCTTATACGGATGTAAAGTCTTTGCAGCAGTTTCTCAATGGGAAAGAGGCGGGTGAGACTTAATTGGAGGAATTGATATTGTTTTTTTTAACTCCCTATTATGGAGTTTGATACTCCTTGTTTCTCTTTCTTTATGCATGATGTATAATTTGTGGTTCTCTCTCCCTTGATGAGGTCTGTTTATGTGTTATGGATTCTATTTTTGGATTGAAATTGTTTTTGTATCTTGTTTATTTCTTATTCAGTATACTGTATTCAGAAAACTCTTAAATAAAGTATTTAATATATCTCTTCTTGACTTGTTCTTCCTATTTGGTATTGCTACCTCTAAAGAGCTAGACAATACTTCATTCCATCTTGCTAACTTCTCCTCCAAGTTGGCATCATTCTGTATGACTAATGACTGCCCTACCTGATTCAAAAAAGTATCCACATTCCCTTCCCTTTATGATCTTAAAACGACTACATATATCGTCATTCACCTGCAAAAATTCCTAATCCCTTCCAAGCAAAAACATATTAAGTAATTGTCTGTCAAGATGTTCTCTAAAGATCAGATATTCTCAATCTGAAACTTCTGTCTAAACTGATTACAAAAGGAGCAAGGTGTATCAACAGTGGTGGGTTTGAAAAGCTTTATTGTAGGACATCCCGATGCATTTTGGCTAACGCCTTCTTCAGGGGATATCAGTTCATGTCACTAATCAAAGAGGAAATAAGCCACGTCTAGTAGTCCTTTGAACCCATGGACCGTATGCGCCTATGGTTTCAAGCATATACGGTCCGTGTGTTCAAAGGACCGCTAGATGTGGCTTATCACCTGTTTGATTAGCGACACAAGCTCATATCCCCTGAAGAAGGCGTTAGTCGAAACACATCAGGGTTTCCTACAATAAAGCTTTTCAAACCCACCACTGTGGGTACACCTTGCAACTTTGGTTCCTGCTGTTCTCTTGTGGGTGTTTGCATTCTCCTTTGGATCTAAACTGATTACTATCCAGAATCAAATCCAAACTACTGTATATCCTTTAGCATGTGTAGTAAAATCCGCTAATACGTTTATCCAATCTTTAGATTGGAAAGTAACAAATTCAAATTCCAAAAAATCATCTTCATCATCTACATGATAATTAAAATCACCTATGACCATAATGCTTGTATACTTCACTATTAAATTCAATAACCATTCTAAGAATCTTTCATGTTTCATATCATTTCTCCCCTGTGGAAAATACACTATTAAAATGTCAAAGTATCATTTACTAAAGATTCAACTGACAAAGCCTCTATTCCTTCCATCAGATTAATATCAATTTTTTTGCAACTTAAACTGAGATTTAAATATAACTATCCTCCCCCCACCTCTCTTTCCTCCCAAATGGGGCTGATGTACCACCTCATAACCCATCGGAGTTAATCCCTGCATATAAAACCCATCTACATCCGGCTGCCAGGACTGAGTGATAAAAAAATATCTAGATGACCATCTATTATTATATCCTGAATTAAAACAGATTTATTAACAACCACAATGTAGCTTAGTTTCCCCATCTTATTTATTTATTTAATAGTATTTCTATACCGCCTTATCTTACAATCAAGGCGGTATCACAGCAAAACAATCAAAAGAGTTGATAGTGTATTCATGCAGTGAGGGTTATATCGTAGTTTGAGTGTATGATGTGTTGTGTGTTTGATTAGGATGAGCTATATGAATTGTGCGCTATGATACAACATGTGCTATAATACAGTCTTCTATACATTTAGTGTTAGGGAACAACCTGTGCCGTTATACATTCTCTTATCAGTGGATCTGGGGGGGGGGAGGTTGGTCGTTCCTGGTAGATAGATCATGTAACGTGTCCTTGAGGTCCGTCTCTAGAGGTGTTGACTCGGTTGGAGGTTCTTTTTCTTCTTGGGCGTGTGCTGGTGTCTGGTTGTATGAGGGTGTGCAGGCCGTTAGCTGAGGTGTGTTGTTTGATCTTGAATATGTTTATGATTGTTTTGTATTTGATGCGTGAAATGATTGGGAGCCAGTGTAGTTCTTTCAGAACGGGTGTGATGTGCTCATGTCTTGTTGATCCAGATATTAAGCGGGCTGCCGTGTTTTGTGCTAGTTGTAGTGGTTTGAGTGTCTGTTTTGCTAGTCCAAGGTAGATTGGGTTGTAGAAGTCCAATAAGGGGGTAATTAGAGCTTGGCATATAGTACGGAAGTGCTCAGTGGCGAGGAGGGGTTTAAGTCTTCTGATGATTCTCATCCTGTAGTATACATTTTTGATTGTCTTGCTTACGTGTGCTTTGAGATTCAG
Source organism: Ichthyophis bannanicus (assembly GCA_033557465.1). Taxonomy (NCBI): domain Eukaryota; kingdom Metazoa; phylum Chordata; class Amphibia; order Gymnophiona; family Ichthyophiidae; genus Ichthyophis; species Ichthyophis bannanicus. The sequence goes on along the minus strand of CM066036.1, from coordinate 175,963,900 downwards.
TTCATTGTCCAGGGTCACTCCGAGGTATTTTACTTCTGATTTTATTGGTATGGTTGAGTTTTGTATCTTGATGTCCGGGGGGTGGATGAAGTCTGGGTTACGAGTGATGAATAGTGCTTCGGTCTTGCTGTAGTTGATTTCGAGGTTGTTGTTTTTATACCATATTGTCATTTGCGAGAGGCAGTTTGTAATTTTAGAGTAGTCAGGGTTGTCAACTGAGATGGGTGTGTATATTTATTTATTTTATTTAGTATACATTTGTATACCGCTACTTCCAGCGATCAGCAGCGGTTTGATTACAGATTGGAAATTGTCAAATCATGACAGGAAAGTTTTGAGGTATAAACACATTGATTAGACAGGAAAGCACAGCACACAGAGAACTATTTTACAGGGAACGTGGGCTATGGAGGGTTAAGTGGCTTGCCCAAGACCACAAGGAGCACCTGTGGGACTAGAAACCCCAGTCCTTCCGGCCCAAGGTTGCTGTCCTCCAGTGGGATTTGAACCCCCGACCTTCCGGCCCGAAGTACCTTGCCCCAACCACTAGGCCACTAGGCCAGATGATATCATAATATCATCTGCATAGATTGTATATTGAATGCTGTTCTTCTTCAGGATGTCGCATATTGTCTCAATGTAGATGTTGAACAGTAGTGCTGAGAGTGCGGATCCTTGTGGTACTCCTTGGAGGACTTTTATGGGTCGAGAGGTGTTGTGGCCTATCTTGACTTGTATCTGCCTGTCGGATAGGTATGAGTGGAACCATTTTAAGGTGGGGCCATGTAGCCCAATGTTTTCTAGTCTTTCCAGGAGAGTTTTGTGGTCTACTGTGTCAAATGCTGAGGAGATGTCAATGAAGATCATTATGATTCCATTCTTAGTGTTGTCTATGGTTCGGAGGATGCTGTTGAAGAGGTAAATCAGTAATGTTTTGACTCCATGGTTGGGGCGAAAACCATGTTGGTTGTCATCCAGTGGTGCATGGTTGTCAATGTGTTCTTGTAGTTGGTGTTGTACTGTTTTTTCGATGATTTTTGCCAGAAAGGGTATGCTGGATATTGGTCGGTATGCTGCCGGGTTGTTCTTGTCGAGAGCTGTTTTCTTTGGGATTGGTCTTACTGTGGTGAGCTTTAGTTGATATGGCATCAGTCCTTGAGTGAGGGAGTCGTGCACCATGTTGTGTATAATGTGGATGAAGCTTGATTTTGTGGCTTTGATCCATGCGACTGGGCAAGGGTCTGTGGGAGCGGTGCTTGTATTGATTGAGGAGATGATGTGGGAGAGCTGCTCTGTTTTTTTTTTTTTTTTTGAAACTTTTATTTTCATTTTGCAACAAACAAAAGAAACAACACACCAAAAGAGACAAAACAAGTATACAATAAGGAAAAGTAAACCCATTACCCCCCACCCCGGTGCTTCTTCTCTACCCGTTTGTATCAGCATGTGAGCGCTTCCAATTAACAGTGATTATACATCAAACGATCAAAAAAGTATCCACAATACAGCATGATCATGAGACAGAGATATATACAAAGTTAGACAGTCAGATGAGAGCATTTAGCAAAATGTACATATTCATTGAACATCTTCCATTGAGACCAATAAGAAGGAGTCTGAACGGAGGAAGCGCACAGACGAGGTATTCGTTCATATTTACTGTAGAGACAGGCATGATTCCACCATTCATTGAGGCTCAGATGGGAACTAATTTCCCAGTATTACTTAATTAGGGAAACAGCAATGCCAAGCATAAAGTTCAAAAGGAGATAAGCCATTTCTTGGGAGAGAGGGGATCCCCGCAACTGGGCGAAGTCCCACTATCCTCCAAGAAAGGGACTCCTGAGAGTGCAATATAGACTAAAGACGACCCCAGACCCGACGCCAGTTATACTGTAGTGCGGGATATTCATGCATAACATGAAATGAAGTAATAAACCAATGGCCACAGGACGTGTCCAGCAACCATTACCCTGAGTAGTGTTCCATTTGTCTAAACTGTGAGGAGTGTAAAAACACCGGTGGGCTAGAAAGAAGAGGGTCTGAGTGAGTGAGGCGGGTCGGGAACCCGTGTCCCTCTGCTCCAGATAAGGCTCCATTGCTCCGAGGTTAAAGTCACATGCAATTCTCTCTCCCATACTTTCTGCGCTATAGAGGTATCTCTAGTGATAGCATTACATAAGGTTTAGTAAAATTGGATGCTGCACCCGGTGAACTACCGAGAGATCGGAAGTTTCCAATCAACCTTATGCAGAGAGTGCCGATGGCGGGAGTACTCTAGTGCTCCGAATGCAATGCTGAAGTTGCACTGACCAGAGTCGGGAGTCGAAAGGTTGCATAGGAGTATTAAAGGCACCTAAAGTGTCGAAAAACATTGGTGGATAGTGGGAGTCTAATGGGAGAGTCATACCAGGGAGTAAGGTAAGAGGAATCGGTGAGCAAAGGCCCGCTACTATATCTAGCCACACAGGTCTGCTCGGTACTGGAGCTTCCAACCAACGAGCACCTTGTTTGAGAAGAAAAGATTGAGGGAACACTTGAGTAAAATCGCCACCAAGTATTAATGGAGCATTGGCGGAGGCCGAGGCCAACTGCGCAAAACTTGCATAGTAAGCAGGGTTGTCCACATTCGGGACATAGTGCAAATACACGTGAATTCACTATCTCCAACCTCAAGGTGTACACGGGCCCATCTACCCTCCATGTCAGCGCTAATATCAGGCACAGTAGCGTGCAAAGACTTCTTAACCAGAATGGCTATCCCGTACCATTTGGAAACGGTGGGAGAATAGGCAGCTACCATGTGAGGCCTAGCATTGAGTTTCAGTGTTTCAGCAGAGTGTAATGCGTTTCCTGAAGAAACACCTAATCAACGTGCTCGTGGCTAAGATAGCTAAGGATTTTCTTTCTTCCGAGTAGGCCAGCAATGCCTTTGACGATGAATAATAAGATTTTACATGAGGCCATTCAGAAAAGTTAAAATTCTGAGCATGATAGCACACATAATTTCACTGTGTCCCTCAAACTGACTGTATCTGGCTGTACACATGACATAGGAAAAATAAGCTAATATAATACAATGAAGCGCCCCACATTAACAAAGAAAACCGCAGTACGGTAGAGGAGAAGCAAAACCCCAAAATTACTGGCGACCATGTGTCTGCGGGGAGAAACCCCAGAGAAGGCCGAAATTGAAAAAACATATAACCTGTAGGACTGTGCGTGCTCCGAATCCGACCGAGGCACACATCATGAAGGGATAGGAGACCAAAGACAAAAGTCATACAGAGAAAGAAAGAAAGTCCAGGCTATTTCTGTGCTGGGCTATGACCGCCGCATCGGGCCCTTCAAAATGGCGGACAGAGCCGGCAGATAAGAGTCCAAGATTTGGGATTAGCGCATCTGTTCTGCTTCTTTGGAGTCCAAAAATGTTGATAATAGATCAGGATCCTCGAACGTCCTGGTCTGGTTGTGGAGAGTCACTCGGAGCTTCGCTGGATACAACAGGCCAAAGCGAGCCTGTAGCTGTTGAAGTCGAGGGCGAAGAGCAAGGAGTTTCTTCCGACGGTCAACGGTAGGCTTTGCCAAATCAGGAAAGAAGGAGACCTTACGACCTTCATATTCCAAATGATGATTCGCTCGGGCAGCATGTAAAATTTGTTCCACTTGTTGATATCGTAGCAAGCTAAAGATAATAGGCCGGGGGGTCGTGCGGTTGAGCGCCATGCGGGCAGGAACACGGTGTGCTCGATCGATTTCCAGTTCTCTGTGAAAAGTGATCTTCAGCAAGGAGGGAAGAGTTTTGAGCAAGAATTCTCTTATATCTCCTGCTTCCACCCCCTCCGGCATTCCGAGGAGCCTCACATTGTTGCGACGGGCGCGATTATTGCTATCTTCCAACTCCTTTTGAAGACTCTGTATCTGGCGCTCAGCCTCGTCCAGTTTGCCCAAGCGCACCTCGTGCGAGTCGAGGACCCCCGCCATATTGTCCTGCCGTAATGAAAGACCTTCAAGTCGGTCTTGGAGCACTCCAAAGTCTTCTCGCATGGCTCGAAGCGCTTCTCCATTAGACTGCACCAATTCCTTCACGCCGCGTATTTCCTCCAAAATCTCCAGGTGCATTGCGGGGTTTTCACGAAATGGAACCATCTTCTGCGGGGAGGATACCTCTGTTTTGGAGCGTTTTCCGTGAGAAGAAGAAGGAGACCCGAAGTCCAAGCGCGCTGGTTTGTGGGCCGCCATCCCCCCCGAGGTGCCCCGGTCAGCTCGGAGCGAAATAGTAAGTTTATATAGGTATTAAGTCAGGATTCTGAGTAGGCCTCTCGGGAGCTTCAACGCAAAGCGTCCTACCCGCTGGACATCAGGCTCCGCCCCCCCGAGAGCTGCTCTGTTGATGGTGTACAGAATGTGTCCCAGGTCTTGGGGTGCGATATAGGCTTTGTGTGCGCGCTGGGTCTTGTTTGCTCCACAGAGTGAAATTTTTCCTCGATGTAGTCAGCAAATTTTTGCGGGTCTATTTGTACTTCACATTCTGTCCTTTGCTCTTTTGTGAGGTTTTTCACGATTTCGAATAGCTCTCTGGGATTGTTGATGGAGGTGTTTATTATGTTTGTATGGTATTTTCTCTTTGAATGGTTGATGTGTTCATTGTATTGTTTTTGCTATGTTAGGTATAGTTGCTGGATGTCAGGTGCCTTGGATTTTCTCCATTTCCGTTCTATCTTTCTGAGCTCCCTTTTTTTCTTGCCGTATGGTTTTTGAGTACCACGGCTTGTGTTGTAGCTTGTTGTGACGGTGTTTCTTGGGTCTCATATCTGTTGCTTTGGTGGCGTTAGATAGAGTGCTGTTCCAGTTGGTTACTTGAGCCTCCAGGTCGACTGTTTCTGTGGTCAGTTGTTGTAATGTGTCTTGTAGGAATGTGTCCCTGTCGAAGTTCTTGAATCGTCTTTGTGCGGGTGTGTTGTCTGAGCGTTCGTTTAGATTGTCCTTTTGGAGTAGTATCCTTATCTTGATTATGTAGTGGTCCGACCATGGAACTGGGGTGATGGTAGGTGTTGAAATTAGACCTCTTGATGTTAGGTCATTGGTTGCGAAGATGAGGTCTGTGGATGAACCGTGTCTGTGCGTAGGGGCATTGACTATTTGTGTGAACTGAAGGGAAGTCATTGCTTGCAGGAAGGCTTCGGAGTCGTTGTTGTTGGTTGACTTGAGGTTTAAGTCTCCTAGCAATAGAGTGGGCTTGTTAGTTGAGGTGGAGACAGACTGCTTTGAGCGTTGTGGCTAGTTCGTCAGGTGATGCTCTGGGTGCTCTGTAGGTTAGGCAGAGTGCCATGTGTTTGTTCTCGATGCTGATAGTGTTACATTGTTGGGTGTCTGTGAAGCTCCGAGCTCTGAATCTTAGGTTCTTTTTTGCGATTATCAGGACTCCTCCTCCACGCTTGTGGGTGCGTGGGCAGTTGTATGCGTAGTACGTGTCTGGCACCAATTGGTTGAGTAGTACATTGTCAGTGGGATTGAGCCATGTCTCTGTGATGCAGAGTACGTCAGGCTGACTGTCTTCTATGTGGTCTGCTATAGTGTGTATCTTGTTGCAAATGGATCTGGCGTTTATGAGTTCAATGGTTGTATGCTTTGAAGACTTTGTTGTTTCTTGTGTTTCCTTTGAGCTGGTGTGGGAGTTTGATTTGTGGTTGGTTAGTTGTTTTGACCCTGGTGTTCTGCTTGTGCCGTTATGCTTGTACTGTGGTTCTATGTATGTCCAAGTGGTTGGTGGGTGCCATGTAGAGTTAGAGTGTATGTATTGGTGGTGTGTGGATGTTGGCAGGAGTTGTGTGATGAGGAGGCAGATTGGGAGAAACAGTGTTGCTTGCATGTTTGGTTTTGTGAAGTCCCGTTAGAGTTTTACTTGCGTTTCTGTTGTCCTTTATCTCTGTCTGCTCTCTGATGGTCTCTTCTGTGGTATTGTTGGCGTGACTGTGTCTCTTGTTTGGCTTCCTTCAGTTCGCCTTTGTGCTGCGCCTAAGGGCCACGCCAAAGGGCCCTCTGGCGAGGCCCTCAGGCGCGGGCCCGCCCTGCAGGGACGCCGCTTTTATGTTGCCTGGCTGCCGCTGGACTTGCTCCCACTGCCCCAATTGGGCAGGAGCTCTGGTGACTCGGCAGGGGGTGGAGAGACCAGGCAGCGGCTCCCTCAGAGCAGGGACGCCGCTTTTATGTTGTCTGGCTGCCGCTGGACTTGCTCCCACTGCCCCGATGGGGCAGGAGCTCTTGTGACTCGGCGGGGGGTGGAGAGACCAGGCAGCGGCTCCCTCGGAGCAGGGACACCGCTTTTATGTTGCCTGGCTGCCGCTGGACTTGCTCCCACTGCCCCGATTGGGCAGGAGCTCTGGTGACTCGGCGGGGGGTGGAGAGACCAGGCAGCGGCTCCCTTGGAGCAGGGACACCGCTTTTATGTTGCCTGGCTGCCGCTGGACTTGCTCCCACTGCCCCGATTGGGCAGGAGCTCTGGTGACTCGGCGGGGGGGTGGAGAGACCAGGCAGCGGCTCCCTCGGAGCAGGGACGCCGCTTTTATGTTGCCTGGCTGCCGCTGGACTTGCTCCCACTGCCCCGATTGGGCAGGAGCTCTGGTGACTCGGCGGGGGGTGGAGAGACCAGGCAGCCACTGAGTGAGATGGGTAGGAGAGGCATCCCCTCCTATCCATCTCACTCAGTGGTTCAATCAAAGATCTATTTTGTACTTTATGAAATACTTCTCCCATAAAAGCTTCATCCTTATCTCCATACACATACCTACGCCTCCCCTCAATAACTGGAATAAAACAACCCATAAAAATAGAATATAAAATAACCCCCCAAACCTTCTTTAAAACAACCCTTAAACAGTTTGAAATCCTACCATCTCTTACCCCTTTCAAATAAGCCCTCCTTTACATATACTGAAAAATACCCATTAAAAAACATACATCCAAATACAAACCCTCAATCCATTCCCGTCCCCTCCCACAGACACACACCTAAGGGCCCTTAAGTGGGGCCCATCAAGGCAGGGACCGCCTTGCAGCCTTCTCATTTTAAATTCTCTCTGTCCGTCGTCCCCTGATGATGCCACTGACGGAGGCGGGGCCCGGGAACCCAGAACAGACATGCTGACTTCTCTACTTCCTTCATCCCATTACAGGGCTGCACACATGCTGGTCCGGTGCTCAGGGAGAGAGATCGGTAGCCCAGGAGGCAGCAGGCAGCAAAACAAAGCAACTGGAAAAATAGCATTTGATTTGATAATTGTGTCTAGATTTATTAAAACTATTTAGAACAAATGAATAAGAGCATTACAAAGAAGGCATGCAGCACAAAGTTCACAGCAGGGCTGCCGATAGCCAGTGGAACACTTCCTGCATCATTTGCTTTTATGTGCCTTTTGCCGTTAATAAGGCCTGGCTAAGAGAAAGGGGAAGGTTCAAGTTTATCCCTCTCTGCCTGATCCTATTACCATTAAGCCTGTGTCGGACATCAGTAGCTTCTTTCAGGAACTCTCCCCAAGAAGGATCCACCAGGACGCAGCACAGTGTCAGGATTTGCTGCTGAGGATGTCTCCCTCAGCCCTGATATGTGCACTTGAGATGGGATAAAGGAGGCATTAAAAGGAAGAAAGGGAGGACAACACTTAGGACAAGAACAGCACTTGAACCAAACTACAGGCTGAGAGGCCTATAGTTTCAGATACAGGGAAACAGCAACAGAGAACAACAAAAAACACACTAAAATTATGTCTTGTAAGCTGCAGCTGGCTGACCTTTTTCGAGAGGAAAAGGAGCCTAACCACAGAGGGGCTGCAAACCACAGCCGCCCCTCGTGTAACCAATCAGAAGCCCATATTTACCCAGGACACGTAGGTTTCTGCAAAAGGTGTCGTTCCATTACAGGCTTCATGAAGATAGGAACCTTTTTACCCCTCTCCTCTTGGACATAGGCAGTCGTCAGAAATGGACATAATCTTTTAACACCTTTTAAACAATTAGGCCTGATCACTATTTTGCTGAACTATCTTTGCCCTCATATGCCTGCTTAACTATTACAAATAACCTTGCTTTTTAGATGCTCATGTAAGGGAACAAGAGGGAGAGAAAGAATACGTGGGTGGGCTACGTAAGAAAGGGAGGGGGGAGAAATACATGGGTTTTTATGCTAGAGCTATGTTAGAAGAATTCTTTATCAAAATGACATGTAAAGCTTGTATTTTTCACCAGTTTGCTGTGACTAAGTGACTGGTCTTCTAGCAGAAATAAACACAGGTAAACTGCCTGGAATTTGTATGTCTTGTCTTGTCTTTTCCTTCACTTACTTTTCAGGAGGACTCAGACTCAGTGGACCGGGGCCCCGCTAAGCGACTTCCGCCACACACTCACCCAAAGTAACCTGTGTCCTCTGTTGAGTCTGAACTGTAGCAAACTGTGGCAATGTCTGTGGAAATTCTAAGCTTGGGGGAAACGATTTCTTACTAGAGTCTCAGTGAAGAGGATTCTATGGCAAGACCTGTGGCTTGGCTGAACGTAGAGGAGCTGAACTTGCAGGAGGGGCGACTGACCTCGGAGAGAGGTATAGGAGAATATCCAGAAGTACAAATGCCAGTAGAGGGGGTTTCTAGAGTGGTTAAGCCCTTAATTGATAAGCCTGACATGGTTACTCTGGACTACCTTTGGCATGTTGTGGTGGTTATGGAGAGGTCATTATCTTACCACATGAACGAGATACTTGGGGTTAACTTGGAAATTAAATCCCAGTTGTAAGACCACACTCAAAGACTCATGTTGCAAGAGACTCAAGCAGAGTTTGTGGTCAAACAAGTGGAGACAGTGTAAGCTTGTCTATCTGCTATGTTAAAAGATCAGCTGCTTTACCAAAGGAAAATAGAATATTTGGAAAATCATGGGAGAGGTTTTGATTTGAGATTTCTGAACTTCCGTAAATCATCCTCATCGAGAAAGTATTTCTTGGAAGCAGGGCCGGATTTGCCTATACGCCACGTACGCCGTGGCGTAGGGCCCACAGCTGGCAAGGGCCCACCGGGAATGTTTTTTGCACAGGGCCCCGCGTTTCAGGGGGCCCCGCGCAAAAAACATTCATTTCATCATTAAAATTAAAACAAAAAAAAAAAAAGCTGTCGCTGCCTCTGCCGGGGCCGCCGCGGCAGAATCGAGTGTGCCGCGGGGCCCCCCCTGCCCAGCAGAGCCTGGCCTGCCCTCCCCGGTATCACCTCTTGAGTCTCAGCTGCCGGCTTTCAGAGCGCGAGGGAAGAGTTTTTCCCTCGCTGCTCTGTTTAAGCCCGCGGGGGCTGATGGGACTTCCCATCAGCCCCCGCGGGCTTAACAGAGCAGCGAGGGAGAAACTCACCTCGCGCTCTGAAAGCCGACGCGTGTGACTGGAGGGAGGCAGCTGAGACTCGAGAGGTGATACCGGGGAGGGCAGGCCAGGCTCTGCTGGGCAGGGGGGGCCCCGCGGCACAATCGATTCTGCCGCGGCGGCCCCGGCAGAGGCAGCGACAGCTTTTTTGTAAAAAAAAATTCGCTGGGCTGGGGTGGGCTGGGGGGGTTAGGACTGGTGATGGGCTGAGGGGGTTAGGAGTGGTAATGGCTGGGGGATGTTGGGGGGGTTAGGACTGGTGAGGGGCTGGGGGGGGTAGGAGTGGTAATGGCTGTGGGCTGTTGGGGGGTTAGGACTGGTGATGGGCTGGGGGGGTAGGAGTGGTAATGGCTGTGGGCTGCTGGGGGGTTAGGACTGGTGCGGGGCTGCGGGGGTTAGGAGTGGTAATGGCTGTGGGCTGTTGGGGGGGTTAGGACTGGTGATGGGCTGGGGGGGGTTAGGAGTGGTAATGGCTGTGGGCTGTTGGGGGGGTTAGGACTGGTAATGGGCTATGGGGGGGTTAGGAGTGGTGATGGGCTATGGGGGGGGGCTATGGGGGGGCTATGGGCTATGGGGGAGCTAAGTCTATATGGGCTGATGGGATTAGGACTGGAAGTGGGTTGATGGGGGCTTAGGACTGGTAATGGGCTATGGGGGGGGGGCTTAAACTAAAAATTGGGTGATGGGGATTAGGACTGGAAATGGGCTGGTGGGATTAGGACTGGGAGTGGGCTATGGGGGGCTAGGACTGGTAATGGGTTGGGGGATTAAGACTGAAGGTGGGCTGATGGAGTTAGGACTGGTAATGGGCTGTGGGCTGTTGGGGGGGGGTTAGGACTGGTAATGGGCTATGGGGGGCTAGGACAGGAAATGGGCTGATGGGAAGGGGTTAGGACTTGAGGTGGGCTGATGGGGTTAGGACTGGTAATGGACTGTGGGCTGATGGGGGGGATAGGAATGGCAATGGGCTAATGGGGGGTTAAGACTGGTAATGGGCTGTTGGCTGATGGGGGCTGTCTGATAATGGGCTATGGGGGGTTAGGACTGATAATGGACTATGGGGGGGGGGCTAGGACAGGAAATGGGCTGATGGGGAGGGGTTAGGACTTCAGGTGGGCTGATGGGGTTAGGACTGGTAATGGACTGTGGGCTGATGGGGGGGGGGTTAGGACTGGCAATGGGCTATGGGGGGCTGACTGGAAATGGGTTGATGGGGGTTAGGACTGGAAGTGGGCTGATGGGGGGTTAGGACTGGTAATGGGTTATAGGGGGGGCTTAAACTGAAAATGGGGTGATGGGGGGTTAGGACTGGAAGTGGGTTGATGGGGGGGCTAGGACTGGTATTGGGTTGATGGGAGGGGCTAGGACTGGAAATGGGCTAATGGGGGGCTAGGACTGGAAATGGGCTGATGCAGGGACTAGAAGGGAATGGATGCTGGGTGAGGCTGGAACTAGAAGGGAGCTGGTGTTGGGGGAGGATTAGAATGGGATGGTGCTGGGAGAGTAAAATGGAGAGGGGAAAAATATTTTGTGTGGGAGGGATAAAAAATCTACAATTGGCCGGGTATTGGGAGAGTAAGTGGGGATTGAGGATGGAGGGGTAAATTTTGAGTAGATGAAATAGGAATGAGGAAAGAGCAAAAGGAGAAAGATTAGTATGTTAAAGCAGATGTAGAGAGAGAATGGAAAAAAAAAACCAAGAAGACAGAAGAAAGGACAAATGGACAGCAGATGGAGAGTTAGCAGAAGACACAAAGAAACCAGAAGAAAGTGGCTGGAACAATTGCAACTGAAAAAAAATGCACAAAAGGTAGAAAAATATCTCTTTATTTTGAATTTATTAACTGGAATATGTCAGCTCTGGGAAATGTGCATCATTAATTTTTGCGCTTTGTTTAGTACAAGAGGAAATTAATTTATAGTTTTATTTCTACAGTGTTGTTGTATATTCCAAGTTTGGCTTTTGGGGTTCCCAGTTTAATTATTGTCTTCCTGTTTCTAAATTGTGATTCCTTGTTTGGTGATGGTCTATGTTGTGCATGTGTAACTGAGCTGAGGTATTCTGTTTATATAATTCCTATTTGACATTGCCACTTGTTCTTTCCCCAGTAGGTCATGTATTGTTGTTCTCTGAAATGTATTGGTTTAATATTTGCAGTGTTGCCTTTTGATAGTTAGGGTATGGTGCTTTGTGAGTCCTGGTAGTGCTGTTAGGATATGGCGGGTTTGCTATGGGTTCTAAATGGGCAGTGTTTGTAGTAGTTCCTAATGTGCCTGGCGGTTGGTACTGGATTATAGTAATGTAGAAACCTTTTAGTCTTTCTTTATCCATATACTCATTAAGAGGCATGTTTACTAAAAGTTAGTGTATGGCAGAGCTACTCAATTCCAGTCCTGGTGGTCCACAATCCTGCAGGTTTTCAGGATATCCCTAATAAATATGCATGAGATATATATGCATTGGAGATATCCTGCTTTAACCTTTCCCAGCATTCCCGGCTTCACAGAAACAGCCGCCAGCGTGAAGGAAAAGGCTCTTCACGCTGGCGGCTGTACAGAGGGAGCCGGGGCCTCGCGCGGGCTTCCCCGGCCCCCTCTGAAGCCCCTCAGACAGCCGCGATGCTGTCCGGGGGGCCAGGACTGCATGGGGGGGCCCAGGACTGCACGGGGCGGGCCAGGACTGCACGGGGGCACGGGGGGGGGCCCAGGACTGCACCGGGGCGGGCCCAGGACTGCACGGAGGCACGGGGGGGGAACACGGGGGGGCCCAGGACTGCACAGGGGGGGCACAGGACTGCACGGGGACATGGGGGGGGGCCCACAATTTTTCTTGGCGTAGGGCCTCACTCTAGCTAAATCCGGCCCTGCTTGGAAGTCTTAAAAATACCCACAGAAAACATTCCTCTAGTTTCCCATGTTTATTCGACATCTGGAACTGTTGGAGATGAGGAAGGGAGAGATAGAGCTCAGGAAATTCATTTCTGTGGATAGTTTAAACCTGACAGACTTCCTGGAAAACTCTTAAGAGGATAGCATGGTAAGATTTATCTTCATTGTTGGTTTTTGCCCTTGATTATGATTGGAACTGCATATTGAAATTAATTTTCCATTATAAAGAAGTTTCTTTTCTGGGACACAGGATTTGTGTTTTTCCCAATTTGTTTCATTCAGTGCAAAAAGGCGTAAAGATATTCTGAATATGAAACAATAGGTCTGGGGGCACATTTCCTATTAAGGATTCCTTGACACTGTGCTGTAGCTGATACAGCTAACACATTTTCTTCTAGCTAAAATGGACACAACTGAGAATGTTTGCCTTGCCACCTCAAGCTAATTGTAACATCTAGAAGTGTGCTTTTGTTTTTATATATCTTTTGTATGCTGCAGAGTTTTTTCCCCCTTTGGTTATTTCTTTTTTAGTTAAATTACTTGGCATAGTTTCAATACTGGGCTACATATTTTCCTTTACTATTTCATATCCCATTGGTATATTGTGCTTTTTCCTTTTTTCTTATATAATATTGGTCATGCAGTTGATCAATATTTGCACAATACTCCTTTTTCTTTTCCTTTTGTAATGTTTATACTTGAAAATTGATAGATTTTAAAAAAAAGTCCTTGTAGGCTTGATTTATGCATCAGTTATATCTCATCAACAGGATGCTAACGAAATGTAAGAGCTACCTCCAAACATCGTAGCTTAATCTGTTTTGGTATACATGCAGCAGGATACAACAGAGAATAGGAGTGGTGACGGCCAAGACCACACTTCCAGGAAAACACATAAGAATGTGAAGTCCTCTACCTATCAAGAATGGTCAATGACTTCTGGTAACTGAGATTTCAATCACCTCAACTCTACTGGCAAAATATGGACCAAGAACAAGAAAACACGAAAAATGGCAAGGTCCACTTTTATCACAGAAACTTGGAGATCTTGAACCGTGTTGCCACCTCACATTTTCCATGGTTCTATTCAAATCACTGACTGCTGTCATGCAGCAAATTTGGTGTGACATCCAAACTGCAGTCATTAGCATTGGAGTGGCACATAGGGAGGCCATAATGGGTTTGAAAGGTAAGTAGGATAATACACTATACTAGAGACATCAGATGGGGAAGAGGGTCACCCCTTCTAGAAAAATCTCTCATCTCTGGAGGAGATGGTCACTTATGACAATGTTTCTGAATAGACTGTTATCGGACAATCAGAAGGATATGATTTGCATCCTAATAAGCATATTTTATAAGATCAAAGACATATCACAACAATAATTTACAAGACTCATACCAATGCTGCAATGTTCAAATCTACGAGGTTTAGATCATTGGATGGGACATCAGAAATGTCATGCTCTACAAACACACTGTGATAGAAAATTATAGAACACGTGTTCAGATTTGTCATAATCATGGTTAATGTAATGTTAGCTCACTGTTCCTTTTTTATATAGATGTACTCTTATTGGGTTATTACACTGTGAAGGAATCACAGAGAACATGGCACAATCACCGAGGATCTCTGAGGACAAAAAGGGGTCACAGAGGCTCAGCTGATGGTCTGGATTAGCAGACTGAATAGGACATCTGGTCTTTCTTTGCCACCATTTGTGTGTTTCTATAAAGGCATTTTAACATAAATGTCCACAATTAAGTGTGAGTCATCCTTACTTCAGGTATACTCCAGTTCCATTTCCACATTATCCTGCCCAGTTTCTGAGTAGAAGCTCTTTCTTCAAAGCTGCTCCCAATCTGCACGCCGTCTGTCGTCTCAGGCAGTCTGTACCCCACAGCATTTGGCAGAGCTTTTTGTAAAATACTTTGGGAATTCTCTACCACCTGATCTAGACATGTGAATTCCCCTCTCTTCGTCCTATCTAAAATCTGCCTTCATGGTTGCTGTAATATGTGTACAGAAACCAAGGCTGGCGCAAGGATTGGAGGCACCCTATGCGGGTCCTCCATCCTGACATCCTCCCCCATCCTGGGGACACCTATTGCCACCACTGTCGCCCCTTTCTGGGGCCTGCAGTAATGGCAATGGCTTCCAAATCGGGATGCAGTATTAACTTGAGCCTCCAGTACTGGGTCTTGGTTCATGGCTTCTAGGACCTGCCCTTCAGCCCCTTTCAATGCAACTTCCAGTTTATGAAGGAGGCTGAAGCAGTACATCTTAGAAGGCACAAACTGTGATGCAGCACTGGAGGCTTGAGGTAAGCACAGCGTTGCAATTTCAAAGCCATTGCCACCACGGAGAATGGTGGCAGCAGTGGCAATAGATGCCCCGAGAAGGCTGGCACTCTATGTAACCACCTTAAGGTTGCACCGGCCCTGATAGAAAACACAGAAATATATGGCTTATTCAGTCTCCCATGCATAACTACTAAATTCTGCAATCCCTTCCTCTCCCACAGAGATCCTCTGGCCTGTCCCTTGCTTTCTTGAAATCAGACTTGGTCCTCGTCTTCACCATCTCCACTGGGAGACTGTTCCATGCATAGATTACTCCTGAGTCTAATTCTTTTCACCCTCATCCTGTGACCCCTTGCACGGATTAGCATCCATATTACAATTTGAGAAAAGACCAAATGATGATACAAAAGTTTTAGAAAAGCTGGTATAAAACTATTGTTGTTGTTAAGTGCCATTGAGTTGGTGTCGTCTCATGGCGACCCTCTGGATAGTTGTCCTAAATTGTGTTCGGTCTTCAGTCAGGTGGCTCATTGTTGACAGACTGGTACCCGTAGCTGCTGTTATTGTATCGATCCATCTCATTGCTGGCCTTCCTCTTTTGCGTTGACCATCTATCTTGCCAAGCATGATGTCTTTCTCTAATGATCTCTCTCTTCGCATGATGTATCCAAAGTTTGAAAGTCAAAGTCTTGTCATCTGAGCTTCTAAAGAAAGCTTAGGTTTGATCTCTAGTACTGACTGCTTTGTTCTTCGGGCAATCCATGGTATACGCAGTATACGCCGCCAATACCATAATTCAAAGGCATCAATTTTCTTCCTGTCTATCTTTTTCACTGTCCAGCTTTCACATCCATATGATGTTATTGAAAATACCATGGCCTGAATAAGTCACATCTTTGTATGGAGAGAAACATCTCTGCTCTTGAGAATCTTGTCTAGGTCTTTCATAGCCATTCTGCCAAGAGCAATGCGTCATCGAATTTCTTGACTGCTTGTTGCTTCTTTATTGATAGTTGATCCAAGTAGGTTAAAGTTGTTCACGATTTCAATTTCTTCTCCTTCAACGATGAACTTGTTGATTTTGCCAGTTGTCATTATCTTTGTCTTCTTTACATTAAGGTGCAGGCCCATTTTCAAAGCAATAAACATAGTCGAATGATATTTAATAACCATTTTAACAAGTAGCTTATATAAAAGTGAAATTGTTATATTTATTCTTTGACTGCTTTTCAGGGAAATTTTCAAACCATCCACAGTGAAACAAAACCTCTTATTATGCACCAGTTTTTATAAAAAAAGCGTGCTTTTTCTTCATGGAAAATAATGTAAATAGATTTCAAAACACAACTTAAGGGGCCCCTGTTTTTTATAGTGCATTATGCGGGCAAGCTAGAACAGGCTTTGAGGACCCAATTGATTGAACATTGTAGTTATATTAACACTTCTAAGGCTCCCCTAGTGAACCACTAGGCTGCGTTTCATCCTCAGTATGAAGATTTACTGTTTTTGGTGATCGAATGTCACGTGCTGTCGGTTCAGGGTGGGAATTTAAATCAGCTTTTTTAGGAGCAGGAAAAGAGATGGCTCTTTCATTTACAAAGAATACAACCACGGGGTCTGAATAATGAATTAGAGCTGTCAATGTTTGGAATTTAGGTTGTACTGTCTGATTTAATCTGAGTTTTAAATTCTTGCTTCAATTTGATTGGTCACCATCTTGAGAATGAAGGGCTGAGCCGACGGGTCCCGGTCCCGCGGCTGGCCGGGTAACCGGGTTCCCGGGGCCCGACCACGTGGGGAGCACTCTTCTCGGGAGTGGGCCGGGGGGGGGGACACGGGCAGGCTTGCGTGCCTGCGGGCCCCTCACGTCCTCCCCGTGGCGATTGCGGATTGGTCCGCGTAGGTGGTCGTGGGGGCGTGGCTTGCTCGAGCAAGGAGGGATCGCCGGTTGGCGATCTCCCTCTTCCTCCTTGCTCGTGCCTGCGGAAGGTTGTGTCGCGGAGGAGAGCCGGTGAGTTGGGCCTTTGCTTGCCTTGGGGCCTGGTTCTTCTGGGGCGGTATCACCCCTTCCTCCTCCGCCCCCGAGCGTTAGTGGGGTTCCGGGTTCGCTCCGGTCCCTCTTTCTTTCAATTCTTGTCTTGCGGCGCACCTTGTGCGTGCTTGCCGCTCGGCACGTGGGGGGGCTTCCTGGCCTACTCCCCGTGTCCTTTGTGCGGCCGGCTCCTCTAGCGGGCTGGTGGGTCCCCTTTGGCTGGGCCACCCTCTGTTCCTGCTGCTTCCTGGTGGGGGGAGCCGGGTACTGATTTCAAAAAAAAAAAATAACCAAAAAACAACGCGAGTCTGCTGCGGCTGCAGCCGTCCGTGGGTCTGAACAGCGTTTTGGCTCCGTGCCCTTTGGGGGTGGGCTACTCCTTGTCGGGGGTGCCCCGTTGCCCATGGCCCGGAGGGTCCCATCAAGGGGGGTGGCCAAGGGGTCGCGGGGGGCGGCCCAAGGGGCGCAGGGTGCTGCCAGGGGGCGGGGAGTGGCGCGGCCCACGGGCCGTGGTTGGGCCCCGCGCCCTTCGTCCTCAACGGCCAGGGCCCCCTCTGGGGTCAGGCAGGGGCGCGGCCGGGTGGGTGTGGCTCGGGGCCGCGGCAGAGCGGGCGAGCGTCCTGCGCCCGACAGCGTGGTTGAGCGCGCTTCCCAGGACGAGTTGGTCCCTCCTGGGGGGGCATCAGGTGGGGTTCCTTCGCCGGTTGCACTAGAGGGGCATGAAGCTATGGGCAGTGCGGGCGTTGGCGGGCCTGGGTCACCGGGGGCCCTGATTCCCAACCGGCCCTGGGAGGTGGGCGCTGGCTACCCTTCGATCGTCTCCCCTCCCTCTGGGGAGGGGGGTCCTATCCCCAATCCCTTGGTGCCCCTTCCGCCTCACGGCTTCTTCGCCCCTGCGGCCTCCTGGGCTTATGGAGCGGTCCCGTGGGGGGGCGCGGGGCCTTGGGGTGGGGGTTGGGGGGGGGCTGGTTTGGCGATGGGCGTGGTGCAGCTGCGGGAGCGGCGGCCTGGGAGGCCGGAGGGTTGGGGCCTTCAGCTCGTGTGTGGGGGGCCAGCCCTACGGTGGCCCCCGGTACCCCTGGGGTCTCTGCTGCTTGTTTTTCTCCTTTCCCCCCGCAGGTCCCAACGACGTCGACGCCGTCCATCTCCATGGCTTCTGCGGACAGGCTGGCCGGTGTGGGTCCTGCAGTCTCCACGGCGGAGCTGAGTGCTCCGGTGCCCGGTGGGTCCTCCGGGGGTACTCTTGCTGCCCCTTCTGGGACGCCTGGTGAGTATACTGGTGGGGCCGAGGTAGGGGGGGGGGACTCCGTTCCGGGCTCCGCCAGGGTGGAAAAAGCCAAAGGGAAGCGCAAGCGGGCGCGTCGTTGCCGGCGAGCGTCCTCTTCCTCTTCCTCCTCGTCGTCGTCTTCGGCCTCTTCGCACGGTTCAGTTCCGGGGGCGGCTGATGGTGGGGCGTCGGGCGGCACCCCCGTTATACGTTGTTCCAAATTGTGGGAGTCAGTGCCACGGAAGTTGCGCCGGCGCATTAAGCGCTGCAAATATATTGACATCTTCCATCTGCTCGATGGTCAGAAGTGCTCCGGGGAGAGCCGGAGAAAGCGCAAGGAAGACGAGAAGGCGGGCAGGGTGCGTAAGGTGTCTCGCAATACCCTCAACTGGACCCGCGCCTTCCTGCGTTTGGCGAGTGTTTGGGGGCACTCCTTCCCGGATCAGTACGGGGCCTTGCTGGCCCATGCTGATGATATATTGGCGGCGTCCCAGGCCCACGAGGGGTGGGCCTGGTTGAATTACGATGAGGAGTTTCGTGACCAGATGGAGGAGAACTCTCATTTGCAGTGGGGAACGAAGGACATCAACCTGTGGCTGACCCAGATGTCAGTCAGGGGTCGGGTTGGGGGGTCTGGCTCGACGGTCGCCAAGGCTGGGCCATCCCCGTTGGGGGCAGGCGGGCGCTCCTTTCGTGTCCCCGCCCCCGTTTTGCCGCAGCAAAGGGGGGGTGCCGTCGGGGGTGACGTTTGCTGGCGCTTCAATAAGGCGTCCTGCCCCTTCCCCGACTGCAAGTTCAAGCACGCTTGCTCCTTGTGTGGGGGTGCGCACCCGGCTGCTAAGTGCTCTCGCAAGGGGCTCGCGGGGGCCCCCGCGGGGAGTAAGTGAGGTACTGGCGGTCTTGGCCCGGACCCCGGTACGGGTTGAGGCTATGCGCCCGTGGCTGCTCTTGTACGGGCGATCCTGTCGGGGCAGGGCGGCCGGTTTGCTTCTTGGGGGGTTTTCCCGGGGTTTTTGCATCCCCGTACAGGGGGCGTCTGGGCACGGTGGAGCCCGTAACGCCGCCTCCGTTTAGCTACACCGGGAGTTCGTGCGGCAAAAGCTCTCGGAGGAGTGTGCGCTTGGCCGTATCGCGGGTCCGTTTTTGGAACCCCCCTTTTCCCCGTTCACGGTCTCGCCATTGGGGGTGGTTCCCAAAAAGGAGGAGGCAAGTTTCGGTTGATACACAACCTCTCTTGCCTGCCAGGCGCTTCGGTAAACGACCTGATACCCCGTGAGCTCTGCATGGTGCATTACTCCTCTTTCGATGCTGCCGTCTCTCTGGTCCGGCAGTGCGGGCGTGGTGCCCTACTGGCCAAAGTGGACATCGAATCGCCTTTCCGCCTGTTGCCGGTGCATCACTCGGCCTTCCCTTTGATCGGATTTTGCTTCGAGGCACGGTACTATTTCGACATGTGCATGCCCATGGGCTGTGCAATTTCTTGTGCCTATTTCGTGGCTTTCAGTACCTTCTTGCATTGGGTTATTGAACGGCAGTCGGGGGCCTCAGGTATTGTCCACTACCTTGATGATTTTCTGTTTGTTGGGCCTGAGCGGGCCCCTACCTGTTCCACCCTTTTGAGCACCTTTCAACGTGTAGCTGCCGCCTTCGGCATTCCCATCGCCAGTGATAAAACGGTCGGCCCGGGCACTTGCCTTACCTTCCTTGGCATTGAGATTGACACGTTTGCCATGGTAGTTCGCTTGCCGACGCTGAAGGTTCGTCGCCTTCGGGAGCTGGTGGCCTCCGTTGGCTCTGCCTCGAACACCTCCCTCCGCGTCCTGCAGTCGCTGGTTGGTCACCTCAACTTTGCTTGCCAAGTCCTTCCCATGGGGCGCCCCTTCACGAGGCGTTTATCCTTGGCCATGGCTGGGCTGCGGCTGCCTCAACATCGGATCCGGGTATCCGCGGGAATGCGGGAGGATCTGCGTGTATGGGACGCTTTTCTGGCTGGCTTCGACGGGTGCTCCGTCCTTCAGTTGCCTGAGCTCTCCAATCTTGACCTTCAGTGCTGCGGTCGTCGAGGTTATTAACCGACATGCTCCTCGATGCCCCAGGGTGGCTTCTTTGATGAGGGTATTTGTGCTCGCCTGCTTGCACCTAAATGTCACCGCCCGGGCGCGGCACGTGCCGGGCTCCTAGAATGCCATTGCTGATGCTTTATCCCGTTTTCAGTGGGGGCAGTTTTGGTGGTTGGCTCCGGGGGTGGACGTGTTGCCCTCTCGAGTTCCGGAGCATCTCTGGACGATTGGGACCCCGACCTGATGGCTCTGCTAGCGGCATCGGTGGCTCGCAGTATCTGGGTGTCTTATCGGAGGGGCTACTCTCAGGTGAGTGAGTTTTTGAGAGCGCACGGTTGGTCCGGGGTGGCGGTTTCGGACGGTTTAGTCGGCCGTTTTGTGTTGTGGGCGAGGAAGGAGGGGTGGGCTCGTCTGCGGTCACTGGAGCGTTGGCGGGCTTCTCTTTCTTTTGTAAGGCTGCGGGTTGGGGGAACCCACGTGTCTCCTTCTTAGTCGGGCGGCTGCTCGCCGGCTGGGCGCGGGCGATGCCGCGGTCACAGGATTGGCGGTTGCCGGTATCTCATGAGCTTTTGTTGCGGATTTGTGCGCTGTTGCCGCGGGTGGCTTCCTCGAGCTTCGAGGCGGTATTGTTTCAGGCGCTGTTTACAACGGCGTTCTTCGGTGCCTTCCGGGTGTCTGAGCTTGTTCCTCGGTCGGCGAGGCCGGGGGCTTTTGGGGGGCTCAATGCTGGGCACGTCCAGGTTGATCCAGCGCGTGTCCGGATCTTCCTTTTGCGGTCCAAGACGGACCAGTCCGGCATAGGGGGCTGGGTCCTGCTGTCTGCCATCCCCCCCTCTTGTCTTGTCCCGTTCGTGCCTTGCGCGCGTACGTGAGCCAGCGTCCGGGGTCCGGTGGTCAGTTTTTTGTCCATGCAGATGGCCGGCCGGTAACCCAGTTCCAGTTCACGGCTGTGTTACGCCTCGTTTTGCGCGCTCTGGGTTGCCCCGAGCGTAGTTATGCTTCGCACTCGTTCCGAATAGGAGCGGCTACTAGTGCGGCGGCTGCAGGTTTGGACTCACGTGTGATTCAGCGCATCGGCCGATGGCGTTCACGGGCCTACGCGGGGTACGTTCGCCCATTGGCCCCGGACTGAGCGCCATAGTGCCGGGATGCGCCTGGGCGGTGGCTCGCCTACGGTGCGCTGTGGGAAGGGGGGATCGGGGGGTACTAACCATTGTGTCTTCCTGTTGCAGAGTGACTGGCTGGTGGTAGTCCGCTCTTTTCTGCTTTCAGATCGGGTGTCGGCTGGTGACTGGTGGATCATCGGGCACTCCTTTGTCTACTGGGCTGAACGTCGAGCGGTGGTTCGGCCGTTGGGTGCTCATCTTGGCCTCGCTGAAAAGGGAGTGCGTTTGTGCTGGCTGGGTCGCCGCGGCATGCATTGGGGACAGCTCCTGGACTGCGTTCGTGCGGATATCGGAAGACGGCAGCGGCCAGTCGGGCTGTTGCTCCACCTGGGCGGCAATGACGTCGCCTGTTTGCCTTGCTGGCGCCTCATCATGACAGTTCAGAGTGACATTGCTGAGCTGTGAGCGGCGCTCCCCGGGGTGGCCATCATCTGGTCGGACATCATACCCCGCCCGGCTTGCCGGACCCAGTGGCGCTGGTCGAGGGGTCTGTGCAAGATCAACCGTCAAATTGGGCGCTGGGTGGAACAGACGGGTGGGCTCCAGGTTCGCCACCCTTGGGCGGATGTCGCTTGTGCTGGCTTGTACCGGCTCGATGGGGTTCATCTTGCCCCGGTGGGGCAGGATTTACTCTTGAATGACTGGCAGGAGGCCTTGGAGTATTGGTGCTGGTCGCAGCATTCGGTGGTGGGTGCGGCGCTAGGATAGCGAGCTACCTAGCGCCGGTGGCGGGGTGGCGAGTTGGTGCTCGTCGACCCGGTGGCTCATTTCAGCTTTATGCCGCTTCCCAGGTGAGCGGCTCGGGTCTTCAGGTTGGGGGAAGACGTCCCGGCTGGGGTCTCTACCCGGAAATAGGCAACCCCTTCAGCCAGCCTTTGCTAATACGGCGAGGCGGGCGCCAAGGGGTATATGGGGGGGGGGGGTTGGATGGTGCTCCCACTTTGTTACTACGGCTGGTGGGGGGACACCATCCGGAGGATGGGTGGAAAGGGGGGGGGGTGGTATCCTGTATTGTTCTGATTACTGAGTTGGCCCATGTTGGGCCGGTGTTCTTACTGTTAATTATTAAAGCTGCAACCAAGCATAGTTTGCACCAATACCTGAAGTCTGTGTGCTTTGTCGGGGGGGTGGGGGGGAGGTTCTGTGGGTTGAAGTGGGGATGGGGGAGGGGGGGCTGCGGCCCGGGTCGGGCATCCGGATACCTCGGTTATGAAGGGTTGAGCCGACGGGCCCCGGTCCTGCGGCTGGCTGGGTAACCGGGTTCCCGGGGCTCGACCACGTGGGGAGCACTCTTCTCGGGAGTGGGCCGGGGGGGGGGGGACACGGGCAGGCTTGCATGCCTGCGGGCCCCTCACGTCCTCCCCGTGGAGATTGCGGATTGGTCCGCATAAGTGGTCGTGGGGGCGTGGCTTGCTCGAGCAAGGAGGGATCGCCGGTTGGCGATCTTTATTTATTTATTTATTTTATTTAGAACACATTTATATACCGCTGCTTCCAGCAATCAGCAGCGGTTTGATTCTTCTTTTGGGAGGTGTCGATCAGGACAGGGTGGGGAGTATATACATATAGGACTGAGGGGGGGGTCACGGCACACATGGTTAAAGTTTTTGGGTTAAACTTATTTACATTTATACAATACATATTTACAGATTTAGGAAATCACATTTTACATGGCTATACATGGTTACACAGGCGGATTTAAAATGCATATATATTTATCAGTTTACTTTGTTACGGTTTCCTGGAAATTGCGGCTTATGGCTGGTTGTAGTAGCATTTAAATAGGTGGGTTTTTAACTCTTTCCTGAATCTTGTAATGTCCTGGGTTAGACGTAGGTCCACAGGGAGCTGATTCCATATAGTGGGCGCAGCGAAAGAGAAGGCTCTACGACATGTACTCGTTTTCACCGTTCAGATTGCTTTGGGGACCTGCAGGGTGCCCAAGTTGTTAGTTCTTCTATTCCTATTTGCTGGTTGTGTGCTGATAAGAGAGGACAGGAATGAGGGGGCTATGTTGTTGATCAGCTTGAATGTTGTTACTAGCATCTTGTACTGTACCCTAGCTGCAACAGGAAGCCAATGAAGGTCGATCAATATTGGGGTGATGTGGTCAGATACTCTTGTTCCCATTATGATCCTAGCTTGTTCCCATTATGATCCTAGCTCCCTTTTCCTCCTTGCTCGTGCCTGCGGAAGGTTCCCACCCTCCCTCCCTTGCTTTGGCAGGGTTGGGGGGGGGGGGCGTGTGTCTGTTGCAGCTGGGGGTGGGGGGGTGTGCTCAGGGAAGGTGAGCGGGGTGGCGAGCTGGTGCTCGTCGACCCGGTGGCTCATTTCAGCTTTATGCCGCTTCCCAGGTGAGCGGCTCGGGTCTTCAGGTTGGGGGGAGACGTCCCGGCTGGGGTCTCTACCCGGAAATAGGCAACCCCTTCAGCCAGCCTTTGCTAATACGGCGAGGCGGGCGCCAAGGGGTATACGGGGGGGGGGGGGGGTTGGATGGTGCTCCCACTTTGCTACTACGGCTGGTGGGGGGACACCATCCGGAGGACGGGTGGAAGGGGGGGGGGTGGTATCCTGTATTGTTCTGATTACTGAATTGGCCCATGTTGGGCCGGTGTTCTTACTGTTAATTATTAAAGCTGCGACCAAGCATAGTTTGCACCAATACCTGAAGTCTGTGTGCTTTGTCGGGGGGGAGGGAGGTTCTGTGGGTTGAAGTGGGGATGGGGGAGGGGGGGGCTGCGGCCCTGGTCGGGCATCCGGATACCTCGGTTATAAGGCACATGCACTTAATCATGCATCAATGTTTGCATTTACGTGCAAAATTTGGTGTGCTTTAGTGAAAGGGCTCCTAAGTATGCAAGGAATCGTTCATTTGTGATAAAGAAGCCCTTTTACTAAAGTGTGCTATAGTTTTGCACTGAACACGCATTTAGCATGAAAATCAATGTATACTAAGTGCACTGTTGGGGGCATATGCAGAATGTTCCTGACAGTTAACGCACGGATGTGCACACTAACGCACGGTATTTTTAACATGGGTGCACTTACTTCCACCTATTGAGGTGGAGGTAATTGCACCCATATTAATCACAGTATTGACAATTAGCACTGACATGTACCTTGCACAAACTGCAATGTGCTCACCTAGCCCACTCTCCACCCCTAACCCACCATTCTCCCCCCAGAGCACGAGTAGCAACAAGTACATAGAAACATAGAAACATAGAAACATGATGACAGAAAAAGACCACAAGGCCCATCTAGTCTGTCCTTCCATAACAACAACTACAACAGTCCACTTTTTACCTTTAGAGATCCTCTGTGTTGGTCCCATGCTTTTTTGAATTCAGTTACTGTCCTCATCTCTACCACCTCCACTGGGAGACTATTCCACGGATCCACTACTCTTTCCGTAAAGAAATATTTCCGCATATCACTCCTGAATCTATCTCCCTTCACCCTCATCCCATGTCCCCTCGTCGCAGAACTTGCTTTCAATTGAAAGAGGCTCTCTCCCTGAACATTTATGCCACGGAGGTATTTAAACATCTCAATCATATCACCTCTATCCCGCCTTTCCTCTAAGGTGTACATATTAAGATCCTTAAGTCTGTCCTCATATGCTTTATAATGAAGACTACTAATCATCTTAGTAGCAACCCTCTGCACCGACTCCATCCTGTTCACATCCTTTTGAAGGTGCGGTCTCCAGAATTGCACACCATACTCCAAATGAGGTCGCACCAAAGACTTATACAGAGGCATTATCACCTCCTTTTTTCTGCTAGCCATTCCTCTCCGTATGCACCCAAGCATCCTTCTAGCTTTGCCGTCGCCTTTTCTACCTGTTTAGCTACTTTAAGATCATCGGACACGACTACGCCTAGGTCCCGCTCTTCTTTAGTGGACAAAAGTACTTCACCTCCTATGCTGTATTGCTCCCTTGGATTGCTGCAGCCCAAATGCATGACCTTACATTTTTTAACATTAAATCCCAGCTGCCAAATTCTAGACCATTCTTCAAGCTTAGCTAGATCCCTCCTCATGTTATCTACACCTTCCTGGGTGTCTACTTTATTGCAGATTTTGGTATCATCCGCAAAGAGGCAAACCTTACCAGACAGCCCTTCCGCTATATCACTAACAAAGATGTTAAAAAGAATCGGACCAAGGACAGATCCCTGGGGCACAACACTGGTAACATCCTTCTCCTCAGAGTGAGCTCCATTTACTTGTACTCTTTGTTGCTTCCCACCCAACCAATTTCTAACCCAAGCAGTAACTTTAGGGTCCATCCCTAGAGTGCTCAGTTTGTTTATAAGTCGCCTGTGAGGAACAGTGTCAAAGGCTTTACTGAAATCTAAATACACCACATCTAGAGCTCTCCCTCGGTCCAACTCCCTGGTCACCCAGTCAAAGAAATCAATCAGATTTGTCTGACAAGACCTGCCTCTGGTGAATCCATGCTGCCTCGGATCCTGTAATCCGCTGGACTCCAGAAACCTCACTATTTTCTCTTTCAACAGCGTTTCCATTAATTTACTCACCACCGAAGTTAAACTAACCGGCCTGTAGTTTTCAACCACATCCTTACTTCCGCTTTTGTGTAAAGGCACCACATGAGCCTCTCTCCAGTCCTTTGGCACCACTCCCGACTCCAACGAGGCATTGAAAAGGTCAGTCAGTGGAGTTGCTAGAACGTCCCCAAGTTCCCTCAGTATTCTAGGGTGTATCCCATCCGGTCCCATCGCTTTGTCTACTTTAAGTTGAGCTAGTTTCTCACGAACACAGTCTTCTGAAAATTGTTCAAGATGTCCCTCGCTTCTGTTCTTATTTGTGGGTGTTTTCTGAGGTCCTGCTCCTGGTTCTTCATCTGTGAACACAGAACAAAAATATTTGTTAAGCAATTCCGCTTTATTTATTTATTTATTTTATTTTATTTATTTATTTATTTATCTATTTCTTCTATACCGCCCCTTCCAGAGATCAGGGGCGGTTTACATGGAACAAGTAAACAAATTTGTATACTAATGTATACATTACATGGAACAGAGATTCTTTTAACTTTATACAGATAATAGTTATTAACAGAGATTTATCCTTATCAGCTTCTACATATTCCCCCCCTGTACCCTTGAGTCTGACAATACCACTTTTGCCCTTCCTCTTCTCACTAATATATCTGAAAAATGTCTTATCTCCCCATTTTTTTGCATTGGCTATTTCCTCCTCCTTTTGAATCTTTGCCTATTTCCTCCTCCTTTTGAATCAGCACGTGCTAAGTGTCATGACCCTGTGCTGACAGTCACTGTGGGCCCTGCTGCACGGTTACTGTGCATGAAAACATGCATTATTGGCTTAGTAAAAGGGCCGTAAAGTGCTATGGTAGCTTCAGCTCATATTCCTCTTTCTTTCATAGAGTACACATGCAATATAAACATTCCTACAGGATTGATCCCTTTTGTAGTATTTTTGACAATCATTCATCGGATCCCTACTGTTTCACTAATCAAGTATATGCTATAACTAGAGTAAGGGGACATTGAATTCTCAGTCTGCTAAGTAATCTAATTGACTGTACACTCCTTGGTGCTTTATAATCCTTTTCAAATCAATTGCTCTGAGCTACATTTTAATTATTAATTAAATAGCCACTATTGTCACAGTACTTTCATATATGACGGATTATGACTGTACCTTTTTTTTCTGCAACATATAGAATAATCAGTGAAGTTCTTGCAAACTATAAATAGCACCAAGTTGCTTAATGAAAACTATGCATCCATGAAATTCAATTTAGTCAAAATATATTCTAAGAGCTGCATTTTGCAAAAGTCTTTAAGTCGCTTCCTTATTTCGTTGAATTTATAGCATGAAAAACGAAATGCTGAATGAATTGCTTGATGAACTGTCAGGAGGAAAGATTTTTTTGTGCACTCCTCAATTTATGTAAGTCACAGCTGGCTATGTTCACAGAAACATACTAGATACCAGCAGATAAGCACCATTAGGTCCCTTCAATCTGTCCACTTGCCCATCTGCTTTGCACCAGCTAAAGATTTTTCCCTCGCCCTGCTTGATCTTCTGCAGGAGATTGGTTCTTCTCATTTTCACTTCTGTAGCTAGGAAGTGTAGCCGAGTCACTCTGTTGGCCATGCTATAAGACGTGTCGCCTCCCCATGAGTAGGTCTGAGAATGTAACAAAGCCCCGCTGCTAATGCATGCTGGTTGCTTTTTGCCTCCTCACCCTTGGTATTTGATGCAGCTGCACCACTGCTCTCTGAAGGTTAGATTTATAGTACCATCTCCTCTTTTGGCTCTCCATTTTTCAGGAACATATGTTCAGCACACACCCCCCAATTCTGCTGTTCTACGTCCTTGCTCTTAGCGCGACTCTCTTTATCTATTACAAGCAGGCTGAAATTCAGTCGCAATCCTGTTTTCTACCATCTCCACCGGTAGGCTGTTCCAGGCCTTTGCCACTCTCAGTAAAATCATATTTCTCATATCTTCTCTCCTTGCGCACACGCCATGAGTCCTTGAATTTCGTTTATTATTCTATAGTGAATGCCACATTCTTGAACTCTATTGAATGTTTCAATCATATTCACTGTTTTCTACAGAGTGTATTTGGAGTTCCTCAGGTCTTCTCTATAGAGCCTCTGCCGCAGGCCCTCTCCTAAATATGCCACAGATGCACAATTTTCATTAAGCACATTAGTGCTATTTTAATGTGTAACAGTTTTACAGATTCTTGTTTATGATGCTGAAGAAGTACAGTCATAATCTGTACTATAATAGAGGGCATGCAACTGTACAGAAAAGCTTTTGGAGATACAGATTGAAACAGATTTGAAGAAAGCATTTGAAATCCATTTTATTTCGGTGTGTCAAGCAGATATACAATTTGCTTGTTGACAGATGAATTTCCTTTCCTGCTTGGGCAAAACTGTATTTTGTACTCATCTAACCTGTATGGCAAAAACAATGCATATTTTTATGATCAAAAACACATTTTCTTAACACAAAGGTTCTGATTTGCAAAGCATACAGGTAGGTAAAAATTGTTGATGTGAGGGAATAGCATACGATTTTTGCCCCTTAATGTGTGTTAAAAGGCAAAATCATGTGTTATTACACCTTAATGCACACCAGTTTGCTTTCACATGAACTGCATAATGATGAGATGCAAATGCATGCAAAGCACCTCATTATTATGTGAATCAGCTAACACAGCTTGTGTTGAACTTCGCAAACTGTGTTCTTCAATGAAAAAAAAATGATAGCTCAAAGCTCACGTTATCATCTGCCCAGGAGCATCAGACCACTAATACACAGCCCAGTTCTATTGGGCACCATCTTAAAGGGATCAGCTCAAAGAAAAAGAAACGTGTTCATGGAATCCCCTTTCCCCTTCCCCAAAAGCAAAGCTGCTCCTCTGAACTTACTTCTAATCTTATGTTCTTATTATTATGTTTTTAACTTTTGTTGAGGAGTCATAAAATGATTTTTGATGTTCTTATGTGTTTTTATAGTTTTATGGTGTGCCTCACCCCTGAAGAAGTATTCTATGAAACACGGCCTGTGTCGGGTTTGGCCTCCCACAATTTATAAGGATCAATAAAAAGTTGTGAGCTTTAATCTACTGCCTACGTCTTTGTACTGTTCACTGAATGTGGAGCCATTTGCAAAATATATATTCTGCCACAGTATGCCCACATGTATAGCACATTGACCCCCCCAACTGCCAACACAGAAGGCATTCATGTGCTCCCTGACCTGAGCAGGATGTCATCATACACCTGTCCAACCTATTGAGAGCTGAGACCCTCATACTCTGCAGGCTGGTCATAGTGAAGAAGGAGGTCCTATATGTACCAGGACAGTGCAGGCCATTACACAGTGCAGTAAGGAGGATCTGGGCAAGCATCTGTGTGTCCCTAGCCATGTGGGTCAACCATTGCACATCTCACAGAAAGACACCTAGCTGCTGGCAGACACTCATATGCAGACTGGGAAGGACAATAAGCAGGGCTGGCCAAAACAACAAGATGGGGAAGTCATCCAGGGCATCACTCAATGCAATAAATAGCAATAGAATACCTTCCTATACATGTCTTCCTCTTTCCTGCATGCTATGCAACCTCTTGTTGGTACCTCACTTCCACCTAGGTGCAACATGTGGGCCTGCAACCACCTATCACCCCAACCCACAGATGACACATTGTGGCGAATGGTGCCTCATGCTCTGACAGAGGTGCATACAGTGGAGGAGACCTGGGTCATAGTCACAGTGTATTAGCAGAGTACAGTTAGGTAGTCTCCACTCCCTGTGGATGGAATGTTGCACTGACAGGCTGCTGTTGCTGCTGCTCTGATAACCTCAACTCCGGTCTACTCTAGGTATGCAGAGATCATAACCCACACAACATGGCTGCTGCAATAAGGCATCTCTCATCTTAGCACTCTACTACTACTAAAGGTGTGTATAAGACCATTTGAAAGGAGTGTCCAAGGGACACAAAGGCCACTCCCCAGAATTTCTGCTATGGGGATGTATGAGCAGTAACCACCTCATCCCTTATTATTTGGGTACCCAAGCCCTGCACTGGAGTCATCATCACCCTCTTGCTTTATAGGGCAACTCCCCAATTAGCTACACACAGGGACTTAGAACAGCCCTGTTAGAGCACACTTAAAAGAGGTTAACTGTTTTTTCTCTTAAAGGACAGCTGAGGAACAGGCAGGGACTTTGGTAGGTCTCTCTCTTTTACTTCAACAGGTACCAAAGCTCCTCCAACTGAACAATGACTGTGAAAAATCACTGAACAATGACTGAACAGCTAGGGGATGTAGAAAAACAGTGGGCAAAACTGAAAGGGGATATTTTAAGGGCAACCAACCTTTTTGTTAGAAAGGTAAATAAAGGTAAAAGGAAATAGAGGCCGCTATAGTTCTCAAAAAAAGTAGCTGAAAAAGTGAAGAATAAGTGGGAGGCCTTTATGAAATACAAGAGATCACAGAGAGAGGAAGATAGACATCTATATTTGGAAAAGCTTGGAAAAGCTTAGAAAAGCTAGCAAAGTAGTCAGGAAAGCAAAGATAGAAAAAGAAGAAAAAGCCAATGCAATAAATGGGACGATAAGACATGTCTCAAATATGTTAGTGAGAGGAGGAAGGGCAAACGTAGCATTGTCAGACTCAAGGGTGAAGGGGAGGAATATGTAGAAGTTGATGAGGATAAAGCAGAATTGCTTAATAAGTATTTCTGTTCTGTGTTCACAGTTGAAGGGCCAGGAGCAGGACCTCAGAAAACACCCATAAATAGGAACAGAAGCAACGGGAATCTCAAACGATTTTCAGAAGACTGTGTTGTGAGGAACTAGCTAAACTAAAAGTAGACAAAGTGATGGGACCGGATGGGATACATCTGAGAATACTGAAGGAACTTAGGGACGTTCTAGCAGCTCCACCTACTGACCTTTTCAATACCTCTTTGGAGTTGGGAGTGGTGTCAGAGGACTGGAGAAGAAATGAAACACTTCAATACCAACAGTGAAGGTACCAAATAACCTACATTTTTTATTTACATTCTCTTATATACCGTGCTATTCTGCATCAGTGCGTTTTACATTGAACAGGGCATTATAACTTGGAGATAACTATTTTACAGGGAACATGGGCTATGGAGGGTTAAGTGGCTTGCCCAAGACCACAAGGAGCACCTGTGGGACTAGAAACCCCAGTCCTTCCGGCCCAAGGTTGCTGTCCTCTAGTGGGATTTGAACCCCTGACCTTCCGGCCTGAAGTACCTTGCCCCAACCACTAGGCCACTCCTCCACTCCTATATATATTAACTACAATCTTGACTACATTAATTACATACCGGTGAATAATTCCTTATTTTAAACTAGGCTCAAAAAAGCATTTAACATTTTAATAAGCCAGACAAGACCTCAACTCATAAGATGAGCTACATTAGATCGAATGCCAATCTTCCAGTATAACAGCCCATAGACCTGTACTAGAGTGCTCAAATATGTCACTGGCTAATCAAACAACCTTAAGCCATGGAGATATACATGTAAGTACAAATGTAAGTACAAAAATATAATGCTACCTGACACAATATTGTATTCCAACAAGTTACAATACACTTATCTGCATCAGGGGAACACAATCTTCACATTACAAATCTATTATCCACCAAAGGACCTACCCTCCATACAGACTGAGTATCCTTCTACTACTAAAACACCTTTAAATAAAACCTTGACTGCCTTGACTGGGCCATGTTGGAATCACCCCAATGGGAAGATGTATTCATTGGAGCAACATTCGTCATGTGACACTATAGGAGTTGTTTATATGAGTATTTGTCCGTGTTCTTTAATTTATGTGGGTTGCACTGCAAGGAAAATTTGGTTGCATTTGGCGGAACATAAGAGCCAGATTAATAATCAGGTAGAAACAGCCTCTTTAGTGTCCCATTGGTTATTGTGCCAACATTTGATTAAAGACATCAGGTGGTGGGTGTTGGAACATATACCGTGCACCTGGAGGGGTGGGAATTATACTAAGCGATTAACCATCCATGAACATGTTTGGATGAATCGACTTGGGTCCATTGAACCGCAGGGGTTAAAAGCAGACAGTCAATTGGTTTGCTCTACTTTGACTGATTGGCTCTGATCATGTGACCACCAGAGAGCGAAGAGGTTATATTTAAAGGTGTTTTAGTAGTAGAGGGATTCTCAGCCTGTATGGATGGTAGGTCCTATGGTTGATAATCAAAGAGCACAATATAATCAAATAGAAAATATTGCTAACCTTTACAAAAATGTAGGGGGGCATATTCAAAGGGGTGTATGTGGCTTGCAGATCTGCAAACCACATTAATCCTGCTGGCTAGGATATTCAGTGATTACCATTTTAGTGTCGCTGAATAGTAGGGTGGTGCCATTAGCTAGCCAGCTAGTGGTGATATTACCAGCTAACTGGTTAGCTATATCACTTAAAGTTACAATAGGTGAAAGCCTGTCCTAACTTAAGGTAACATAGTAACATAGTAAATGACAGCAGCTAAAGACCAGCACGGTCCATCCAGTCTGCCCAGCATGACGGCAAGATTAGGTGCACCAGCTGCTCCGCCACCCCTCCCCATGTCCCTGTTTAGGGGTGATCCCACCACTCCATGTAGGACATCCCTATTTGTTGAGAAATTAGATGGTTCAGTTTATTTTGATTTTATCCTGTTGCTGTAAAGGGATCCACTGTGTCTGTCCCATGCCATTTTGAATTCCATCACTGTGTTTGCCCCCACCACTTCCATCGGGAGGGCATTCCAAGCATCCAACCACCCTTTCTGTGAAAAAGTATTTCCTGACATTGCCTTTCAATTTACCACCTCGCAGCTTCATGTTGTGCCCTCTAGTTGTACAGCTTCCCCGTCATTGGAAGAGGTTTGTTTGTTCATTATTTCCCTTGAAGTATTTAAAGGTCTGAATCATATCTCCCCTGTCCCTCCTCTCCTCCAAAGTGTACATGTTGAAGTCTTCAAGTCTATTCTCATAAGGCTTCTGACGCAGGCTCAAAATCATTTTGGTCGCCTTCCTCTGAACAGCTTCCAGTCTTTTTACATCCTTTGCAAGATACGTTCTCCAAAACTGAACACAGTATTCCAAGTGAGGCCTCACCAGTGACTTGCAGAGTGGCATAAGTACCTCTTCCTTTCTGCTGGTGATTCCTCTTTGTATGCAGCCCAACATCCTCCTGGCTTTTGCCACCGCCTTGTCGCACTGTTTTGCCACCTTGAGATCTACAGAAATAATCACACCAAGGTCTTTCTCCTGATCCGTGCATACTAACCTCTCGCCCCCTATCACGTACAATTCCCTTGGATTTCTGCTATCCAAGTGCATGACTCTGCATTTCTTTGCATTAAATCTTAATTGCCAAGCATTAGACCATTCTTCCAGCTTTTGTAGATCTTTCCTCAAGGTGGGTTTGCAATTCATTTAGTGGCTGAATATCACCAATAAACCAGAGTGCAAAAGAGAAATCCGGATATTAAGTGCTGGTCGCTGAATCTGCCCCACCGCTGAATATCCTGCTTTAATTTAAAAGGTAATGGCCAGCCACTTTAGCAGCGCTGGTTGCCACCATTGAAAAAGCCCTCTCTATTTTCTCAATGGAGGGAGGTGAATAGTGCAGTACCCTCAGTACCTGTATTGGGACTGGTGCATTTTCACTTATTTATAAATGAACTGGAATTGGGAGCAATAAATGAGGTGATTAAATTTGCAGATGAGCATTAAATCGCA
The DNA here is from genome assembly GCA_033557465.1 of Ichthyophis bannanicus. NCBI lineage: Eukaryota > Metazoa > Chordata > Amphibia > Gymnophiona > Ichthyophiidae > Ichthyophis > Ichthyophis bannanicus. Next base: position 175,930,462 of record CM066036.1, on the reverse strand, counting down.
TGACTATAAGAGAACCTTCTGAGACTGGGAAAACGGGTATCCAAATAGCAACAAAAATTTGATGCCTACAAGTGCAAAGTGATGAATTTAGGGAAGAATAACCCAAACTATAGATGCACAAAGCTATGTTTCACATTAGGAGTTGCCATCCAGAAAAGAATCCTGGGTGTGATTGTAGACAATACATTGACATCTGTTCAGTTTGCGTTGATGGCCAAAAAGGCAAATAGAATGTTAGGAAGCATTAGGAAATCAGTAGGGAATAATATCATTCCATGGTGTGACCGCACCTTGAATACTGTGTGCAATTCTCATCTCCGCATCTCAAAAAAGATATAACAGTCATAGAAAGGTTACAGAAAAGGGTGACCAAAATAAAAAGGAGATGAAATAACTTTCCTAGGAAGAAAGGCTAAAGAGGGTAGGGCTCTTCATCTTGGAGAAGAGACAGCTGAGGGGAGATATAGTAGAAGGCTATAAAATCCTGAGTGGAGTGCAATGGGTAGATACAAATTGGTTGTTTGCTCTGTCAAAACCAGAAAGGACTAGGGAACATGCCATGATACTGCAAAGTAATATATTTAAAACAGACTAGTAGAAAATATTTTTCTTTCAACGTATAATTAATCTTTGGCACTCATTGCCAAAGGATGTGGTAGCTGGGTTTAAAAAAGGTTTGGACAAATTTCTGGAGGAAAAGTCCACAAACCATTATTAAAGTAATCCTGGAGATAAGTAGCATGGAACTGGCTACTTTTGCAAACAGGACACTGGGCTTGATGGACCTTTGTCCTCACCCAGTACGGTGGTTCTTATGTTCTGCTCTTAATGATATTTTTCACATTAATCCTAATGCAGGAAAAATAAAAATCAAAGTATGACATAGCAACAAAGAGTCCAATGTTCAAAACTACTGATATTTAAACTCCGGTCAGCCATGGCATCGGTGGGACATCAAGATAGGCTGGTTGGCTAAGGGTTTGGAATATTGGCCTGATAGTAACATAGTATATGATGGCAGATAAAGACTAGCCTGGTCCATCTAGTCTGCCCAGCACGGTGGCAAGAGTAGGTGCATTTGCCACTCCGTGCAGGTCACCTCTCCTCATACCTTTGTTTAGGGGTGTACCCACCGCTCTGTGCAGGTCTAGACACCAGCAAGGAATATGCTTGGGGCAGTACATTTTCTGGAACAGCATTTTGATTTCATCTCTTTTTTAGCGTCCTGTTTTCAAAAAGATTTTCAACTCCCTGGAGCTCCCTCCCTGATGGATTAAGATCAACCGTGAACATTAAAGACTTCAGAAAACTACTCAAGACCACGCTCTACACAGAGCATTATAGCAAGATCACATGATCTACCCAAAGCCCCCTTCAAGTTAATTGCACCTGCCAACTCTCACCACTGCCCCAGCATCACCTTCCATATGCCCTTCCCCCTATTCAAACCAACCCCACCCCCTGTTCCTCCTCATTGTATATAACCCATTGTATATAACTCATTGTATATAACACATTGTACATAGCACAATCTGTATATAGTAAATCTCATAATCAAGATACACATATAGTACACATACACTAGCGATACTATATGTCCACTGCATGCCTACACCTCAGCACTATGCAACTTGATTTGTTTGAAGTGGAGACCGCTTTGATTTTAGGATAAAGCAGGATATAAATCCTTTTAAATAAATAAACTCCTATCGCAGTTATGAGGAGCAAGGCTCATTGTAGTTAGCATTTCTTAGGACAAATGTTCACAGAGAGGTCTTATTAATTCGATTTTCAGACCTGATCAAATAATCTTTAAGAGGAGTCATAACTAATGTGTCTTAAGGAGAAGTGCTAAATGGCAAAATCATGTTCTTTGCCCTTAATGCACTTTTATGTAACACAATGTGATTTCAAAATAATAAGATGCAAAGCATTCAAATGTATTCAAAGCATCTCTTTATTTATGCAAAATGAAAAACACAACTTGTTTTTAAGCTTGCAAGCTTTATTACTTATGGAAAGATAGGCACGTTTTTTCAGTACCGGAACATGTTTGATACTGCATGGAGACTTGTATAGCGCCATCTGCTCTCTGTATGGCTCTCTCACTACAGATACACATCATTCCATTCATACTGGAATGCCAACTTTGAACCAGCGTTATCCTTCCTTCCTGGTGTATCAGACTGCTAATGCAAGGCTTGATGTACCTGGGAGCCTCTCAAAGGTGCTGGTGTTAGAGGACGTGCACCTCCTCCTATGAACCCCTTCACTTCCCCAGTCAAAGTCTCCCCTGATCCAAGTCTCAACCCCACATCAGATGCTGATGAGCCCCTCAGCATAATCACACCACCACCATGAGCACTTCTGGATTTGGCAACTTCAAGGCTATCGCTAGGGGGATTACAGCATCATTTTGAAGTCAGATACTGATGAGCAATAGCAACCAGAAATCATTCCTGTCCTACTAGCCAGAATAGAAATCCTCTGTAGGTGCTGTAGGATGGATGGAGGTAGGGGGATCATACTTCGGGGGGTGAGGAGTCAAAGGTTCTTGTTCGGGAATCAGGGATTGGACTTTGATTAGAAGTGGGATATGGATTGGGAGTGGGAGAGTTGGTCAGTAGGTTATCATGCACTGGCCTCTTTAAAAGATAGCAGGTCTGGCTTTGGACACATGATTTTCCTGATTGCATCAATGCAATGTGAAATTTCCCTAGGGGGCATCTTAAATCTTCCCTGACAGAAGGCACCCCTGTTGTTTCAGAAGAGACCTGATCCCCTCCTGAAGGTTTGCCTGCTCCCCCCACCCTCCCACAAAGAGATCCCCAGTTGCTTCTTCCCCTTTAGAATCCAGATTCAAAATGACAGTGGGTGACCTCTAGTGGTAGTCTCATGGTGTTACCACTAGGGGGTCAAGCTATCAAATAAGGACAAAAAGCTCTTACATGACAGCATAATCTTAGAAGTAGTACCATGAAACTACCACCAGGGGTCATCAGTGCCATTTTGAACTCAAAATCAGATGGGACAGGAGTCGCTGGAGGTTGTTCGGGCTCCAGCCACAAGATACCAGGAAAGCCCCCAGCAGGTCCTAGTAAGGGGTCTTCAGGAGTTGAAGTATCCAAATCAAGCCTTCAGGAAGAGGTAGTAGTCTGTTCTTGGGGGGGGGGGGGGGTGGTGGTGTCTTTTGCAGGGTTCAGGAGTCTGTTCCCTGGAATGGGGTAGGGAGAGGGGGGATCTGCAATTAAAGTTCTTAAGCACCAGCCCCTTTAAGTAGCCTCTCGGGTACATTGGACCACATGCTAGTGGCCCGATGCTCCTGGAGAGAAAAATAATGCTGCTTGCTTGACCGACCACAAGTTGCATTATTTATATACCATAGGGCTTAGCAATCTGCAGTACTAACTTACTGCTGGTTAATAACTCCCATGGTAAATTAAGTTGTGGTCGAATGTGATATTTTACTACAACTAAGTAACTCTCCCCCCCCCCCCCCCAGTTTTTTATCCTGAGTTTTTAGATTCGATACAGGGATTTTCAGAAAGCTACATGTTCTAAACTTCATGATTTCATTTTGGAAAGATGTGACCAGACATTCAGAAATTCCTATTTTATTCTTTTTAAAACAGTGCAATTGTGTATTTTTTTCATTGCATGTTGATTTGTGAGAGGGAAGCAGATAAAAAAAAATCCTTTAAGCCCAGGGCAGAGCTCAGGGAATGTTCGTAATTGAAGCACTATATCAATTTGTTACATGGATCCGAGTGCTGAATATTTGTGGATTCAGCAGAGAAACTACTGCAGAGTCTGAGAATAGGAAGGATTTCTAAGCTTACTGCGAAGGAGGATGACAGTTATCAGGAGAGCAGTTCAGCATGCGTGGAGGGCGGGAATGGCCTGGGGTGGAGGAGGGGTTATATATAAAATCTTGGCAACATCAGATCAGCAAAGTCAGGCCATGGCAACTTCGAGATAACCACATGTACGTGCTTCATACCTACTGTACCTGAGTGCAACTAGCCTTGACTTCTGAGAAAGGCATGAGCCAAATCCAAATTCCCTTTCGTAGCATATCAATTTTATGTCCATTTGGCAACCTTTTCTTACATCAATGATTTATTTTTAGGGCATTGTGTGGTATTATTGTTTCAAGCAAACAATACTGAAATAATTTGGGTTTCTTATTCCAGAATTCCAAAAAAAGATGCTTCTGCAAAGTACTATTATGTACTCTAAATTAATGACATATCGTATGGGTTAGAACAGTTGCATTTTTATAGTAACACAAAATTAGTGAAATAATCTTACGCGTAAACAAAAGATTAGATGCCGGGGTATTGATATTTAATACTGGTGTTTGACTTCACTTTGGATGAAGTCAATGGTGGGATTTGCTGGGAATTCTTTGGGGGGTTTTGTTGTTTGGGTAAAACAAAAAAACTAGAGGGAGAAACCAAATACTGTTTCCTTGAGGCAGCAGAAAGACCAGAGTTGGCCCCGCCTAGAGAGATAGGAAGCTCTGCAAATTGGTTATGCTTTACTTTCAGTTTCAGTTTTATGGGGTATCAGAAAATGTGGAGCACAAATTTAGTAGATACCATCAGTTGTAACCCGGTAACCCAGAGGCCCTTCACTCCTCCGTCACATCCCACCCCTAACCCCATGAACCTTTACCCGTACAAAACACACTGACAACAAACTCATGGTGTAAATAACTGTTATTTGGTCGCAGCTTTATATTACAACTGTAACATACCGGCCCAATTTGGCCAACATATCAACACTCAAAATGAACCCACGTTTGCCCCCCCACCCTTGGCGGAGAATGCCCCAACCCGCCGTGTCAGTAGCAAGGCGGAGCATCCTCCTCCCCTGGACCCCGCCGCCGGCCTTGCCATGCTAGTAGCATAGGCCGGCCTCCACACCCCCAGTACCGGGCCGAGACCCCCCAACCGGGTTGTCTCGCCCCCACCCCCGGGGAGCCCTTTGCCCCCCACTGCTCGTAAATCAGTTAGAGCCCCCGCCGCCTCGGCGAGCGCTGGGTCTCTACCCCGCCCCACCAGCTGCAACAACCCCCAATCCCTACCCAACCAAGGGGGGGGGGGTGGGCAGGAACGCCTCTTCCCCCGCCGAGGAGCTGCACCAAAAGACTGACCATGTGGCTCCTCGGCGGTCCCAAACCCCGCCCCCGACCCCCAGAGCCAATGAAATCGCTCCGACCGCAACCGGAGCAATTTCAAAAGTCGCCCTTCGTGCTCTCCCCCCCCCCCCCCACAGCGCACGCGGAGGCCGTCAGCAGGGCCCGGGCCCGGGTTACTGACGGCCGCGGGTACCGCGCGGCCTTAGGCATTTTCACAGCCAAATTTGAAAGAGAAATCTGTCATAAACAAGTACACTGAGGTATTGTCCTTTTATCTATAATGGAAAAGAGATTTGAGTGGAACTTCAGCAGAAAAAAAGAGTAAGATTTCCTTGGAATATTTCGCTAAGATAATAAATGAAGGATGATGCAATCCAATTTTACAATTATCTCCCTTTTCTAGATCTTGTTATTTTTGCCAGTTTAGTAAAAGCCATTAATGGCATCAATGAACTGTCATTTCTTGCTTAAGTCCATTGAGAAGTTAATACTTCACTTTTGACTCTTTACTGATTCTATTTAATTACATGGGATAAGTCAAAAACAAATTACTGCTGAATACTCTTTTTCTTTTAGAACTTAACAAAAAGAATTGCCTATAACTATTTGTTGACTTTTGTATCAATAGAACATACATACTGACTGGCCAACCACACATTCTTTTAAGATAAACCATACAAGCTCTGTGTCTTAAAGCAGAAAGTTAAATATTTCTGTGAAAAGGACTTACAAGACTGAGATATAGAGGCTGATGTAATAACCATTTTTGCCAATCCTGTGCCTATGGGGAAAATGCTTAGTTGCTCTGGCCTACAATGTGGGACCTTAATGAAAGTAATTGGCAAACTGCCTGTGTCCTAGTTTTATCATGGATACATTCCTTCAAGGAAACATCAAGCAAAGAATAATGATTTCAGTGAATAGCCTATTATATCTTAACCATATGATACAACAGGCTATTCTTAGAAATGAGGGCTCATAATGAATCTAAAGGATTCAAATTCTTAAGAGGGAAGAGGAAGAGGGCAATTTTATAAGTGGTGCCTAGGTTAATATGGTGTTTACACGCACCTATCATGCCTTTTTTAAAGCCAAACATGTGCATAATGTACTTAATCAAATAGGAACATAAGTAGTAGGAAATGTGTAAAATCTAGGTGTGATCACTTACACCAGCCATTAGGCTTATGCACATTTGGCTGTAGTTTATAAGGTATGAACTTAAAGTGTGCAGTCTGCCCGAGCTCCACCTATGTGAACACCCACAGCGAAAGTATGCATCATGGGCCTAAGGTGCATACTTATAAAATAACAACCAGCTTAACGTACACGCATAAAAGCCCTTCATTCAAAATACATGGATCTATGCAAATAGATGGCGCTTAACTTTCCACAGTCCCTTATAAAACTATTCCCTATGTGTATGGGGATAACTATATGGAAGGGTCTGTATTAGGGCAGCCCCTTCTCAGATATTATCAAAGATCTCTTGAAGAGTACCAGTAAGTCAGGTATCCCCTTGACAAGTATAAGAGAGCGTCTTTATTAAGAATGCTAATTTATTAGTACACATTCGATTCATTAATATAATCTAACAGATAATGTGCCTGCTTACTAAAGCACATCTCACATAGAAAACCCTGCTCAGAGTGTAATATCAAGCCCCATAAAAATGAACTCTGAACCATAATTATAGTAAAGAGCAATCACTATATTTTTGTTAGAGATTAACAAACCCAAGAGAGGAAAATGTTTAAAACCACACTCTTGCCGTTGCATCTCCCTTTTAATCATAAAGTGATAAACTATAAAAAGAAAAGTTTGATCACTTATCTCACAGCCAACGTGAAGCTCCTGTTCATATCCCAAACCATAGTGAACATTGAAATCTGCCTTGAAAACTGCTATTATACCATAATGTCCCAAAAAAAAAATCCGACATGACACGTTTTGGGTCTGAAAAACGTGTCACGTCGGATTTTTTTTTTTTGGGGACTTTGTGGTATAATAGCAGTTTTCAAGGCAGATTTCAATGTTCACTATGGTTTGGGATATGAACAGGAGCTTCACGTTGGCTGTGAGATAAGTGATCAAACTTTTCTTTTTATAGTTTATCACTTTATGATTAAAAGGGAGAGACAACGGCGAGAGTGTGGTTTTAAACATTTCCCTCTCTTGGGTTTGTTAATCTCCAACAAAAATATAGTGATTGCTCTTTATTATAATTTTGGTTCAGAGTTCATTTTTATGGTACTTACTAAAGCAGGCTAAGCAGTTTCTATGTGACTTGGTGAGAGCTGGCTCTTGGTACAGAGGCAAGACGGTGTGCACTAATTCATGCCCTAACCACATTCCATGTTGAGGAGCAGCTCCTAGACCGGTTATGGGAGGAGAATGAATGTAGACTGCACAATGAGTAGCGCTGGTGTTGTTAGCACATTGCATGCTAATTCGCATGTATGCCAACAACACCGGTGCATTTAATGCGTCTTCTTAAGGCTCTAATTGCATTTGTACTACTGGCAGCCATTTACTGCAGCCCACTATATTAAACCCACTCCAATCTATATCCTAACCCCCTCCCATCCCCAATCTGCATCTCCATAATACCCTCTGATCTGTATCCTGACCACCCTACCACCCTCTCTCGCCGCCCCCCCCCCCAATGAGGCTTCAGAACCCCCCATCCCTCCAATCCCCTGGCAGTTACCAGGGGAGTCCATGGCGGTTTAAGGGGGGCAGGAGTGAACCCTAGATACTCTTTCCCTATTGCTGACCCGAGTGCAAAACAGCAACTGTGATCCCTAGCAATAGTCTTGCAATACTACCAGGAAGGAGCTTAATCCCTAGTCTAGAGCATCTGGGGATTGCGCCTATCCTATGCTAACACATCAGGAACACCATTCTTAAGCGCTGAAGACACACTGGGGGGTGACATGCAGATTGGGGGATGGGAGAGTAGTCGAGATGCAGGATGGGGGGCATTGTATTTTCTTTAATCAGTGAGCCTCAGTAAATGCATGCATGCAAATGGATGCATCTACCGTGCTATCTGTGATACGTTTACTTTGTATTCAGTGTCTACCCTGTCCAGTAGCTTCAAGGCAGATGCTGGGTGTGCCCCACCCAGGATTTGCACTCAGCGTGTATTACGTTTTGCACTTAAAAAGTGGTAAGTGCAAAAATTTACCACACTTTATAAACTGGCCCCTCTTAGTGCCTGCTGAATTCTTTTTAAGGCAGATGTCTTAAGTCAATTCATGCACATTAAATGTTCTAACACATGTTAAGAAATGTTTGTTAAAATAAATTTGTCAAATTAACTGGCCAACTATCTGAAAATTATGAAAGACCGAATGTGAGCTGAAAACGAAGCACAGATTTTTCTTGTGCACCTCTCTATCTTTATACTCATATGGTGAATAGACCTGTCTAACCCCATTTGGATGAAAAGATTGTCTTGACTGGAGAAAAACGAAGTTCAGCCCAGCATACATATTCCATCATCCCGATATTCAGGTGTTGCTGACCGAGATATTCCGAAGTGCTATCTGGATAGTGCCGGGGTGGTTCGGGGATGGAGTCAGGGTGGAGAAGAAAATATCTGGATAATGGTGAATTTTACTACTAGTATCCAGATAACTACATTCATAGCTTGGGACAGCAGAAAAGCTGGATAGATTATCTAGATAGCAGGCTGGAAATCGCTGCTGTTTAGATTGTGCCTCTGTGCTGGCCAATATCCAGATACTGCAGTAAATATTCAGATTTTCTTTAAATGCTGTGACAAATGTTTAATAAAATGCCAACTGCAGAATTTGACTATTGCACTACATATGTATACACATATACACCCACCCACACACACACACACACTCACATATATGTACTTTTCAGCACATGGTGGTGAGTCTGGAAATAAATCATGTTGGAGCGAGAAAAGGAGATCATATATATAGTCCTGGGACGTCATGCCATTACGGTATAGCAGCTGTTAGTCATGGGTTTGGTTTGGCAGAATGTCTTTTGTGACTGCAAGTGAGAGTGCGTGGTTTTGGGAGTAGCGCGGGAGGATCTGGTGCGCTGCTCTGCAATTCAGAGAGCAGCGAGTGCTGTATGCAGGTCACAGGTGTTGTATTGTATGAAGAACCCCTGCGTGTTTTGGCTGTTGCCTTCCTCATTGGGTACACATCAATGGCACACTGTGTAAACTCAGTTTGGAAGGACCAATAACTCATAAAATCAGGTCAACCGTGGAACAGAGACCTGCCATAGCAAATGCTCAGCAACTGAGCATTTTTGAGTTACTGAGCATTTGCTATGGCAGGTCTCTGTTCCGCGGTTGACCTGATTTTATGAATTATTGGTCCTTCCAAACTGAGTTTACGCAGTGTGGCAATGATGTATACCCATTGAGGAAGGGAACAGCCGAAACGCGTAGGGGTTCTTCATACAATAAAGCACCTGTGACCTCCATACACCACTCGCTGGTTTGTGTTCTTTGGCCTCGTTGTGAGGGTGTTTGCTTTCCGTGTGTATTTTTCTGGAATTCAGAGAGGCCATGAATGACTGGCTGGTACATGGGCCATATAAAAGACCGCATTGTCACCAGGTGCAAGTGTGATAGAGCAGCCATAGTTTGGCTGTGCCAGGCACTGGGAGACATGACTGATGTTGTGCCAATATCCCCCAGATTGTGCCATGAGGCCTGCATCCTTCCCCAGTCCAGGATCTATGCAAGCTGCGAGAGTGGTGATATATTTGGAGGCTGGTTACCTGGGTATGATGGCACAGGGATCCCTCTCCCACGCCCACACAGTCCTGACCAGGAGAGCAGTGCCACAAAGCAGACTGTAGGAAGGCAGACAGGGTCACCCCACAGATAGCGGATGTATACAGACCGACATATGCTACGATGGGTCAGGTGTAGCTGCTGCGAGAAATGCCAGTACCCAGCTATGTGGGAATCAGATGCTACTACTACTACTACAATATTGATGAAGGCGTATGCAGCACTGCACAGATACACATAAAAGATGGTCCTGCCCAACAAAGCTTACAATCTCGTCAAGACAGACAACACAGCAGCTGTGGACAGCATACATATAGGGGGAATGGTAAGGAAAAACACAGGAGATTAGGTGGATCAGATCCAAAAGCAGCAACGAAAAGGTGAGCATTCAGCCGGGATTTGAGAAGGGCCAGAGGAGAAGCCTGATGTACAGACTCAGGTAGTTTGTTCCAGGCATAAGGAGCAGCAAGGTGAAAGGAACAGTTGGCAGTGGCAGAGAAGGGCACAGATAGAAGCGATCTGCCAGAAGAGCGGAGTTCCTGAGGAGGGGTGTAGGGAGAAAAGAGAGGAAAGGTAGGGTGCAGCAGCAGAATGAGTGCATTTATAGGCCATATGCACGAAAAGGGCATACATTTGTTGCTCAGCAATACAATACGTCCTTTGGGGAACTGCAATATTTGTTTCGGGTTTTGTGCACTTGGTAAGGGTCCATCCTTAGCAGTTTAAAGTATGTTTGTAGAGATGACCAAGGCAGATTATAAAGAGAACGTTCCCACCGGCATATTTTGTCTTTACATGAAGAATTTCAAAAACTCCTCTCTTTATTCTTCTAAGGGGTAGAAATACTGGATAATGGGTAGCAAATTTTGTTCAACAACAATCTACTGACTTGCAAATTCAGATCATACTGTATGTGGGCATTGTAATTGGCGTGCTCCAACCATAGAGGGTCCTATATAGAACCATTCTACTAAGAATTTTTTATTCAAAGCTCATAGATTTTCTAATTGTGAATCAACCTATGTAATTTGTTTGATTGTTGAAGGGAAGGTTTATTTGAAGGTTGAAGGGAAGTTTAGTTAAGACTGTCAGAACTAATCTTCCCTTCAACCTGAAGCAGGGTCCAAGATTGTTGCTGTTGAGCAGCGGTAAAACACAATCTTGGAGTTAAGTGGTTAAGTGGGTTTTTTTTGACAGTTTCTAAATGTTTTTTTAACTTCTATAAATATAATTAAGAGGGAGCTGCTACAGCGAGGGGGTGGATGGTGTTCTCTGCCCTCTTTTGTTTGAAGCTCCAACAAATATTTTGGTAGCTGTCTCATACTGGGACCTTTTTGTATGGTTTCTCATTTATATAGGGCCTAAACATAAGATAAGGCTTATATTGAACAAGCATAAATGTGAAATTCAACACCTTTAGTTCAGCACTGGTCCACAGAGGGTCATCCCATCTCTGATTTGCAATGGCGAATTATAGATAAAGTAGAACCGAATTCGAGAGGAGGGGATCTGGATGTCCTTCTGAATTATAAAGAACAAACATGGATTCATTAACTTAAGTCAAGGACCACCCAGTGGACTTAATGTGGACATAGATTAGATGAATCTAGTCTAATTTTGAGCATAATTGGTTATAAGATTGCTTGTAGTTCATCGGTATTCGATTGAGTAATCTGATTGAAAGTTGTTCAAATGACAGTTTTTAAATGGTTTCTTCTCAATTGGTTGGTAATGTTTCTAAGATGTGTTTAATAGTGGCATTTGGGTGAAGATTGCTGTCACGAAGACGCTAAGATGTGAACACAAAATGTTCTGTTAGAAATAAAAGTTCTGAAGATTTGTCAGACGAATTTTGAAGGGTTATCTCCCTAGAGTAAAAGGACTATTAAATCGAAATCGGCCAATAGGCTATGGATGCTGTTGAAAACGGTTATGTTTCTGGTCTGACAGAACATATATTTAATATTAGGAAGGGGTGTTCTACCGAGAAATAGATAGATTTGGGAGCTTGTAATGTTTTCTTTGTTTTGTATTGCATTTCTAAAATAGAGGTAACATATTTACATATGTGCCTATTCTGCCTAGGTACCATTAAAAACGTACCCTCGTTATGCTTATATGTGTTCATGCATATGTATATGGACAATTTTCAAATTGTTTTATCTGTTGAAATGCCCTTCAAATTTGTCCTCATGAAGTGGTATTTTAGAAGAGCCATCTAGGTGGAAGCTGGGATGTCCAGAGCAACACGTCCAAAAATCGGCAGTGGCAGCAGTAAAGGGAGGCACGTGTATGTGCCTTGTGAAATCTCTCCGTCTCTGCCTCAAAAGAGGAACGTCCCAGTGAACGGTTCTGGCGATGGGCCCATGCATATAGCAAGGTTGGGTACGTGCACAGTTGTAGGCCATTTCAGAAATGTGGATGTTACCAAATCACATTGCCGCTGAAACAGGTACTTGGATGTGCCAAGCAAGGTATTTCAGACGGGGAGCATCTATATTTGAGAGAAGGCGGCATGCCATCATCCCCGGTACTAAGCACAATCACAGTGATATTAGCAGTGAGACTTGAACCATGACTTCCCTGGTCCTAGCCCTCTATTCTAACAATTAGGCTATTCCTAGATGTCCAGGTTCTGGAATACTATTCTGGGGACATCTATGTAAATGCTCCCACAGACCTTCATATCAGGCACACCCATGCTTGTGAAACCGGGTCTCTGCACCTGGACGTGACTGCGTTTTTTCAGATGTTCTGGCTTAGATGTCCCAAATTGCACTTGGACGTAAACCAAACCATAGCATAATTGTCCCAGTTCAAGGGCAAACAGCTGAGCTGAAAGAGAAAATTATTTCCAAAGAAATCTGTGTTTTTCCTCCTCAGATATATGAATGTGTCCCAATTCATTCACTCTTACTTTTTATTCAAGGGAATTAGTGTACTGTAATTTGGAACAACATGACAGATGTATGCTTGAAGGCCCTGCAGGTTAACCTACTAGGGATAGAATGGATTAAAGAACATAGAAAATCCACTGTTGTGTGCTATCCTGGAAATTTTTTGGCCTACTTTCAGAGAAAAGGTAATAGTATTCTTTTGGGCCTCAGTGAGTAGAATAATGATGAACCATGTTTTAGACTCTGTCGAGTTCTAGCCGCACTGCAAGGTAACATTTTATACTGCAGTCCAAATTCAAATCACATTTCCAAAAGCAGTAGGAAAGAAAAATGATTTCAAATCCCTTGCTAGAAAATATAATTTCTGTGCAGCAAAAATCTACTGTTTTATAAACCATATTAAAAACCCACCAGACCTATTTTCTAAAAGGTCTGGTATTAGCACAAAAAAGAATCCCTTGAGAAAATAGGACATTGACATTTGCATGAAATTTCTAAAAAGACAGAAATGCTTATCTAAAAAGACAGGTTCACTGCTATGGCTCTAATAAAAGCATGTAATAAGAGCTTCCAGTTGCCCAACAGGTCTACGATCACTAACGTATTCTTTCATTCTAGATATCCTGACATAGATTAGGATGATAGCCTCTTCCTTTTCTACACCCAGGTTCTCAGAATTCAGACAATTACGTGCTCTGTAATCTCTTATTATATTCTTTATTAAATGTTCAATTTTGACGTCTTTCTGTGTCCATGTCTTCATTCTTTATTTTTTCGTCCTGTTTCTTAAAGGTATGTACAGCAAAAGCATTCATTTCATTCTGTTCATTTTTAAAACTTATTTCTGCATTTTAGTCTCTGCTAAATTGATGCAAAAATGAGAAAATAATGTGGAGGGCAATTCCGGACGTCCAAACAAAGGATGACCCGAATGCGTACCTGATTCTGCACCCACGGGAATCAGATGTTCCCTCAGGTGCAGATTCAGGCACATAGATGGGCCCTGATTCTGCAGCGTGGGACATCAACCACATCCCCATACAGCCCCCCCTATGCTCCTGCTGGAGCGCTGGTGCCATGGTGTCCCGTCACTATGGCACTGGGATACCCTGCAGGAGCTGCCGAGAGCCCACCACAGCTTTGAATTAGATATCACCACAGTCTGACTCCCGGTGGGGTCTGCAAGGGCTGATATCGGGTGGAGGGGCCTCACCTTTCACAGCGCCATGGTGTGTAGGGGTCTGCCATGCCTGATCATGGTCTTCGGAGGTGGAATAAATCCCATGTCTATCTTGCAAATTCCGGATGTACAGGGCTGTGACCTGAATAGCCCTGTACGTCCGGGTACATGGGCCCACCCCCACTCTGTGTCCGGCCCTCTCCCTCCCGCCCTCATCCAGCACTCCCCACACAATCCTCTATAGGTGCAGGGAATCGCGTCCAGGCCCAAATGGAGGTTGGACATCCAACCCTGCTATTCGGGATTCAGAATGACCCCTGGTGCATGCTAAAATAATTTAGGAGATAATTTTATAAAGCATTTTCAATATGTAAAGCATTTTTACACATGCAAAATAGCTATTCTAAAACTGTATAGGTAAATATAGATGCCAACAAGAGCATGCATAATTGTTATATGCACACACACATTCCCTGGAAAATAGTTTGGAAAGAGTAGGCATGCAGCTGCTATGCATATTGTGGCGAAAACCTCGAGGCACATCCTTCTGTGCTTGGGTGGGGCCGACTTGGGTGTTCTTGGTTCTTCTCTAGTTGCAACAATACACCTGTGCTTATAGGGTCACAATAGTGGCCTAAGAAGTTGACTGGGATGTGTCTCTAAAATCTGAAGAAGCTCTCCCAAAACCATGTCTTTAATCACACTTCTAATTAGCGCGGTTACGTCTTTAAAATTATTACACTGAACCAAGAGCTCTGAAATATTAACAAGAGAATTGTTCCTTTCAATGTCCTGGAGTTGCTTTCAAACAGGTGGCATCAACCATGCGGCCCTAAAACATGTACTTTAACTAGTCATGGCAGCTTTAAAGTCCAGCAAGAGCCAGCCTAGATTTATCAGAAAAATAAAATACATTTCTGTTTAAACACATTAAGGCTGCTTACCAGGAACCAGTCCTGCAGCAGTAGAATACTCGCAAAATTTCAAGGCATGCTAATGAATAGGTACGCACTAATGCCCACTCCTGTAAATGAGCATCAAATAGGCATATTTTCATTCTGTCATTCAAGATGGGAAATAAGAGAAAATGAAACGACCATCATTTTGATTTCTCTGTTTATCAGTGACAGCATATCCCCGTTTTCTTATTCTTTTACTGGACTCTGGTTTCTTTTGTCTCAAAAGAATCCCGACTTCTTTCATTTCCTGCACTGCCATTTTTCATGATTCTTCCTAGTTTACCAGCTACGATGCCACAATATTACCTACTTAGAAAGAGAAATGAAAAACTATTAAAATGAACTGGTGATGATAACATGACTTCCATCATTCTTTAAAAAGATATCGGTGATGTTTCATTTGAAAACAAGGGTCCTAGACTTCTGGAAACTGCAAAGACGAGAGAGTGCCTCAAGGAGTCATTAGCTGGATGGACATATTTGAGGGAAGTAGAACAATGGTGAGCAAAACTAAAAGGCAATATTTTAAAGGGCAACAAATCTTTTTGTTGGGAGGTAAATAAAAGTAAGAGAAAAAGGTCACAATTGTTTTCTAAAGAAGTAGCCAAAAAGCTAAAGAAAAAGGAGGTAGACTTCATAATCTATAAGAAATCACAGAAAGAAGAAGACAAACAACAATATCTGGAAAAGTTAAGAGAAGCTGGAAAAGTAGTCAAGAAAGCAAGATGCACATCGAACTACAAATAGGCAATAAAGTGAAACATGGGGGCAAGACCTTTTTAGGTGTGTTAGTAACAGGATGATGTGCAAGGGTAGTATTGTGAGACTCAAAGGTGAAAGGGAGGAATATGTAGAGGCTGATAAAGCAGAATTGCTTAAGAAATATAAAGGGCTGGGAATGGGACCTCAGAGAAAAAGCACAAATAGAAATCAGAGTTAACTAGAACTCAAAACTATTTCAGAAGACTGTGTTCATGAGGAGCTAGCTAAACTAAAAGTGGACAAAGCGGGATTCATCCAAGGGTATTAAATAACTTAGGGAAGTATTGGTGGTTCTGCTTTTCAGTGTTTCTTTAGAACCAGGAGTGATCCCACTCAACAGGAGATGGGCAAATGTGGTTCCTGTCCACAAAAGCAGAAGTAAGAAAGAGCTTAATAAATACAGACCAATTAGTCTGACCTCCATGACAAGTAAATTAATGGAAGTGCTGCAAAAGCAGAGGATGGTGTGGTGACTGGAATCCAAGGGATTACAGGTTCTGTGGCAGTATGGCTTTACTACAGGTAGGACTTGTCAGATGAATCTGTTGGGTCTTTGGTCTATCTCGTTTTCTTCTTCTCTCTCCCATTGCACCTTTAGTGCATGTTCTGGTGGATCTTCTTCCAGTGCTTTCCCACGTCTAGTGGTGCACCTCAGAGTTCTGGTCTTGGGACCTCTCCTTTCTTCTTTTCATACTCATCCCTTGGTGCCCTATCTTCTCATAAAACAGGCACAATATATGTGCATAACAACATGCATTAAACAAAGCAATCCTTATAAGATTACCCTCTTAATGGAGAATATCATATCATCCACTTGACATTAGATCAAAGGGGGGGGGGGGTGGTGATCTTTCATGAAATGTATATGTAAATGTAAAGAAAAGAAAGTGATTAAGAAAAGGAACATTTATGAATGACAGTCTGACTATTTTACTACTAAATTCTGCACTATGAGGTGCGCTACTGGGTAGTGTGGGGCTCAACATACATCAAGTGCACTACAGTAAAAAGTATTGAATCCTGAAAATGCTCATCTAAAAGCTCAGTACTGTCTGAGTAGCATGTGTTGGGGCAGCGCATCCACCTCATGAGGTGTGCAGTCATTATTATTGCATGCTTCCCACTGATGAGGTACTTACCGTTACCTCAATGGGTGGCATGAACTGCACCTGCACTGATTGTGGCAAAGACAATGAGCATGGGGATGTTGCAATCCCGATGCTAGCAGCATGGAGACATGCCAGGCATGCCTCCATTTACTAGTGCAGTTTGAGGGCCACCCCCATGGTTTGGCCCCAACACATGCTAGTGGTGCACCGTTTAGCAAACATGTCCCTCTCTATCTAGTTTATACCACATCAACATATTCTAGCATTTCATAGAAACATTTTTTTCTTTTTTAGTGCCATCAAGTCAGTGCTGACTCCTGGCAATCCAGCTGCCTCTGGGCTTTCTTGGCAATGTATCACTGGAAGTCGATTGCCAGGCTTTTTCTTCTGAGGTGACGGAGGGTAAAGTGACTTGCCCAAGGGCACAAGGAGTGCCAGTAGGAATCAAACCCTTGATCTTCTGGGTACTAGATAGTTGCTCTAACCACTAGGCTACTCCTCTACTCCAAATAGACAATTACTGATAGAGAAAGATCACAAGAGACATTCAGTCTATCCATCCTGACCTCCAGCTCATCATGACTATTCCTTCTACTTTCAAATTAAAATTAGTTTGTTAGGGGGCAATTAAAGAATGGCAAATTGTTAGCTTGCAATATTTTGGAGTGCAGAGGATAAGATGAAGAAGTGTGGGCCAAAAGGGAGGGTCCCCATTTATCCTATCAGACCCCTGGGATACAAATTAGGAAGGCAAATGGGGGAGTGGTCCTGCCTTATTTTGACTTGGGATTCAGTAACAAAGGGAGGAAAGTACGGAGGCTAGAGGATAGGAGTGTTTAAAAAACATTAGGGAAACAGGTTAAAGGAGGGGGGCAGAATTCAAAATAGGAAAAATAAGCATAATTGTGTTCTTTTTGTTTTCATTTCATTTACAAAAGGCTTCTCTGGGAAAGGCAGTTTAATTCTTGGATGTTAATTGAGAGTTGCTATGTATATAGTACTTAGTGCAACATATGGTAACAGTATCTTATTCACTGATGCAGGAAGTAACATCACATGAGTAAGCAAATGGTACGTTCTTGTAAGCTAGAACTGAAGAAAACAAAGCAATATTGCAATTGTTTCATCTTGCCACTAATCAAATTTGTACATCATGTGGCAATGACTCATGAACAGATACAGTGATTCTTTGTACAAGATTGAATTTCATGTATGTTAAGTGAAATACTAATTCTCTTGTTGGAGGTTATTAAAAAACTGTTCACATTAATACTTGAAGTAAATCTACAAATATTTTTTGTCAGGTGATACAAGTGCTGACTGCAGGTGTCTATATAGTGCTGTGCATGTCTGCTACCACTATGGGAATGACAAATAGTAGTAGTAGTTAATGTTGGTTTCTTTTCTACAGCATCAGTGGATATCAGTCCAAAAGAGGAAACATAAGGGCTAAGTTCCGAAAGTTCACTATCACCGAACAGCCTTATAGAGGGCAATTTACTAAAATCCCTGCCTAGTTAACGTGTTTTCATGCGTGTATTTGATGCCTATTTTATAAAGTCAAGCATGCAAATACTTGTCTTTATAAAATACTAGGGTAATTGGCAGAGAACACGCCTTAAGTTAAACCTCATGCTGGTGTAAATGATCTTGCCTACTTTTTCCAAATACATTGGTAAAGTTATAGTGTTCTAAAATCACTACTAGTACTACTAATCATTCGTATAGTGCTAGAACGTTTATGACCAAACTGTAGACCAACTGGACCAAACTATACCACACCATACTGCAGAATTGACTAATGCTCTGTACTGTTCTAACCAGATTGTAAGCTCCGATGAGCATGACTCTGACGGGCAGGGACTGTCCCTTATATGTTAGCTACCTTTTATAGGTTGCTGTGCACGCTGCGTGCGTGGCGCTCCGCAAGTGCTAAATAGCAGTAATAGTAGTTGTATAAGGTATTCTCAGCACTGTATGTATACATGTAAGACACAGTCCCTGCTCATCAGAGCTTACAATCTAATCAAGACAAACCACTCAGAGCCCGATTCCATAACCTGCACGTCCGGCCTGTGGACATGTCCATATCAAAAATGGGCCTGATTTCAACATGATTCCACAGCCACAGGGATAGACGCAGGCACGGTTCTGGAATCAGGGACATAGACATTTTTGGCATGGCACAAACAAAGCACTATGGGTATATACAGCAAACTAATGTGTGCATCCCCGTGCACACTGTATTCTGAAAAGATGGATGTTTTTGACCCCGTCTGTCTCCACTATATACCCACGAATGGTCATGCTTCCTCTGTAAAACGTGCATCTCCTAAACTTCTGGGCTCACTGACAGTGTTGTGCTGATGCAAACTACACATGAAAGATGACAATACGTAAATGTTGATGCAAACTAGACTATATATACTAGTCTTTTTCTGGCCCAGAACCCTGCAAAGTAATGTCAGTGCACTCTAAGATAGTATAAAAGCAGGTAGAAAGTGATACGTTTGTCATGACATACCTTGCAGCACAACATACATGGTTGCAGAAAAGGACCTCTTTAGCTATGCGTATTTTGGTCATCTCTGAAAACAGTCTGTATAATGCTAGGTATGGACCAGAAAAAAAGTAGAAAAGGTTCTCCATAGCTATATGACAAAACATATCCCCATCACTAATAAAGGACCCACCAAATGAGAGCATGCAACAGTGCAAACAGCACTAATAGCTGCCCAAAAACACCTTCATTGATCTCTACAAATGTGATTATCTGTAGAAAGCAATGATGGTGCTTTTGGGCATGTATTAGTGCTGTTTGCACTGTTGGATGCTCTCATTCAGAGGGTCCCTTATTAGTGACATGGATATGACTCGACATTTAGCTATGGAGAACCTTTTTTACTTTCTTCTGCCCAATCTCACTGGCACTGCTGCTATCATGCCTGCGGTCCAAGTACTGGCCAGCATGTCCTATCCAGATTTGTGAATGAGCACACTAGACCCTCCCCTGCAACACTCAATCCACACGCACACACATACTCTCACTTGAACTCTCAAACATACTTCTGCCAAAAAGATGCCTTGCACCTATCAACAGCAGTTGGTATAACAGTATAGCATGGAGTCCCAGGACACGGGTGCAAAATATCATTGTCAGAGCCATTCTTCAATATGGGATGCATTGCAGAGCAGAGCATTTTCCAAGTCCTGCCCTTATTTCACGTTTCCGATGGAGTAACATGGACATATGTGGGACACACTTAATGCATGCATGGGTCTTTCCTGAATAGGCTATACACATCGCCATTCCTAACCATGCCCCTGTCCCATCCATTCCCACCCACATTCAGAGATCCCTGTGCTAGCGCCATAGACATACATGTCCATGGGATTTAGAATACGGTCTTTGATGTTTTCACTAAAAAAAAACATGTAACCCGCATGTATAACCAGTTTATTCATGTTCTGGAATGACTTCCATAGTGAAACTGGAGACTAGAGTATGGTAAGATACACACAAGTAGTGGACAAGGGAGTGAGAAGTATCAGGATCCAAAAGAGTCTTCAAAGAGCTGGGTTTTTAGCCTGGATTTGAATAGAGCTAGAGAAGGGACCCGACATACAGACTCAGGTAGTTTTTTTTACAGGCATATGGTACAGAAGATGGAATGAACAAAATCTGGAGTTGGCAGTGGCAGAGAAGGACACGGTTAAAAGGGATCTGCCAGTGGAGTGGAGTTCCCAAGGAGGGGTATAGAGTGAGATAAGAGAGGAAAGGTAGTGAGGAGATGCAGAATGAATGCACTTATAGGTCGGTAGGAGAAGTTTGAAGATGTGAAAACTGATAGGGAGTCAGTGAAGTGACTTGAGAAAATGGGTTACATGAACATAGTGCCATTTGTGAAAGATAAGCCATGCAGCTGAGTTTGGAAGTTTGGAAGACAACATCATGGTCAGCTGACCAGAACTGACTTCATACCATTATTGAAGAAAGGTGATCCAACTGACAGTGGAAATTATCACAGAATTGTTCTAATCCCACATGCCAGCAACATCCTACATAAGGTTATTTAGTGGAGACTAGAACCATATCTGGAATGAGAACTGTCTGAAGTAAAAGCAGAGTTCAGGAAAAGACTAGGAACAAGAGACATAATTACAGATGTGAGATGGATCCTTGAAAAGACAAAAGAATACCAAAAGGATATCTAAATGCTTTTTACTGATTACAACAAAGCCTTTGTATAAATTATGAAAAACGCTGTGCCACATTAAGAAGCATAGGTATACCAGAACCCCTACCTGATAGTTCTCATGCACAACCTTTACATTAAACAAGAAGCGACAGCTCAAATGAAACAAGGAAAATAGAATGGTTGAAAATCAGGAAAGGTGTATATACAAGGTTACATACTTTCCCATACCTGTTTAGTTTATAAGCAGAATAGATCTTCAGAGAAGCAGGACTGCATGAAGACAACCAAGATGCAAAGATTCATTAACAACCTTCACTATGCAAGTTATTGGTTAAAACTGAAGACGATCTGAAACATCTGCTTATCAAGATCAAGATACATACAGTAGTCTTAAAATAGGCCAGCACCTTAACGCGAAGAAGACAAAAATCCTCACAACTGGCAAAATTAATAATTTTATCCCTGATGGAGAAGAAATAGAAATAATCGACAATTTTAACTTGCTTGGGTTAATAATAAATACAATTACAGTCGTGAAATCCAGTGATGCATTGCTCTTGGCAGAACAGCTATGAAGGATCTGGATGAGATTTTCAAGTGCAGAGGTGTATCTCTGAGTACAAAGCTTTGACTTGTCCAAGCCATAATATTTTCATTAATACCAAATGGATGCAAACGTTGGACGGTGATGAAGAAAGACAGGAAGAAAAACAATGCCTTCGAAGTATGGTGCTGGCAAAGAATACTGTGTATACCATAGACTGCCTGAAGAACAAATCAATCGCTACTAGAGGAGATCAAACCTAAGCTTTCCTTAGAAGCTGAAATGACAAGACTTCAGTTTTCATACTTCGGACACATCATGAGATGAGAAAGATCATTAGAGAAAACCATCATGCTTGGTAAGGTTGAAGGCCAACACAAAAGAGGAAGACCCTAGCGATGGAGTGATATAATAGCATCAGCTATGGGTGCCACTCTTTCAACTATTAGCCACCTGACCGAAGGCCGAACACAGTTTAGGACAACAATCCACAAGCTCTTTATGAGTTGACAATGACTCAACAGTACTTAGCAACAGATAGGTATATACCTAAGCCAATTCACAACTATGTTCTACTTCACTGGAAACTGTGAGTATGCAATAAAAATTACAGATCAGATGGATATTCATTTTTTAAGACTAGCAGCTGCATTCCCATCGTTTTATTGCACATTGAACCTACCATCCAATCACAACAGACAAATAAAATTTCAATGCATAGATTAGCTCAAATTTTAAATGATGAATTTAGAAAACCTCAGAGAATAATAGGCACCTTATAGCCTAATCTTTTCAATAATCTCAATGTCTACTTTGTAAAAATGTTTGGCCTGATATGTGAGCACCGTGGTCATCATTTTTTTTAAATACTGGCCAAGGTATTTCAATATAATCCATATATTCAGCAGCACTACCCAGATTGCAGATGGGGTTGAATATGTGTAAAGAGCAACCAGCACCATGGGGTTATCAGTCTGCTACTCTCCAGATACCTATCTTGATGAATTTAGGACAGTCATTTATCGTTCCTAAATTTATCCAGATAATTTTCTGGATAGTGGACTGAATATCGCTGCTATCCGGATAATTTCAGGGAAGGCCCAGGCTTTTGTAGCACTATGTAGATAGTGCCAAGTTGGTCAGGAAGGATTTTCAGTGCTGCTGTAAATCCATAGATAGTGTCAGAGAATATATCTGGGTAACGGCTGCCATTACCTGGATATTTGCTTTTGAATATCAACCTGGTTATTGCTTATTTTTTTCAATGTGGTCCATGTCTCATGAGGCACTGCTTTAGGGAAATACAAACTGCTTCAGTTTGTTATGAATGAGAGGAAAACTGCTTGTCCTGTGAATGATGTCTTTACATTTTTATCATTGGTCACCAGAGAACATGTGATGTTTGCTCCTTTCCTGAGAGAATGAAGCACTTTACACTTCACTGATGTAGTGTCTACTCTAGTCAGACAGGCACAGGTGCTATAAACCCCTCTTGCACTGAGGAGGATTCTCCAGGGCCACGTGCCCCTGAAAGAAGGATTAGGACAGCCGTTATAGTTGGTGATTCGATCATTAGGCATGGAGATAGCTGGGTGGCTGGCAGAAGTGAGGATTGCCTGGTAACATGCCTGTCGGGTGCGAAGGCAGCAGACCTCATACGCCATCTAGACAAGGTTTGCTTCTTGATACATGTTTGTAACAATGACATAGGAAAGTGTGCGAGGAAGGTTCTGGAGGACACATTTAGAATTTTAGATAGGAAGCTGAAATCTAGAACTTCCAGGGTAGCATTCTCTGAAATTCTTTCTGTTCCACGTGCAGAATCCAAAAGGCATGTAGAGCTCTGGAATCTTAATGCGTGGACAAGACGATGGTGAAAGGAAGAGGGTTTGGGATTTATGAGGCACTGGGCAACATTCTGGGGAAAGGAGGGGCTTTTCCGAAGGGATGGACTCCACCTTAACAGGATGGAACCCGGCTGCTGGCATTAACCTTTAAAAAAGGGAGAGAGCAGCTTTAAAGCTAGATAATCCTAGTCGCCCAAGAGTGCACGGTCTGGAAGGATGTATCTTGAAGGATACTAGCAAAAGACTGAAGTTAGGGCATATCAGAGAGATTCCAATAAAGACAAAAGTAACCCAAATGCCCTTAAGTACAGAGCAATCAGAGCTTAAAGATTCAGAATTACTCCTGCCTACCGATAAGCAGATTACGAATAAAACACAGCCTCTAAAATGCTTGTATGCAAATTCCAGAAGGCTAAAAAATAAGATGGGAGAATTAGAATATATAGCACTAAATGAGATGTTAGATATGATTGGTATCTCAGAGACCTGATGGAAGGAGGACATTGTGATACCTGCGTACAAATTATATCACAATGATAGAGTAGATCAAATTGGTAGAGGGGTTACACTCTACATTAGAGAGGGCACTGAGTCACGCAGCATTAAAGTTTTGTTGGAAACAAAATACACTGTAGAATCTCTATGGATCAAAATTCCATGTATAAAGGGGAAGCTAATGGCAGTGGAGATGTACTATTGACGGTCTGGTCAGAATGAATAAATGCATGATGAAATGCTAAAAGAAGTCAGGAAAGCTAATAAAAGTTAAAACACAGTAATAATAATGGGCGATATCAATTACCCTGGTATCGACTGGGTCAGGGTTACTTCAGGACATGCTAGGGAGATAAAGTTTCTAGATGAAATGAGGACGGGAACTGATGGTCAGAGCTGCTAGACTCTCTGGAATGTGGCTGTGGCTAGGGTGCGACCGGCTTAAAGAAGAACCCAAGGATTTTGGATTTGTCTAGTTCTGAAAATCTGCCTGATTAGTGTGAACACTCAGTGACTGGATTACAAGAGCAAGGTCATGTAAATCAAGGACTGACTAATCTGAAAATAAGATTTTTGAGACCTTTTAAGGGGTATTTGTCCCACTACCTCCAGTGGTTCAGGGAGCCATTGATGAAAGAAGAAGGTGGAGGAATCTACCTACTGTATCTCAGTGGGTTCATTGAATTTGGAGAAGCGAGGAGGAGGAAGGATTTTGTTTAGGATTTTGTGAAGTGTCCTGCAGGTCCCAAAGCTGGAGCAGCATGTAGCCCAGTCTTCTGATATTCATTTTGAGCTAAAGTGTTTACAATAATTTAGTGTATTAATTAACCTTTTCACTCAGAAGATAAGTTCATGTCGTACTGTCATTTATTACCCAATAAAGATGCACAAGACAGTTTTCAAAGGGAATTAAACATTTAGTAGTTGCTGCTAAATGCGTGTTTATAAAATTGCCGCTGATGAGCTGCAGAAATAGTGGTTATAATGAAGTCTCCTACATTTACATCTGCTCAAGAGCCAGTGTAAACACACACAGATACAATATACACCAACACACGCATTTTCTAAATGTCTTGTGTCTATTGCGTCTGGGCTCTGCCCAAAATTTGCCACCAAACATGCCTATTCCAGGCTCATGTATGAATACATGCGACCTTGTCATCATTCTCAAGTGGAATTTTATAAACATAAGCTACCATATATGTGTAAAAATGCTTTTCTGAAATTTCCCCCGGGTGCTAAGGTGATGGCAGTAAGTCTTGATAGGGCCCCAATATTAGGTGTCACTCCTGTGGCAAATGCAAACCTTTGAATGTGCACAATTTCTAAAAACCACAGATATTGAACAGAAGATGGTTTCCCACCAGCTTAGTCCCTGCAACTTTCTTTAATCCCCTTTCTTCCAATTCTGTCTTCATACCGAGCAAGAAGTCAGATAGAGGATCTTGGCCACCTCTTTAATGACATTTTGTTTAGTCAGTTGAAGTAAGCAGAAAGAATGCTCTTAGTCACCTGTCAAAAAACAGCATAATGGAATAAGCTTTGTAGAAAATAGTGTTCTCAAAATGTTGACAGTTTTCAATTAGTAATTCCTAGATGTTGACGGATAGGAGTTTTGCGGCACTTTTTCACAGTAAATGAACCAAGTGGCAGGTGCATTTCACATCTTAAACGGATGCTTGCTTTGTGGCCTTTCCTCGCTGCACCCGCTGTGTTTTCTACCCTGGGCATCGGCATTAGCACTATTGTGTACCAAGATTTTATTGTCTTCCACATCTTAATGCACATCTATTGTTTGCAGCTATAGAAAATGTATTTTAGCACTGCAATGTGTAAGGGATACTTTTGCAAGTAATTATTTCAGTACATAAATTCTGTCTTTTGTCCTACCCATTGGAGACTGTTTTATCTCTCAAACCTTAAGCACAACCCATGAGTAGATTCTACTGAAAGAGTTAAAAAAAATTCTCTAGCAAAGTTTTGAAATTCTATGGCAATTATTTGGCAAATTTCCTTTCATAGAATGATTTTGTATATTTAGATGGTTATTTTATAACAGGTTGCCTAGATAAGGAGGGCAAGTAGGTGCCTATTTTGCACTTATTTGATAAAGAAACATAGAGCTTGTTTCTGGTAGGGGCATGTCCGGGCTGTCTAGACGAACCCAAGCAAGATGGGCCCATTTGGACCTGATTCTGGACCGTGAGAGCAAAGCGTTCCTGCGGTGGAAAGAATCGGGCCTGAGGATGGCCCAGCATGCCTCTACCGCCTGCGGGGACATCCTTTCTGCAGGTGCCGCCGACTTCCACAGCTTTGGGCCCCCTTTTCTGCACTGACTGGTGCAAGACTGGCCTATTGTAGCATGCATTGGGTGGCGGGGATCCCCCCACACCTGGCCCCTGCCCCGAGGGGGGGGGGAAATCCCCAGGCCCGATAGCTGGGTTTTTGTTGCTTATTCCACCTTTGAGGTGGAATAAGCAGCATGTCCCCATGGGCCTGACAAGATGTACAAAGCCATTACCTGAATCGGCCCTGTATGTCCTGCTGGGCTGGCCCGCCCCTGTTCCACCCCGATCCCACAAACTGCCAGCTCTCCCCTTCCTGAGCATTAGGGCATACAGGGAGAGTTGGAGGGGGAATCGGGCCCAAATGGCTTGCGGGGCGGCATGTCCCACCAGGACATGCAGCCCTGTAACCCGCATCCCAGAATACAAACTATGGGGTATGTTTACTAAATCAATGAGGCCGCGGCTCCAATATCACATGAAGTCCACTACCACCGTTTAGCAAACATACCCCTATGTGTTTTTATAAAAACTAGTTTAATTCATGCAGAAATCATGGGAACAGGTGTGTGCATCCATGTACAATGCATTTTATAAGCTACATGTATAACTTAAGAATGTCCATGCTCCACTAAAAATCTGCCCCAAATATGTTCACACCTGTTACTTCTGCTGGAATTCTGCACACAAAATTCAAAATTATATGTCAAAAGGTCTGAATTATGCAACATTCTGCATGCTTTGTTTGTCAAAACTTATTGTTGTGAGTGATATTTTATTTCTGTATTGTATTTTAAATTAAGCATCACAAAAAAGTACACCATTTTGAATAATTGTGTGCAGAATTCCAACAGGAGTAAATCACTTAAAAGTGTGCTTGTTCTTGTCATTGCATGCACTTTTTATAAGTGTGTATTTTTATAAAAGATCTTTAGGTTTGTATTCTGTGATATACACACAAAATACATTTAAAAAATTACCTCCACAAAATAAAATTAATTTACTAGTTTTCCAAGCTTACTTTCTGTCTGAATAATTTATTTTGATCTTTTGGGACATTTGTAAGTTGGAAATTTCAGGCATCTGTGTAGAAGAAAAGTGGGAAGGAAGATCTAAGGGATAGGAGGAGGTGGGCAAGGGAGGATCACAGATGGGGAGAAGAGGAAAGAGAAAGATGGATGAAGAGAAAACAGAGATAGAGGACAGGGATGGGGAGAAAGGAAGATAATGAAAGGAGGAGGTGGAGGATTGGAATGGAATGGAGGAAAAGAAGGAAGATTGGATGGAGAAAAGAAAAGGAGGAAAATAAGGAGATTCTAGGATCTCTTCTGAGCACCTCTTCCTTGCCTCCCTTCCTACCTCAGTTCTCTTTCTCTCCCTTCTTATTTACACCTACAGTCCTCTCTCTGTTATTTCTCTCACCATTCCAGATGTCCATACGCATCTCTACCTAGCATTCCTTTAGCTCCCTTTTGACACACACTTGACCACCCAGCCCTCCCAACGCGTACACCATCTCCCTATTTATGGGCAGTCATGACATTTGTCTTGTTCTGCCTGCCCCCCACTTCCCCAGTCATCATAAATGAATCTTGACAAATTCTTCAACAAAACAGGACACACCTGTCTTTGAATTAACAGGGTTTTAACATAACTCCTATCAGGGGCGGCCCAAGGGGGGGTGCGGGGCCATGTGCGGAGACTCAGCGCAGGGCCTCATTTGCATAAATATTTGCATAATGTTACCATACACTAACTTTTAGTAAACATGCCTCTTAATGAGTGTATGGATAAAGAAAGACTAAAAGATTTCTACATTACTATAATCCAGTGCCAACCACCAGGCACATTAGGAACTACTACAAACACTGCCCATTTAGAACCCATAGCAAACCCATCGTATCATAACAGCACTACCAGGACTCACAAAGCACCATACCCTACCTATCAAAAGGCAACACTGCAAATATTAAACCAATACATTTCAGAGAATAACAATACATGACCTACTGGGGACAGAGAACAAGTAGCAATGTCAAATAGGAATTACATAAACAGAATACCTCAGCTCAGTTACACATGCAGAACATAGACCATCACCAAACAAGGAATCACAATTTAGAAACAGGAAGACAATAATTAAACTGGGAACCCCAAAAGCCAAACTTGGAATGTACAACACTGTAGAAATAAAACTATAAATTAATTTCCTCTTGTACTAAACAAAGCGCAGACGTTAATGATGCACATTTCCCAGAGCTTTCATATTCCAGTTAATAAATTCAAAATAATGAGATATCTTTGTACCTTTTGTGCATTTTCTTTTCAGTTGCAATTTCTCCAGACACTTTCTTCTGGTTTCTTTGTGTCTTCTGCTAACTCTCCATCATCTGCTGTCCATTTGTCCTTTCTTCTCTCTTCTAGTTTTTTTCCATTCTCTTACATCTGCTTTAACATACTAATCTTTCTCCTTTTACTCTTTCCTCATTCCTTTTTCATCCACTCAAATTTTACCCCTCCATCCTCAAGCCCCACTTACTCTCCCAATACCCGGCCAATTGTAGATTTTTCTTCCCTCCCACACAAAAAATATTTTTCCCCTCTCCATTTCACTCTCCCAGCCCCATCCCATTCTAATCTCCCCCAACATCAGCTCCCTTCTAGTTCCAGTCCCACCCAGTATCCGCTCCCTTCTAGTCCCCGCATCAGCCCATTTCCAGTCCTAGCCCCCCCATCAGCCCATTTCCAGTCCTAGCTCCCCAATCCATTTCCAGTCCTATCCAAGTCCCTCCATCAGCTCATTTCCAATACCAGCCTCCCATCAGCCCATTTCTAGTCCTTTCCTAGACCCACCATCAGCCCATGTCAAATCCTAGCTCCCCTCCACTCAGCCCATTTCCAATCCAAGCCCCCCATGAGCCTACTTCCAGTTCCAGCCCCTTCATGAGTCCATTTCAATTCAAGCCCCCACCACAGCCCATTTCCAATCTTAGCTCCCCCCAACACCCAATTCCCAGTCCTATCCTAGCCCCTTCATCAGCCCATTTCCTGTCCTAGCTCCCTCCCCTCACAGCCCATTTCCATTCCAATCCCTCTCCCCATCAGCTATTTGCAGTTCAAGGACCCCCTACTCCTCAGCCCATTTCCATTCCAAGCCCCCGTCCCCATCAGCTATTTGCAGTTCAAGCCTTCCCTTCCACTCAGCCCATTTCCAGTTCTAGTAACCCCCCCAACACATTACCAGTCCCAGCCATCCCATAGCCTATTACCTGTCCTAAACCCCCATCAGCCCACTCCCAGTCCTAATCCCATCACCCCATTTCCAGTCCGAACCCCCATCACCCAATTTTCAGTTTAAGCCCCCCATAGCCCATTACCAGTCCTAACCCCCCATCAGCCCACTCCCAGTCCTAATCCAATCAGCCCATTTCCAGTCCTAACCCCCCATCACCCAATTTTCAGTTTAAGCCCCCCCCCCAGCCCATTACCAGTCCTAACCCCCCATCGGCCCACTTCCATTCCAAGCCCCCATCCCCCATCAGCTATTTGCAGTTCAAGCCTTCCCTTCCACTCAGCCCATTACAGTCCTAGTCCCCATAGCCTATTACCAGTCCTAAACCCCCATCAGCCCACTCCAATCCTAATCCCATCAGCCCATTTCCAGTCCTAACCCCATCACCCAATTTTCAGTTTAAGCCCCCCCCCATAGACCATTACCAGTCCTAATCCCCATCAGCCCACTTCCAGCCCTAATCCCATCAGCCCATTTCCATTCTTAGCCCCCCCATAGCCCATTACCAGTCCTAACCCCCCATCAGCCACCTTCCAGTCTTAACCCCATTAGCCCATTTCCAGCCCTAACCCCCCCTCTCCCCCCCAGCCTAGGGAAAATTTAAAATAATAAAAAAGCTGTCTGCTGCCGGCCTGTCGCTGCCGCTGCAGCAGATTCGAGTGTCCCGCAGGGCCCCCCCCCCCTGCCCAGCAGAGCCTGCCCTCCATGCATCAGCTCCCTCTCTGCAGTCGAAACCGGCTTTCAGAGCGCGAAGTGAGAGTTTCTCCCTCGCGGCTCTGTTAAGCCCACGGGCGCTGATGGGAAAGTTCCCATCAGCGCCTGCAGTCTTAACAGAGCCACGAAAGGGAAACTCTCCCTTTGCGTTCTGAAAGCCGGTTTCGACTGTGGAGAGGGAGCTGATGCAGGGAGGGTAGGCTCTGCCGGGCAGGGGGGGTCCCATGGGACACTCGAATCTGCCGCGGCGGTAGCAGCAGGCCGGCAGCAGACAGCTTTTTTAAAAAAATGTAAAATTTACTTTTAAGCAGAATGTTCTTGCTCAATGGACGGGCCGGCCCTGACTCCTATACTAGGGGTATGTTTACTAAACCAGGCTAACAGTTAACCTTGGTTGTCTGCAACTAGGTCCTACTGAAAACATGAGACCTAGTTGCAGATAGCCCGGGTTAACCATTAGTCTGGTTTAGCAAACCTACCCCTGAGTCATGTTCTGTCCCAAAATCTAACTCACCATTTTGGTTTACGTGAGCAGTCTGTTTCGCTAAGCCTGCTAGGTAAGAAGCTAGGCTAGTTCCCAGGAGCCCTGCAGTTCTGTTCTTGCACCATCATTCTGAGACCCTCTGCTCTTGAGTCACAATGTTAGTTAGGTCATTGGTCATAACACTACCTCATTATGCCATATCACCATCTATATCATATGAGAGGGACGAGAACCACAGAGCAAAGAACTCCTACCAAGAGGTGTCGTGTGTGCGACTCCTGCCACTTTCTCAATCCCCTCTTGGCTTAAGTACCCCCTGATTCCCACCAAGCTGCGGTAATTGCCACACAGTGTTGAGATGCATGGGAACCAGCATCTATTTACAGTAACAAAAACTACTTTCATACAATAGTATAACATGTACAACATATTCAGAGGAAAGTGAGTGAGTATTTGCTGTGGGCTTGAAGCAAAAATGTCTCTAGAAAGCTAAAGGCTCTTTGAGCCACTCGTCAATCCCTTCCCCATCCTATATGTGCTAACTCTGACAGAGATCATCAATGTGAGAAAACAGGGGAAGGGGGAGACAGCAAAATAGATTAACACTATGTTAAGGTTCTTTTCATTTCATATGAACTCATGGATATTAAAAAATTTATATGCACGAGGCAGAAAGTGTTCGATTGATATATGTTGGAACACAGAAGCTGGAGGTTCATAACTTTATTCATTAATCAGTTTTTTATACCATGCTTTTGTGCTACAAGATGGTTTATAACAAAATTAATTTGCAATCAACTTGGAAGCTTCATAAGATCTGAATAATGTTAAATACTTTTTATACCAATAGTTGTCAATCATTGTGACAGCATACTTTTCTTTATATGCAAATGTTTTAAATTGATAGTATATCAAGAATGAGTTGGGTACGTGTACGTGAATGAGGGATTGCATGGATAGTAGTAGGGGAGAGGGTGAGTATTTTGGTGGTTGTGGATTCTGGATTGTGTGTCCGTGTGTGTACAGTGTGTGCCTATGTGTAGTGGGAATGCGTAGGAGGCAGAGAGGATGTGTGTTGGGGGGTGAAGTATATATGTGAATATGGAGGTGGGGAAAGGAGTTGTGAAGATGATGTGAAGTGGGAGTGGAAAGCATGGTGGGGTACATATGGAGTAGGGAAGATATGGAGAGTGTAGCACAAAGAGGAGGCATCCATGTGTATATGTATGGGAGTTGGTGTGAGGGGTAGGAGGAAGGATACGCATCAACCCCTTCCTGTGTCTCCCTCCTCCTTCCTTTTCTTTCCGCTCCTCCCTCTCTCTCCATTCTTTCCTCCCTCTTCCTCTTCCCAACTTCGCTCTTTGCACTTTCCATTCAACCCTATCTTCTATTTCTCTCCTCTGACAGCTCTTCGATTTGTTGTGCTGCATTGAAGTCACCGTATCTTTAGCTGGTGAGGGATGTGAACTTTACTGGCAAGTCATTTCATTGTGCCACTAAGGTCAAGCCACATCTTCAGCTGAAAAGCGAATGGAAGCTCACAGCTCTTCAGCTCACTACACCCTATGGTCAGGCTGCATCTTTACCCCAGGGGCCTGGGAATCTCACTAACTCTTTAGTTCATTGATCCTGCTCTGTCCCTCTTTGTCTCCATTCTCCTGAAGGCAGGGATTAGGGACTCCCACTTGATCTCTTCATGAAAGCAACTTTTTTCCCAGTCTTGTCATTTGGTAACTTGCTTCTTCAGCAACACCCCTTCCTGACCCGTTGATGCACTGCATGCATATGGATGCATACAGTGACAAACAGAGGAACGGATCATCTCCCACAGGAAATCAATTCTTTGTCTATGAATGTCCTCCTACAAATACAGATAAGTCATTCTGCTGATGATATTCAAATTATGCAACATTCAGTGGTAGCAAAAAACTGGATTACTAATCTGGTTAGTGCTAAAATGGTATTCATCTCATTTATCTGTTTAATTCAAACCACGTGAATGTGTAGCTTTAAAATTAAAGAGAATTTATGAGGGAATTTTAAAAAATGCTTGCGTGGTCAGAGGACAGGGCCTAAAGGAATCTGGAGAGAAGCTACGCTCATATAAGTGATGTGTAATTTATACAGTCCCATCTAGTTCATGCATGTGCCTATTTGCCCCTCCCACGCTCCACCCAAACTCCACC
Organism: Ichthyophis bannanicus; assembly: GCA_033557465.1. Lineage (NCBI taxonomy): Eukaryota > Metazoa > Chordata > Amphibia > Gymnophiona > Ichthyophiidae > Ichthyophis > Ichthyophis bannanicus. The sequence goes on along the minus strand of CM066036.1, from coordinate 175,897,574 downwards.
CATGTGCATGCTCACAGTGAAAGTATGTGCCATCAGTCTGACATTTATACTTTCAGGGCAGCAACGCTTTAGTTAGACACGCAAATGACTAAAATACCATGATTTATGCACGTAAATGGCACGCATGTTTTGGGGACTCCTTATAAAATTGTCTTCATAAAGTTAGGATTGCTTGCTCAGTGGTCTGACTTATGTGCATGTGTTCATTAAATATCTACACATAAGTTATGTAACTATCTTAACGCGTTTGACATCCAACTGAATATTACCCTCTATTGTTTTTAGGAAGAAGAGCTATTCATATGGTCCTACTTAAACAGAGAAAGGTAACCATATAGCACTATCCGGTAAATGTTTAGCCCTGTCCCTGGAGTTCTTCTCATGATATCCAGCCAAAGTTTTGTTGTTAGGCAATCTGGGCTTTTAAAGGGCAATGACTTATGAGGGCAATTAAGTGCATAAATCATTCTGAATATTGACCTTTTAAAAAACATGAGCCAACTTAAATTTGTAATTTATGAATGGTTTGAGATGCAGCTATAAATCATTACCAAAAAAACATTTTATAACTGGTTCAGGAGAGCTATCCATGAGCAGAATTACACTAATTTAGGTTTTATTTCTTTCAGAGGTCACATCCAATAAAAAACAAGTTATTTTATCAATATTCTAGTACAAAACGCCTTCTGTGAACCAATATTTTCAATAGTCAATGAAATAGGAAATTAGAAAATTCAACTTGGAAGTCAGGGAGGGCATTGGAGGTGCAAGGCGTTGCGCCCTTATTTAAGGGGTTGAAATCCTGATTTAACTAAGACATACTCCTTACAAGGAAAACCTTACAAATAAATCACTGATGAAATGAAAATAAAACATGCTCAATTAAGCCTTATAAATTGCTATGAAAGAAAAATGCTGGTTTACAAACTGCCTTTATAACATACAAAATTATTGTTTTCAACCTCAAACCCACATGTTCGGAAAGGAAACCTTCATCGATGTCAATATAATACAATAGGGCTACTTATCGATTGTTCTACATTGTTGTACCCACCTAAGTTGCATCTATAAAATAGATGGGCTATAACGTTCACAAAATAATAAAGAAAAATACATTGATTTGTTTCCAGAGAGCAATCCATGCCTGTAAATGTGAGAAAGTGAATTTTCAGGGTCTTCATGGCAGGTCTGCTTCGAAGGCCAGTTTTGGCAGGGTAGCAGATATAGAGTCATAATTAGTAGGGCCAATATTCAAAAGCAAATATAAACCATTGGGATGACTCCAGAGTTTGTTGGCAGCATATCAAACAACTGGAAATCAACATGATCCACATAGCAGCTGTTATCCAGATATAGGCGCTGGCCGTCACTATCCTTGGACATTCCCTGAAATTTCCTTATGGACCACTTTGGCAGTATCCAAATAGTGCTGGGGGGGGGGGTGCATAAGAGGAACAAAGGTGGAATAAAGGGGCATGTTTGTTAATACAATAGGTAGCTGTCAATGTGGCTTCATAGCACAGGCTAACACAAGGAAATGCAGAATCGCTGTACTATCTGCACGTCCACATTAAATGCAGGTAGAGGTGAAATCGGGGCTGCATCACGGCCGCTGTCCAATATAGCTGTGGCAGTAGCTGCGGTGGCTTCCCTCTGGTCCTTTTCAAGTCAATGGTGAGCCTTGTACTGCAAATTAAAAGACTCACAACTCCCATACAGTCCCCGATCCCCCACAAACATCAGCATGCCCCCTCCTGAAGAGCTGCCAACAACATGGGGCTGGCTGTCCTTCCCCCTCCAACCAGGTGGGGAATCATCAACAGTCAGAGGGCCCCCCACGCCACTCCCTCAACCCTAATCCTTTCCCAGTCCTGGGATAAACAATAGTAACACACCTTTTGGAGTGAATCATCCGGAAGCAATTTTGTGCTCTCTTGAGAATCGGCAGAACAAAGATAAAAGGGCTTTGCCAGCACAAGAAGGAATCCAACTCGAACCATCTTTTTATTTTATTAGGGTCCATTGTTTTAGATTTAAAATGTTAAAGACATTTTATTCTAATATCACTCTAGGAAAACTAACTTTGCCAAGATGGGCCAATACCTCAGGGAGTCATTAGCGGGAGGGGAACAACTGGGGGATGTAGAAAAACAGTGGGCAAAACTGAAAGGGGATATTTTAAGGGCAACCAACCTTTTTGTTAAAATGGTAAAAAAAGTAAAAGGAAAAAGAGACCGCTATGGTTTTTGAAAGAAGTAGCTGAAAAGGTGAAGAAAAAGAGGGAGGTCTTCATGAAATACAAGAGATCACAGAGACAAGAAGACAGGCATCTATATTTGCAAAAAGCTTATAGAAGTTAGCAAAGTAGCCAGGAAAGCAAAGATTCAAAAAGAGGAGGAAATAGCCAATGCAATAAAATGGTGTGGGGGGGGGGGGGAATAAGACATTTTTCAGATGTGTTAGTGAGAAAAGGAAGGGCAAAAGTGATATTGTCAGACTCAAGGGTGAAGGGGAGGAATATGTAGAAGCTGATGAGGATAAAGTGGAATTGCTTAACAAATATTTCTGTTCTGTGTTCACAGATGAAGAACCAGGAGCAGGACCTCAGAAAACACCCACAAACAGGAACAGAAGCGAGGAGCATCTTGATCAATTTTCAGAAGACTGTGTTTGTGAGAAACTAGCTAAATTTAAAGTAAACAAAGCCATGGACCGGATGGGATACACCCTAGAATACTGAGGGAACTTGGGGACATTCTAGCAACTCCACTGACTGACCTTTTCAATGCCTCGTTGTTGTTGGGATTGCCAAAGGACTGGAGAGAGGCTCATGTGGTCCCGTTACAAAAAAGCGGAAGTAAGGATGTGATTGAAAACTACAGGCCGGTTAGTTTAACTTCGGTGGTGAGTAAATTATTGTAAACGCTGCTGAAAGAGATAATTGATGCAGTCCCTATTATTTCATCAAAAACCTATTACAATTCCGAAAAGCCGTGAAGCATCACTTATTCACAAAATACTACCCAGACGTGACCTCGGACACTCACACTACCAACAGACCTCCAACTTACACTAAACACCTTAATACCTTAATACAACCAGAAAAAGGTTAAACTCCACGATAGTTCACTTCCCCACTGTTGATCTGTGCCTCCTACATGAATACACATACAATTTCCACTCGAATTTACATATTTATATAATAAAAGCATATATATAGTATAATGTTGACTGTACATAGTTATCCCTGTTACTCCATGTTATATATTCCTGTGTTCTCTGTAAACTCAATGTTACCTGTTTGCATTGCAGTATATTTGTTCGATGTACACCGCGCTGATTTTAATAGCGCGGTATAGAAGAGATGTTAAATAAAAATAAATAAATAAAATAAATAATAGTGAGGTTTCTGGAGTCCAGCAGATTACAGGATCTGAGGCAGCATGGATTCACCAGAGGCAGGTCTTGTCAGACAAATCAGATTGATTTCTTTGACTGGGTTACCAGGAAGTTGGACCGAGGGTGATCCCTAGATGTGGTATATTTAGATTTCAGTAAAGCCTTTGACACCGTTCCTCACAGGCAACTTATAAACAAACTGAGCACCCTAGGGATGAACCCCAAAGTTACTGCTTGGGTTGGAAATTGATTGAGTGAGAGGCAACAAAGGGTTCAGGTAAATGGAATTCACTCTGAGGAGAAGGAAGTTACCAGTAGTGTGCCCCAGGGATCTGTCCTTGGTCTGATTCTTTTTAACATCTTTGTTAGTGATATAGTGGTAGAGCTGTTGGGTAAGGTTTGCTTCTTTACGGATGATACCAAAATCTGCAATAGAGTAGACACACAGGAAGGTGTAGATAACATGAGGAGGGATCCAGCTAAGCTTGAAGAATGGTCTAGAATTTGGCAGCTGAGATTTAATGCTAAAAAATGCAAGGTCATGCATTTGGGCTGCAGCAATCCAAGGAAGCGATATAGTATAGGGGGTGAAGTACTTTTGTCCACTAAAGAAGAGCGGGACCTAGGTGTAGTACTTTTGTCCACTAAAGAAGAGCGGAACCTAGGTGTGATTGTGTCTGATGACCTTAAAGTAGCTAAACAGGTAGAAAAGGTGACAGCAAAAGCTAGAAGAATGCTTGGGTGCATACGGAGAGGAATGGAAAAGAAAGGAGGTGATAGTGCCCTTGTACAAGTCTTTGGTGTGACATCATTTGGAGTATAGTGTGCAATTCTGGAGACCGCACCTTCAAAAGGATATAAACAGGCTGGAATCAGTAAAGGTGGTGGCTACTAAAATGGTTAGTGGTCTTCATTATAAAGCATATGAGGACAGACTTAAGGATTTTAATATACACCTTAGAGGAAAGGCAGGATAGAGGCGATATGATTGAGACATTTAAATACCTCTGTGGCATAAATGCACAGGAGAGCCTCTTTCGATTGAAAGCAAGCTCTGCTACGAGGGGACATGGGATGAGGGTGAAAGGGGATAGATTCAGGAGTGATATGCAGAAATATTTCTTTACGGAAAGAGTGGTGGATCCATGGAATAGTCTCGCAATGGAGGTAGTAGAGATGAAGACAGAATCTGAATTCAAAGAAGCATGAGAAAAACACAGAGGATCTATAAAGGAAAAAAGGGGACTGTTGTAGTGGTTGATATGGAAGGACAGACTAGATAGGCCATGTGGTCTTTTTCTGTCGTCATGTTTCTATGTTTCTAAACTTTATTTGGTTTTACTCATTCTTTTATTTTTCGGGGGAGGGGGGTGTATATATCACAATATATCTCTTCTGTTCCTTTAAGACTGGCACATCCATTGGCAGCCCTAATCGATTTTATTCCCCTGTTTTTATCCACCTTTTTTATCTTGCTTTTATCTAGTTTGATTTAATGGTTTTATTGTTTTTACATGCCTGGTGCCTTTATTGATGCAGTTCCTATTATTTAAAAAAAAGTTTTTCTTTTTTACTACAGGCAATTTTTATTTACACAATTTATCTTCCCATTCTTACTGTGGAGTTCTTGCACTATGTAGGCTATTCTTAAATATCTTTTTGGTGCCATAATAGACGCTTTAAATGACGTCCAACTTCAGCCGGCTAAAACACTGGGTATTACACAAGCTGGATGTGTGCATGCGTTCCCTGTAAAGTAAGTTCCCTTGCTCCTATTTTTGGTGGAATTCCTTTATTTTATTACAAAAATGTTGCTTATGCCCATGACCATAGTGCATTTGTAATTTAGGTGCCTTTATCGCCTCCATTTGAGCAGGCGACATCAGTATCAACTCATTGTTAGTAGAGGGCAGTTTCTCCCTTTATAATAGAAGTGTTTTACAGCCAGGATTTTTATTTACGACTTTCTGATGATCTTTTTATTGTTCTCATTATTTTTATCTTGTAATTATTTTACACTTTAGAAACAACTACTATGATTATGCCTGCAGCGGGAGTCGATCTCCCTCCTAGGTGAAATTGTCTGTTTTTATATTTTCTTGGGGTCTTTAGTCTGTTATCGCTACGTTTTTGCTATATTCCTGCAAATTCATGAAAGCTTTTGCTATATGCATGTTATTTCTTAATTTAATGTTCCCTGCACTCAGTACATCTACGATCCCGAGGAGTTTTGTTTACTTTATTCTTGTTACACATACACTGTAGTTATGAGTGGCCTGCCTCCTCGTTGGTTCCCTTCTTCCCTTTTTAATTTCAACTTGCTTTTTTGGATTACTCGATGTTAATTTCTACTTAGCATTTTACTGTTTCCTGCTGCACAAGTTTCTGGCACTGCCGTCTGGAGCTAGGACGGTGGACACAGGTTCTGATTTTTATTTCTATTTTTGTTATTTAGCTGTTATATTTGTGTGAATGTGTGGTCCTTATGGTTTGTTTATTTTTTTAATTTGCCTGATCCAGTCTTATGCAAAGTATTTTCTTTAAACACAAAATAATTTGGCTTCCCCTGCCTCATTAGCTGTCACCACTGGCAGTACTCACATGCTAGGTTTAGACTGTTGTTTTTTCAAATCCTGGGAGACACCCTTTTTGGTTTTTCTATTTATTTCTCTGTCATTTTGATTTTTGGTCTTAATTTGGTTTTATTTTTGTTTTAACTATGTTCTATTGATTCTTAATGTTTTGATGTTTTCCCTTTATAAAATTTAGGGTTATGACATTCATTTTTTAAAGGGTTTGCCATTTTAGTTAGTAATGCTTTTATGTCTGTTTTAGCCCCATGAGGGTATTTTCGTAGCATTTTATTGGTTATTCATATATGATTTAGGACAGTGTTTTATGTCCTCACACTTTTTAATTTTCTTTTAAATGTAATCAGTTTTTCATTTCCTTAATTTTCAGTGCTGTTTTTATAGCCTTAAGTCACAATGGTTTGTCCCATTTTTAAGTGTCCTCTCCATCAGTTTCATTTACAATGCAGCTACCTCCGCCAACTCAATACCCAATCATCCCATCTAGACATAAGTGTTCATTGTATAATGTTGTTAAGTGTGCTATCTAAATGTTGTTAAATACCCTCATGTATAATGTTGTAAAATACCCCCATGTTAAATGTAACCCTCCAATAGTGATGTAACCACTTTGATTGTAGGATAAGGTGGTATACAAATCTGTCTAAATAAATAAATAAATTTTATCTTCATTCTCACCCCTTTCTTGTACATGCACGGACAAGTACGCAAGGTCTCCAGGTACCTGCGACTAGTAGCCTTTACTTGAAGTCTTTACTGCATTCTATAAGTCCTCTCTGGTTATTGATTTTTTCTTTGTCCTCCTTTTTCCCTTGTCCTCCCCCCTCCATGACATATAAGCAATGCTATACTATACTCTGCCCCTTCTTGATGCCTCTTCTGTATTCCTGATGTCAGCTCCATACATGTGTAATATGAAGTATGCAAAGCTATTTGTGTTGGAAAGAGTTTACTATTTAATATCAATCACTAGGGGGGTTATTCTGTGATATAAATAGCGGGGATGAACTGCCTGACAGGATGTCCATTCCCGTTATTCATGCCCTTGCCTGCCCCCGATTAACTTCCCCACCGGTTGTGAGGGGAAGTTAGACAGAGGCAGTCTGGGGGCGGAGTCTGGGCGGGCAGTGGGTGGTTGCCAGCCCTGGACGTACAGGGCCAATTCTAATGTCAGCCCTGTATGTCCAGGGCCGACAAAATGTCCAGGGAAGTTATTACATCTCCGAGGTGGAATAACTTCCCTTGTCATTTTTTTTTTGATAGCCCAGGACACAGATGAGGTGGGGGGCGGCAAGGTTTATTCCCTGCAACCAGACCCTGGCCTTAGGAGGCCAGATCAGGGGTCAGGCTGTGGGGAATAAACCCTTTTTTTTTTCTTTTTCATACTGTACTCTTTAGAATCAGTGTGGTTTACATGTATACTATTAGGTACTTTTTTATTCCCTTGTCCCGAAAGGGCTCACAATCTAAGTGTATCTGAGGCAATGGAGGGTTAAGTGGCTTGCCCAAGGCCACAAGGAGTGGCCATGGGATTAGAGACCCCAGTCCCTCCGGCCTGAGGTTGCTTGTCCCCATGTGGGAATTGAACCCCAGGCCTTCCGGCCTGAGGTAACCTGTCCCAACCACTGAGCCACTCCTCCCTCCACTCCACTGATGGGCGGCTGGCATCGTGGCTTTTAATTGGAGCCGCGGTGCCGTGGCAACATGACGCCATGGCACCGCGGCTCTATTTAAAAGCCCTGACTGAGTTAGTCGGGGACAGTCCTGCACGTACAGGCGGGACCGAATCGCAGTCCTGGCCTGCACGTGTAGGACTGTTCATGATTCTGATCCCACAGGGCTAGATATGCCCCACAGGATCAGAATCGCGATCCCCTCTGGTTCAGACTGGACGCACAGAGGGGATCTGCGTGTGAGATGGAATCGGGCCCTCGTTTTTTTAATTGTATAAACTTTCTCCGTTTTACATTTCTCCTCCTTGTCACAAAGATGGTAGTGTATTTCCTCATTTCTATATTATTGTTTGCTTTTATTAGTATGTTTTTAATTCTGTTTTGATCTTAACGCTTTTGACAAGATAGTCCAATGAGCACTTTTAATTTTCCTTTTAATTCTTCTTTTACATTGCTTTATATACATTTATATTTGTGTATTTATTGATTAGATTTTAGCTCTTATTGTGTTATTGATTTACTATTGGATGTATTTCATTTTCTTTGTGGTTCACCCTGATGAAGGCGTTTGCTGAAACACGGCTGTATTGGGGTATTTGCTTAATAAAGGACTTCTTTGTTTTATACCTCGCTCCTTGTTGTTTCCTAGCTGTTTTGCAAGTGTGCGTGTTTCCTGTGGACCTGTGTGCAACAGGTCTTCTGATCCACAGCACAGGGCTTACCATTGACTTGGAGGGGACCAGAGTGGGGCTATGGGGGTGTGGGGGGGATGCCGCAGCACCTGCCGCTACTACAATCAGAGAAAACTTAGCAGCTACTGCCACTTGTCCTCTTCCTACTTTTCACTCTAGTTCATGCTGCCTGCATCAGCAGGTAGTGCCCATGTGGCCCTCTGTGATAACTGCAGGGCGTATGCTGGCCACTGCCCCTGCATTTACCATACAGGTCTTGTACCTACCTTATGACATTTTGACATATGCCATGTGATAGTTGAAGAAACCATTACTGCACACATGACCCCAAGTTATCTGGATAACAGCATGCAGCCCACTTTTGAGATATTTATCCAGATACATTTTGAATAGTGGACTGCATATTGCCACTATCTGCTCTGGAGCTGAGCGGTCTTCATAGCATTGAATAACCATGTGAGGTTTGTTCATTCATAAGCACGCATTTGGTTTATTTGGGCACCTAAACATTTAAAGCATATGCAAATTGCTTGCACATGAGTACATCTATAAATTGATACAGGCACAATCGACTGCACATATTTTGAAAGTTCATGCATAGATATAATGCATGCCTAAAAAACAAATTGATGAAATGAACACGAAAAATATTCTTGAAAATCATCAAAAACTGTTTTTAAACAAACACCTACTAAACTATTTTTATGCTGCGCACATCTCCAATCTGTATTCTATTTAAATGCTGTGGTTGACAATTTTAAAAACAGAATGTATGGGTCTGAAAAATCTTAAAACTTAGAATACAAAGATAGATAAGCACCATAAGGCCCCCCTAGTTTGCCCATTTACCCTTCTTGTAGTATTTTATAGACTACTTGACTTCTGGCTTTAACTTTATTTCCCCCACAAATAAGGGATCCTTTTATTAAAGTATGTTAACCACATAGCATGCAAATTAGCACATACTAACGGCACATGACTGTGGTAAGGTGTCATGGTGGCTTGACATCACATTGTCCATAGCTCTGAAAAGGCTGGGGAATGGGTATAAACTGTGCCTTGCAGTTACATATAGTAACTTATCACGCAAGAACTGTCACTGTAGCAGCTACCAAGACCACTTAACGCTACTTCGATAGGTAGGGCTAAGAGCACCTGTGTAATCTGTCTTGAACGTAATGCATCGTAAATGGTTTTCTCTGCTGAGTCTTTGCAGTTACTGCATGTTAATTTTTTCAACTTGCACACATTAATTGCAATTGTTTTCTGCACTTTAGTAGAAGGTCCCCTAAAGACCCTTTGTGCCAACCCCTTGCATTACTGAAGTTGGTTATTTTTACTTCCACTACATAAGAACATAAGATATGCCATACTGGGTCAGACCAAGGTCCATCAAGCCCAGTATTCTGTTTCCAACAGTGGCCAATCTAGGTCATACGTACCTAGCAGTATCCCCAAGAGACACAGGTTCCACAATGCTTGTATTGGGTCAAGCATTGATATCCTGGGTCCCTTTTTAATAATGGTTTATGGACCTTTCCTCCAGGAACTTGTCCAAACCTTTTTTAAACCCAGCTACACTAACAGCCTTTACTACATCCTCCGGTAACAAATTCCAGAGTTTGATTACACGTTGAGTGAAGAAATATTTTCTCTTATTTGTCTTAAATAGTTTACCCTGTAGCGTCATTACATGTCCCCTAGTCTTTCTATATTCGGATAGCGTAAACAATTGATTTATGTTTAGTACCTCAACGGAAAAATTGTTTCAGGCATCCTTCCAAATTTGGGTGAAAAAGATTTTCCTCTGCTACACCTAGGTCCCTTTTTCATTTCACTGAAAAGTGGTGAACTGCTTGAGATATTTGAGATGCATGGAATATCTAAACATCTCTCTCATATTGCCCCTCCATTTTTCCCTAAGGTGCACACATTTATTTTATTTTATTTATATTCTCTTATATACCATACTATTCTGCATCAATGTGGTTTACATTGAACAAACTGAAATTACATTGAACAGGGCATTATAACTTGGAGATAACTATTTTACAGGGGACATGGGCTATGGAGGGTTAAGTGGCTTTCCCAAGACCACAAGGAGCACCTGTGGGACTAGAAAGGTTGTTGTCCTTTAGTGGGATTTGAACCCCCAATCTTCTGGCCTGAAGTACCTTGCCCCAACCACTAGGCCACTCCTCCACTCCACATTGCTGGATATATCATGAGGCAAACTAGGTGGTTGTCTGAGAGACAGTGGTGTGAGAGCAGCCCATTGCAGTCACTGCCACCCCTCTCTATGTCCAAAAGCAGCAGCAATGGCTTTAAACAGCAGTGCTTACCTGAACCTTTGGCACTGTGGTGCTGTTCCTGCTTCAGCATCCAAGCAAACATTGGAGGGGAGAAAGCAGGAAAAGCACTACAGTGCCAAAGGTTAGGTAAGTGCTGTGATGCTGTTTATGGCCATTGCTGGTTCTAAAGAGGGGCAGCATCTGAGACAATGCATTCAGGGGCAGGAGCAGAGGGGTGCAAGGAATGAGATTCATGTCCTTGCACTGCCACTGGGTACACATACTTAGGTCTTCAATTCTCATCTTAGAGGTCATCTGGTACAGGCTCTGCATCGTTGTGGTAGTTCTTCATTGAACTTCCTCTACTCATTCTATAATGCAATGGATAGTCTTCAGAATTAGATATTAGGAAGGCAATTTTAAAAACATCTGCATAGAGTCGTGGTCAACTTTATTGGCACCCCTTGCATTTTAGGTATGTTGTGTGCAATATCTTGAGAAATAATTGGAAATATTCCAACTGTATGTTAGAGCAACTGCCTAGTACCCAGATCATCAAGGGATCAATTACCATTAGCATTCCTTATGACCTTGAGCAAGTCACTTTACCCTCCATTGCCTCAGAAGAAAAAGCCTACGATCTACTTCTGGTGATACATTGCCAAGAAAACCCAGAGGCAACTGGGTCGCCAGGAATCAGCATTGATTTGATGGCACTAAAAAAAAATGTCATCATAAGGTTTGCTGTGAGGGCTGAGGGTTAAGCTATCAGTAGCTTAACTACTGGCAGGGTCTCCCAAAATGGACAGGTCTCAGCTGAGGTGCCAGACCAAGACAAACCACCCATCTGGACAGCAGCAGAATGTGACGGTGTTGGTGGCAGAGGATCACATTTCTGTGACAACTGCAACAACTCTAAAATAGAACTGCACGAAAGAAAGGCCTGGCAATCTACTTCAATATCTTGCCAAGAAAACCTAATGGATAGTCACAACAAAACAAATTGTACTATAGTGCTGGAAGATGAGACCCCCAGAACAGAAGGCACTCAAATGGCTACTGAGGGTGAGCTGAAGACTTTTCAGAGTAAAGCCAGCATTTATGATGTGGTTGGATCAAAGCCCTTGGGACGTCTGACTGCTGATGTTGCTCATGAAATGACAGTCAAAATGGCAAAGATGCCTTATATATTGGGACATGGAACATACAAAGCATGAACCAAGGGACGTTGGAGATAGTCAAGAATGAAATGGAACCTGTACAACTTGATCAGTTGGGTGTCAGAAAACTGAAATGGACTGGCATCGGGCACTTTGCATCTGATGACCACATGGTTTACTATACTGGAAATGAAAGACAAAAAAGAAATGGTGTTGCATTTATAATTAAGAAGAAACTTGCAAGAACTGTAATGAAATACAGTGCAATCAGTGAACACTTAATTTATATTCGTCTATGAGGAATGCCCATCAACACAAATATAATTCAAGTATATGCCCCAACAACAGCTTCAGAAGAGGATGAAGTTGATGAGTTCTATGAACAAGTACAAGCTGAAATTGACAGAACATACAAACAGGATATCCTGTTAGTCATGGGTGACTGGAACGCAAAAGTTGGCAACAAAGAAGGCGGCAAAGTATTTGGAAAATATGGACTTCGTGACAGAAATGAAGCTGGAGAAAGGCTGATAAAATTCTACAAGACCAATGATCTATTCATGTTAAACACCTTCTTCCAGCAGCACAAGTGGCAGCTGTACACATGGGCTCCATCCAATGGATTGTACAAAACTCAACTTGACTACATCTGTGGAAGTCAATGATGAAAATGCTCTATAACATCAACAAAGACAAAACCTGGAGCTGACTGTGGTACAGATCATCACCTTCTTGTATGCAAACTCAAGCTAAAGTTGAAAAAAAGCAAGCCACTCAAGAATGTAGCAAAATATGACCTTGAAACTATACTACCAGAATGTAAAGACTGCCAACATTGATTTGCTGCTTTATATACAAATGGCAGAGCTCCAGATAAGTTATGGGATGACATCAAGAAGGTTGTGTTAGAAGAAAGTGAGACATCTTTACAAAAGATGAAAAAGCAAAAACAACCAAAATGGATGACCGAAGAAACTCTGAAAATTGCCCAGAAACACAGAGAAGCTAAAGCCAGAGGAGAAATAGAGGCAATCACAGAATCAACAGAGATTTCCAACATGCAGCAAGACAAGACAAGGAGAAGTACTACAATGATGTATGCAAGGAAATAGAAGCAGAAACTATTGGAGAAAGATCAAGATTGGCTTTTCTAATGCTACAAGAGTTAAAGAAAAAATTACAACTTCGAATGGGAATGTTACAAGATGCTCAAGGATCCATGTTGAATAATGCTGAGAAGATCAAGAAAAGGTGGAAAGAATATACAGAATTATTTTATGATAAAGATCAAGTGGACCAACAGACTTTTCAATCTGTACTTTATGATCCGGAACCATTGGTGATGAAAGAAGAAGTCGAAGCAGCATTGAAAGCCTTATCAAAGAACAAAGCACCAGGCATTGATGGCATTCCCATTGAAATATTACAGCAATCTGATGCAGCTGTTACCATACTTACAAGGCTCTGCCAGGAAATTTGGAAGACTGACTGGAAAAGATCAGTATTTATACCAATACAAAAGAAAAGTGATCCAACTGACTGTGGAAATTATCGCAGTCACTCTGATCCCATATGCCAGCAAGATTCTACTGAAGATTATTCAGCAGAGACTACAACCATACCTGGAACGAGAACTGCTTGAAGTGCAAGCAGGGTTCAGGAAAGAGCGAGGAACAAGAGACATCATTGTGGATGTGAGATGGATCCTTGAAAAAACTAAAGAATACCAAAATGATATGTGTTTTATTGACCACAGCAAGGCTTTTGACCGTGTAAACCATGAGAAACTCTGGGCCACATTAAGAAGCATGGATATACCAGAACACCTGATTGTTCTCTTGCATAACTTTTACATTGATCAAGAAGCAACAGTTCGAACAGAACAAGGAGAAACAGAATGGTTTAAAATCAGCAAAGGTGTACAACAAGGCTGCATACTTTCCCCCTACCTTTTTAATTTATATGCAGAACAAATTATCAGAGAAGCAGGACTGTATTTAGACAAGAGAGCTGTGAAGATTGATGGGAGACTCAACAACCTTCACTGTGCTGATGATACCACATTACTGGCTGAAAGTGAAGACGATCTGAAACATTTGCTTCTCAAGATCAAGGAATATAGTCTTAAAATGGGCCTGCACCGTAATATAAAGAAGACAAAGATACTGACAACTGGCAAAATCAATACGTTCATTGTTGATGGGGAAGAAATTGAAATAGTGGACGTCTTTAACCTACTGGGATCAACAATCAATAAAGAAACAACAAGCAATCAAGAAATCAGACAACACATTGCTCTTGGCAGAATGGCTATGAAGGACCTAGACAAGATTCTCAAGTGCAGAAATGTCTCTCTCCATACAAAGATTCAACTCGTTCAAGCCATGGTATTTTCAATAATGTCATATGGATGAGAAAGTTGTACAGTGAAAAAGTTAGACGGGAAGAAAAATGATGCCTTTGAATTATGGTGCTGGTGATGAATTCTGTGTATACTATGGACTACTCGAAGAACAAACCAGTCAGTACTAGAGGAGATAAACTTAAGCTTTCTTTAGAAGTTCAGATGACAAGACTTTGACTTTCATACTTTTGACACATCATGAGAAGAGAGAGATCATTAGAGAAAGACATCATGCTTGGCAATGTAGAAGGTCAACGAAAAAGAGGAAGGCCAGCAATGAGATGGATCGATACAATAACGGCAGCTATGGGTGCCACTCTGTCAACAATGAGTCACCTGACTGAAGACCGAACCCAGTTTAGGACAACTATCCAGAGGATTGCCATGAGTTGACACAGACTCGATGATACTTAACAACAACATAATAGCCATTCACATGTGTAAGCGACCTACACATATAAATGATACTATTTCTAAAATGACCTCCTAAATGTGCATTCAGCAACAGCAAGCACACTTGCATATTTATTCCTACTTAGGCACACACTTAGATTGGCTGTGTAATTTTGCATTTTGCAATCCCCAAACATCAGCCAGCTCCACTACTGGGAATAGTCGCTTTATACACATTCTGCATATCAGATTGCGTATTAAATGTAAGCCTTTCTAAATTGCCCTTATTCCAGATGAGGTAGCAACAATGATTTGTACAGAGACATTACCCTGTCCTTTATTCTTCTGACGTTATACCTTGACATTCTGCTAGTTCTTGCCATTGTCTTGCTGCACTGTTTCATAGACTATAGATTCTCAGATAGGACCATTTCTAGATCCCTTTCTTTTATGCAGCACGTCAGTTCTTCAATGGCCATCAAGTATTGCTCTCTTGGATTTTGTGCCTTAAATATATGCCTCTGTTAAGACAAAGATTAAAAATGTTGCATTTATTTATTTAGACAGATTTGTATACCATCTTATCCTTCAATCACAGTGGTCACAACACAATTGGAGGGATACATTTAACAGGAGGGGATATGACTCACTTATGTAAATACTGTGCTTGTAGGTCTAAATGGGAGTGGGCAGGTAGGGCCAGGTGATGTAGATAGCTGTAGGGTCAATTGGGTGGTATCTAGTGGTGGCCACCTAAAGTGGTTGCTTATAGGCCTCGGTAAAGAGAAGAGTCTTGCGTGCCTTGTGGAAGTCTTTGGTGTCATTTAGGGTCCTTAAGTCCATAGGGAGGGAGTTCCATAGTGCAGGTGCCAGTAGCGAGGGATCTCTCTTAGATGTCATTTGCTTAGTCTTGTGAAAGCCTGCGGGTGTGGTGATCCTGTTGCCATTGTTGGTTCTTCTAGGTCTATTGTTGACATCCCTGGTTATTATTTCCTGGAATGCATTTGCTGAACGGTGGTGGAAGATTTTGAAGATGTTCAGGATTGTTTTGAATTTTGCCCTTGCAATTATTGGTAGCCAGTGTAGCTGTTGCAGGTATGCCAGAATTCTGTTTATGAACATGTTCTATAACCAAGGTAACCCACACCTGAGGGGCCCCTCCCCCATTTCCCCAACATTCCTTTTCTCTCCCCCCTCCCCCCCTTTCCAACTGCATGCCTTCACAAACTCAACAACACAAGAATATTTGGGAAAACACTGGTTGCAGCTTTATTTAAATCTGATAATAAGACACTAAACAACCTGAGTCAAAGCAATACATGTTAAGACATTTAGCATCAAACCTCCTCCCACCCATACCATATTACTAGCAAGGTGGAACCATATCCTCCCACTGCTGTAGTCCCCAGCAGCATTCCGCCACCTCACCGCCAGCCTCATCATATTACTAGCATAGGCTAGTATCCTCAAGGTGAAGACTCCTGAGACTGGAGATTCACCTGCCCCTCCCAAATTCCGAGCTGTGATCACCTGATTCCGGTCCAATGGCATATGTCCGAAAAGACTCATGAGAACCAGATTGCTTTGGGTAACCACAGTCTCCCAACCAGCTGCAACAAATAGCCAAAAAATACAACCTCACGTGAACCTACCAAACAAGGGTGGGTTGGGCAAAAGAATTACTCTTTGCTACTCCGCCGCATCACCATGCCATGGAGAAAGGAGGAGGAGCTGGCTCTGCAGGTAAATATTTTGACTCCAGACCATCTTCTCCCCCACGTCACTTGCTCATGCCCAATGAAATCCCACACTAATGAGAAGGGACTTCAAACCAAAATCACCTTCCCAGATAACCCCCAGCTGCCCCCTTTTACGTATACCCTTAACTGCCATCTGCCCTAACCTCCCTACTCTTCCCATTCCTTCTAATACTTAGCCCCTCCTTCACTACCTATAGTTTCACAGCCCTTGCCTGCCCAGCCACCCATAACTTCAGGAAGGGGGTAAGAGGCCCCCAAGCCAGGCACCTGGTTACCTACGGCTGCGGGACCCCAGCCCCGTGGCCTGAAGCAATTCTCATCTGCAATTTCCCATTGTTGCAGCTGTTGCAACAAAATGCACTCAGTAGAAGTGAAATGTGCCATGTAATGAAAGCATCATTGTGGCCTCAAAAGTTAATTTATGACAATTCTTATCTTGGTCTAATGAAAAATATGACAGCCTACAAAGAATCAGACAAGCCATAGGCAAAATTCATATCTCGCATCTCTTTCTGAAGGCAAAGAAATGGTTCGAGGAACCAAAGTGATTTGCATCCTTGGAGATCCTGAGAAATGTTTAAAGGTGTCCTTTCTTTTTACTATAATGAGAAGGGCATTCGTTCATGTGACAGTTGTAACTTATCATAAACTGCAACAATGACAATACTTATAATTGACTCAGCAGCTATGTACTGATTAAAGGTATTGCTAAGAACTTAAGGAAAAATCCATCAATCAATCAGGATATCTAAGCAACAGGAGAAACACTCTCAAATGTCACCTACACCAATCAGAGCCACAAACATGATACCAGCATCCAAAGAAAGAAGGTAAAAATAAGGGTGAAAGGGTATATTCATTCTGTGTTCAGCCATGTATATGTTGCAAGAATATAATGATATCACGATATCATTTGTTTTCAATTTTTTCCTACTTAGATGCATTTTTTGTAAAATCATATTTATGCTTGCTTAAAATATCACAGGCCTGCATTTATTCTAATATACTATCATTTGAAAAAAAAATAGTTATATGGGTCTACCCTGATATGTGTTCAAGGCTGCCGGGTCCCGGGGCCGCCAGTAACCGGGTTCCCGGGGCCCGGCCTCGGCCTTCGCATTGTGTTGCGGTGGGGGGGGGGGGGGTGAGGGAGCACTCGGTGGAATCGCTCCACGTCAGAAGCGTGGAGCTATTTCATTGGCGCGGGTAAAGGGGGCGGAGCCTAGGGCCGGCGAGGAGCCGCATGGAGTGTTCTCTTGCGCCGCGGCTCCTTGCACTGCTGTTGGTTCTTCTATCCCAGTGCAGGTGTTGGTGAGGGGAGCTTGCATGACCGGGAGCGCTGACGTAAGCCAGGAGGCGCTGTTGTGGATGCCGGAATTGACCAGTCCTGCGACGGATGCGCCTGAGTCGAGGGAGTGAATCTATGACACTGCTGCGGATGGTGAGTGTGTAAGAGGGGAGGGTGAGTGTGCGGAGAGGGAGGGTCACCGGGGCGGAGGTGTGGTGTCTGACGGAGAGGTGCTTACGGTCAGCCACAAGGCCAAGGCAAAGAGAAAACATGGGCATCAATGTCGTCGTGGCTCATCATCCTCGTCCTCCTCGTCTTCAGAGAGTTTTTCTGTGGGTTCAGCAGCAGCAGGGGGTAAGGGAGATAGGGCTGCGCCTTCAGTGGTCCGGTGTGCGGAATTGTGGGAGGGTATCCCGCGTAAACTGCGGTGACGGACCTGGAAGCGTAGGTACCTGTATATTTTCCGGCTCCTGGAGGGGAGAAAGCGCACAGGTGACAGTAGGAAGAAGCACAAAGAGGATGAAAAGGCAGGAAGGGTGCGGAAGGTGTCCCGCAATACATTGAATTGGACTCGGGCCTTTTAAAGATTAGCGAGTGTATGTGGGCATCATGACCCAAGTTAGTATGGTGCGTTGTTGGCCTATGCGGATGCTTTTTTGGCAGCGTCGCAGGTGCACGAGGGTTGGGCATGGCTCAACAATGATGAAGATTTCCGCGATATGATGGAAGAGAATACGCAGTTGTCGTGGGGGATAAAAGATATTAATTTGTGGCTGACGCAAATGTCCACCAGGAAAGGTAATGCGGGTGGAGCAGGAGGTTTGGTTAGGACGGCGGGGCAAACGCCGGCGACAGGCCTTCGGTCCTTTCGTGTGACAGGCGGGGTACCGGCATCACCAAAAAGTGGTCTGGGGGGGACCTCTGCTGGCAATTTAATACCTGGGAGTAACACTCGACAAGGACCTCAACCTCCAATCCCACATTGCAAAAACCACAAAGAGCGCATAAATCAAAATGAGGACAGTCAGAAGACTCAAACCCATTCTCGCTCATGAGCACTTCCAAACAGTCTGTCAAGTCATCATCACCCCCACTCTAGACTATTGCAATCATATCTACCAGGGTCTACCAATTAAAATCCTGAGACCACTACAGCTAGCATAAAACACAGCCACACGACTCATAACAGACAGTACAAATTACGACCACATCACTCCCATACTGTACCACCTACACTGGCTCCCAATCAGCTCTCGAGTACGCTACAAAGTTCTCATAAACATATTCAAAATAATACACAACCTCTCAGCTGACAGCATACAACCACTCATAAAAACCGACGACAGCAAAAGACCAAGAAGAAAAGGAACCACAGACACCATCAGAACCCCAAAGGAATTTACTAAAACAAACCAGGCCACTTCAAGAAGGGCATGCTCCCTGGCAGCACCCGCTATATGGAACTCCCTCCCAGACCACATAAGATCAACCAGCGATCTCAAGGAGTTCCGAAAGCTGCTTAAAACTGCTCTATTTACAGAACATTTCAAGGACGTCACATAAATGACTCCAATTCAAGCCAATACCAGATCATGACACCATGCTTGTATATATGTATATATTGCTCACTATGTATATAGCTCACCGATAAAATCCAACACACTGCACCACACATCACACAGCACAAATCCTCCACTGCATGCTACAGACCACACAATAACTTTGATTGTTTGATGTGCCAAACCGCTTTGATTTAATGATAAAGTGGTATACTAAATCCGTCTAAATAAAATAAATAAATAAATCTTGCTGTCCCTTCCCGGACTGTAAGTTCCGGCATGCCTGTTCACTTTGCGGAGCAGGACACCCCACAATGAAGTGCAGTCGGAAAGGAGTGGCAGGGGCTGTGGTCTGGGGCAAATGAGGAGGGAGTTTGGAGTTAGCGCCTACCCCTATCAAAATTGAGGCATTACGACCTTTGTTGGTGCGTTTTGGGGAGAGCAGGCAAGGCAAGGAGTGGAGGATGTTATGGTTGGGTTTTTCCAGGGGATTTTGCATACCGTTTAAGGGTAAAGTGTCTGATGTGGTTTCCAAAAATTCCAGCTCGGTGCGCCTCCTGGGGGAGGTGGTCCGGGCAAAGATCGCGGCCGAATGTGCTTTGGGCAGAGTGGCAGGCCCCTTTGTCAAACCGCCATTTTCGCTTTTTGTGGTGTCACCGTTGGGGGTAATACCTAAAAAAGAGCAGGGGCGTTTTCGGTTGATACACAATTTGTCAATGCCGCCGGGGGAATCGGTTAATGATCATATTCCTCAGGAGTTGTTCTCAGTGCGGTATGCATCGTTTGATGCTGCAGTTGAGCTGGTACAGCAGTGTGGACAAGGTGCTCTTATGGCTAAGGTGGATATCGAATCGGCATTTTGGCTTTTGCTGGTTCACCCGTCGGCATTCCCGTTGCTGGGATTTGAGTTTGAATCACAGTTCTATTTCGATAAGTATCTGCCTATGGGTTGCGCGACATCCTGTCCTTATTTTGAGGCTTTTAGTTCCTTCTTGCATTGGGTCATGGTGCAGCGGGTGGGGTGCCAATCTATTGTTCATTATCTGGATGATTTTTTGTTCGTCGGGCCAGCGCAAGTCGCGACGTGCGCGACATTACTGAGATCCTTTCAGAACATGGCCAGTGAATTCAGCATTCCGTTAGCAAGCGAAAAGATGGTCGGGCCAGTGACATGTCTTTCCTTTTTGGGAATTGAGATAGACTCGGCGGAATCGGTGGTCCGCCTGCCGATTGATAAGGTAGAGCGGCTTAAGGAATTGGTGGTGGCTGTGGGGTCTGCTTCGAAAGTAACGCTCAAGGAAATGCAGTCGCTAGTGGGTCACTTTAACTTTGCATGTCAAGTTATCCCAATGGGGAGGCCATTTGCACGGCAGCTGTCGCTGTCAATGGCAGGGGTACACTGTGCGTATCATTGTATTAGAATATCGTCAGGTATGCGGGAGGACCTGCGGGTTTGGGATGTGTTCTTGTCGGATTTTAGCGGATCCTCGATGGTGCAATTCCCTGAATTGTCGAATGTTGACTTGCAGTTAATTTCGGATGCAGCAGGAGGTTCCGGTTTTGGCATATACTGTCAAGGTTTGTGGTGTGCCGAGGCATGGCCGCCCGCCTGGAGAGAGGCGGGGTTGACGCGCAATGTAGCATTGCTGGAGTTGTTTCCCATCATGGTGGCCTTTTGGGTGTGGCCTGAGAGGTTACGCAATAGGAGGGTTGTGTTTTGGTGTGACAATGTAGCGGTAGTATAGGTTATTAGTAGGCACTCGCCCAGGTGTCCGCGGGTGGCGGCGCTGATGAGAGTATTTGTGTTGGCTTGTCTGAGTCTCAATGTCACAGCCTGGGCGTGCCATGTGCCCGGTTCGCAAAATGCAATCGTTGATGCTTTGTCCCGTTTTCAGTGGTCGCAGTTCTGGGTGTTGGCCCCGGAGGCGGAGGAAGCCGCATCAGCGATATTGGAGCACCTTTGGCAGATTGGGACCCTGGAGTGATGGCATTGTTGCGGTCTTCAGTAGCTTAACATACGTGGTCATCGTACCTGCGCGGCTATGCCAAGGTGCGGGACTTTCTGTGGGGAAAGGGCTGGAAAGGGGGGAGAGTCGGTGACCAGTTTCTGGGTTTGTTCATAGCTCGGGCAAAAGATGAAGGCTGGTCGAGGTCGTTGGTTATGGTGGCATTGGTGGGATTTTCCTTTTTCAGCAAGGCAGCAGGTTGGGGTAATCCCAGGGGGTCATTTGTGGTGAAGCAGACGTTAGTGGGGTGGGTGAAAGAATTTCCCAAGCTGCAGGATTGGAGGCTTCCTGTATCTTGCTCATATGGATATGGGAGGTGTTTCCAGGGGTGGCGGATTCGGAGTTTGAAACGGTGTTGTTTCGTGTCCTGTTCGTCACGGTGTTTTTCGGGGCTTTTCGGGTCAGTGAGTTAGTGCCTCGGTCAAAAAAGCAAGGGGCAGAGATCACGTGATGTGGTAAGCCCAGGTGGACGCTGATCGCCTGGGCTCCGGACCTCTAACCCCTGTACCGATATTTTAGAGCCGTTTGCTGGGGGCGAAAGGAGTAAAAAATAGCTTCCCGAAGTGAGGAGATCGGGGGAGGTCAATTTTCCACCGTGATTGACAGCGGAGCCAATGGCATCGACGGTGAAATCGAGCCGCCGGGAGAAGGAACAGGTGGTAGGCCCGCAAAAGATGGTGGATCCGCCCTCGCCGAGTGTACCTTCCATAACCTCGGCTTCTGTTGAGGAGATCTCAGCGGCGGTATCCGGGGCTTTATCGGTGCAGTTCGATGCCCTTCATGGCAAGATGGACATTTTGCAGAGCTCCGTAGATGGCCTGGGCACGCGGATGCAGGCTGCGGAGGATAGAATCTCGCATGCTGAGGAGGAGGTCCACACTTTAACACAGGAGCTGGGGAGGGTGCAGGCCTTGCTCCAGGCGCACAAAGCCAAAATTGATGACATGGAGAACCGTTCCAGACGGAACAATTTGAGATTTCTGGGGGTTGCTGAGCGGATAGCGGACAAGGATCTAAAAGCCTTTGTGGAAGCCCTCTCAGTGTCTTTGTTGAGTGACGCGGAGGAGAGGAGACTGATACAACTTGAGCGAGTTCACCGGGTCGGAGCTCGGCCGGTGGAGGGTCGTCGGCCCCGGATAGTCCTCGCTAAATGCCTGCAATACCCACAAAAGGAGGCTGTCCTGGGCGCTGCCAGAAAAGCAGGTGCGGTTGAACATGACGGAATGAGAATACGGATCGCACAAGACTATTCTATTGCCTTGAGCCAGCGCCGGAAGGCTTACGCGCCCCTGTGTCAGATATTAATCGAGGCCAAGATTCGATTCTCCATGCAATACCCGGCGCGACTGCATATTGTGCACAATGAAGTGCACAAGGTTTTTGAATCAGCGAGTGCAGCGGGCCCCTATATTAACAAGCTGCGGAGCGGAAACGAAGGACCTGGGCCGGAGTGATGAGGTGGGTCTGCTCCGCAGTGTGGTGGAGCCTTGTTCTATCCTCTGGTTGATGGGGGCCCCCGGACTAAGCTGAGTTCTGTTGCGGGGGGGCCTCGGTGGACTGCAGATGGGATATCCTCCTACCCTCTGAAGAGCTTCGGACATGGTGGGGGAGCGGGGGGGGATGGGTTATGTTTTTTGTTGGGCCCTCCTTTGCCGTTCTCTGCCTCCCGCGCAGGACCGGAGCATCTTTCCCAGGGCGTCGGATGGGGGGCCTGCTCCCCACGGTATGCTCGGTCCGCAGGAGCGACACCACAGCGGCTGTTTAATGTGGTTGCTGTGTGTGCGCTGGTGATGCCGCTCCTGCTATCCTGGTGGCGGGCTGCACAGGGGATGAGAACTGGGGCCTGCCCTGCTTGGGCCCCCCCTTTTTTTTTTTTTTTTTTCCTGTCCTGCCGAGTTTCGTTGGCGTGCGGTAAGGCACGAAGAGGACGTCTCCCAGCGGCTGATATTACCTGCGGACGTACAGGACATTGGGAGGGTTGGTAATTGTTGTTGGGGTGGCACAAATTTGTATTATGTTGTGGAGGATATGTGCTGGTGGTAATAGTTTGTTGGGGGGGAGGGGTTGGGGGGGAGAGTAAGGTAGGCATGAAGCGGTGGATGAATGCGGGAGGAGGGAGGTGGGGGCATGCAAGGTGGGGAGTAGTGTGCAGGTGGGCAGCGGGGTTGGGGGTGAGTGGGCGGTGGAATAAATGAGTAATGTATGCCTGTAACGGAGAGAGGGGGAGGGGGTCTGGAGCACATCAAGCGTGATCCCTGTACGAGGGAGTGTTGGAGCGACAGAGAAGGATGGGGGTTTGGAGGGAGGGAGGGTGGGTGGGGGGAGGGGGAGAGGAGGCAGGGGGAGAGGGAGGGGGGGAGGGTTGGGTGGCGGAAGGGGGAGGGGGGCATGGGGAGGGGGATCCAGAACACACAGGGGAACTCTTGTTTGCTTTTCAGAATAGCAGCTGGGAGCGCTCCATTGATTGGTGGGGGGACTTCAGGCTGGGGAGGTTCCGCCCTATTTTCACTTCATGTTGGACAAATACAACTTGTTCTATATAATCCACCTTGAGGGTTGTTTCTTGGAATGTGTGTGGTGTAGGCAACCCCATTAAGAGATATAAAGTGTTGCAGGCTTTGGCCCGGATGAAATGTGATGTTGCCATGCTACAGGAGACCCACCAGACGGCCGAAGAGCACGCTAAGTTGCGGAAGATGTGGGTGGGGCAGAGTTGGGGTGCCCCGGCTAAAGGGAAAAAGGGTGGAGTGGTCATTCTGATTCGTACCCAGGTTCGTTTTGAGTTGGAAAAGCAGTACGTAGACCCAGAGGGTAGGTATATCCTGCTATATTGCTGTCTCGAGGGCCGGCCTATTGTGCTGGGCAACCTGTATGGACCTAACGTGTTGGATCGGGAGTTCTATGCCCGATTAGCTTCCCGGGTGGAGCAGTTACCGGATGTCCCATTGATTATGGCTGGAGATTTGAATGGGGTGCTGGATATAGAGCTTGACACTTGTGGAGGTGGGGGTGAAAGAGCGCGAGCCCCGACCACTAAGGTGCTGCGGGGGCTATGTCATCGTTTGGGGATGGTGGACCCTTGGCGGCTATTACATCCGCTAGAAAAAGATTTTACACACCAGTCGAGAGCCCATGGCTCTAGTGCTCGTATCGACTATGTGTTGGTCTCTGAAAGGCTCTTCGCGCGGGTAGGTGACGCACAAATAGGCCCCTTGGCGGTGTCAGATCATGCTCCGGTCTGGGTAGATCTTTCCTGGGGGGGGTTCGGTCGCTTCACCGCATGTTTGGCGATTTCCAATGGGGCTATGTTATGACGCTAATTTCCGGGATCATCTTGCACAGTGTTGGCAGGACTTTATGGCCCATCATGAGCAGCATAAAGACGAACCGGAGTTGCTTTGGGAAACGGCAAAAGTAGTGCTACGGGGAAATGTCATCGAATATACCGCCCGAAAGCGTAAATTGCTGGCGGCGCAAATTGTTCAATTGGAGCGGAAGGTTGTGCGAGCCCGGCAGCGCTGTGCGGGGGACTCTAGCAGGGCCCATAAGCGCAGCCTTTGGGAATTGCAAACTTCTCTCAACGAGCTGCTCCACCAGAGGGTGAAGAAATCTCACATGTATTACCGATATCAAATATACCGCTTTTGAGATAGACCTGGGAAACTCTTGGCACGATGTCTGCAGGGCAGCCGGGGGGCTCGGTTGATTGCCGCGCTCCGGGATGAGCGGGGCTGCTTGCAGAAGGAGAACTCGGCCATAGCACGTACATTTTGTTCCTTTTTTCAGCAGCTATATGCAAGGAGGGAGGGGTCTCTTACCGAAATGCAGAATTACTTACGGGGAATACAGTTGCCCACAGTGACGGCTGACCAACGGGCGTACTTGGACGCCCCGGTCATGGTGGAAGAAGTTGGTGGCATTATTCAAAGAGCTGCTTGCTGTAAAGCGCCTGGCCCTGATGGTTTTGGGGCAGAGTTTTACAAGATGCTGAGGGATTCTGTGCCCCCCGCGTTGGTGGCGATGTATCATCATAGAGTGGCACAGGGGACTTTCGATTGGGGCACCAATCACGCGTTTGTCACTTTAATACCCACGCCAGGTAAAGATCCCACTCAGGCGTCGTCTTAAAGGCCTATCTCTCTGTTGAATTTTGACCTAAAAATACTGGCTAAAGTCTTGGCGAACAGACTTGCCTCTGTTTTAGGTGATCTGGTACACGATTCTCAGGTGGGCTTTGTTAGGGGGAGATATGCTGTGCGGAATTTGCGGAAAATCTTGGCTTCACTTGAGTGGGTACGTGAAAAGGATTTACCATCGCTCTTGGTTAGCTTTGACGCTGAGAAAGCGTTTGACCAGGTGCATTGGGATTATCTGAAGTATCTTTTACCGTGTTATGGCCTGGGAGTTTCCTTTCGTAAGATGGTGGATTTGCTCTATACGGACCCTACGGCGGGAATTCTCTGCAACGGGGTGATCTCGGAGAGCTTTCGACTGGAGAGGGGTACACGCCAGGGATGCCCACTCTCCCCTTTGCTTTTTGTGTTGACCCTCGACCCGCTTATATGGAGAATAGCGGAGTCCTCAGGTATTTATGGAGTACGTATTGGGTTACATGAGTTTAAAGTGGCTGCTTTTGCCGCCGATATGTTGGTCCACCTTACGCGGCCCCAGATCTCGCTGCCCCGGTTATTGGAAGAGTTCTCCTTTTATGGCAAATTTGCAGGCTTACGTCTTAACCTGGACAAGTCGGAGGCTTTGGATGTGGGTGGGCAGTTGCAAGGGGGCTGGCAGGGGAGTTTTCGCTTCGTTGGGCTGCAGAGTCCTTTGTGTACTTAGGTATCTTGCTGACTGGGACGCCTTCTCTGCTTTATAAAGTCAATTTTGAGTGAGTTCTTTCTAGGCTCCGAGCGCAGTTACAGGCATGGGCACCCCTTCCGTTGTCCCTATTGGGCAGAGTTGCCGCTCTGGGGATGGTGGTTCTCCCCAGAGTGCTGTATTGGCTGCAAACTTTGCCGGTGTGGTTATTGAGACGTGACTTGCGGCGTCTGGAGCGGGAAATTTGTGTATTTCTTTGGAAGGGCGCCAGAGCATGTATACCATTGGCTAGGATGAGAGGGGGATGGCGCTCGGGGGGTGTAGGGGTTCCAGATATTTGGAAATATGCGCTGGCCTGTCAGGCCCGCCATCTCGCTGACTGGTTGGGGGATACTGAGGTTTATACACCCCGAGCCTTTGAGGAGGCTTTTGTGGCCCCGCACACTCTCGATGCGGTATTGCATTTGAAAAACTTAGCTTTGCCGGCATGCTTGACAGGCAGTGTCTTGATCCGGGCGCCACGGCATACGTGGCAACAGATCAATAAATATTGGGGACGCAATCCTGAGGTTTCCAGCTGGCTGCCTCTAAGGGGCAATGCTTCTTTCACCCCGGGCTCTGATTCAGTTTCTTTTTGGCGTTGGGAACAGTCGGGGATAAAGCGTATTGGACATGTGGTGGATCCGGACGACAGATGTAAGGCACTGGGTGTGCTATGTAGGGAGTATGGCTTGGATTTGGGGAAGTCGGTTTTCGCATATGCACAACTGTCTCACTATGTTGGGTCGCTGTCAGGGCGCGATTTGCATGCGGAGCGCTCCGTACAGATTCTTGAATTTTTTGCCCTGGGGCGGAGTCTCCCCCGACTACAGCTCTGTTAAAAAGGCGGTTGGATTCCCTTGATTCGCCTATTGATTATTCGATGGTGGAGCATTCTTGGGCGAGAGAATTGGGTCGAGAGATGCCCCCCGGCTCTGTCCGGGAGGCGTTGGGGCGGATTGCGCAACTGGTCGAGGGGGCCCGATGGCGGGAGATTCAGTTTAAATGCATTATTCGAGCCTACTTCTCTCCGCGGCGAGCGCTGAGAAGTTGTATCGCAACTTCGGGGGGGTGTCCCAAATGTTCCTGTTCTTTAGCGGACCTGGGTCATATGTGGTGGGGTTGCCCCCTTGTTCGCCGATACTGGTTACGCATTGGGGAGTACCTTGGTGGTCTGTTGCAGCAGCGGGTCTGCTGGACGGGACCGCTGGTGGTCCTGGATCAGCTGGGACCACTTCACCCTAAGGGACGCTGGGAGAGAATATTAGTGCGGAAGGCCTGTCTGGTGGGTAAGGCCCCGATCCTTCACCGGTGGAGGGAACCTACGGCCCCATATTTTGCGAATGGCGCAATAGCCTGCCTCACTTTATGCTTATGGAAAGGAGGAGTGCGCAGCGGCACCCCTGGAGATGGGCCACCTTTTTGCTAGTTTGGATGCCCTATATTCAGGGGCTGGGGCCTAAATCCCGCAGTGAAGTGCTCAAGGTGGGGTAGTAGTGGGTGGGGCGGAGTTGTTGCTCCTTGGCATGGGACTCCTGTGTGTTCTGGTTCCTGGGGGGGGATTGGGGGGGATTTGGGTAATTTGGGATAGATATGTGCTGTTTAGACCTGTTGTTGTTATACTCCTCGGGCGGTGGACAAGACACAGCCCTGCCCGGGAGGTGCTTTCGTATAATATTGACTGTTAGTGTGTACCAATGGACACTGTTTGGATGTTTGTTGTTGTTGGTTTATGTGAAATTAATAAATAGATTTGGAAAAAAAAAAAAAGCAAGGGGCATTAAGGGGTTTGGATGTGCAGCATGTCATCCTGAAGGCGTCGCAGGTGCAGATTTTTCTCAAGCAATCCAAGACTGACCAGCAGGGGACAGGCACGTGGGTGTCACTTAAAGTGATTCCGGTATGGTATTCTTGCCCAGTGAAAAATTTGTTTTCATACTTGTGCCAGCGGCCAAAAGTGGCAGGAAATTTTTCATGCCATGTGGATGGTAAGCCTGTCACGCAGTTTCAATTCACTGCGGTTTTGCGCATGGCCTTATGGCAGTTGGGTTGTGATGAGACACAGTTTGCATCGCATTCCTTCAGGATTGGGGCGGCAATGAGTGCGGCGGCAGCCGGGCTGGAAGGAGAGGTGATTCAGAGGATTGGTAGGTGGCGGTCTGGGGCATATGCGGGTTATGTCCAACTGGAAGGTGTGTGAAGGTAATCCCGGGGGAGAGATGGGGGGGTGTGGGGGGCAACGGGGGAGGGCGGGGGGCATTAATGATGTTCTTCATGTTGCAGGGTCGCAGATGGGTCGCAACCCATGGAGCGGTGTGGCAGGAGGCGAAAATGGCGAATGGTGGCTCACAGGACACTCCTCTATGTGTGGGCAGAGCGGAGGGCAGCATGGCGCCCTTTAGGAGTGCACTTGGGCCTGGCAACTCGTAACATTCGGCTGATCTGGATGGGAGAACGAGGCATGCGATGGTGGCAGCTGCTCCCATGGGTGTGACGTCAAGCGGACCGTCGACAGCGACCTGAGGGGATGTTGCTGCATTTGGGCGACAACGATCTCTCGAACTGGACGTGCAGACAGCTCATTCGGGCAGTGCAGCGGGACATTAGCTTGCTGCGTGAGGAGTGGCCAGGGATGGTGATTGTGTGGTCGGACATTATCCCTCGGCCGGCCTGCCAGTCTCAACAGCGATGGTCTAGGGGCCTGGAAAAGGTCAACCGGCAGATCGGGCGTTGGGTCCAGCAGACTGGTGGCTGGCAGGTGCAGCATCCCAGGGTGGAAGTGAAGCGTGCGGGGCTGTACCGTAAGTATGGGGTTCACCTTTCTCCAGTGGGACAGGATTCATTATTAAATGACTGGCAGGAGGCACTTGAGGAGTGTGTTGGTCGCAGCTTTATGGGTGGAGGGGGGCGGTGCGAGGATAGGTAAACTACCTCGCGTCAGTGGCGGGGTAGAGAGCTAGTGCTCACCAAGGCAGTGGGGCTTAAACTGTTTGAGGCACATTGTGGGGGAGCGAAGGGCTCCCCGGAGTGGGGCGAGATATCCCGGTTGGGGGTCTCGGCCCGGTATAGGGGTGTGGGGACGGCCTTTGCTACTAACATAGCGAGGCAGGCGGCGGACTTTAGGGGAGGATGATGCTCTGCCTTGCTAATAATATGGCTGGTGGGGGCATTGTCTGGAGATGGGGGGGGGGGTGTTATGTTATGAGGTTGGAAATGTTAGGCCCGTGTTGGGGCTGGTTGTTATATGTGATAATAAAGCTGCGACCAAAAGTTATACCAGATAAAAGGTGTGCGGGTCTTTTGTTATGCTGAATTGGGGGAAAAGGAGAGGTTGCAGAAGAAGTGGGGGTGGGGGGTGAGGAGGCGAGGGGGAGCCTCCGGGATATCCCGGTTACTGCAATATATCAGTTTACTTTTAAGCAGCAGTGATGTGAATATATTAGAGGGCCTTAAAAATTTAGTGGACACAAATCAATTTAATACAGACTTCATCCCTGGTTATTATGGTATTACTTTTTCCCTTTTTCTGATTTTTATTTAATAAAGTTTGTAGGCATCTTTTTATGTTATGCTCACCCTATGTGCTATTACAAGTGTTTGCTTGTAAATGCTTGTAAAATTCTTGAAAATGAAAAGTTACAATAATCAAACTAGCACACATTAACTGAGGAATTAATACAGCTACAATCAATTTTTTGGGAATTAAAATGTTTTAGTGCATATTAGAAATATATTAAACCAAATAAGTGAAATGAACTTAAAAACAAAACACACCTGTAAATTGAAAAATAGTTCTGAAAATTCCAAAAATGAATCAAACTATTGGGACATACACATCTGTTTTAAGCAGTAGAATCTCAGCTCTAATAGAAATATGTGAATTGCATTTTTAAATTTAAGGGGCTTGTTTACAAAGCCACGGTAGCGGCTTCCGCCCGATATCGGAGCCGCGGTCCCATTGAATTCCTATTGGCTTAGCAGTACTTAAATAAGGAAAGAAAAAATCCAGAATATAGCAGAAACAAAGGAACAGCACTAAAGTGCTTGAACTGCCCTTTCAATATCTGCAATCTTATAGCTTATATGCAAATGAAAAAGTTACGGATAAAATGAACTAAACCTGCATTAATGCTACTCTTGGATAAATTTGGATGTCTGCACACTCAGTTTAATGCAAACAGTCTTCATGTCTGAATATTCTTCTTATAAGAACATGTGGGGTTTTATTTTGTTTTTTGGAACAGCTGCCAGTCTGCTAAAATCAATGAATTCATTAAAATCACTGTTAAACAGGATACAATATCTGTTATTCTCATCATGTACAATCAGTTTCAAGATTTCTTTACCTAGTTTATTTGGTTTTCCATTTTATCATATTTATTTATAAAAAAAAACCAAAACACAACATTTATAGCCCACACTACCTACTATCCTAGGTGAGGCAAAATAAAAACATACATAAAACACGTCACAAATACATGACACAGTAGATCAATGCACAAAATACAATTTTAAACATTCCTACAATGAGAAATACTGCCCATACTCATCCACTAAAAATAATAATATTCAGAATCACTCATTAAAAGCCAAAGTAAAAAGTGAGCTTTCAGTTTCTTCCTAAACATAAATAAAGAGTAAGCATTCTTCATTCAAAAGAAAAAGAATTCCATAGTCAAGGGGCAGCTCTGGTGTCTCATTTTGCTGAAATGTGGAGGGCCACCCAACATTGCTAGTTGTAGATGTCACCAATGTCTTTCCCTGTCCTCTCTGCCCAAGGCAAGCATTCCACTACCCTGAATTATCACCTTTCTAGCCTCTTTCATTCTACATTATCAAACAAGCAATTAGAACACCAATTAAAGTGGCAATGTAAGCCACAACTTCATTGTTGTCTTAAACAAATTAGTAGTTATTTAGCTTGTAGTTAAGTCCAAATTTTCTTCCTTTTTTAAAACTGCAGACTACTGTTCTGCTGTCTGTCTTGAACAGCTTGTAAGCCCTATCGAGCAGGGATGTCTTTATGTTTGTGTACAGTGCTGTGTATGCTTTGTAGCTCTAAAGAAATGATTAGTAATAATAGTAGTTGTAATAGTTGGGACAGGAGGAAATGGGGGAGGGGAGGAGGCAGGTATCATATTGTAAGTCCTCATCTGTCCTGCAATGCTAGGCCCAATCATTATTACAACCTGACAGACTGCGCATGGTGGGCACTCTTTCACTAGTTAGAGATTCACTGATCATAACTCTGGGTAAAAGGAGTTCAGTGTTTTCTCTTAAATAAAGTAAAATAAAAGTACTTATTTAATTTAATTATTTAACGATCCTTCTGGCAGCATTCAGGGCGGGTAACAAAAAACATATACAATCGAAGTATAATAATGAAGAGACAATAAAAACAAAAGATAAAAATAAATCAAATAAAACATGACTAGTCAACCCCAATTGAAACTACTTCAAATTTCTTATAAAACCTATTGTTTTAATGTCACTCATCTAAACGGCATTAGATCATCAATGATGTATAATGGAATTTTATTCCACCATGAAGGGACTGAATAAGAACATATAGAGACCCCTGCTCTTGCAAGCTGTAGCTTATTCCCACCAGTGAGAGCCAGCAAATGCTCCCCCGCTCTTGGCTATCTGCACATAGAACTCGCAGCTTTCAGAAATAGACATTTACATGTTCATGCTTATGTTTATTGGATTTTATATACCACCTTTCTATACACACGTGCGATTTTGCACAATCATGGTTCTGGTACTTCCCACACCACAAAATAAAAACAAGATTCTGCAGAGTATGCCTATTTTTTCCTACTGAAAAAAGAGACAAGGAGGAGGAGTTCTGTTTGATGCTAATGCAGGGAGACTAAATGAGAGCAAGTGGACCCTAAGACTGCCATACTACTTACTCCTCCCTTATTTGGATGCTGTTTTCCTGCGACGTTAAAAACAGGTAAGAAAGGGGAGTAGGAAAGCAACTTGGAAGCACCATGCTATGGGTGCCATCGCAGCAAAAGACCAGGAATTTATAATTGCTGGTTGTCCCATGTAATTTAAACATACTCAAGCATTAGATAATTATCGCGTGGCTGTAGAAGAGAGGAAACCAATTTTATACCAAGAGGATTTGCTTTTCTTTAAATTAGCGCTACATATGCCTTGTAGCACTATACAAATGATAAGAAGTAGTGATAGTAAATAAACCTAGGGACCTGTTTTCAATTGGCAAATTTAGAGCCAGTTTAATCAGATAGCAGTGAATTAGTTGCCCTGGAAGTCTTTGCACATTTGCTAAAAACGTAGGGGCATGTTTACTAAGCTGGGCTAATTTTTAAATGCAATCAAGTTAATGCTGATTCCTGGCAACCCAGTAGCCCCTGGGTTTTCTTGGCAAGGTATGACCAGAAGTAGATTTTTCTTCTGAGGCAATGAAGGGTAAAGTGACTTGCTCAAGGTCACAAGGAGTGCCAATGGGAGTTGAACATTGATCTCTTGGGTACTCTGCTGTTGCTCTAACCACTAGGCTCTAGGCTACTCTTCCACTCCAATGGGACCTACCGGTAGTTACAAATAGAGCATGCTAACCATTAGCCCAGCTTAGTAAACATGCCCCTAAATCACAGGAACTGAGTTATAATGTATAAATATGAAAAATGATGGTATAGGATGTGCCTATGGTCTGAATCAAATTTAAGGTGTTTGGGTTTGAGGAAATGGAACAGATGTTTATGTCAATAAATATTACCACCTCCCCAATGGACTTTTGTCCAACCAGCTAAATAAAGATTTTAAGACTAGATGTTGTAAGCACACTGCAGAAGATTGTCATTCTTTCTCTGGCCATTGCCTTTATACTATACCATCTATTCTTAAGGGAAATTTAGATGGCTCAGTACCAAGTTCATATTATCTAGTGTTTGTCTTGCATTTTTAGCAAACGTTGTGGAGTGAGTAGTCTTGCTCCAGCTTCACAACTTTATTACCTTTAACTTTCCATTAGATATCTAACAACATGTTTTCATGAGGACTGTGAAGTTGGAGACGGCTTTAATTCAATAAATCATCATATCCTCTTAGACAAGGGGTTCTTAACCCAGTCCTCGGGACATACCTAGCCATTCAGGTTTTCAGGATGATCATAATGAATATGCATGATAGTTATTTGCATACAGTGGAGGCAATGCATGCAAATCTGTCATGCATATTCATTGTGGTTATCCTGAAAACCTGACCCCCTAGGTGCATCCTGAGGACTGGGTTGAGAACTCCTGTCTTAGGCAGATTGGCGAGGTTAGGCATTGGTGCTTGTTTTATCCTGGTTTCAGTCCTATTTAATTGGCAGGAAGCAACAGGTCAGGGAATTGTGTATCTAACTGCTTTCCTGTAGAAAAGACAGTTCCTCCGGGTTCAGTCTTTACAACTTTATTATTTAATATTTATCTTCAACTGTTTTGCAATGTTATTAAATGTTATAATGCAATATATTTTTTGGGGGGGAATAAGGGGTCTTACTCAGAAGTTAGCATTGATGAATTATTGTTAGTTGGAGTCAGCAGGTTTTTTTAAATTTTATTTGTTTTTTGTATATTTATGAAAAATTGCCCTTGTCTGAGTTTTTGTTAAGATGAGTGAGTGATGGCCTATTGGCCATTTTCTTTATGATTACCATTAATTATAAGTTCCTGAGTGCCACCCCATGGGTCTCGTTGTGTGCCTCGCATTGAGACTGGGCTTCTCCCCTGTTGCATCTATTACATCGGCTCCTGGTTCGGGAGCACTGTCAGTTTAAACTCCTGACTGTCATTTTTCGTGTGCTTCTTGAGAGCCATCCAGATTACTTGGTGGAGCTCTGGTGTTGGTACGAGCCTTTGTGTGCACTGCGGTCATCTCAGGCCATTTGTTGTAGGTCCCTAGCATAGAGGAGATTCGATTGGTGCGCAGTCGGGGAAGTGTGTTCTGGATCACCGGGGCAGAGCTATGGAATTCGCTGCCTCTGGCGTCCCGGGCCAGCTTCTAGCCTGTCAAAGTTTCATAAGTTGCTGAAGACTATCTTGTTGCCTGATGGTTGTGGATGAGGTGGTTTGGCCACATAGGATATGCGGGGAGGTGCAGGGTAGTGCTCTGCTCTCTCTAATTGGAGTCTCTGGGTGCTGTCTGTGCCCATGGATTGGGGGTTGCTTTGTATGCTCTGTTGTTTGTATATGCTATGATTATGTTTTGTACACCCTACTGATTGACCTCAGCCAGAAAGAGGTTAATTGCTAATAAATGAAATTAAATGAAATTTTGGAAGCTGCTTTGATTTTATGCAGGAAGCAATATATAAGTTTAGATAAATAAATAAATAAATACATATGCCCCATGTATCCTCTAATGCCTATAGGCAGCTGGACAGCCAGCTACTCCCTTCAAACTTGCGACCTAGCGAAAGGATCCCCTTCTGAAATTGCAGCGAGCAGTCAGCCTAGGGGAAATCACCCACTATTATATATTGACTGGCACTAAATAATGACACAGCTACACATATGCAGTCACTGCATAGACCTTTGGTCAGCAGGGCAGCTACACCTAGGCAGATGTCCCTGCCTATTAGTACATCATTCTAGGTATGAACATATTCCAACAGTAGCCTATGCTACATGAAGCTTTCTAACTTTTTTCTATTTTATACTTTATATCAAAAGGGCATGTTTACTAAAACATGTTACCTGGTACTGTGTGGTGCCCGGGGAGAATGGGGGCATTCCTTCCATTGTGGAGCTAGTACAGACGTTTCGAGCCTGCACTACCTGCGCTCAGCACAGGTAGCATGGGTGCAACACACACCACTCAATGAGTGGCATTAATTGCACCCATGACAGATTTACCACAGTGACACATGCTAACTGTAGGGGGACAAATGCCTCCCCCCATACATCAACTGTACAAGGCACTGGGAGACATGACTAATGTTGTGCCAGCATTCTCCAAATCGTGCCACGAGGCCGCCATCCTTACTCAGTCCAGGATCTATGCAAGCTGTAAGAGTGCTGATACATCTGCAGGCTGGCTGCTTGGTATGATGACACATGGATCCCCCCCTTCCATGCCCACACCGGCCTGACCAGGGGAGCACTGTTACAATGCAGACAGTGGGAAAGCAGACGGGGTTGCTCCATAGACAGCAGATGTATACAAACCAACATAAGTCAAGAAAGAGCGTGGACATTGTATGGGACAGGTGTAGCCACATGTAGGGAGCTGCTGTGAGAAATGCCAGCACCCAGATGTGTGGGAACCAGATGCCATAGCCAGAAAGCCACTGTCATTAGAAGAGCATAGGTTTATCGCTCAGCAACATAATGCATCCTTAGGGGAACTGCAAAGCTAGTTTAGCTTGTTGTCAGGTGGGTAAGGGTCCATACTTTGCATTTTAAGGAGTGTTTTTAGAGATGACCAATGCAAGGCAGTGTAATACTGCCAAATAATGTGTGATGTAAGGTATGTCATGACAAACAGGCTAATATTTACTTGATCTTATAAGACAGAGTGCATTGAGATTACTTTGCTGTGTTCTGAGCATGACACAGACTAGTATATATAGTCTAGTTTGCATCAGTATTTATGTCTAATTTGCATCAGCAAAACACTGTCAGCAAGAACAGCAGCTTAGGAGATGTACATTTTAACCGAGGAGGCATGGCTATCATGGAGACAGGCACGATCAGAAACGTGCAACTTTTCAGAATATGGTGAGCGCAGAGATGTCCAAAACAATTTCAGCATTTAACCGTGTCCTGTAGTATTAGCAGGTGGATGTGTTTCTATACTTCACCCTATGGCCTGTGCCTGCACCTGTGCACCGGTCTCACGTTAGATACAAGCACAAGCCGACTGAACAGCATGTTAGCCATGCCGTGCCGGACACATTTACAAGGCGATTCCAGAACCACAGGCACATCTATACCCGCAGCTACAGAATTCACCCCCGGTTGTGCCCATGCCCGATTTAAACGTTTCCGCCGGAGCTAGCCGACACATATGGAATCTGCCTCTAAGCGCACTTTAGTAAATATGCCTCTAAGAGTCGAAAAAATAACTTTAAACAATGTCTCATGGTCAAAGTGTGAAATCGTTTTTAACAGGTACAGTGCACACACTATTTGTTACCATTTTCATTATCAAGAATTCGATATTCTTATTTGTCAAATGCACAGTGATATGTATGGGGCATAGACAAGCACTTGCTTTGTAGTTAACATGGGGGTCACTACAGCAGATGATGAAGAGCAATTAGTTACACCTTCAGAGCTGCAGCTAACTATATTCCACATGAATAGACCATGAACTTGATAATCAGCAGCAGCAACTAGCACTGCTAACGCAGTTAACTGTTGCCACTGAAGACTAAGCCTGGATATTTAATGCTGGAACTATATCCGTCCACCGGCATTGAATATCTGAGGTAGCTGCAGACGCCAGAAGCTAACTAGACAGTGGCGATATTCAGCCACCGCCTAGTTAGCTTCCATAGATAACGTTAGGCCAGCATTTGCCATGCCTGAATTCACCCATGGGTGACTAACCGGGCAGCTGCTCAATATCACTGCTGCCGGTTAGCGATGGATGTCGCCTCTGCTCTGCCCTGCAATGCCCACAACACACCCAAACGCTAACCACATAGCATCAGGGCATGCGACGGCGGCACCCGCGCATATTCAGTGGCCCTAACCATGCAAATGCTGCTGAATATCCCACTAACCGGCATTTACATGGTTTGCAAGTCTGCAAACCATGCAAATGTCTTTGAATATCGGGCCTCATGTTGTTAACAAGTGCTAGCAAGTATTTTTCCATGTTAAAAGTCCTGTGAACACCCCAATAGTTAAAACAGAGGTTTGGAAGTTAGGGTGCAATTTTAAAGGAGTTCTTTAGATTTACATATGAAGGACTTGGTAAATCAAGGAATTTAGGAATATATGTGCATAGGCAGGCACTTACATGTGCAATGATACCATTACTATTTTGTAAGTACATGGGCACATCCAATCACGTGTGATTTCACTATGGGAAGAGTGTGGGTGGACAGTAAGATGACATGGGTAAATGATAAAATCCTATACTTTATGCGTGTTCCTTAAAAATTTGGGTGTGGGAACTTACAGTACCCTAGGACTGGTGTCAGTGACCATGCATTTTTGGCCATTTATGCTAGTATTTTATAAAGTCAAGTACGGATAATCCATAATGTTCTGATCATACATTGATAGTACATCATTAAAATGATGTTGTATTTGAAATCCATTTAAATAATATGTCTGAACCATATAACCTTTAAGGCATTTCAAAGCCATTCCTAGGTCTTGTAATGATTTGCTCAAAAATGCTCAAATGTAATGAAGGTTCATTACACAGCTCAACCCGCTGCTGGAACCAGTACTGGAAAGAATCTATTTATAGCAGCGTGGGTAAAGGTCAACTGGTTGTGGCTTTCAGACAAGCTGCATCATCTGCATATTCCTGTAAACAGCACGATGATCATAAAATATGCCAATGTAAGTTCAGCTGTATTTGCATTTTCACTTTCAGTGATTACCATTTGATACAGAATAAAAGCTATTATTGCATTTATTTAGGAAGCAGGAATTTACTGTTGTATAGCCTAATATATCTCTGGTAGATATTTTAAAGGAAGATTAGGGACACTAGTGTCCAGCTAACATCACAATTGTCATGACAACAGAATGCAGCAGGTTAGTAAAGCAACAAACTAGGTATTAATCTAGTTATTGAATGCATAGGCATATTTTTCTTATTTATTTAACAGGTTTTTATATACCGCCTTTGAGCCAAGGCGGTTTACACAGAACAACAATATACAAACTCACATGAGTTGTGTTACATTAAACATGGGAATGTAAACTTGGAGTTAAATATGAGGGATTTACCGGAATCTACAGTGGGTGAATGTGTTATGATGTGTACCATTAAATGATATCATTGGGACCAAAATGTGCAATGAGGAGGTGAGTTTTTAGAAGTTTCTTAAGATCTTGTGTAAACTGTGCAGATCTGATGACTTCAGGAAGTGAGTTGGAAACAGGATACTGGGCTTGATGGACCTTGGTCTGACCCAGTATGGCATATCTTATGTTCTTATGAGTTCCAAATTGTTGGACATATAAGGTGAAGGCTCTATTGTTTGCTGTGTACATTTAGTTTTGAAGGGGGGGATGATAAGGAGACTCCAGTTTGCTGATCCTCTGGGCCTTACTGTAGATGTTCTTGTGGTAAGGTTCTCGAGATAGGAAGCTGAAAGATTGGGGATGATTTTATAGATAGTAGTTGCGATCTTGTGTTTTATCCTTTGAGCAATTGGTAACCAGTGAAGGCTCCTGAGGGTTGGGGTGATATGTTGGCATCTAGATGTGCCCATTAGGATTCTGGCCTCAGTGCTTTGCACTAACTGGAGTGGATAAAGTGCTTGTTTCAGCAGGCCCTGGTAGAGTATGTTGCCATAATCGAGGTACGGTGTGATGGTGGCCTGGAAAACTGATCTGTAGTCGTTGTATTGGAGCATAGGTCGTAGGTGCTGGAGAGATTTGAGTTTCAGGTATGCAGTACTGGCTGACTTCTTGATATGAGAGAGCATATTCAGATTGCTGTCCAGGATTATACAAGGTATTTGACTTCACTTTTTATTGTGATCTCTGCATATTGGAGTATGAGTTTCTCTGTCAGAATGAAAGATAGGTTTTCGTATGACTAGTAATGCTTCAGTCTTCTTGTTATTCACTACTTAGATCTGCCAAGTGGTTTGTAATGTCTGTGAAGCAGTTGGATATGTCTGGGAGGTCTGGGGAAGTAGTGTGGAAGGGCATGTAGAATATGATGTTGTCAGCATAAATATGAAAGTGCATGTTCCACTGTCTTAGCTGGTTGCAAACAGGCTATAAGTAAATGTTAAATAGAAGGGCCAATAGGGCTGATCTCTGTGGAATGCCTTGCCTTAGGCTGAATTGCTTGAATTTGAGGGGTCCAACTTTTACTTTTGGCATTCTATCAGTGAGGTAGGATATAAACCAGTCTAATGTGCTCTTGTGGAGGCCAATGTTACTGAGTCTGGCCAGCAGGGTTGGTGTGATACAGAGTCAAAAGCAGCACTGATGTCCAGGAATATCATAATGAATCCTTGATGAGGCTTAGCCAAACCTCTGATTAGTGTTTCAAAGAGAGTGGAGAATAGAGTGTCTACTCCATGCTGTGGGCGGAAGCCGTGTTGATGGGGGTCCAGAGAGGGCATGAATGAGTTGGTGTTGGAGTTGGTGTTCTACTGTCTTCTTGATTATTTTGGATAGGAATGGGATGCTGGTGACTGGTCGATAAGAGCTGGGGTCAGTTGGATCCGAAGATGATTTCTTCAAGATGAGCCATATTGAGGCCTGTTTCAGGATGGGGGTAGGTATCAGAGTAAGGGAGGATTGGACTATCTTAAGTATAATCAGTGTGAACTCGGTATGAAGGGATTTTATCCATGAGACTGGGCATGGATCCAGTGGGGAGGTTATGGTATTGATGCTGCGGATGTGTCGGTGAGTTCTCTTTGTTTAATTAGTCTAAAGAAGTACCAGATGTGATCTTGGGATTGGTTATCTTTTATGAGTAGTAGTGCTTTGGACAGGGGAGGCGGAGTTGAGGAGTGTCTGTTGTAGAAGAAATCAGCCATGGTCTGTGGGTCTAGTTGATCTTTTGAGTTTGTGGAGTATGTTGATGTAGGATCGCTGGTGAGGGAGGAAACAATGGAGAATAATTCTCTGGGATAGTTGAAAGCTTTCATAAGGATATTGGAGTAATATTCCTTTCAGCAATTGTTGATGAGATTGTTGTATTTGAGTTGCTTGGCAATGAATTGTTGCTTGTGTTCATTTCCATCTTTTCTCTATCAGTCTGAGCTCTCATCTAATAGTAGTGAGATTGGGTGAGTACCAAGGCAGGTGTGGAGAGTTAGGGAGAGTCATCATAGGGCATCATGGAGTGAACATGGCTGCTTTGTTAATTACTGTGTTCCAGGAGTGGATGAGATTGTCCAAATTGTCAATGTCCGATTCAGTAAGCAGGGATACATTGTCAAGAAAGGAGTGCATGTTGAATGCTTTAAATCTGCATATTTGTTGCTGTTGCTGGGGGAGATGTGGCATTTGAATAGTGGCCGGTAGTATGAGTGAGATCATTGCAAGGGAACTGGGTCAATCTGGGTGTTAAGGTTGGTTGTGGGCAGACTTAAGTGCATATACGAGGTCTAGGACTGCACCTTTAGTGTGTGTGGGTGCATTGATGATCTATTTGTGTTGAGAGGCTTCCATGGCATTCATGAAGGCACTTGCTTGCTTCTTGGATGTTGATGGGAGGTTGAGGTCACCCAGTAGGAAGAAAAGTTTGTTAGATGATGTATGTGAGCTGGCTTCCTCCAGTAGGTCAGATAAATCATCAGTATTGGAGGTGGGTGTGTGATATGTCAAGCAGATGGTGTAGTTGTGATTGGAGATAGTGAGGAATTCTAATGTAAGTGGAGATTGTGAGTTAATCATGGTAAAATTTAGGTACTCCTTTGCTAATATTATTACCCCTCCTCCTCTTCTGGAGCAGTTGAAAAGCTTGTAGTGTGGGGGGGGGGGCAGCATCTGATTGAGGAGTACGTTATCAGTGTTTGAGATCCAGCTTTCTGTGATGCACATAAGGTTGGTATTGGTGAATTGAATGTAGTCTATTATTGTTTGAGGCTTGTTGTGGATTGAGCAGGCATTTATGAGAGAACATTTGATTGGGTAGTGAAGGCGCTTCTGGCCTGATGTCTGGTTTCTGAAGCTAAGTGGTGTTGATTTGTAGCAGTCTGTGTGTTAGTTTTCTGTGCTGCACTTTGAGGCATGATTGGGTATAGTGGCTTTGGTCTGTAGAGAATTGGAATACTGGTGCTATGTGTAGCTATCACTTGTGAGGTCATTAGCAGGAAAGTCAGAATCAATAACATCACAATGTAGGGTAGGAGATTTTATGGCATCATGTTGAACTAGGCAGATGTTGGCTTACCAGGGAGGATTTGGTTGTAGATGTTCCTGTGTTCTTCTGGTGTTTGGTTAGCTTGGGGTGTTTAGGGTGCTGGGCGTAGGCTGGTGTGCTGCTCTGGGTACTGATTGGTTTCAGTGATGTGATGTGGGAGACCTCTGTGTCCCGGTCCCATCAGCTGGGGCCGATTGGGACTTTATCTGCCCTTGAGGCACCTTGAGCACACTGGAAAGTTGGATGTGCTGCTCGGGGTCCTGATGTAGGATGTTGTGGCATAGTCTGGAGCCGTCTGTCTGGTTAGCTTCTATTGAGAGTGAGTTCATGCAGAATTATACTTTCAAGGGGTAGAAAAGTTGCTATGTGTCTGGGCCAGAGTACTGGGGTTGGTTGTGCCAGGATTGCAGTGTCTGCTGCTGCTTTTTGTCCTCTCCTGGGATCCTCGCATAACAGCCACACCAAAGGACCTCTGGCAAAGCCCTCAGGCATGGGCCCACCAGGCACAGGAGCGCCTTCAGCATAGAACTTTTGAATTTGTCCTCTTCGGCCTGATTGACCTTGGCGTCGGAGAGCAGGGAGGATTTGTGCTTACACACTCCCTTGTGCTGAAGCTGATCGGGGGTGGGGGGGGGACGCTGATTATATGCAAAAACCAGGGACATCCAAATAAGGGTTTGTATGTGCTCCAGGGATGATTATCTGCCGAAAACATATAAAAGCGTATTCCAAGCGTATTCCTGCGGACGTTTATCTTGCTAACACAGGGATCTCAGAACGTGTCTGGGAGGGGTGAAACAAGGCCATGGTTTACTGTGGAGACATATAAAGCATATTCAGGA
The DNA here is from genome assembly GCA_033557465.1 of Ichthyophis bannanicus. Classification (NCBI taxonomy): domain Eukaryota; kingdom Metazoa; phylum Chordata; class Amphibia; order Gymnophiona; family Ichthyophiidae; genus Ichthyophis; species Ichthyophis bannanicus. Next base: position 175,855,617 of record CM066036.1, on the reverse strand, counting down.
AAGTCCCGTGTATGTTTTGGGAGGTCCCCATAGACCAGATGGGCATATTGTTAGCAGTGTGATAGGATAGCCATACATCCACTGTGCCAGACACTGGAAGACATGACTGATGTTGTGCCAACATTCCACAGATTGTTCCATGAGGCCTACATCCTTACCCAGTCCAGGATCTATGAGAGCTGCAAGAGTGGTGATATATCTGGAGGCTGGCTATTTGGTATAATGGCACAGGGATTGCTCCTTCCATGCCCACATAGGCCTGACCAGGGGAGCACTGCCACAGTGCAGACTGTAGGAAGGCAGACAGGGTTGCTCCACAGATAGCAGATGTATACAGATCAACATAAGCTAGGACAGAGAGTGGACATTGTAAGGGACAGGTGGAGCCACAACTGCTGTGTGAAATGCCAATACCCAGATATGTGGGAACCAGATCCATAGCCAGACAGCCATAGTCATTTGAACATTGTTATGACACTCAGCAATGCAATACATCTTTTGGTGAATTGGAAAGTTGGATGAGTTTTTTGTGGGGTTGGTAAGGGTCCATACTTAACATTGTAAAGTCTGTTTTTAGAGATGATCAATGAAAGAAGAACTAAGGATTTCTTCTACTGCCATGAATGTTTTGATGCAAAGTATGTTATGACAAACACATCACTTTCTACTCGCTGATGTTATATCTTTGAGTGCACTGAGATAACTTTTCACTGCTCTGGGCATGCAACAGATTAATATATCTAGTCTAGTTTGCATCAAAACTTATGTATCATCAGTAGTCATGTGTAGTTTGCATCAGCACAACACCGTCAGTGAGAGAAGCAGCTTAGGAGATGCATGTTTTACAGAGGAGGCGTGGCCATTTGAGACATCCATAGGTATATGGTAGAGTTGGGCAGGATCGGAAATATCCATCTTTTCAGAATACGGTGAGTGCAGGGACGTCCAAGCCATTTGCTGCTGGGTATATCCATGTCTCATTATAACAGTGTGGCCTATGTTTCTCCATTGTGGTTTGCTCGGGCCATGCCAGAAACGCCTATATCCCTGATTCTGGAGCCGCAGGCGCGTCTATAACTGTGGCTGCGTAATTAGGGTGAAATTGGCCCATTTTTGATTTGGACGTGTCTGCGGGCCAGATGTGCATATTATGGAATTGGCCTCTAGATGGACTAGGTGGCTCCCTAGGGTGGCAGGCAAATCTGGGATGCTTATCTGAAATGAGGGGGGGGGGGGATCTAACAAGGTGGCAGCAATAGTGCAGACACTGCAGATGAAGATAACAGCTAAAGGCCATGGTGAGCATGTTCATGGACCCACTGTGGTGAGAGATAAACCACAGAGGTTAATGAAAAGGTTAAGAGGATTAACTACAATTAAATAGGCTTCTGCAGATGAAAAGGAGATAATGTACCCACCTTTGTGCTATATATATTTAAATCAAGAGGGCACACAAAGAGAATCTGACAGAAATGAAGAAGGAATAGTGCCACAAATAAAACCCTGCAAAAAACAACTGGCTAATGGCTAAATATCACTGCTGCCCAGTTAGCTTCCAGGTTCTTTGGCCAACCCGGATAATCAATGTCTGTGGCCGGATATGTCCCCGGCATTGAATATTCAGGTCTATGGTCCGGCACAGGTGGCGAGCCGTGGTAGGTGTGCTAGCCACCAACACTGAATATCAGGCCTTAAATTCTCCTTTGGCTGAATATATTCACCGATATCATAGGAATTGCGACAGTTGAAGACTATCTTTCAATTTGGTAGGGTAAAAAACTATCATACCGTAAAAACATATTTCTATCAGTACTTTTAAAAAAATCCATCTTCAAAAATAATAATAATAATAATTCATGATAAAACTATTTAAAGTTGTTAAAACCCAAGAGGATTGTGGAAAATTGCAAGAGGATCTTGATAAATTGGAAGACTGGGCATCAAAATGGCAGATGAAATTTAATGTGGACAAGTGCAAGGTTATGCACTTAGGGAAGAACAACCCAAACTATGGTTACACGATGCAAGGTTCCACATTAGGAACTACCACCCAGGAAAAAGATTTAGGCGTCATTGTGGATACCATGTTAAAACCCTCGGCCCAGTGTGCAGCAGCGGCCAAGAGAGCAAATAGAATGCTAGGTATGATAAGGAAAGGAATGGAAAATAAAACAAAAGATATTATAATGCCTCTATATCGTTCCATGGTGAGACCGCACCTTGAATATTGTGTGCAATTCTGGTCGCCGTATCTTAAAAAGGATATAGCGATTTTAGAAAAGGTTCAGAGAAGAGCCACCAAAATGGTAAAGGGAATGGAAGGATACTCCTATGAAGAAAGGCTAAAAAGGTTAGGGCTCTTTAACCTGGAAAAGAGACGGCTGAGGGGAGATATGATAGAAGTCTATAATTAATGAACGGAGTGGAACGGGTAAACATAGATCAATTGTTTACCTTATCAGAATATAGAAAGACTAGGGGACATGCAATGAAGCTACAGGGTAAACTATTTAAGACTAATAAAAGAAAATATTTTTTCACTCAACGTGTAATCAAACTCTGGAATTTGTTACCGGAGGATGTAGTAAAGGGTGTTAGTGTAGCTGGGTTTAAAAAAGGTTTGGACAAGTTCCTGGAGGAAAGGTCCATAAACCATTATTAAGAAGTGACCGAAGATATCAATGCTTGACCCAGTACAAGCATTGTGGAACTTGTGTCTCTTGGGGAAACTGCTAGGTACATATGACCTAGATTGGCCACTGTTGGAAACAGAATACTGGGCTTGATGGACCTTGGTCTGACCCAGTATGGCATATCTTATGTTCTTATGTAAAAACTTAAAAGATACAATAACCCAGAGAACACCCTCTTTTACCAACCATCGAAAAGAAAAGGGGAAGGTGAATAAAATGGCCCTAATTAAGGAATTCACATAGAAAAAAAAAACAACCCTCAAAATGCAGATAGTAATATCAGCTGTACTTGGCCTTGAGTGAAAAAGGAAGGAACAAATGCAAAAAGAAGGGAAGAGAAAGGGTAATAATAAAAACGAATAAGTAAAAAAAGGGGGAAATCAAGAAAATAAGAAAGAGAATGCAACACACCCTTAGGATGCACTCATCTTCTTCAAAACGTTATTAATGGGTTGCCACGTCCTTAAACCAGACACTCTCTGGCAATCTCCACCAAATACAATTCCATGTTGGAAACAAAGTATGCCACCAACCATGGAAATTTAATAAAGAGATTTTTCCAATGGGACAAAATCAATTGAAGCACTGAAGACAAACAAATATCTAGTAAGTCCTTGTGGTAGTAATTTAACTCTTCAGAAAGCCCTGTAGATTGAGAGATTACTATCTTTAACATCAACTCACTCTGAATCATTAACATGGCCTGTATTCGGTCCCACATCTGTTTCCAATACTCTTGCAAGACCTCACATTCAAATAACATATATGGCAAATTTCCAATCTCTCGCTCACAATGCTAGCATACATTAGACTGGAGCAATCCAGCCTTCCACACTTTCCATGGGGTCCAATTAGCACTGTGCATCAAAAAAACAAAAACATAAATTGTCTCAAACTGGCCAAAAAAGTAACCAGATGCAACCACAACCAACCCCACATCTTTAAGCTCTACTGCATGTAATTGAATATGGGCAGGAAAAGAATGGTCTCCTAACCATTTATAAACCCCAGAAGCAATGTGAACCTCTTCAGCTAAAGACTTAAAGTGAATCATATCTGGGTATTCCACCACTTCAGTCCAGGAGTCAGCTTGATAGGCCAAACAGTGCTGTAATTGAACCCATTTAAAAAAACTGAGATTGCAGGATAGCGTAAATCCTACTCTATCTGCCAAAACTCTGTAAGAGATAGGGGACCTTCTGAACCCAATAAATGTCCCACCCTCCATAATCCCTTCTCCTGCCAAGCAGACCATGTAATGAGTTTATTATTAATTTTATTAGCAGGATTATACCAAATAGGGGAGTATTTACTATCCCTCTATTAAGAAAACTTACATCAAAAAAGTCAGGGCTGAGTGCGTAGCAAATATTGGAGAAACAGATTGCAAGTCCTTCAGCATTTTAATCCTGGCAGCAACACCAAAGGAATAGGAGCCATCCATTCTCGCTCCATATGAAACAAATTAGGAGGAAAAAAACATATTGGTGAGACCAAGCACTCAAAGCAAACCATAATGTAAGAAAAAAAGCTTTGTGATAAAGAACAAAATCAAGGATTCCCACACCCCCTTCCCTTTTTCAGCCTTCAGAACCTTCAGAACATAAGAACATAAGATATGCCATACTGGTTCAGACCAAGGTCCATCGAGCCCAGTATCCTGTTTCCAACAGTGGCCAATCTAGGTCATACGTACCTAGCAGGCCAACACGCAGCTTCTGTCACTTCCAGAGGAATTGCAGCAATTGTCTTTCAATCTGCTTATAAAAGGACTTTGGACATTAATCCAGTAACATACTCAAAATATAATTTATCTGTGGCAATAACATCATTTTTGTAGCCTCCTTTCTAACCCACCACGTTAAAAAGCGCAGAGATCATTTATTAGTGGCATCCAAAATTAAAGAATGGATTCTTGACATATTGATAAGCATTGATTGTTCAATATCCCTATGAAACATAGCACCTAAATATTTAAGGCCCAAAGGAGCCCATTGAATGTCGATATCAAGGCAATCTTGTTGAGGGCAATTGTCATTCATTGGCATAGCCTTGGATTTATCCCAATTGATACGATATCCTGAAAACAAAGAAAAGCTTTGTACCACACGCAATAATTCAACCACAGACTCTGCCAGATCCATGAGAAACAGAAGAATGTCATCAGCATAGGCTGCTAACTTACACTCATCATGCAGATACCAGAGATCTGATTATTATTCCGGATAGCAATAAGGAGAGGTTCTAAGGCCAAGTTAAACAACAATGAGGACAAGGAACAATCTGGTCAGGGACCCCTTTCCAAAGGTAATAAAGAAGATAAGGTGCTATTCACCATTAACCTGGAGGAAAGGAGATCAATAAAAACTTTTACCATATTGATAAAACCATCACTAAAACCAAACCAACTTAAAACCCTTAGCGATAGCTCCACTCAATGCGGTCAAACACTTTTTCAGCATCTAAGGGATAAGGCTGTTTCCCCATTATCTTGGGTATTCATAAAATCAATAAGATCATGAAAGATAAGAACGTTATCAAAGATATAATGACTCTTCATGAATCCAACCTGATCGGAGACAATTAGGATGGACAAAACCTTTTGCAATCTTAAAGCTAATGTTTTGGCCAGTATTTTCTAATCAACATTGAGTAAAGATATCGGACAGTAATTTGATACTAATGACGGATCATGGTCTGGTTTGGGTAGTAAAGTAACCAGCACCTCAGTAAGGGCTCTTCCAGAAACTGCAAGACCTAACTGAGAGCGAAAAGCCTCTAAGAGATGTGGGAACAAATCTGCCTTAAAGGCCTTATAGAATTCTATATAGTATAACCATCAGGGATGGGGCTTTACCATTAGAAAGGGATTTTAATGCTAGTTCCAGTTCATTTATAGTCAGTGGACCATCTAAACATTCTTTTTGTGCATTTGACAATAACAACAACTTGGTTGTTTAATCAAAATGAATGGTCTTTCTTATATGGATGTTTTTTCTTTGTTGTAAACCACTCAGAACCACTATTTAGTATGGGATCGTTGTGGTATATAAAATTGTGTTAGATTTGATTAGATTCGAAGAATGGTTGAAGGCTAGCCAGATACCTTTCTCTAGCAAGGCTAGAATCATGGGCCTCTTTCCACATCCTGCAGCACTTTCTGCCCCTTAGAGTTAAGGAGGCCCAGAAGTTTATGCCTAACATGCCTAACCTTAAGATACTTTGCCAACAAGCACCATGCTTTATTACTTTCTGAATAATAAAGAGTTCTTCCCTCAGAACCAATGAATTCAGCTTGTTGGCTCAAATAACTTATTAAGCTCATACTTTCTTGCCTGTAGACTAAGTAAAATTGGTTGACTAGGAGCCACTATGTCTCTGCTTTAGCCCTCAAATTTCTACTTTAAGATGAGCTAATTTTTTATGCCACAAAACTAATAATTTTATCCCAAAGGGTGACCTTATAAACTTCCCAGACAGTCAAGAGAGAACATTCTGACATTGTATATCTCTGGAAGAAATCAGTTGTAAATTGTTGGAATTTGGTTTTAAAGTCAGAATCACTAAGAACCCCCCTATTAAGTCTCCACACCAAGGGGCACATATCCTTCCCAACTCCAGCAATATCCAAGGAAATTGCTGCATGGTCTGAGATAAGACTAGAATTCATGGTTGCTCTAGAAACCTCAGGAATTCATTCATGAGATACTAAAAATAGTCTGTTCTCGTATATGACTGGTGGGGGGCCAAGTAGAAAATATAGGGCCCAATGTTCTTCTGGGATGGCTATGCACCTCTATGGCACATAGCCATCGCCACCAACCTCTAACCCCGGATATTCAATGCCAGGGTCATATGCAACCCCACAAGCGATTAGCATTGAGGAGGTAGTGGCATTAATTGGGTTAGTTAGTGCCGCTGAATATCCTGTTCAGCGGCATAAGAACATAAGAACATAAGAAATGCCATACTGGGTCAGACCAAGGTCCATCAAGCCCAGTATCCTGTTTCCAACAGTGGCCAATCTAGGTCATAAGTACCTAGCAGTCTCCCCAAAAGTCACAGGTTCCTCAATGCTTGTATTGGGTAAAACAGCAATATCCTGGGTACCTTTTAATAATGGTTTATGGACCTTTCCTCCAGGTACTTGTCCAAACCTTTTTTAAACCCAGCTACACTAACATCCTCCAGTAACAAATTCCAGAGTTTGATTACACATTGAGTGAAAAAATATTTTCTCTTATTAGTCTTAAATATGTTACCCTGTAGCTTCATTGCATGTCCCCTAGTCTTTTTATGGGGAAGGCCACAATGCCAGCGTTTTCCAGCCCCAGCCAGCAGAACAAAAGTTGGTTAGTAGAGGCTGAAGCTGCTGGGGTTCCCGAATAGAGGGGTGTTAAACAGTCCTAGAAGTGGCCTAGTGGTTGGGGCAAGCATTTACACGGTTTACCTTTGAATATTGGGCTCATAATCCTTAATAGTAGGAAAGAATAGGCACCAAGGATCTGACAAGCCCACTACTTTCATCATATTCTGCAGAGCCTTCAGAGTTTTAATCACAGTGGGCCGACAAGTAGAGATTCTATCAAGATCCAAAAGCTGATTAAAGTCCCAACCGATAATCTTAGAAAGAGTCCCAAATTCTATCAGAGTCGCAGCCAGAATTTCTATAAAATTCGGGCAGTCAGTTGTGGGAGCATAAACATTCAAAAATAAACATTTCAGACCTTGAATTTCACAACTGCAAGAGCCCAATGGTCTTCAGTATCTGTAACTGGATGAACCACTTGACATTGTAACTATTTAGCAAACATTATCACCTCTCTTTTTTTGGAAAGAGCAGGAGAAAACACAGCTTGCTCCAACCAAGGGACTGAAAGCTTTTTACACCAATCAAATAATAAATGTGTTTCCTGTAACATTACAACTTGAGCTTGCAAATTTTTCAAGTAGCTAAACATCTTGGTGCATTTAATAGGGTGATTCAATCCATTAACATTCCAGGAAACCACTTCAAACTTAGCCATACACATCCATCACCCCATCTCATCTGATCTACTCACCCCACCCCTCCACATTCCCCTCACCCTCTTCCCCAACCCCAGAAAGCCAAGCTCAGTGCTGTGGATGCCATGAAAACAGAACACAAAGGTTGAGGACAATGGTCCACCCTGAATAATTGAACGATATAAATAATGGGACATCCAAACATCGAAGCAAGAAGCAGCACAAACCCAGTCCTAGTCCCAATTTATCCATGCCCCCTAAGAAAGAATTAAAGAAAGAAAAGGCCCAGGCCCCATAAGTCCCTAAATTAATCTTCAAACAGAAAAACTAGGGACCTGTTTCTTTCCCCAATCAAACTTCAAGCACGCTTGGTTCCTCACACAGTCTACCATTCCTCCCCATACTTCATTCTTTCTTCCTTACCAATTCCCCAAAGCAGCCTTGCACACACACACTTCCTGACCAACAAGCACCCTGAAGCAGTCAACAATAGTATACATACAATCAGGTACACCATAGGCACATATTCAAACAGAAAAATTGAATATTTTCTCCATCCTTAGAGAATCTCAATAAGCTCAGGTCTGACCACTTGGAGTACTGAGTGTAACACAAGTCTTCAGACCCCAAAACCTCCAAGAAGCAGAAACAAAGAAAATATAAAAACACCATGATACACCATGCTGTAAATCACCATAGCGAAGACCACATTTCCACCCAGCATTGCAGTTAGCCAAGCACGTTTGGGTTATTCATTCCATCCTCTGTACATAGTCCAACACAGAATAACTGCCTTCCAAAATGCCCAAACTCCCAGGCACGTCATAGTAAGGAGAAAGGAAAAAATGTTCACCGCATTTTGAACTGTTCAATCAATGCCCGAACATCCTCTGGTTCAATGTAGGTTGAGGTCTGAAAGTTCTGACCAATCCACTGAAGGACATGTTTAACATATCTTTCAAAACAGGAGTGATTCCATGAAGCTGGAAAAGTATGGATGGTTTCATTTTCATAAAAGTTAGAGAAAAGCCAAAGATCAACTGGAATATATGATAAAGCACAAGGAATAAAATCTTGCAATCTACTTGGGCCTTATGGTTGTCATCTGCAGTTATATTCTCTGGAATCAATATTCAAAGGTATTTATCATACTAATTTGGCAGTAAACTGGATAAATTCCTTGGTTTAAAAATCTCTCTGCCCTCCCCCCATCCACCACACCAAGAGACCATTTTCATTTTTGCCTAGCAATTCAATGTTTGGTCAAACTTTATTCATTTAAATGTAGGTTAGAAATAGGAGTGCCAGGAGTAGGCCAAAAATTAATCGGAATGGTGTTAATATATTCAGCATTATCTGAATAAATGTATACAGTTACAGATGAGAACAGATATAGCAAAGATATCCAGAAAAAGAGATTCATATTAATCTGCTAAAAGTACACAAATAGTTCACTATTAAAAATTGCGTAAGGTGAAAGTGTCCACAGATACCGTCACCTCCTTTTTCTGTGGTTCCCTTTATCACCTAGACAATATGCAAAACTATCTGTTAGAGTTACTAACATGCAATACTGTTTTAGAGCATGCTGAAAGCATTAACACACCTTATTAGTAAATAGGTCCCAGTGCATAAAATGGGATTTCCGGTAAAATAACATGCATTAAGAGTCTTAGTGCACACTAATGCGGTATCTCCAGCCAGGGCTGGTGCAAAGGATATGAGGTTCCCTAGACGAACCTCATTCCTCACACCCTCTGTTCCTGTCCCTGCCTCTCTCCAGGGCCTGCAGCGCTTACTAAAACCCGCAGCGCTGTGAGGCTGTTTGTGCTTCTGCCCTTCTGATGCCGGAGGCCGACTTCCTATTTCATGAGGACAGAAGCAGCTCATTAGCAGCCTCCATCACCAGCCAAACAGACCACCCGGTTTAAAACCCAGAGGCCAGTATTTAAAAGCACTTATGTGGTTGTCAGTGGCCGAAGTCCGGTCTGTACCAAGGGATCTGTGAGTTGTGCGGCTACACAGGGCAGAAATATGGAAGGGGAGTTGATGTCATCACTGAGCCTCCAGGAAGCTTAAAAAGAGTGAGTTACTGCAAGTCGCTGGGAGGAGGGGAGGGGCGCTAGGCTCGCTAGCTGCGCAGGATGCATTTCTGGTTCAGTGTGATCCAGGACAAAGTTATACTTTTTTTTAAAGGGTGTGGATTGGAGATGGGGCAAGGGCCGGTGAAAGAGAATTGTTCAGCAGTGAAATTTGGTTGATAAACTTAGAACTGATATGCCCAAGTGGTAACACATATGTGGCAAGTCTTTCAAGGTATAGCTATCCATCCATTTTTAAGCTATATGTGGATTCTGATTGCCAGCAAATACATATATTATACCCCTAAAAATACATATAATTTTAAAGATATATATTATTACAGTATGCTTTTGAGTTTGGTATTGTAAATCACTCAGAACTCATTTTTGAGCCAGGATGATGGGTTATAAATGTGCTAAATAAATAGCTATAAATGTAAACAGAGACTGTATCCCTGAATATTGACCTCATAGTTGTTGTTCTGATAATACTATATCCATATATTAGAAGGTGGCGATAGGAGCCAGTTTCTTATGGAATGGACCTTGTTGGTTCTTTACACTTTCCACAGTAAGGGCTGCCCTCCTATCCACCGGTACTGTGAATTTCACTTTAAATGAGTCGCTGCTACTTTAAGACCAACTACTGAGACTTGAATGTTATGGATGTGGTAACCAGGGCAAATAAACTGTGACAGTTCCATGAAGTATGACTGTGCCGGCTATCGGACACATCTTCATCGATCAAAAGCAATGACACAGCTTTAAGCACAAGGCTTTTTTCCACCTTCATTTATAATTAACCACTTGTCTGTCACATCTCAGTTTTCAGACTATTTGGCTGTGAACGTTTATACTAGTCTTTGAAGGAAAGATATATTTCTAGAGAAAATTGCGACAGAGATGAGAAGCAGTGGCCCGATGGATATAACAGGATGAAAACCAGGGATGACAGAGTTTGTCTTACTGATGTTTCCAGCTCCAGATTTATGCATAGACAACCAGGGCCGTACTGAGTGTGAATCGTGCCCTGTGCGACTTGCACATCGGGCGCGCACCCTCCCCCCCATCCAGTCACTTTCTGGATGGCGGCGGGAGAGAAGAGGTGCGCCAAATGTGCAATTGGAGGAGTGGCCTAGTGGTTGGGGCAAGGTACTTCAGGCCAGAAGGTCGGGGGTTCAAATCCCACTAGAGGACAGCAACCTTGTGCCGGAAGGACTGGGGTTTCTAGTCCCACAGGTGCTCCTTGTGGTCTTGGGCAAGCCACTTAACCCTCCATTGCCCATGTTCCCTGTAAAATAGTTATCACCAAGTTATAATGCCCTGTTCAATGTAATTTCAGTTTGTTCAATGTAAACCGCACTGATGCAGAATAGCGCGGTATATAAGAGAATGTAAGTAAGTAAGTCACCGGTGCGCTAAGCAGATCTTTCCCTCCCTGCTCTGACGCCACGTCAGAGGAGGAAGGGACCAGACCTGCTTAGCCTGCCGCGAGAAGGATTAAGGGGCACATTTCAGCTGTCTGCCATTGCTTGCCACTGCTGAGAGAAGAAAAAGTGGCGGCGGAAGGCAATGGCAGATAGCTGAAATGCGCCCCTTAAGCCTTTGCGCCCTGTGCGGCCGCTCCGCTCGCACAGGGTTAGGTACGGTCCTGTAGACAACATAGGCAACTGTCTAGGGTGCAAAAATGTTGAATGTGCAAGTACTCAGATCAAAAAGGAGTCTTCGCCAACTTATTTAGGGCCATCATTTGGTGTCATTTCAAAGAGGCACCACCATGGTAATCAAGCCCAACACCCCCAAACTCATTTTTCATTCTCCAGACTCTCCAAGCTACAAGGAAGGATCCATGCCCTCACCCTCTGTTCCTGCCTATGGGTGCCAAAATCGTAAAACTGGCCCTGGATGTTCTTGTGACTCCATTGTCTCAGGTAAAATTTAGGGGCCCATAAGTGTGTTAAGCAGTTGATGCGAGATTTTGTGTGTGCTAGTCATTAACATGAGTCTACTACTACTATTCCTCACTGCCTCTACCTCACCCTGTCTCTTCCAACTTCTTTAGAAATCTTCATGCTCTTGATCATTGGCTCTCTCCTCCACTGTCTGATCACCTCTTTCCTCCACTATGTCATCTAAGTCCATTGATGAGGCAGTAGCTTCCTATAACACTGCACTCTCCTCTGCTCTGGATGTTCTTGCTCCGCCCATGCCACGTCATTTGAGGCGTACTGTACCTCAACCCTGACTGCCTTCCACTACCCACTATCTATGTTCCTGCGCCCACTCAGCTGAGCATGCTCAGCACAAATACCACACCCTTGCGTACTTTCTACACTTCAAATTCATGTTTGATTCTTTCCATTCAGCTATAGCACTCGTCAAACAAGACTATTATGTATATTTGACTAACTCTCTTGCCTCTGACCTTTGCTGTCTCTTTATAACTCTCAACTCTCTCCTCAAGGTGCCTCCGCCTCCGACCCCTCTCTCACTTTCTGCCCAAACCCTGGCTAACTACTTCCATGACAAAATCCACAAGATCACACTCCAATTCCCTACAAGGTCAGCTACTTCCTCTTCTCCCCCTCTTCACTCCTAACTTTCCCCACCTACCTCTGCTACCCTTTCTTACTTTTCTATGATCTCTGAGGAGGAAACCACATAGCTTCTTTCCTCCTCCAAACTCACTACCTGCTCCTCTGATCCTATTCGCACTCATCTCCTTAGCTCCATCTCCTCCACTGTTGTCCCTTCCATCTCTCATATTCTCATCCTATCGCTCTCCACTGCAACTTTCCCTGCAGCTTTCAAGCATGCTGTGATCACTCCTCTCCTCAAAAAACCTTCACTAGACCCTACCTATCCTTCTCACTATCGACCCATCTCTCTCCTCCCCTTTCTTTCTAAACTACTTGAAATGTGCAGTTCACCGGCATGGCCTTGGCTTTCTCTCTTCTAAAGCCCTTCTGGATCCTCTACAATCTGGCTTTCATCCTTTACATTCTAACCAAATAGCTCTTGCTAAAGTCTCCAGAGACCTGTTCCTGGCAAAATCCAAGGGCCTTTACTTGATCCTCATCCTTCTTGACCTCTCTGCTGCTTTTGACACTATTGACCACAACCTTCTCCTTGATACTTTGTCTTCACTTGGTTTTAAGTGCTCTGTGCTAGCCTGGTTCTCTTCTTCTCTACCATCGCTCTTTCAGTGTTTGTTCTGATGGATCCTCCTCTACTGCTATCCTGTTCTTAGTTGGTATACCCCAGGGATCTGTCTTGGGTCCACTCCTTTTCTCTCTCTATATCCCGTCTCTTGGTGCACTCATCTCTTTCCATGGCTTTCAGTACCATCTTTACACTGATGACTCCTAGATCTACCTCTCTACACCTAAAATCTCTCCAGCCCTGATCTCTGCCTGCCTTTCTGACATTGTTGCTTGGATGTCTCACTGCCACCTCAAATTGAACATGGCTAAAACTGAGTTGCTTATTTTTCTCCCTAAACCCTCCTTTCCCCTTCCTCCCTTCTCAGTCTCTATGGAGATGCACCTACGCTTGCCATCTTACTGGGAAGACTAGATGTACCATACTGGTCTTTATTTGCCATCATTTACTATGTTACTCCTCAGCTCGCCTGTTTTGGGGTCGTCTGACTCCTCTCTCTCCTTCTCCACACACATCCAACAGACAGCTAAAACCTGCTGTTTCTTTCTCTACAACATCAACAAAATTTGCTCATTCCTCTCTGAACATACTACTAAGACACTTATCCACTCCTTAGTCACCTCCCGTTCAGACTATTGCTGGTCTCCCTCTGAATAATCTGTGTCCCCTTCAATCTGTTCAACACTCTACTGTGTGGCTAATCTTCCACAAGCCTTCTCATGCTCATATTACCCCTCTTCTCAAGTCACTTCATTGGCTCCCTATCCTTTCCCGCGTCCAGTTCAAACTTCTCCTGCTGACCGATAAGTGCATTCACTCTGCAGCTCCTCACTACCTCCCCTCTCTTATCTTTCCCTACACCTCTCGTCAGGAACTCTGTTTTTCTGGCAAATCACTTCTATCTGTGCCCTACCTTTCACTGCCAACTCCAGACTTCGCTCCTTTCACCTTGCTGCTCCTTATGCCATGAACAAACTACCTGAGTCTGTACATCAGGCGCCTTCTCTGACCCTATTCAAATCAAGACTGAAAACACTCCTCTTCGCTGCTGCTTTCGGATCTTGACTCACCTGATCTCCTTTTGTGTTTCCTTACCATTCCCCCTAACTGTATCGCATGTCTACAGCTATTGTGTCTGTCTTGACTAGATTATAAACTCTGATGAGTAGGGACTGTCTTTTATATATGTCTTTTCAGCGCTGCATATGTCTTGTAGTGCTATACAAATGTTCAGTAGTAGTAGTAGTAGTAGCAGTACTTATTTGTATAGCACTACAAGGCATATGCAATGCTGTACAGACACATGTAAAAGACAGTCCCTGCTCATCAGAGTTACAATCTAGTCAAGACAAACAATACAATATCTGAGGGCAAGGATATATATTTTATTTAGGCAGTTTTGTATACCACCTTATCCTTCAATCAAAGTGGTCACAACACAATTGGGGGATACATTTAACATGAGGGGATATGAGACACATATACTAATACTTACAGGGAACATGGGCTATGGAGGGTTAAGTGGCTTGCCCAAGACCACAAGGAGCACCTGTGGGACTAGAAACCCAAGTCCTTCTGGCCCAAGGTTGCTATCCTCTAGTGGGATTTGAACCCCTGACTTTCTAGCCTGAGGTACCTTGCCCAACCACTCCTCCACCTCACTATAGGGGAATGGTAAGGAAACACAAAGGATACTAGGCGGATCAGGACCCAAAGGCAGCCTCGAAGAGGTATATTTTCAGCCTGGATTTGAAAAGGGCCAGAGATGAAGCCTGATGCACAGATTCAAGTAGTTTGTTCCAGGCATAAGGAGCAGTAAGATGAAAGGATCGAAGTCTGGAGCTGGTAGTAGAAGAGAAGGGCACATATAGAAGGGATCTGCCAGAAGAGTGGAGTTCCCAAGGAGGATTGCAGGGAGAGACAAGACATGAAAGATAGGCAGGAGCAGCAGAATGAGTGTACTAATAGGTCAATAGGAGAAGTTTGAACTGGATATGGAAACAAATAGTGAAGCGACTTGAGAAGATGGGTTATATTGCATATTGAGGCTGGCGGAAGATTAGCCATGCTGCTGAGTTTTGAACAGATTGAAGAGGAGGGAGATAATTCAGAGGGAGACCAGCAAGGAGGAGGTCATAATAATCTCGATGGGAAGTGACTAAAGAGTGGACAAGTGTCTTACTAGTCTACATAGAAAAAAAGGACAATTTTGACAATTTTGTAGAGAAAGAAGTGACTGTTATGCAGAGAAAGAAAGAAAGAGTACAGTCCACAGTAAGAGCTACCATGAGATTAGAAGAGCCATGTGGTAAAAATCTCACACCAGGAATGGGGAGGGTTATAGGTAGAAAATGGGTATAACTAACACAGACAGTACATGGTAATTTCTGCATGCTAAACTGTCAAGGTTGCCAATACTGCAGTGCACTTAATACCAGCTCAAGAGGTGGCGTTAAAAGAAGCCATGCTACTGACAGTAGTTAGCATGATTGCAGTTCCCCAAAAAATAGGGAGGAGTGGCCTAGTGGTTGGGTCAAGTTTGGGACTGGGTTTCAAGTCCTATAGGTACTCCTTGTAGCCTTGGGCAAGCAACTTAACCCTCTGTTGCCACAGGTACGCATGTAGATTGTGAGTCCTTCAGGAACAAGGTATATATCCAGTACCTGCTTGTAGTGTGCGTAAACCACTCTGATACCCTTCAGACTGGGCAGTACATCAAGAAATTGCATAAACGTAAACAAACTCCAACACACCTGATCACATCTCCCACTGTGGATCAAAGCTTGACTCCCTCATCAACCCCCCCCCCTCCACCAATCAAACCCTGACATCTCTCACCCCCGATCAAGACCCCCATTAATAACCCCCTCCAATAGGGTCCCCAACATGAACAACCCAACTCACCCTCTACTCTCCCTAGAGCATCACTGGTCACTTCCACGACTCCCAATCATCTCCTATGCACTTACTGGAGATATCTGTGCTGGTATAATAGCAGGGCAGGAAGAATTCCGCTATTCTCCCATCGCATTGCTGCTCAGGTTCAAAGTGGAATCTCAGACTCCTAGGGGTAGTCTTGTGCTGTAAGACTACTACTAGGCATCAGAATCACCATTTTGAACCCAGAAAGCAATAGGACAGGAGGTTAGGGGGATTGCTCCTGTCCTGCCATTATATCACCATGGTTAACTCCAGTAAGTGCTGAGGGGATTAGAAGGGATAGCAGGAGGGTAAGGTGAAGCTCTGGGTGGGTTGGGATGCTGGTATAGGGGGAAGTGTTGTTGTTGATGGGGGGCAATGTTCCCTCTAATTTTGTAGGCTGTGTGCGCATAAAATATCAGCTGTGCAGCTTTTGAAGGAAGGTTAAATGTTTGTGCGCCACATAACGACACTTGGAGTTATGTACTTTAAAATTTGACTACACATCAGAATACAGTATGTACACCACATTGATTGCACTAGAAAAGATTGTAGAACTTGTGAAAACCGTAAATACATAACAGCTTTAAAATTTTAAGACGTCTGTGTTGTTTTCTATCAGAATCAGAACCGTAATTTTTGTGCGCTCTGTTGTAAAGTATGTGCGCTCGCTCGGCGAGGTGTGTGCGCGCGCACACGCGCACAGCTTAGAGGGAACAGTGATGGGGGGCTATGCTATGGGGGGGTTTAATAGTTGGTGGGAGTTGTGATGAGGGTGTCAGGGGTTTGATGGTAGGGTAGGGATGATATTGGGAAGCTGTACTTGGGATCATGGTTTTTCAAATTTGAACAGAGGCTCATTGTTAGTATATTAGCAGATAGCATGGATGTACCCTCCCTTTCTTATTTTATTTATTTATTTATTTATTTATTTACATTCTCTTATATACCGCTCTATTCTGCATCAGTGCGGTTTACATTGAACAAACTGAAATTACATTGAACAGGGCATTATAACTTGGAGATAACTATTTTACAGGGAACATGGGCTATGGAGGGCCAAAACATTTAACATGGGGCCTTGTAGCAAAGACAACCTTCTATAAACCAAACATCATTTATAGGCTAAAACCATATTTCTCCGAGGACAACCTCCATACTGTTGTCCATTCATATAATTACTCATTTGGATTAATGTAACAGCTTATTTGTTGATCTTACAATATACACTACAACAACAACTTTAGGTTATTCAAAATTCAGCAATGCTAATTTTTACTGACTCAAGTAAATATTATGCCTGTTTTATTCAGATTACATTGACTACTGTTGAAATGGTGAGCTGTTCATTATATCTTTGTGCTAGTGCATAAAGCTTTAAGGCATGAGGTCTATAAACTTTACAGGCCTCATCATGACATAAGATCTAAAGACAGATTTATTATATGTACTTTCATACTGATGAGTACATTTCAATAGCCTTTGGGATTGAATGTTTTTCGGTGATTAAGTCAGTTTCAGGTAAAAGCTTAAGGTGAACCTTTTTAAACAGGCTTTCATGCAGTTTTTATGAAAATTAGTTTTTCTTAATTTGCTTTATTGAATATGTTAATTTTCTATTATTTTAATTTATGCATTTTATTGGAGTATTATGTTATGTATTTTATGTGTTTTAATTTTTAAATTTTGATTCTTAAATTTATGTATGTTGTGATGTAATCAGCCTAGATGGTATGTGCAGAATATAAATCCTTAAATAAAAAAATAAAATAAATAGCATGTCTACCTTGAATGGTAAATGATGGGCAGATGCTGACTATGTGCCTCTCATTTATTAAACAGGCGTTGTTCTTACCACATTCATTTTTGCTCCTAACACTTGTTAAGTGCAAGAAACAAAGACACTTTAGTAAACAGGCCCCTTAGATTGTAAACCCTCTGTGTAAAGGTTCTTGTAGTTTTGGGTGAATGCCTATTCTTCCATTGCCTCAGGTAGAAACTTAGGGGCCTGTTTTCTAAAGTGGGTTAAGCAGTTAGTGTGGGATTTATTTATTTAGCAATGCTTATATACTGCTTTTCACCAGGTCAAAGTGGTGAACATTTAGGTATAGTATGTCCCCAAAGGTATCACAATCTACATTCATACCTGAAGCAACAGAGGGTTAAGAAGGGAGGAGTGGTCTAGTGGTTAGGACAAGGTACTTCAGGCCAGAGGGCCGGGGGTTCAAGTCCCACCTGGGGACAGCAATCTCAGGCCGGAGGGTCTGGGATTTCTAGTCCTATAGGCACTCCTTGTGGTCTTGGGCAAGCCACTTAACCCTCCATTGCCCATGTTCCCTGTAAGTATTAGTGTATGTGTCTCATATCCCCTCGTGTTAAATGTATCCCCCAATTGACTGCTTTGACCTGGTGAAAAGCAGGATATAAATACAGCTAAATAAATAAAGTGGCTTGTTCAAGGTGCACCTGTGGGTCTAGAAACCCCAGTCCCTCTGGCCTGAGGTTGCTGTCCTCCAGTGAGATTCAAACACACAGCCCTCCAGCCTGAGGCAACTTGCTCCAACCACTAAACCACTCTTCCATGCACACTAGCCACTAGTGTGGTAACTTATTGTAGCTGATATCTTCTACTGTACGTTGAGCATGGGTTTGGAAAAGGAAGTAACTAAGTCAATTTACTGGAAACTTGGAATTTCACCTAGGTCAGCTGGGAAGATCCATGACATTTTCTAGCCAGGATCTAGGTGAAATTTTTAGAAAACTTAGACCTCAGAAGTATATTGGGAGAAACCTCCTTGGCATTATTCCTTATCATTGGTCATAACACCCCCCCCCCACCACCACCACCACCATCACCCCCTTTCTTTAAAGTCTATTCATTTGCCAAAAAGCTGGACAGAATTTCAAAGTTTGCCCAGGCTTTACAAATCTTTGGAGAACTTATTTTAAACAATTTTCATATCTCTATGCAGAGGCTAGGGCTGACTTAAGCATCAGGCAAACTAGACAATTGTCTAGTGTGGTAGTTTCTATGGGATGGGAACAGCTGCAATCAAAGCAAAACAATAAGTCTTGGCAGCCACACAAACTCAAATAACCAACCGCATCTAACTTTTATCCCCTGAAAGGGTGGGCCATTTTTAAATAGCCAGTTTATTTGGGTAAATCGCCCCTTCACTGGGGTAAATGGCTTTGGTAAATTGCCCTAATTTTGTTTATAAATGGACAGCAAACTATAAAAGTATGATGTCCAGTTGTAAAGGTTTTGTCAATCGAAAACCGTCACTCCGTATATATAACTCAAAAATGCAAATGTATCAACTGTACTGATTTGTTTATATGTAAACTTTTAACTTTTAATTGTTGAACCCCACACAAAGCGGCTATTAGGTCTCAGACTTCACGGGCAAACAGAACCCAGTCTAAAAACATTTGACTGGTCAAAGCCCTTATTGCATCAAGGACCTTTAGTAGCTAGTCGCTTTGGATAGGGCATTCACCAACTCCTTGAATCAGAACTATTAACAACTTAAACCAGAAAAGTTTGTCTCGGTTTATATCAAAAGAGTGGTAAACTTGACTTAACTTTGAAGGCAGTGCTTTGCTTGAAAACAGTGCTTGGCCATCGCCGTATCCCCAACGCTATCAATCGCTCTTTCCTGCGTTTCACCTATAAAAGGTTTCTTCAGGGGGTGGCTTAAAAGCACTACAATTCAAAAACACATCACATTTTAGTGGGTACAGACTTTCAATGGTAGTATGTTTCGTTATATCCGGTGCAAAAATTAGAAACCACATACCTCAGAAAACGTTGGTTGTGATCACTGTCAAAGCTTGCCGGTTTTTCTAAATGCCGCGCATGCGGACTGGACATTTATAGAGCGGACGCTTACCAGCAGCTCCTCTGGCATACAAAATACCTCAGGTGCACACTTCCCACTCCACCCGCAAATTTAGACCGTTGGGAAACACTGATCCTACCCTATGGATCCAGCGTTGTTCATGCCATAATAGAGTGCGATCTCTTGATTTCCCTTGTTTTGTTGAAGTAATTAAGTCCAAACAGAAACATTGTAGTTCCTCAAATGTATGCAGCAGCTGTAAGCAGTGATCTACGATCAGTGCTTCACGACGTTGGCATTTTAATTTACTCTTATGTTCATTCATTCGTGTTTTAAACATTCTAATGGTTTTTCCTATGTAGGCTAAGCCGCATGGGCAAAGGATACAATAAACAACATATGTGGAGGTGCAGGAAGTGTGATGTTTAAGCCGGTATATCTTGCCCCGATAGCCAAACTCACTCAGTTCTTTCGTAATAGGACATATGTTACACTCGCCGCATTTTCTGTGTCCTAATTCTGTACAATCAATTGATGTGGAGAGAGGACGCAATACCGCTGGACTCAGCATTTCTTTGAGATTGTTATTCAGTATGATAGTTTGATGTGAACTTAATATGCCTATCCCTATCGTTTAACCATACAAAAAACTCCTCTAGACTCTCTGTTGTTCCTCGCCATAGCAAAAAAATATCATCAATATATCTTCTCCACAATTGTTGTTCACGTCAAACTATCATACTGATAGGATTACATTTCTGGATGTAGACATTAAAAAGATTAAAACCGGATGGCTTACTTCGGTACATAGGAAAGTGACAGATCAAAACACTTTCCTTCACTATAATAGTGCGCACCCAGTACAATTGAAAGATAGCTTACCGCTGTCGCAATTTGTGCGATACCGTAGAAACTGTACTAGAATACAGGATTTTAAAGACCAATCTAGAACATTAAAACAAAATTTTTATGATCGTGGGTATCCCCGGTATGTTGTTACTAAGGCGTACAAACGAGCACTATATGTTAATAGAGATCTACTTCTGCACCCAAGAGAGAAGTCACTCTCACTTATGGGGGCTGATTCTTCGGTCAATTTCATCACAAAATACTCCCCGTATAGCTCACAGCTTAAGCGTATTATCAAACGCCATGCAAATGTGTTGAAGAGTATTCCTGGTCTTGAAGATAAGACCGTACGATGTATCTGGCAACGGAATAACAATCTCAAAGAAATGCTGAGTCCAGCGGTATTGCGTCCTCTCTCCACATCAATTGATTGTACAGAATTAGGACACACAAAATGCGGCGAGTGTAACATATGTCCTATTACGAAAGAACTGAGCGAGTTTGGCTATCGGGGCAAGATATACCGGCTTAAACATCACACTTCCTGCACCTCCACATATGTTGTTTATTGTATCCTTTGCCCATGCGGCTTAGCCTACATAGGAAAAACCATTAGAATGTTTAAAACACGAATGAATGAACATAAGAGCAAATTAAAATGCCAATGTTGCGAAGCACCGATCGTAGATCACTGCTTACAGCTGCAGCATACATTTGAGGAACTACGATGTTTCTTTTTGGACTTAATTACTTCAACAAAACAAGGGAAATCAAGAGATTGCACTTTTTATGGCATGAACAATGCTGGATCCATAGGGTAGGATCAGTGTTTCCCAAAGGTCTAAAGTTGCGGGTGGAGTGGGAAGTGTGCACCTGAGGTATTTTGTATGCCAGAGGAGCTGCTGGTAAGCGTCCACTCTATAAATGTCCAGTCCACATGCGCGGCGTTTAGAAAAACCGGCAAGCTTTGACAGTGATCACAACCAACGTTTTCTGAGGTATGTGGTTTCTAATTTTTGCACCGGATATAACGAAACATACTACCATTGAAAGTCTGTACCCACTAAAATGTGATGTGTTTTTGAATTGTAGTGCTTTTAAGCCACCCCCTGAAGAAACCTTTTATAGGTGAAACGCAGGAAAGCGCGATTGATAGCGTTGGGGATACGGCGATGGCCAAGCACTGTTTTCAAGCAAAGCACTGCCTTCAAAGTTAAGTCAAGTTTACCACTCTTTTGATTTAAACCGAGAAAAACATTTCTGGTTTAAGTTGTTAATAGTGCTGATTCAAGGAGTTGGTGAATGCCTTATCCAAAGCGACTAGCTACTAAAGGTCCTTGATGCAATAAGGGCTTTGACCAGTCAAATGTTTTTAGACTGGGTTCTGTTTGCCAGTGAAGTCTGAGACCTAATAGCCGCTTTGTGTGGGGTTCAACAATTAAAAGTTAAAAGTTTACATATAAACAAATCAGTACAGTTGATACATTTGCACTTTCGAGTTATATATACGGAGTGACGGTTTTCGATTGACAAAGTTATTGCTCTGTGAAAAGCTAGACCAACATTATATTCAGTTGTAAAGGTTTACAGGATTATTCTGGAAGGGATGATGTTGAGGTTATCAAGATGGTTGACTTTAATGATCAGAATCTTACAGTGGAGGGGGACAACGATCCTGAAAGTTAATTCAGAGGTGTGCAAGGCTCAATGTTTTGCCTAGGGCTGTAATACCTTTGCACCATACCTGACAGATTTTTTCACAGCAAAAGGCATACATGTGAGAGATTATTTGTGAGCTGATATCAGCTAGCAAATGGCAGTTATTCATTCATGCACATGTGTAACATTTTATTTTATCACTTCTGATTATAATTTCAATTCACTGATACATGACAGGTTTATTAATATAACAATTTCTTTCTTTACTGAGTAATTCACTCAAAGGGTTGTCAATAGCTGAAAAGCCACGTAAAGTACAAATTCGTTGATGTTTCATATTTTTTACTTTATTTTCAGCAAATCAGGTACCAGTATATTCAACCTTCACTTCTAAGCAATGACCATCTTTTGATATAAAAAAAATAAATGTAGATGTATCAAGAATTTTCTGCAAGGCAGCACGATTCATAATTCATCTCGATGGTATTGAGGAAAGTAATTTGGGAGGTAATGGAATGCAATGATATTTCGTATAAAATCGCAACATAAGCAAAAGAAGGGAAGCAACCATGGATGATCCCACCACTAAATCAAACTAAGAAAAAAAGATTAGGTTCTAAAAAGTTAGAACACATCGAAAGAAAGAAAAATGAGCATAAAATGTAAAAGAGCGAAGGCTTCATTTTAAAGAAACACCCAGAGGGACTTACTAATGGGTGCTACCTGGCAGCGCATATTCTGGCATGTAGTAAAGATGCAGCGGGGTGCGCGTTGCCAGGTAATGCAGGACCATGACAGCGCAGGATGATTCCCATACTACCTGCCAACCTGCATTAGAGGCATGCGTGAGCAGGGTAGGAGTGGAGAGTCGGCATAGTCAGCTCTGCGCAGTTAGCGCAGTAATAACACTGCGTGCTAATTGCATTAGATTGTGTTAGGTGCACCCACCCTAATGCAGCATGCACTATGGGACAGGACTCTGCATTAACTGCCAGGGACATGCTTTCCACCCCCAGTAGTTAATGTGGGGATGTTGCACAAAACGCACCATGGTTTTGGGGCTACTCGTGCATTACGTGCACCATCTTAGCACCTGTTAGTAAAAGACCCCCTAGAGGTCAATTTAGCCAGTGTATCTGAAGCATATTAAAGCAGTATTAATAAATATTAATGGTATCAAAAATGTTCCTAATGCAGAAGACAACCGAGTTATGATACCAACTAATCAAAAAAAACTTTAGACATACAAATAATGCAATAAAACAATAAGCAAACATCACAAAGAAGAAAACTACTAAAAAAACACCGCCCTCCCCCCCAGTAAAATGAAACATTACAATAACAGTCAATATTTATTAAATTTTATTTTTAATTAAATTATTCAGCATTTAATAATTCAGACTATGGTCCCTGTTTACTAATTGATACAAAATGGGAGAAAACCTTTAGTAAACAGGGCCCTATTTGTTTCTCTTTCTATAGAGACTTAAGGGCCTGTTTTCTAAAGCAAGGTAAGTACAAAACCTGTGCAGTAAACACCACTTGGTTTCATTTACCTGCACGGGCAGACACTGACCACACAGACTTGCATTCCATGCCTCAGCAGATAATGCGGATGCCCCCTTGCTTCCTGCCAAGGCATGGAACATAGTACAAAGTTTAAAAAAAAAAAAAAAGTTGTATCATGCAGCGGCTTAACTCCATCCTCCCTGACCCGATTCCTTCTCAAAAATGCCCCCCCCCCCATCTTTAAGACATCTTGGATCACCACCCACCCTCACAGACTTCCTGGATCCTTACACCTGCCCCCAAGATGATCTCCTTTGGCAGTCACCCACCCCCAGCAGCATCACCACATCTGCCCCATCAAGATCATCTCCAGCAGTTACCCACAAGCAAGAATTCCTCCCAAAGCATCCCCCCCCCTCAGTGACATACATTGATCCTTCCCCTACTTCCTGGCCCTCCCCCCATGATTTATCTGGGGCCTTTCTGGTATCTAATGTGCAATGGCAGGAGTGGTCCCCTTCTGCTCCTGTCCTGGAATCACTGAGGTTCACTAACTGGTGGCTATGATCCCTAACAGTACTATCACAATTCTACCACTAAGGGGTCAATCTTCTATAAAAGAAGTGTCCTTATATAGAAGACTGACCCCTTAGCAGTATTTCTATACAATAACCACTAGGGGTCATTGTCACTATTTTGAACATGGGCCAGCACCAAGGCAGGAGAAAAGGGAACTGCTCCTGCCCTGGCCCACTAAATACCCAGGTGAGGCCCAGGGCAAGGATGCTGTTGGGGGGGGGGGAGAGACATTTAAAAATGGTGTTATATAAGATGAGGGTTAGCTCGGGGGGCGGAGCCCGATGTCCAGCGGGATGGTCGCATAACGCTGAGGCTCCCGAGAGGCCTACTCAGAATCCTGAATTAACACCGGACATACTTGAATTTCTGCTCTGATCTTGCCGGGGCACATTGGTGAGATGGCGGGGACCAAACCTACGCGCCTGGAATTTGGATCTCCAGCGGCTTCTCACGGCAAACGCTCCAAAACTGAACCCCCGTCCCCGCAGAAGGGGCTGGCTTTGCGCGAGGGCCCCGAAATGCAGCAGGAAATCCTCGCAGAGATTAGAGGGGTTAAGGACCTCGTGCAGTCAAACGGTGAAGCACTCCGAGCGCTGCGGGCAGATCTTGGTGTACTGCAAGGCAGGCTAGAGGGGCTCTCTTCGCGTCAGGACAAAATGGAGAGCATATTAGACTCCCACGCGGTCCGGCTGTCCAAACTCGACAAAGTTGAACGTCAGGTGCGGGCCTTGCAGAAAGAAGTGGAAGATGGCAATAATAGAGCGCGCCGCAACAACCTACGACTCGTGGGCATACCGGAGGGAGCGGAATCGGGAGACATGAAGGAGTTTTTATATAAAATCCTCCCTTCCCTGCTCCAAATCACCTTTACCAAAGAATTGGAGATTGATCGCGCTCATCGTATACCCACAAACATAACGCTCAACAGGAAGACCCCGCGGCCTATCATCTTCCGACTTTTGAGATATCAACATGTGGAGCAAATTCTCAGCGCCTCTCGGGCAAAGGGCCATATGGAGTTTGAGAGCCACAAGATCTCCTTCTATCCTGACTTGGCTAAACCCACGGTCGACCGCCGAAAGCGCTTTCTGGAATTCCGGCCGAGGCTTCAACAACTACAAGCACGCTATGGCCTGATGTACCCGGCCAAGCTCCGAGTCACGCTTCACAATCAGACAAGAACATTTGAGGACCCTGACCTACTAGCGGAGTTTTTGGATGCTAAAGAAGCCGACTTGATGCGCTGACTTCCAGAGTATTCCTGCCAGTGTTCTCATATCCGCTGTACCTGCCATATTGGATTTGCCGCGGCTCAGCAAAGAGTCTGTCGAGGGCGGTTTGTTGCCTTATTTTGATGATATCTGTGACCCGACTCCATCTACCTATAGTAGCCTCGATGAGTATCAGAGACAGTATTAATTATGGACTCTGGTGTTTCTTTTCTTTTTTTTATGTCTCTATCTTCCTCTCTAGGGCCTCCTCCCGCAGACATATGGTCGCCATATTCATTGGGGGTTTTGCTTCTTCTCTAAGTTACTTTGGTACATACTTTTCAATATGGGGTGTATTAGCCAGCATACTTGGTGATCATGTCATTGTTGTACAGATTCTGATTATGTTGTATGTGTTCAAGCGTCCTTACCTAAAATGTCTATTACCGATTGATGGCACCATGTAAGATTTTATCATTGAACGTAAAAGGAATCAATAATCCGATAAAACGGAAGAAAATCCTAAGCTATCTAAGTCATGAAGCTGCGGACCTGATTTTCCTCCAAGAAACGCATTTAAATTCGAAGGAAACTCTTAAACTCAATATTAAACCTTACATGGTGGCCGCCTATTCCCCAGCCGTTTCTAAGAAATGTGGGGTTGCCATACTGGTTAGGAAATCTCTGCATGCTACTATTATTGCGACTAGCTCAGATACAGCAGGTAGATGGTCCAGAGTTCACCTCAAGATAGGTAACCTTGAAGTTACATGTATATGCCTTTATGCTCCTAATGTGGATGACCCTGCCTTTTTTGCTACCATTGCTCAGGTTGCGCAGGCCTCTGCTAATACTTCACTGATAATAGGGGGGGATTTCAATTTAGTTCTTGATCCCCTGATTGACAAACAGCCGCCTAGGACAAGTGGTCCCCCCTAGAGTCACACCACGCTTACCTCTGTGATCAAAGATCTTGCTTTAGTCGATCTATGGAGGTTACTACACCCCAATGAGCTTGACTTTACCTTCTTCTCTTCCCCTCACAAATCCCAGTCTCGCATAGATTTCTTTCTAATATCAAAACTGTTAGTTCCTCAGGTGGACACTGCAAAGATTCACTCCCAACATATTTCAGATCATGCTGCTATTTCTTTTCAATTACACACTACTGCACCCCAAGGGAATTCGGGGGCCTGGTTATTTGATAGAGCCCTATTAACTCAGCCAGAGTTCCAGTTAGAAATTCGAGCAGCCATACAGGATTACTTCCATTTTAATTTACCCCAGGATACTGCAAATTGGGCTTGGTGGGAGGGTTTCAAAGCGGCCATTCGTGCAACGATCACTAGTTATCAAATTCGCCTGCGGAAACAACGCAAACGGCAACTACTTATACTAGACCAACAAATTAAAGCAGGCGAACGAGTTTCTAACTTCACGTACTGATCCATGCGTCTTAGTTCGCTTACAGTGTCTCCGTTTTCAATATAATGCAATCCTCTCAACTGCAGCTTCTAAGAGTATTGAGCTTCAACGAGGGACATACTACCGTGAAAGCAACCGAGCCGGTCGACTTTTGGCCAACGCCTTGAAAGGTCAAAAAGAAGCCAAACGCGTAGCGGCCCTTCGAGCCCCACAGCGAGGGGGCATACTGACCACAGACTCCGATATCGTAACCCTCGCTCATGTTATTTATGAATGTCCTCAACTACAGGTTTACTGGGGGCGGGTCTGGGGTCGTATTCAATTTATCTTACACCTCCACGAGCCTCTTTCTTGGAAGATTGTGGGACTCCGCTCAGTGGCGGAGGTCCCCTCTCTTCCTAAGAAGGGTCGCTTTCTCCTTGATTTCATGCTGGGTATAGCCATATGTTTAATCACGAGGAATTGGAAGGATAGCTCTCGACTTACTGTCAATGACTGGTGGAACCTCGTCTGCTTATATAGTAAATATGAGCAGATATCTCGGAGAGCTATTCCCCATACCCAAACTCACTCTCGCTTGTCTAAATGGCAGATGCTCAATGATTATGTACAATCTGCTCATTCCTCCGACATGTCTGTTTAATGTACACTCATCATGTTTCAGATCACCGTTAGGTTTTGTACCACAATAATGTCAGTACACGCCCGTTTCGGGAATGATTAGTTTTCTAGAGAAGAAGCAGGGGGGAGGGGGGTGGCAGGGGTTTACTTTGGTGTATGTATCACATTCTATGTATGTATTTGTCTTTTAGCTGTATGTCTTCCTTTCCTTTGTTGTTATAAAACGAAAATAAAGAATTAAAAAAAAAAGATGAGGGTTAGCTCACGATCTCTATTTAAAAAAAAAAAAAAAAGGCGGCAGGAAGTTTCCAGAACATCGATGTTAGATATTTATAAACAAGAAGATTGCTCAGCTAAGTACCCTTTCAGTACTACACATTTTTGATGCTTGTATTTAGGAAATGGGGATATAAAAGTAATATATGAACTTTTGTAGACTATAAAGAATATATAAAATTTCAAATATTGAAGGATTTTAAATTGGATAATGGGATCATTTGTAGAGCTGTTATATATATGGAATAGATAAAGTGAATTTTAATTAACAAATGACGAGAATGCCATCTATTTGCAATCTCCGAGACAATCTGAAGAATATAAAACAGGGGGATATTCAGCGCCAGCGGCTAACACTGCTAAGGCATGGGTAAAGCAGACCTAGCATTTGCTGCTCCTTACTTTACCCACATGTCACTAACCGGCCAGCAGCTCAGTATCACCGCCGCCCGGTGAGTGATGGATGCTGCCTCCAGTCTGCCCCAGAAGTCTCCCAGAATGCCATGATGCTAATCGCTTAGCATTGAGGTGTGTAGCGGAGGCATCCAGGGATATTGAATGGCGCTAACCGTGTAAGTGCTGCTGAATATCCCATAGAGCGTCATTTACATGGTCTGCAGGTCTGTAAAACATATAAATGCCTTTGAAAATGCCCCCATAAGATTTGAGATAATGGGTCAGACCAAAGTCCATCAAGCCCAGCATCCCATTTCCAACAGTGGCCAATCCAGGTCACAAGTACCTGGCAGGATCCCAAAAAATAGATAGATTCCAAGCTGCTGATCCAGGGATAAGCAGTGGAGTTCCCCCAGTTAACTTTAATAATGGTTTATAGACTTTTCCTTCAGGAACTTGTCCAAACATTTTTTAAACCCAGCTATACTAAGGACTAGGTCTAAAATTATTTATTTAACAGGTTTTTTATACCGCTTAATCATTTCAGTCAAAGCCGTTTATATTGTAACTTAAACTTGATAATGTATATTAAACAGGGACAATGATTACCTGGATTCTTCTGAGGCAATGGAGGCTTAACTGACTTGCTCAAATCCACTAGAAGTGCTAGTTATGGTTATGGTTAATTGTATTTGATATATCACAAAAGTGCACGCAATCTATGCTGTTTACAATAATTAAAAAACAGAAAAATAAAGAACTCCATGTATTAACAGGACAGTAAAAGTATCATAAGGAAAGGGTTAAAAGCAACAAAACATGCACACACAAGGTGCATCAGAGGCAACGACTGCTAGATCTGTCATGAAGCACCAACCATTCCAGGAAGTTATAAAGTTGATTGAATGTTAAAGATAGATTTTAAAATATGTGTTTTGAGCATCCTCTTGAAAGTCTTATAATTTAGTTCAGTACATAAGGGTACTGGTAATAAATTCCACAAAGTCGGGGTTGCAGCTGAAAAAATCGGTTTTCCATGTGGACTCATATTTTATCAGAGTCAGAGAAGGAAAATAGAGATGATAGCCATGTATGGAATAGAGTGACCTTGGAGGGGCATGAAGGGTAATTAAGGATGAGAGGTAATCTGGGGCTGCCTCATGAATTGCTTTATGGGTGAGAATAAGAACCTTGAACAGAATCCGGGAGTTTATGGGCACCAGGGGTGCTGTATGAATAGTGAATTAATGTGGTCGAATTTTCTTGCATGGGTGAGTATGTGAATGGCTGGATTCTTTTGGAGAGGCCAAGATATATAATATTACAGTAGTCCAGTCTGAAAACTACAATATGAAGGAGAACAGTGACCTGAGCGGGCTTGTCAAGAAAAGGTTGTATACTACGAAAGCAGCAAAGTGCCATAAATGTTGATTTTGAAACCTGGGCTAATTGTGGGGAAAACGTCAATGCAGAATCAAGAAAGACGCCCAGTTAACAAATGGGGGAGTGTAAGGGCAGTGGTATGTCTTCTAGGATTGGAGTTTGGCTGAGGCACAGGTGGGTGCCCGTGAACCAAATAGCCATTGATTTGGATGGATTCGGTTTGAGAGAGTTGCCCTGTAACCAGGATAAAATGTGAATCAAACATACGTTAATGGGAGAGAGATCAATGGAACGTTCATCGGCCGAGAACAATAGTAAAATGTCGTATGCATAGGCATAGCATGAGAGACCTAAGCCTTATATTAGAGTAAGCAGGGGGCTGAGATAGATTTCAAACAGTAGAAGAGAGGGTATAGAACCCTATAGAATGCCACACAGAAGGATGATGAGATATTCTGGATATGAACCTGAAATGATCTATTCTAAAGAAAGGACATGAACCAGGAAAGTACTATACCATGAATACCAGTAGGGAGGAGTAGCCTAGTGGTTGGGGCAAGGTACCACAGGCTGGAAGGTTGGTGGTTCAAATCCCACTAGAGGACAGAAACCTTGGGCCGGAAGAACTGGGGTTTCTAGTCCCACAGGTGCTCCTTGTGGTCTTGGGCAAGCCACTTAACCCTCCATTGCCCATGTTCCCTGTAAGTATTAGTGTATGTGTCTCATATCCCCTCATGTTAAATGTATCCCCCAATTGTGTTGTGACCACTTTGATTGAAGGATAAGGTGGTATACAAAACTGTCTAAATAAATAAAGTATCATACAACTGAGCCAGAAGAAGATCATGATCTACCAGGTCAAAAGCCACCAATAGATCAAGAGAAATTGTGAGTGTGTACTTACCATAATCCAAGTTCCTATAAATTTCATTTAGAACTGCCGCAACAACTGTTTCTGTGCTGTGGGCAAAAGCCCGACTGTAGATGTAGAAAATGAGTATGTTAGATATGGTCAGAAGGGGTCAGAGTATCATTTTTGTTTGGTCAGTTGGAACCAGACCTGTTGATAGGCTTTGGTTAAACAGTGAATTCAAGTTGGGAAACAAACCTAAAGCAGGTTTGCCCAGCCATGCAGAGGGAATGGGATCCGATGATGAAGTGGTTTTGTAAATAGACTGAAATGTTTGAGATAGGTTGTCAAGTGATACCGGGGCAAAAACTGACCAAGTATGTATAGGAACTGATAAGCTAGGGTATGTGGTTTCGGTAGGGAGGAAAGGGGGGTGGAGAGGAAGACTACCAATCTGATCTACCCTATCATTGCGATATAATTTGTCTCCTTATATCACAGTGTCCCATTGGTTGTCCTTCTTCTACAAGGTCTCTGAAATGCTAATTATATCTACCTCTTCATTCAGTGTAGTATGTTATAACTCTCATCTTATTTTTTAGACTTCTAGCATTTGTATATGGGTGTTTCAAAGTATGGTTTTTGCTCACATTGACAACTGGCTTATCAGTTGGCAGGGGTAATCTGGAATCTTTCAAATCTGCCTGATTTTGACTTTAAGGCACCTGGACTACTTTTGTCTTTAATGCAACCTCTCTACCAGGATGCTCTAACCTACCTGTTTTGGTATCATTTTTCAAAGATACATTCTTTCAAACTATGCACTCCTGAATTACCTCCCCCCCCCCCCCCCAATATCTACCTGCCACTTTATCTCCTTTTTAAAGGTTTGTGCCAGCCGCCTGGTTCCACCCTGGTTAAGGTGGAGCCCATCCGCCTGGAAAAAGCCCTCTCTTCCCCAGCATGTTGCCTATTTCCTTACAAATCCAAAGCTCTCTTACCCATGGACACCATCTCATCCACTCATTGAGACTCCAGAGCTCTGCCTGCCTGTTGGTCCTGCACTTGGAACAAGAAGCATTTCTGAGAATACAACCCTGGAGGTCCTGGATTTCAACTATTTACCTAAAATCCTAAATTTGGCTATCAGAATCTCCCTCCCATATTTTCCTATGTCATTGGTGCCCACATGTGCCAAAAGAACCGTCTCCTCAACAACACTGCCTGGAATCATATCTCGGTAATGCATGAGGTTCGCCACCTTCACACTAGGAGGCAAGTGACTAAGCAGCCCTCATGCCCACAACCACCCAGTTATCTACATGCCTAATGAGTGGCCACCCTAACCCTTGCATCTTAGGCAGATGCCCCTGAGACACATCCTTGGTATGAGGGGATATTGCATCCCCTGCAGTATAGGTCCTGGCTACAAGATCTCTTCCTACCTTTCACTATCTGCATGTGCCCAGCATTAGCTGTTAATGCAGTGCTTGGAAAGCACTGCTGCGTTCACGGCTAACACAGTTTAGTAAACATGCCCCATAGTCTTCTTAAATATATGCTGGATATGCACACCATTTTTAAAGGATAGGGCTCCCTTTAAAACCAGCCTTGGTTAGATACATTTACAGCAAAGCAAATGCTTTGCACATAACTCTACCAGAAAATACAATTCCTTTTATCCGACTTCATGCAGCAGTAGAAAAGTGATTGCCTTTATCTGGTAATGCTAGCCACTTCAGTTTATCTGGAGGAATCTGTGATAAACATCCCCTTACTGAAACATTCTGCATTTTTCCAATCCCTAGTTTTGTCATTTGAAGAAAAGTACTTGAGTGGAATTGAACTTCAAGCACTTGCTGAATAAAAATAAGTCTTTTAAACTTTTCTGTACTTTTGAAATGAACATTATTGGATAAATCTCTCTGCAAACTAATTATGTTCAAGAAACAGTTTCTATTACTCTAATGATAAGTATCTATATGTAGCTACATGAGCATAGATATAATGCAAGTGACATTATAGGCATTCAGGAACCGGACACGCTAAATATAGGGGGTCTGGACATAAACTGATGAAGGCTTAGAACCCGGGAGGAATAGTGTGGGGAGGGTGAGAATGTGTGGAAGCAAAGACACTTAGGTAAAATATGAGTCTGGTTAGGAATAAGGTAATGGACAGATGTAAATAAAAAAAAGAGAGACAGGGAGGTAGGATCAGATAAGTGAAGGTCAAGACTTCAGAAAAATAATGTAAAGGAGGGGGGGCAGTGGGAAAGCAAAAGAGAGGTGTTGGGCAAGAGCTATTTAAAATTAAGAAACCAGGCCTGTGCCACTTCCCTTGGAAGCATCGGCGATCTCATACTTGCTCTTTGCCCCAGTATTGGAGTTTTTTCCTTGGGCACAGCAGCTAGATCAAGGATCCTGCTTCGTGCAATGCAGTGGATTCAAAATACACGTGTTGGCAGGAAAACTTTAGGAAAGGAATCCACTGCATGAGATTGCTTTGCAACCCCTCCCGAAACCCAGAGGCCCAGATTACTCATGGCTCACTTGTATTTCAATTAATTTTTTTGTGGGATTTGTGCCTAGTGCAGACCAGTTATGTCAGGCAGGAAATATTTGGGGACTGGCAATGTGTAGAGATCCATATTGCTGCAATGCAGCAGTTCTGAGGGCATCCTCATTTTTTCTAGTACTGCATGTCATTGTGTACTTTGATTCCCCCTTAGCATCAAAGAACACCTGCAAATGGCAACATGGCAAACTCTTACTGGAGTTCCAGACACCTTCTGTGCAGCACAAGGTGGCTACCTTCCTGTTTGCAGTCATATGCAATAGAGAAGGTGAGGTGGGGGGGTCTCCCATGAGCTGGTTTGGATGTGGCTATAGTGAGGGACAGATATGACAGCAATGATGTGGCAGCAAGCAGAGGTTTATGTTCAGGCTATGGCCCGAGTGTGTCTAGTTCTAAGCAGCTAGCTTCTTGTGCTCCCAGGAGCATGGCAACCATGTTGGTGTATCTATGTGGTGTGATTGCCATTTTAGAGAGGTTTTTGTGCTATGGTGGCCATCTTGGGGATGGCATAATGGCAAAGTGATCATATCTTGAAGGTCTTGGAATGCAGCATCCATATTGTGGACGTTTTCCAGGATAAAGGGCATATTGAGGAGGTCCTCTAGGTACAGGAGCTATCTTGAAGAGGTTCCCTAAACTTGATGGCCATTTCAGGGAGGTCCTGCAAGCACAGCAGCCATCTTCAGGGGGTAATGTAAGCTCAGTGGTCATCTTGGTGAGCTACTTTCTGCACAGCAGCCATATTGACTTTCTTAAGGGGCTAGGGTATTGTCTAGCAGATTTCACAGCCAATGTATGGTTTATACATATACACATATTATAATATATATATATACACACACACACATAGCGAAAGATGAATGACTATTGAGTTCACCTTAATTATTGATATTTCAAAGTTCAACTTCTGATATATGAATACAGATATTATTCAAGTGGAAGGGTTTAATTCACATGGGCATTCCCTTTTGAGATTGAATAACAGCATACATCTTCTAATCTATTCTGTCCTGCTCAGTCACTATTTTACAATACCATGCCACCCAAGAGGAGAGTGGTGATGATGACCAAGAAAGTTAATCAAGTAGCAGAGCCCCAACAAGCATAAGCGACAGCAGTGAAAGGAAAGCAAGCAAATTAAGTCTATCCTATTCTTGCAAAAACATCCAAACATACTGCACAAGTACACCAGTCTGAATTTGAGGATCTGATTAATGAATTGTGCCATCAACTCAGAAACCATAGCATCAGTACTGCCAGGCAGAGGCTTTGTGCCGACGGCAGTCTCGACAGAAGTGGTACACATGCCCATGGCCCCAGTTGAGGACTCCCTTGCAGGTGATTTCTAGTCAGCCAATGTCCTGTGGAAATGCTCCATCTGCACCCAACTTGAGTAAGCAGTCAAAGGACACACAATTCAGTGCTCTTTGTCCATTTCCAAAGACTCAAACATGGACAGTAGTGATGAACAGCTAGCCCTGGCCAACATTATTCAGAATGTTCTGAAGATCTTTAAAAAGAGAAAGACATCTGAAAAGATCCAAAGAATCTTAAAGTACTTCCTAATGATGATGCACTTTGCAGGCTTAACACTTTAGTGAAGGATGTGCTCAGAAAGATAAAAAAAGAAAACATGGAAAAGGGAATTTACTGACATCTTTTCACTGTTAATCAGATATCAGAACAGGATGGAAGATGATGCTAAGGATAAAATTGTTTATCAACCTGAAAGAGAGAGAAAATGCAAAATATTCAAGTTAATTGGACTTTACTCAATTACAATATTAAATTCAGGAAGTGTATGGCTGAGGACACTTCCATTATGTGAAAGGATAGAGTTGTAGACCTACGCTGAATGAAATGTCGACCTGCTGGCCATTCAGTGCTGATAAGCTTCTTAATTCCTTTCAGTCAAATACATACAGGGGTTCATCTCAGTCTAATGGAAAGTACATTTGTAGATAATACAGGAATGGTTCATATTCCTGGAACCCTTGCTAATTCTGCCACTCATGTACTAATTGTAGAGTAGGGCTCCCAGAGTCGGTTCCCTAGAGACAAGCATCAACAGGGACAGCAACTGTTTTGTGGCACTGAAGAAGCTAGCTCTGAATCCCCATCAAAATTATTGCCATACAATACTGGTTAAGGCAGTACCCATTAGTGATCCAAGAAGCAGCTATCATACAGGGTTTCAAGAAGGCTTTCATATTTCCTATGTTGGACCCCAAGGGACTACTCAATTTACACATGTAATTTACCCTCTATTCAGCAACACTGGCAGGAGAATAAATTAAAAAATTACAAAGTAGCTCTAGGCAGAATTGCAGGCCCATTCTCTAACCCACCTTTGTATCTCCTCTGGGTATTGTACCAAAGAATGAGGCTGGAAAATTCCATCTCATTCACAATTTATCCTACTCTGAATGGTCTTCCATCAGGGATCCCATTGATCCACAGCTCTTTTCAGTAAGCTTTGCTTCCTTAGACGAGGCTATCCAGTTTATACTACAGTTAGGGACACGTTGCCATAGCAAAAGTCAATATAGAAGCTGCCTTTCAGTTGCTTCCACTTGCTAGGCCTCACTTTTGATGGAGCTTTCTATTTTGATAAATGCATCCCGATGGGCTGTTCAATATAATGTGCTTATTTTGAACAGCTTAGCTCCTTTATTCAGTAGATAGTTGATCAGGTCTTGACGGACTGGAAAGGGGGGCTGTTACTTCTGGAGAGAAATCTGAAATTGTGAGTATATACTTCTGGGAATTTTTCTGAAAGGAATTGTTTTTCTTTTAAAGCTAATTAATCTGTGAACCCACTATTTTTTTTGTTAAATCAGTCAGGGCCTAGTAGCAACAGTTTAAGATTCAATTTAAAAACACAGAAGAGAACTTTCTGGTTACCTTTCATACCCAGTAGACAGCTGTAGTTTAAATTTCATAGTCACTCAGGGCCTAGCATCAGCAAAGTACTTTTAGTTTCAAATTAAAACACAGAAGAGAGCTTTCTGGTTAAATTTAGAATCCAGCAGAGAGCTTGTAGTTTAAATTTCATAATAGGTTAGAGCCTAGTAGCAGCAAAGAGCTATAATTTAAATCAAATCAGAATATAGTTTTCCTCAGCAGCACAGGACAAGGTACTGTGTAGCAGCCCTTTTTTAATAAGTGTTATATCCCTCCCTCCCTCCCCACACCCACCCTCCCCTGGGAATTTCACAGCTTTATAGGTACTTGCACAACTTAAAAGACAGGAGGTGCTCTCAGGTGAAGCTCATTACCCAAATCAGTCATACACCAAGGACCTGAGATTAATTAAGCTTCAGGTGAACAAGGTATATTAAACTTCTTAGGTACAGTTTTAGTGGTATAAATATCCATTGCACCCTTTAGTACATATAGAACTTAAAGATCTAAACACAAACTTAAAACTAAGATGCAGACAGCAGTCCAGCAGCGGGATGTGGGCTTTCCAGTCTTTTGCATTGAGTGTCACATGTATGATTTTCTCCCAGCTGGTGAGAGGTCTTACGTGTGCACTAGGTGCAAGGAGCTCTCTGCTCTCAGGGAACAAGTCCGTTCTCTAGAGGCTAGAGTAGCAGACTTGGAAAACATAAGACAGACAGAGAGGTACATAGACGAGACCTACAGGGATATAGTCCTGAAGTCCCACCTCCAGTCTGGCAGCATCCCTGTTGCCATGGAGGAGAGAGGTCACGTGACAGGAGAGCATCACCCTGGTGTGGCAGGAAGTGATCCTGTAACTAGGACCTGTCCTCCAGGTGATGTAAACCCCTCTCGCACCGAGGAGGTTTCTCCAGGGCCAAGTGCCCATGCGGGAAGGGTTAGGACAGCAGTTATAGTTGGTGATTCGATCATTAGGCATGTAGATAGCTGGGTGGCTGATGGACGTGAGGATCGCCTGGTAACATGCCTGCCTGGTGCGAAGGTAGCGGACCTCACACGCCACCTAGATAAGGTCTTAGATAGTGCTGGGGAGGAGTCTGCTGTCTTGGTACATGTTGGTACCAATGACATAGGAAAATGTGGTAGGGAGGTTCTGGAAGCTAAATTTAGGCTTTTAGGTAGGAAGTTGAAATCCAGAACTTCCAGGGTAGCGTTCTCCGAAATGCTTCCCGTTCCACGCGCAGGACCCAATAGGCAGGCAGAGCTCCGGAGTCTCAATGCGTGGATGAGACAATGGTGCAGAGATGAGGGGTTCGGATTTGTTAGGAACTGGGGAACATTCTGGGGAAAGGAGGGGCTCTTCCGAAGGGATGGGCTTCACCTTAACCGGGATGGAACCAGGCTGCTGGCATTAACCTTTAAAAAGGAGATAGAGCAGCTTTTAAACTAGATAATAGGGGAAAGCCGACAGTCGCCCAAGAGCGCATGGTTCGGAAGAATGTATCCTTGAAGGATACTACAAAAAGCAGAGAGGTTCCAAAAAAGAGTAAAGTAGCCCAAATGCCCTCGAGTATGGAGCAGACAGAACTTAAAGATCCCAAATTACCCATGTCTACCAATAGCCAAATTAATATGAATAAAATACAGTCTCTAAAATGCTTGTATGCAAATGCTAGAAGTCTACAAAACAAGATGGGAGAGTTAGAATATATAGCACTAAACGAGAGGTTAGATATGATTGGAATATCAGAGACATGGTGGAAGGAGGACAACCAGTGGGACACTGTGATACCTGGGTACAAACTATATCGAAATGATAGAGCTGATCAAATTGGTGGAGGGGTTGCGCTCTATGTTAGAGAGGGCATTGAGTCAGAAAGGATTAAAGTTTTGCAAGAAACAAAATTTGCTGTAGAATCTCTATGGATTGAAATTCCATGTAAAAAGGGGAAGGCGATGGCAGTGGGGGTGTACTATCGTCCGCCTGGCCAGAATGAACAAATGGATGATGAAATGCTCAAAGAAATCAAGGAAGCTAGCAAAAGTTACAGTGCAGTAATAATAATGGGTGATTTCAATTACCCCGGCATCGACTGGGTCAGTGTCACAACAGGACATGCTAGGGAGATAAAGTTCCTAGATGAAATAAATGACTGCTTCTTGGAGCAGCTGGTTCATGAACCGACCAGAGGGGAAGCAATATTAGACCTAGTCCTTAGTGGAACACCAGATGTAGTGCAAGAGATAAGGGTGTTGGGGCCACTTGGCAATAGTGATCATAGCATGATCGCCTTTGATTTAATTAGTGGAGGAGGGATAGTAAGGAAATCCACAGTACTACCCTTTAACTTTCGAAAGGGAGACTATGATAGAATGAGGAAAACAGTTAAGAAAAAACTAAAAGGAGCAGTTGCAAAGGTTAAAGACGTACATCAAGCTTGGGTGTTGTTGAAAAATACTATCTTGGAAGCCCAGACCAGCTGTATTCCACGCTTTAAGAAAAGTGGAAGGAAGTCCAAAAAATTGCCAGCATGGTTTAAAGCTGAGGTCAGAGAGGCTGTTGTTGCCAAAAAAGCATCTTTCAAGAAATGGAAAAAAGAGCCAAATGATGAAACATGGAAACAGCACAAGCACTGGCAAGTCAAATGCAAGGCATTGATAAGGCAGGCAAAGAGAGAATTTGAGAAGAAACTTGCTGCGGAAGCAAAAACGCGAAATAAAGACCTTTTCAAGTACATTCGTAGCAAAAAACCCGTGAGAGAGTCAGTTGGTCCATTACATGATAAAGGGGTTAAAGGAGCACTAAGAGGCGACAAGGCGATAGCGGAGAGACTGAATGAATTCTTTGCTTCGGTCTTTACTGAGGAAGATGTAGGGATGTTACCCACGACTGAAGTGGTATTTAAAGGTGTGGAAGAATTGAAGGAAATATCGATACATTGGGAAGATGTCCTACAACTATTAGATAAACTGAAGAGTAGCAAATCACCTGGGCCGGATGGTATACATCCAAGGGTGTTGAAAGAACTGAAATTTGAGATTGCAGACCTGCTATCAGTAATCTGTGAACTATCATTAAAATCATCTCTAATACCTGAGGATTGGAGGATCGCCAATGTAACACCAATTTTTAAAAAGGGTTCGAGGGGTGATCCGGGAAACTACAGACCGGTGAGCCTGACATCAGTACCGGGAAAAATGGTAGAAACCATCATAAAGAATAAAATTACTCAGCATATAGATAGTCATGACCTAATGGGAGACAGCCAACATGGCTTTAGACAAGGAAGATCTTGTCTTACTAATCTGTTATGTTTTTTTGAAGGAGTGAATAAACAGGTGGACAAAGGTGAGTCGGTTGATATTGTGTATCTGGACTTTCAGAAAGCCTTTGACAAGGTCCCTCATGAGAGACTTTTGGCAAAACTAAAGAGTCATGGGATAGGAGGCAGTGTACTACTGTGGATCAGGAACTGGTTAAAAGATAGAAAGCAGAGGGTAGGGCTAAATGGACAATTTTCCCAATGGAGAAAGGTGAATAGTGGTGTACCCCAGGGATCTGTGCTGGGTCCGCTGCTTTTTGACATATTCATAAATGACCTGGAAAGTGGAATAACGAGTGAGGTTATCAAATTTGCTGATGACACAAAACTATTTAAAGTTGTTAAAACCCAGGAGGATTGTGGAAAATTGCAAGAGGATCTTGATAAATTGGAAGACTGGGCATCAAAATGGCAGATGAAATTTAATGTGGAGAAGTGCAAGGTTATGCACCTAGGGAAGAACAACCCAAACTATGGTTACACGATGCAAGGTTCCACATTAGGAACCACCACCCAAGAAAAAGATTTAGGCGTCCTTGTGGATACCATGTTAAAACCCTCGGCCCAGTGTGCAGCGGCGGCCAAGAGAGCAAATAGAATGCTAGGTATGATAAGGAAAGGAATGGAAAATAAAACAAAAGATATTATAATGCCTCTATATCGTTCCATGGTGAGACCGCACCTTGAATATTGTGTGCAATTCTGGTCGCCATATCTTAAAAAGGATATAGCAATTTTAGAAAAGGTTCAGAGAAGAGCCACCAAAATGGTAAAGGGGATGGAAGGCTACTCCTATGAAGAAAGGCTAAAAAGGTTGGGGCTCTTTAACCTGGAAAAGAGACGGCTGAGGGGAGATATGATAGAAGTCTATAAATTAATGAACGGAGTGGAACGGGTAAACGTAGATCGATTGTTTACCTTATCAGAATATAGAAAGACTAGGGGACATGCAATGAAGCTACAGGGTAAACTATTTAAGACTAATAAAAGAAAATATTTTTTCACTCAACGTGTAATCAAACTCTGGAATTTGTTACCGGAGGATGTAGTAAAGGCTGTTAGTGTAGCTGGGTTTAAAAAAGGTTTGGACAAGTTCCTGGAGGAAAGGTCCATAAACCATTATTAAGAAGGGACCCAGGATATCAATGCTTGAACCAATACAAGCATTGTGGAACCTGTGTCCCTTGGGGAAACTGCTAGGTACGTATGACCTAGATTGGCCACTGTTGGAAACAGAATACTGGGCTTGATGGACCTTGGTCTGACCCAGTATGGCATATCTTATGTTCTTATGTTCAGGTCACAGGAAAAAGCAGGATCATCCGCTACTTTGATGATTTCTTCTTCATGAGTAAGAGCTCAGAAGAGTTCCAACCAACCTTACATTCCTTTAGGAAGATAGCCATGCTTTTGGAATTACTCTGGTGGGAGATGAAGCAGTAGGCCCTACACAGTCTCTAGCTTTTCTGAGTGATGGGCATTGAATTGGATGTATAAGCCAGAGTATCTAAAATGCCTCAAGAAAAACTGTTCAAGCTAAGGGAGAATATCAGAACAATGAGAAAATAAATCAAGGCAACCCTTAAGCATTTTAAAATGTTGATCGGGCTGTTATGCTTTATTTACAAGGTCATACCTATGTAATGGATATTCTCCCAATACTTGGCCTTAGGCACAGAGGGAATTAAGAAATGCCATCCCCATATTAGTTCCTCCTCCCCGATCAGCCTCCCAAGGCCAATCAGGCCCAGGAGCAGAATTCAAATTCTTTGCGCCCCTTGGCCTGCCTGCAGACCTTCGCCGGACACCACCAGGGCCCGATCAAGCATTAGGGAGTTAAGCAGGAGGATCGCTCCTCCCCGATCAGCCCCCCAAGGCCAATCAGGCCCAGCAGCAGAATTCAAATTCTTTGCGCCCCTTGGCATGCACGCGCCGGTGGGCCTGCATCTGAGGGCCTCGCCCGCACCAGTGGGCCTGTGCCTGAGGGTCTCACCCGCACCAGCAGGCCCGCGTCTGAGGGCCTCGCCTGTGCCAGCGGGCCCACACCTGAGAGCCTTGCCAGAGGGCCCTTTGATGTGGCCCTTAGGCATGGTCCAGAGGTGCCGTAATTATCACAGAGACAACCAAGCACCCAAGAATAAAGGAAGAAATTGCCAGGCTGGAAAGTGCCTGAAACAAGTAAGAGAATCTTGTAAACAAATCTGCATCCAACAAGTGGTCAGACAGAGCTAAAGGAGAGTGCCTCGACCCCACGGCAAAATGACCCAGCGCTCAAAGTTCCTAAATCATCCTGAAGAAAGGTAATTCATTACATGACTTAATGATCTAAATATCCTCTGCCTATTACCTGCACTGATGTAATCCACTACAATGTTAGCCAATCCAAGCACTACAATTGAAACCCCTGCCATTATACTATAGCTTTGTCTATAAGTTTATACCTACAAAGGTCAAACCACTCACGTTTATCCTTACTTCTATATGATATTGTCAAGATACATCCTTCCGAGCTACTAGATATCTTAATCTGCTACTATACTGATCGCTCCACACAATGAATCACTAACCTAATATCACAATGTATGACCTGCTTACACAGTGTTGTGATTTTCTGCCTGGCATTATCATTCATACCTTCTGAAACATTATCCTACCACCATGGACTAATTTCTACAATCCATGGCCGTGGCCGTAACAACCAAGAAAATGTCTTTAACTCCATGAGACCACCATGGCAACCAAGGCATAACTACCTCATTCATATATTATGCCATACCTCTGGAAAAACTCTTACAAGGAAGTCTACAGAAGACAAATCCCTGAAATGTATGTTGATAAATGCAAGATCTATCTGGAATTATGTGGATAATCACAAACTTGACATAATCCTCATTACAGAATCGTGGCTTGAAGACACAGATGCAGTTATCACCAATCAACTAAAGCTCCCAAACTATGACCTATACAACTGTCCAAGACCCAACAGAAGAGGAGGCGGTACCTTAATATTAGCTAGATCTAACCAATTTAAATTCATGAACACACACAACACATCTAACCTTGACTCTATCATTATTTCAAATAAGTATTTGTCAATAGCGCTGATCTATCGAGCTCCATCCAACTCTACGGATGACCTCTCCATACCCCTTGATGTTGCATGTAATCACGCATCAAACTCAATACCATTTTGGATCATTGGAGACTTCAATCTCCCAGCT
The DNA here is from genome assembly GCA_033557465.1 of Ichthyophis bannanicus. Classification (NCBI taxonomy): domain Eukaryota; kingdom Metazoa; phylum Chordata; class Amphibia; order Gymnophiona; family Ichthyophiidae; genus Ichthyophis; species Ichthyophis bannanicus. Next base: position 175,813,130 of record CM066036.1, on the reverse strand, counting down.
TTATCAAGCAAAAACTCTACAGCCTTTCTAGATGCAATGGCTGTGCTTAATTATGAGCAACTAATTCAAGCTCCTACACACTCAAGAGGTAATACCTTGGCCTTAATCTTTGCGCCTTCTCTCCTATGTGATCCTAATTTCACCATCCAGCCTCAAATCCTGCCAGTCCCCTGGTCAGATCACAATGCGATTATATTCCAAATTCCTACTTCCCACCCTGACTCTCATACCGAGACTACCTCACCATCACAACGGCGCTTCAAACCATTCAACAAAGATGCATTTCTAGATGAAACTTTGCCTCAACTTGAATCCCCCCCATTGGATCTATATGATTGTATAAACTCCTGGAATTCAACCCGGAGCCAGGCAGCTCTTCTCCCCATAACCAAGGAGTCTACTTTATCAAAGAGGCCACACTCATCTATCTGGTTTACATCAGACTTAAGAAATTTCCTACTCAAACTCAGGAAACTCGAACGTCATTGGCGTAAATCAAAACATCCTCATGACAGAGATAGATACATGAATGTTTTACAGGTCCATCGAGCTGTTGTAATGGAAAGGAAGAAGGAATACCACTCCAAAATCCTGATGAGATCCCTTAACAGGCCTAGTCAATTCTTCCAACTAATCCAATCTCTGACTAAGGATACCGTTGCCCACAGAACAGATATCCTGCCTAACCCCCAAGAGTTTGCTGAACACTTCAACAATAAAAACAAGATGATCACCATCCCCCCCAATAGAGCCCAACATAGACATCCCTTCACCAAATAAAGAAAATATACCTACACTCTCTGAGCTCTACTCTTACAGCAGTAATCAAATCGAAAATATAATAAAAGGACTTAACACCACCACCACCTCACCTGCCGATCCATGTCCAAACCCCTGGATCAAATCCACTTGTGCTGAACTTAGTCCTTACATATCCAAAATCATGCAACTCTCCTTCACCAAGAGTACTGTGCCAACACAACTGAAAACAGCCACCATAAAACCACTCCTAAAACCCCCCAAATTAGATCCTAGTGATTTAAGCTCCTACCGACCTATCTCAAGTCTTCCCTTCCTAACCAAAGTAATTGAAAAAATAGGACTACAACAAATCTAAGACCACATAGACTCTTATGCTCCTCTCGATCCTCAGCAGCATGGCTTCTGTCAACATCATGGAGTTGAGACCTTGCTTACCTCCCTCTTTGATGACCTGATTAAAGGCATGAGTAATTCAAACAAGGCTTCGTCCTTATCTTCTTAGATATTGCCTCAGTCTTTGACACAGTAGCCCACAGTCTACTGCTTACTCAGCTGCAACTCAAAGGCATTCAAAGTTCAGCACTAGAGTGGTGTTGTTCCTACCTTTCTGACAGATGACAACAAGTATGTATTGGTTCACAATCATCAACAACATTTCATCATTCCCAAGGAGTACCTCAAGGATCGTCACTTTCGGCACTACTATTCAATATATATATGCAACCTCTTTGTAAGGTTATTCAATCCTTCAGTATATTCTACCATATTTACGCGGATGACGTGCTCCTTTATGCACTATTCTCATTAGATAATCCCAACTTCATCCCAATCACAGACTGCTTTAATGCAGTATCTTCATGGCTAGACAAAAACAGCCTGAAAGTAAACTACAAAAAACGGAAGTACTATTCATCACTGAGGATACGACTTTCATCCCACCATCCCACCTACAAGTGAAGAATGCTAACCTGAAGTCAAATCACGAGATTAGATATCTTGGCAGGGCCGGCCCGTCCATTGAGCAAGAATGTTTTTTGCACAGGGCCCCACGTTTCAGGGGGCCCCGTGCAAAGAACATTCTGCTTTTTTTCAAAATTAAGTTAAAAAAAAAAAAAAAAAGCTGCCTGCTACCGCCGCCGCTGCCACCGCGGCAGCAGCAGAATGGAGTGTCCCGCGGGGCCCCCTCTGCGATGGCTGAGCACCTCTGTGCCGGCTTTCAGATACGTGAAGGGAGAGTGTCTCCCTCGCGTCTCTGTTAAGCCTGCAGGGGCAGATGGGAAATGTCCCATCAGCCCCTGCGGGCTTAACAGAGATGCGAGGGAGACACTCTCCCTTCGCGTATCTGAAAGCCGGCACAGAGGGGCTCAGCCGTCGCAGAGAGGGAGGGAGGGACTCAGCCGGGCAGAGGGGGCCCCGCGGGACACTCCATTCTGCCGCTGCCGCAGTGGTAGCGGCAGCGGCAGCGGTAGCAGCCAGCTTTTTTTTTTTTTTATGTTCCTTGAACCGATGAGGGGGGGTTAGGACTGGTAATGGGCTATGGAGGGGGTTAGGACTTGACTTGAGGTGGGCTGTGGGTTGATGGGGGGGTTAGGACTGGTAATGGGCTATGGGGGGGCTAGGACTGGAAATGGGCTGGGGGGGTTAAGACTGGAGGTAGGACTGGTAATGGGCTGTGGGCTGTTGGGGGGTTAGGACTGGTAATGGGCTGTGGGCTGATGGGGGCTGTCTGGTAATAGGCTATGGGGGGTTAGGACTGATAATGGGCTATGGGGGGGGGCTAGGACAGGAAATGGGCTGATGGGGAGGGGTTAGGACTTGAGGTGGGCTGATGGGGTTAGGACTGGTAATGGGCTGTGGGCTGTTGGGGGGTTAGAACTGGTAATGGGCTATGGGGGGTTAAGACTGGTAATGGGCTTTGGGCTGATGGGGGCTGTCTGGTAATGGGCTATGGCAGGGTTAGGACTGATAATGGGCTATGGGGGGGCTAGGACAGGAAATGGGCTGATGGGGAGGGGTTAGGACTTGAGGTGAGCTGACGGGGTTAGGACTGGTAATGGGCTGTGGGCTGATGGGGGGGTTAGGACTGGCAATGGGCTATGGGGGGCTGACTCGAAATGGGCTGATGGGGGGTTAGGACTGTAATGGGTTATAGGGGGGGCTTAAACTGAAAATGGGGTGATGGGGGTTAGGACTGGAAGTGGGTTGATGGGGGGGCTAGGACTGGTATTGGGTTGGGGGTTGCTAGGACTGGAAATGGGCTGATGGGGGGCTAGGACTGGAAATGGGCTGATGCAGGGACTAGAAGGGAATGGATGCTGGGTGAGGCTGGAACTAGAAGGGAGCTGATGTTGGGGGAGGATTAGAATGGGATGGGGCTGGGAGAGTAAAATGGAGAGGGGAAAAATATTTTGTGTGGGAGGGATGAAAAATCTACAATTGGCCGGGTATTGGGAGAGTAAGTGGGGATTGAGGATGGAGGGGTAAAATTTGATTGGATGAAATAGGAATGAGGAAAGAGCAAAAGGAGAAAGATTAGTATGTTAAAGCAGATGAAGAGAGAGAATGGAAAAAAAAACTAGGAGAGAAGAAAGGACAAATGGACAGCAGACGATGGAGAGTTAGCAGAAGACACAAAGAAACCAGAAGAAAGTGGCTGGAGCAATTGCAGCTGAAAAAAAATGCACAAAAGGTAGAAAAATATCTCTTTATTTTGAATTTATTAATTGGAATATGTCAGCTCTGGTAAATGTGCATCATTAACGTCTGCGCTTTGTTTAGTACAAGAGCAAATTAATGTATAGTTTTATTTCTACAGTGTTGTACATTCCAAGTTTGGCTTTTGGGATTCCCAGTTTAATTATTGTCGTCCTGTTTCTAAATTGTAATTCCTTGTTTGGTGATGGTTTATGTTCTGTTCATGTGTAACTGAGCTGAGGTATTCTGTTTATATAATTCCTATTTGACATTGCCACTTGTTCTCTTTCCCCAGTAGGTGATGTATTGGTATTCTCTGAAATGTATTGGTTTAATATTTGCATGTTTCCTTTTGATAGGTAGGGTATGGTGCTTTGTGAGTCCTGGTAGTGCTGTTAGGATACGGCAGGTTTGCTATGGGTTCTAAATGGGCAGTGTTTGTAGTAGTTCCTAATGTGTCTGGCAGTTGGCACTGGATTATAGTAATGTAGAAATCTTTTAGTCTTTCTTTATTCATACACTCATTAAGAGGCATGTTTACTAAAAGTTAGTATATGGTAACATTATGCAAATATTTATGCAAATGAGGCCCCTTATGCAAATGAGGCCCCGCACAGAGTCTCCGCACATGGCCCCGCACCCCCCTTGGGCCGCCCCTGTATCTTGGTGTCACCCTGGACAAACATCTAAATATGGAAACCCACATAAGAAACATTACAAAGTCTGTATACCTCAAAATTAGATCACTCCGCCAGCTCCAACCCCTACTAGAACCTTCCGACTTCTGCACTATATTCCAAGCCCTGGTCACTCCAGTCTTTGACTATGCTAACATAATATTTCATGGCCTACCAGTATATGCACTCCACCCTCTACAAATGGCATTAAATACTGCTGCCAGAACAATCTATGGAGCGTCCAAATTTGATCATGTTTCACCTCTTCTAATCCATCTACCAATTAACCACCGACTTAAATACAAAGCCCTATTACTCTCATTCAAAATCCTGCATCAGATCTCAGCTGCATCACTGGAAAACCTCATACAATGGACACCTGAAAACAGATCTAGGAGATCAAATTTGACAAATACTCTTGTCATTCTTACTATGGTGAGAAAAAGCTCACAATTTACCAGAAATAGAGCATTCTCACATTTTGCACCATTGCTCTGGAACCCTCTCCCTCCTTACATCTGCCTCATCACCGATCTGGCAGCCTTTCGCAAAGCAATTAAGACTCATCTCTTCCAGACTGCATTTGACCATATTCCGTAGATACTCATGCCCCTTACCATTGCATACTCTCAGCCTACATGCTAATTGTAAACTGTTGGAAACATTCTATTGTTAGATAATCTAGTTAAATTATTAATTTCTTATTATTTACCTGTTATATGTAACGTTATACCTGTTCATTGTATTATGTTGTTAACATGTAAACCGCACTGATTGTAAAAGTGTGGTATATAAGAATGAATAAATAAATATTAGGGTTTCTAGGGCAAAAAAAGAAGCTCTCCAAGTATGGGAGAGGTTCCTTCCTTCCATCAATAGTCTCACATTCTGGCAAGACAGGCCTGTGAATAGCTATAAATTTGAATTCTTTCTCAATGCTTCAGGTGGGATAGGCTTTGGAATTTATTTCAGAGGTGCTTCGTGCACCGAGCATTGGCTAGAGAGCTGGCATTCACTAGGAGTCTTGAGAAATATCACATTCCTCGAGCTTTTCCTTATCTTGATGGCACTACACATCTGGGGAGGAGACAGCTAGCCAATCAATATGTGGTTTTCCGATCAGTGTGCAAGTGGTCCAAGCCATTAATAAACTGCAAAAAATGCAGGGTGACATTTCCTTATTGAGGGAGATTGTAATGTAATGCCTGTTGTTTAACATTACATTCAAAGAAGCCCAAGCAGCAGGAGAAAAAATATCTTAACCAATGCTTTATCTCATTTGAAGATGGCGGAGTTCAGAATCCTCATTACTGAAGCAGACAGCATTGGTACACCAGTCCTTCCTGCGGTACGGAATTTTGGTCCTCTGAAGTATGGGATTTCATTTTTAAATCACTCAACACAGACTAGGAAGAAATATGTTAATGTACTATGGGTTTTCAGAAATGTCTGCAAAAGGGAGGGCATTAGTCATTAACACATGTTTACTACTAACATATTTGTATGCTTCATAAGAACATAAGAAATGCCATACATTTTCCGACCATAGGTCCTTTGAGCACAGTGTCCTTTTTCCAAAAGCGGTCAATCCAGGTCACAAGTACCTGTCAAGTTCCCAAAAGGTGTACAGATTCCATGCTGCTTATCCCAGGAGTAAGCAGTGGATTTCCCTAGCCCTCATTAATAATGATGTATGGACTTGTCCTCCAAGAACTTCTCCAAACCTTTTTTAACCCAGCTACGCTAACAGCTTTTACTACAGCCTCGGGTAACAAATTCCAGAATTTGAGTACGTGCTGAGTGAAAAATATTTTCTCCTATTAGTCTTAAATGGGCTATATTGTAGCTCCATTGTAGATCTCCTCGTTCCACTCCGTCCATTATTTTATAGACCTCTATCATATCTACTATTACTACTACTACTTATCATTTCTATAATACTTCAAGGCGTATGCAGCACTGTACAGAGCCATGTAAGAGAAAGTCCCTTCTCATAAGAGCTTACAGTCTAGTCACGACAGACAACACAACAGTCAAGACAGACAATACTGGGGACTAGGATATATCTAGTGGAATGGTAAGGAATCACATAGAAGGTGACAGGAGACTAGGGGGCTCAGGATTCAAAAGCAGTCTCAAATAAGTGAGCTTTTAGCCTGGATTTGAAAAGGGTTACAGATGCAGCCTGGCACACCAATTCAGGTAGTTTGTTCCAGACATAAGGAGCAGCAAGGTAAAAAGATCCATATTTCCCCTCAGACATCTTTTTGCCAAATTGAAGAGCCCTAACCTTTTAAGACTTTCCTTGTAGGGGTATCCTTCCATCCCCTTTACCAATTTGGTGGCTCTTCTCTGTACCTTTTCTAAGTTTATCTAGATTTTCAGCTATTGCTTTCTTTGCTAGGGCTTTTGGCTTGTCAGACCCTGCGGGTGACTTTGTAGTAACAGAATGATGAAAGGATGGGCAAATAGAGGACCTCTCTCGGCCCATTCTTTCATCATTCTGCATGGAAGGCACCCCATAACCCATAACCATCTTCAGAATTCATTTGTGGAGTGAGTTGGTTTTAATTGGTATTCAAACCAAGGAACAAAAAATGCAACAGTCACCCTTCATAAGAACATAAGAACATAAGATATGCCATACTGGGTCAGACCAAGGTCCATCAAGCCCAGTATTCTGTTTCCAACAGTGGCCAGTCTAGGTCATATGTACCTAGCAGTTTCCCCAAGAGACACAGGTTCCACAATGCTTGTATTGGGTCAAGCATTGATATCCTGGGTCCCTTCTTAATAATGGTTTATGGACCTTTCCTCCAGGAACTTGTCCAAACCTTTTTTAAACCCAGTTACACTAACAGCCTTTACTACATCCTCCGGTAACAAATTCCAGAGTTTGATTACACGTTGAGTGAAAAAATATTTTCTTTTATTAGTCTTAAATAGTTTACCCTGTAGCTTCATTGCATGTCCCCTAGTCTTTCTATATTCTGATAAGGTAAACAATCGATCTACGTTTACCCGTTCCACTCCGTTCATTAATTTATAGACTTCTATCATATCTCCCCTCAGCCGTCTCTTTTCCAGGTTAAAGAGCCCTAACCTTTTTAGCCTTTCTTCATAGGAGTATCCTTCCATCCCCTTTACCATTTTGCTGGTGCTTCTCTGAACCTTTTCTAAAATCGCTATATCCTTTTTAAGATACGGCGACCAGAATTGCACACAATATTCAAGGTGCGGTCGCACCATGGAACGATATAGAGGCATTATAATATCTTTTGTTTTATTTTCCATTCCTTTCCTTATGATACCTAGCATTCTATTTGCTCTGTTGGCCGCCGCAGCACACTGGGACGAGGGTTTTAACATGGTATCCACAATGACGCCTAAATCTTTTTCCTGGGTGGTGGTTCCTAATGTGGAACCTTGCATTGTGTAACCATAGTTTGGGTTGTTCTTCCCTAGGTGCATAACCTTGCACTTGTCCACATTAAACTTCATCTGCCATTTTGATGCCCAGTCTTCCAGTTTATCAAGATCCTCTTGCAATTTTCCACAATCCTCTTGGGTTTTAACAACTTTAAATAGTTTTGTGTCCTCTGCAAATTTGATAACCTCACTCGTTATTACACTTTCCAGGTCATTTATGAATATGTCAAAAAGTAGCGGACCCAGCACAGATCCCTGGGGTACACCACTATTCACCTTTCTCCATTGGGAAAATTGGCCATTTAGCCCTACCCTCTGCTTTCTATCTTTTAACCAGTTCCTGATCCACAATAGTACACTGCCTCCTATCCCATGACTCTTTAGTTTTGCCAAATGTCTCTGATGAGGGACCTTGTCAAAGGCTTTCTGAAAGTCCAGATACACAATATCAACCGACTCACCTTTGCCCACCTGCTTATTCACTCCTTCAAAAAAACAACAGATTAGTAAGACAAGATCTTCCTTGTCTAAAGCCATGTTGGCTGTCTCCCATTAGGTCATGACTATCTACATGCTGAGTAATTTTATTCTTTATGATGGTTTCTACCATTTTTCCCGGTACTGATGTCAGGCTCACCGGTCTGTAGTTTCCCGGATCACCCCTGGATCCCTTTTTAAAAATTGGTGTTACATTGGCGATCCTCCAATCCTCAGGTATTAGAGATGATTTTAATGATAGTTCACAGATTACTAATAGCAGGTCTGCAATCTCATATTTCAGTTCTTTCAACACCCTTGGATGTATACCATCCAGCCCAGATGATTTGCTACTCTTCAGTTTATCTAATAGTTGTAATACATCTTCCCTATGTATCGATATTTCCTTCAATTCTTATGCACCTTTAAATACCACTTCAGTCATGGGTAACATCCCTACATCTTTCTCAGTAAAGACCGAAGAGCAAGGCTACTTGCTCGGCTTGTGGCCTCAGGACTTTTCTAATGCACAGACCATGCGACCTTGAAATGCTACTGGTGCATGAATATCAGCACATCTTTGTACTCCAGGTTCCTACCAAAACTTTCATGAAATGTGAACATGTGACTGGAGTCGAAGAAGCGCCCTGACCAGACCTCTAGGCATCAACCTGGGATTATCCAAATCAGAATTTCAATTGTCTTGATGGGACAACATGGGATGAGGTGGAGCCAATTAATTCCAACTCTGCTCAACGTTTGTACCTTCTCCCGGGGTAATAATAATAGATGCAAGAGGTAATGACTTGACATCAAGGAGCAGTATAGAACTGGTATAAAATATCAAGAGTAGCTTAATTTTGATAGTGGATGCTTTTCCTGTACGATTTTGGGTCTGGCCCTGCATCATCCCAAGAAGGGTGTTGAAGGGCGAAAGGTCACATTGCTCCATTGAAAAAACATGGCAGACAAATAAAAATGGATCTGTAAATTCATGCTTTACATTCAGAGTACTCACATTACTCATGATTTCCTTATTAAGTCCTATACAAGACTTTATTGTCCTGATGGGTTCATTTATCTGACATATTTGTATATCTTCTTTAATACATTATAAGAAGCCATAGCGGCCTTGCTATTGAAAGACGGCTGCAGCATAGTTGAAAGAAGGGAGCCCTGGAAAGCAAGGAGTCACTGTTGTGGTCTGTGGCGGAGTCTGACAGGCTAGAGGATACAGTAGGGGTAAGAGAGTAAATGCAGCTTCTTGTGGCAAGAAATTTTGGTACTGATTTGTTTCTCTGATTGCAATATCAAAAGTGAGCCGCATTTGTCGCTGGCTTTGACAGCTGGTGACCGAAGCTCGAAGCATATCAGATAGGCACACGGTGGGCCCCTGCTTTTCGACAGGACGGGCCACAATGCTTTGCATTTAGTATGGAGATAAATCTGTCAGCGAACTAATTACAGTCAAGAAACAGTTTCTATTCCTCCAGTCTTAAGTATCTATATTTAGCCACATGAACCTAAATATATTTCAGGTGACATTACAGACAATCTGGAAAAGCAATACAGTGAATTATAAAACTATAACTCTGTATTTAAAAAAACAACTTTGTGTCTGATAACTTCAATTTCTTTTCAGGTTTAAAATTTTAATTAAAATGCTTCTGAAGGTCACAGATCTAATTGCTACAGCAACAACGTTTATTTTCATGGTGGGACAGCAAAAGATCAGCTTACTAGGGGAGGCTGTGATCTCATTTTTCTAACATATGTTTAATACTAAAATGGAACATTTTAGGCTCTGAGACAACTAGGAAAAATGATACTAGTAATTATTGTGCATAGCATTATAATTAAGTACTGTGTGTACTTCAGAAATTGTGGATTCTTTTTCACGCATGCATATTTCTCCTGCCATATTCTTCAAAACAAAAACACAGTCCTCTCTGGCTGAAGAACTCATGGCTTGCTTTCATTCTTCTGTTAGAAAAATCTTTAGAAAGCAATTCCCATGTTGTCACTTCATATACAGAAGAAGCCAAGTAACCTTTACAATCGAGATAAAGAAGGCTAATATTGACTGAGCTCAACATCTCATATAAATTTTAAGAATTATTTCTATCATAGATTCTCATGTTTAAATTGAAATGTCATACGGAATGTGCAGCTTAACCATTTCAGGGTCAAAATATGTAAAGTTTGTGGACATGTTTAAATACATGAGTACTCACCTGCGGATAATTCCCATGCTGACTGCAACCCTCGTTAAAGGTGCGAGTGTGTGGGGTAGGGGCGGAGAGTGGGTGTGGATTCACCTCAACAGGTAGCGTTAGGTGCACCCATGCTAATGCAGCATGCGCTATGGGACAGGGCTCCACGTTAGCTGTCAGAGAAATGCTTTCAACATCCCCAATAACATGGAGGTGTTGCACCTAACGCACCATAGTTTCAGCGCTATGTGTACGTTAGATGCAACATCTTAGCACCCATTAACAAAAGAGCCCCTAAATTGTGTTACTTTCATTGTTGGTGGCATTACAAATTGCAATACTAATTATTCATTTTCAAAGCCAACCATATTAAATAAACACTGGACAACACCAGTTGCATCGCTGCAAGGAAAGATGTTGTATTTAAGATTTAGGTGGAAATACTTCTACAACTCTACAAGTTATGGGCATTGAACAGGATTGCATATTTTTAAATGAGCCGATCTACATGTTGGTCACAACTCTACAAAGGGCTTTTGACTCAGAAACCTCTTAAAGAGTAGAAAATATACTTGTTTTTGTTTTGTATTGGTCTTCTTTTATTTCTATTTGGCCAGAAGCTTCTTTCTGCTACTTTGAGCTTCCAACTCTATCAAAATTGGCTCTATTGGGCTTTAAAGTAATCAATTTTTATTCATACCACAAGGCAGACTCAACTATTAGGAGATACTAAGCGATTGGCTAGAGCAGCAGCTTCTGACAGGCAGCAAAGAGAAGCAGCAATCAAAGCAAAAAAATAGTTCCTCCGTCATCAGTACATCCTCTTACCCTCAGGGAGAGTGAGCGCACACATAGGGGCATGTTTACTAAGCTGGGCTAACAGTTAACCCTGTGCTATTTATAATTAGGTCCCATGATATTCAATGGAATTTAGTTAAAAATAGCAAGGGGTAACTGTTAGCCCAGCTTAGTAAACATACTCCACAGACGCAAAGTAAAGTTTAATAGTTAAAAGGGTGATGCCCAGTTCTGCACTTTTATAGGATTGTTGTGGGAAAGGTGCTGTCGGGATGATCACGATCATGGAAGGGGAGGTGTAAGGCTGAGGCTTCACCTAGAGTGCCCGCAACCCTGTACCGGCCTTGCATACCTAACCCAGGTAGCATCAGTGGCGTACCAAGGGCGAGGCGGTGGGTGCAGCCCACCCCGGGTGCCAGCAAAGAGGGAATGCTGCTTCTGGGCCATCATGGAAGAGGCGTACGCTGCAAGCACACCTTTGCTGGCTTGCTGCCCTGCCTCCTTTCCACACCGGTGGCTATTCCCTCACGGCCAAAGTCTCATAGTGCAGTGGTTCTTGCGGGACTTCGACCAGACCATATCTGCTGGGAACAGCCAGCAGATATGGAGAGCAGGCAGTACAGCAAGCCAGCAAAGGTATGCTTGCCGCACATGCCTCCTCTGTGAGGGTTTGGTGAGAGAGGGGGGCGTCCGCTCTGGGCACACAATAACGTTAGAATGCCACTGGGCTGAGCAGTTGTTGCTCTGGGCAGTGACCATAGTCTGCAGTTTCCTCTAGAAGTCTAGAACTATACCCCCATTCTGAATCAAACCTTCTTTATTTGCAAAGTATAACCAGGAATGATGCATAGCTTGTGTTTGCTATGCATATGGAAAAGTATAACTCAAATCTTGTATGCAGAGTTCCAAGTTACCCAGTTCCAGGAGTGAGATATTTTGCCAGTTCTGGTTTTAAATTTGCATTACAGTGCAGTATGGTATTTGTAGTCCCTGATTTTGCCTATTGGAATCCATGCTACAGGTCCCTCAATGCATCAGAATTGTCAGAAATCCAGGGATGGCTTAAAACCTCAATCCTGGAACTGGGTAACTTGGCAACGCTGTGTAAATAATAAAACATATTAGAGTAACGTGCCTCACTAAAAGCAGATTTCATCCTCACTGAGCTTACAAATGAACTGTTAGTCTTACCAGGCTCTAGTTTTTTCTTTGACTGATTAAAGTGAAAACCTGAAACAGAGTCAGTGCTGTTTTCTGGAGGGCTAAAGCAAACCCTGAAAGTAGCTCTTGGAAAATGCCAGAGTTGCCGAGTTATCCAGTTGCAGGAGTGAAATTTTTGGCCAGTTCTGGTTTAAAATTTGTCTTGTAATGTAGTATCTGTGTAGTCCCTGATTTTACCTATTGAAATCAGTGCTGCAGGTCCCCTAAGGCATCAGGATGAAATTGTCAGAAATCCAGGACTGGCTTAAAATCTCCTGCCTGGAAATGGGTAACTTGGCAACTCTGCAAATGTCAAACTGGATTCCTCTATATTATGCAGCAGGAACAAATAGGAAGCTGCTTGCACAAGACAGCAGTGATGGGGTTAACTCCTATTTACTGCTAGGAATTATGGGATGTCTGCTCATGGAGACAGAGGGTCAGAGATCATGTGTGACTGTGAGCTGAAATGAGCAATAGTAGATAAGATCACATACTAATTAGGACTAATTAAATATCCCAAAATAGTTGCAGTGCAGGAAGAGAAAGGGACATAGCCAAAAGACAGAAATGGGGTTTAACTGCCAACAGGTGCAGCCCAAGGGTGATGGGGGGCCACGTGCGACACTCATTGCAGGGTCTCATTTGCATAGCCACTGGACCTCATTTGCATAAATGCAATTTATTTTAGTTTATAATGTATATTTTGCCCCTCTAAAATTTCTAGGCAGCTTTCAAAGGAGCCCTTCACACGCCAATTTTTACTCCTGGGAATGACTTAGGGGCATATTTACTAAATATTAATGTGCGTTAAGTGCCACAGCGCCAATAGAGATAAATGGGTGTTCCTGCACTTAGCGCACGTTAACATTTGTGAATGCACATTCATTGAGAGTCATGTCTGTTAAAAGTTAGTGTCTCAATACCATTTGAATGGGCAGTGAGGAGGATAAAGAGACTACCAGATTTCTACATTACTATACTCCAGTGCCAACCAGGCATATTGAGAAGTACTACAAACACTGACCATTCACAACCCACTGTATCAGAACAGTACTATCAGGACTCACAAAGCACAATACCCACCTATCAAAAGGCAACACTGCAAATATTAAACCAATATATCTCAGAGAATACCAGTACATCTCCTACTGGGGAAAGAGAACAAGTGCCACTGTCAAATAGAAACTACATGAACAAAATACCTCAGCTCGGTTACATATGCAGAACACCAGACCATCACCAAACAAAGAACAAGGGACACAATTTAGAAATAGAAAGACAATAATTAAACTGGGAACCCCCAAAGCCAAACTTAGAATGTACAACAACACTGGAGAAATAAAACTGTAAATTAATTTCCTCTTGTACTAAACACCCCAATCGCTTTCTTCTGCTTTCTTCATGTCTTCTGCTAACTCTCCATTGTCTGCTGTCCATTTGTCCTTTTTTCTCTCTTCTAGTTTTTGCCATTCTCTCTAATCTGCCTCTAACATACTGATCTTTTCCCTTTTGCTCTTTCCTCCATTATTTTCTTTATTCCATTTTCATGCTCTCAAATTTCACTCCTCCATCCTCAATACCCACTTTCTCTCTCAATACTCAGCCAATCACAGAATTTTCTTCCCTCCCACACAAAATATCTGTTCCCCTCTCCATCCTCACTCTCCCAGATTCATTTTTCTCCCGCCAGTCCCAGCCCCACCCCCTTCTGGTCCTCCCCCAGCATCCACTCCCTTCCAGTCCCATTTGTCCGCTCCCTCCCACATCAGCCCATTTCCAGTCCTAGCCCCCCAGTATCATGCTTCTCTAGTCCCTCCCAGCATCTGCTCCCTTCCAGTCCCAGTCTCCTATCTGCCAACATCAGCCCATTTCTAGCCCCCCCCCCCCTCAGTATCAGTTTTCCTCCAGTCCCTCCAAGCATCAGTCCCCTTTCAGTGCCAGTCCCTCATCCCCCAACATCAGTCCATTTCCAGTCCTGCCCCCCCCCTTCCCATTCTAGCCCCTAGTCCCCCTCCATTCCATTCTAATCCCCATTTCCATTCTAGCCCTCAGTCCCCCCCCAGTCACACACCAAAAGGGGCTCCCATGCCTGACAAGAGGCCCGAAACCCCGGCTCACCTCTTAACAGCCACGGGAGTAAAGAGCAGCGTTTGCCTTGTCTCCCGTGGCTGTAATAAAAAGGAACCCACTGGCGCACTGAATGCTGGAAGGTCAAACGGGGTGTGATGGAGTGATATCTGACAGTGGAACAGATGACTCATTTCTTATTGAGGACAGTCTAAATATCACAGCCATACTATATTTTATTGTAAATGAATTTATTATTATATTATAATGCTGAACATATTTGTGATTGCTCTATGTGGCTTATTATTTATGTCCCTATTTTATGAGTGCAGGCCACTTTCTTTTTTCAAAAGATGGGCAAGCAAATAAATGAACATAAGCATAAGCTACTGGAGGGCTTGGGGATTTTAAGTTGGATATCAGGGAGTTTGGAGGGGGTTGGATATGGGGCGTCTTATCACTGATGTTGGGAGAGGGAGGGATTGGAGGTGCTTTTGCTGTGAAGGGCATCAGGGACGGGGTGTAATTGCAGATGTCAGGGGGAGGGTTCGGGGGCTCATTGCTGATGTCAGGGGGGGTGAGAGTTGGATGCAGGGATTGAGGGTGATTGTATGCTGTCTGGGGAGGGGGGAATGTATGCTGGGGGTGGAGAAGTTGTCTTGGGCTACTAGATGAGGATCATGAAGGGTTGATTTAGTTTTTCACATGTCCCTTTTAGACCTCAAGATTAAAGAGGTAACTGGCACTTGCATGTACCTTAAGGCAGGTCAAAAGCAGACAGGGGAATTTCCTACAAAAGATATGCATTCCCTTTGTAAATTGGGAAGAAGACATCCATTTTTTCAGCAATGCCTGTGCCCCTTTGAAATCTCTGTGTGGTGTGAATCTCTACATTTAAATGTTGGCTTTATTTACATGTGTATGTGATCTACACTACACTAAATGTTGCTGTTTAGACCTGTAGATGCTTCTTAAATGACCACCATAGACTGGTAGGATAGTATGCCGCTTATTAGACATTAAATAGGCCCTTAATCTAAAATGTAACTACTATCCCAAAATAATTATTGTGGGGATTATTGCACCTCTACATAACTATTCAATGAGGTTTTCACTAGTACTATCACCAAAGGAAAGATAAGAAGAAGAGACAATTAAAATATAGAGGAGACTTGGCAAGCATTCAGTCGATAAGTAGCAGGTACAGCAGTAACTTCCAGTTTCATTGCAGCTGTTGATAAGTCAGATTTCTTGACAGTGACAAAAAGACCTAACACTGGGGCGGAGAATGCCCTGGTAATAGCCTCCACTATCTGCTGGCCTTAAGCCAGCTGGATTGTGCACATTATTGCTCTGTTGGAGAAGATTTCAATGGCTTACCAGCGAGCTTCCAAGGATTATGGAAAGAAAAATAGACATTGTAGGCTGCAACTATAAAAATAGTGTTGAAATAACTCTGCTAATGTATTTGGACTAAACCTATGTTCAGGCAAAGAACATGTAAATATTTTACTGCAAAATGGGATTTAACAATTTGTACAAAAATATGAATATGTTAAATGCTATTGTATATGCAGCTGATACTTCCAAGGGACTATTAATAAACTCCCTGTAAATGTTTAAGCTCATATGAGAAACTGGAAAACTGAGTGTAGCAACAACTAAAAATCTTTGTCTGAGCCATGACAGGGTCATAAATTTTTCATGTGAAAAAAAATCATACAGCAAGATTACAATGAGTTTTTAATTCAAACCATGAGCCCAAAGGATAGAGTATTTCAAAAAACACTAAATTTCAGAAATAAGCACAAGGAACTCATTTCACTCAAATTCTCAATCCTTTTGCTTACCTATCTATTGTTGTCATACTGGGGATAACATTATATAATATCAGGTCGATATTTAGCAATGGCGATGACCCTCTTTAAGGCATCTGCCCACTGCTGCTTTAACTAAGAACATAAGATCATATATACACCAAATCCTCATATATCAACAATCACCTAGAACCCTCGTATATACCACTTCCCTTACATATTCCTCCCACACAACAAACATCCACACAAGTTCTCACATGTATACATAGTTGCATAGCCACTAAATACACACCATTCTAACTTCTCATATGCCCCCCACTCAACTGCTGCCCCCTAATGCAAACCCTATACATACACATACCCCACCTCCCCCTACTCTCTACACCCATACAACCATGATTCATGCACCCCATATGCAAACCCACATTCTGCCTCCATCTCATCCCCATCCAGTGCTCCCCGCTCAGTGGTTCTGTGCATATGGAGAGCCCTGGCGCCAGAATACAGTCCCTGCTAATAGCGGGGGTTGCTCGTCCAACCCAGACATACATCCCCACTATTTGCAGGTCAGAATGACCCCCTTACTGAATATTTGTTTTCATAAAAATTCCTATTTGAGATGGTTCCACTCTGTCCTCCAAATCCAAAAAAGACTTTGGGTGAATGGGGTGCAGAAGGTATACTACCCAACCCCTAGCTCAGCCCTTGGGTTTAAAATCAAGATCTTGTAAGTTCTACCATCAGAAAGTAGGTAACTACCTTATGCTAGCTGAATCACTAAAAAGAGAAGAAGGCCCCAATTCAGATGTGAGAATTTGGATTACTTCTCCGGTTAACTATAAGTGGATTTTGAACAGAATTGTCTTTTTTCTAAAAAAAATACTAAAGTTTAGCAAATAGGTTATCCACTTAAGTTTGGATAGCTTTCCATGCAGCCCTGTTTCTACGGCTAAAGATGAATAGGGGAACACAGAATGCTAGCGTTATTAATTTGTCAGCCCTACTTCAGGAACGCCTCCCGGTTTTATATGGATAAATTTGATCTATCACGTTGTCCAGCTAAAGGTTACATGGAACTTGACCAGAATTTACAAACTTACAATTGTGCAGTGAACTCTGAAGTTAACCACTTAAATCATTTTGAATATTGATCCCAATGTTTTTTTGATTTTCACTAAAAGTGCACCTGAGAAAAGAGGGATTTAAATACTCCAAAATGAGAGACTTTGGAAGGAAGCCTTTCAAATGAATAAAATTCAGTATCACATTTTAGGTTTCCCTTAATGAAAAATAAAAGTGGATAGGTAACTACCTGGACTTAGGGTGTCAATTTTTGCTTTGTTCAATGGCACTCAGGATTATCAGTAAGTCTGCCGATGCATATATTCTTTGCCCCTTTTAGTAAATCGAAAGATTGTCTGAGCAATTGAAAGACATTCTGGATGGTGTCTGCCAATTCCCATAAATAACACAAAGACACAAAGACTAGATTTATAAGAAAGACTTTTCTCTCTTTTCAAGCTTTTTCATTAGCCTTATTTTTGGGACAGGGCTGATTGCTTGAGAGATGCCTGCAATCATCATTATTGGTTTTGTCAACATGTAAGGTAGGAATCTGATGCACTTTAATAGTTATCAAAATCATGTATTCCAAGAGAAAGCAGGAGACCATTTTCTTACCGCAGCAGCCTGTACCTATATCATTTCACAGTTTTACACTGTGGCAGAAATTTCATAACTGGGCAGTTAGCAGAAAGCAAGAAAGAATCGTAAACTAAAGAAAAATCTGTGAGGGACCTGATCAGTGATACGACTGTTCTCCTTGCAGCATCCAGCAGGGATTCATTAGAGCTTACAATTTTGCAAGACTGTAGCTTGTACACATCCTGCTTGCTAGTTATATTTCATGGATAACATTTCTAGTACAATCTGAACATGCATTTTAAGAGGTAGACTCAATCAGCTCTGCAGGACTCACCTGGTAAAAAATATTCCAGAAATCCGGTCAGAAAAAAATAGTTATAAACGGAGGAATTTTGCTAATATGTAATTTTCAGTATTTATTGAGTCTGCAGGTATTGATTAATCTACTGACGTTTCAGCATTTTATAGATGGCTCATCTATGATTTCAAATAATTTTCCATACTGTGTCAGACCAGAGATCCATTAAGCCCAGTATCCTGTTTCCAAGTCAGAAGTACTTAGCAAGATCCCAAAAGCTAGACCGATTCTATGCTGTTTATTTCCCAGTCCATTTAAATAATGGGTTATGGACTTTTCCTCCAGGAACTTGTCCAAACCTTTTTTAAACCCAGCTACGCTCACAGCTTTTACTACATCCTCCGGTAACAAATTCCAGAACTTAATGACATGTTAAGTGAAAATATATCTGCTCCGATAAAGTAAACATCTTAAATTGATCACATTTTTATTAATCAATTGATTCATTCCTGCAGAATGGCCCTTCACAGCTAAAAAAAAAACCCAGCTCTGCTGTATGTCCTGGTTTTGCTGTGATAATCTTGCATTTTGCCTCTATATATTTACTGTCTCAGTGGAAAGGCAAAATTGTGTCTTTGGATTCTCATTTTGTCTGTGAAACAGACATGCATGCACGTCATATTTTGGCTCTGTTGCTCTAGCCCTGCTACCTTTTCTGCAAATAAAGAGTAGTTACTCACCTGTAACAGGTGTTCTCCAGGAGCAGCAGGAATCAGTCCTCACATATGGGTGATGTCGGCGTTGATGGAGCCCCCATGCGGAGCATTTCCCCAGCTTTCAAAGAAAGCCTTTGGGAATGCAGGCACGCATGCGCGGTCCCCTTCCCGCCCAAAGGTGCCATCTTGCTCAGTCATAGCTAAAAGACAGCACAAAAAAGAAAATGAACTATATACAACTGCAACTCCAAGGGGAGGAGGGAGGGTCGTGAGGACTGATTCCTGCTGCTCCTAGAGAACACCTGTTACAGGTAAGTAACTACTTTTTCTCCAGGACCAAGCAGGAAGTCAGTCCTCACATATGGGTGACTCTCTAGCTCTGGGCTACCAGGAACCCAGGCTGAAAAATAGAGCTCCCTCTAGAGCCCCAGCAACAGTGAGAGAATCTTCTCTGAGACCACACCTGAACGTTAGCCCAACACCAGGGCCGGAGGGTAGGAGTTGCTTAAACCTCAAAGAGATTACGGAGTACCGCTTGCCTGAAAGCACTGTCCCTACGGGACTCCCTCTCGAGGCAGTAGTGGTCCGCAAAAGTCTGGCTTGAAGACCAAGTAGCGGCCCGGCAGATGTCTGCCAACGGAACAGAGCGGAAGTGAGCTACTGATGCGGCCTTCGCCCGAACTCGGTGGGCCGTGACTCGACCCTCCAGGGAGAGACCGGCTAACCTGTACGCCCAGGCGATACAGTCTGCCACCCAGATGGACAACATATGCTTAGTGACAGGCAACCCCAATTTATTAGGGTCAAAGGAAATGAAGAGCTGAGAAGCCCTTCTATGCCCCTGCGTACGTTCAAGGTAAAAGGACAGCGCCCTTCTACAATCCAGGGTATGCAAGACAGTCTCTGCTCTACTGGCATACGGCCTGGGAAAGAACGTTGGAAGAACCACCTCCTGGTTGAGGTGGAAGGAGGACACTACCTTTGGAAGGAACTTAGGATGAGTCCGCAATACTACCCTGTTCCTATAGAACCTGGTATACGGCCTATCCGAGACCAGGGCCTGAAGCTCACTCACCCGCCTAGCTGAGGTGAGTGCCACAAGGAACAATACCTTCCAGGAGAGGAAATGTAAATGGCAGGTTGCCATCGGCTCAAAAGGTGGGCGAGTCAGTTGCTGCAAGACCACATTGAGATCCCACTCAGGAGCAGGTGGACGAATAGGAGGCTTAAGTAGAAGCAGGCCTCTTAGAAAGCGGGACACCAGAGGGTGGCCTGAGAGAGATTGTCCATCCACCTGCAAGTGGTGAGCCGAGAGGGCACTGAGGTGAACCCGGACAGAGTTGGACTGAAGTCCGAGGTTGGAAAGGTGGAGCAGGTATTGAAGCACCACCTGGACAGAGCAGGAGAAAGGGTCCTCTTGCTGTTGAGAACACCAAATAGAGAACCTATGCCACTTTAGAGCATAGGCCTTCCTGGTGGAATGTTTCCTGAAGGCCAACACCACCTCTTCAACCTCCTTAGATAGGAGCAAGGGAGCAAGGACTAGCCTTTCAGCAGCCATGCCATCAAATTGAGAGATTTGAGGTTGGGATGCAAGAGGGACCCCTGGTCCTGAGTCAGAAGATCGGGTTGCAATCCCAGAGGAAGTGGAGTATCCACTGCCAACTGCAGAAGAAGAAGGAACCACGGCTGCCTGGGCCACCTGGGGGCTATCAGGATCACCGTGGTTCGGTCCTGCTGGATTTTGAATAGAGTCCGGGCCACCAGAGGTGTGGGAGGAAAAGCATAAAGCAGGCCCCCTGACCAAGGGATCAGGAATGCATCTGGCGCTGTTCTCAAGGGATGCGGTTGCCTGGAACAGAACCGGGGTAGCTGCCTGTTGAGCGGACTGGCAAAAAGATTCATGGTGGGAAGACCCCACTTCAGGAAGATCTTTTGCACTACCAGAGGATCCAACTGCCACTCGTGAAGCTGCAGGAGTCTGCTGAGTCTGTCCGCCAGGTAGTTTTCCTGGCCTGGGATGTAGACTGCCCTGAGTGTCATGCCCTGGGTGACAGCCCAGGAGCAGAGAGCTTGTGCTTCCAGGCAGAGAAGTCTGGATCCCATGCCTCCCTGCTTGTTAACGTAGAACATAGCCACCTGGTTGTCCGTCTGAATTAGGACAGACTGGTGAGACAGGATCTGAGAGAAAGTCTGCAAGGCCAGCCGAATGGCGCTCAATTCCAACAGGTTGATCTGCTGGGCGGCCTCCCATGGAGACCACAGGCCTTGGGTGCAGGCTCCCTGGCAGTGAGCCCCCCAGCCCTGCAGGGAAGCATCGGTTGTCAGGACCTGAGTGTGTGGGGAGGCCTGTAAAGGAACACCCCTGACCAGATCTGGGAGATGCCGCCACCAGCGTAAGGAGTCCACCAAGGGTTTAGACACCTTTATTCTGTCTGACAACTTCCCTGTGGCCTGCAGCCACTTCATCCTGAGGTACCACTGAGCCGGCCTCATGTGCAGCCAGGCATGTGGGGTGACATGCATTGTGGAAGCCATGTGACCTAAGAGCCGGAGGAAGTTTCTGGCCGAGACCAGAGAGTCCGCCCGAAACTGACCGGCCAACTTTATCAGCCTGTGAGCTCTGTCCCCTATGAATTTCACATTTTGTGAGGGGACCAAAGTGGACTTTGGAAAGTTTATAACAAACCCCAGGTGCTGAAGCAGGGATATGGTTCTGCAGGTGGCCTGCCTGGCCTCTTGTGGAGAATGGCCTCTGATTAGCCAGTCGTCCAGGTAAGGGAACACAAAGATCCCCTGGTTCCTGAGGTAGGCCGCAACCACCGCCAGGCATTTTGTAAAAACCCTGGGGGCGGAGGTGAGGCTAAAAGGAAGCACTGTGTACTGGAAGTGCTTTCCTCCCACCACAAATCTGAGGAATTGTCTGTGGCTTGGATGGATGAGGATGTGAGTAAAAGCATCCTTCAGGTCTAAAGAGCCTAACCAATCTCCCTGCTGGAGGTAGGGCAGTAAGATTCCAAGGGTAAGCATCTTGAACTTTTCCCTCTCCAGAAACTTGTTCAGATTTTGCAGGTCAAGGATGGGTCTGAGGCCTCTTGTTCTCTTTGGTACCAGGAATTACCTGGAATAGAAGCCTTGCCCTTCTAGGTGGTGTGGCACCGGTTCCACCGCCTGGTCCCTCAGTAGACCTTCCAACTCCTGAAGGAGCAAGTTTCTGTGCAGAGGGGGTCTTGGAGGCTCCCCTGGAAAGTAGGAGGGGGTATCTGGGTGAAGTGGAGCAGATAGCCCCGTTCGATGATACTTAACACCCAAGTATCCCCTGTGATGGCTGGCCACCTGTCTGTGTACAGGGTCAGCCGACCTCCTGTGCCCTGGAGAGGAGGAGGAGAGACTATGCTGGCATAGTCAAAAAACCCCTCCCTGCTGAGCAGGAGCCGGAGTAGGAGGCTTGGGGGCCTTCTGCCTACGGGGCCCATGACCCTGCCCCTTGGCCTGCTGGCCCTGTTGGGGAGCTGCAGAGGTCTGGTAGTGAGGGTAGGTTTTATAGGCAGTGGTCTTCCTCGGGTAAAAGGTCTTTTTCCCCGAGCCCTTCTTTTTCTGAGAAGGGGCAGAGGTCTTCCTGGACAGCCTTGTCCAGGTAAGAGTCTCGGTCTCGAGTTCTGCAGCCTTTTCGGCCATGGGCTTCCCAAAGAGGTTTTCACCTCGGCAAGGGACATCGACCAACTTGTCCTGTACCCACGGCTCGAGGTCCAAGGATTGTAGCCAGGCCTGACGGCGTGCACCGATACCGGCCCCTGCTATTCAGGCCGAAGCCTCAAATCCATCATAGGCTGCTCGAGAAATAAACTTCGAGTACTCTCGAATACCAGAAGACAAGGCCTTGAACCTCACAAAGGTTCCTTGGACAGACCAGCAGAGAACCCGGCAATCTCCTTTGCCAGGTCTCAAAGGTACATGCCCATGTACAGCTGGTAGGTCTGGACATGGCAAGCAAGCATAGAGCTCTGGAAGCACTTTCTACCGAGGGCATCCAGGTTCTGGGCTTCCCTGCCGGGAGGCACCAAGGAGTGCATCTTCTGACTCTTCAGGCGATGCATGGCCGATTCCACAACCATGGAATGGTGCGGTAGCTGTGCCTTTTGAAACCCGGGGCTCTTGCGGACTTGATAGATGGAATCGACCCACTTGCTTAGAACCGGCATCGAGGCCGGCGCCTCCCACATGCGGAAGAGCAACCGCGCCAGCATTGGAGGAACTGGGACAGTAAAGGCCTCCTTGGGAGGAGAGTCATACTGCAAAGCCTCGAGCTCCTCAGCTCGAGGCTCTTCCTCGGGGTCCGCCGGGAATGCCAGTGCCTTGGCCATATCCCGTACGAAATCCGAGAACCTAGTATCCTCCGGGGGGGGGACCTAGTTTGAGGCTCGAAGCTCGGTGAGTCCGAAGGGACACACCGAGTCTGGAAGGTGTCTGGGGACTCCTCCTCCTCTGTCTCCCCATGCCGATTCCTCCAAGGAGGAATCGAGCGGCTCCGAGTGGGCGGGCACCAACACCATCCGCCCCGACGCTGAGGGAACCAGCATCGACGACCTCGGTCCCGAACGGGAGGCCGAGGGTGATCGTGGCCGAGGATCGACTCGAGTTCACATGGTCTCGAGGATTGGCTCGGCCTCCGCGGTCGACTTGGACATCGATGTCCCGGTGGTCGGGGCAGATGCACCGGTGAGACCAGTGATCAGCACCCGCTGCTGCTCCATGAAGGCAGACAGTCTGCTCTCCAAGGCCATCAACCTGAGTCCGAGCTCAGGAGACACAGCAGCCTCTGACTCGGGCCCCGACAGCGGCTCCCCCGGAGGAGAGTCCATGAGGACTACAGTACTCACATGACACGGGGCCTCCGACTCTACACGAGGATGCTTGGCAGGCCGCTCCGACTCCGAAGACCCAGGATGGCGATCGGGGCTATGCGACCTGGCCCTCGAGGAGCCAAGAGCGTCCACCGATGCCACCCTCGCGTGTTTCTTCTTCCTTCAGTGCTCCCTCGAGGGGGACTCCCTTTCAGAGGAGCCCTGATGATGCTCGGGGTCAGACTCCCGAGATGTCGAGGCCTCTGACGAAGTCTGGACCCATCCAGAGGCAGACTCGGAGAAGATCCTCTCACGCTGGTGCTGACGGCTCCGCAATGCCTTGGAAGACATTTTGCCACAGGGACTGCAGTCCGCAGAATCGTCGTCTGGAACCAGGCACCGGAGGCAGCAGTCGTGTGTATCGGTGAGAGACATCAGTTTCTTGCACCGATTACACTTAAAGCCACTGGCAGCCATCGGGGGAAAAAGGGTCCCTGCAAGATCAAAAAATTGGGCTGCCAGGGAAAAGAAAAAAGGCGCGAACGCAGTCTCTAAGGACAAAAACCGAAAAGGAGTGATCCGGTCTCGGCACCGGTGTACCGAGTCCAGGCGGGAAAGGAACCGACGTCGAACCGATGAAAAATTTGACCCAACGCAGGATAAATCAACTTTTTTCACGTGTGACAAGGACAGGCGTCCGTAGGGCTCCGCGGAAAAAAGCAGACTGAGCAAGAGGGCACCTTTGGGCGGGAAGGGGACCGCGCATGTGTGCCTGCATTCCCAAAGGCTTTCTTTGAAAGCTGGGGAAATGCCCCACATGGGGGCTCCGTCGACGCCGACGTCACCCGTATGTGAGGACTGACTTCCTGCTTGGTCCTGGAGAACTGAAGCACCACCTGTGCATGCCTCCCAATCCAATTATGTGCAAATCCTGTGCACAGGATTTCTGGATCTTGGGAAGAAGGCAGCCGACCTTCACTCCTCCCATCCCCTAAGGTCTCAGCGGTGTTCATTGCAGCTGCTCAGGAAGTGTCTTGGTTCTCAGTTCTGGAAACATGGTGACGTTACGGAAAGAAATACTGTGAGAATTTGCAGCTGTAACCTCTGTCCTCAAGCTTCTGTACTGGTTTGTTTAGCCCTGTGATATCTTAAAAAGGAGCTCTGCAATTATTCTAGAATGTGGTTAAAAAGCGTTTGTTTCAGCTATGGTTTATCAAGTATTTATAAGGAGTAGGATGCTACTAGCTCACGTGGGAGTAATATTTACACTGCCACTTAGTTTTGCCCCCAGTTAAATCATATCAGTCAGAATCATCAGCAGTCTCTAGTGGGCCTTTAACCAGTCCCTGCTGCAGTTCAGTAAACAATTATGAAACTGAAAGTCATTTATGGCTCTTTAACAAAATTGATCCCCTATATTCTTGGGAGTTTTTAGTGGAGCATTCCATTTCTGAAAAGATTTGAGTTTCGTGTTGATGCACTCTGAAATTTTACCTTTTTTGATGGAGCACAATATTAAGAAGCTTGACAAAATGGAAAAGAAGTGAGTCAGTGTGCAGATGAGATGGGTGAAATGTTCTACTTGAAACCCAACTCTGTCCCCAGAACCTGCTGCAGACCCAGGAAAATACCGACTTCAGAACATTGAAACTCGAAT
Organism: Ichthyophis bannanicus; assembly: GCA_033557465.1. NCBI lineage: Eukaryota > Metazoa > Chordata > Amphibia > Gymnophiona > Ichthyophiidae > Ichthyophis > Ichthyophis bannanicus. The sequence continues at coordinate 175,787,834 of CM066036.1, read as the reverse complement.
CTGAGTTAGGCTGTAGAATGAGAGGTGAAGCTAGCCTTTCGGTCAGTGGAGTCCTCCAAGCCTCTCTCCTAATATTTCTTCCTTCCTACCAAAAAATGCCAGTATGCAACTTCTGAAATCATTTCCTAAGTTAATATTGTGCAATGACAAGAGCAGCAGACAAGGAATGTGATGTGGTGAGGGGGTGAATTTAATTATTCACCTTTCCAAACCTGAGCTCAACTACTTCACACAATAGAGGATGAAGAGACAGCCAAATTCACAAGGAGCATCAGTGGGAGAGCAGGGGTTTTGAAAACTGGCTTCTCTAGTTCTCAGTCCACTATCCTAACCACTAGACTTCTCCTCCATGCCACTCGGATAACATGGAGGAGTAGGAAGAGAAAAAAGTGGGGGAATGACTAGGGGAAGAAGGATAATAGACTAGACATAGAGGTAGAATGGGAAAGAGATTGAGGCAATTCAGTGAAGGCCGAAAAAGACATAATGGAGGGAGAAATGAGACAGGAATAGGAAAAGTAAGTGTTGCACAGATGGAGAAGGATTGGAAAGGGGGTGGGGCAAAGGATGGGAAGAGATGGGGCAGGGAAAGAGTGAAATGGAAGACTGGAGTGGGAAGAGGTAAAAAAGGAGAGATCAAGTGGTGGCAAAAGAGACAAGAGGTTGAGAAACTGAGAGGATGAGAGAGAGAAGGGCAAGAAGGAGGCAAAAGGATATGAATGTTTAGGAAGGAATAAATGAAATGAATCAGAAGGGTAGGAGAAAGCGGAGGAGTAAAAGACGAGGGGATGGCTGCAGGGGAGTGAGAGAAGAAAAAAGTCACTACAATCAGAGAGAGCGAGAGAGGGCATAAGATATAGGGAAAAGGGAATAAGCAAGAAGGAACCAGAAGTAGTCAGAAGAAGATGAAAAGCACTTTATGATAGTGCATATTTATTTATTTAACATCTTTAATATACCGCACTCTTCGTCATCAGCGCGGTTTACATTTTAACAAATTGTACTTAAGCATGAACATATGTTAAGTTTACAGATAACAGGGAATGAACTTGGATAACTGGGGTTAAATAGATAACAAGAATTCAAACTATTTACAGCAAGAAATCACATGTTTATAGTTCAAAGGCTTGGGGCTCTAAGGGGATTTGAAATGGGGTGAGAAATGAATATGGGGGTGTACTTGACTAACCATGATCATTGGTTCGTGTTGGGAGGGAATGACTTAGGGAGTTCATACTCTGAGGGAAGTGTTGTAGGAAGAGGTGTGTTTTTAGATCTTTTCTAAATTGTGAGAGGTCCTTTTGTGATCTGATGTTGGGTGGTAGCATGTTCCAACATCTAGGGGCAAAGGATGAGAATGCTCTTGTGCTAGTTGTCTGGTTGAGTTTTGATTGGTATTTTGGGATCACTAGTGTGTTTTATGTTGTGGAGCGTCGGGATCTGGAACTTTGTGAGTAATGCAGGAGGTCAGATAATGATGATGATGAGATTTGGTGAATTGCCTTGAATGTGATGAGAAGGGCTTTGTATAAAATCCTATATACTTTGCATATACTTTGTTTTAAGATTTTATGTCCATGCAGCTTTAAAATGAATTCACATCACTCATGAAACAAAGACCCTGGTTTTCAGTATCATACAAAAGCACATAACTAGCTGCAAATAAACATACTAAGAGGGTTATCTGAGAAGCCCTCTTCATATTTTGGATGTCTAAAAACAGTCACTGAGACATCCAAAGCATGGAGACAGCCCCAGATCCATTTTAGAAGATGAATCTCTGGTCATCCCCAAGGTGAGGATGTCCGAGTTTGAACAGAGGCAAGGATTAGGTGTTCCTAGTACTTGGACATACTTGCTCAGTTTCAGAAATGCCCTGGATGTCCTGAGTTGTGACCAAGCTTATACTTGCTCAAGGCATGCAGGGCCAGCCCATCCATTGAACAAGAATGTTGTTTGCACAGGGCCACGCGTTTCAGGGGGCCCCGCACAAAGAACATTCTGCCCATTAGCCCAGTGAAACTTTAAAAGAAAAAACAACTTGCTGCTGCTGCCGCCGTGGCAGCGGCAGAATCAAGTGTCTCCCACGGGGCCTCTGTCCCCCGCCTGCCCGGCAGAGCCCTCTCTCCTGCCCGAGAGCCCTCCCTTGATCACTCTACTCGGCGCGGCTTTCAGAACTGCGAAGGGAAGTTTCCCTCTCGCGGCTCTGTTAAGCCCGCTGGGGCTGATGGGAACAGGCATTTCCTGTTTCTCATCAGCTCCGGCTGGCTTAACACAACCGTGAGAGGGAAACCCTCCCTTTGTAGTTCTGAAAGCCGCGCCGAGGAGAATGATCGAGGAAGGGCTCTGCCGGGCAGGCGGGGGGCAGGGGCCCCACAGGAGACACTTGATTCGGCAGCTGCCATGGCGGCAGCGGCAGCAGCAGCAGCAAGCTGGTTTTTTCTTTTAAAGTTTCCCTGGGCTGATGGAGGGGAGGGGGTTAGGACTGGTAATGGGCTATGGGGCGGGGTGTCTAGGACTGGAAATGGATGATGGGGGGGTTAGGACTGGTAATGGGCTATGGGGGGGGGCTAAGAATGAAAATGGGGTGATGGGGGTTAGGACTGCAAGTGGACTGATGGGGGGGCTTAGGACTGGTAATGGGCTATGGGGGGGCTAGGACTGGTAATGGGCTGGGGGGTTGCTAGGACTGGAAATGAGTCGAGTGGAAGGGGGGACTTGAGCTGCAAATAGCTGATGGGGATGGGGGTTTGGGATGGAAATGGGCTGAGTGGAAGGGGGCTTCAACTGTAAATAGCTGATGGGGAGGGGGCTTGGAATGGAAATGGGCTGTCAGGGGAGGGAGCTAGGACTGGAAATGGGCTGTTGGGGGGGGCTTGGATTGAAGTGGACTCATGGAGGGGCTAGAACTGGAAGTAGGCTTATGGGGGGCTTGGATTGGAAATGGGCTGAGTGGAGGGGAGCTAGGATTTGACATGGGCTGATGGTGGGGCTAGGAAAGGACTAGAAATGGGCTGATGGGGGAGCTAGGACTGGAAATGGGCTGATGCGGGGACTAGAAGGGAGTGGATGCTGGGTGGGGCTGGGACTAGAAGGGAGCTGATGTTGGGGGAGGATTAGCATGGGATGGGGCTGGGAGAGTGAAATGGAGAGGGGAAAATATTTTGTGTGGGAGGGAAGAAAAATCTACAATTGGCCGGGTATTGGGAGAGTAAGTGGGGATTGAGGATGGAGGGGTAAAATTTGAGTGGATGAAATAGGAATGAGGAAAGAGCAAAAGGAGAAAGATTAGTATGTTAAAGCAGATGTAGAGAGAGAATGGAAAAAAAAACTAGAAGAGAGAAGAAAGGACAAATGGACAGCAGATGATGGAGAGTTAGCAGAAATCACGAAGAAACTAGATAAAAGTGGCTGGAGCAATTGCAACTGAAAAACAAATGCACATAAGGTAGAAAAATATCTCTTTATTTTGATTTTATTAACTGGAATATGTCAGCTCTGGGAAATGTGCATCATTAATGTCTGCACTTTATTTAGTACAAGAGGAAATTAATTTATAGTTCTATTTCTACAGTGTTGTTGTACATTCCAAGTTTGGCTTTTGGGGTTCCCAGTTTAATCATTGTCTTCCTGTTTCTAAATTGTGAATCCTTGTTTGGTGACGGTCTTGTTCTGCATGTGTGACTGAGCTGAGGTATTCTGTTTATGTAATTCCTATTTGACATTGCCACTTGTTCTCTTTCCCCAGTAGGTCATGTATTGGTATTTTCTGAGATGTATTGGTTTAATATTTGCAGTGTTGCCTTTTGATAGGTAGGGTATTGGTGCTTTGTGAGTCATGGTAGTGCTGTTAGGATACAGTGGGTTTGCTGTGGGTTCTAAATGGGCAGTGTGCGTAGTAGTTCCTAATGTGCCTGGCGGTTGGCACTGGATTATAGTAATGTAGAAATCTTTTAGTCTTTCTTTATCCATACACTCATTAAGAGGCATGTTTACTAAAAGTTAGCGTATGGTAACATTATGCAAATATTTATGCAAATGAAGCCCCGCACCGAGTCTCCGCACATGGCCCCGTACCCCCCTTGGGCCGCCCCTGAAGGCACGAATAGGCATTAGAGAAGTGCTTGTTTTGTCAGACAGACATCTGGAAGGTGTGGAGAAGGATGTCCGCTCATGTCTCCTATATTTTCCATACCGATAATGAACACCGATAGGGAATGAAGGTGTGTGGGGTTTTTACTATGCCACTGCTGGTCCCCTTAAGCTAGCTTGCATGAAATGTGCCCATAGAAATAAATGGATGTTCCTGCACTTAGCTCATTTTCAAATTTGTGAATGCACATTAACCTTTAGCAAACATGCCTCTTAATGAGTTTTTGAAAACCATTTCCATGTGCAGTGAGGATAAAGGAAGGCTACCATATTTCTGCATTACTATCCTCCTGTGCCAACTATCAGGTGCATTACTACAAAACCCTGCTCATTTAGAACCTATAGAAAACCCGCCATATCACAACAGCACTACCAGGACTCACACAGCACCTAACCCTACTTATCAAAAGATAGCACCACAAATATTAAACCAATACATTTCCTACTGTGAAAAGACGAGTGGGTCTGCTATACAGAAATTACACAAACAAAATAGCACAGTTCTGTCACAGGCAAAACAGACAGACCATTACCAAGTACAAAACAAGGAATTACAATTTAGAAATATGACGACAATAATTGAACTGGGAACCCCAAAAGCCAAACTTTGAATGCACCACAACACTGGAAAAATAAAACTATGAAATTAATTTCCTCTTGTACTGAACAAAGCGCAAAGACATCAGTGATGCACATTTCCCAAAGCTGATATATTCCAGTTAATAAATTCAAAATAAAATGCTTTTTTTCTGCCTTCTATTGGGCATTTTATTTTTCAGTCACAGTTCCCCCAGTCTCTCTTCTATGTTCTTCACGTCTTCTGCTAACTCTCCATTGTCTGCTGTCCATTTGTCCTTTCTTCTCTCTTCTCAACTTTTTTTCCATTTTCTGTCTACATCCGCCCTGCCATACTAACTTTTGCTTTTTGTTCTTTTCTCCATTTCTTTTTTTATTCAATCATCCACTCAAATTTCAATCCTCCGTCCTCAATTCCCTTTTGACTTTTTATCTAGCAACTTTCCGTTTCCTAACCTCCAGCCCAGCTCCCCATTTCTCATCTCACTCCTTCGCTAGCCTCTTATTCCCCCTCTGTCTTTCACCCACTCCCCATTACCACATTTCAACCCTCTGTAATCATCCTCCTCTCACTCATCTCCTTGCTAGCTTCCCGTGGCCTCTCTCACATAGTTCCATCATGCCCATACTTGCTCCCTTTCACTATCCCAATTCAGCATCTCCCAATCCCCCACCCTTCTGCTTTACCTCCAAAGTCCAGCACCTCATGCTTTCTCTTCCACCTCCCCAGACCTTTTTGCCCTCCTCCCCACAGACTATCAGCTTTCTATCCTCTCCCCGTATTCCTCCCCATCCCAGGCCAACATATCCCCCCCCCCCTTCTCTCTCTCTCTCTCTCTCTCATATATATTATATAGATATATATATAGATATAGATATATAGATATAGATATAGATATATATAGAGAGAGAGAGAGATTTATTTATTCCCATCCAGCATATCCCATCTCTCTTTTTCTCCCTCTCTCTGTCTTCCTCCCTAGGAAAAAATATTGTGTGGCACCATCCCTGACATCGTCTTTCTTTTTCTGAGTCAGCAGCACAAAGATCTCATAGCACCATCCCAGGCTTTATCTTTATTTCTCCAATCCAGCATACAGCAGCCAGTGCTGCATGTAGTATTCACGTCTGATGAATGGCCCCATGCACTGGAAATGAATGCTAAGGGCAGCACTGGCTGCTGTTGCTGACTCAGAGAAAGAAAGATGAAGCTGGAGATGGTGCTGCACGATGCCCGAGCTGCATGCACAGAGAGTTGTGCCAGCTCCTGGGCCACCATCTGAGTTCCCACTTACTCTACCCAATACCCAGCCAATCTTAGATTCTGTCTTCTTCTTTTCTCCCACTCAGTTTTAAAGTTTACACGTAAGTCACAGTCCCTCTTCTCCCCACCTCCCCATCACCCTGTCCCCAGTACTGCCTCCTACATCTCTTCTACAAACCCACCCAGCTGCTTCCTTCTCTGATATTCATTAACCCTGCCTTTCCTCCTTCTTACCCCAGCATTCATTCTTATGCCCCTCGCTCTCAACTGTTCCCTCTGTATGACCTTTTTTCTCCCCCCCCCCCCCCCATAAAATATTGGTCCCTTTCTCCTTTCACACTCCCCTGGCTTCTTTTTTTCTCCCACCAGCCCCAGCATCAACCCCTTCCAGTCCTCCCACAGCATCATTCCCTTGTAGTTTCAACTACTCCCAGCATCAACCCTCTTCCTGCCCTATTGCCCCCATCCACCAGCATCAGTCTGTTTCCAGTCCTTACCCCCCAGTATCAGTCCTCTTCCATTTCCAGTTCCTCCCAGCATCAGATCCTTTCCAGTCCCTCCATCCCCCAGCATCAGCCTATTTCCCATCCTAGCCTCCTAGTAGCAGTCCTCCTCCAGTTCCAGTACCTCCATCCCCCAGCATCAGCTCATTTCCAGTTCTAGCCTCCCCCCAGTATCAGTTCCCCTTTAGCCCCAGTCCCTCCCAATATCATCTCCCTTCCAATCCCAGTCTCCCCATCCCCCAGCATCATTTCTCTTCCTCCAGTTCCAGTTCCTCTCAGCATCAGCTCCCTTCTAGTCCAAGCCCTTCAGTATCAGTCCCCCTCCAGTCCCAGTCCATCCTAGCAACATTTCCCTTTCAATCACAGTCTCTCCATCCCCCAGCATTAACCCATTTCCCCCAGTAGCAGTCCTCTTCCAGTGCCAGTGCCCCCCCCCCCCCAACATGGCCCCGCACCACAAGGTCCCCGAGCACCCCTTACCGGCTTTCTTTTACTCCCACAGCCGTGCCAAGTCACAGCCACTGGTGCCACTGAGTTCATAGAGGTTAAACAGGGGCACTTCTTGTCTGGTCCAAGAAAGAGGAAGTGCCCTTGTTTAACCTCTACGAACTCAGCGGCACCGGCAGCTACAATTTAGCACAGCCACAGGAGTTCAGGAAACTGTACAGAGGTGAGCTGGGGAGTCATTCTTTGGGTCAGGCTTGCATGGGGCCCCTCATGGTGGGGGGCCATGTGCAAGCAACATGCCCACACATGCCTAGGGCTACCTCTGCACCTGATCAACCCTTCCAAAGGCTGCATAACATTTTTAAAAAGAATAGGAGAGTGTAGACCTCTGTGATGTCCTGTAATCTAACCCTTTCATTGAATACATCTCATCTCCAACAAAAAAGATGTGATCCTATCTAATACTTTCCCAAATACTGTATACCTAACTGTTGACAACTTCTTACCAATATATTCTGTGTCACCAAGTCAAACAGTGCTGATAAGTCCAAAGTAATCACCGTCTCCTTATTCTCTGACTTGATAGATAAGGTTAGTCACAGTCACTAGCAGCAATTTAGCCCCCGACCACTGTTCCCTCTAAGCTGTGCGCGTGTGCGCGCGCACACACCTCGCCGAGCGAGCGCACATACTTTACAACAGAGCGCACAAAAATTATGGCTCTGATTCTGATAGAAACCAACACAGATGTCTTAAAACTTAAAAGTTATGATTGTAATTACTAGAAATTTCCTGCTTCATTTAGTAATCATCTATTTACATTTTATTTTATTAAAATCAATGTGGTATACATACTGTATTCTGACGTGTGGTCAAATTTTAAAGTATATAACTCCGAGTGTCGTTATGTGGTGCACAAAAATTTAACCTTCCTTCAAAAGCTGCACACAGCTGATATTTTATGCGCACACAGCCTACAGAAAATTAGAGGGAACATTGCCCCCGACCCCCTACGAAATCCTGCCCGTCCCCTGTCCCACCCCACTCTCCAAAAACAAAACAAATCAAATTAATCCTCTACTTCTTTTTCAAAACTTTTTACCAAGGTTGAAAAAGAGGAGCTTGGTCTCAATTTCTCACATTTGACATCCCCTTTTTTCTTTTACCTGTGACAAGTAAAGGCGCTATCTAGGTTGAAGCTGGGCAGCATTTGGGCTTGCACGCATGCTTTTGGAGTTTCTAAAGGATGTGTGTGAATATTCTTGCGTACATACTCAAACAGCAGGAATAAATGTGTTTGGGTATTTTTGGTAGGATCATTTTCAATGGGAAACCATGGGGGTCTTTTACGAATGGGTGCTAAGGTGTTGCACCTAACACACGATTAACGCCAAAAGCATGGCACATTACATGCAATTGTCGGGGGTGTGGAAAGCATTTCCCTGGCAGTTAATGTGGAGCCCTGTCCCATAGCACCAGTTGCACCTAATGCCTCCTATTGAGGCGGCATTTGGTGCACCCACACTAATACAGTAAGCGAGAGGTGTTCACACAGCACCAACTGCACCATGCTCACCACACCCACTCTTTGCACCCATCCTACCCTACTCACTCATGCCTCTAAAGCAGGTTGCACAGAGGAATCATCCTTTGCTAACTCTTATGGCCCTGCACTATCTGGCAGTGCGCGTCCCGCTGCCCCTCTAGAGCACACCAGAACATGCGCTGCTAGGTGGCCCCCATCAATAAAAGATCCTCTAGGTGTATACATGTATTGGCTGCACAAGTTAAATGGGCTGTCACAAAATTATCCTTTAAGCTGCTATTGCCTTGTATACTATTTTTAACACACACTAAATTGTCTTAGCATGCAGGAGAACATTTATCGCACATAACCTTATTTATCATCTTCAGTGACACTGAGATTCATACTCTGAGCAATTAAAATTGATGAGTTTGTGAGCATATGACTGATTTAGTAGTATGCTGTATGTCAAGATTTGAAATGTCCTTATGTAGACTTACAGTATATGGCAATTTAGAATAAATTCAACTTCAGTTTTAATCAGGGCCGGATTTACCTTGAGTGAGGCCCTACGCCAACAAAAATTGTGGGCCCCCAGCAGGGGCGGCCCAAGGGGGGTGCGGACCTCATTTGCATAAGGGGCCTCATTTGCATAAATATTTGCATAATGTTACCATATACTAACTTTTAGTAAACGTGCCTCTTAATGAGTGTATGGATAAAGAAAGACTAAAAGATTTCTACATTACTATAATCCAGTGCCAACTGCCAGACACATTAGGAACTACTACAAACACTGCCCATAGTAAACCCGCCGTATCCTAACAGCACTACCAGGACTCACAAAGCACCATACTCTACCAATCAAAAGGCAACACTGCAAATATTAAACCAATACATTTCAGAGAACAACAATACATGACCTACTGGGGAAAGAGAACAAGTGGCAATGTCAAATAGGAATTATATAAACAGAACACCTCAGCTCAGTTACACATGCAGAACATAGACCATCACCAAACAAGTAATCACAATTTAGAAATAGGAAGACAATAATTAAACTGGGAATCCCAAAAGCCAAACTTGGAATGTACAACACTGTAGAAATAAAACTATACATTAATTTGCTCTTGTACTAAACAAAGCACAGATGTTAATGATGCACATTTACCAGAGCTGACATATTCCAATTAATAAATTCAAAATAAAGAGATATTTTTCTACCTTTTGTGCATTTTTTCAGCTGCAATTGCTCCAGCCACTTTCTTCTGGTTTCTTCGTGTCTTCTGCTAACTCTCCATCGTCTGCTGTCCATTTGTCCTTTCTTCTCTCTTCTAGATTTTTTCCATTCTCTCTCTACATCTGCTTTAACATACTAATCTTTCTCCTTTTGCTCTTTCCTCATTCCTATTTCATCCACTCAAATTTTACCCCTCCATCCTCAATCCCCACTTACTCTCCCAATACCCGGCCAATTGTCGATTTTTTATCCCTCCCACACAAAATATTTTTCCCTTCTCCATTTTACTCTTCCAGCCCCATCCCATTCTAATCCTCCCCCAACATCAGCTCCCTTCTAGTTCCAGCCTCACCCAGCATCCATTCCCTTCTAGTCCCTGCATCAGCCCATTTCCAGTCCTAGCCATCCATCAGCCCATTTCCAGTCCTAGCAACCCCCCAACCCAATACCAGTCCTAGCCCCCCCCATCACCCCACTTACAGTCCTTAACCCATCACCCCCATTGTCAGTTTAAGCACCCCTATAACCCATTACCAGTCCTAACCCCCCATCAGCCCACTTCCAGTCCTAACCCCATCAACCCATTTCCAGTCAGCCCCCCATAGCCCATTGCCAGTCCTACCCCCCCCCCATCAGCCCACAGCCCATTACCAGTCCTAACCCCATCATCCCACCTCCAGTTTTAACCCCCCAGCCCATTTCCAGTCCTAGCCCCCATAGCCCATTACCAGACAACCCCCATCAGCCCACAGCCCATTACCAGTCTTAACCCCCCCAAAGCCCATTACCAGTTCTAACCCCCCCAACAGCCCATTACCAGTCCTAACCCCATCAGCCCACCTCCAGTCTTAACCCCCCAGCCCATTTCCAGTCCTAGCCCCCCCATAGCCCATTACCAGACAGCCCCCATCAGCCCACAGCCCATTACCAGTCTTAACCCCCCCAAAGCCCATTGCCAGTTCTAAGCCCCCCCAACAGCCCACAGTCCATTACCAGTCCTAACCCCATCAGCCCACCTCTAGCCTTAACCCCCCCAGCCCAGCCCAGCTCCAGCCCCAGCCCCCCAATAGCCCATTACCAGCCCTACCCCCCCCAGTCCATTTCAAGCCCCAGACCCCCCAATAGCCCATTACCAGTCCTACCCCCCCCCATAGCCCATTACCAGTCCTACCCCCCCCATAGCCCGTTACCAGTCCTACCCCCCCCCCCATAGCCCATTACCAGTCCTACCCCTCCCGGCCTAAAGTAAAATTTAATTTTAAAAAAAAACATGGTGGCTGCCGCCGCGGGGCCCCCTCAGCAGCAGCGGGGGCCCCGTCTACAATCAGTTCGGGTCCGGTCCGGTCCGGTCTGGTCGGGTAGGGTCTCTCTCTCCCTCCCTCGCTGCAGGCTGCAGGCTGCGAGAGACGCGAAGGGAGAGCGTCTCCTCGCGTCTGTGTTAAGCCCGCAGGGGCTGATGGGAAATCCCATCAGCCCCTGCGGGCTTAACACAGACGCGAGGAGACGCTCTATCTTTGCGTCTCTCGCAGCCTGCAGCGAGGGAGGGAGAGAGACCCGACCGGACCCGACCAGCTTGTAGACGGGGCCCCCGCGGCAGCAGAGGGGGCCCCGCGGCGGCAGCCACCAGGTTTTTTTTTTTAATTGAGTTTAAAAAAAAAAAACTGGTTCTTTTTTTGTGGGCCCCTGCCGGCTGTGGGCCCTACGCCATGGCGTACATGGCGTATACGTAAATCCGGCCCTGGTTTTAATAAATCTACCAGCAAGTCACCCACTAGAATTAACTCATGGTTTTATAATGCTCACATGTGTTTTCAAAGCTCACTTTCTTAATTCATATATAAAATATGTACTAGCATGGGTCTTATGTTCCAACAGTGAATATCTGTATACTATATAGGAATTTGCAGTATGAAAAATACTATTTTAGACCTCTAAATTAAAGTATAATTTTTTTTTGCTTTTGACCAGTTAAATATAATGCTTAGGGGATCGTTAATCACAAGAGTTATTGTACATAAAGAGTTAATTTGCTAGATTTTCATGAAAAATAAATAAATGGCTCCACCTATAGTTGTTGAGAAATGTATCAATGCATTTTATTAGATTATATCTCATATGACCATCAGTATCTGCCATTCTGGGAAAGCATGTACACACGATGTCAGGCCTGCACCTGTAATATAGGGCTGTGATGCTGTAGTAGGACTGCCAAGGCTAAAGAAAGAAACTTCCTGGAACATTCTACCAGACGTGACTCCTGGAGTCTAAGGTAACCATTGCCCAGGCTACCCTACTTCCCAATGTGTTTGGGTCTGGCAAAGTTTGTTCTCTAGACCATCCCAACTTTCAACATGGTGGCAGTCACCAAAGACAAATGTTGCCCAACCCACACACCTCCCAGGAATGGGGACTGAGTAATAGATAGACACTTTCATTTGAAACAGCACATTTTAACACCATGAATGAAATTTCATTTGTGTGTAGCGGAGGCCTTAGCAATGTGTCCTCTATGTTTCTACTAAGAAAGATTTTTTAGTTTCTGCTCCTAAGTAAGCCTCTGTATAAAGTGATACAATGGGGAAAGGCTCCTCTGTTGATGAGGAGATAGGACCAGCCACCTTCATATTTTGGAAGGAAGTAGTGCATTGCGGTTCACACAGGCATCATTACATGTGCTCACCGCCAATGTCACTGTTAGCGCAGGTGCACTTATTGCCACCACGATGGGTGGTGATAACTGCACCTGTGACAATTGTGACTAATAGTTTAGCATAGGGGTGGTGCCGATTATGCATGCTTCCATACATACCACTATTCATTACCATGAGTACAAGCACCACCCTGCATTAAATTTTGGGCCTGAACATGCAGTATGCTACTATGTTTTAGTAACTATATACAAGTTGCCTAGCTCTAGAAGTGAGAATTTCTGGAACTAGGCAACTTGCTAACAACCTCCATCCTAGTGCACTAGGAGATATGTATCTCTGATTCTAATGGGTAGAATCAGTGACTGCAAATACTGCACTTCTGTGGGATATTTTATTTATTTACATTCTCTTATATACCGCGCTATTCTGCATCAGTGCGGTTTACATTGAACAAACTGAAATTACATTGAACAGGGCATTATAACTTGGAGATAACTATTTTACAGGGAACATGGGCTATGGAGGGTTAAGTGGCTTGCCCAAGACCACAAGGAGCACCTGTGGGACTAGAAACCCCAGTCCTTCCAGCCCAAGGTCGCTGTCCTCTAGTGGGATTTGAACCCCCAACCTTCCAGCCTGAAGCACCTTGCCCCAACCACTATGCCACTCCTCCACTGGTTTTGATGTAAGTTCAAAACTAGGAATGGTCCAAATGTCTCCCTCCTGGAAAGTGATAATTTTGCAGCTCTGTTGTAGCATAACTCTATCCCCAGTGGGGTCAAGTGACAGGCCTTAAATTCCCCATGCTCTACATGGGAATAGCCTAATGGCTAGAGCTGAAAACCAGGGAAGTCTAGTTCCACTGCTCTCCTTGTAATCTTGGGCAAGTTACTTAACTCTCTATTGTCTCAGGTGCAATCAATTGTTAAGCCCTCTGAGGACAGGAAAAATACCTACTGTATCTGAACATAGGTTGTCCTGAAATTCAGTGAAAAGGCATAAGCTAAATCCAGTTCCCATTTGTTATACAGGATCTCAATATCAGCCAGAACACCATGAAGAACCCTATTCAGGTCAAAGCTTAGACTTCATGATTGAATCTTTTCCTTAAAAAGGCCAAAGATGATGATCTCAGCTTAGAAGCAGAGGTCAGGAGGGTTCTGTACATGAAGCAGGCATTTTCATAACAGGAAGCCAAAATGTTTTTTCAAAAAAAATCTATTTTATGCCAATTTTACATTAAAAAATAGGCTCCCACAATAAACCCAGTAGCTCACAAATGCTCTGATACAAATTGACTCTTACTCCAAAGTAGACGTAATTGTGTATGCGCATTCCATGCATGTACATGTAACTCCACCCCAGTTCCACTCAAACTTTGCCCCCCCCCCATAATGCCTACATGCAAGTCATGTAAAAGTAGGCACTATCTTTTGCTACACTACTTTTTATGTTCCTATACCCTTGTTCAGTTTTGGAAGAGTCATTTTCTGCATGTACACCTGCTTTACGTGTGGCAAAGGCTTTATAAAATGTACTTCCTGGGGGGATAATTTTATAAGGGACTTGAACATGTAGAACAGCATTTAGGGCTCGATTCTATAAAGTATGTGTGGACACTCCATAAGTGCCTATTCTAAAGGACTTATGCAAATGAATGGGCATTTACGCTCACACTTCTTGTGGTCATTATTCGTAAGTGTGCATGGAAATCCCATCACGTGTGCATCATGTGGAATTTGAAGAGTTACAGGAAAGCACAACCAAAGTGATAAAAAATGAGGGGTCTTCAGCTTGGGGAAGAGATACTTGAGATATGATAGAAATCTATAAAATCATGAGTGGGGTGGAATGTGCAAATAAGGGGCTGTTTCAAATACTATGAGAGGACACTGCATGAAACTAATATGCAGCACATTTAAAATGAATCAAAGCATTTTACCACTCAACATGCAATTAAAGTGTGGAATTTGTTGCCAGAAAATTTGACAAAGGCAGCTATCATAACTGGGTTTAAAACCTCTTTAGACAAGTTCCTGGAGGAAAAGTTCATAAACCATTAAGAGCCATAAAAGCTTGGGAAAGGCATCACTTATTTCTGGATATGAACAATGAGTGAACCGTTTCTTGGAATGCTATCAGGTTCTTGTGACCTTGAAGGCCATTGTCAGAGACAGGATGCTGGGCTTGATGGACCTTTAGTCACACCCAGTATGGTACATCTTATGTAACAAACATATGTGCATTGTAAAACTATAGTATGAGCTAAAAGGGCAGAAAACAATATGGCAGGATGATGACACATCGTGAAACAATTTCATTTTTCAATGCCAATTCTTAAAAACCTCTGAAGATGTAAAGAACTCTCTGTGCTGAAGCTATGGACTGGGAGAAGCCATTCTGATAACAGACAATTTCTATATTATTTATGGTGACTTTTATGACAGTCACCTTTGATCACCATTTCTTTATCATTTAAGAGCATAGAATGGAGTGGGTTTTCAAATGCGACAACTGTGTTCCTGCTAAATAGTCACTTAATTGCAGTAATTTCTAAAGTATGTTTCTGATTATAGAGTCTGAGCAAGAACTGAGCTAAGCTATATCTACTAATCATTCTGAGTTGTGAAATACCAATTTTTTGTGTGTGTGTCGATTGCTCTTTTAATGACCTAGGAACACGAAACTACTTGCACACCATTCATTAGCAGGCACTTCTGCTTAAGTGATTTCACTGTGTGGTTGTTCCCCTGAGAGGGTAATTACTCATCAGCCCTTATTCAGCATGAGAGGATTGTTTACATGCTAAAGATCTGCTGTAGAAGAATAGTGAAAAATAATAATTAAAAAACAATGCTCCTTTTATTCTGTCAGAGAATTTCTCTTTCGTTTGGCTAAGACTGCGCATCTCAAACACAGCCAATCAGATTTTTAGGATGAAAATGAATATGCATGAGAGAGATTTGCATACATATTCGTTGTGGACACCCAAAAATCAGACTGACCTGCTGTATCTCAAGAATTGGGTTGAGAAAAGATGTTATCCTACATTTCAAAAATAACAGGTATTGCGAAGGGATTTTTCCCAGTTTACTTCATACATGTAACCCAAATGGATTCAGCTTTAGCAAATTATGCAATGTCACTTAAATTTTTGGCAGCTGGGAAGAGATTTTGCAGCTCAGTGCTGCTAAAATGATCTGCTCAGAGTTATTCTGAGGTATATGCAGGGCGAGTTTCACTCTGCTTGCACTGACGCAAAACCCACAGATATTTTTTAAATGCAAATTTACATCGCTTTTCAAAGGGAAAATATATGCAGACGTTCACTTTGGCAAAAGCACCTGCAGACACTTTCATTATTACTACTATTACTACTTATCATCGTATATGCACTTACTACACCTTACCTGGCAAAGTTGAGGTGCAGTAAGTGTAAAGATTGTAGTAAATGCAGGGGGCATGCCCAGCATTAGCACTGCATTTACTGCACAGGGCACACTTTCTGCATGCAGGAGCTGCATTGCCTGGGAGCACCCACACTACCTTCTGAGGAAGGAATGTGGCCCTAGTGGCAACAGAAACAGAATGGCGACTATGACTGCAGCCACTATGGTCCTTCACTGGAGCCCTGATCACGATCCCAAGCCACAAACCACCTGATTGCTCCCCACCTCACTGAGACTCAGATACCCCCATGGCCCAGACACTCCCCCAAACAGCATCCCCCCATTCAGCACCCAGCAGGGGGACAGTAAAAATGACTTCTTGTGGCAACCCTCCAACTCCACAAAACCCTCAAATGGACTCCTCCCAATAAAAGTTCAACCCTCTGCTCCCCAACCCACCGTCCCCCAGGTCATACCTGGGGCTCCCTGATGGTCACTGTAGTCAGTGGGGCAGAAGTGTTCCCCCTCCGTTCCTGCCCCAGCTCCAACAGCTCTCAAAATGGCACTATTAACCTCTAGCTGTAGTCTCGCAGTGCTACAGCTGAGGGTCCCTAGTGATTGTTGTGAAACTGCTAGGGGCTACAGGCACCAATTTGAGAGCTGCCTGAACTGGGGCAAGAATGGAGGAGGAACACTCCTTGCCCCATTGATTACAGTGACCACCAGGGAGATTCAGGTAAGACCTGTGGGGGTGGGTGATGTTGGAAGCTTTTGGGGGGGGGGGTGTTTAGGGATTTCAGTAGGTTGGGGGTTGCTGCAAGGGGTTGTTTTTGCTGTCCTGCTTGGGGGGGGGGGGTAAGCAATTGAGGGCCTCAGTGGGGAGTGTCTGATTCAGGGGGTTTGTGGATTGGGGGGGGATCAACATTCGAGGGGGGGAGAACC
This sequence comes from Ichthyophis bannanicus, assembly GCA_033557465.1. Classification (NCBI taxonomy): domain Eukaryota; kingdom Metazoa; phylum Chordata; class Amphibia; order Gymnophiona; family Ichthyophiidae; genus Ichthyophis; species Ichthyophis bannanicus. The sequence continues at coordinate 175,771,145 of CM066036.1, read as the reverse complement.
ATCATGGCTACAGTCATTTTTTGCTTAAGGGCAGCAGCTGTACTACAAAACTGCCAGTTATGCAGCCTCAGTTAGCACCAGCTCTTGAAGTGGCATTAAGTGCCGCCATACTACTGGCAGTCATGCCAGCTAACACATGGTAATGTCCTGTGTGCTTGGAGTCACCGGTCATCATGACCCCTCGCCTCTGCCCTGCCTCATTGTGTTAGAATCAGTTAGTGTTGGATTTTTGCCTTGCTGACTGGTTTTATCACACAATAGCAGTTATCACAGGCCCTTAGCATACACTAAAGCCCATGGTAACTGCTACCGCACTTTAGTGAACATTTCCCTCTCTTTATTGTTGCAAATCCCTTAGTAAATGCCTGAAAACTCTTCAAAAAGCCTTTAGAGATATCGTCATTTCACATATCAGTGGACATATCCAACCATTTATGGGTATCTTGGAAGGAAGCAGAATTCAAGGTCTTGGTAAAACCCCTTACTGCTAGATAAGCTCTATGCACATCACCTTCCACTACCTTCTCTATCTATGACACTATTTTACTTATTTCTTTACATACAGAATTTTTGAAGATGGTTACTTTTTTCTTTTTGTATCCAACCCATGGCAAAGTTAACCTTCAAAGACATATTTATCTGACACATCAATCTGTCAGCTGGTTTTATGGTATACCCAACCATATTCTTTGTACTGGGTAGACATTACTCGCAGGTTTTGGGGGGGGCAGGGGTTTCGGCTTTGTCAACACTTTGCTCATTTAGGATCTCATGTACTAAAGTGCAAAGGGGTCCAAAGAAAAGAGACGGCTGAGGGGAGATATGATAGAAGTCTATAAATTAATGAATGGAGTGGAACGGGTAAACATAGATCGATTGTTTACGCTATCAGAATATAGAAAGACTAGGGGACATGCAATGAAGCTACAGGGTAAACTATTTAAGACTAATAAAAGAAAATATTTTTTCACTCAACGTGTAATCAAACTCTGGAATTTGTTACCGGAGGATGTAGTAAAGGCTGTTAATGTAGCTGGGTTTAAAAAAGGTTTGGACAAGTTCCTGGAGGAAAGGTCCATAAACCATTATTAAAATGGGACCCAGGATATCAATGCTTGACCCAGTACAAGCATTGCGGAACCTGTGTCTTTTGGGGAAACTGCTAGGTACGTATGACCTAGATTGGCCACTGTTGGAAACAGGATACTGGGCTTGATGGACCTTGGTCTGACCCAGTATGGCATATCTTATGTTCTTATAAGAAGAGCAGTCTCTCACACAGAGATATAGTACACAGAAAATGGAGTGGAGAGGTAATGGCAGAAGATCCAACGTTTATTATGGGAATTACCCCAACGTGTTTCAGCCTGTGCCTTCCTCAGGGGGCTCATATAAAAAACAACAGTCAAACTTAACAATTCAAAGCAACATTAAATATTATAAAAACCATGTGATTAAAATGTAGTAATGTAAATAATATCAAAGAGACAATAAGAATATAATAATCAATACTTGAATGAATGATAAAAACACAAATGTTGATCAAAAAAACATGAACAGAATCTCTAGAACGCAGTGTGAATGCCGATTCCAGCGCATATGTTTAAAACTGCTAAAATAAACAGTGAGTGGTGGTGAATGGTCAAATGTAAAATAAATAAATTGTTGACTTATTTAATCTTTCTAAATTTTGCACAAAAATGCAAGAAAACACCCTTGCATAAAAATGTGAGGTACAACAAGAAAATTATGTTCGTATTCACAGGAAATACAAATCCAGAGGAAACAAAAGAAAATTTGTAACCCCACCTCCAGCCCACAACCAGGAAGGAACTCCAAAGGAAACAAACTTATCCCGATACTCTACATAGGAAAAAGAAAAACAGCATAACATAGGCAGTGTTCCCATAGTCACGGATTCAAGACGTCCACGTGCCCAACTCCCGGGGAACCGTGCACATTCAAAAAGGAAATTAATTGGGATGGATGCAGAAATATATATGAATTCCCTAGCAGCTTAATCAGGCATTTACATGGGTACTTTAGGAAAAACATACCACCCAACTGCAAAAAACTAGGTCTCAGGAGCAGAATATCTCTCCTACGAGACTGGGTATCCTTTGCCAAATCAGGAAATATACGAACTAAACAGCCCTTAAAAAACACATTAAGTTTCCTAAAAACAATTTAAGGAGCCATTATCTATCTGATATTAGTGCTAACATTAAAATACAAGTAGATAGAATAATCTCTTCAGATACAGAGGTTGCTAATAATGCCATAACATTTAGCACTTCCGCCTCTTGAGGGCTAGGAATCTCAACTCCCGTAATGACCTTACCGCCAGTAGGCAGATAATATATTTTTTACCAAGGGCAGGCAAGATTCAACAGGAACTCCCAACACTTCTGTCAGATAAAGTTTAAACATTTGCTTGGCTGAAACATTAACACATCTTCGAAAGTTTATCAAGCATAAATTCGAAAGCTTACTATGGTTGTCCAACTGCTCCAAATGAGCTTTAAGACAAGTAACATCTTTAATAAGTGCCTTTGAATGACTATTCACACAATTTACTTGCAGGGAAAGTTCTTCTACAAAAGATTACATAGTTACAAAGTGCTATTGCCTCTGAGTTCTTCTGAATTTGTCCTTGTAGCTCCCTCACCAATAGAGCAAAGGCTTCCCCAACTTGCTTAATTTCATTCCAAATAGTCTCAAGCGTGAAATGTTCCGGATGGGTTAAATCAAAAGAAAAAGGCACTTTACCCAGTTCAAAGCCCAAGTTTGCTGCTATCTCCATGGTTCCCTCTAATTGCGCAACACCAACCAAGCCCACTGACTCCAACAGACTTCTAACCCCGGAAGACAGAAAGGGTTATAGAAACTCACACTGAAGCCTTCCCACAGTCGAACCTGGTGCCGGAGACAACCCCAGCAGGGGCGAAGAAGCACCGACATTTGCAGAGCCCAACACCACCATGTCTCCAGAGGAAGGATCAGGCCGTGCATCAGGTGGTGTGAGGTCATAGCTTGATGGACATTCTGAGCTACACTGCTCCAGCAATCTCCCTGCCAAGCAAACCGCTCCCAATTCCACTGGCTGCTGCTCCTGCTGGACCACAAAATCATCCATAGGGCCTGAGGAAACAGGGGTCAAGGTGACCCGGGCTGCTTACCCAGCTCTCCTTTCCTCTTTCTCCCCATAAGGAAATGTCGGCAGAGCACTACAAGCTGCGTGCGGCCATCTTGGACGTCCCTCCACTCTCAAAGCAGGTCCAAATCAACAATTTAAACACAAATGCTGTAATTGAAAATGCATATTCACATACATATATAAAGAGATAAAAACACCTTCAAAAAAGAGAAAAAAAATCAATCACTATAGTGGATGTCCTCCTCTATCCACTCCTTCCTACTCTTCCTTTTATAATAGAGGGTTATTCTCCTCCCATATCTCCCACATCCACCGGAATCACCTATAGATTCTTATGCCAACTATATATGTTGGAGACATTATCTTAATTGTATAGTTTTGATGTTTTATACTATTGGGTATTTACACTATGATAGGTCAACGTCCATCCTGTTTTCTCTTTTTTAAGGTGTTTTTATCTTTTATATGTGTGTGTGAATATGCATTTTCAATTACAACATTTATGTTTAAATTATTGACTTGACATTTGACCACTCATCACTGCTCACTGTCTTATTTTGCGCTTTTAAGCATATGCGCTGGAATCGGCATACACACTGATCCGATTCCAGTAAGGGCACATCCGGACCGTCTGGACAGCCCCAAGCAAGAAGGGCAGATTGGGAACTGATTCTGGACTATGGTAACAAAACGTTCTCACCGTGGCCAGATCGGGCCAGTGGATGACCCGGCCTGCCCCTGCTACCTGCAGGGACGTCCTCCCCGCAGGCACCCCCAACTCCCATTGCTCCATCCCCCTTTTCCCTGCTGCCTGACTCAAGGCTGGCCTGCCGAGGCCTGGATCAGGCGGCAGGGACCTCCCGCACCCGACCCCGGCCCCGATCATGCAAAAAATGCTGCTTATTCCACCTTTAAGATGGAATAAGCAGCACGTCGCCAGAGGGCTGGCAGCATGTAAAGATCCATGACATGAATCGGCCCTGTACGTGTTGCCGGGCTGGCCCGCCCCTGCCTCACCCCTGCTGCACTCCGCCCCGATCCTGCCCCCTCCCGCTCCCCCTGTCCTGAGCATGAGGATGTAAAAGAAGAGCTGGAGGGGGAATCGGGCCTAGACAGCTTGCGGGTCTGCACATCCCTCCAGGGCGTACAGCCCTGCAACCTGCATTTCTGCATGAGGCCCACTGTGTTTTAGAGGTTCTATTTATGTTTTTATGATCACCATTTGTATTTTTATCATTCATTCAAGTATTTATTATTATTTTCTTATTGTCTCTGATATTATTTATATTACCACATTTTAATCATATGGTTTTTATGATTTATATTATTTAATGTCGCTTTGAATTGTTGTTAACTTTGACTATTGTTGTTTTGATAAAAGGCCATGCTCCCTGAGGAAGGCACAGGCTGAAACACATTGGGGTAATTTCCATAATAAACATTGGATCTACCACCATTGACTCTCCGCTCCTTAAAGTGCAAAACTCCATTTGGGATCCTGACCCATAGTTTTGGAACCACCGTTTTAAGCAATATATGCATAGAATACCCAAGGGCAAAGTTTGGGCAAAGCACAGACAGAGCTGCAGTGTGCATATGTACTTCATAAAATGTTGAGAGTCACATGATGAGGTGAGAGCAGCTGGATGTGATCAAGCTGTGCTCTGGAGTTTCCCCTCCTAAGCTCTCCTCCTCCACCGAACCACAGGCTGCCCCGGGTCAGCAATCACCAGGAAGTGTGTCTGGAAGATTTGCACTACTGTCAGACATCTTTTTGAGCCGTGTGGGTGCCCTGGATGGTGGTTCAGGTCGTGAAAAAAAAAAAACATGAAGAAAGCACACCTGAATGACAGATGGCAGACAGCCATGTGGTGGACCCAGGATTGCTGGACTATGATGTGCTCACTGAAGAGGTGGCTGCCCTAGTGGGTAAATTTGACTTGTTTTTTGTGAAGCAGGAGGGAGTGGCACAGGCCCTTGAAGGGTTCAGTAAGAGACTGGGGGAGGCCAAGTGCCGGCTGGATACAGTGGAAGGAGAGGCCGGGACTTATATGGTGGCTGTAAAGGAGCTCCAGGCACTAGTTAACCAGCAGCAGGACAAACTGGATGACTTAGAAAATTGAAGTCATAGAAATAACCTGTGCTTCATTGCATACTGGAGGTGGTTAAGGACAATGAACTAAGAGGGTTCTTAGAGACATGGCTGGAGACCCTGGCCCTGGGTGAGGCTGTGGCCCCTTGGTAATCAAAAGAGCCCATCACCTTGGTGTGTTGGGATCGGAGGGGGATTGGCCCAGGGTCGTGATCCCCGTTTCCTTAACTGTGTCCATAAAGACAAAGTGCTCTGGGCTGCTAAAACATAGGTCTCCCCCTGACACATCAGGGGTTCAAAATTCTCATTTTTCAAGATTACTCCACCCAGTTGACACAGCGCCAGAAGGCCTTTAGTCCCATGTGCAAGCATCTGTTTGAGGCTAACATTCGCTTCACCCTCCAGTACCTGACGTACTTGAGGATTGTGCACTATGGGGCTGTACGACTTTTCAAGGATGCTGATGGGGCTAAACAGTTCGGGACACACTGCTCTCTGTGGGGACTACAGACTCAGTGCACTGATGTTCTCTGCTACCCAGTTGGATTATAGTTTGTCTTTGCTTTCTTCTGGACCCTAGAGCCCTGTGGACTGGGTGGTGAGAATCAGTCCCCTGCCCTGAACTCTTACTGCTATAGGGACCTCAGGCTGCTATAGGGACCTCAGGCTGTGGGAGGACAGTGCTCAATGTTAACTTGGCTGAATGGTCTTTTCTCCTTTTACTGTTCTGCAGGGGCTAGACTGGATGGGTGTTGGAGTTCTCTTGCTGTTGGTTTTCTCTCTTGCCTGAGACTCTTGTCGAGCGGAGGAGTGGTCCACCTTTCATTGGAGGGGGGGGGGAGGCTGGTTGCTTCACTCCGGGAGTTGGGTGGCTGCCTAGCCTGAGGAGTCTACCAAATGGCAACTGTGGAGGATGCTAGTTGGACCTCTATGTCTAGGATTTGCTTTTATTTTTGCTCTTTATTGTGGCTCTTTGAGTGTGTGTGCTGAGGGAGGTGGGTGGGAGTGATGAAGGTTAGAATGTCTAGAGCTGCAGAGGGGGTTGTAGGGGCTTAGAGGGAGCGGAATGGAGTAGGAAGTGGCAGGAGAGTGGACTGAGAGTGAGGGCACAAGTGATTGGATGTGCTGAGATATTTGTAGGGGGCTCTGGGACTACGATGGGTGGGCTGGACGAGGTGCTAAGTAGAAGTCTGAGGTGTGAGGGGTTGTAGGGGGTAGGGGGTTTTGACTTGCCCCTAGAGAACTTAACCTTTCTGGCTCTAGAACAACCAGAGCCCCTCACCATTCCCGGAAGGTTAGCTCACTTTGCTCCCAGATGGGGCAAATTACATCAGAGCACTGGATCCTCTCTATCATCAGAGAGGGCTACAAACCTCATAAAACAGGGGGGGGGGGGGATTTGCATAAGTCTACGGTTGGGATAGTAATCTACTAAGATCTCCCCTATCAGGCTTTATATACGGGCAAGGAAGTATCCTCCACCTTCATTGATCAGTATCTACCTCATGCATAGCTGCCAAGGTTGACGACCGAGCAAGTGGCACAGCTGGGGAACTCTGGTCATGGCAGAAGAAATGCAGCACTGCATTAAGGGGGCAGACATTTGTCAGGCTCCAGACCCTGATAGGTACAGGGCAAAATACTATAAATTACTGCAGGAGCAGGTTTTCCTGTCACTAGTGGTCATTTGTAATGAATGATTGTCCAAGAGCTTGCTGAAATATGATGTCAATATGGCCCATATAGTCATTTTGTAAAAGTCGGGTAAAAGATCCCACTTCAGCTGCCTCAGATCGGCCCAATTCATTGATTAACTTTGATTTCAAAGTGTTGGCCAAGATTTTGACAGATAGGCTGGCGGTTTGGCTCCTGGGGTTGAATCATTCCAGCCAGGTGGGATTTGTATAGGGGCGATACCACACTGGTAACCTTCATAAGATTCATAAGATTCTTACCAACCTGGAATGGGTGCATTTCCACAAGCAAACCTCTCTCCATATTAGTTTCAACGGTGAAAAGGCATTTGATAGGGTGGGCTGGACTTACTTGTTTGCTGCCCTACAGGCATATGGGGTGGGAGAGGGATTCCTTCGGGGCGTGCAGGCACTATATGAGGCTCTGATGGCAGCGATTATTGTTAATAATGAGCTGACTTGCCGATTTCACTTGGGGAGAGGCATGCAGCAGGGTTGCTTTCTATCACCAATGCTTTTTGTGCTCTCTTTTGAGCCGCGGCTGCATATTATTCATTTGCGTATGGGTATTGAGGGAGTGAGGGTGTGGGTGGTGACCTTTAAGGTCTCAGCCTTCACAGATGACCTCCTGGTTCATCTCACACACCCGATTCCCTTGCACATAAATTTGCTCAAGGAGTTCTGTAGGTTTGGGGGGATTGCGGGGCTCAAGCTGAATATGGCTAAGTCGGAGGCCTTGGATGTTTGGAGGACCTACAGGGGAGTTGGCCCCAGCCTTTCCCACTTCGCTGGGCAGGAGATGGGTTTAAATACATAGGGATTTCGTTGCCAGTGGATTCAGGGAGGTTATATTCGGTAAATCTGACCATCTTAATATGAGGAATCACAGAGAAATTATGGGACTGGAATCCTCTCCCACTGTCTCTCCTGGGGCGGATAGCTATGTATAAAATGGTGGTCTTCCCAAAGGTTCTCTACATGCTCCAGACTTTACTCCTCAAGCTGCTCTGGCAGGATCTCCGCATTCTTGAGCACACGGTGGCATCTTTCTTATGGAAAGCGAAGCAGCTACGAATTGCTCTATAATAGTTAATGGGATCATAGCATAAAGGAGGGGTGGGCATCTCTGACCTGTATGCTTATAACCTGGCCTGTGCACTGAGACATGTAAGGGACTGGATAAATGGCCAGACAGCGTTCACGTCCTGGGTCATGGAAACGGCCTTTGTGGCCCCACAGAGTCTTCACTTGGTTCTGCATGCAGAGGTGGGTGCACTGCCTGTGTGCATGAGAGGCAGTGTAGGGATCAATGAGGAAAGGTTGGCATATTGTATGTAAGCTGTGGAGGGTAGACCTGCATAGTATGGGTTTCTTACTATTGCAGGGTAATGTGGCACTGGCCTTCAGCATGGACTCCTGGGTGTTTCGGGATTGGGGGAAACTAGGATTGGGGATGGTAGAATTTAGCCTTTTCATGTTCTCCAGGACAGGTACACCTTGCCTGGGAGCCATCTGTATGCTTACTGCAGTTACGTCATTATCTCCATGTTCTCGCACCTCATACCCTGGCTGGCATTGGGACAGAGAAGGTGGAAAACCTCTTTGAGTTTGATACTCATGAGCGGGTTTCAATTGCCTTATAATATGCAAAGCTGGGAGAGGTGTTTGGGCCCCACCATATGATGCTCTTACGGCTAAGTGGACTTAGAGCTCTCAGTGGTTGTGGAAGGGTTTTCTTGGACCTCAGCAGTGGCTAGAATTGCCCGGTTGGTTACAGATGCTTGGCTTTGTGAGATGCAGTATAAAACCTTAGAGCGGGCATATATTTCTCCTTGGTGGGCTCAGCACACAGGGTTTACCCAGTCGGGGGTGCCCTTGATGTAGCCATAGTGATGCTCTTTTGGGCCATATGTTTTGGGTAGGTGCTTCCCTGTGGACATTTTGGGCGAGGTTCCAGGCTTTCTACTGTGATCTCTTGGGCCTGCAGTTCACACTGTCCCCGGGAATGGCTATCCTGGACAATGGCCATGGGATTGGAATTCAGGTCATGCGGGCCTGCCTGCTAGTGTGGAAGAGGTGTTTGCTGGAGAAACAATGTATACTGCGTCATTGGAGAGAGGAGGGCAGCCCGAGCATAATGGATTGCAGCACTTGCTGGAGTGGGAGGGCATTGCCTTGCGGGATCAGGTAGAGCAGAGAGAGGCCTTCCTCTGGTTATGGGAACCTTACCTATCCTACCTAAATGAAGGGTCCCGAAATGACATGCTAAACCATTCAGGAGGCTGAGTAAGCTGGGCCTTTCTTTCTTTATGTTGGCTTATGCCAATCTTTTCCAACACAATCAATCTCTTCCACTTCATTCAGGGAGTTACTGACATGATGCCACATGTTGCTGTCTGCTTTGTGTATATACTGTACTGTCTTAAATGACATCAACTCCAAACACTGCATAAAGGTGCATACCACCCAAGCTTCCCTCCATGCACCTCCAAAGTTGGAAGGCAGGAGCAATTGCCACTCTTTCTGGTCTCTAATACCACCATCTTGCAAAATGACAGTACCTGGCCCCTATCAGTGTTTACCCAAGTACCACTAAGGGACAGACGCTATGATTTTGAAAGACAGCAATGCCAGAGGTAAGAGCAAATAAATGGATGCTGCTCCTGCCTCCCAATCTTTGGAAGTGCCCTTGGGTGGGGTCAAGAGGCTGCGGGTCAGCTGTAAGTTCTCTGGTCTAGGGCCTCCTTACCCTAGGTGCCCTGACCTCGAGGACCCAGGTCAGGGTTTCTCTGGATAAGATAGCCCTAGGGGACCAGAGAATCTGAAGGGTGGTGTCAGGAGTGTTGAGGGGTTCAGAGAGTCTAGTGGAGGTGTTGGGAGAGTTAGGGGCATGCGATAAGAAGTGTTAGTAGGGGGTTTATGGAATTAGGGGGCATGATCAGGAGTACTGAGGCGTGTTATCAGGAGTGTTGGGGGTGAGATCTTTGCTTGACCTACACTAGTGACCAAAATTGTGGATACATTCATTCCTTTCATGCATATTTGAGGTCTCTTGCTTGCTTCCCTCATCTATTCTAGTTGATGAAAAGTCTATGGTTGAATGTGTTTTGTTTATTGAATCAGCGGAGACCTAAAAAGCATACTTTCACTCTGAAAATTTGCGATTTTGCATGTTCAGATGAGAGGTAAGCATAATTTTGCATATTTCCTGTAATTACACCATTTGTTATTCATGCAGTTTTACTCTGCTATACCATTAATATTTGAATGTTTATCACCAATGTTTGTAAGCATGTTATTTACCTATTCAAAAATGTTTTTTTAATGTTTTTACAATAAAAATAAGCAAAATGAATTAAGATACAGATTTCACTTAATATTTACTACCTAAATTTACTACGGTCTTTCTTTTAAATAAATACTAAGAATGAAAACTACCAAGAGACAAGGCTGGTCATCTAAAAAGAAGACTTCTGCAGCACGATTGAGAATGGAAGACTACAGCTTTAGAGAAATAGCAAAGAAACTAGGCAGTGGAGTAACAGCCTCTGGCATTTGGAAGCTGTGCAACCATTTTAAAATGACTGGAACAATTGCAAACAAAAAGGGAAAGGGTTGGAAAAGAGTCAACATCACCTACAACTGACAGGAGGATAGCAAGACTGGCTCTAGGGAACAGAAGAATTACTGTAAATGATCTACACATCATTCAGTGTCAATGTCAAAAAGAGCTGTTCATCGTAGACTAGTCAAGGTCGGTCTGAAAGCCAGAGGACCAAGGAAAAAGCCGCTACTGAATCCAGTTCAAAGAAGGAAAGGCTTGACTGAGCTAAAGAACACTTGCGTTGGTCAATTGAAAACTGGAAAAAAGTTATTTGGAGCAATGAGAGAAAAAGTTCAATTTTTGGGGAATATGTGCAAAGAAGACCTGGAGAATTCCTCACCCCAGAATGCCTCAACTCCACTGTTAAGCATCCCCTGAGTGTCATGATATGGGGATGCATGTCTTGGCATGGTGTAGACAGGATTCAAGTTTTGAGGGCAGTATTAGTGCGAAATGATACATTGCAGACATTCTCGAATCCAAAATGCTGCTTTCTGCTTCTAACGTATTCGGGTCTGATGGGGATTTTAAATGTCAACAAGATGGAGCACCATGTCACACAGCAACCATTTGCAAGAAGTGGTTTGCTGATAATAATGTGGCATTGTTGTCATTGCCTGGAAACAGTCCTGACCTCAATCCGATTAAAAACCTTTGGTCCAGACTGAAGACGGCTGTGGAATTAAAGCATCCAGGCAACAAACGGGAACTGATTGAGTGCATTATCAGTTCCTGGTTCCATACAATCAAAAAGGAGGACCTCGAGAAACTTTTTGAATCAATGCCCAGAAAATGCCAAGCTGTCATGGATGCCAAAGAGTTTCCAGCACGTAATTGACTTAATAATACTCCATAGTGATATACGTCTAACACTGTATCTTCAGTTTTTTTGGACAGAATAAGACAAATTGATGAATTTGTATTTCAATATAGTTTCTGAACCAATATTGTGTACTTTCTTTCCTAAAGCACATCAAACATTTGAACAATTGAGTACATTTTGCTTGAAATGAACTAAATGTCAAGGTGTATCCACAATTTTGGTGACTACTATAGCTTTACAAAACTCAATGCACACTTTACCAGAAAGGTCAATTAGCCTGGATTAAATACCGCACCCTGGGGGAATTACTCTGGGATAAACATAACGGAATTTTTGCCTGGGTAATTATCCAAAAGTACCTGCCCTAAATATCCTGAGCAGTGGTGTAAATTCAACTAAGCAGCCCCCGCAATACAGGGAGGCCCGTGCAGGAAAGGCCTTTCACAGCAGTGGTTAGGCAGCACGGCAAACTTACTTTAACATGTTTGCCTTGCTGCATTCTTTCCACAAGGCCTAGTGGCTATTATCTCCTGGGCCAAAGTTTCACAGTGCAGCTGTTATTGCGAGACTTTGGCCCAAGAGATACTACTGCTGGGCCTGGTGGAAACTTAAAAGAGTGGAGGCAGCGCAGCAAACATGCTTAAAAAGTAAGTTAGCTGTCTCTGCACCACATAGAGGCGTGGAGTGGTGCACTGCTGCGATAATGGGGAGCCATCAGCAAAATTTTGCTTAAGGGCTCCTCATTAAAATTTATGCCACTGACACCAAGTAATTACCCTAGGCTAAATATCCAACTGTATTTAGTCTGGGGTAATTGCCTCAGGGTATTTAGTCTTGAGGTAGTTACCCCAAGGTAATTCCTCCAAAGTATTTAGCCCTGGATTTTCAGCCTGAGCTAATTGCCGCAGGGTAATTCACCTGGGACATTTAACCCAGGGTAATTACACCAGGGTATTTAGCCTGGGGTAACTTCCCCAAGGGAATTCTCCTGGAGTTTAAGCCCAGGATAATTACCCCAGGCTAAATACCTTGTTGAGGTTCCAGAACAATCTAAATTGCCATCAGGTACTGTCTGCCATCAGGTATTAGCTGCACAAAGCTGGTCCAGAGTGGGATACTAGACACTGAAGGAACCCAGCAACAGTACAGGAACAGTAGAGCACACTGGCACTCACTAAGAGGTCCCACCCCTCAGGAACAAGGCCACTTCACAGTAGGGGAATAGATTAAGGGATATGGAAGAGTTATAACAAAGTAGGAAAAGCAGGAGCATAGTAGGATCATAGAAAGGAATCAAATAGCACAAGGCAATGCTAAAGTGCTGAAGATCAAGCTGTGGCAAGGAAGCCAGAAAAAAATCGGGTATATAGTTATATGCAGACAGGAACAAAATACCCACTGAGAAGAAATGATAACCATGGAGTATATAGAAGTAGCCAAACCATCCAGGTGGAATATATTGACACCTAGTGGTAAAAGGGCAAAGATTCACCCTACCAAGATTTGCTTAGGGACTAAGCTACTTGTGTTCAACTCCACCTTTGGTCCTCCAAAGCTCCATCTCCAGGAATGCTTATTCATGGTGTTTTACTCTGGTCTGATCATTTGAACTTCCACTTCCAAATCCCAAGAATGGCCCAGCCTCTGACTTATCTGGCATCATTTTTTGAAACAAAACAACATCAACATCAACTACGCTCTCCCAGTTTCCCCTCAATGGACAAACTTTTTCCCACTGATTCTGATGCCCTTCCTTTATGTACACAATCCAATCTCTGTTATTGCAGACTGTGAGGCTCTTGACACACTTGCCTCAGAAAAAGCATTTCTTCCATGCCAGTGGCCAACTTATTCTTGGTTCCATTCAGACTTTTTTCTCCCAAAACGTCAAACCAGAAGGGCTGAAAGAATCTGACAAAGATAGCGCACCATCGTCTTTCGCGATCTTTCAACACTGTCATGCCTTTTACCACCTGCAAGTGACAGCAGCTAAAAGAAACTACTACTCTGTGCAGATAAACAACTCTTAACATTCCCTCAGTATGATCTGCTCAATTGTTTAAAACCTATCCTCTACTAACACAGGTCCACCCCAATATGACCATTCATCTGGCCATTCCTCAGATATGCTTGCTACTTATTTCTTAGATAAGATCCTAAATTTACAACAAAAAATCACTGTTCATTCTACCTGATTCATTGTCCCCATGCATAGTAACATAGTAAATGATGGCAGATAAAGACCAGTATGGTCCATCTAGTCTTCCCAGCAAGGTGGCAAGAGTAGGTGCACCTGCCGCTCCATGCCGGTCACCCCTCCCCATGTCTTTGATTAGGGGTGAACCCACCACTCCATGTAGGGTACTCCTGTTTGTTGAGAAATTAGATAATTAAGTTTATTTTGATTTAATCCAGTTGCTGTAAAGGGATCCACTGTGTCTGTCCCATGCCATTTTGAATTCTGTCACTGTATTTCCCCCACCACTTCCATCAGGAGGGCGTTCCAAGCATCCACCACCCTTTCAGTGAAAAACTATTTCCTGACATTGCCTTTCAATTTATCCCCTTGCAGCTTCATGTTATGCCCTCTATCTTTACAGCTTCCACATCTTTGGAAGAATTTTGTTTGTTCATTAATACTCTTTAAGCAGGCATGTCCAACAGGCAGATCGTGATCTACCTGTAGATCGCGGATGGGTTAGAGGTAGATCGCCAACCCCACTTGGCTCCATCTCTCCAGCAGCTCGCCCCGCCGCTAGGAGAGAGCTCATGCCGACAGGTCATCTGCCGAGGGCTTGCCGCCACTGATGATCCTTTGCCTGTCTTTTTTCCCTGCCTGCAGGAATCTTGCCTGCGGGTTTATTGGGGGCACTTGTTGTTTTCGTGCCAATAGTTTGTGGGTAACCCAGGGGGCCGCTGCCTGTGCCCCACGATGAGATGCCACAGGCCTGGCATCATACCTGGTCTCCTGCCTCTCAGGATCACCCATTCCTGCCCCTGCCCAACACCCCTTAAAAGTGTGTTATATACCAGACAATATCCATTCGCCCGGGCTTTACCTGAATACACTTACCGTATTAGTTGTGTCGTGTGCTGGTCGTTGGTCGCTTTATAGTTCGCTTTCATTAGCGTTTTCGGGCAGACACAACAAAGTGTCAAGAATCTGGTGATTTTGGCGGGCTTTTCCAATTTTGTTCTAACTTGCCTATTCCTTGCCTTCGAATTGGTTCAAACCACTGTGACCTTTGCTTGCCTCTGCAATTTTATTTTGCCTAGCCTTTGCATTGATTCTACATTGCAATTTTATTTCGCCTTGCCTTTACGTTGATTCTACACTGTGTGCAGAATTTATTAAATCACGTGTGGTGGTATTTGAACTTGTTTGGCGGTATTTGATTTTATCTGGTTTGCTGGACAGGTGTTTGAGTTTTTTTGATGATTGTTTGGTGGTATTTTATTATTGGTGCCAGTATGATGAATACTTATTTTTACTTTTAGAACTGCATGTGTGGTTTTGGCATCTCCGGTCCTTGTATTGCACATCATCCAGAGGTCTTCAGTTCCTGTTGATCTTTAATACTTTGGGACAGTGACAGTTTTGGACCAGATTCAGTCAGTGTTTATACTAACTTAGCAGATTTGGCCTTCTTACATACAGCCACCCCAGTATAATGAAGATGAGTGTTCCAAAGAAAAGCAAAACCTACCACTTTCATGATGAATGGGAAATGGACTACTTCTTCATCATGGTGAAAGACAAGTTTTGTTGTCTAATTTGTAACGTCCCAGTATCCTTGCTCAAAAAGGATAATCTGGAACGTCATTATAAGGCTCTGCGTAGCAATAAGTTTGATGCTGATTTTCCACCCAAAAGTGAAATTCGTAAACTGAAGCTCAAAGAACTTAAATCAAAATTGGCTACTAAGCAACAGTTGATGGCAAAGCCAAGGTCACATTCGGTCAATGCAACCATAGCATCCTTCAAGGTCAGCAACCTGATCACAAAGAAATGCAAACCTTTCACTGAAGGGGAAATAGTAAAAGATTGTTTTCTTGAAGCAGCTGACAATCTTTTTGAAGGATTTAAAAATAAGAAAGATCATAGCTGCTATTCAAGATGTGCAATTGTCAAGAAACACCGTCGTGCGGCCAATAGAAAAGATGTGTGGAGACACAACTGAACAATTGTTGGAGGATGTTTCAAATTGTGTTGCTTTCTCACTCCAGCTGGATGAATCTACAGACATAAGAGACATAGCCCAGTTACTAGTCTTTATCCGGATGGTTTTTGAAGACTTCAGTATTAAAGAAGAACTACTTGGAATGATTTCTTTAAAAGGGAGAACTACCGGTCAGGAAATATTCAGTTCTTCCCATTCTTTTGTGATAAAGTTTAATCTTCCATTGCATAGACTTGTTTCCATCACTACTGATGGAGCAAGAGCAATGACAGGTGAGGTTAATGGTTTTATAGCCCTCTGTAGACAGCATGACGACTTCCCAGATTTCCTTTCTTACCACTGCATCATTCACCAGCAAGTTTTGGCAAGCAAGAGACCCAATACAAAGACTAGATGTGAACATTAAAGAAACTGCAGCTGTTATCAGTAAAAATTACTCATTGAGCAAGCCATCTCTTGAAAATGAAATATTAACCCTTAAAAAAGACATTTTTCAGGGGGCGGAGCCTGCAGTGAACCAAGATGGCCGCATAATTGTCGTCCTTCGCTAGATCCTGTCTAAATCCGATCCCCTTAGGTTTAGAAGCCATCTCTGGCCAATCGGAGCAGCTCCACCAGCTTTAAAAGTTCGCGCCGGCAGGCACACGTTCTTTTCACCACCCGCCTCCTTCATCAGCTCTCCCCAGCCGGGAGATCGAGCCTCCAGAGGCGAGGGAAGCCCAAGAAGCCATCTCTGGCCAATCGGAGCAGCTCCCCCAGCTTTAAAAGTTCGCGCCGGCAGGCGCACGTTCTTTTCACCACCCGCCTCCTTCATCAGCTCTCCCCAGCCTGGGGATCGAGCCTCCAGAGGCGAGGGAAGCCCAAGAAGCCATCTCTGGCCAATCGGAGCAGCTCCACCAGCTTTAAAAGTTCGCGCCGGCAGGCGCACGTTCTTTTCACCACCCGCCTCCTTCATCAGCTCTCCCCAGCCAGGGGATCGAGCCTCCAGAGGCGAGGGAAGCCCAAGAAGCCATCTCTGGCCAATCGGAGCAGCTCCACCAGCTTTAAAAGTTCGCGCCAGCAGGCGCACGTTCTTTTCACCACCTGCCTCCTTCATCAGCTCTCCCCAGCCGGGGGATCGAGCCTCCAGAGGCGAGGGAAGCCCAAGAAGCCATCTCTGGCCAATCGGAGCAGCTCCACCAGCTTTAAAAGTTCACGCCGGCAGGCGTGACCGCGCCTGGCGGACCCGCGCCTGGCAGACCCGCGCCTGAGGGCCTCGCCAGAGGGCCCTTTGGCGTGGCCCTTAGGCAGTGGCACTCCAACAATCCACAAAAGAAAGCAGAAGACACACCTAGAACAGAGCTAGCCACCACTTCAGGAGAAGGCGCATGGAGGTTTTGGAGCCCACACCGACACCAACAACTGCAACAGAGTACAGCTGAGCCCCACCAGGGTCGAGCTCGCGTACCAAACCCTCACAGCAACCTCTCAATCGCAAGTATACCAGCTACAACCATTCAAACAGACTTTCCCCCAACAACTGAACTTGGTGACGTAAATTATATATAAATACCCCATAGTTACTTAGATTACAAACCTAAGAAATACAAATACAACCTACTGTGCTTTAATGATCTACTGTTGCCAGTATTACGTAGTAACCTACAACTTTAACCAGTATTATAACAAACACAATTCACTGTGTTTCATTGATATACTGTTGCCAGTATTCTAACTAATAGTACCCACTGTGCTTTAATGCCATACTGTTGCCAGTATACTACAATTGCGATTGAATCTCAACAATATCAATTGTACTATATTAAGCATTATATCGTTACCGTTGTCAGTAATGTATTAATAAGACGCACCTTAATGTTTCCAGTTATACAACTAATTTTATCATAGATCAGACTTTTCTCCTAGCATACCCAACCTAATTGATTATACTGTTATCAGTAAATACAATTAATTGTTGTAATACTCATAATTGCTCATACTGCTGTCAGTAACTACAATTGACTGCTGTAATAACTAATATCATCATTACATCACTACTACTATCAGTATCAATTCGGATAGGATTGCTCTTACCGTCTTACCATCACACATTATAGGAATACACTGCTATAATCTGAAATAAAGTGTTTAGCCATTTCTAAATATCCCAACCTAACCGAAACTATTACCAGTGGCCACACCCCAACCCACACTGCCCATTGTCAACACACCTAACAAAAGCCCTCACTCCACAACACCCAGCCTAAGTCTGTTACTGTTGTCAGTAAGACAACCAATTACTGTTATCAGTAATATAGGCAATCAATATCAAAATGATATCACCTAACACTTCCAAAACTAGACTACCATTATTCTGCTTCACCATCTCTATCCTAACTATTATAGCACACAGTCTAAATAACAATAACTTTAAAAACATCCCAATCATACACAGCCCAACAAGAAGCAGCCTCTCAACATGGCAACTCTACCCAGAACGCCACCCTAAAATAAACCACCATAGACTAATTCACATAAACTACAGCTCACCCTTGCAATCTAAAAACCTTAACCCAGGAACAACTCCTGATTCATTATCAATATATCTAATTAATGCCAGATCAATGAAAAATAAATTGCCTATATTCACAGATATATTAGACAAACAAAAACCAGACATATTATGTGTAACAGAAACATGGTTAACAGACACAGATACTGTATATTTAAACCAACTGAGCAATAATGATTATGACACCTTTTTTACACACAGAACTCACAAAAAAGGTGGTGGAGTGCTAATAATGCTAAAAAAGGAGCTAAAAGCAAAAAAACTACAATCTCACTTACCCACGAACATTGATACAATCATTACACAAATTGGCAACTTGAAAGTCTGCCTAATTTATAGACCACCAGACCAACAATCAGAAAACCTGGACCCCTTAATTGAATTCCTAAGCTCCTCCACCGACCAAAATCCAATACTAATGCTTGGTGACTTTAACCTCCCCTCCTTACCAACATCATACACCTCCCTCTTCTTAGAATCCACCACAGATATGGACTTTCACCAAATAGTAAATGCCAGCACACACAGTAAAGGGAACATACTTGACCTGGTCCTTCTACCAGACATACTTTACAAATTTTATAACCCCAACTCACTCAAATGTACCTCAACTCCCTGGTCAGACCATCATCTCATCAACTTTCAAATTACTATCAATAACATATCAGTTAAACGAACACCAACTACTGCCCCTCCCTACAGATTTAAAAAATATAATGAAGAGGAGTTTTTAGACATGACAATCCCTAAATTAACTATTTCACCACAAAATCTTGATGTAGCAGTAAAGAACTGGCACGAAGTCATCAACAATGCAGCTACCAATAAGCAAGCCACGAAGAAAAACACTCACCCTAAAGCTAACCAAGCCCCATGGTACAATAAAAACACTAAACCTAATGAAAAGAAACCTAAGGAAAGCGGAATGCAAATGGAGAAAAAACAAAAGCCCCATTAATAAAGATTCATACATCACTCTTCTTAAAGCATATAAAGATGCAATTAACAATGCCAAGAAAAAGTACCACTCCTCTATACTCAACAATGCAATAAACAGACCTAGAGAACTATTCTCAATAGCCCAAAGGTTAACAAATAACACACACAACTCCAGCACTGAAATTACAGAAATTTCCCCACAGAACTTGGCCAACTACTACATGAATAAAGTCATGTCCCTCCCCCAGTTACCAAAACCAAAACACATACCCCAAACCCATTTTACAGATGAGTGGAAAGATTTCCAACCCCTAACTAAAACTGCACTCAAGAACATTATAACAAATATAAATACAACAACCTCACTCCTCGACCCTTGTCCAGTAACATGGATAAAGAGCTCCTTACCTATACTCTCACAATTCATCCTCCCCATAATAAATCTTTCGCTAAAAAATGGGTACCTACCCCTTCATTAAAACACGCACAGATTCGACCAATACTAAAAAACCCCACCCTCGACAAAACATCACCCAAATCCTACAGACCCATATCAAGTATACCGTTCATGGCCAAACTAATCGAAAAAGCAGTACAAATTCAGACCCAAGAATACATTGATAGTTCAGCCCCTCTTGATGATCAACAGTATGGGTTTCGCCCTCACCACGGGGTGGAATCACTACTAACAGTTCTAATCGATACCCTAGTAAGAGGTATCGATAATTCAAAACAGGCATTCCTACTTATATTCATTGACATCTCCGCAGCCTTTGACAGTGTCCACCACTCAACAATGATTAACAAACTAAGACAAATCGGAATACAATCCACAGTTCTTAACTGGTTCTCATCTTATTTAAGTGATCGAACTCAAACGGTAAGAATCGGTAACCTCACCTCAAAAACTTATAACCAAGAACTAGGCCTCCCCCAGGGCTCTGCACTGTCAGCGCTACTATTTAATATCTACCTAAAACACATCTGTCAAATATTTAAAAAATTAAACGTCTATTACCACCTTTATGCGGACGACATAATGATGTATGTCCCATTCACAATTCCTAATATTCCCACACTTCTTATAAATACCAGCCTCAATGAAATAACAAATTGGCTAACTGAAAACAACTTATACATAAATCACACTAAAACGGAAGCCCTAATAGTAACTAAAAATATAACATTCATCCCCCCAACACATATCACATTGCAAAATAACGATATTAAAATAAGTACCGAAATACGTTACCTAGGTGTAATACTAGACAAACACCTCAGTATGGACACGCATATAAGGAATATAACAAAAAAAGTTTACTTTAAACTTAAAGTATTAAAACAGCTCCGCCCCCTACTGCACCTACAGGATTTTCAACGTATAATACAAGCAATAATAACCCCCCATTTTGACTTTGCGAATCTAACCCTAATAGGCGTAACAAAAGAAAACCTAAAGAAACTCCAACTAGCACAAAACGCAGCAGCCAGGACTATAATGAATGCCCCACCATTCCATCATATAACACCAATATTAGAGTATCTACACTGGCTCCCGATTCAATGCCGAATACAATATATTTATTTATTTTTATTCTCTTATATACCGCGCTATTCTGCATCAGTGCGGTTTACATTGAACAAACTGAAATTACATTGAACAGGGCATTATAACTTGGAGATAACTATTTTACAGGGAACATGGGCTATGGAGGGTTAAGTGGCTTGCCCAAGACCACAAGGAGCACCTGTGGGACTAGAAACCCCAGTCCTTCCGGCCCAATGTTGCTGTCCTCTAGTGGGATTTGAACCCCCGACCTTCCGGCCTGAAGTACCTTGCCCCAACCACTAGGCCACTCCTCCACTCCTAAAACTCCTATAAAACTCTCCTAACTACTTACAAAGTCCTAAATAATACAGCACCTCCTACATTAAACCTCCTTATCAATAAAGAACCCAATCATAATCTGCAAAGGAGAGACCAAATAAACAAACTAAAAACACCAAAGGAATTCATAAAGGCTAAAAAATCAACGAACATGAAAGCATTCTCCCATGCTGCCCCTATAATTTGGAACAACATTCCATCGGAACTCAGATCATTACCTCAAATTATGGAGTTCAGGAAGAAACTCAAAACATATTTATTCACAACACACTACGGTTCTTTGACAAACTCACCTTTTCAACAAGAAAAAGGATAGATTCACCAGATAATCTAACCAACGCTGAACTAGTATAAGTACCAAAACCCCAAACCGATGATTTTGAATCATACATACCTTGTACATAGTTTATAATTCTGTTCCTTGTACATAGTTAAAACTGTTAATTATAAGTTTGATGTTAATTATAAGATTGATCTGAATTTTCTTTGTAGCCTCACATTGTTATATGTAAAAACAGCATTGCCTTGTTTACTGTTGTTCAATGTAAACCGCAACTGAACATTGGAAGGTGCGGTATATAAAAACTTGTTAATTAAATTCAAATTAAATTCAAATTTTATAACCTTTCCTCTTCCCTTCGTCCCCAAGGAAGTGGGGGACGGCAGCAAGCAAGCCCATCAGGTTGGATTATAGGGCGGCAGCAAACCCGGCGATCAAAAGGCCTAAGCCCGACCCGCCTTCCCCGCAGAAGTCGACAAACGTGCACGAAAGCGGCAATGGGATGCAGGAAGTTTTATTGGAAATCAGGGCAGTGAGAGAGGTGGTAACTGCTAATGGAGAGACCCTTGCTGAGGTCCAAACAGGCATTCTGGAACTGAAGGAGCTAAAAGTACAACTTTCTCCTCTTGTTGCGAAAGTGGAAGAGATCGACGCCAAAATGGCGACCCATGAAGTTCAACTGCAGCAAGTGAAAAAAAAATAGCAAGCGGATTGACATCCTCGAGCGAAGTTTGGAGGACCAAAGCAACAGAGCTTGTAGGAACAATATAAGGTTGGTGGGTCTCCCTGAGGGCGCGGAAGGCGCAAACTCTGTGGAGTTTTTGGAAAGAACCCTGCCTAAGATCCTCTAGCTAAAATTCACCCAGCCCTTCGAAACTGACAGGGCACACAGGGTACCCACGCAGGTGAGCCCACACCAGAGGCACCCGGGACCTTTGATTTGCGGGTTTTGCGATATCCCCATTTCGTCCAAATTATGACGACGGCAAGGTCTCCTACAAAGTTTGAGGATTATAATGTGTCATTTTTCCCAGACTTCTGTAAAGCTACAGTGGAGAAACGCAAGCAGTTACTGGCATTTCGGCCACGTCGTCAATGTCTGCAAGCTAGATATGGTATGTTTTATCCTGCGAGGATGAGGATCACGTTACATAATCAGAGTCGTACTTTGGAAGACCCAGCAGCTCTACAATCGTTTCTGGAGGAGAAAAAGTCCCTTGCAATGCAGTGACCTCTCTACTCACCAGCAATTGAGTCGGCTAGCCTTCTAAACGTCCCTATTGTTCCCAAGGGTTGGCAGGCTGTTTATTAGCCTCTCTTGGGACGGTGAGACTCTTGGTGGCCAGAGTGGTTCGGGAGCAGCCAAGCTTCAAGTCGGAATCCAGTCTTGACTGAATGGAAGTGCCCCGGTATAAATGCTCTGGTTTATTGGTGCTAGAGCTGCCCTTGAGATTCCGTGTATCACCAGGGAAGTTTACATGGGCGTACTGTGGATAAATCCTGTGTGGTGTAGGGATGGTTGTATAATAGGTAGGGTGTCTGTTGTAGTCAGCAGGGGGGGGGGGAAGGGGTGCTTGAAAGGAAATCTGGAGGGACAAAAAATAAAGGGGGAAGAAAGCAACAATCAGGTTAGCTTAAGGGGATATAGGAATACGATAGGGGCGGGGTTGTGTGGTAATTTTGTTTTGTGATGGTTCACCCATTGTTATCTCTCCTCAGGAGAGTAGTTATGTCTCCCTGGGGGTTCGTATTGAATTTAGCTGGAAGCTGCTGCTATAGTCAAACTGCTGCTCACTATGGTCTCTCTAATTATGATAATCTTGTTCCATGAAGCCTGAATATTAAAGGAATAAACAATCTGATTAAGAGGAAAAATATTCTAGTGTTTTGCAAAAATGAATCCGCGGATGTAGTACTCCTGCAAGAAACTCACTTGTCATCTACTGAAACGAGGAAATTAGGATTAGGAAAATACCTCCTTGTAGGTCATTCTCCCACGTTTGCCAAGAAAAATAGGGTTGCCATTTTAGTAAACAAAGCTCTAGACCTGAAGATCCTACAGAATAGGGCTGATACAGAGGGAAGGTGGTCCAAAGTCCTGTTACAGCAAGGCAACCGTAAACTCGCCATTATGAATGTATACGGCCCCAATCAGGATGATGTTAAATTTTTTCAGGCCTTAGCAGAGGAAGTGAAGGAATGGGATTCCTACGAATGGATCCTTGGGGGAGATTTCAATCTGGCTATTGATCCTTTGTTGGATCGTCAACCTTACTGTTCTCAAAAGCAAAGTAGGGCAACTATAGTTCTCCTTTCCATTATACAAGCATAATTCTCTCAGATATATGGAGGCTCTGGCACCCAAAGGATAGACAGTATATTTTCTATTCTCTACCCCATGGTTCGCATTCATGAATTGATTTTTTTCTGAGTTCCAAAACCTTAATTGCGGAGGTTACCCATACCGAAATCTCTGGAATGCATATTTCTGACCATGCAGCTGTAAATTTTTCTCTTAATGTTGATGTATATCCCCGGCAAAAGTCTGCATGGTATTTATTTATTTATTTATTTCTCTCCACCCTTATCAGCACGCAACCACCCAACAGAGACAGAAGAACCGTCAACTCACACACCCTACATGTTCCACCTGACATCAGATCCGTCAAATCTAGCACTAGCCTCCGAGCATACTCTTACTCTGCCCCGACCCTCTGGAATCAACTGCCGCCTGAGCTCAGAGCAACCAAATGCATTCAGGAAAAAGCTGAAAACTCATCTATTCCAGTGCTATTACAATTTGATGTAAATCCCAGGGGAATACAAGATGTCACAATTTGCAACAGGAATCCTGTTAGGAAAAATGTACATATGTAAATCTCTGTCTCCTCTCCTATGACCTTATTACTGTGTGCCGTGCTTTCCTTTCAAATCAATGTAATGTTACTACGAAATTTCTGTCTTGATTTGGCAATTTTCAATCTGTAATCAAACCGCTGCTGATCGCTGGAAGCTGCGGTATACAAATGTATTCTAAATAAATAAATAAATAAATTTACATTCTCTTATATACCGCGCTATTCTGCATCAGTGCGGTTTACATGAACAAACTGAAATTACATTGAACAGGGCATTATAACTTGGAAATAACTATTTTACAGGGAATTAGAGAATTATTGCAGGATCCTAGTTTTTGTGAGGAAATCAGGAAAACAATCAAAGATTACTTCCAATTAAATTCTTTCAATGATACCCCCGGATGGGCCTGGTGGGAGGCTTTTAAAGCTGTCATTCGAGCCATATGTACAAGTTATAAAATCAAGGTGGCACAGTTGAGGAAAGGGAATCTAACAGATTTAGAGGCCCAAATTCAAGCAGGAGAATCTTCAAAACAAGGTCCGATTCAGGTATCCTAATTTGCTTGCAAAGATTGAGATATCAATATAATGATATCATCAGTTCTGAAGCGGTTGGTCTGATACATAACTCCCAGGGAAGGTATTACTGCGAGAGTAACAAAGCAGGTCAGATGTCGGCATGCACCCGATATCCTTATTAAATGCTGACTACAAAATATTCTCCTCTATTCTTGCACATAGGCAAGCTAAAATTGTCCCTCATCTTATACATCCCGACCAGTGTGGCTTTATACCAGGGCAGTCTACAGCAGATAGCGCTCGTCTCCTCCTAAACCTGCTTGCGGCCGCAGAGAATCTCCAAAAACCCCTTGTAGGACTCTCAGTTGATGCTGAGAAAGCCTTTGACCACCTGGAATGTTTTTTTTTTTAATGCAGGCGCTTGAACGGCTCAGTATAGGGAAAACATTTATACAGATGATACAAGTGTTATACACTTCCCCCTCGGCTCATATCCTGGTTAATGGATCTTTCTCTAACTCCTTTTTGTTGAGCAGAGGAACGAGACAGGGATGTCCCCTTTCACCATTACTATTCAACATGGCGCTAGAACCATTAATTACACAGGTACACTAAAAAAAATTTTTTTAAACTGCCTCTAATGTTTCGATTGATTTTTACGTTTTTTGGTGCGCTGAATCCAAATCTGGTAACCAATTTGCTCCATCACGTACAGATTTTTTGCTACATTGGGTTAGCAGTTTGAGGTGAACGTTTCAGATTGAGTGTGATCGAGATAAAAGTTTCTTGGATGAATTCTTTATACTAATTGTTTAGAAGTTATTCAAATAAGAATAAAGAAAATTGTAACAAGGCAGCACATAAGAATAGAGTAATGTCAACAAAACACACTGTGATGGTAGCAAAATTATCTGCACTTAAAACAGCCACATACATGTGCGCAAACATTGAGCATATAAGAGCGAGGTTAGACACAAAGCAAAGCAAAGAAATGTGCAAAAAATGTTGAATAGAAAACGCAAACCGCACCATTGCAATACATGAAGACAAACACCCGATGGTGTGAAAATAAAATTCTAATAAATGAGATCCGACACTGTGGTAATAACTAGCAAATTTTTATTTCAAAGTTTAGTAAAAACACGATATTTGTCAACACAGTTTAGATTTTAAAGTCATTCTTGGGTCAATCAATCTCCTGGTGGGCCCGTTTCTTCTTCCCCCGAATGCTTCTCTTGGTGCGCTGCTTGGCGTATTTTTCATCTGGGGTTTCCCGCAGCAGCAACCAGCAGAAATCAGCCATCATAGTGGTGTTCCATCTTCCTTGGTACCTTCTCTCTGCGTCCTTGATGTCCTGGTGAAACCTTTCACCTTGTTCTTCACTGTACGCCCCCAAGTTTTCGGGAAAGTAGTTCACATGGGAGTGCAAGAAATGGACTTTCAGGCTCATGTTACAGCCTTGTTCTTTGAAGGCATTGAGCATCCTGGCAGCAATATCCTTATAGTTCTCATCCCGCCTGTTCCCCAAGAATTTGAGAACAACATCCTTGAAGGAATCCCAGGCTTCTTTTTCCTTCTCAGACATCGTTTCAGCGAATGCTCCATCTGAAATAAGTTTCCTTATATCAGGGCCAACAAACACTCCTTCCTTTAGCTTTGCTTCAGAAAGTCAGGGGAACTTTGAGCAAAGGTACCGAAAGCACTCACCATCTTTTGGAAGGGACTTGATGAATTGCTTAATGAGACCCAACTTAATGTGGAGAGGTGGTAATAGAATTTTATCACGAGGTACCAAGCTCTCATGAAGAATATTTTTCTCACCGGGTCTCAAATACTCCCGAATTGGCCAGTCTTTTTTCCCCCAGTGTAGGTCGCGGGCCCGGCTATCCCACAAGCAAAGGAAGCAGGGATATTTGGTGAAACCGGATTGCTGCCCTAATAGCATGGATAGAATTTTAAAGTCTCCACAAATCATCCACTTATGCTCATCATAACGAATCTTCTGAAGAATCAGGGCCAAATTCTCGTATTTTTCTTGGAGAATAACAGAGTGAGCAATAGGAACTGAAGCAAATGTGTTGCCATTATGAAGAACACCACCTTTTATGCTGTCTTTTGACGAATCAATGAACAGCCGCCATTCAGCAGGATCATACTTGAGTTTAAACTTTTCCATCACTCCGTATATATCGTTGCAAAATACCAAATCTTCCTCTTTGCTGAAATACTTCAAAAATTGTGTCTCGCGGTTGCGGTACCAGTAAAAAGTTGTTCCTGGTGTGAATAGATTTTTCTGTTTAAGCCGAGAACCTAGCAGTTGGGCAGCATCTTTTGGGAGTCCTAAATCCCGGACTAAATCATTCAATTCAGCTTGAGAGAAAAGTTCAGGTTTCGGATCTGGTTCAGTTTCAAACTCAGAAGTACTGGACTCATCGGGAAAAGCCATCTGATGAGTCTCATCATGATCAGAACCGTCCACACAAATATGATCCAAAGATTTTGGTGGTTCAGGCACAGGTACTTCGTTGCTATGAGGCATAGGCCTAATTGCTGAGGGAAGGTTGGGGTAACTTATTACGTTCTTATTTTTTAAGTTGTATCCCTTCACAATGCAAGAGCAAAAATAGCAGTCACTGCTGTGGTCTCTTTGTTCACGCCACATCATAGGTATTCCGAAACGAAATGCTTGTTTTTTACCTTTCATCCATAAGCGTAGATCTTCCTCACATGTCTTGCACACTTTGTGAGGAGCCCACGGTTTGTCTTGATCGCCTAACTTCAAACCGAAATAGGCGAAATATACTTTTTTAATAAATGCAGAAATGTTCCTCTGCCGCTTTTTCACGGTATATTCCCCACAAATAAAACAAAAACTGTCCGGAGAGTTGACGCAACCTCTGGCTCTGTGAGCCATCACAAATACACAGCACTGCAAACTACAACTGTAGTGAACCACTTCGGAATAAAGCTGGATTACGACTGAGCAAACAAAAGGTAATAATGAACTTGCAAGAAACTGAAATTTGACAGGAACGTTCATGTCGCAACCACCGTGTTTGAGCAAGCGAACGAGGCGAGGCAAAGAGGAAAGAACATGCGCCAGCGCGAGTACTGGATTTAGCCCCCCTCCTCCCAATTGTCCTGTTAATGTATAAAATGAATACAAAACACTCTAAAATATCATGAGGGAGTGTTTCTAGTTAGTTAACCATTACAACCTCTATTTTGGGCCAAGAAAATAAACTGCAGTCGGCTAAAAAGAAATTATGTGAACATTCCTTATATGGGTAAGAAATCTAATTTTGCAAGAAAACGTGACGTGATGGAACATTTTGGCTATTTTTCCTGGATTCAGCACCCCAAAATCTATAGGAATCAGTTGCAAAACTGGAGGCAGTTTTTTGGTAGTGTACCTGTGTTATACTTGTAAGACAGTCAAAAAAGATACGGGGCATAGAGATTGCTGGGAAACAAATAAACCTTTCTGCTTATGTGGACGATCTCTTGCTATTTCTTCAGTCTCGTTCAGTAGGAAATGTTTTGGAACTGATCGGGCAATACTCAAAATTGTCAGGGTACAAAATAAATTCAACCAAATCAATAGCATTCCCATTGAATAAACTGACCTTCTCATCCATTGTAGCGCAATATCCTTTTAAATGGGAAGCACGTGCTATCAAATATCTTGGGGTTCGATTTTGCCCCTCGTTAGAGGAGATGGTGAAGCTGAACATCAAGACCTTAAAAGAAATGGTCCAGACTTTACATTGAAATGGTCTCCCTTACATCTGTCCTGGTGGGGTAGATTAGATTCTATCAAAATGGTGTTAGTGCCTAAAGTAAATTATATTTTGGAGATGATCCCGCTAGCTTTTCCAGTAAAATTCTATAAGTCGCTAGAGCGTAATCTAACGAACTTCCTCTGGCAAGGGAAGCCTCCTAGGATTGCGGTTAGCAAACTAAAGGTGAACAAGAAGGAGGGGGAAGAACAGTTTCCTGATTTCAGTTGGTATCATACTGCCCTACTGTTAAAGCAAGGGGCCAATTGGCTCGACAGCAGAGTCAGTGGTCAGAAGCCGGCCTGGTTTGAAGTAGAGGAAAGACTGGTAGCCCCTATCCCTACCCACCTTTTAGTGGGTATGTACCTCTCAGAGCAGGGGGAGAATCTCAAAATAATTCAAGCCACGCAACAAGCTTTTCATCTGTTAGAATCGGTAATAGAGCATGAAAGTAGGGTATCGGCCCTATCACCAATATGGTCTAACCCCAGATTGAGGATAGGACACAGAACCTTCGCTTGGAAAGTGTGGCAGGAATGCGGCCTTTGGACCATAGGTCAGTTAATCAGAGAGAAGGCGTGGAAATCCTTTGAGGAAATCCAGCAGGAGTTTGGTATCCCGATGTCATGTTTCTTTCAATGGTTTCATTGCCTCAAGGACCTTCTTGGTGAACCCTACAAAGCGGTTGATCAATGGGAGTTACTGAAGACTGCCAATACGTTTTTAAATGCAAAGGGTATCATGTCGAAATTTTATGCTACAATTAGAGACAGCTCGCTGTCACTCCCTTTCGCTCTAGGGTGCTCTTGGGAAGTAGACCTGGAGTGCCCTATATTGCCACAAGTGTGGAATAAGGTTTGGGGGAGAGTAAACAGAGTATCGAGGGCGGCTGCCCTCACACAATCCCTTTATTTTATTCTACACAGGGCATATTTTATCCCAGTTAGGTTTGCAAAGTGGATATCCAAGGCCCAAAACAAATGTTGGTCCTGTTGCGAAGTCCATGGTACCTTCAAGCATGTCTTCTATGAGTGTATTTATGTTCAGAGATTCTGGTGACTGGTATGGAACAAGATTGAAATTGTCTTGGATTTTCAGTCTCCGTTGAGATGGGAAATAATTATACTTCGCTCCTGTGCGAGCGGTTTTGCGCTAGAGAAGGAAAAGATTTGTCTATTCAATTTCATGATGGCCATCGCTTTAAAACTTATAGTATCTAACTGGAAAGATTTTGCTAAACTAGATGGCCTTCATTGGTGGAACTTGGTGTGCCTCTACTCTAAATTTGAAAAAGCGCAAGAAAAATGAGAATCTCAATGGGGACTGAGGAACAAACTAAGGCAGTTGCAGGAAAGCAACCGCAGAGAGGGCCAAGTCATTAGCAAATGGCATTATTTAGATGAGTATGCAGCGAAGGCCAGGTGCAACTTCTCAAATTTCAAGCAGAATTGTGGAAATTAATATAAATATAGCCTGACTAATCAGCTATCTTAGGGAACCCAGGGTGACGGGGAGGGTGGGGGGATGAAGGGTAGGGGGGAAGAAGGATTGATGATCTGGTTAGGATGTTTTGAAATTGTATAATATTAGTGTTGTTGTGTGTTAAGTGCACTATTGTGTTGTGTTGTAGTGTGAGTGTTGAAAGCAATAAAATATATAGCAAAAAAAAAAGACATTTTTCTCAAGACCCGTGCTGAGCAAGAATTGTTTTGGAAGCTACTGCCTAGAGACAAATTTCCAAACTTGAGAAGATGCAGTGAAGCTGTACATTCCTGTTTCGGTTCAATTTATTTGTGTGAATCTGCATTTTCCCATCTGAAAATGACAAAGAGTATACAACATTCCAACATGACAGACGAACATCTCCAGGATTCCCTGAGAC
Source organism: Ichthyophis bannanicus (assembly GCA_033557465.1). NCBI lineage: Eukaryota > Metazoa > Chordata > Amphibia > Gymnophiona > Ichthyophiidae > Ichthyophis > Ichthyophis bannanicus. The sequence continues at coordinate 175,740,898 of CM066036.1, read as the reverse complement.
TGGCTCTCACACAACATTCACCCAACTTCAGAAAGCTGGTGGATGAAATGCAGGCTCAGATGTCTCACTAATGAGCAAGAGCGAAATATTAAAGATTGTGCAAGATCAGCCTGGACCAATACTCAACCTAAATTTAACACAAATTACTCAATAAAAGTTAAAGAAAGTTATTAAGACAGTTAAAGAAAGTTATTACTCTATAAAACTTTAAGAAAAAATGTACTTTCCATTTCCCCTCACAGTTCTTGCTGGATCTTCGTCTCTCTGTTTTGTTTTTGCTTAATTTGCTTAACAGCTGATCACATCCAAGTAAATGACAGAAGGTTCATTAAAAATGGGGGGGGGGGGGAAATCCTCCAACTTTATTGGTTAAAACTTAATTTGAAACTAATTTGAAACTTAATTTTCATGTCATCTTAATTTCCACTTTTGGCCGGAAAAAGTAGATCACGACCTGTTTGAAGTTGGATATGCCTTCTCTTTAAGTATTTAAAGGTCTGAATCATATCTCCCTTATCCCTTCACTCCTCCAGAGTGTACATATTTAGGTCTTCAAGTCTCTTTTCATAAGGCTTCTGACGCAGGCTCCAAATCATTTTGGTTGCCTTCCTCTGAACAGTTTCCAGTCTTTTTACATCCTTTGCAAGATAAGGTCTCCAAAACTGAACACAGTATTCCAAGTGAGGCCTCGCCAGTGACTTATACAGTGGCATTAGTACCTCTTCCTTTCTGCTGGTAATTCCTCTTTGTATGCAACCCAATATCTTTCTGGCTTTTGCCACTGCCTTGTCGCACTGTTTTGCCACCTTGAGATCCTCAGAAATAATCACACCAAGGTCCTTCTCCTGGTCCATGCACACCAGCCTCTCGCCCCCTATTACATAGAATTCCCTTGGATTTCTGCTTCCCAAGTGCATGACACTGCACTTCTTCGCATCAAATCTTAACTGCCAAGCATTAGACCATTCTTCACCTTTTGTAGATGTTTCCTCATGTTATCCACTCACTCAGGGGAGTCCTCTGTTGCAAATTTTCATGTCATCTGCAAAAAGACAGACTTTTCCATTCAGTCCTTCAGCAATATCACTCACAAATTCATTGAACAGTGATACATGCATACCTGGTCTTCCTTTACCTTAGCTACAGACATGTCCTTAAGCAAAAATTTTCCACAGTTTGGAAAACTACTTGCCCTCTTGACCACATTCCCTCTACATGGTAGGGGAACAGTCTTTGAGTCTTCTACACATCACCCATGATTATCAATGAAGACAGGAACAAGATACCCACTACATCTTCTTTCTGGAAAGGTACATGTTTCTGGACAAAAGTCAGTATTTGCCTTCTTATGAAGAAAACAAAAGTAGATCCCCTGGATCCATCCAATTATCAACTCACTTCTAATCTGCCATTTATCTCTAAGTTAACTGAATGCCTAGTACTCCCTCCAATTTACAGTCCATACTGAACATGCTCATATTCTTCACCCTTATCAATTTGGTTGCCATCCAGCACATACAGTAGAACGAGATCATCCTTACATCCCCCCTCAGCGAAGTTCATAGTTTCTTAGACCGTGGTAACATTGTGCTAGCAGTTTCCCTGGATATCTCATGCACCTTTGATCTTGTTGATCACAGTCTTCTTCTATCTTGTATGTATAACATAGTCCTCCAGGGCCAGATGTTTCCTGGTTCCAATCTTTTCTTTCAAACTGCTCTTTCTTGGTCAACACTGGTGTGGTATGCTCAGAGGTCAAACCAATTAATTGTGGAGTGCCTCAGGAATCGGTCTTAGCTCTCAAATTTTTTAACATCTTTTTGAGACCATTGCTCACCCTTATTCAGGATTCTGGTATCTCTTTCTATTTCTGTGCTGATAAAATTCTGCTTTTGGTGCATACTGGCCGTATTAAATCCCGACCTCCATCCAATGAATTCCTGTCTCATGATGGTTGGCAATTGGCTACAACTGAATCTCAACAAGACTACAGCCCCCTAGCTAACTGGTGGCATGATAGCCCATGCTCCAGGGTTCTCCAATTATTCTAACATCCTCCTTCCATTATCTAAATATAATTATGGACTCTAATCTTTCCTTCACACAAGAAATCAGTTGTGTTGTTAAATCCTTCTTGAAAGCCTTGCACTGTTTTTGTGTAATCAGACCCTTTCTTGACACATGCTCAGACTACTGTTATATACCTCATTCTCTCTCATTTAGATTACTGCAATATCAGCTATGCTGGACTACCTAGTTATGAACTTAAATATTTCCAGTCTATACAAAACACTGCCATTTGTTTCTTTTCACTCATCTAGAAATATGACCATGTAACACTTTTATTAATCTACTATCATTGGCTCCCTGTTACTGCATGAATTCATCACAAAATATAAGGCCCTCCATCAAGATGCACCAGACTATCTCTTAGCCTTGATTACTCTTTTTTTTCATTTATAGATTATATATTCATTAATACAAGGAAAAAGACAAAAAAAGGAAAAAACAAGAAACCAAACACATATGTCAAAAACTAGTCCACATCAAGGGGGGTGTGGATTAAATATAGGAAATAAAACCTAAATGGCCCCTGATAATAACACTAAGACTCCAATTTTCTAGCGAAGAGCTAAGAAACTAATCACAAAAAGTCCCTACGTCTTACTGTCTAAAAAAGTCACCAAATGATCCACTTCAAGAAATACATATCTTTTACTCTGAAACAAAATATGACACTTACAAGGAAATTTAAAGTAAAAAGATGCCCCCAGGGCTAAAACTCGTGGACGCAATTCCAAAAAATCCTTACTTCGCCTTTAAGTTGCCTGGGACACATCAGGAAACATTTGTATTGCTTGACCACAAAATTTTTCATTCTTTTTGGAAAAATATGCACGAAACACCTTAACCTTATCCATCTCAGATAGAAATATTACCAATAATGTAGCTCTTGATGAAATATCCTCACTCTCTGATTCAATAAAGTGCGAAATATCTAAAGAAGAGGAGACATCGCGATCAAAATGAGCACCAGTCTGCCCTTCTTCCCCTCCCATGACTATCTTACCCTTGGGAACATAATACATTTTTGAAACATTAAAAGATAGCCTTGATTACTCTTTATCATCCATTGTGCTTCTTACGCTCTGCACCCGGAAATCGCTTAAATCTTCCAGAACCCTAGGGCAATAAAAATCAACTTGGCAAACTGCCAACGTTATTTATTTATTTAACCAGTTTTATATACTGATGTATCATAAAGTCAGAGAGGTTCACAGAAGTAACAATAGATATAGCATAGTTACTCACCTGTAACAGGTGATCTCCGGGAACAGCAGGAATTTAGTCCTCACATATGGGTATCGTCAGTACCGATGGAGTCTGCGCGGGAAACGCTCCCCAGCATCCAATTAGAACGCTTTTGGGAGCATCCCACAGTGCCTGCGTGCTGCCTTCCCACCTTTCCCAACTGCCTCTCTCCAGTTGAGTTTTAGAGCTGAGACAAAGAGAGAGAGCGCGAGGGAAAGGAAAGAGAGATAGAGAGATACAACTCCTAGGGGAGGTGGGTTGGTTGTAAGGACTAAATTCCTGTTGTTCCCGGAGATCACCTGTTACAAGTGAGTAACTATACTATTTCCAGGAACAAGCAGGAATGTAGTCATCACATATGGGGACTCCCTAGCTTTAGGTGCCAGGGAGAGACCCCAGAAGTTGTGTGTCCCTGAAAAGGGCTCCACTTCCCCCCATGGATCTCTGGCGTCCTACCAGGGATGGTGGGTAGGAGTTGATTAGGTATGGAACAGGTGTTTGAGAACAGCCTGACCAAACAAGGCTTCCCGGCGGGAGTCCTTGTCCAAGCAGTAATGGGCTGTGAAGGTATGAACCGAGGCCCAAGTGGCTGCTCGACAGATGTCGTCAATAGACACAGAGTTCAGATGAGCCATTGAGGCTGCCATGGCTCTCACATTGTGAGCTGTGACATGGCCCTAAAGAGAAAGGTTCTTACTCTGATAGGCGAAAGAAATACACTGAGCAATCCAGTTAGATAGTGTTCTCTTGGAGACTGGAAGTCCCAAATGAGAAGGATCAAAAGCAACAAAGAGTTGAGAGGACTTTCTATGTTGCTGTGTCTTTTGTAAGTAAAAAGCTAGAGCTCTTTTACAGTCCAGGGTATGAAGATTCCTCTCTGCATTTGATGCATGAGGTCCTGGAAAAAAGACAGGTAGGTAGACCTCTTGGTTGAGGTGAAAAGGTGAGACCACCTTAGGCATAAAGTGTGGATGAGTCCTAAGGACTACCTTGTCATGATGGAACCTTGTATAAGGTAGATTAGCTACTAGTGCTTGCAGTTCACTAATGCGGTGTGCTGATGTGATTGCAATGAGAAAGATAACCTTCCAAGAAAGGAATTTCAAGGAGGTGGTAGCTAAAGGTTTGAAAAGTGGCTTCATGAGCTGCCCAAGAACCAGGTTCAAGTCCCATGCCACCGGAGGTGGTCTAATGGGAGGCTTAGTTAGAAGGAGGCCTCTCATGAATCTTGCTATAAGAGGATGAGAGGAAATAGGTTGTCCATTTAGAGGTTTAAGAGAAGCTGCAATAGCACTCAAATGGACTCTTACTGAATTTGTCTTAAGGCCTGCATTAGACAAATGGAGGACATACTCCAGTAAAGATTCCAGAGGTATAGCAAGGGGGTTAAGACCCTTTTCTGAACACCAAATAGTAAACCTTTTCCACTTGAAAGCATAAGAACGTCTAGTGGAAGGTTTTCTGGAAGCATAAAGAACATCTTTCACTTGCTGAGAAAGATGAAGATCTTGGAGATCTAGGCCTTCAGCAACCAAGCCCTGAGATGCAGGGACTGGGGATTGGGATGCCATAATATCCCGTTCTCCTGAGATAGGAGATCTGGAGCAGACCCTAACTCCAGGGAGGGAGCTTGAGAGAGATGTAGAAGCAGAGGGTACCATATTTGCCATGGCCAATGTGGTGCTATCAGGATCATGTGGCCTCTGTCTCTCTGAAGCTTGAAGAGGGTTTTGGGAATTAGGGGAATGGGTGGGAAGGCGTACAGGAAGTCTTGACCCCAGTAAAGGAGGAAAGCATCCCTGGCCTGAGCCCCCTGAGCCGGAATTGTGGAACAGAACCGGGGAAGTTTGGCATTCCATGGACTTGCAAAGAGGTCTATGTCCGGGGTTCCCCAAAGTTGAAATATCCTGGTCACCTGGTCTGCATGCAGAGACCACTCGTGTGGAAGGAGAACTCGACTGAGTCTGTCCGCCCAAGAGTTTTGAATGCCTGGAAGATATACTGCCAGCAGATGAATCTGATGCTCTCTGGCGAGGGCCCATAGTCACAAAGCTTCATTGCAAAGCGACAGAGAGCCTGTTCCCCACTGCTTGTTCACATAGAACATGGCTACCTGATTGTCCGTGTGAATGAGGACTGTCTTGCAGCTGAGCAGGGAGTGGAACACTCGCAGAGCTAGGAAAATTGCTCTGAGTTCCAAGAGATTGATATGTAGACAACTCTCTTCTGGAGACCAGATGCCCTGGGTGGAGAAGTCTTGCAGATGGGCTCCCCAACCCTTTGGAGATGCATCTGTTGTGAGAGTTGCTTGGGGTAAGGGTTGTTGGAAGGGGTACCACAGCAACAGATTTTGAGTGGACCTCCACCATTGGAGGTACAAAATGAGGCGACTTGTGTTTGCTATTTTGTCTGACAGGCACCCTGATGCCTGGGTCCATTGGGTGGATAAAGTCCACTGAGCTGCCCTCATATGGAGGCGAGCATATGGAACCACATGCACGGTGGATGCCATGTGGCCCAGCAATTGCAACATTTCTCGAGCAGTTAGAAGAGGCTTTAGCACTGCTTGAGAAGCTAACTGCACTAAGCGAAGGCAACGGGCCTGAGGGAGATAGGCCCTTGCTTTTGTGGTATCCAGAAGAGCTCCTATGAACTCTAAAGATTGAGTGGGAGTCAGACTGGATTTTGGGATGTTTATTACCAGCCCCAAATACTGGAGGATACGCACTGTGCAGGATAGAGAAGTCTTGGCCTCTGACTGTGTTGGAGCTCGAATGAGCCAGTCGTCCAAATAAGGGAAGACAAATATTCCCAGAGTACGGAGAAATGCTGCTACCACAGCCATGCATTTTGTGAACACCCTTGGAGCAGAGGCCAGACCAAAAGGAAGCACCCTGTATTGGTAGTGCTTTCCTTGAAAAAGGAACCGAAGGAACTTTCTGTGGGTTGGATGGATGAGTACATGGGTGTACGCATCCTTGAGATCTAGAGAACAAAGCCAATCCTGACTCTGAAGGAATGGAAGCAGAGCACCGAGAGAAATCATCTTGAATTTCTCCTTGACAAGGAATTTGTTCAATTCTCTGAGATCTAATATAGGTCTGTATCCCCCTGTTTTCTTTGGGATAAGAAAATAAGGGGAATAGAACCCTGTGCCCTGTTGATGAAGAGGCACTTCTTCTATTGCCCCTTGGGCAAGAAGAATGGCAACCTCTTGACTTAAGAGGTTGATGAGAGGTGTCGGAGAATTGAACTGCTTCACTATTGTGTGAGGGGGCATGCTTGAAAAATGAAGTTTGTACCCCTCCTTTATGATGGAGAGTGTCCAATGCTCTGCTGTTATTTGACCCCATCTGGGGCAAAATGACATAACCTTCCTGGGATGGTGGACGGTTCTGGTCCTTCCAGAACCAGAAAGGCTAAGTTCTCTAGCTGAAAGCCAAAGGCTCTGATGAGGCTGAGGCTGCTGAGCCGGTGGAGGCCTAGCAGCCTTTGCTTTCTTCTGTTTGGGTGGTTGCTGACGCTTGGTTGAAAACTGACCTGCAGAAGATGCCTGCTTAGTATAAGCAGGATAAAATCTTTTCTTTTTAGAAAAAGGTGTTTTCTTGAACAACTTTTTTCTAACAGGATCAGCAGTGGACTTGGATAGTCTATCCAAGGTGGAATTTTCAGCATCCATTTCATTTGGCTTTTTCCTGCCAGTCTTTCCCAAACAGGTTCTCACCAGTACAAGGGATATTTCCCAATTTATCTTGTACCCAGAGCTCTAAATCAGATGCCTGGAGTCAAGCAATTCTACGTGCACCTATGGCGATAGCTGAGGTTCTGCTTATACACTCAAAGCAGTCAAAGGCTGCACGGTTGGAGAATTTAGAGACATCTTGGGCATGTTTGACCCAAGTCTGTAAATTATCTGTGAACTCCTTTAGGAACATTCCCATGTAGAGACTATAAGGAACTGATTCTTGCAGCAAGCATGGAAGCTTCAAAGACTACATCCAAAAGCATACAGGGGTCTGCATTCACGTCCTGGAGGATTAGAGGCATGTCTTTTTGCACTTCTAATCCTTCTCATAGCTGACTCCACCACAATAAAGTGGTGAGGAAGCTGAGTTTTATGGAACCCAGGACAAGGAGGGACACGATACATAGTATCTAACCTACAAGAATGAGGAGAGGTGGTAAGAGGTGTTTCCCACATCTTCAACATGAGATCATATAGAATCTCATGAATGGGTAAGGTAGCTGCCTCCTTAGGAGTTTTGGGATATTGTAAAATTTCCAACTCCTTGGTCCTTGGCTCTGTTTCAGGGGTCACAGTGATGGACAGGCCCCGAGCCACCTCCCTGATAAAGTCTTGGAAGGACATGTCCTCTGGAGGAGACATCCTGCGTTTAGGGGAGGAGGACTCCTCTGGAAGCAGTATTTCTGCATCGACAGAACTTTCAGAATCCTCAGATTCTTCTGAGGACTCGAAGTATCGTCTGTCCGGATGCTCCTGCAGAGCCCGATACCCGTACCGAGCAAGGTCGGTACCGGGAATAACCGGTACTGGGGAATCGGTACCGGAGGGCATCGTAGGACAGAGTACTGGCATAGCAGACACCGATGTCGATATCAATGTTATCGGTACCAGTGCCGATACCGATGCCGGTGCTAGTGCCGGTACCGGCGGAGTTGTCTGTCGCGGTACCAAGGGCGTCGATGCCGCAAGGAAAGCCGCCAGACTGCGTTCCATGCTCAGAAATCTCTGGTCCATGAACGCTGCCAATGCCTGGAGTCGGTACCGGTGGAAGCCACCGGTACCCCAGAGCATGGCACCAGGAGATCTGTCGAGGCCGAGCCATCTAGAACATCCTGGAAACCCGATAATGCTTTGGAAGCCCAAGCCTCCCGCCGGGGTAATTTTGCCGGGGCAGAATCCTCAAGGGCAACGCCAGAGGCATCTCAATGCTTAGAAGGAGATCTACCCTTCGAGGACCGGCTGGATTTATGTTTAGTTACCTGAGATCCACGGGAGGAAGAAGCAGCCCTGGAAGACGTCGATGCCACCAAAGCTGCATCAGAGGGAAACAGGGTACTGAGCTTGGCAGCTCGGTTCTGCCAACCTCTTTTAGACATCATGGCACAGGACACACAATCCGTGATGGAGTGGTCAGGACCTAAACATTTTAGACACCATTCATGGGTGTTGGTGACGGAGATGGTACCGCCACACTTGGTGCACTTTTTAAAACCTGAGGCAGGTTTTTCCATGTTAAGGAAGTTTTGGGCCTAAGGCCCAAAAAGGCGGGTGCACCTGAAGAAAATAGAAAAGATATATATATATTTTTTTTAGAAATAGGAAAAGAAAGACCGGCGGTACCGGTAGAGCGTCGAAGAAGACAGATGCGACCACAAAAAGAAATAAAGAAATAAAGAAATTCTTCTGCGGTGACAGGAACACGACCTGCTGGCTCCGCGGAAAAAGAAGTACTGGAGAGAGGCAGTTGGGAAAGGCGGGAAGGCAGCACGCAGGTGCTGTGGGATGCTCCCAAAAGCATTCTAATTGGACGCTGGGGAGCGTTTCCCGCGCAGGCTCCGTCGGTACCGACGATACCCATATGTGATGACTAAATTCCTGCTTGTTCCTGGAGATTATACATTTAAATAGAATGAGTTAACATGGAAAAATTAGCTCATAAAAAATGTACTTAGAACAATTTATTTGCACGTCCCAGCCTGCCATCTTAGATACTCAGACATGCATGTCAGAACGGTAATATGTTTGGCATTTATATTTATGGACAGATTTCTTCAGACAGGAAATAAAAACAGTGGCAATGTAAGTGCATTTTGCGCTTCCCCCTGGAATCACTGCATCCATGAATGCTCACTTTTTTCACCTTATATGTAGTGTGGTGGCGAGACTGTGGTAGAGCCTGAGAAAATGGTGAAAAAACAGTCATTTTCCTCTGAGCAAGGAAATAGTTCAGGGAGTTTTAGGGTTAAAACTCCAGCTAAAGAAAAAAACTGCATTCACAGAGCTGTTGATAGTGAGCCACGCCCCAGCTCCAAGGTAATCAGGGGAGGTGACGAGGATTACCCAGGAGTGGAGCTTGAGGCTAGAGGGCATTCACACTCATATAAGCTCAGGGAAACAGGAAGGAAAGGGGGAACGAAGGGAGGAGAACACGAGGGAAGGAGTGATCACCAGGGAAGGTGTGTCCAAGAGAGGAGACTCTTGCAAGGAAGCAGGAAGTAAGGAAACCAGGAGGAACCCTGTAAGAGGAAGGTGTTCCAACAGCTGTCTCAGGAGGAATCCCTATTGCACGCAGCATTCAGGAAGCTCTAGTTCTGAAGGTAGTTCAGCTTGTAAGAGAATTACAGCTGGCTGGGAGGACGGGAGAGTTTGCCCTGTGGAAAATGCTGGTTATGAGCAACGTACGGGAGTGTCCTTAGGAGAGCCGGTAAGAAGTGTGTCCTCTTCAGCAAAGTCTGGGAAGAGACTGGGTGCTAGAAGAAAGGTGAGCACATTGGAAACCTTACAAAGTTTGATAAAGAATAAGGATCTCCTCAAGCCTTCCAGTGTCCCTCAGGGTAGAGAGGAATCTCAGTGGGGAAAGGTTTTTAAGTTGTTACAGAAACTAAAACCTGCAGTTCCAGACGCTGAGTCCAGCCAGGTGCCAATTGACTTAGATGATGAGAGCATGCAGATAGATGAATGTGCTTCAGATAATGTTTCCTCAGTTTCGGAAATGGACTGCTCATTCTGTGTGTGCCAGAAGTGAGAAAGCTCTAAGGTTTTAAAGTTATAGAAAATCAAGAAGCTTATCTAAGTGCTTATACCTGCTGGAAAATTATGCAAATGAAGTGCTAACATTCTTGTGCTAGCCAGGAAGATTCAAAGGACTGATTTGAATTCTTGCAGCCTGGAAGCAAATGTTTAGCAGCTTTAAGGAAAGGAAGCAAATGTTTAGCAACTTGTAGAAAAGAAGTGAAGTGCTGTACAGAGCTCAGCTGAAGTAAAGGTTTGTGCTGAACCAAGCCAGGAACTTAAAGCTAAAATCTTTAATGAAGGAAAAGATTTACTGCTGTGTTAAACAAGCTGAGAAACAGTGCTGCTGTATTTGCTATAACAGTTTGCTATGAAGTTTTTGTTACCTTTTTAAACGGAGAAGCATCCAATTTATGTTGTTGTAATTGTAAGCTGCTGAAAAGAAAAGTTTATTGGCTAAGAAGAAAAAATAATAATAAATTTCCTGTTTGCCTTGAAAACCCCGGCCATTCTTTATTACACAACTACACTACCCAGCAGCCTTGGCTCTGGGAACTCAACTAACAGAAAAGGGACATTAGCCAGTAGGAGGTGCGACACAGGTGGCGTAGTTTTGAGGATATCTTCTAGCCTACATTTCCAGCATAAAGGATACTTACAATTGTACAGAAGGAGAAAACCTCTGGAGAAGCCTCTGAGGACAGAGAAGCTGTAGAGGAAACTGCAGAAAAACACGGACCGGAGTAGCAGCAGAGGGACGGACCGGAGCTGATGTTCCAGCTGGATCCTGCTTTGCTGATAAGCTCGAGTCAACCCTGGCAGCAGGTAACCCGTATATAAGAGGGGTTGGTCTGAATACCGCTGCAAGGGAGGGGTACAGCAGTTTTCAATAGGAGTTGGAGCAGAAGGATGCTGGTATTCGGAGCCGCACTTGGTGTTTGTTTTTCTTTTTGTCTCATTTCAGCATCGACCGAAGATGGAGCAAGGTGAGCTGCTGAGTTGGATGGCGGACCGGTTCCAACAGCAGCAGGAGATGGCTGCCCAGACACAGGAACGAACAGCCGCCAGGATGATGGCCCAACAACAGTCGCTCCTAGAGTTGATGGGTGCCTGGATAGGAGAACAGAAGAAAACCACCGAAGCCTTAAGGACTATGTCAGGTTCCTTAGGAGCCTCATAAGGACTGGGTTCACAGGGAAAAGGGATATTTTCCTTTGGTCCCCTGACCAAGGAAGATGACAGATGTTTATTTGGAAGTATTTGAATGAGTTGCACTCCTAAGTGGATGGCCGAAGGATCAATGGGCCATACGCATAGCCGCCTCTCTTACAGGCGAAGCATTAACAGCCTACAGGGCTATGCCCATTGATCTAGCCTCCAATTATGAGGAACTCAAGAAGGCGATAAGAGATCGTATGGGCCTAACACCAATGGTCTATAGGCGCCTTCTGAGAGCTTGCAAAGTTAAGCACGATGAGACACCGTGAGCTTTATGCCAGCGGATCAAAACGTTGGTATGGAAGTGGTTGTCACCTGAGGGCAAAACTGTTGATTCTCTGTTGGATAGTATTGTTTTAGAGCAGTTTATTGAAGCTGTACCGAAGGAACTGCAGTCTTTCCTGATTCTCCAAGACTGTCAAAACACCAGAGATGCAACCTCATTGGCGGAGCGCTTCTTGGAAGCCAGATTGGTCAGTCAAATGAAGGTGGGTGTTTTAAACCTGGCAGAAGCAGGAGTTTCAGAAAGGAAAGGGAAGACAATGTTGGGGGGAATCACCAGAGTTAAACCCATGGGAAAAACTGATTATTCTCAAAGGAAATGCTTTGCATGTGGAGAGACAGGACATCTTAGAAGGGATTGTCAGGCAAGAACAGCCCTAGTATCCACCCAATCCAAGGAGAGTGGGGAAGGATTCTTGTTAGCTGTGGAGGTGGAGGATATACCCGTAGAAGCCCTGTTAGATTCCGGCGCGAATCAGTCGATGATTTCGCAGAAACTCTGGAAAGATATACAATTCCAAGGTAGTCAGCCTCCAAAAGAGTCTGGAAGTAGCATAAAAATAAGATGTGTGCATGGTGCAGCATCATCTTATCCCCTCTATACCGTAAGAGTAAAAGGCTTAGGTTTAAAGCGAGATATTTCTGTAGCTGTTGTCCCTAAGCTTCCTCATGCTTTAGGTTTGGGGAGAGATTGGCCTCAATTTAGGCGAGGCCTAACTCGGGGCTTAGAACCCCGGAGAGGCCTGGTGTCTACCAGGGCTCACACCAGAACTGGAGTAGAGGAACAGGCCCCACTGGATGAACCCCAGTGTGATTTGCCCTCACGTGATGAGTTGATAACTCCCCCTACTGATACTAATAGAAAGTGGAAAGCAGATAGGCGCTGGGAAAGGCAGACTAGGGCACGGAACCGAGCGGAACTAGTAGCAGGGCAGGAGCTGCCTTGGGCACCCACAGAATTAGTAGGAAAATTTCCTTTTTTCCCCAAAAAACAGAGAGATGACCCGGCGCTCTCGCGCGCTTTTGAGTATGCTGGCACAGGGTCAGGAACTTTACCTCGATTTTTCCTGGACACGGGTCTATTATAACGAGAAAGCTTGGACCCTAGATCGGGGAAGACCCGGAAACAGTTAGTCCTTCCTACTACCTTTAAAAATTTGGTTCTAAGGTTGGCACATGACCACCCTATAGGGGGTCATAAGGGAGTCCAGGGCACGTTGGATCAGATTCTTACTCGTTTTTACTGGCCCAGAATTTTTAGGGAAACCTCTAAATTTTGCGAGTCCTGTCCATCTTGTCAGAGGGTTACTACATCTCACCCACCAAAGGTACCCCTGGTTTCCATACCGCTCATATCGAAACCTGTACATAGGTTATCTATGGACATAGTGGGACCCCTAACCAGGACACCCCGAGAGTTCCAATATATTTTGGTCATCGTTGACCAAGCTACCCGATTCCCTTGGGTGATTCCCCTACGCAACATGTCAGCCCGAACTATTGCTTCAGAAATAGTGAAGCTGTTTTGTGAGGTAGAGTTTCCTCGGGAGGTTTTAACTGATGGGGAAGTAATTTTTTATCACGCTATCTGGCCCAAGTTTGGGACGCCTTTGGCATACGCCATTTTAGAACAGCTGCTTATCATCCCCAATCAAACGGTTTAGTCGAGAGGCAGAACCAAACCCTGAAGAGAATGTTGAGGAGAAGTCTTGAGGGGGACATGACCGACTGGGATATAATACTTCCTTTCATATTATATGCTTGCAGAGAATGGAAGCAGACTTCCCTGGGTGTTTCTCCGTACGAATTTATGTACGGGCGGCCTCCCGGGGTGTACTGGACATCTTACGAGAGCAATGGGTAGAACCAGCTGCAGAGGAAGTGGAGATACCAAAATTCTTAAAATATTTAAAAGGACGCCTATGGCGCACATCCCAAGTGGCAGAGGGGAATCTGACCACCAGTCAAAAACGTCAGAAAAATTACTATGACCGTTATGCCAGACCTTGCCAGTTAGAGGTGGGCGAAAAAGTTATTGTAACCATAGCCGGATCAAGCCCGAAGTTCGAAAGTAGGTGGAAGGGGCATTATAGGGTCATAAGACAGGTAGGGCCAGTTTCATATGCGGTAGAGACTAGAAGAGGAAGACAGCAGGTTTTCCATATTAATGTCTTGCAGCCATGGCACGAGCGGGTAGTGTTAGCTCAGTTGGCTGCAAGAGAAGGTAATTTGGATAGCTGTCAGATCGATCATCACACCCTAGCAAGGATTCCGTGCTGGCGCAGGTAAAGGCGCCAGCCCGGAATATCTTAAGGGGGGGATATGTGGTGGCGAGACTGTGGTAGAGCCTGAGAAAATGGTGAAAAAACAGTCATTTTCCTCTGAGCAAGGAAATAGTTCAGGGAGTTTTAGGGTTAAAACTCCAGCTAAAGAAAAAAACTGCATTCACAGAGCTGTTGATAGTGAGCCACGCCCCAGCTCCAAGGTAACCAGGGGAGGTGACGAGGATTACCCAGGGGTGGAGCTTGAGGCTAGAGGGCATTCACACTCATATAAGCTCAGGGAAGCAGGAAGGAAAGGGGGAACGAAGGGAGGAGAATATGAGGGCAGGAGTGATCATCAGGGAAGATGTGTCCAAGAGAGGAGACTCTTGCAAGGAAGCAGGAAGTAAGGAAACCAGGAGGAACCCTGTGAGAGGAAGGTGTTCCAACAGCTGTCTCAGGAGGAATCCCTATTGCATGCAGCATTCAGGAAGCTCTAGTTCTGAAGGTAGTTCAGCTTGTAAGAGAATTACAGCTGGCTGGGAGGACGGGAGAGTTTGCCCTGTGGAAAATGCTGGTTATGAGCAACATACGGGAGTGTCCTTAGGAGAGCCGGTAATAAGTGTGTCCTCTTCAGCAAAGTCTGGGAAGAGACTGGGTGCTAGAAGAAAGGTGAGCACATTGGAAACCTTACAAAGTTTAATAAAGAATAAGGATCTCCTCAAGCCTTCCAGTGTCCCTCAGCGTAGAGAGGAATCTCAGAGGGGAAAGGTTTTTAAGTTGTTACAGAAACTAAAACCTGCAATTCCAGATGCTGAGTCCATCCAGGTGCCAATTGACTTAGATGATGAGAGCATGCAGATAGATGAATGTGCTTCAGATAATGTTTCCTCAGTTTCGGAAATGGACTGCTCATTCTGTGTGTGCCAGAAGTGAGAAAGCTCTAAGGTTTTAAAGTTATAGAAAATCAAGAAGCTTATCTAAGTGCTTAACCTGCTGGAGAATTATGCAAATGAAGTGCTAACGTTCTTGTGCTAGCCAGGAAGATTCAAAGGACTGATTTGAATGCTTGCAGCCTGGAAGCAAATGTTTAGCAGCTTTAAGGAAAGGAAGCAAATGTTTAGCAACTTGCAGAAAAGAAGTGAAGTGCTGTACAGAGCTCAGCTGAAGTAAAGGTTTGTGCTGAACCAAGCCAGGACTTAAAGCTAAAATCTTTAATGAAGGAAAAGATTTACTGCTGTGTTAAACAAGCTGAGAAACAGTGCTGCTGTATTTGCTATAAGAGTTTGCTATGAAGTTTTTGTTACCTTTTTCAGTGGAGAAGCATCCAATTTATGTTGTTGCAATTGTAAACTGCTGAAAAGAAAAGTTCATTGGCTAAGAAGAAAAAAAAAAATAAATTTCCCGTTTGCCTTGAAAACCCCGGCCATTCTTTATTACACAACTACACTACCCAGCAGCCTTGGCTCTGGGAACTCAACTAACAGAAAAGGGACATTAAGAGGTATGCCCTCTACTCCTAGGCAACCGCCTAGCCAGTAGGAGGTGCGACAGTAGTCAGGAGCAGGCATAGGTATGGGCATCTCACCAACCAGGGCCAGAATGCTTGCGCCATTTTGAAATCACACCATGATGTGGAGTTGGGGAGTGGCCTAGTGGAGGAGTGGCCTAGTGGTTGGGGCAAGGTACTTCAGGGCTGGAAGTACTGCGGTTTCTAGTCCCACAGGTGCTCTTTGTGGTCTTGGGCAAGCCACTTAACCCTCCATAGCCCATGTTCCCTGTAAAATAGTTATCTCCAAGTTATAATGCCCTGTTCAATGTAATTTCAGTTTGTTCAATGTAAACCGCACTGATGCAGAATAGCGCGGTATGTAAGAGAATGTAAATAAATAAAATAAAATAAATAAATGATGTGCATCTCCCTTATCCCACTAAACCACACTTCCACCATGTCCCCTTGCTACGTGTACATTCTTGCACCAAGGACATCTAGATACCCAGTTTCTGAAATCGGGGCAGGGACATCTCTATGATTTACATGTCTGTCCAACTCATGAACAGAGCTTCTAAAATACCCCCCCCCCCCCCGTAAGTGTGCATTTGGAACCACAGATTTAAAAGATCCATATTTTATGTACAAAAATTGAAAAGGTTTTATACAATTCCTTTCTTAAATTTCTTAAATGTAAGTAGCTAGTAAACATTGGTTCCTATATTAAGGAGCTCAGCGGGAAGGATTTTTTATTGTAGCAGACCTAAACAACTATCTTAATATTAAATGGCTTGAATTATTAAATATTGGACTATAAATTAATGATAATTGTATAAATAATAAAAAAATGCATGCATAATTCAAAATCAAAATTGTATTAGGTACTGTAGATATCAATTTGGTTGAAGCTGGATGGGAACTTCAGATTTTCTCAAGATCCACTGAGGAAATCAATTGACTTTTTCCTCTAGGATCTAGTGGAGTGGTGAGAATTGATGCAAATCTACAAAGGTTTGGATTATACCTGCCAAACTTTCTGTTCCTTGGAGTGAATTTCTAATTTTGTATCAAATGCCATTTTGCTAATAGTTTATTTCATCATTTCTATAGATTTTTCATGGCTTTGGGTGTCAGATCTCATTAAAGACGTTTATTTCTGCATAACTGCTTATAAAGCATTCCAGATTTTTCAGAGAAACACAGTTTTTCAAAATTAATATTAATCTCAGAGTTGCCAAAAAGCTCATTTCCAACAGTAAAATTTTTAGGCCAGCCCTGAATTTCTGGCAATCCTGTTCTGGTTCATTGAGGGATGAGAACAACAAATTTCAATGGGTAGAACCAGGAACTTCAAATACCACAATGCTTTGGATGTGAATTTCATAGCAGGCCTGGTCAAAAAATGCCCCTCTTGGAACTGGGTAACATTGCAGCTTTCTCCCCCCAGACGTGTTACATCTCAGGATAATAAGAATTGCAAAAACAAGAAAGCAAGCAAGCTTAGGTAAATGCAATTTGAGATAAAGATGAGTATAGTTTCTTTCAAAATTTCTACAAATGGAAATTCATTATTCTGATGTGAGAGCTTGGGAAAAGACCTGATAGTCTAAGGGCTATGTTTACTTAGCTGGGCTAATGGCTAACCCATGCTATATGTAACTAGGTCCCATGTTATTCAATAGGACCTAGTTACCAAATAGCATGGGTTAGCTGTTAGCCCAGCTCATTAAACATATCCCATATGTCTATGACCCCAATTAGGTAGATACTATAGACAGAATACTACAAAAAAGCAAGAGTGAAAATAACCAGTAAGGTTAATATCTTCAACATTATGACAAAGGCTAACTTTTACTAAAGTGCAATGGGGTTTTGTAGCTAACTCACATTTAGTGCCAAAACTAATGTACGGTAGTTGCAACCGCTGTACACTAACTACCGGGGGGGGGGGGGGGGGGATGTCCAGCATGTTCCCAGCAATTATCACACTGAATGGTTCCCTAAAGCACCATAGCGGCATGCATATTTATCATAGGTGTACCTAACTACACCCATCAAGGTGGCTTTAGGTGAACCTGTGCTAATTGCAATTATTGCACAGTGGTTACCGCTGTGCTAACTGTACAGAGCTCACAATTCACACTATCTGCCCCAACCCACCCCCTTACCACCCTAAAGCATGATTCACAGCGCAGAAGGCAGCCTGGGCTAACTATTTTGGCGCCATGCTAACAGTTACCACAGGCCTCAAAGCGTGCTTAACGTGGCCAAAACTCATGCTGACTTAGTAAAAGGGCCCCAGAATGATCTAATTCTGATAGCCAAGCCATGAAGGCCCTATTTATAAACTCTTTCTCCTAAATGAACATCTGCGTTTTCTTTAAAAAAAAAAATTGAAAACCAAAAATAACGCGGAGCATTTCTGCAAACAAAGGAGACAATATAGCAGCAGAACATTTGGATAAGTAGATCTTTGTTGTCTGAGATTCATTTTTTACTTTCATCTAAATCTAAATAGCTGGAACTGAATAGTTTTGCAACAATTATTCTGTGTAACTTTCCACTATAGTGTATGCATAACGAACATTCACTGTCTCCATTCTGCTGCAGTTATCTAAGTATTAATGGTATCATAAAAGCTCTGCTGTTCTGATAGAGCATATTCTGCTAAATGAGCCTTGTACATTTAATAGTAAAAAATGAAATGCTTTACATTCTAAATCTGTAAAGATTTGGAACTTTTATATGACTGTATTTGGCATTCTTTAGAAACAGTGTCTTATGCATTGATCTGTACAATGTATTGACTGTTGTGTCATGCTGTTTCCACTGAGTTTTGTAATCTGCTTTGAACAAAGTTCTCAGTTTGGAAATGTTGAATATAAACCAGTAAGTCAAATCAAACAAGAAAATATTTCTGAAACTATATTTTACCATTAAACAGTGACTGTGTATACATATGTAAACATAGTCCTTGCCACCTCATAAGCACAAAAGCAGGAAATGCAGCAATAGCAAAATTACTTGAAATACTAGCTGACATTTAGAACTCCCAAGAATCTTCTTATGTCCCCTGTATCCCAGTACAATTCCAGTGGCTGCATCCTGGATACTTCAACTTCCCACACAGGTGTTGGCTCTACCCAGCATGTTCTTCCCTCCTCTCCCCACTGGGTCTAGCCTGACCTTTGCTTTCTTTGTCTCTCTCTTGCCCGGTTCTCAGGATCCCATGGCTCTGTGTGGTTTGGAAGCTGTCCTCTCCTTGTATCTACATGGCCATTTTTCCCCAGTGGCCAAGGCTTTGAAGCCCATTCTACTGTCTTCAATATCTTCTGAACCCTCCCCCCCCCCCCCCCCTGCACTCTCTTGCTCCATCCAGGCTCAATTTTGTTAGTTCAGAATCCACCCCCTATCCCTTTCTTAGGCTCAGCTGCCTAGCTCAGCCCCCTCCATCCTGCCCCTTTACCCCAGAGTCAACCCCTCATCTCACTTTTATTTCTCATTCCTTCCCATCCTCAGCCTTCCGGCTGACTCTCACACCATCCTTAATAGGATTTAGGGAGGAGTAGCCTAGTGGTTGGGGCAAGGTACTTCAGGCCAGAAGGTCAGGGGTTCAAATCCCACTAGAGGACAGCAACCTTGGGCCGGAAGGACTGGGGTTTCTAGTCCCACAGATGCTCCTTGTGGTCTTGGGCAAGCCACTTAACCCTCCATAGCCCATGTTCCCTGTAAGTATTAGTGTATGTGTCTCATATCCCCACGTGTTAAATATATCCCCAATTGTGTTGTGACCACTTTGATTGAAAGATAAGGCGGTATACAAAAACTGTCTAAATAAATAAAATAAAATTTACACTCTAGCCTCACCTCTCTATCTTAACTATTTATTTAGCTGTGCTTTTATACTGCTTTTCACCGGATACAATAAAACGTGGAGTAAACGTATATTAACTATGTACAAATAACTTAGTTATGAACTAGTTTATATAAATACTTAACTATAATCATTGGCATACCTTTGTTGAGGTGTGTGGGTGGGTAGGGTTAAGTTCCAGGTTCATAGTGTTCAATGAATAGATGAGTTTTCAGGTGCTTCCTAAATGTTGAGAGATCTTTGATGCATTTGATGGTGGCAGGGAGAGAGTTCCATAGAGTGGATGCACAAAGTTCAAATGCTCTTGCCAGGCTTGCTGCGTGCTCTTAGTTTTCAAGAGGGGGATGTTGGTAGATTGGCAGCTGGATCTTTTTGGTTGGAAGGGGTGGAGAAGGCTGAGAAGGTGTGTGGAGGAGAGTCCCAGAAGTGTTTTGCATTTGATGCGACTGTTGAGGGGAAGCCAGTGGAGTTGCCTGAGAATGGGGGTTATGTGATCTTGTTTAGGAGTTTCCAGAAGGGTGCATGTAGCAGTATGGAGGGCTGTATGTAGTGGGAGGATGGTTGATTGTGGGAGACCTTGGTAAATGGAGTTGCAGTAGTTGAGGATTGGAAGGATGGCTGCTTGTAATGCTGATCAGAAGTCTGGGGGTTCTAGGACTGGGCAGAGGTGCTGGAGGGTACAGATCTTATAGAAGATTGAGTTCGCCATTTTCTTCACTTGTTGTTTGAAGGAGAGGTTGTGGTCCAGAGTAATGCCAAGGTATTTTATTTCTTGTTGTACTTTGATGTGAGTGCTGTAAAGGATTATGGTAGCAGGGGGGAGGAATGTACCATCTTTGGTGATGAAGAGGGCCTCAATTTTTTTGTAGTTGATTGAGAGATGGTTATTTGTGAACCACTGTGAGATTTCAGAGAAGCAAAGCTGTAACTTTGTGAAGGTGGGTTGCTTGGTGTCGAAGGGAGTATAGATAAGGATGCCGTCGGCATAGAGGTGGTAGGGTAGGTTGTGGAACTTAATAATCAAGAGGAGTGGCTGTAGGTATATGTTGAAAAGCAGAGCAGAGAGGTTGAAGCCTTGTGGGATGCCTTGGGTTTGAGTGAATGGAGGAGACGTCACATATCTTGATTTGCTGCTGGTGGTTGGATAGGAAGGACTGGAACCAGTTCAGTACTGTGTTCTGGATTCTGATGGATTGGAGGCGTTGGAGGATGGTGTGGCTTACTGAGTCGAATGCCACTGAAAGAGCAAAGAAAACTAGGATAAATCCTTGATATGCTGACTGAATGCCTTGGATGAGCCTCTTTAAAAGGGAGAGGAGGAAGGTTTCAAACTCTGTGGTGAGGGCGGAGGCCGTGTTGTTGGAGGTCAAGTGAGACGTTGGTTTCAATGTGATCCTGGAGCTGTTGACATACTCCATTTTCCATGATCTTGGCTAAAAGAGGGAGGCTGGTGATGGGTCTGTATGAGGTGGGATCCACTGGGTCGAGGTTGGTATTTTTGAGGATAGGGCAGATAGAGGCAGACTTGATGGTGCTGGGCATGAGTCCTTTGGCAAGGGGTATTTGGATGAATTTAGTGATGATGGGGCTGAGTTCTGCATTCGTTGCCTTGATCCATGTTATTGGACATGGGTCAAGGGCCGAGAGGTGGTGGTGTTGAATGATGAGATGATGATTTCAATGTGGGTTGTGCTTTTGGGTGGAAGGTTTACATCATCAGAATATAAAAAGACTAGGGGACATGCAATAAAGCTACAGGATAACCTATTTAAGACTAATAAGAGAAAATATTTTTTCACTCAACGTGTAATCAAACTCTGGAATTTGTTACCGGAGGATGTAATAAAAGCTGTTAGTGTAGCTGGGTTTAAAAAAGGTTTGGACAAGTTCCTGGAGGAAAGGTCCATAAACCATTATTAAAAGGGACTCGGGATATCACTGCTTGACCCAATAAAAGCACTGAGGAACCTATGTCTTTTGGGGAAACTGCTAGGTACTTATGACCTAGATTGGCCACTGTTGGAAACAGGATACTGGGCTTGATGGACCTTGGTCTGAACCAGTTTGGCATATCTTATGTTCTTATATTCTTAAGGTCTACCAGGGTGGTATAGTAGTGGATGATTGGGGTGAGGGGAGATCTTGCATCTGGGATTGTCGTTGTAGTTGTTTGTAGTGGTCTGCTAATTGTTGGGGGTTAATTGAATTTCCAGAGGTAGATATGGTTGGATGCTTGGATAGTTGCTTTACAATATTGAAGAGTTCTCTTGGGAAGTTGAGGGATGAGTTTATTAGTTTTGCATGGTATTGTTTTGTTTTTTGTTTTTTTTGCATTGTCTCTTGAGGTTTTTTAGTTGTCTAGTAGATTCATATAGAGGTAGTGGTCTGAGGGGTGTTTGGATTTACACCATTTTCTTTCCAGTTTCCATGAGTTTTGATTCTACAGAATTCCAGTGGGTACTATGGGATTTTTGAAATTTTGTTGGATTTGTAATGTGGGTTAGTTAGGGCTGCTGAGGCTGTGTGGATGGTCTTGTTCAATAGATCCAGGAATGCTTCAGGGCATAGGCTTTGGGGCTTGTTTACAAAGCCGCAGTAGCGGTTTCTGATCATTATTGGAGATGCGGCCCCATTGATTTAAATGGGGCCGCGGCTCCGATAACGATCAGAAACTGCTACCGCGGATTTGTAAACAAGCCCCTTTGTCATTGATTTGGGATAATATGTTGTCGAGGAAGTCATCTTTGTTATATTGCTTAAATCTTCTTTTTGTTGGTTTTGTTGGGGGGGGGGGGTTATGGTGGAGCGAGAGGTTGAAGTGGATGAGACAGAAGTAGGACCAGGGGATTGGTTGTATTTGTAGATGTGCAGATGGCGTGATGTATGGAGGAGTGGTGAGGTTGTTGATGAAGATCAATTCAAGGATGTTGCCTTTATCATGAGTGGGAGAAAATACTATCTGGTCGAATTCCATGGCTTTCATGGCATCCAGGAAGGTGAAGGCTTGATTTTGTTGGATGGAGGGTAGGTTGAAGTCTCCTAGGAGTAAGGAGGTCTTCTTTGTCTTGGTGATCTAAAGAGCATGTTCCAGGAAGCTGGTTAAGTCTGAGGCAGGGGAGGATGGTGGCCGGTAGATGAGCCATAGTATGATGTGCTTATTAGAGATAGTGAGGGTGACGGACCTGCTTGTGTTGTTGGAGGCTTGAGTGCAGAAGTTGTGATGTAGCTTCGAGAGGATGCATACTCCGCCTCCTTGATGATGGAGACGAGGGCTGTAATGTAGTTGGTATCTTTGGGGGGGGGGTGAAGTGATTTAGTAGGACTGAGTCTGTTTCTTGTGTCCAGGTTTCATTTAGACAAGGGATGTCTATGTCCTTGCTTATGGTGAGGTCTCAGATTAGTTGGATCATTTTTTTTTGAACATGCATTAATTAATGCACATTTTGGTGTGTGGGGGTGGGAGGGAGAGAGGTATATGTTTGTAGGGAGCGGGAGGGTGGGGATATGTATGAGGCGAGGGGTTTTCCTTGGATGGGAGTATGCATAATGAGGGGGGGAGTAGGAAACACAGGGGGTGAGAATGAATGCCCAGTTTTTTCTTTTTCTTCCCCTAGTCTCATTCCACTCCAGCTGTCTGTCCATCCCTCTCATCCTTGACACTCTGCACATGCTCAATACCTTCAGCTCCCTCTCCCTCTCTCTCTCTCTGTCTCACCACTTCCTATTCGTTTCAGTGCTCAACTATTTCTTTCCCTAGTTTTCCTACCCTTCATTTTTTTCTTTCTTTTTTCTTTTTCAATTGCAGGCTCCCAGGCTTCATCCCCATTTGCCTCTCCTCTACTGTAGTCTATACAGTACAATTCAACAGCTGCCTGCCTACTAGTCTGCTTAAGCCACAGTTCCTTCTTCTGGCTATCACGTCTTTTTTTGGCTCTGGGGCCAACCTCTTTTTCCTCCAGTCAAGGGCCACAGCTCCTTCTTCTGGCCACTTACCTCTCTTCAAGCTGTAGGATTTGCCTTTCCTTCCTCCAGCTGCTGCCTCCATAGACTCTTGTACTAGGATATGTGTACATGCTGGTGCACACATCACCAGATTAATTCAGTGCATTATATATTCTGTTCCACTGTAGCTCTTTTTAGTAATCAAAAGCAATGCTATCTATGAAAATAGCATCCTTACCGTAAAAGAAAAGTAATAGCAATAAATATAACTTGCTTCACTACCATTGAGCATAAGCACATCAAGGCAACATACAATAAAAAATAATAGAATCATACAGCAGCACTCAACCTTCATACAGTCAAACACAGTTTGTGCCATGCGGGTCCTCCTTTGGTGCAGAAGCACCGGTCTAAAAACGCAAGCCATCAGCTCCTTTATGAAGTTCTTAAAATATTTCTTCAGCCTTAAATGCAGAAGCAGAAAATACTACAAAGCAGGTGCCAATCCAGTAAAAGTTGACTATCCGGTGCTATCTAGTCTAATCTGTGCTGGTGAAGGAACCACTCATATTGAAGCCTTGGAGAAATGCAGAAACCTCTAGGGCTGATATTAACCAATTTCCTAAATAATGAGGCTGACACATGTGAAATGTGTGTGCTAATATTAAAATATCACATTTCACTTGATACAACCTGACAGGAAAGGAGATACTTGATCAAGCATTTTGCTCCATTAATAAATTTACCACTGTACTTTCTATCATCTGAAAGATTTCAAACGTTCTATGGGAAACCATTACGAAGGAAGCTGAGATAATCAATATTTGCTGCCTTGTTCTTTTATGCAGAATATGGCCTTGTTTATTTATCTTGCTTTTTACCTTAGATATGAGGTTTAACTTAGGAAGTAACTTCCCTCTCTTGAATTCCAGCACACCTAACAAACACCAGGCAAGTCAGGCGATCTACAACCAGTTCCTTGATCTCTTGGTCTTTCTCCAGCCTCTCCTCTCTTTTCTGCACTCTGGCACCCAACATTTGAATCCTCCTGCTCAACTACTCCTTCATTTACTGACTTGCCCCACCTTTCCTTTTCACTCTACTTCCTACTCTGTTCCATTCCTGCTCTGAATCCTCATCTATCACAGGGAGCAACCTTGTAAACCCATCTGAGATTCCTGGTGGTTGTGGTTCCTCTCTTATTTCACTCCTCTCTCTCTCTCTCTCCCTCTACCATCTCCATTTCGATTTCTGCAGCATTATTCAACTGTTTTAAAATGTCCTTATTCCAGGGATGGATCTACTGTGAAACTAATGAAGCTTAAGCTTCATGGCCCCTAGTCCTAGAGGGGCCCCAAAATCGACTTTATTCTGCATTGCTTAAAAATTTTGGGTCTACTGTATGAGAAGTTTTTTTTTGAAAAATAATAATAATAATAATATAGTGTAATTCAAACCACCATTCAAGACAAACCACCCTTCAAGACAAACCACCTATCTGGGCAGCAGCAGAATGGGATAGTGTTGACGGTGGAGGATCACATTTCTGTGACAACGGCAACACCACCAAACTTAAACTGCGCGGAAGAAAGGCCTGGCAATCTACTTCTGTATCTTGCCATGAAAACCCAATGGATAGTTACAACAAAACAAATTGTGCTATAGTGCTGGAAGATGAGACCCCCAGGTTGGAAGGCATTCAACTAGCTTCTGGGGAAGAGCTGAAGACATTTCAGAGTAAAGCCATCATTTATGATGTGGTTGGATCAAAGCCCTCGGGACGTCTGACTGCTGATGTAGCTGCGCATGAAATGAGAGTTAGAAGCTGTAAAGATGTCTTACGCATTGGAACATGGAACGTACGAAGCATGAACCAAGGGAAGTTGGAGGTAATCAAGAATGAAATGGAACGTGTACAACTTGATCTCCTGGGTGTCAGCAAACTGAAATGGACTTGCATCGGACACTTTGCATCAGATGATTACATGGTCTACTATGCTGGAAATGACAGACAAAGAAGAAATGGTGTTGCATTTATAATAAAGAAGAAACTTGCAAGAACTGTAATGAAATACAATGCAGTCAGTGAACGCTTAATCTCTATTCGTCTATGAGGAATACCTATCAACACAACTATAATTCAAGTATATGCCCCAACAACAGCTGCAGAAAAGAATGAAATTGAAGAGTTCTATGAACAAGTACAAGCTGAAATTGACATAACATGCAAACAGGATATCCTGATAGTCATGGGTGACTGGAACGCAAAAGTTGGCAACAAAGAAGAAGGCAAAGTATTTGGAAAATATGGACTTGGCAACAGAAATGAAGCTGGAGAAAGACTGATAGAATTCTGCAAGACCAACGATCTATTCATTTCAAACACCTTCTTCCATCAACACAAGCGGCGACTGTACACATGGACTTCACCCAATGGATTGTATAAAAATCAAATTTACTACATCTGTGGACGTCAACGATGGAAAAGTTCTATAACATCAACAAAGACAAAACCTGGAGCTGACTGTGGTACAGATCATCAACTACTAGTATGCAAACTCAAGCTAAAGTTGAAAAAGAGCAAACCACTCATGAATGCAGCAAAATATGACCTTGAGAATATACCATTGGAATTTAAAGACTGCCTGCAAAATTGAATTGCTGCTTTAGATACCAATGACAGAGCTCCAGAAGAGTTATGGAATGACATCAAGAAGGTTGTGTTGGAAGAAAGCGAGAAGTCTCTACAAAAGGTGAAAAAGCAAAAACGGCCAAAATGGATGACGGAAGAAACTCTGAAAATTGCCCAGAAACACAGAGAAGCTAAAGCCAGAGGAGAAAGAAAGACAATAACAGAACTCAACAGAGATTTCCAACATGCAGCAAGACAGGAAAAGTACTACAATGACGCATGCAAGGAAATAGAAGCAGAAACTATTAGAGGAAGAACAAGATCGGCTTTCCTAAAGCTACGAGAGTTAAAGAAAAAGTTCCAGCCTCGAATTGGAATGTTACAAGATGCTCAAGGTTCTATGTTGAATGATGCTGAGAAGATCAAGATAAGGTGGAAGGAATATACAGAGTTTTTATATGATAAAGATCATGTGGACTAACAGCCGTTTCAACCTGTACCTTATGATCGGGAACCATTGGTGATGAAAGAAGAAGTTAAAGCAGCATTGACAGCCTTATCAAAGAACAAAGCACCTGGCATTGATAGCATTCCCATAGAGGTATTACAGCAATCTGATGCAGCTGTTACCGTACTTACAAGGCTCTGCCAAGAAATATAGGAAGACAACATCATGGCCAACTGACTGGAAAAGATCTGTGTTATACCAATACTAAAGAAAGGTGATCCAACTGACTGTGGAAATTATCGCACAATCTCTCTGATCCCACATGCCAGCAAGATTCTACTGAAGATTATTCAAAAGAGAGTACAACCATACCTGGAACAAGAACTACCTGAAGTGCAAGCAGGGTTCAGGAAAGGGCGAGGAACGAGAGACATCATTGTGGATGTGAGATGGATCCTTGAAAAGACTAAAGAATACCAAAAGGATATCTATTTGTGCTTTTTCGACTATAGCAAGGCTTTTGACTGTGTAAACCATGAGAAACTCTGGGCCACATTAAGAAGCATGGGTATACCAGAACACCTGATCGTACTCTTGCACAATCTGTACATTGATCAAGAAGGAACAGTTCGAACGGATCAAGGAGAAACAGAATGGTTTGCAGGTGTAAGACAAGGCTGCATACTTTCTCCCTACCTGTTTAATTTATATGCAGAACAAATCATCAGAGAAGCTGGATTGTATGAAGACAACAGAGGTGTGAAGATTGGTGGAAGACTCATCAACAACCTTTGCTATGCTGATGATACCACATTACTGGCTGAAAGTGAAGATGATCTGAAACATTTGCTTTCACAATCAAATAACATAGTCTCAAAATGGGCCTGCACCTTAATGTAAAGAAGACAAAGATCATGACAACTGGCATAATCAACAGGTTCATCGTTGAAGGAGAAGAAATTGAAATCGTGAACAATTTTAACCTTCTTGGATAGATTCTCAAGAGCAGAGATGTCTCTTTCCATTCAAAGATTCAACTTGTTCAAGCCATTGTATTTTCAATAACATCATATGGATGTGAAAGCTGGACAGTGAAAAAGATAGACAGGAAGAAAATTGATGCCTTTGAATTATGATGCTGATGGTGAATACTTTGTATACCATGGACTGCCCGAAGAACAAACCAGTCGGTACTAGAGGAGATCAAACCTAAGCTTTCTTTAGAAGCTCAGATGACAAGACTTTGACTTTCATACTTTGGACACATCATGCGAAGAGAGAGATCATTAGAGAAAGACATTATGCTTGGCAAGATAGAAGGTCAACGCAAAAGAGGAAGGCCAGCAATGAGATGGATCGATACAATAACAGCAGCTACGGGTACCAGTCTGTCAACAATAAGCCACCTGACTCAAGACCAAACACAATTTAGGATAGCTATCCAGAGGGTTGCCATGAGTCGACTCCGACTTGACGGCACTTAACAACAACAACAATAATAGTAATATAGTGTAATTCAATACAAAATAATAGTTAAAATAAAACTTAAAAGGTTATTTAAAATAAAACTTAAAAGGTTATTAAAGTATCATGTTAGCTAGCCATAAACAAAAAAACATGCTCGTTAAATTTTTAAAAAATGTGTGCTGATCTGTCATGGAACAACCCCATTGAAGATAAGAGTGGTTATCCAAACCTCGTTGCTGTTTGTGAAGGGACCCCATAACAGTTGAAGCTTCAGGACCCCAAAAATGTAGGTCCGCCACTGCTTTATACATTTGCTTTTTTAAAAATTTGTCCTTTCAGAGATCTTCTATTTGCATTTCATGACTTTTGCAGCTTTTCCTTTGATACTGTATTTTTCCTCTTCCTTTTGTTTTCGCAAACATAAAAACATAAGAAATGCCTTACTGGGTCAGACCAAGTTCCATCAAGCCCAGTATTCTGTTTCCAACTGTGGTCAATCCAGGCCACAAGTACCTAGCAGATTCTCAAAGAGGCACACAAGTTCCACGATGCTTGTCCCAGGGCAAGTAGTAGATTTCCTGGGTCCTCTTTAATAATGATTTTTGGACCTTTCCTCCAGGAACTTGTCCAAACCTTTTTTAAACCCAGCTTTTACTACAGCTTTTACTACATCCTCTAGTAACAAATTCAAGAGTTTGAATTTCTGATTTGAACCCACTGATTTAATTCCTTATATCATTTGCTGCTCATACTATGTAATATGAATGCACCTGTACATAGCTCTGTAAATAGTTAAAAGTTGTACTACTAAGTACCATTCTATGTAATTACTTAGAGGTATTACCTCACCTACCGTATTCTTTATATAAAGTTCACAAATATTGTTCTATGTAAAAGTTTTGCTTGTTATGATGTAAACCGCCCCTGATCTCTGGAAGGAGCGGTATAAAAATATGTTCAAATAAAATAAAATAAAATAAAAATAATCTGATTAGGCGTTGAGTAAAAAAACTATTTTCTCTTATCAACTCTTTCTGTATTTTGATGGCATAAATAAATGATCTATGTTTATCCGTTCCATTCCATTCATTAATTTATAGACCTCTATCATATCCCCCCTCAGCCATCTCTTTTCCAAGTTGAAGAACCTCATCCTTTTAAGCCTCTCCTCATAGGGGTATCCTTACATTCCCTCTACCATTTTTGTCGCTCTTCTTTGTACTTTTTCTAATTCAGCTGTAACCTTTTTAAGATATGGCAACAAGAATTGCACACAATAATTCAAGGTGCGGTCGCACTATGGAACAATACAGAGGCATTATAATATCGTTTGTTTTATTCTCCATTCCTTTCATTATGATTCCCAGCATTCTATTTGCTTTCTTGGCCGCCACTGCACACTGGGAAGAGGGTTTCAACATATTATCCATGATGACGCCTAAATTATTTTCCTGTGTGGTGGTTTCTAAGGTGATGCCTTGCATCATGTAACCATAGTTTGGATTGTTCTTTCCTAGATGCATAACTTTGCACTTGTCCACATTAAATTTCATCTGCCATTTGGATGTTCAGTCTTCCAATCTTTCAAAGTCCTTTTGCAATTTTTCACAATCTTCTTGTGTTTTAACAACTTTGAATAATTTTCTGTCATCTGCATATTTGATCACTTCACTAGTTATTCCTATTTCCGGGTCATTTATGAATATGCTAAAAAGCAGCAGGTCCTGCACAGATCCCTGTGGTACTCCACTAATCACCTTTATCCATTGAGAAAATTGGCCATTTAGCTCTACTCTCTGCTTTCTATATTTTAACCAGTTTCTGTTCCATAATACTACACTACCTCCGATCCCATGACCTTTTAATTTTGCCAAGAGACTCTCATGAGGAACCTTCTTAAAAGCTTTCTGAAAATCCAGATACACTATATCACCTTTTGCTTCCACAGCAAGTTTCCTTTCTAATTCTCTCTTTGCCTGCCTTATCAATGCTCTGCATCTAATTTGCCAATACTTATGTTGTTTCTGGTGTTCGTTATTAGGCTCCTTTTTTCATTTCCTGAAAGATTTTTTTTGGCACAGCCTCTCTGACCTCGCCTTCAAACCATGCTGGCAGTTTTTTGGCCTTCTTTGCACTTTTCTTAAGGCATGGAATACATCTGGTCTAGGCTGTTTTGCTAGTATCCTTCAAGGATACATCCTTCCAAACGATGCGCTCCTGAGTGACTGTCAGCTCTCCGCTACTATCTAGTTTAAAAGCTGCTCTATCTCCTTTTTAAAGGTTAATACCAGTAGCCTGGTTCCATCCCAGTTAAGGTGGAGCCCATTCCTTCGGAAGAGCCCCTCCCTTCCCCAGAAGGCCTTTGTTCTTTATAATTTGAGATGAGGTTTAACCGAATTAATGTGTGAGAGCTCATGGGAATTTATTATTAATTTAGCTATTTCTGATTTTCTTATTTTTCTTACTAAATGTTTTATGTTGTTTTGTTTTTATAATTCTATTTCTTAGTTTTGTATTCAGTAGGGGGGATATTGTGTGCCACAAATAGTGGGGATGGACGGCCCAATGGGACGTCCATCCCTGCTATTCGTGCCTTCACCCGGCCGCAACTAACTTCCTCACTGGTTGTGCAGGAAAGTTCTAAGGGGGCGGGGGCGTTTTGGCTCGAGGAGCAGAGTCTGGGTGGAGTCTGGGCAGTCACCATCCCTGGATGTACAGGGCCGATTCTAACGTTGGCCCTGTACGTCCAGGGCCGGCGACTTATATGGGGAAATTATTCCACCTCTGAGGTGGAATAACTTCCCTGTATGTCAATTTGCGGTGGGCCCGGGACTTGTAGTGGGCAGGGGGACATGAAGGCAGTCTCCACAGTCTGACCCTGGCCTTTGGAGGTTGGATCGTGGGTCGGGCTGAGGGAAATGAGGTTCTGCAGTCTGGCGGCTGGCATCACAGCTTTTCAATGGAGCCATGGAGCCTTGACTGAATCATATTCCTGGCCTGCATTTTCAGGACTGTTCGCAATTCTGATCCCACGGGGCTAGACGTGCCCCGTGGGATCAGAATCGCAATCCCCTATGTACATCCAGTTCAGACCGGACATACAGAAGGGCTCGACATCCGGGACGGAATCGGGCCCTAGATGTTTTTAATATAGTTTGTTCAGAATGCTACAATGTAATGGAATATAAACATGTTAAATTAATTAAGCAAATACAATCAGATAAAGGGTATCATAGTATCATAGTAGCAGTACATCATCTCCTTTGTTTTTCCTTCAGTTTTCAGCCCTTTTATCTTTTTCATTAGTTTCTGTGGTTTATATCATACTGCAGTGGGTCCATGAATCTGTTCATCATGGCCTATTACTGCATCAGAAATGATATCTTCTCCTGAAGGTTTTGCACTGTTGCTAACACCATATTTAGTCCTAGAGTGTAAACTACAGTGGGGCACTTTTTATCCTAGGCAATGTGCAGTCAGTATGTATCCTTTTTCTTTCTTATCATGCCTCAACTGTAGTATCTTATTACTGAAATTTAGTATAGATTTAATGCAATGGGGTCACCACATGAAGGAACTCAACAAGACTTGGGGAGAAAAATCATTCTCTTCCATCGGAGTTACACACCAAATCACCAATGTTCTTGCTGAATTTTATATTGTGCTTCCTGTTGAAATTCCCAGCAACTGAGATTGTCATCTCACAGTCAAACTGATATCTGAACGTATAAGTGTTTTCTTCATCTTAGCCTCCTCGGTGCAGTTTTTCGACAATGTTCCTTTGATCGCACACTGAGGCACGGCTCATTAACATACACAGATCTATTAATAAAACTTAATCATACATTCTGGTGTAGTAAAGAAATCTAATTTTTCCCACTTATCTCTTTAAACTGCTTTATTCCCATAATTCTAATTTTTAGTACAACATCGTGCGTTTGATTCTAGGACTTATTCATGAATTAGACAAAGCATATATAACTGTTTAGTCCTAAATTACAGTCGAGATAATAAAAATAGACATTTCTTTTGTCAACTTGTCTTTAATAAAGAATCTAACTTTGATAATATCCTCCTGGTTTCCAACTCTCTCTTAGTTCCATCCAGGGCTTGCCCGAGGGTTCTGCTGCCCTAGGCAGACCCTCCAGCCGCCCCCTTCCCGGCATCCATCTTCTCACCTGAGGAAGAGGGGGTGGCACAGTGATGCCTCAGCTGCATTGGGCTTTAGAGTGCCCATGCTAGTGCGCTCATGACCTGCCACTCCTGCCCTCATCCAATGCAACTTCTTGTTGGAGGGGGCAGGATTGGCAGGAAGTTGCATCGAAGCGGGGCAAGAGTGTCAGGCTGTGAGCGCCCTAGCATGAGCACTTTAAAGCTCAATGCAGTAGAGGCATCTCTGTGCTGCCCACCTCAGGTGAGAAGATGGATGGTGGGATGGGTGGGCAGCATGGCGTGCTGGGCAACCATAAACTGCTGCTTTACAGGGAGAAGAGATGGCCTGCCGCCCTAGGTGGCCACCTACTTCACCTAAGGGATGGGCCAGCCCTGGTTATATCGCTTTATGCTTGAGGAAGTCGAAAGAAACTATTTTTATGTGGCTACATATGGCTGCGGAATATATTAACTGCATATAAAATGGTAAGTGGAAAGGAATTCTCAATTATAATTCAACTGACCTATCTTAACTTACTTGGGTTCTGGAAAAACAGCTCACATGAATATTCTTACCCCTTATCATATGAAGGCAATCACTTGCTGCAAAGAGCTGCATATTGGGCCTTTAAACCTTGCTCCCAACATGGCCTTGCAAATCCTAACTTTCTTGCCATACCAAGTGT
Source organism: Ichthyophis bannanicus (assembly GCA_033557465.1). Taxonomy (NCBI): domain Eukaryota; kingdom Metazoa; phylum Chordata; class Amphibia; order Gymnophiona; family Ichthyophiidae; genus Ichthyophis; species Ichthyophis bannanicus. Next base: position 175,708,375 of record CM066036.1, on the reverse strand, counting down.
GTTTTTCATCATTGACAGCTCCGTTCATAAAACAGTAGGGTGTTCCACTTGGCATCTATAAGCTACTTTTAGGGATGGAGAATAAAGGCAAACCTTGATCACATCATTGCAGAGAGGGTGGAGGAACTGTGATAAGAAGTGTCAGAAAGGCCAGCTTCTATAGCCCTTATTTAACAAATGAATACACTGTTCATTGGCTACCGCCATACATGGCTACTCTTCTCTATGGGATGGTACAACTATAGCTGGCATCTTTATCCCTAACCCTACTAAACCCAGGTGATCATCAAGATGCTCTGCCATCAGATGAAATAAGTAGGAATAAGTCAAGACCCCACCTATCTTCCCAAACGTTGCAGAAAGTGATTGAGGAAAGGGGGCCATTCAATCAGTGCAGTGGATAGCCCTATTATGGTCTACTGATATGGGCAGATGCTAGAGTGGCCATACAGGTTTTGGTCTCCCTCCCGATTTTGATGATTTGATTGGCACAGTTATTTATATTCTTGTTATTTGGATCTTTCTATTGTATCACTCTTATCCTCTTCTCTAGATTGTACAAATTTATGTCTCACATGGTTTAAGTTGCAGCCAATTCACATTTTGGTAACCCTTCCCTGCATTGCCGCTATCCTGCTAATGAACATCAGAAGGTGTGACCTCCAAGACAGGCAAATTTTCTAGATGGGGGCCTAATCAATTATTTATATAGAGGCATGATTGCTGCTTTCTCTTATGCCTAGGCTGGGGAAAAAGATATTAAAAGGGCACAGCTATAGTATGGCTCCAAAATTATACAAATCTATTTAGAAAAATAAATAATTGGTGAAATAATTATAAAGAATGTGCAAAAACATTGCCTACATATCTCTAGAATTTGATTTCAAAATGGAATAGATTTAATTAATGAAAAAAGTCAAAGTACAAGTAAAATACTAACAAAGAAAATCTTTGAACCATAACATGGAATATCCTTTCGTTGATTCGATGATTAGCCAAATAAAATCAGGGCCTACTTTGGATGACGTATGCTTGGATTTCATCAAATCAGCTTTTGATACATCTCTGAACAGATGACTCATAAAATTGATTTGCTTGAGTTTGGGTCCCAAGCTGAAATTAGAAACAATTTAAGGGTTGTGTAGAACGATATCGCTTTTAGAAAAGGAGGGTGATTTTTTAAGTGCCTCACAGATCAGCTCTGGAGTTGATAGTATTCAGTATTTTTTGTAAGCAGCCTCACTGAAGGATTAATAGGATGAGTCTGTGTTATTGCTGATGTCTGATGAAAGAACACCTAATGCAGGGCTGGCCCAAAGGCTTCCGCCACACCAGCAGAAGCCCCAGACGTGCTACCCCTCCTTCTGGGCCATGCCACCCCACCCATGCTAAGCCACGACACTGTCCACCCCGCTGCTGCAGATTCCATCAGTGGGGTTGGGGGGGGGGCAGAGGAGCAGCTCGGCTTGGCACAGCACTGTGGCAGCAGAAGCCCATGGGAGGCCATGCGCTTCCATGTGTGCCAAAGCACATGGCCTGCCACAGGTACTGTGCCATGCCGCCCTAGGTGACTGCCTAGCCTGCCTAGTGGACAGGCCGGTCCTGTACCTACAGGTGAAATGCTTGGCAGCTGGTCTTCACTACACAAAATGTAAGAACATAAGCAATACCATACTGGATAAGACCAAGGTCCATCAAGCCCCGTATCCTGTTTCCAACAGTGGCCAATCCAGGTCACAAGTACCTGGAAAAGAAATCCAAGGCAGTAATACACAATGGGGTGCAAAACTAATGTGCACTAAACAGGGCAGAGGTCCTACGGTGGAACAATCCTATCTGATGGTCACAAGGTAATGAAATAGTGTTAGCATCCCTCTGGCTGACTAGTGTTTTCTAAGGTATACAGAAAGATGCATTACCATTAAAAAAAAAAAGGGATGTGAAACTCCTTTGTACAGGTTGTTTGTGAGACCAGTTCTAGAATCCACACTTCTGAAAAGATATAGAAAGTGTAGGCAATCCAGAGAAGAGCTGCTAAAATGCTATAGAGCATGCATCAACAGCCCTAATATATGTGATGTAACAATCTAACTATGCGTATCATGGAGAAGAGAGTCAAGGGAGACATGATAAAGACATTCAAATACCTCAAATGAATAAATACTGTAAGAGTGTGAATCTTTTTTTCAGTGGAGAGGAGGTTCTTGAGGTCATAATATGATGTTCCAAGGGAGAAGATTGAGGAGTAGCATCAGAAAATACTTTTTCATAGAAAGAATGAAATGGTCTTCTAGGTGAAGTGATGAAGGCAAAAAGAATGGAATTCTAAAATGCATGGGATAAGCACAGAAGATCCTGAGTTGTAAATATACAAAGCAATAGACAGAGATTGACCGTGAAAGTCTATGGCATTACACTAGAGACAAAAGGGCTCATTCCGTTCTGGACGTAGGTACCCTCTGTAAGTCTGGTCTGAACTGGATGAACAGAGGGGATCGCGATTCTGATCCCGCGGGGCACGTCTAGCCCCGCAGGATCAGAATTGCGATCAGTCATGTACGTGCAGGCTGGGACTGCGATTCAGTCCGGCCTGCACATACATGACCTGCCCGACTAACTCAGTCGGAGCTTTTAAATTGAGCCGCGGAGCCATGGCATCCGGTTGCTAGGCACCGTGGCTCCCTTTAAAAGCCGTGATGCTAAAATCATAGTGACATTGAGCTAAATAAAGCACACAAGTCGCTCATTCTTAAGTTGATTTTAATTATAGTGAAGCTCTACCTATTCTTTAAAAAAGGAACAGAATAGTCCCTAATGAAAGCCAATAGTATATGAAAAAACATTAAAAAACAATTTAATTAATAATATTGATAAGGTGGTGATGGAAAAAAATGAGAAAGATACTAATGCCAATGGTTCTCTGGCGGAAAGACTAGAAACCAAGAAAACTTGATTGTAAATGTAGACGATATAATCGCAGATTTTGTACTTAAGGTTCAAGCATTTTAAATGTGTTTTTAATAATTGTGCTTATGCATCACCTCTCCTAGAGGATTTATTTTTCTCTATTTATGACACACAATTCTAGCATCATTATTATCATTTTTATCACTTTTATTTATTTTATTTAACAGGTTTTTATACTGCTTTATCATGTAGTTAAAGTGGTTTACAGTATATCATCAACTCAATGATTACATTAAAACAAGGGCAAAAAACTTGGAGTATAAACATGATCTAGAGCTGAACAATGTTGTGTCCCTTGCTATGGTGACTGGGCTCCACATTGCAGGACGGCTTTCCATTTATACTTTATGTTTTAATAATGTTTTACTATTTTAATTATTTAATAATTTATTCATTTAATTATTTGATGTTTTATATTGATATTGTTGTTTATTGTATCATATTTATTTACTTCTTGTATAGGCCAAAACCCCTAATGAAAGCAGTGCTGAAACATGGCTGTGTCAAGTTGGCATTTATACCCTGATTTCGCTTCCCCACAGATCCACCATGTGACATGCAGACATTGCGGAAAAGTGCCACGATATCTGCATTTTTCCCATGTTAGCTGCTACTGCCAAGTGCTATTTCTGCATTAGCATCTCAGTAGCAACTAATGCACTTTAGTTAACATGGCCCTTAGGATTAGCAAAAGGAGCCCTAAAGTTCTTACGCATGGCTGAAAATAATCCTAAATTTATGATTGAAATATTTTATTTGTTTTTCCATAATGTTTCCAATTACAAGCAAACAAAGCAAAAACTAAAGCACAAAATCTTCACATTATGAGGAAAAAGAAAAACAGAACAATATAGTCCACAAAAGGAGAGAAACAAACCCAATAAAGAAATATTCAAATTAAAGTAATCACAAGGAGACTAAACTCCATATTTACAGCCAAAACACCCTTTCATCCACCCCCTTAGACCTCATAAATCTGTGGCCTCCTTACTAGACAGAAAATTCTCTAACTGAAGTGGATCGAAAAAGACATATCTAACCCCCTGAAAGGACAACAAACATTTACAGGGATACCGCACAAAGAACAAAGTGCCAAGAGCCAAGACATGAGATCTTAAAGCCAAAAAGGCTTGCCTCCATGACTGCGTGGCTCTAAACACGTCTGGAAACAAATTCTAACTTTAAGAGCTGATTTATTTATTTTTTTATAATCAGGCCTCTTCTTCTTAGACCGTGCTAAAATGAAAGAACATCGGCTAATACAAATTAGGATATTTTACTTAAAAAAACATGTGCTACAGTTGTGGTCAACATTATTGGCACCTTTGCATTTTAGGGACTGTATGTTGTGTAGAATATCTTCAGAAATAATTGGAAATATTCCAACTGTATATCATCATAATATTGTAATAGTATGTTCAAAGGCATACAACAACAACAAAAAGATGTCTGTGCAACATAGATGTAGTAATTTCAGAGAAAAAAAAGCAAAATATGACCTGGACAGGTCACCCTTCACTAATATTTGATTGCACAAACCTTGGCAGTGAAGACCGTATCCTTCTGGTAGTTTCTCCCACGCTTCAACTGTGATTTGTTCCAGCTTATGAATGTTTCTATGATTCTTTTTACCAATAGCAGATTTCAGTTCTTTCCAAAGATTTTGGAATGGATTGAGATCACGACTCATCGCTGGCCAGTTTAAAACAGCCCGTTTGTTCTTTTCTAACCATTCTTTTATACTTTTAGATGTATGTTTTGGGTCAATGTCCTGCTGGAAGACCCATGACCTTCAACCCAGATCTACTTTCTGACACATAGGTAACACATTTCACTCCAAAATACTTTGGTAGTCCTCTGACTTCATGATTCCTTTAATTCATTCAAAGCCTCCAGTTCCTGAGGCAGCAAAACTGCTCCACAACATTAAGGAACCTCCACCATATTTAACTGTAAGAAGGATGGGTTTTTTTCCCTTATTAACTTCATTATTTCACCTGTAGATGTATCACTGATCTGCATTGCCAAAGAGCTCAAGTTTGGTTTCATCTGTCCACAGAACATTTTCCCAGAAGGACTGTGGTTTTTCAAGGTGCATTTGGGCACAGATCAGACATGCATTTTTATGTCTGTTTTTGAGTAGTGGGGTCCTCCTTGGCCTTCGCCCATGAAGTCTTTTTTTAAAAAATTTTTTTAGTGTAAGGCATATGGTGCAGGTTGAAAATACCACTCCAGATTGCTCCAGGGCAGCCTTAAGCTCTTTGGATTTTGTACATGGTGATTTTTTCAACAGTTTGCACTAACCTTCAAAGACGTCTTAGATTAATTTTCCTTTTTCCACCATGTTCTTGACAGTTCCATGAGCAAAAATCCTCTTAACAACATTGTGAACTGTAGATACAGGAATCCCAAAGTCTTTGGAGATGGCCTTGTACCTCTTTGAAGTTGGACGTTTGGTGACAATGGCTTTTCTGATGGTCTCAGGCAGCTCTCTTGTCTTCACCATTTAAACATTGGTTGATTCAAGTCATGTGAGCAATGATAATTGGTGCATCTAATTTTACTGCAATGGGAATATGGTTCTTCTGTTCAAACTGATTTGAATTGAATAATCATGTCCTGGCAATGTCCCAGTTTTTATACTATTTCCTTTTTTAATTGGTCTTGTTTTATTTGTTTCTTTTGTGTCTCAAATATGTAGGCATATATAGTCCAAAGCCATTTCACTGCCCCCTTCTTTTTAGGAGATATTGGACATTAAGGGGTTGAACTGCAAGGGTGCCAATAATGTTGACCACAATTGTATTTCATATATCGTATTAGCATGTGCTAAACCAAATAGCGTATGCTAAAATAGACTGAAACCAAATGAAAGAAGAATACTTATCCCTACAATATGTCTCACTGAGGTATGATTGCTGATTCTCCTCAAACTGATCCTCCCAGTCCAAGTGGAAGTGAATATGTCCGGAACAGCTTTTCCAAACCTTACTGGCCAGAGCCATAACAACGACTACATTTCTCCCATGGCTTTAGACCATTGAAAATACAATTTGCTTACTTTGAAAACTGAGCATGCATTTTTTTTCTCACTATTCAGTTTGTTTCTTGCTCAAAATTAATGAGGCAGCTAAGGAAGTCAGCCTATGGATAAATCTGGAAGGCAAACCTGCCATAAATCATCATCTTCTCTTTTATGGTTATCATAACACATTACCAAATCTGACTTTGAAAATGCTAAAGGCTATTACAAACTGAGTGCACCCAAGGTAATATATTTTTGTTTTCCAATGAATAATTCTTACTAAAAATACATATGAATATATTAGGAACATATGTATTTCTAAGTAAAAATTATTTTCAACGCCCATCCACTGGTAGACAGGTTTGAATCCAAATATAAAATATGCCTTATCTGCAGCAAATTCCGTAAGCCTGAAGTATCAGATTGTGAAGTTAGAATGTATAGCACTAGATGAAGATAAAACCATCGAGGGAAATTTTAAAAAGGACATCCAAGTGCAATCAGGGATATTTAAGCCAGAACGTCTGAAAAAAAAAAAAGCAGGCACATCCAGGTGCAGATATGATTTCACAAATGTGGACGTCCCCGATATGGATGTATGCAGGGGCATCTAAACTGATGCCCCCAGATGGTATTTTGGAACCTAGACATCTAGGACTAGCCTAATCATTAGAGTAGTGGGCTAGGGAAAGGGAAACCAGGCTTCAAATCCCACTGTTGCTATCCTTGTGATTATGGTGAGACTTGGGCATGATGGAGGGCCTTCTTCTCTACACCCTCTGGAGGTTTTCATCCAAAACAAGCACTTTCCAGATGCCCATTTGTGCCTGGAGCAGATCTAAACGTAGATGTGACACTGGACATCTGGCACATTTCTGAGATATGGGAGGGACGTCCGGGTTCCTGGGAATACCCCAGCCACACCTCCACCACACTCCCGTTCATACTGGGATGTCCACAAACCAGGCTTCTAAAATGGCTTTCAACTTTTCTATGCCTGTCTTCCGATATTCAGAACACAAATAGGGCTTCCAAAATGACCCTCATAATAGGCATTTCAGATATCCGGTGGGAGGAGTATAACTAATGGGACTCTTTGGCATCAGGATATAGATTTTATTAAAATATTAAATTGGGTGAGCAATGGCATATATCTTATGATAAAGGCAACTAACTCTGTATTGCAATTAGAAAGTATAGTTTGTTCAAGTGTAGACTAGAAAAACTTGATGGACAAAGTATGCATATATCAGTATATTTTCTTGGGAGCTAACGTGGTCTCAGTATTCATGGACAGGTAAGAGAAACTTCTGATTCTCTGTCACGGACTTCACATCAACGACCACACTTTCATAGCAACCAATTTTCGTTGATGTGAAGTCCGTGACAGAGAATCAGAAGTTTCTCTTTCCTGTCCATGAATACTGAGACCACGTTAGCTCCCAAGAAAATATACTGATATATGCATACTTTGTCCATCAAGTTTTTCTAGTCTACACTTGAACAAACTATACTTTCTAATTGCAATACAGAGTTAGTTGCCTTTATCATTGATATATACTCTGTAAAAGTCGTGACCATATAGTGACTTGTGATATATCTTATGATGACATACAGCCAAACATCATAAAAACATTGCAGGAAATAAATTCATTTATTTATTTAACAGGTTTTTTATACTGCTTTATCATTTCAGTCAAAGCAGTTTACATTGTAACTTAAACTTGGTAAATAATGTACATTAAACAGGGACATTGATTACTTGTATTTTTCTGAGGCAATAGACTTGCCCAAGGCCATAAGGAGTGCTAGTGAGAATCAAACCTTGGGTCTCTTGGCTCCCGAGCCAGGGCTCTAACCATTAGGTAACTCCTCTACTTGTTGTGTAATCAGTATGGATTAAAATCCTATTTATGATAGAGAAGAATACAGTGGTAATGGTACCATTCACTTAAGCAGAACAAGACAACAGACAGTTAACTGTAAACAGAAGTTAAGAAGGCTGACAAATTTGGCAACACAATAATTATCGGAGATTTAAATGACTAAAATATTGATTGGGTAAATGTGTTGTTAGGACATGCAACTGAGGTAAATTTTCTAGCTGCCATAAATGACTGCTTCCTTGCACACCTGGCCCTAAAACTGTGGAGAGGAGGAACTACTTTAAAAATACTTTTTACTGGAACACAGAATCCAGTGTCACAAATAATGGGGGTGGGATTGCTTTGCAATAGTGTGGTGGCCAAATTTCTCATAATCACTAGAAGAAGTGCAAAATACTAAAGAAAACTACAGCAATGCATTTAAAAAATGAAGATTATAGAAAAATGAGGAAATTAGTTGGAAAAACTAAAAGTAGCAGCTGCAATGGTAAAAGACTTGTATGAGGCAGGGATATTATCTAAAAATATAATTTTGGAAGCCCAGATAAAATATATCCCATGCATAAAATGGGGCCAAAAGAAGATCAAATGACTGTCAGTAATCTAATAATAAGATGAAAGAAACAATTAAAGCCAAAAGGATTCACATTCAGAAAATGGAAGCATTTTCAAATAAGGAAAATAGGGATGAGCATAAACAATGGCAAATCAGATGTAAAATAGTAATAATGAAAGTCAAAAGAGTCTTTGAAAAAAAGCTTGCCATGGGGTAAAAACTAGTACTAACAACTTTTTTCAAGTGCATTCAAAGCAAAAATCCAATGGTGTAGTCAGCTGAACTGCTAAGGAACCAAAGAGTAACAGGAGTACTCGGGGAAGATAATATTAAAGTAATTATTTGCCTTGGTCTTTAATGAGGAGGATGTTGAAGGTGCTATCAGTATCTCAAACCTTATTTGACGATGATAATTTTGGAGCAACTAAAACAACTCACTGTAAATCTAAAAGAGCAATTGACAAACAAAATATTAACAAATCGCTGGTTCCACCTGGTGGTAGACCCATAGTTCTGTGAGGCCTTAGACATGCATTTCTTAACCTGTTAGTAGCAATCTATAAAGTATTTGAAACAGCCATGGCACCTGAGAACTCTATGATGGCCAATATAATACCAATTTTTAAAAAGGATTCTAGGAATAACCTACTAATATTACTACATTTAGGTAAAGCCACAAAATATATGTAGAGTTTTACAGCCAAGCTCTCCATTCAATTGAGCTTACAATCTAGTTAATTTTTTATTTATTTTTATTTATTTATTTATTTACATTCTCTTATATACCGCGCTATTCTGCATCAGTGCGGTTTACATTGAACAAACTGATATTACATTGAACAGGGCATTATAACTTGGAGATAACTATTTTACAGGGAACATGGGCTATGGAGGGTTAAGTGGCTTGCCCAAGACCACAAGGAGTACCTGTGGGACTAGAAACCCCCAGTCCTTCCGGCCCAAAGTTGCTGTCCTCTAGTGGGATTTGAACCCCCGACCTGAAGTACCTTGCCCCAACCACTAGGCCACTCCTCCACTAGATGAACATTGAGAACAGAAGGAGGTTGATCTGGAAAACCTCTTGACATTGGTTCTGATCAAAATGGTAGAAGTTGTTCTAAAAGAAAAAATTACTAACTATATGGAAAATATGGTATAATGAGAATAAGTCAGCATGGATTTAGCAAAGGGAAGTTTTTGAAGGTGCAAAAACACATGTGGATAAGGGCGTGCTGGTTGATTTATAATACGAGATTTTCCAAAGACATTTGATGTGGAGTCTGATTCACAGAGGGGTACATCCGGGCTGTCTAGGCGTCCCCAATGAAGACAGGCCTGTTAGGACCTGTTTCTGGACTGCAGGAACTAAACGTTCCCATGGTACACAGAATCGGGCCTGGCGTGCCCCTGCTGCCTGTGGGGACATCCTTGCTGCGCCCCCAACTCCATTGGCTTAGACCCCCCACTTCTCTGCCACCAATCCACAGCTGGTCAGCCAGAGCTTGGATTGGTCTGCAGGGACCTTTCTGCCCTGGGGGGGATCCCTGGGTCCAATCACCAAGTCAGTGCTGCTTATTACACTTTTGGGGTAGAATAAGCAGCACGCCCTCACAGACCCCACAAGACGTGCAGGGCCGTGACCTGAAACAACCCTGTACATCCTGCTAGGTTGACCCATCCCCGCTCCGCCCCAACCTCGCCTCCTCCCGTCCCCCGCTGGCTCTCCTCATCCTACTGCTCAGAATGTGCAGGGGAAACAGGAGGGGGAATAGGGTCCAGACGGCTCATGGGGATGTGCAGCCCCGCAACCCGTGTCTCAAAATCTGGCACAAAGTCTTTCATAAGAGACTCCTTAGGAAACTAAAAGGTCACGGAATAGGAGGCAATGTCCTTTTGTCCTTTTGAGGATTGAGAACTACCTAAAAGACAGGAAACAGGGTAGGGCTAAATGGTAAATTTTATAAATGGCAAAATTGTTAATAGTGGAGTGCCCCCAAAGTCGATACTCTGATTTGGGATCTTTAATATATTCATCTGCAGAAACAAAGGAGTGAGATGATCAGAGTTGCAGATAATACAAAATTATTCAAAACCATTAAGATACCAGAGGATTGTGAACTAGGAGAAAGATGAAAATTAATTTCACCTAATTCAAAATGATACACAGAGGGAAGGGTAATCCCAGCTATAGGAATAAAATGCTGCATTCTGAGTAAGGAGACACCAATCAAGAAAAAGATCTTGGACACTGCGTTGACATTTTCAGCCTAATGGTCTGCGGTTGCAAAATGTGCAAATAGACTGTTAAGGATTATTTAAAAATAAATAGAAGGCAGAACTGTAAAGGTCTACAGCGCGACCCTACCTTGCATATTTTGTGCATTTCTAGTCGCTCCGTTTCAAAAAGATTATTACAAAGCTAGGAAGGATTCCGAGAAAGGCAAGCTAGAAATGTGTGCTGTGCGACTAACAAATCTGGTACCCCCCCCCCCCACCCTCCTCCATCCAGCCACGCCCAGGAACTAGCTTGGCAATGATATCAGTACTCCTCCTGCTCACCCAGCCCTGGGGACACCTCTTCTGAGGAAAGGCTAAATGGGCTAGGGTTATTCGGCTTAGGAAGAGGTGACTGAATGGTGATATGATAGAAGTTTAAAAAATGAGTGGGGTGAAACAGATAAATCAGGAATGTTTAATCTTGCAGACAACAAAAACAAGACGATGTGTCATGAAACTAATAACCAGCAGATACATGCAGCTCATAATCAAGCTATGGAATTTGTTGCTGAAGAGTGTGGTCAAGGTTAGCAGACTTCAAAAGAAAAACCACTCATGAAAATCAGCCAGGTGACTTGCGAAAGCCATTGCTTATTCTTGGAAATGAGCTATGAAAAACAAATCAGCTTTTTGCAATCGGCTTGATACTTGTGACCCAGACTGGCCTCTGTGGGAGAGAGGAATCTTGATCTGACTGAACATGACTTTTCTTATGTTCTTAATATTAACAGATTTTTATAAAGCAAAATCATGATTTTTTAATGATATTTCCTTCTATTATATCACGAATAACATTACTAAGGAGAATGCATATTATACCAAATCATTTACTGTAGTTAAATAAAGGAGCCCCTTTTAGTAAAGTGTGTTGATCTTTTTTTGCACTAGCACTAAAACCGATGTGTGTTAAGTACAAAGATGCTGTGGTAAGTGTCGAGGGTTAACATACAGACACATATCCAAAAGTGTGGCACAGTTACTGCGGGGTCACCTAACTCTATCAACCGAGGTACATTCAGTTAACACACACTATTAGCAACACCGACAATGCGCTGTATGTTCCCCTGCGCTAATTACAATATGCTCACCACACCCCCCTCTCTGCCCTTAAACCAACCATTCCGTGCCACAACTGCGTGATGTGCAGTGAATGCCGGACTTTGCGCGCAGCAACGGTCATGCACACGCTGCAACCGTTAGCGCAGGCTCTAGAGCAGCGATGGCGAACCTATGGCACGCGTGCCAGCTGTGGCACGCGAAGGCCTTGCAGCTGGCACGTGGGAAGGTCCGCAAAAAAAGAAAAAGCTGGCTCTGACTGCTGCCGCGGACGCGGCAAGGGCAGAATGCAGCGTCCGCCCCCTCCGCCCGCTAAGCCCCTCTGCAAGAGCTTTCAGATTCGCGAGGGAGAGCGTCTCCCTCGCGTCTCTGTTAAGCCCGCAGGGGCTAATGGGAAATTTCCCATCAGCCCCTTTAGACGCGAGGGACTGATGGGAAATTTCCCATTAGCCCCTGCGGGCTTAACAGAGACGCGAGGGAGATGCTCTCCCTCGCGAATCTGAAAGCCCTTGCAGAGGGGCTTAGCGGGCGGAGGGGGCCCCGCGGGACATTGCAATCTGCCGCGGCAGCAGCCAGTTAGTGTATGTTAGCATTATGCAAATATTTATGCAAATTGACGTGCTGGCACTTTGAGGAAATTCTTTGGTTTTGTGCGGCAGTTTGGGCACTCGGGCTCAAAAAGGTTAGCCATCACTGCTCTAGAGCATAGTCACTGTGCAAAAACACACAAACTGCTTAGTGCACTTTAATAAGAGGGCCCTAAAATATCTTAAGCAAGTTACAAGTCATAGAAATTGTATCTAATTGGGGGGCGGAGCCTGATGTCCAGCGGGATGGTCGCATAACGCTGAGGCTCCCGAGAGGCCTACTCAGAATCCTGAACTAACACCTCACTAACTTAGAACTTCTACTCTGATCTTGCCGGGGCACATTGGTGAGATGGCGGGGACCAAACCAACGCGCCTGGAATTTGGATCTCCAGCGGCTTCTCACGGCAAACGCTCCAAAACTGAACCTCCGTCCCCGCAGAAGGGGCCGGCCTTGTGCGAGGGCCCCGAAATGCAGCAGGAAATCCTCGTAGAGATTAGAGGGGTCAAAAACCTTGTGCAGGCGAACGGTGAAGCACTCCGAGCGCTGCGGGAAGATTTTGGTGTGCTGCAAAGCAAGCTAGAAGGGCTTTCTTCTTCGCGTCAGGACAAAATGGAGAGCATATTGGACTCCCATGCGGCCCGGTTGTCCAAACTCGACAAAGTTGAACGACAGGTGCGGGCCTTGCAGAAAGAGGTGGAAGATGGCAATAATAGAGCGCGCCGCAACAACATACGACTCGTGGGCATACCGGAGGGAGCGGAATCGGGAGACATGAAAGAGTTTTTATGCAAAATTCTCCCTTCCCTGCTCCAAATCACCTTTACCAAAGAGTTGGAGATTGATCGCGCTCATCGTGTACCCACCAGCATAACGCTCAACAGGAAGACCCCGCGGCCTATCATTTTTCGACTATTGAGATATCAACACGTGGAGCAAATTCTAAGTGCCTCTCGGGCAAAGGGCCATATGGAGTTCGAGAGCCACAAGATCTCCTTCTATCCCGACTTGGCTAAACCCACGGTCGACCGCCGAAAGCGCTTTCTGGAATTCCGGCCGAGGCTTCAACAACTACAAGCACGCTATGGCCTGATGTACCCGGCCAAGCTCCGAGTCACGCTTCACAATCAGACAAGAACATTTGAGGACCCTGATCTACTAGCGGAGTTTTTGGATTCCAAAGAAGCCGACTTGATGCGCTGACTTCCAGAATATTCCTGCAAGTCTCCTCATATCCGCTACACCTGCCATATTGGATCTGCCGCAGCCTGGCAAAGAGTCTGGCGTGGGCAGTCTGTGGCCTTACTCTTGATGGTATCTGTGACCCGACTCCATCTACCCACAGCAGCCTTGATGAGTATCAGAGACAGTGTTATTATGGACTCTGGTGGTTTTTTTTCTTTTTTTACATGTCTTTCTATTTCCTCTCTTGGGCCTCCTCCCGCAGACTTATGGTCGCCATATTCTTTGGGGGTTTTGCTTCTTTTCTAAGATACGTTGGTACATACTTTTCAATATGGGGTGTCTTAGCCAGAATACTCGGTGATCATGATATTGTTGTACAGATTCTGCTTATGTTATATGTTATCAAGCGCCCTTACCTAAAATGTCTATTACCGATTGATGGCACCATGTAAGATTTTCTCATTGAACGTAAAAGGAATCAATAATCCGATAAAACGGAAGAAAATCCTAAGCTACCTCAGTCAGGAAGCAGCGGATCTGATTTTTCTCCAAGAAACGCATTTAAATTCGAAGGAAACGCTTAAACTCAATATTAAACCTTACATGGTGGCCGCCTATTCCCCAGCCGTTTCTAAGAAATGTGGGGTTGCCATACTGGTTAGGAAATCCTTGCATGCTACTGTTATTGCGACTAGCTCAGATACAGAAGGTAGATGGTCTAGAGTTCACCTCAAGATAGGTAGCCTTGAAGTTACATGTATATGCCTTTACGCTCCTAATGTTGATGACCCTGCCTTTTTTGCTGCCATTGCTCAGGTTGCGCAGGCTTCTGCTAATACTTCATTGATCATTGGGGGGGATTTCAATCTAGTCCTCGATCCCCTGATTGACAAACAGCCGCCTAGGACGAGTGGTCCCCCCAAGAGTCATGCCACGCTTACCTCCCTGATTAAGGATCTTGCTTTAGTTGATCTATGGAGGTTACTACACCCCAATGAGCTTGACTTCACCTTCTTCTCCTTTCCTCATAAATCTCAGTCTCGCATAGACTTCTTTCTAATCTCAAAACTGCTAGTTCCTCAGGTGGACACTGCAAAGATTCACTCCCAACATATTTCAGATCATGCTGCCATTTCCTTTCAATTAAACACTACTGTACCCCAGGGAAACTCGGGAGCCTGGTTCTTTGATAGAACCCTGTTAACTCAGCCAGAGTTCCAGTCAGAAATTCGAGCAGCCATACAGGATTACTTCCATTTTAATCTACCCCAAGATACTGCGAACTGGGCTTGGTGGGAGGGCTTCAAAGCGGCCATTCGGGCAACGATCACTAGCTATCAAATCCGCCTGCGGAAACAACGTAAACAGCAGCTGCTCATACTAGACCAACAAATAAAGGCAGGCGAACGAGTTTTAACTTCACGCACTGACCCATGTGTATTAATTCGATTACAGCGTCTCCGTTTTCAATATAATTCAATCCTCTCAACTGCAGCTTCTAAGAGTATTGAGCTTCAGCAAGGGACATATTATCGTGAAAATAACCGAGCCGGTCGACTCCTAGCCAATGCCTTGAAAGGTCAAAAAGAAGCCAAACGCGTTGCGGCCCTTCGAGCTCCACAGGGAGGGGGCATAGTGACCACAGACTCCGACATTGTAGAGCTCTTTCGGGATTTCTATACCCGCCTATATCAATCTGAATGTGAGTTCTCGTCAGAGACATTCGAGCGATTGCTTTCGGGCATTCAGCGGCCGACCCTCTCTGAAGATGATAGGGATGCGATGGATGAACCCTTCTCTACTTCAGAGATCCAATCTGCCCTAAAACGAACAGCCTCGGGCCGTGCCGCAGGGCCCGATGGTCTCCCGACCGAATTCTACAGAACGTTCAGTGCAGATTTAGTTCCCTATTTAAAACTCTATTTTACTGCCCTTGCGGTATATACATCCTCTTTGGGATCCTTTTCTGCAGCCAATGTGGTTGTATTTGAGAAAGAAGGCAGAGACCCGCTACTGACCGCCAACTATCGTCCAATCTCCCTACTTAATGCCGACTATAAGATCTTCGCAACGATCTTGGCCACCCGGCTATCTGACATGATGGCTACCCTGATTCACCCCGACCAATGCGGTTTTATACCCGGCAGATCAACTGCTGACAATGCTCGGACTTTGTGCCATGTGCTATCTAGTGCTGCCCATCTCGACCATCCATGGGTGGGTCTTTCCCTGGATGCCGAAAAAGCCTTTGATCGTCTAGAATGGCCCTTCTTATTTGCAGTTCTCCGATGGTATGGCTTTGGAGAGGGCTTCCTCCGATATCTCCAAGTCATGTATACTCAACCCGTCGCCAGTATTTGTGTAAACGCCAACAAATCTCAGCCATTTAACCTCCAAAGAGGCACGCGTCAAGGTTGCCCCCTATCACCAATGCTGTTTGATCTCGCTCTTGAACCCCTAGCCCTCCTTATTAGACAGTCTGCACGTATTCGAGGTGTCCCCTTTAGTCATAGGGAGATTAAACTCTCTGCATATGCAGATGACCTTATGCTCTTCGTATCCCTCGATTCGGTTCCAGCTGTCTTGGATCTGATTGACGGATACTCACAATTATCGGGCTATAAAATTAACTGGACCAAATCTGTAGCATTCCCACTGAACCGCTGGGTACATGAGGCTGACATGCAGGCCTTTCCCTTCCTTTGGCAATCCCGCATGGTGAAGTATCTCGGGGTCCATTACTGTTCTCCTTTAGAAGACACTATCAGTTTTAATGCCAAAGAGGTAGTCTCCAAAGTCCGTGAACTCACAAATCGTTGGTCTCCCTTATCTCTCACATGGTGGGGCCGCTTAGACACTGTGAAAATGATGATAGTCCCCAAAGTGAACTACATTTTAGAAATGCTGCCATGCTTACTTCCGGTACATACTTATAAAGATATTGAGGGCCTTCTCGTCCGTTATCTCTGGCAGGGCAAGCCACCAAGGATAGCTAAACATAAACTGCAGTCTGCAAAGGAACGAGGGGGTACCAGATTTCCTGATTTTCTTAGATATCATCAAGCCTTTCTACTTAAGCAAGGTGCCCGATGGCTAGATGCCTCAACAGACAGCAGACCAGTTTGGCTTGACATAGAAGAGGAGCTTAGTAGCCCAATTCCGTTGACCCATCTCCCCGGTATGTCCTATCAAGTAGACACCCGCCATCCACCAATGATTGTCGATACTCTTGCGGCCTTTAACACTCTCATTCTATCACTGGGCCCGAATGTATGTCCTCAGGACGGACTCCCGCTATGGAATAACCCCAGAATTCAAGTCCTAAATAGAACAATAGCCTGGAAACCCTGGTACTCCAGGGGGATCTGAACACCCCAACAGCTTTTCTCTGCAGCTCGTTGGAAAACCTTTTCTGATTTACAAAAGGAATTTGCGTTACCAGCGAAACACTACTTTCAATTACTGCAGCTTCAACACTGCCTCAAAAGTGCTCGAATCATGCCGCCCTCTGCCCCTACTGAAGATGGGCTATTAGAGATAGTTCACTCCATTAGTAGTACACCTGGGGTAGCCTCTAACTTTTATAAAATAATATGTCAGGGTACAGGCACGGACACTTTTAGAGCCCAACAGGCCTGGGAGCGCGAACTGCAAACCACTTTAACCCCTGTGCAATGGAGCGTTTTCTGGAGTAAAGTAGTGCGGGTTTCCCGGTCTGCCTCTGTTACCCAAACTCTCTTCTTCTTTGCACACAGATGCTTTTATACCCCAGAAAGAATAGCCAAATGGATCCCAAATGCTAGGGACCTGTGTTGGTCTTGCCATACTGCTGTGGGAACCTTCGCTCATGTTATTTATGAATGTCCTCAACTACAGGTCTATTGGGGGCGGGTCTGGGGTCGTATTCAATCTATCTTACACTTCCATGAACCTCTCTCTTGGAAGGTCGTGGGACTCCGCTCTGTGGCGGAGGTCCCCTCTCTTCCTAAGAAGGGTCGCTTTCTCCTTGATTTCATGCTGGGTATAGCCATATGCTTAATCACGAGGAATTGGAAGGATAGCTCTCGACTTACTGTCAATGAATGGTGGAACCTCGTCTGCTTATATAGTAAATATGAGCAGATACCTCGGAGAGCTATTCCCCATGTCCAAACTCACTCTCGCTTGTCTAAATGGCAGATGCTTAATGATTATGTACAATCTGCTCATTGCTCCAACATGCCTGTATAATGCGCACTCATCATGTTTTAGATCACCGTTAGGTCCTGTAACACAATAATGTAAGTACACGCCCGCTTCGGGAATGATTAGTTTTCTAGAGAAGAAGCAGGGGGGAGGGGGGTGGCAGGGGTTTACTTTGGTGTATGTATCACACGTTATGTATCTGTCTTTTAGCTGTATGTCTTCCTTTTCCTTTGTTGTTATAAAACGAAAATAAAGAATTTAAAAAAAAAAGAAATTGTATCTAATTATCTATGATGATAAATGGTCAAAACTTCCTAGGACAGGACTTTTTTTTAACCATAGTTTGGAAGTATTCCTCTTCTCAAAAAATGCATTCTTCTAATTATTTTCACATCCAAAAATATAAGAATGCTTCAAAACATACACACATGGAGTTGTTTTTTTTTTCATTTCCAAAGCTCTACAGAATCAATGTAGATATTAGTTCAGTCTGAGCAAAAGTGTCCAAAGGAACTTTTCCTTTTTTCCTATCATTCTGACATATCGAAAAAATGCCGCAAAGAACAGAAAAATAGCACACTAGCAGGGCCGGCCCTAGGCATGTTTCTTGCACATGACACCACTGCTCTCTCCGTGCAGTAAACAAGAGGGAATCAATGGAATTTCGTAGAGGGATGAGCTTGTGTGGGGCCTGCAATTCAGAGATAGCTTTTCTGTTTGATTCAGATCACAGACAGCTTGTCTGCTTGCTTGTTCCTACATTTTCCCTTTGCTACCTTCTGTAGATTCCTCTTAGAAAGAGATCACACCCCCCCCAGCTATGCAAACAAACAAACAAAAAAGCCTCCACAGCTGAGCTCTCACTCACTCCCTTGCAGCCCCTCTCCTCCTCTCTCCCAACACACATACTTTATAATCAAAGTAGAAAAGCAGCCCCAGTGTGGCACACTGCAGGGTGTGTGATTAAACCTGCCATTTCTTTCCTAGCCCAGAGCTTTGCCTACTAAGTGAGTCCCCCCACCCCACCCCCCGAAACAGCCTCCATAGTGCACTTGGGAAAGGGCATAAGACAATCCAGTAGCAGGGGATTTCTTGGGACTTTTTCAACCCAACTGATCTCCAGGAACAAGCAGGAATGAGTCTTCACATATGGGTACGTCGGTACCGACGGAGTCTGCGCGGGAACGCTCCCCAGCATCCAATAAGAAAGCCTTTGGGAGCATCCCACCACGCCTGCGTGCTGCTTTCCCGCCTTTCCCAACTGCCTCTCTCCAGTTTTTGTTTTTCCGCGGAGCCGGCAGGACGTACTCTTGTCACCGCAGAAAATTCTTCTTTTATTTCTTGTTTTCTTGTGGTCGCGTCTGCCTTTCCTTAACGCCACCGGTACCGCCGGTGTTTTTTCTTTCTTTCTTCCTGCAATTTTTCTTTTTCTGAGGAAAAATCTTTCAGGTTTAGTGCCTGATGGTTTTTCTGGCCGCTAGGCCTCTATATTTTCCTTCATGGAAACGCCAGCCACTATCCTTAAGAAATGCTTAAACTGTGGCGGTACAAAATTAATTTTAGACACCCATAATTGGTGTCTACCCTGTTTAGGTCCTGACCACTACCCACTGGAGTGTTCCTCCTGCAGGAGTGTATCCAGAAGAACTCTTCAACATAGAGCTCAACTCGATACGCAGTCCCCATTGCGTTTGAGGGCCGAATCTTCTTCTTCACAGGATCAGGTAACCAAACAAAAGTCTGTTAAGACTAGCCAGTCCTCGAGCGGTAGATCTCATGCTCAGCATAGAGATGCCTCTGGCCTTGCCCTCGAGGACAAATTGGCAATAAAGCCCCGGCGGGAGTCTTCGGTCTCCAAAGCACTAACGAGGTTTTCAGGTTGTCCCGAGGTTCTTACCTCCGTGGACATGCCTGAGCCATGCTCGGTGGTTGTATCCGCTTCGAACGGTACCGATACCCCGTCATCGGCTATGGTGATGGATGAAATATTCCTCACCGATGATCACAGTCTAGCGCTCTTGGTTCCTTCAATACCGTTAGAGTCGCTGCAGACCGATCTTCCAGCATCGGTATCGACTTCGGTACCGGTGCTGGTGTCAACATCGGTACCCTCCATGCTTGCTTCGACAGACTCATTTCTCTCGATGCCGAGTCTGGAATCGATCTCTAGCCTGGATGATTTGGTACCGATTCATCTCGGTACCGATCTCGGACGGTACCGAAGACATTGTTCCGGTGATCAAGGTCTGTCACTCTCGGTTACTTCGGTACCGTTTGAGTCACTGCAGACTGATCTCCTGGTATTGGTATCAGCTACGGTACCGGTAACGGTACTGTTATCTACATTCGCATCGGTGTCGGTACCATCCAGGCTTGTTTCGACAGGCTCGCTTCCTTCAATGCCGAGCCTGGAATTGATCCCTAGCGTGGATGATTTAGTTCCGACTTGTCCTGGTACCGACCTCGTGCGGTACCGAAGACATTCTTTTAAAAACAATCTGATGCTCCACCCTTTCGGGTCCTCTGATCCAGTAGATCAGTATGAATCCATTGGTACCAAGGCTGGATCTTCAACAGGTCTAGCCTTTACCCCTCATTTTAGAGGGTCCCCCTCAGGGGAAATTTCTTTTCAAGCGTTTCTGCTTGATATGGCAAAGCTACTTGCTATATCTATACCTGTTCAAGATCCTGTACCAGGGGATTCAGAACCCCTACTTTTCCCCTGGGGTCCAAAGGAAGTACCCATGCTTCCTTTGCATCACACCTTACAGGATCTGCTATTCCGAATGTGGGAATCTCCCTTAACGGTATCCCCACACTCTAGGACAGCTGACATTCTGTATAAGGTGCCACCTTCTCCAGGTTTTCATAAGACTCAACTTCCTCATCATTCTATTGTTGTAGAATCGGCAATGAGGCGTATTAAGAGTGCAAAGAAGCACTCCTCTTATCTGCCAGGTCGTGAGTCTAGAACTTTGGATGCCTTTGGACGTCAATGCTTCCAGGCTTCCATGCTTTCAGCAAGAATTCTCTCATATATTTTCTATATGGGATTATCTCTTGAAGAGGCCACTAAGAATTTAGTACTTTTGACCCCCTTTTCTTATTTATTTATTTATTTATTTTATTTATTAACATTTCTTATATACCGCGCTATTATAATCAGTGTGGTTCACAGAAGAACAGAAACACACTACAATGCAGTATGGTACATTGAGTTTACATGGAACAGGTGGTCAAGAACTTAATAGAGCAGACAATTCTCTATTAATTAGTCATGCTCAAAATGTCTCTAGGTTCCTTAATTGTGCTTCCCTGGACTGTTTTGAGTCTATTAGCAGAACTTCTGCTATAGCCATAGGGGCACGACGCATGGCCTGGCTCCAAGCTTCAGACTTGGATAAAGGGGTACAAGACAAGCTGGGAAATACTCCTTGTACTGGAGAGAATGTCTTTAACAAGGAGGCTCTATTCCAAGCTGCTCAGTTGACCACTGACAGTCTTGTTTTCAGAGGGTTGTCAAAACCTTCCTCTATCCCAGCTTGCAGAAAATCTCCTAGCAAACTTTATCCCCCTAAGGGAAAAAAGTTTTATCCATCTTCTACCCATTATACAGATGTTTCCAAACAAGGGCAACATCAAACTGGCCTAAGGAAATCACAACCTCAACAGGCTCAGCAAACCCAGCAGCCGCAGGGTTTCTGATATGTCATTCCTTGAACTTCTTTTTTCCTGTTGGAGGTTTACAACCTGTAATCTGCTTCTTATTAACAGAAGCATCCACACTGACTCAATCTGTCACTCTAAGCATGAATCTCTTGTCACAAGAGATATCCATTCTTTTAGCTCCAAGAACTATCGAGGACAATCATGCCCTACAGGTAATAGGCTTCTCCTCTCCTTTTTTAAAGGGAACAGAGGAGTAACAACCATCCACCAGATGGGCTATGCCCTTCACCTTCACAGTTCTCCTGTGCAAGGATATCTCTTACTTGATTGCAAAGGGTTTTTTTCTTTCTCACAGACTTTCCAAACTGTAAGTCTTCTTAACTCTGTATCACTTATATCCCTCTTATCCGAGACATTCAGTCTCTAAGAGTGATACTATGCAACTGGAGGGCTTATTCTTTAAGCCCATAGGTTTTCTTCAATACCTATTCCAGTAAGTGCTTTCCATTCAGAGTTCTCTTCCCCTTTGCAATCTTCTCCAAATTCTTTTTAAGACAGCTTCTCAGACCATAATGGAGTCTTCCACTCCTACTATGTCTGTTGGTCCTTCTACAGTTTGTAGGATTTTCTTTTTCTGCTGCCTTAATAACAGATAATGCCAAAAAAGGTTCTTCAACCTACTTGGTCACTTTATAATTGCAGGCAGCTGGTCTGTCTATTCCTAGCCATCTTCAGTTCTTTTTGGCTCCATCAGAATAGCTTACATTGCCTACTGGCAATTAAACAGCCAGGTTTCACCTGAGCAACCTGCAACATGCTCTCTGCAATTATACAAGAAAGCTCTGCAACTATGGGCCTTTGCCAGAGAGCGTCAGAGCCATTCCTAGTAAGTAACTTCCAGATGGTTAAAAAGGCTTTCCCCAATCATGCTCCCACATGACTGGTGGTTTTTCCTACCCTTACCATCTTCCTTAAACTTTTCCTTCTGGAAAAGGGAACCAGGGCTTGGTCCACGTGAAAGCATAAAGAATTGCTCAATCCCTGAGTAGTTCCACAACTCCAGTGGAACTTCTTTCAACAGGGATGCATTCTTTTTTACTGCAGTCAGTCCTTGTCTTATACTGTCCTTCTAATGTCCAGTATTTCATTAAAACCTCTGCTGAACAAGAAACGCATGATACTCATATTTCCCTCATAAAGGAGCAAATATGGTATCCCCTTATATTGCGTCTTCTTCTCCAGCTACAACACTGAAGTTATAGAAGGATCCAGACTTACTGTCTTAAGACTAAGGGTCTCCTCTGCATCCCTTCATGTAGGCCTCCATTCTTGGTTATTCAAAGGCTAGAATTTTTAAAGAAATCTAGACCTCTCCTTCTAAGTAGGAGCATTCCACTGGCTCTTCCACTTATTTATTTAACAATTCTTATATACTGCGCTATTTGTTATCAGTGCGTTTTACATTCAATAACGAGAGCTCAGTGCAGTCAAGACTGTTTGAGTTTACATTATAACAGGAGTTAGAACTTGGACCATACAGGGTAACTATTTACATGTTGCGATATCTTTAAACGATACAAATACAGAGTAACTATATACACGCTGAGTTTGGTAAGGCTAGATAGAGAATACATGGTAAATATAAGCAGGTTGACATGGAGTAATAAATATTACATGGTGTGAATAGACGTGAAGTGTTTACGGGCCTGAGTGTGATTGCTTAAACCAAGAAGAGATTGCTATAACCAAGAAGAGATTCTCTATCCCTTCTCTCAAGCGGGTGTTACCCCTTCTGGTTATTAAATGAATCTCTCTGTACATATATATCCAGATATGTATATGTATGTATATATATATATATATATATATATATATATATATATATATATATATAGGTCTGTATGTATCTATATATTTGGGTTATATATCTGACTCTGAAAGATTTGTTATTGTCCATATTAATGCTGTTCCAGCATATCATAGGGATTTATATGGACAACCAATTTCTATGGTAATTGGAAGATACCTTCTTTTACCGTAACCTTTCAGGAGATGTTACAGCTGAAGCTCTCTATGTAATGTCATTCTCCTAAGTGACATCAATTAGGAAGGACATTACTGATCTTCACGAAATTGAAGGCTACAATGCCTACTGCAAATTTCCTGGTCTTTCATTTGGATGACAGGGTCTTAAAGACCCACTCTTTTTCTGCAAAGAGTATATCTACCTTTTCATCCAAATAAGTCAGTTTTTCTCGCCTCTTTTCCTAGATCCTTATTTTGCTCCAAGGACAAAGAGCTTTAAAACCTTGTCCAACAGAGGTTTCCGTTTTTTCTACTGAAGTCCTACCTTTGTTAGACTTCCCCAGTTTTTCTTCTGGGATTAGTGCTAGCCATTAAGGCTTCTGACCTCTACCTGTATTGCAAATTTACTTTCCTCTACATCAGTGAGGTAATTTCTTGAGGTTACTGTACTGGCTCTTAATAGCAGACCCATATCAGCCTCATTAATACTTCGCAATATTTTGGGGTAAGGTCACTCTTAGCCTATTGTAATTCAGTATCTACTGACAATTATGTTCTACACAAGGACTCCTCTTTAGACGCCTTGTTTAGTCAAGCTGTATCACAGCACACCTTTTTTTTGATTCAACTCCTACCCTCCATCCCTAGGATGCCCGAGGGTCTGGGAAATAACATGGCCCATCCTTCAGATGGGCAATATGATGGGACCTCCTCCAGGCATCTTAGCTTGGGAGTCCCCATATGTGAAGACTCATTCCTGCTTGTTCCTGGACATAGCACAGTTACTTACCTGTAACAGGTGATCTCTGGGAACAGCAGGAATTAGTCTTCACAATCCACCCACCTCCCCTAGGAGTTGTATCTCTCTATCTCTATCTTTCCCTTTCTCGCTCTCTCTCTCCCTTGTCTCAGCTTAAAACTCAACTGGAGAGAGGCAGTTGGGAAAGGCGGGAAGGCAGCACACAGGCGTGGTGGGATGCTCCCAAAGGCTTTCTTATTGGATGCTGGGGAGCATTCCCGCGCAGACTCCGTCAGTACCGACGTACCCATATGTGAAGACTAATTCCTGCTGTTCCCAGAGATTACCTGTTACAGGTAAGTAACTGTGCTTTCTCTCTCAGGCACCTCTCATATTAAAACAAAAAGAACAAGCAAGCCTTGCCCCTCCCCCATACACATTGAAGGTATCCCTGAGACAGAGAAGCTGCCAATAGTTCCCTTAGCACCCAGGAGAATGACAGGGGTGCATGTGTGTGAAGATAGGGTTTGGCCCCATGGTGTAGGTAAAACTAGAAAGACCCTGAACCCCTGGACTAGTGTCTTAAATGCAGGGGCGGCCCAAGGGTGATGAGGGACTCATTGTGGGGCCTCATTTGCATATCCACTGGACCTCATTTTATTTTAAAATGTATAAGTTGCCATCTAAAATATTAGGTGGCTTTCAAAGGAGTCCTTCACAAGCCTCTTTTGTCCTGTCAATGACTTAGGGGCATGTTTACTAAATATTAATGTGCATTAAGTGCCACTGCGCCAATAGAAATAAATGTGCATTAACTTTTAAATATGCCTCTTAATAAGTGTCTGAATACCATTTGCATGGGCAGTGAGGATAAATAAAGATTACCAGATATCTACATTATTATACTCCATTGCCAGGAAGTACTATAAACCCTGCTCATTTAGAACCCATAGCAAACCCACCGTATCCTAACAGCACTACCAGGACTCACAAAGCACCAAACCCTACCTATCAAAATGCAACACTGCAAATATTAAACCAATACATCTCAGAGAATACCAATACATCTCCTACTGGGGAAAGAGAACAAGTGGCAATGTCAAATAGAAACTACATGAACAGAATACGAGTACTGCAGCTCAGTTACACATGCAGAACATAATCTGTCACCAAACATAGAACA
The DNA here is from genome assembly GCA_033557465.1 of Ichthyophis bannanicus. Taxonomy (NCBI): domain Eukaryota; kingdom Metazoa; phylum Chordata; class Amphibia; order Gymnophiona; family Ichthyophiidae; genus Ichthyophis; species Ichthyophis bannanicus. The sequence continues at coordinate 175,683,034 of CM066036.1, read as the reverse complement.
AGGGATTACAATTTAGAAATATAAAGACAATAATTAAACTGGGAACTCCAAAAGCCAAACTTGGAATATACAACAACACTGGAGAAATAAAACTATAAATTAATTTCCTCCCATCAGTCCATTTCTAGTCCTAGCCCCCCATTGGCCCTTTCCAATCCTATTCTAGCCACCACATCAGCCCATTTCCACTCCAAGCCTCCCCCCCTCCCCCATCAGCCCCATCCCCCCACGCTTCTACTCTTCAGCATGGTCAGCACAGGTGCACTTAGTCACCCATTGAGGTCAGTGCATCAGTGATAACTTCCACATCGCCGGGAAGAGCACCCCCAAAATGTCCATGCTACCTGCGATAAGAGTGCTCTACCCCAAACCACACTTCTTAGGTAGTGCGGGATTTTTAATGTAGCCGCATTTTTAGCACATGGTATTTTTTGTCATGGTGCACTTGGTGCACACTGAATTCACATGCTACCCGGCAATGAATTTTAGTAAACACGCCCCTTTATATTCTAGCTCAGATGACAATTTACAGCAGGTCCATGTTTGTGTCAGTTTTGAAGTGGACCATAACATATTCAAATTATTTTTTCAAACTTATTTTGACTCTGAATTTTAGTGCTACGTTTGTTTTTATTTTCCCATTCATGTGTCTACAGCAGTGGGGAATAAATGTGTTTGTGGGATTAGGAAGGTTGTTGTTAGCCACCTTTCCTCACTTATTACATTTTCCAGCAACATTACATCCATTTTTTAGAATTTGATCCTCTGTCAAAAATTCTTTGCATATCATGCAGCCTTGTAGAGGATGTTTTTTAAAGTTCTCCGAATTCTTCTCTACAGGGGAAAAGCAAAGTTCTGCTACTGTTACAGCAAACGTAGAGGACTATGAGCTTTTAGGAGCTGGAATAGAAATGACACAAGGGTGAAGATGAAATCTGTTAAGGCTGTCATTTACATCAGCGACAGTGAAAATATTCTGGTTAAACCTGATATCTATCATCCATGGCCATCTCTAACACGACGTTTAGAATTAATAAAAGTACTGATGTCTCTTTAAAGGGACCTCACTTAAGACATTGAGGGAGGGCTATTTTCAGACAACCAAGTAACACAAGTAAAATCCTATTTGCCTGCTGAAATCACTTTGAGAATCACTCTCATTCTGCTGTGCAATATAGCCTGGAACACAATATATAAGATCAATTTTCTTTTATACATTTTGAAGGTAATTTTATAAATGAGTCTCCTATTCGTGAAGGCCATGTATGCCTAGTTTCGTCTATTTTATAAAAGTATATATAGGCACCTGTGTGTCTTTATACAATACCAGCACAAATTCCAGCAAAAATAGCAGCTAGATTGAAGCCACGGACATTTCTGTCAGCTCAGAAGCAGGTGTAAATGTTAGCATGTAAAAGATGTGCATAAGTTGTAACTAAGCCCAAGTTCTGTGCAAACTCCTCTCCTGAACACGCCTACTCTAAAGTCGCATACAAGAACGCACCTATTTACAACGCGCTTACTTTTGTGCTTGAGGTAATTTTATGAGGACTTTTTACGCACATATACTGCCATATTCGCATAAAAAATCCTCGAGAAGATTACCTCCCATATGTGGCTTTGCCAAAACATATATATATTTTTAGTTTCAGGCTAATAGCTAAAAGTATTTAATTTATTCAGGTCATTTAATCTGTGCCTTATGAAACATTTTCTGATAATTTCGTAACAACCCATGTTTATCTTGTATCGTCTACAATACTAATGCCTTACACTTGACATATTCCCTCAAAATAAAAATTAGGTTTGTCTGTTACAGCTCGCTTTCCTTTTACCTGTTATAGTCTGTAAACACAGCTGCTTTTGCAGTGGTGTTGCTTGTGAATAGTCATTACTATGAACAGGAAATGCTCAATTAGATATGCAAATTGCATCCATCTGGTTATCAGGCTTCCCAGTAATCACTACAATGAGCATATTTTATTAGACCTGGAAGATTTTTCCTAGTCCTTTGGGCTTTTGAAAGAGAAAATTCTGACATCGGCCTCATGGACCTTGCCCTGCCCCTTCTAGAATCACCTGTCTGCCAGTAGGGTTACCAGCTCAGAAGGAAAAAGAGCCACAGGTACCTTTCTCCCATCTCCACCTACCTTAACATTAAAACAAACAAAATAAGGGCTGTTCAGTTTATGATTGGTTCACAAACTTTGCATAGCAAAAGTAGGCAAAAATATGGTAATATGGAATTCAGGTCCACCCAATACCAACCATATTGTTAATACTTTTTTACAAATGTATAAAGCATGTGCAACAGCAGAAACACACTGGGATACCTTGACAGGTAGTTAGCATGGTTTGTTCCTCCCTCCAGTCCTGGTTTTAGCTTACTGCCTTGCATGCACTTGTTCTGTTCTGATGGCCCTATTGACTTTCCTAAATAAACCAAAACTACAAGTCAACTACAAGGCAGTGGGGATGAAACCAGGACTGGATCAATCCATTCTGAAAATATAAAATCAGTTGGCTACCCTATGTCTAAGTCATGAGTTCTCAACCCAGTCCTCGAAGAAGCACCTAGCCTGTCAGGTTTTCAGGATAACTACAATGAATATGCATGAGAGAGATTTGCAAACAATGGAAGCAGTGCATGCAAATTTCTCTCATGCATATTCATTGTGGTTAGCCTGAAAACCTGACTGGCTACATGTGGCCCAAGGACTGGGTTGAGAACCAGTGGTCTAAGTGAAACAAAAAGAGCATGATGGCAGGAAAAGATGGCATAGCTTATCCACTTTGCCCATCCACACCATCTACTATGACCTAAATCTCTTTCTGTCCTTCAGTGATCCTCTGTGCTTGCCCCATGCTTTCTTCAAATCAGATACTATTTAAACTTTTTAAGTCTTATGCAGGAGGAGTGTGAGACTAAGGACCCCTTTTACTAATGCCCGTTAGCCGGTCAATATGCAACTGGCAGTCAGGAACACTAAAATGCAACCGCCACAGCACACTAAACCACACATTAATCAGTGATCACGGGATGGGGCAGGAAATGGGTGTAGTGTGGACATGAAGAGCACATTACCATTAGCACCAAGACTATTTCCGTGTGCTCAGTGACAATGTGACTCTTAAAGCAAGAGAACTCATCTTGCTGAAGCATACGTTGCCCATTACACATTAGTTTCTGGGATCATACTGGTCAAACCTCTAACAGCTACTGCAGAGACTATTGCAATTCAAATGCACTTCTTTGGCATCTTACACTAATTGCAAATCCTTAGTGGTCTCTAGTGAAAGGGCCCTAGGGAATGAAGTAGCAGCCTAGTGGTTAGAGCAGTGGTTCAAAGGTACAAATTCCATTGGTACTCCTTGTGGCCTTGGATAAGTCACTTAACCTTCCATTGCCTCATGTACACACTTTTGCAAGCCCTCCAGTGATAGGGAAATATCTACCTTACCTGCCTGTAAGTTGCTTTGAGCTACTACCAGAAAGGTGTGAGCTAAATACTATTAAATAAATAAAATACAATGACAGTTGATCAAAGAGCAGCTCAGAATGGTCCCAGCTGTTGAACCTGGAAAGCTGTGAATATTTACTACATGAAGGGGCATGTTTACTAAAGCATGGTTGCCTATTGCACATTCCACCCCAAAATGAGTGCTGGACCTGCACTAAAAAATGAAGACATACCCATCATGTCCCTAGGCAGCTAGCTTGTGTTTCTTGCTAGCCCATGCTGTGCTGTTTCCTTTGATAAAGTTGAAAATCAAATATCTTAACACTGGATGCACCTTTAGGAGCCCAGAGTTTCCACGAGGCAATCTTTTGGGACTTGTTCTTCCAATGAAATCAAGCAAGCATTCCACCCCCTTTATAAACCTATGAAAGATAGTGCAGGTATCATACTGAGAAGGTACTAGAAAACCCAATCCCTCCAGCCCAAAGTTGCTGTCCTCCAGTGGGATCTGAACTCCTGGACTTCAGCAACTTGCCCCAATCACTAGGTCACTTCTCCCTCGAGGAAGGATAACCTAACTAGAGGCATAACCATTTTCAAGGGTCCCCCACCATGAAATATGCAAAGGAGGCCACATCCTCAATAACTGCTCTACTGCAGTGATCCTCTTTTGACACTCAAAGTGAGGCACACTTAAGAAAATTGGACCTATTTTTCTGTTTTAATCATTGAGTCCAAACAGATGAAAAATGGCACATGTTTTCTAGAATTTCCCAACCTCAGAAGTTCATTGCTCATGTCCTGAAATGCTTGTGTTATCTCCATTTCAGTTTGCATATAAAATGATTAGGTAAAAAAGCATGTTAACACATTTTAATGATTTTAGCAGTTTAAAGTGAACAACTTTCAATGCTGTTTATTTGGGTGAATGAATACTGCGATGAGTGAAATTTGACTTCCTCTCTGCATTTAACCATGTGTCATCTTTCACAGCGTACTTGCTTTTAGTTACTATAAAAAGGGGTATGGCCAAAAGTAGGAGGTGTTTATGTCCAAGAAGAAAAGCAACATGCATACATTTGATTTTCAAATATATGCCTGCTATTTTACTCCCAATGGGACACTTGCACAAATAGGGCATGCAGATTCACCCACATCTGGACTACTGCAACGTAATCTACCATGGCCTTCCAGCCACCCACACCAACCCCCTCAGAACTGCATTAAACACCACCGCAAGAATCATTCAGAGGGCAAAGAAAACCGACCATATCACCCCAATTCTGAAAGAACTACACATTCTCCCCCTCAAAGCACGGACAAAATACAAAGCCATCTTACTCACCCACAAAGCTATCCATCAAACACAAGACACCCAGCTTCGCACCCTACTGGCTCGTCCAGCCCACGGCAGATCTACTAGACAAACCTCCAGCATTTTCCTCACCGTCCCTCACAAAAGAACCAAATGCTCACAACGGATCTGCAATCGAGCCTTCGAACTTTATGCTCCGTCCTTAGGGAACTCTCTACCAAGCTATCTCAGATGCAATACCGACCTTCTAACTTTCAGAAAACAGCTAAAAACCATCCTCTTTCAAGAATACTTCAACTCGAAACCCACCGTAAAACCCACAAACCCCCGATCTCATCCACAATGAACTTCTAACCCAAAGCTACCCTAACCTGTCTATGTCCAACGTTTGTCCTGTGTCCAAAGTCCTTCCTATGTCAAAATCATCAATGTTGCCTCCCCAGTGATGGCCCCACCCTTGTAGTTAATTCCCCCACCCCCATGTAACACCGCTTTGACCCGGTGAAAGGCGGTATATAAATACAGCTAAATAAATAAATAAAATAAATAAATATGTATATGTTCACTTGCAACTGATTTTCAGAGGGAAAAATCCCAGACTTATTTTCCTTTTGAAAAACTTACTGTAAGAAACGTATGAAAGTGATGCAAGAACATTGAATCCAAGTAGACTAGTCAATATTTCCCCATAGTGTTCTCAGGTTTCGCATATTTTTATCATCATTAGAAGAACAGCTGCCATATAAAGTAAGATAACCGATGAACCACTTTTATTTGTTCCAGATATACAAGTGTTATTTGTTATTTATTTTTCTTTTTTTATTTTCTTGCCAGGGTTTAAAAACCTGACTGTTTCTTTGTGTTATAGTTCTGATTTTATCGTAATTTAAGAAGTTGTCAATTGTTAGCTTTTCACTGACTTACTATGTTGATGGATTACCTATTTGCTAGCGGAGTCCACCTTGAAATCTGGTTTAAGTGGAATATGAAAATTCAATTCAATTTCAAAGGTGAATTAAATAACCAATATTTCTGTGTACTACGAAGGTTTACCAAGCCCTAAAAGAAAGTCATGATTCAGAGAGAGTAAAAGAAAAAAAGCCTAAATCTTCAATGAAAATACTGGAATACAGACAATAAAATGTAGGAGCATGTGGTGATCATAGGAGAAGAGCCTGGAAGCCCAAGATGACAACTTAGGAGCCCTTTTACTAAAGGACATCAGCTGATAGTGCAGATTCTGGCGCCAGCTTAAGGCAAACTGGGACATGCATTGACGGCTAGCACGGGGCAATGACAGTGCCGCTGGATTTTGGTGCTAACTGTCCGTGGCATGTTAGGGGTGCAAGTGGGTGGGTTAAGGATGGAGAGTGGATAGGGTGAGCGCCTTGCACTTAGCACTCTCACACTACCTGCAAATAAGAAAACTTAGTGCAGGGGCATTTATCACTACCTCAATAAGTGGAGGTAAGTGCACCAATGCTATTTTTATGCCATGTTAGGGCAAGGTGGACCACAATAACATGCTTTCAACACCCCCGGCAGTTAATCCAGGTGGTGTTGCACCAAATACACCAAGGTTTTGGTGCTACTGGCACATTAGGTGCAACGCCAAAGCGTCCTTTAGTAAAAAGACCTCTTAGGGAGAGAGAGTTCAACAAGCAAGGCTTGTCAGATGTTGAGGCACTAGAGACAGTAGTTCTGGCAGCTTATAAAATCCTGCCTCTTATAAGACTATCTCCCCCCCCCCCCCCCAATATAAGTATGTGTGATGACAAGAACACAGTCTCCTGAACGTGACTGAGAGGAATTTTTAGGGGAATGTTTCAGGCTGAGTACAGGTAGAGTCATGATTTGATATGCACACTTTATAAAATATTCATACATACTTACACCAGCTCTAAAACTGGAATAAATGTACGCAGGTTCATTATAGTCACAATTTCTGCAGGACCACTGCTAGTATTTTATAAAGGCACATAAATCCCTATTTATCTTTATAAGATAAGACTAAAATAGTCGGGGGGGCGGAGCCCGATGTCCAGCGGGATGGTCGCATAATGCTGAGGCTCCCGAGAGGCCTACTCAGAATCCTGAATTAACACCGGACAAACTTGAATTTCTGCTCTGAACTTGCCGGGGCACATTGGTGAGATGGCGGGGACCAAACCCACGCGCCTGGACTTTGGCTCTTCAGCGGCTTCTCACGGTAAACGTTCCAAAACTGAACCCCCGTCCCCGCAGAAGGGGCTGGCTTTGCGCGAGGGCCCCGAAATGCAGCAGGAAATCCTCGCAGAAATTAGAGGGGTTAAGGACCTCGTGCAGTCAAACGGTGAAGCACTTCGAGCGCTGAGGGAAGATCTTGGTGTACTGCAAGGCAGGCTAGAGGGGCTCTCTTCGCGTCAGGACAAAATGGAGAATATATTAGACTCCCATGCGGTCCGGCTGTCCAAACTCGACAAAGTTGAACGTCAGGTGCGGGCTTTGCAGAAAGAAGTGGAAGATGGCAATAATAGAGCGCGCCGCAACAACCTGCGCCTCGTGGGCCTACCGGAGGGAGCGGAATTGGGTGACATGAAGGAGTTTTTAAGTAAAATCCTCCCTTCCTTGCTCCAAATCACCTTCACCAAAGAATTGGAGATCGATCGTGCTCATCGTGTACCCACAAACATAACGCTCAACAGGAAGACCCCGCGGCCTATCATCTTTCGACTTTTGAGATATCAACATGTGGAACAAATTCTCAGTGCCTCCCGGGCAAAGGGCCATATGGAGTTTGAGAGCCACAAGGTCTCCTTCTATCCTGACTTGGCTAAACCCACGGTCGACCGCCGAAAGCGCTTTCTGGAATTTCGGCCGAGGCTTCAACAATTACAAGCGCGCTATGGTCTGTTGTACCCGGCCAAGCTCCGAGTCACGCTTCACAATCAGACAAGAACATTTGAGGACCCTGAGCTACTAGCGGAGTTTTTGGACTCTAAAGAAGCCGACTTGATGCGCTGATTTCCAGAATATTCCTGCCAGTACTCTCATATCCGCTGTGCCTGCCATATTGGATTTACCGCGGCTCAGCGAAGAGTTTATCGAAGGAGGTCTGTCGCCTTATTTTGAAGATATCTGGGACCCGACTCCATCTACCCATTGTAGCCTCGACGAATATCAGAGACAGTGTTTCTTATGGACTCTGGTGTTTCTTTTCTTTTATTATGTCTTATCTCCTCTCTGGGGCCTCCTCCCGCAGACATCTGGTCGCCATATTCATTGGGGGTTTGCTTCTTCTCTAAGTTACTTTGGTACATACTTTTCAATATGGTGTATTGGCCAGCATATTTGGTGCTTATGTCATTAGTGTACAGATTCTGATTATGTTGTAAGTTTTCAAGCGCTTTTACCTAGAAATGTCGAGTATCGACTGATGGCACCATGTAAGATTTTTCATTGAACGTACAAGGAATCAATAATTCGATAAAACGGAGGAAACTCCTATGCTATCTAAATTATGAGGCTGCGGACCTGATTTTCCTCCAAGAAACACATTTCAATTCGAAGGAAACTTTCCACTTCAATACTAAACCTTACATGGTGGCCGCCTATTCCCCAGCTGCTTCTAAGAAATGTGGGGTTGCTATATTGATAGGAAATCTCTGCATGCTACTATTGTAGCGATTTGCTTAGATACACCCCAATGAGCTAGACTTTACCTTCTTCTCTTCCCTTTACAAATTCTAGTTTCGCATAGATTTCTTTCTAATATCAACATTGTTAGCTCCCCAGGTGGACGCTGTAAAGATTCACTCCTCGTATATTTCAGATCATGCTGCTATTCCTTTTCACTACCATACTACTGCACTTCAAGGGAATCCGGGGGCCTGGCTCTTTGATAGAGCCCTATTAACTCAGCCAGAGTTTCGGTTTGAAATTTGAGCAGCCATGTATGACTATTTCCAGACCCTGGTCCTCCAGGGGGATCAGGACACCCCAACAGCTCTTTCTGCAGCTCGTTGGAAAACCTTTTCTGATCTATACAGGGGATTTGCGTTCCTAGCGAAACATTATTTTCAATTGATGCAGCTTACATGCTGCCTCAAGAGTGCTCCAATCATGCCGCCCTCTGTCCCTACTAAGGATGGGCTCTTAGAACTAATTCACTCTATTAGTAGTACACATGGAGCAGCCTTTACCTTTTATAACCTATTATGTCAGGGTACAGATACTGTCACTTGTAGAATCCAACCAGCCTGGGCTTGCTAACTGCAAACCACTTTAACCCCTGTGCATTGGAGCGTTTCTGGAGCAACATAATGCGGGTTTCCCGATCTGCTTCAGCTATCCAAACTCAACTCTTGTCCTTTTGCACAAAGATGTTCTCATATTCCAGAAAATAGTCAAATGGAACACAATTGCCAGGGGCCCGTGCAGGTCTCGCTATACTGATGTGGGAACCTTCGTTCATATTCTTGTAAATGTCCTTCACTACAGATTTACTAGGGGCGGGTCTGGGGTCGTTCTTCCTTTATCTTGCACCTTCACGAGCCTCTTTCTCGGACGACTGTTGGACTCCGCTCAGTGTCGGGGGTCCCCTCTCTTCCTAAGAAGGGTCGTTTTCTCCTGATTTTATGCTGGGTATAGCCATGTGTTTGATCACGGGGACTTGGAGGGATAGCTCTCGACTTGCTGTCAATGAATAGTGGAACCTTGTCTACTTATATAGTAACTGTGAGCAGATATCTTGGTGGGCTATTTTCCATACCCAATTTCTTTCTTGCTTGTCTAAATGGCAGATGCTCAATGATCATGTACCATCTGCTTATTGCTTCGACATGTCTGTTTAATGTACACCCATCATGTCTCAGATCGCTGTTAAGTTTTGTAACATAATAATGTTTCAGACCGCTGGACGGTTTTGTAATACGATAATGTCAGTACACGTCCGCTTCGAGAATGTTCTAGTTTCTAGAGAAGAAGCAGGGGGGAGGGGGGTGGTGGGGGTTTGCTTTGGTGTATGTATCACATTCCATGTATGTATCTGTCTCTTAGTTGTATGTCTTCCTTTCCTTTGTTGTTGCAAAACGAAAATAAAGAATTTAAAAAAAAAAAGACTAAAATAGTCAATCTTTTATAAAATTACCCTCATGATGTCTGGATTGTGCATCTAAGAACATAAGATATGCCATACTGGGTCAGACCACGGTCCATCAAGTCCAGTATCCTGTTTCCAACAGTGGCCAATCCAGGTCACAAGTACCTAGCAGTTTCCCGAAAAGACACACAGGTTCCATAATGCTTGTATTGGGACAAGAAATGGATTACCTGGGTCCTCTTTAATAATAGTTTATGGACTTTTCTTCCAGGAACTTGTCCAAACCTTTTTTTAAACCCAGCTACACTAATAGCTTTTACTACATCCTCTGGTAATGTATTCCAGAGTTTGATTACACGTTGAGTGAAAAAATATTTTCTCTTATTAGTCTTAAATGGGTTAGATTGTAGCTTCATTGTGTGTCCTCTAGTCTTTCTACTTTTTGATAGCATAAACAACCGATCTACGTTAACCCGTTCCACTCCATTCATTAATTTATAGACCTCTATCATATCATCCCTCAGTCTTCTCTTTTCCAAGTTGAAGAGCTCTAACCTTTAAAGCCTTTCCTCATAGGGGTATCCTTCTATCCCCTTTACCATTTTGGTGGTTCTTCTCTGTACGTTTTCCAATTCCGCTATATCCTTTTTAAGATATGGCAACCAGAATTGCACACAATATTCAAGGTCGAACCATGGAAAGGTACAGAAGTATTATAATATCCTTTGTTTTATTATCCATTCTTTTCCTTATGATTCCTAGTATTCTATTAGCTTTCTTGGCCGCCGCTGCACATTGGGTAGAGGGTTTCAACATATTATCCACGATGACGTCTAAATCTTTTTCTTGGGTGGTGGTTTCTAAAGTTGTACTTTGCATTGTGTAACCTAAGTTTGGGTAGTTCTTTCTTATGTGCATAACTTTGCAGTTGTCCACATTAAATTTCATCTATCACCTGGATGCCCAGTCTTCCAATTTATCAAGGTCCTCTTGCAATTTTTCACAATCCTCTAGGGTTTTAACAACTTTGAATAATTTTGTGTCATCTGCAAATATGATCATCTCACTCATTATTCCCATTTCCCGGTCATTTATGAATATGTTAAAAAGCAGCGGGCCCAGCACAGATCCCTGGGGTACTGCACTATTTACTTTTCTCCATTGAGCAAATTGGCCATTTAGCCCTACACTCTGCCTGCTATCTTTTAACCAGTTTCTGATCCACGATATTACATTGCCTCCAATCCCATGACTTTTTAATTTTGCCAAGAGTCTCTCATGAGAGATCTTGTCAAAGGCTTTTTAAAAAACCAGATACACTATATTAACCAGCTCACCTAGTGGTGCACATGAACAGCAGGTATCAGTGAAATATTTATTTTGAATGTTCCAGCTTATATCTATATAGTCAGCAGTGTGGCGAAATATATGCATATGTGAAACTGTTTCAAATTATATGCTGTCCATCCCACTGAATATTAACCTTAAGATATTCCTACTACAAAGAAATCTTGCTAAAAGGCAGCTAGTCTTTTTCAGTAAACATTCTTGCATAGTTTGCTATGTCCACAAGTTTACTTAAATACATAAATAATGAACTGTTGTGTGAAAACATGCAAAGTAGTTCCTGATACATGAAATATTTGAAAAGAGGCATGTGAAAAAGGGTTCTCGGACCTGTTTTTAAGAAAAGGTAATTATATTTTAGTGAGGTATAGTTATCGTTCTTGTGGACTACTCAAGAGTTCATTTGCTTATGAAAGTTTGCTAGGTTGCTCATTCACATCTACAGCACTTTTCCATATATAAACTGAAAACCCCTCTTTCAAAGTCCCCCAGGATAGTACACTGGCTTCCTAATCTTGCAAAATGATTAAAAATAGGGCTATATTTTCAAAAGGATTCCTCACATTTGGTGCCTACAGTAAAGCTCTTGAAAATCCAGCTGATTTCTATTAAATGTATCACCAATCCAAGGCATCACAAATATAGACTAAAGGGCAAAGGCCTGGAGAGCTTTTGTTAGAAGCAAATCAGTGGTATTGTATAGAACTCGGCGTCATTATTCATTTAACACTAGTTCCCCTAAGATTCTGCTTCATATAAATGATGAGGGAGAGAGAGATACTATGTTAAACATGGCAGTTCTTCCCAAAGGTCCGCATAAATCTTTTAAGTAAACATATGTAAAGCAAGAAAAGGAGATATACCTGTAAAAATAGATGCAGTGGGAAGATACTAAAGCACAACACAGAAATAGCAGATTCAAATCTATTCCACAAAGAGAGGCCTGTAATGAAGCTGGAAATCTACAGAGAGAATCAACTCCCTGTACAAACATGAAAACACATGGAGGCGAATTAAAACAAATCAATTACAATTCAGTTCATTTCATTGTTGACTAGCATGAAGAATTATATGACGTAGCCGACAACATGGAATGTGATGCTTTCACAAGACAATAATGGATATAAAACCACATGCATCCATATAATAAAAAGCTTCATTGATGTTTTCCTAGGTAAATTAAAACTAGAAAACACTGTGAATTTTGTGAATACAAGGAGCCTGTTTACTTAGGTGCAGTAATTGTCTGTATTTATTGCAGCTTAATTGGCAAAGGTCTGGTACGTGCAAAGCCGGTGTGGTAAATGCAGGGGGTGTGCCCAACATCTGCCCTGTATACAGGACTGGTGCAAGGATTGGAGGCACCCTAGGTGGGACCTCAATCCTACCTACCACCCCCTTGAGCCCCCGCCCCCATTGCCACAGCTGCTGCCTCTCTCCGGGGCCTGCCACAGCAGAAATGGCTCCCAAACCGCGAAGCGGCACCTTCACTGCATCACGGCTCCTTTCTGTTACTATGTGCTGTCTCTGCCTCCCTTCAATGCAGCTTCCAGCTTCTGCGTCCGAGAGGGACAGAACCAGCACATAGTAACAGAAAGGAACCATGACGCAGTGCTGGACTATATTGGTAAGCACCGTGAAGCGGTTCAGGAGCCATTGCTGCCGCTGCAGACCCTGGAGGGGGCAGCAGAGGTGGCAATGGGCATTCCTGGAGGGTTGGCACTCTAGGTGACCGCCTAGTTCACCTAATGTAGCACTGTCCCTGCCTGCATATAGTGCACGGGGCACACTTACCACATGCAGGACTTGCATCCCTGCTTCAGCAGGTAGAGCAGGAGCACCTGTGCTACCCGACTTGGAATGGAATGTGGCCCCGGCACCACAAAGTCAAGTAGCAGAGGCTGTAATCTCAACCACCCCTGGCTGATCATTACTCCCGAAAATCCCCTCAACCATGTCCTCCCCTCAGGTATCCCTCTCCACATAGAAAAATAACTCTGAAGGCAAAGTTTCCCCCAATTCCCCCCCCCAACACACCCTCCCCACATACAGTCCTAAGCTGGACACTCACTCCACCGTCCCGTCCCCCTCCGGGTCTTGCTGGGAGATTACTAGTCCCTAGTGATATTCAGGATAGGAGTGGTCCCCCCTCCACTTCTGCCCTGGTTGGCATCCAATATGGCAGTCTTCACCCATAGCAGCAGGGTCTATTTGTGAGTGATTAGTGCGGATGGAAAAGATATGAAAGCTAAAAACAACAATAAGGTAAGGGTGTGTGCTTATGGATGGTGTGAAAGAGCAATATTGTTAGGAAGGGCACGGAATCAGGGCATGTGCAATGCAGTAAGCCAGGTTAGCATGGTAAGGGGGTGCATATGCTGGGGGATTGAGGGCCAAAATGTGGCTACTGGGAGCTCCTCCACTTTTCATCCTTCTAGTGTGTGGATAAGAGTGCAGATTTATTTGCTGCAGAGGTTTCCAGAAACCTTAGCACCTCTCCTGCTAGGAAGGGTAAATGCTGCGAGGAAGTGGAAATGGTGAAGAGTGGATGAATGCTTTGGGTGCATGAAAGGACGTCAACGTTAGAGAAGGTGAAAATAGGGTGAATGCCTGGGTGTTGTGTAAAGGAGATGAATAAGGAGATGATGAGGGGACTAAATGCTGGGAGAAGTGAAGGGATGGGTGAATCATCACCTCCTCTGATCTCCCTGAAGTTAAGCACCCTTTTCCTTCCCAAGCTCTACAATGTTACATCCTATGCAATATGTATGAGAGGGCTATGGCTATGGTGGTAGCAGGTAGTGGGAGAGACAGAGAGGCAGGCTAGGTGTGCATAAGAACCATGTCCTTAAAAATGTTATGTCCATAAATATTATATCCATAAAAATGTGTGGGGATAGTGCAGAGGCACAAGACCTGGGAAGGACTTCAAGAAAGATGGAGGAAATGGGGTATAGGATGTGAGGAGGGAAAAGGAAAAAGCTAGAATTGAAGAATGGTGGTGGTGATGGAGAGAGTGTATATGAGAGAGAATCAGAAGTGATGAAGAGGGAAAAGTAATGCAGTAGCCAAAAGTGGTGAAGGCAGAGGGTTACAGAGAACGTCTGCCTTATAGTGCTATACAAATGATTAGGGATTTTTTTTTCCAGAGGTAGTGAATAAAGCTAAAAATGAGAGTTGAGGGAGAATGAGACAGCCAGGGGTTAGTGATCAGGAAGAAGAGAGGTTGAGAGAGAGACAAAGAAATAGAGCTGGACAAGGGTATATGAGAGACAGCCAGAAATGATATTGGAGGAAAGGGTTGACTGGGAGTGGAAATAAATCAAAGTAGTGGTGATGATGATGATGATGATGTAGGAGAACGAGAGGAGGTAGCTGAGGCATAGGAATTCAGAGCAGGGATAATGATCTGAGGAAGACAGATGGAAAAGGATAAATGAAATGAAATAGTTGAGATGAGCTTGGAATTAGGGGGGATAGCTGAAGGACAGATGGCCAGTTTGAGATGATGGAAAGTGGTGATAAAGCCATAGTGGAGTTGATAGTTGGGATTGAAGGGTGCCAGACAGCAGGATATTGATGAGAGAAAGCATCCTAGTATGGGGAAGATGGGAAGTTGAGAGAGGTAATAGAGGGGATAGTTAGGGGTAAGGGTGATGTGTTAAGACAGAAGAAAATGAGAGACTGTAAAGGAAAAAGAAGAATGAAAGATTAATGTCAAAGAGATGGGGGAAAAGTGTTATATGAAACGTCAAATAGAATAACTCTTCACTTACTTCTCTACTGTCCCCTTTTCTTGCTGGATATAGTTGGGATCTCTTACTTAGATTTCTATCTAAGGTATCCATACAGTTCCCTAATGTATTAGTATTAGGGGACTATGACATTCATTCAGACAATCCCCAATTGGCAAAGGACAAGGACCTTCTCTACCTGATGTCTGACTTAGACATGATCCAAAGGGTTCTCGCATCCAGTCATGTTGCAGAGCATACCCTTGATGTTATGTTTTCTTCCCATAGTCTCTGCACCAATTTATCTCAAATCTCTACATTGCTTTTTCCTTGGCCTGATCATTATCTGATCACCTGCAATCTTTTCCTGCATGCTCCCAATACAACAAAAATCCAGTTACTATCTTAACCCATAATACTAGAAACCTCGACTGAAGCGCTATCACAGAATTGTGTCTTCCCCCCTGACTTTGAGGCTCTGCCCCTTGATCATCAGGTACCCTACTGGGATGCTACCTTAAATCGGGCCTATGACAGAGTGGGCCCACCATACATTAAAATGATCAAACCAAACAAAGCTAATCCTTGGTATCACGAGAGTCTACCTCATCTCAAAAAGCAGCTCCAGCATGTGGAGAGAGCTTGGAGGAATAAGTCACTCTCTACATTAGTACAGTTTAAGAAAAAGCTCTCATTTGTATTCTCTAAAGGGATCATTCCAAAACACGAATAAGGTGTTTGCATGTGCGGCGGGGACATTTATGCACCAAAAACATCCCCGACCGTATGCTGAAAAATGGCTATCATGTACATATATGGCGCCAGCGTGGGGATCTCAGAACATGCCCAGAAGGGGCAGAACGGGGGCGTGGTCAGCTGTGGAGAGATATAAAGCATGGAGACATATAAAGTTTTTATGTATTTCCTGGTAACATCCACATTATACCTGATGAAACGTGGAATAAGGCCAGGACTTAAAAAATATTCTACTGTGTTCTGCAATTCATCCCATATAGAAGAATGGGACAAGTATGTGCTGAACTGGTGTGAAAAAACATAAAATACAGTTACAAAAAGCAGAAAGCAGAGGTGAGGGAATGTTGTAAGATAAAGAAACAGTAATAAACACCCTTACAGAAATGTTAAGAGGAGTCATAATATTTATTCAGGCTATGCTGAAGTGTGCTGTTTGTGCTAAAAAACTGATCCAGGGGACCCTATCAATCCTGTGTTCTGGAAACTGGGACTGTTGATGTAAGAATACTATATAAGTGAGTCTGGAAACAAATCATGTTGCAGTGAAAAAGGGAGATCATACATGTAGTCCTAGGACGTCATGCTATTATGGTATAACAGTTGTTAGTCATAGGTTAGGTTTGGCAGAATGATGTCTTTTGTGATTGCAAGTGAGAGTGTGTGGTTTGGGGGCAGCATGGGAGGATCTGATGTGCTGCAATTCAGGGAAGCCATGAATGGTTGGCTGATACTGGACCATATGGATGGCCACAGTGCCACCAGGTGCCAGTGTGATAGGGCAGTCATTCATCAGCTGTGCCAGGCACTGGGAGATATGATTAATGTTGTGCCAACATCCCCCAGAACGTGCTATGAGACCTACATCCTTCCCCAGTCCAGGATCTATGCAAGCTGCAAAATGGTGATATATCTGAAGGCTGACTACCTGGGTATGAAAGCACAGGGATCCCCCTCCCATGCCCATATAAGCCTGACCAGGGGAGCAGTGCCACAAAGCAGACTATGGGAAGGCAGACAGGATTGCCCTACAGATAGTGGATATTGTGGTAAGGAGAGCTGTATAGAAGGGATGGAATGGGAAGAAAGTGAGACCTGTGCCTTTAAAAGCAGAGATCAACAGAGTTCCCATAGTAACCACAAGCCTCCGAGGCAGACTACAGCTAGTACTAAGTCCCGCCCACTTAATGACATTAGAGCTAGGTTGAGCCCTAACAGCTCTCACGTGTGCAGGGAGAAAGGCGTGGTGCCTAAGAAGCACCAGTTTAAAAAAGTAATTGTTATGGTAGCAGGGGCGGTCCCGAAATTCGAGTCAGTGGAAAGGCCCATTCCGCATAGTTGAACAGGTAGGCCCCGTAACCTATTCACTGCAGAATAGAAAAGACCGCAGGCAGGTTTATCATGTCAATCTGCTAAGGCCCTGGCATGAAAGGGTAGCCCTATCCCTGCTCGCTATCTGTACTTATGGGAAGCACGAAGGAGAGAAAGATAGTGATGCTGCAGCTAGAATTACGTGCTGTGATGAGGATATCACCCCAGCCCGTAATATCTTAAGGGGGAGAATGTGTGGTAAGGAGAGCTGTATAGAAGGGATGGAATGGGAAGAAAGTGAGACCTGTGCCTTTAAAAGCAGAGGTCAACAGAGTTCCCATAGTAACCACAAGCCTCCGAGGCAGACTACAGCTAGTACTAAGTCCCGCCCACTTAATGACGTTAGAACTAGGTTGAGCCCTAACAGCTCTCACGTGTGCAGGGAGAAAGGCGTGGTGCCTAAGAAGCACCAGTTTAAAACTGCTTCAGTGTTAGAGAAAAGGGGAGAAGAGGAAGGCGAGAAGCAAAGCAGGCAGCAGCAGACACGGCAGAACTTGCAGGAAAGCACGCAGCAAGAGAGTCTGAAACAGCTGGGACTTGAGCAGCAGAGAGCCCTGGAATCAAGGCAGGAAAGTGTCTCAAGGTACCTCAGAGAAAGGAAGCTGGAGGAGTCAATTC
Source organism: Ichthyophis bannanicus (assembly GCA_033557465.1). Classification (NCBI taxonomy): domain Eukaryota; kingdom Metazoa; phylum Chordata; class Amphibia; order Gymnophiona; family Ichthyophiidae; genus Ichthyophis; species Ichthyophis bannanicus. The sequence continues at coordinate 175,665,355 of CM066036.1, read as the reverse complement.
CCAGGTAGGGAAACAACTCGGGGAGCCAGTTGAGCCCTGGAGGTAGAGAGAATAACTTGCCTAAAGTTCCTAGCAAAGCTCTTTCTGAAGAAGTGGTTAGAGAGCTAAGAAAAAGTGCCAAACGTTGTGTTAGCCAGAGGGCTGTAAAGCAAGCTTCAGACAGAAATAAGAAGTGTGCCAGTGACTGCCGTGACTCAGCAGTGAGAGATATTGAAAGGCTGATAAGGGAGAGAGAAACTCCGTCTTTAAAGCCTGTTGCTACAGAGCAGAGAGAACACTTGCTGCTAAAGCTGGATGAGCTGCTACGGGGTGTAAATCATAAATCCTATGATACCCGTCCACAGGAAGATAGCTCTAGTGAGTCTACTCATGAAATGGAAATAGAATTGTGTGAAAGCCCATGTGAAAGTGGTACTGAAAAAATGCAATGTTCTTATTGCAAGGCAAACGAACTGAACATGTGCTAAGCTCAAGCCCATGTGAAGGAAGGGTTTGTCTAAAGCCATTATAAGCTAGTTTCTATGAACAGAAGGGAAAGAAACTTGCTAGAGGTTTGAGAGCAATTGTGGCTTTGTTCTATACGCTGTAAAGGAAAAGAAACTTGCTGGAAGTTTAAAAACAGTTATAACCCCTTTTCTATGGAAGCTGTGAAAGAAAAGAAACTTGTTGAAAGTTTAAGTTACTTTGATATGGTCAACAGCCTTAGCTTTAGAAGATAGTTACCAGAAGGAAGCTAAGAGTTGACACTGTGAAGAAGAAATTCCTGTCTGTTTGAGTTAAGTCTGTTGGGAGTTTATTTATCCTTTGCCTTTGGGAGAAATTATCTTTACCTGTGTTTAGTGCAACGAATTTGATGCGAGGGGGAAACCCTGAAAAATAAATTTCTCTGTTTTTGCCAAACAAACCGTGTGGTCACACTGCTTGCTCAAAAGAATAGCTGAAACTACATATCCCAGCAGTCCATGCTGGCAGCCATATTGGGGACAGTATTCAGAAGGGCAATTAAGGCAAGCCCTCTTGCTCATCGGCCACCGGCCAGGGTGAGAGGACACGACAATATATATAGACTGACATATGCCACCATGGGACAGGTGTAGCTGCTGTGAGAAATGCCAGTACCCAGATATGTGGGAATCAGATGCCATAGCCAGAAGCAGGGCCGGCCCGTCCATTGAGCAAGAATGTTTTTTGCACAGGGCCCCGCGTTTCGGGGGGCCCCGCGCAAAGAACATTCTGCTTTTTCTTAATTGAATTTAAAAAAAAAACTGGCCGCTGGCGCCGCGGCGGCATGGAGTGTCCCGCGGGGCTCCCTCTGCCCGGTGGAACTCTCCCGGCGCGGCTGAGCCCCTCTCTGCCGGCTTGCAGATACGTGAAGGGAGAGAGTCTCCCTCGCGTCTCTGTTAAGCCCGCAGGGGCTGATGGGAAGCAGGGGCTGATGGGAAATTTCCCATCTGCCCCTGCGGGCTTAACAGAGACGCGAGGGAGACTTTCTCCCTTCGCGTATCTGCAAGCCGGCAGAGAGGGGCTCAGCCGCGCCGGGAGAGTTCCGCCGGGCAGAGGGAGCCCCGCGGGACACTCCATGCCGCCGCCGCGGCAGCGGCCAGCTTTTTTTTTTTTTTTTTAATTGCCATGAGCCGAGGGGGGGCGGGTAGGACTGTCAATGGGCGAGGGGGGGGGGGGGGTTAAGAATGGCAGTGGGCTATGGAGGGAGGGAGGGAGGGGGGGGTTAAGACTGGCAATGGGCTAGGGAGGGAGGGGGGTTAAGACTGGCAATGGGCGAGGGAGGGAGGGAGGGAGGGGGGTTAAGACTGGCAATGGGCTAGGGAGGGGAGGGTGTTAAGACTGGCAATGGGCTAGGGAGGGGGGGTGTTAAGACTGACAATGGGCTAGGGAGGGGGGGTGTTAAGACTGGCAATGGGCTAGGGAGGGGGGGGTTAATACTGGCAATGGGCTAGGGAGTGAGGGGGGTTAAGACTGGCAATGGGCTAGGGAGGGAGGGAGGGAGGGGGGTTAAGACTGGCAATGGGCTAGGGAGGGGGGGTTAAGACTGGCAATGGGCTAGGGAGGGAGGGGGGTTAAGACTGGCGATGGGCTAGGGAGGGAGGGTGTTAAGACTGGCAATGGGCTAGGGAGGGAGGGGGGTTAAGACTGGCAATGGGCTAGGGAGGGGGGGTTAAGACTGGCAATGGGCTATGGGGGGTTAAGACTGGCAGTGGGCTATGGGGGGGTTAAGACTGGCAATGGGCTGTGGGCTGATGAGGGCTGGCAATGGGCTATGGGGGGTTAAGACTGGTAGTGGGCTGATGGGGGGGGGTTAGGACTGGTAATGGGTGATGGGGGGGTTAGGACTGGTAATGGGCTATGGGGGGGTTAAGACTGGTAGTGGGCTGATGGGGGGGTAGGACTGATAATGGGTTATGGGGGGGCTAGGACAGGAAATGGGCTGGTGGGGAGGGGTTAGGACTTGAGGTGGGCTGATGTGGTTAGGACTGGTAATGGGCTGTGGGCTGATGGGGGGGGGGTTTAGGACTGGCAATGGGCTATGGGGGGCTGACAGGACATGGGCTGATGGGGGGTTAGGACTGGTAATGGGTTATAGGGGGGGGCTTAAACTGAAAATGGGGTGATGGGGGTTAGGACTGGAAGTTGATTGACGGGGGGCTAGGACTGGTAATGGGTTGGGGGGTTGCTAGGACTGGAAATGGGCTGAGTGGAAGGGGAGGCTTGAACTGCAAATAGCTGATGGGGAGGGGGCTTGGAATGGAAATGGGCTGTGAGGGAAGGGAGCTAGGACTGAAAATGGGCTGATGGAACAGCTAGGATAGGACTGGAAATGGGCTGTTGGGGGGAGCTAAGATTGGAAATGGGCTGTGGTGGGGGCTTGAATTGAAATGGACTCATGGAGGGGCTAGAACTTGGAAGTAGGCTCATGGGGGGGCTTGGACTGGAATTGGGCTGAGTGGAGGGGAGCTATGATTTGATATGGGCTGATGGTGGGGCTAGGAAATGACTAGAAATGGGCTGATGGGGGGGCTAGGATTGGAAATGAGCTGATGAAGGGACTTGGACTGGAAATGGATGGGGGAGCTAGGAACTGGAAATGGGCTGATGGGGGGCTAGGACTGGAAATGGGCTGATGCAGGGACTAGAAGGGAATGGATGCTGGGTGAGACTGGAACTAGAAGGGAGCTGATGTTGGGGGAGGATTAGAATGGGATGGGGCTGGGAGATTAAAATGGAGAGGGGAAAAATATTTTGTGTAGGAGGGATGAAAAATCTACAATTGGCCAGGTATTGGGAGAGTAATTGGGGATTGAGGATGGAGGGGTAAAATTTGTGTGGATGAAATAGGAATGAGGAAAGAGCAAAAGGAGAAAGATTAGTATGTTACAGCAGATGTAGAGAGAGAGAGAATGGAAAAAAAACTAGAAGAGAGAAGAAAGGACAAATGGACAGCAGACGATGGAGAGTTAGCAGAAAACATGAAGAAACCAGAAGAAAGTGGCTGGACCAATTGCAACTGAAAAAAAATGCACAAAAGGTAGAAAGATATCTCTTTATTTTGAATTTATTAACTGGAATATGTCAGCTCTGGGAAATGTGCATCATTAACATCTGCGCTTTGTTTGGTACAAGAGGAAATTAATTTATAGTTTTATTTCTACAGTGTTGTTGTACATTCCAAGTTTGGCTTTTGGGGTTCCCAGTTTAATTATTGCCTTCCTGTTTCTAAATTGTGATTCCTTGTTTGGTGATGGTCTATGTTCTGCATGTGTAACTGAGCTGAGGTATTCTGTTTATGTAATTCCTATTTGACATTGCCACTTGTTCTCTTTCCCCAGTATTCTCTGAAATGTATTGGTTTAATATTTGCAGTGTTGCCTTTTGATAGGTAGGGTATGGTGCTTTGTGAGTCCTGGTAATGCTGTCAGGATACGGCGGGTTTGCTATGGGTTCTAAATGGGCAGCGTTTGTAGTAGTTCCTAATGTGCCTGGCGGTTGGCACTGGATTATAGTAATGTAGAAATCTTTTAGTCTTTCTTTATCCATACACTCATTAAGAGACATGTTTACTAAAAGTTAGTGAATGGTAACATTATGCAAATATTTATGCAAATAAGACCACTTATGCAAATGAGGCCCCGCACCAAGTCTCCGCACATGGCCCCGCACCCCCCTTGGGCCGCCCCTGGCCAGAAGGCCATACTACTACCACTACTACTATGACTGATCATTTGTATAGCACTACAAGGCATACGCAGAGCTGCAAAGACACAAGTAAAATAAGGTCCCTGCTCAATAGAGCCCACAATCTAGTCAAGACAGACAACATAGCAGCAGTGGACAGGATACATTTAGGGGAAATGTTAAAGAAACACAAGGGAGCTTAGGTGGATCAGATCCAACAACAGCAATGAAGATGTGAACGCTCAGCCTGGATTTGAGAAGGGCCAGAGAAGAAGCCTGATGTACAGACTTAGGTAGTTTGTTCCATGAATAAGGAGCAGCAGGGTGAAAGGTGCAATGTCTGTATTTGGCAGTAGAAGAGAGCAGCACAGATAGAAGCAATCTGAGAGAACAGCGGAGTTTCCAAGGAGGGGTGTAGGGAGAGATAAGAGGGGAAAGGTAGTGCGGAGCAGCAGAATGAGTGAACTTGTAGGCCATAGGCAGGCCATAGGCACAAAAAGGGCATGCATTTGTTGCTCAGCAATATTATGCATCCTTTGGGGAACTGCGATATTCATTGTAGGTTTGGTGCAGTTGGTAAGGGTCCATCCTTAGCAGTTCAAAGCATGTTTGTAGAGATGACTAAGACAGGAATCACTGGGGCCGGTTCCCACTGCCAAGTACCATTTGATGCAAGATATGTGCTGACCACTGTTCCCTCTAAGCTGTGCGCGTGTGCGCGCGCACACACCTCGCCGAGCGAGTGCACATACTTTATAACAGAGCGCACAAAAATTACGGTTCTGATTCTGATAGAAAACACAGACGTCTTAAAATTTAAAAGAAGTTGTGTATTTACGGTTTTTACAAGTTCTACAATATTTTCTAGTGCAATCAATGTGGTGTACATACTGTATTCTGACGTGTAGTCAAATTTTAAAGTATATAACTCCGAGTGTCGTTATGTGGCGCACAAAAATTTAACCTTCCTTCAAAAGCTGCACAGCTGATATTTTATGCGCACACAGCCTACAGAAAATTAGAGGGAACATTGGTGCTGACATACATGCTCATATTTGTATTCTGTGATTACCTAGCACTTCTCAGGGCCTGTAGAGGACTGGTGTGTGGTCTAGGTTGCAGCAGCAGTCATTTCTCATTGATATTTAGCTCTAATTTGCATCAGCATACTACTATCAGTGTGAAGAGTAGTTTAGGAGATGCACATTTTCCCCCAAGGAGCATGGCGTCAATGGGTAAGTTTTCAGAATATGGAGGGGACGTCCAAAACATTTACCCATGTCTGATAGTAGTGACAGGAGACGTGTTTCTTCATTATATCACATGGTCCATGCCTGCACCCGTGCATGGCCATGTGCCAGATATGTGCATGGGTTGGCTGAATAGCACTTAGGCCATGCTGCACTGAACATATCTACCTCCCCAGTTCTGGCAAGTCTAGACCGGCAGATGCGGAATTAGGTTCAAAAGGGGCCCATTTTTTATTTAGACGTGTCTGTGTGCCAGACGTATATGTTCTGGAAGCGGGCTCCACGTGCTTCCAAGGCCAAGCAAGCCTATTACAATACTTAAGGCATATTCAAAAGAGTATTAACCCAGCTAAGGAGCTATTTAAGATTATGGCTGAAACTCTGCCATTCCTTATAAGTCATCTACTGCCGAGAATCTCCTTTTTCGTCTCCAAAATACACAAGATTCTATCTTCTCTTCCTTAATCTGCCAGCTCTCAGCCCATGATCCCTTCTAGTTCCCCTTCTCCATTGAAGTCGAAAGTTCATGATCACCCTTCAACACTGTAACCCTTTTCCATTTACAAAACATTTTCTCTCAACTTCATTGTACGACTTCATCATTGGATCCCTTTCCTCAGGTTTCCTAAAAACCAATAGCAGTCTCTCCATCCTTTCATTCTCATGACCGTAAATTCACATGTAACATCTGGTATACTTCCTAAGGGCTAGAAATTAGCCTCTGTTAAAACCATTCTGAAGAAAGATTCCAACGATACCAATCTTCCTGACAACTATAGACCTTTTCTAAAATAACAGAAAAATAGAATTTATGCAACTAAGCAACTTCATGGACATATTCATAAATGACCTGGAAAGTGGAATAACGAGTGAGGTTATCTAATTTGCAGATGACACAAAACTATTTAAAGTTGTTAAAACCCAAGAGGATTGTGGAAAATTGCAAGAGGATCTTGATAAATTGGAAGACTGGGCATCAAAATGGCAGATGAAATTTAATGTGGACAAGTGCAAGGTTATGCACCTAGGGAAGAACAACCCAAACTATGGTTACACGATGCAAGGTTCCACATTAGGAACCACCACCCAGGAAAAAGATTTAGGCGTCATTGTGGATACCATGTTAAAACCCTCGGCCCAGTGTGCTGCGGCGGCCAAGAGAGCAAATAGAATGCTAGGTATGATAAGGAAAGGATGGAAAATAAAACAAAAGATATTATAATGCCTCTATATCGTTCCATGGTGAGACCGCACCTTGAATATTGTGTGCAATTCTGGTCGCCGTGTCTTAAAAAGTATATAGAGATTTTAGAAAAGGTTCAGAGAAGAGCCACCAAAATGGTAAAGGGGATGGAAGGATACTCCTATGAAGAAAGGCTAAAAAGGTTAGGGCTCTTTAACCTGGAAAAGAGACGGCTGAGGGGAGATATGATAGAAGTCTATAAATTAATGAACGGAGTGGAACGGGTAAACGTAGATCGATTGTTTACCTTATCGGAATATAGGAAGACTAGGGGACATGCAATGAAGCTACAGGGTAAACTATTTAAGACTAATAAAAGAAAATATTTTTTCACTCAACGTGTAATCAAACTCTGGAATTTGTTACCGGAGGATGTAGTAAAGGCTGTTAGTGTAGCTGGGTTTAAAAAAGGTTTGGACAAGTTCCTGGAGGAAAGGTCCATAAACCATTAAGAAGGGACCCAGGATATCAATGCTTTACCCAGTACAAGCATTGTGGAACCTGTGTCTATCCCCTACTCTAGCTGGTTTTACCCTTCCCTTGGTCCCCACTGTAAACATATTAGACTGTTCCTTCAACTCTCTGCTATCCTTTGAGCCACAAATTGAAACAGCAAAATTATGTTTCCTCACCCTTAGGATTATTCGGACTATCTGTCCACTTTTGGACAAACCCACATTAACTACACTGGCTATTGCATTAGTGATTAGCCGTCTGAACTATGGTAATTCATTGTACAACGGCATTTTCTCTAGAATCAATTAAACAACTTCAGCAAATTCAAAATGTAGCAGTCAATTGTCTGCTCTGAAAAATCAGACTATGTCAGATACTGCCTGAGTTTGTTTTAAGTGAAATAGACTACTAACAAAAATGTTTAGGACATACAGACCTCTGTATTGTAATGTGAGCTATCGGCTGCTGATCAGATAACTGCAGTGGGCCTTGTAAGGGAAAGCATTGAAGCTCTCAAGACTAAAGAAGTCTGTATGGGGTGGGAAATGCTGATTCCTGACATTTGCTGATTAGTTTAAAAATCTGTATTACTAGAATCATAGAAAAAGAAACATGATAGCAGTCAAAGACCATATGGCCTAACCAGTCTGCCCTTCCATACCAACTACTACAGTCCCTTTATTTCCTTTCATATCATTACTCTTATAAGCACTATCACAACCCTAAGAAGGTCTTTTACTAAAAGGCATTAGCTGACAACACGTGTTCTGGCATGCACTGAATATGCATTGGGACACGCGTTCCAGCTAACGCAGAGCCATGACAGCATGGGATGATTCCCACAGTAATGAGTAACGAGTGGGTAGGGAAGGGGCGGAGAGTGGATGTGGTGTGCTCCATGAAGTTAGTACCAGTTTCACATCACATGCTAACTGTATCAGCATCTATCACCTAACACCACCTTACTAAGCAGATTTAAGTGCAACTGTGATAATATGGCAGGCACTAAGGGACAGGGCTCTGCGTTAACTGCTGAGGAAATGCTTACTACACCCCCGATAAGTAACGTAATGGTGTTACACCTAATGTGCCATAGTTTCAGCACTGTTGACACGTTCGGTATATCTTCTACCTTTACCAGATTAATGAATAGTCATGAAATAAATTAGTTCCTCAATAGTTGGGGAGACATTGTACAGGTCTCACTATGGAACATTTTCTCACTTGACTGGAATGTCTCATTACACTACCTACACATCTTATACTTGATTAATATAAGGATACAAGGAGTGATATACCATTCATTTGTTTTGCCACACTGGTCATCACATGAAACTTACATACTTTTTTTTGTGCCCATAACTCTTTACAGTAACCTTATACTTCTAGTTTGTGTAACCCACAAATGGTCACTTATGGACTTACATGATTATAAAATTGTAAGTTCAGTTTCTTTTATCTACACAATTAATATGAATATGCTTCTTTTTACTCTTATCTCATCTTTATATTGTACCATGTTGGCATATCATTTTTTGGCATTTTAATTTCACCATCTGGCATTAGTCATTTTATATATGACACAGAGTTATTATATAAGGCTCCACTATCATTTTAATATTTTTTTGTTTGTTTCTGTGCCATTTATGCTGTGTTCACATTTACCTCTTGGTTTATATTACAGTATATACAGTAAATATAAAAGGAAAAGGAGACCACTATGGTTCTCAAAAGAAGTATCTGAAAAAGTGAAGAAAAATAGGGTGGCCTTCATAAAATACAAGAGATCAGAGAGAAGAAGACAAGCATCAATATTTGGAAAAACATAGAGAAACTAGGAAAGTAGTCGGAAAGCAAACATACAAAAAGAAGAAGAGATAGCCAATGCAATAAAATGGGGAGACAAGACATTTTTCAGATATATTAGTGAGAGGAGGAAGTGCAAAAGTGGTATTGTCAGACTCGAGGGTGAAAGGGAGGAATATGTAGAAGCTGATGAGGATAAAGCGGAATTGCTTAACAAATATTTTTGTTCTGTGAAGGGCCAGGAGCAGGACTTCAGAAAACACCCATAAATAAGAGCAGAAGTGAAGAGGATCTTGAATGATTTTCATAAGTCTGTGTTCGTGAGGAACTAGCTAAACTAAAAGTAGACAAAGCAATGGGGCCACATGGGATACAACCAAGAATTTTGAAGGAACCTGAGAACGTTCTAGTGGCTCCACTGACTGACCTTTTCAATGCTTCTTTAGGGTTGGGAGTGGTCCTAGAGGACTAAGAAAGACATGCGGTCCCTTTACATAAAAATGGAAGTAAGGATGAGATTAGGAACTACCGGCCGATTAGTCTGACTGCTATGGTGAGTAAATTAATGGAAACAATGCTAAAACAGAGGATGGTGAGCTTTCTGGAGTCAAAGGGCTTGCAGGATCCAAGACAGCATGGGTTTACCAGAAGTAGGTCTTGTCAGACAAATCTGATTGATTTCTTTGACTGAGTGACCAGAGAGTTGGACTAAGGGAAAGCCCTAAATGCGGTGTACTTGAATTTCGATAGTCTTTGACACCATTCCGAAAAGGCAACTTATAAATAAATTGAGCACCCTAGGGATGGACCCTAAAGTGACTGACTGGGTTAAAAATTAGTTGAGTGGGAGGTGACAAAGTCTACAGGTAAATGGAGCACACTCTGAGGAGAAGGATGTTACCAGTGATGTGCAGTAGGGATCTGTCCTTGGTCCCATTCTTTTTAATATATTTGTTAGTGATATTGCAGAACTGCTGTCGGGTAAGGTTTGCCTCTTTGTGGATGATATCAAAGTCTGCAATACAGTAGACTCCCAGGAAGGAGTAGATAACATGAGATCTAGCTAAACTTGAAGAATGGTCAAAGGTTTGACAGCTGGGGAGTGCCAGAGGAGGGGAGTTACTGCCCAACTTGTGCTCCGCGTCAGAGTGGGCTCTTCAGGCATCTGCAGGGCTTCCCAGTGCATCCACGTGGCACCAGGCCCCAACATCATCTCGGGGCTATAAGATCAAGCCTATACCGCGGTCTCGTGTTATCTGTCGCACTTTGAAGGGGCGCGAGTTAAAGGGGCATGTTTAAGCTCCTTTTGGGCTCCTTCGGCGCTCGAGGAGCTCTAGAGGAGGTATCCTTGGAATGGGCAAGTGCAGAAAACATCATCATAATGTGAGTACCGTGAATCCTAAAGTGGTTAAAATTCTCGGGCCTATGGATGCACATGTTGTGTCAGTGAATGCAGTTGATGGCGCTTCTGCTGTTGCCACCAAGTCTTTGCCTCTCTCGGATGGTTCCTCTTTATTGGGGTTTTCAAACTCTGCCCTGCTTGCTGAGATGGATCTTATTGGCCCAGTGACATCTTCTCCCGTGGTGGAGGAGTGGCCTCTGTGTGCTGATGTTCTGCCTCCAGTTGTCCTGCCGGATCGTTCCTGTGCACCTGTGGTAGTGCCTTTGCCACGGGTTCCTCAGGTTTCGGAGGAGTTTATGAGGTTGCATCCGGATGGTACACTTCCTACAACTGGACATTCAAAATATTTCCTTGGTTGATGTATGGTCAGTCCTCTCATGGATAGAGGCTTCTATAACTTCATTGGTCTCTGCTGTTTCTCAGCTTTCAGAGTTTTCAAAAGGTCCAGAAGTTAAGATGGCTCAGTATGATTCTCAGTTAGCAGTTTTAGATACTAAGTGTCAAAAGTTGAAAAATCAATGTGTGTCCTTACAGGAATCTTCTTTGTCTTTTATTAGGGACAGCATTATCTTGCATACTCAACAAGAATTATTGGAAAATATTCTGAGGGCAACAAATATTAGATGTTTGAATTTTCCCTATACTCGATTGTTATCTCCTCAGATATTATTTGATAAATATCTGAAGTTTTGGGTTATGGAGATAATGCTAAACCGGTTATTAATAAGTTGTATTATTTGCCTACAGGGGCGCCCTCTCATGGAGGTTCCCTGGGAGCTGCTCCAAATATTTCGTTAGATTCATTGAATCTTCTCAGGATTTAATTTCTTCTCGGGCCACTCTTCTTGTATCTTTTTCTTCTGAGGTTGATAAAAACACTGTTATGCGTTTATTTTTTTTTAATAAGAATGCTGAATTTTGTGGGGGGAAAATTAATATTTTTCCTGATGTTTCTAGGCAAACCCAGCTTAGGCGCAAGGCTTTTTTGTCTTTAAAGCCTCGTGTCTTGGCACTTGGTGCATCCTTTTTCCTTAAGTTTCCTTGTAAATGTGTGGTTACATTAGGGGGCACCAAGTATGTTTTCTCTGAGACTTCGTCCCTGGAATCTTTTCTTAAAAATCAGGTTTCCTCATTGTAGTTTGTACAATTGTTATCATGCTGCAAGTTTAAAAAACAGAGTTTTGTATAGTAATTAGGGCACTAACTCTCTTCTGTTATTGGCTACTTCCCTGGATGTGGACTATATTGTTTTCTGTATTTTATTTCAAGTGAAATGTATTATTGTCTTATTTGAAATTCTGAATAAAGAGATAAATTACTAAAAATTTGGCAGCTGAAATGATAGAAAATGCAGGGTCATGCATTTGGGCTGCCAAAATGTAAAGGAGAGGTACAGTGTAGGGGGTGAAGTACTTCTGTCCACAAAAGAAGAGTGGTACCTGAGCATGATCATTTCTAATGATCTTAAAGTGGCTAAACAGGTAAAAAAGGTAACAGCAAAAGTGAGAATGATGCTTGGTTGCATAGGGAAAGGAATGGCCAGCAGAAAAAAGGAGGTGATAGAGCCTCTGTATACATCTCTGGTGCGACCTCATTTGGAGTATTGTGTGCAATACTGAGACCACACTTTCAAAAGGATATAAATAGGATGGAGATGGTACAAAAGGTGGCTACTACAACAGTCAGTGATCTTTATTATAAACCATATGGGGACAGACTTAAAGATCTTAATATGTATACGCTAGAGGAAAGGCAGGATAAAGGAGATATGATAGAGATGTTTAAATACCTCCATGGCATAAATGCACAAGAAGAGTGCCTCTTTCGATTAAAAGTAAGCTCTGCAATGAGGGGACATAGGATGAGGGTGAAAGGGGATAGACTCAGAAGTAATATGAGGAAATATTTCTTTACAGTAGATGTGTGGAATAGTCTCTAGTGGAGCTAGTAGAGACGTGAAAGGGGATAGACTCAGAAGTAATATGAGGAAATATTTCTTTACAGTAGATGTGTGGAATAGTCTCTAGTGGAGCTAGTAGAGACAAGGACAGTATCTGAATTCAAGAAATTATGGGACAAACACAGAAGGTCTCTAAAGGAAAAAAAGGAACTATAGTATTTGATAAGGAAGGGAACACTAGATCGACCATACGGTCTTTTTCTGCTGACATGTTTTTATGTTTCTATGAATGCATCCCATAATATGTGTTTAGAAGATCTGGGCAGTTGCTCCCTTTTATATATGTACAGTATATGCACATCGTTTGCATTTATGTTTTAAAGTGTTTTGGTGTTTTGGGGAGGCAGAGCCAGCTGCCGAGGGAGATGGCTGCTTAGCCTGGTAGCTCCCTGCTGAATCCTTGCTAAATCCTGTCCTCCTTTCCTATCTACCATCAACACGTACCTTTTCTGGCTTTTTCAACTGTGGCACGACTATGGCGGTCAGTAAACAGACGAGGCTTGAATTCGGGACTGGGTCAAACCCCAGAGCGAAAAGATCTAAACCTGACCCTCCATCCCCTCTCAAGATGGCGACTACCTGTGAAAACGCGGAGGGCCTGCAAGAACTTCTTCAAGAGATCAGGGTGGTTCGGGAGATGGTCGCTGCAAATGGGGAGACTTTGGCTGGTGTTCAAGCGGACATTCTAGAATTAAAAGATCAGCTGATGGCGATCACATCTAGAATGGAAGAAGTAGAAAATTACATTACCGTTCATGAAGAAAAGCTGAAAGCTGTGTCGAAGCATGGAAAAAGGATTGAGGCCCTTGAGCCCAGCCTGGAAGATCTTAACAATCGAATCTGCAGAAATAATATTCGGGTGATAGGTGTACCGGAAGGAGCTGAAGGCGCAAACATGGTGGCCTTTATGGAAAAAACAATCCCCAAGATACTGCGGATCAATTTTAGCCCACCGTTTTAAATCAACAGGGCTCATAGGGTTTTGACTCAGGCAAATCCTCATAACCGACATCCACGGCCAATTCTAATCCGGGCGCTCCGCTATTCTCAAGTGGCACAGATTATGTCTGCAGCCAAAGCCGGTTCCCCGATAAACTTTGAGGAGCATAAGGTGGCTTTTTTCCCGGATTTCAACAAACCAACTGTGGAAAGGCACAAGCAGTTTCTTGCCTTCAGGTCTCATCTTCAAAGTCTTCAGGCCAGATACAGGCTTTTCTTTCCTGCAAGGATGAGGGTTACTTTCCACAAGCAAACCAGAACTTTTGAAGACCTGTCGGCTCTCCAGGCTTTTCTGGATGAAAAAGAAGCAGAAGTGATGCGGTGACGGTCTCCCTCGACTGGGCCTGCTATTTTCAGGGACGTAGTTCCCAGGACTTCAGCTGTGAAAGATACGGTTGTTATGTTCTCCTAATGGTTCTTTCTTTTGTTTTATCCCTGACTTTCTTTTCTCTCGGAGGCACACTTTTTAGAAGTTAATGTCATGATTGGTGTGTTGATTGGGTATTCATATGCTGGACAGGAGGGAATGATCATGTCTGGGACTGTGGAACCTTCAGTTCTTTGTTTTGTTTTGTGTTCTTTAATATAATGTCTATATCCTCCAGTGGTTCCCTTGGTATCTCTGTAATACAATTGCACAATAGTGGAGATGAGGGACCTATCGGTTGTATATTATGAATCTGAGGGACCTTTTATATTTCTCGCTCAGATGAAGAGGATACTATCAGGCCTCTGGCCCTCATAATACAGTATGATGGGAGGGATATCAAATAAAGAAGTTAAAAAAAAAGTGTGGGGGGTAATCTTGTTTCATTTGATCATGATAGGAGGGGAGGGTTACTTAAATGTTTATTGTTTAAGCGGGCCGGGGCTGGATGGCTTTTGAGCCTGGGCTCTGGCTCACCCTATTGTGTTTCCTTTGCGGGAGGAGGGTGGCACCTGGGTGTTGTTAATGTTGTTGTTGGGGTTAAAATGGTTTGGGTTGGACCTTTTAAATAAGAATGATGGCAGTGAATTGATGTTTGATGGCTGGTATGAATATGATGAAACCTCTTAAATTTCTCTCTCTGAACGTCAAGGTCATTATGAACCCGGCTAAACGTAAAAAAATCCTGCTCTATTGTAAAAAGGAAAGGGCGGATGATGTTCTCCTTCAGGAGAGTCATCTCTCATCCTCTGAAACAGCGAAGTTGGGGACGGGACAATATACTCTGGTAGGCCATTCAGCTGCTCAGAGGAAGAAAAATGGTGTTGCTACTTTGGTCCTACTTTGTTCCTAGATGAAATAAATGACTGCTTCTTGGAGCAGCTGGTTCATGAACCGACCAGAGGGGAAGCCATATTAGACCTAGTCCTTAGTGGAACACCAGATCTAGTGCAAGAGATAAGGGTGTTGGGGCCACTTGGCAATAATGATCATAGCATGATCGCCTTTGATTTAATTAGTGGACGAGGGATAGTAAGGAAATCCACAGTACTACCTTTTAACTTTCGAAAGGGAGACTATGATAAAATGAGGAAAACAGTTAAGAAAAAACTAAAAGGAGCAGTTGCGAAGGTTAAAGACGTACATCAAGCTTGGGTGTTGTTGAAAAATACTATCTTGGAAGCCCAGACCAGCTGTATTCCACGCTTTAAGAAAAGTGGAAGGAAGTCCAAAAAACTGCCAGCATGGTTTAAAGGTGAGGTCAAGAGAGGCTGTTGTTGCCAAAAAAGCATCTTTCAGGAAATGGAAAAAAGAGCCAAACGACGAAACCTGGAAACAGCACAAGCACTGGCAAGTCAAATGCAAGGCATTGATAAGGCAGGCAAAGAGAGAATTTGAGAAGAAGTTTGCTGCGGAAGCAAAAACGCGAAATAAAGACCTTTTCAAGTACATTCGTAGCAAAAAACCTGTGAGAGAGTCAGTTGGTCCATTAGATGATAAAGGGGTTAAAGGAGCACTAAGAGGCGACAAGGCGATAGCGGAGAGACTGAATGAATTCTTTGCTTCGGTCTTTACTGAGGAAGATGTAGGGATGTTACCCATGACTGAAGTGGTATTTAAAGGTGCGGAAGAATTGAAGGAAATATCGATACATCGGGAAGATGTCTTTACAACTATTAGATAAACTGAAGAGTAGCAAATCACCTGGGCCGGATGGTATACATCCAAGGGTGTTGAAAGAACTGAAATATGAGATTGCAGAACTGCTATCAGTAATCTGTGAACTATCATTAAAATCATCTCTAATACCTGAAGATTGGAGGATCGCCAATGTAACACCAATTTTTAAAAAGGGTTCCAGGGGTGATCCAGGAAACTACAGACTGGTGAGCCTAACGTCAGTACCGGGAAAAATGGTAGAAACCATCATAAAGAATAAAATTACTCAGCATGTAGATAGTCACAACCTAATGGGAGACAGCCAACATGGCTTTAGACAAGGAAGATCTTGTCTTACTAATCTGTTATGTTTTTTTGAAGGAGTGAATAAACAGGTGGACAAAGGTGAGTCGGTTGATATTGTGTATCTGGACTTTCAGAAAGCCTTTGACAAGGTCCCTCATCAGAGACTTTTGGCGAAACTAAAGAGTCATGGGATAGGAGGCAGTGTACTATTGTGGATCAGGAACTGGTTAAAAGATTGAAAGCAGAGGGTAGGGCTAAATGGCCAATTTTCCCAATGGAGAAAGGTGAATAGTGGTGTACCCCAGGGATCTGTGCTGGGTCCGCTGCTTTTTGACATATTCATAAATGACCTGGAAAGTGGAATAACGAGTGAGGTTATCAAATTTGCAGATGACACAAAACTATTTAAAGTTGTTAAAACCCAAGAGGATTGTGAAAAATTGCAAGCGGATCTTGATAAATTGGAAGACTGGGCATCAAAATGGCAGATGAAATTTAATGTGGACAAGTGCAAGGTTATGCACCTAGGGAAGAACAACCCAAACTATGGTTACACGATGCAAGGTTCCACATTAGGAACCACCACCCAGGAAAAAGATTTAGGCGTCATTGTGGATACCATGTTAAAACCCTCGGCCCAGTGTGCAGTGGCGGCCAAGAGAGCAAATAGAATGTTAGGTATGATAAGGAAAGGAATGGAAAATAAAACAAAAGATATTATAATGCCTCTATATCGTTCCATGGTGAGACCGCACCTTGAATATTGTGTGCAATTCTGGTCGCCGTATCTTAAAAAGGATATAGTGATTTTAGAAAAGGTACAGAGAAGAGCCACCAAAATGGTAAAGGGGATGGAAGGATACTCCTATGAAGAAAGGCTAAAAAGGTTAGGGCTCTTTAACCTGGAAAAGAGACGGCTGAGGGGAGATATGATAGAAGTCTATAAATTAATGAACGGAGTGGAACGGGTAAACGTAGATCGATTGTTTACCTTATCAGAATATAGAAAGACTAGGGGACATGCAATGAAGCTACAGGGTAAACTATTTAAGACTAATAAAAGAAAATATTTTTTCACTCAACGTGTAATCAAACTCTGGAATTTGTTACCGGAGGATGTAGTAAAGGCTGTTAGTGTAGCTGGGTTTAAAAAAGGTTTGGACAAGTTCCTGGAGGAAAGGTCCATAAACCATTATTAAGAAGTGACCGAAGATATCAATGCTTGACCCAGTACAAGCATTGTGGAACTTGTGTCTCTTGGGGAAACTGCTAGGTACATATGACCTAGATTGGCCACTGTTGGAAACAGAATACTGGGCTTGATGGACCTTGGTCTGACCCAGTATGGCATATCTTATGTTCTTATGTTCTTATGGTCCTCAAATCTTTGGCTCCAGTGATTGTGCACGCTAAATCAGACTTAGAAGGGAGATGGGCCAAATCTTTACTCCAATTGGGAAGCCAAAAAATTGTTATTATTAACATCTACGGCCCTAATCATGACGATGTGGTCGTCTATCGCACTTTAGCTGAGGAGGGGCAGGAATGGGCTGCAAGTGATACCGTTATGGGGGGAGATTTTAACCTAACGCTGGATCCTCTCTTGGACTGGCAACCGTCTAGATCCCTAAAACAGTTGAGAGCAAATTCAGCTATACTCTCTATAATTCAATCTTGTGAGTTATCGGACATTTGGCTTCTACGGCATCCAAAAGATAAAGAGTATACGTTCTACTCCTTACCCCACGTATAGACTTCTTTCTAATATCTAAATCTCAGGTTTCGTCGGTCACTCAAGCCGACATATGTGGCACCCACATATCAGACCATGCTGCAGTAACTTTTGTGTTGCAACTAGGTGAGTCCAACTCTCGGAGTCCCACGTGGTTCTTCCCAAGAGAGTTATTAAATGACTCTTGTTTTCTCGAGTCTATTAAGGCTGCAATCAAGGGTTATTTTGAAATAAATCTCTCTCAGGACACAGCCGGCTGGCCATGGTGGGAGGCATTTAAGGCGTATATGCGAGCTGAGTGTACAAGCTACAAAATTAAACTAGATAAACAAAGGAAAGCCTGTTTAGAGGGCTTGGACACCCAAATCTGCGCGGGTGAGAGATTATTGAGATATAGGTCAGACCCATGGATTCTCGTACGGTTGCAGAAATTGAGATACCAATACAACTGTATCATCTCCACGGAAGCTGCAAAGTTAGCATCGGCCCAACAGGCTAAATACTATATTGAGTCGAATAAAGCGGGATCCCTCCTTGCACGTACCCTTAGACCTAGACCTCCCAAAAGAAGAATTGAGGCCCTCTGTGATGATAATCAGACCCTGCTTACAAGCTCGAAGGAAATAACCGAGACATTTAAATCCTTTTACGCTCGGTTGTATTCCTCCGAAACACAAGCTGACCCGGTCGCCTTCCAAGCACTGTTTGGGCAAATTCCTCATCCCTCTTTGTCTCCCTCACAAAAAGAGGGATTGGAGAGTCCCATTACTATCGGTGAGATTAGAGAAGTCTTACAGGGGCAGTCTAAGGGGAAAGCTGCTGGTCTGGATGGTTTGCCTTCTGAAGTCTATCAAGTGTTTACGGAAGACCTTATTCCTTTTCTGCAACAATATTTCATGGGCTTAAGTGCGCAATCAGCGGTCACAGGCTCCTTTAGTGAGGCAACAATTGTTGTATTGGAAAAACCATGTAGGGATCCTCAGAGAGTAGAAAATTATCGTCCTATATCGTTATTAAATGCGGATTATAAATTATTTGCAGCTATTCTTGCACGCAGATTGGAGAAAGTTGCCCCTTATATTATCCATCCAGATCAATGCGGCTTTACAGTCGGGAGGTCCTCCGCTGACAATGCCCGTCTTCTTTTGAATCTTTTGGCAATCTCTGAAAACTCGAACTTCCCAGTGGTAGGGCTCTCAGTCGATGCCGAAAAGGCTTTTGGCCGGCTAGAGTGGTCTTTTCTGCAGCAGGCCTTGAAATGGTTTGGATTTGGGGAAGGGTTTTTGTGTTTTGTCCATATTATATGCTAATCCGGCTGCTTGTAACCTCGTGAATGGGCTGTTATCTGCCTCGTTTCTGTTGTTCAGAGGAACACGTCAGGGCTGTCCCCTCTCACCCCTATTGTTTAATATTGCGATTGAACCGCTGGCCCTATTGCTTAGACACTCGAGCAAGATTCAGGGAATCTCTATCGGAGTTATACATATCAAGTTATCTGCTTATGCGGACAATTTATTGTTGTTTGTCCAGCCTGATTCAGTGGGGGAGGTCTTGAGGATAATGGATTCCTACTCAAGACTGTCTGGATACAAACTAAACTGGAATAAGTCGATGGCCTTCCCATTAAACAAATTGACTTTCTCCTCTATGCTAGCCCTCTATCCGTTCCAGTAGGAAGACAAAGCTATAAAATACTTGGGAGTGAAGTTTGCCTGTTCTTTTGATGAAACAATACAGTTAAATTGTAAAGAAATGATTGAAATGGTCCTTTCATTTACTTCAAGGTGGTCTCTTCTTCACCTGTATTGGTGGGGCAGGCTAGATTCCCTGAAAATAGTACTGGTTCCCAAGATAAATTATATGTTGGAAATGCTGCCCTTGACATTACCTAACAAATTTTATAGGAAATTGGAAAGGCTCCTTGTGGATTTTTTATGGCAGGGCCAACCTCCCAGGATTGCGACTTCCAAGCTAAAGGCGAACAAACTAAAGGGGGGAATTCATTTTCCTGATTTTCGATGGTATCATATGGCTTTCAAGTTAAAGCAGGGTGCAGAATGGTGTTTTCCCAAGGATGAAGGGATGAGGCAAGTCTGGTTAGCCGTGGAGGAACGAATGGGCCCCCCTATCCCTATGTCATTGTGGATGGGTATGCGGTTTGTAGAATCATTTAAACATCTCCAAATAATTCAGGCAACTCAAGAAGCTTTTATTTTCCTAGAGGGACGATTAGGGAGGGAGGAGTGTCCCTCCTCCCTATTCCCGATTTGGTATAATCTGAAATTTAAAATCGGCCATAAGGTGGTAATGTTGAAAAAATGGCAAGAAAAAGGAATTTGGACAGTTGGCCAGCTTGTCAGTCAGAGCAAATGGAAATCCTTTGAGGACCTGCAATATGAGTTCGATCTACCTATTCTTGGTGCTACCAATGGATCCAGCTTAAGCACTGTCTTGAAGAGAAGGTGGGGGTTCCCAGGCTGTTGAGAGGTCATTGGGAGCTGTTGCAGTTAGTGGAAATATGCCACTGCCCGAAGGGTACAACCTCCAAATTTTATGCCACATTAAGGGATAATGCGGTGCATTCCTTGGCGGGGTTGGAGAGGGCTTGGGAGTTGGATTTGGGCTCTTCTATCTCCACACAATCCTGGTGTCAAATATGGAGTCAGGTAAATAGAGTGTCCAAGGCTGCGGCCCTTTCCCAGTCATTATTTTTTCTAATGCATAAGGCATATTGTACGTCGGTTAGAGTCACAAAATGGCTCCCCATGACAAATAACAAATGTTGGTCCTGTGCAGGTGGGCCAGGTACGTTGAAACATATGTTTTTTGAATGCCCTTACATTCAGAGGTTTTGGAGGCAGGTATGGGAGAGGATTCAAAGAGTTCTGCAATTCCAAACCCCTTTATTATGGAAAACTGTAGTATTACGCTTAACGGTGGATGGAGTAGATCTACCCAAAAAAAAGAAACAAAAGGCCTTCTTATTTAATTTTATGTTGGCAATTGCCTTAAAACTTATCGTTCCTCATTGGAAGGACTCTTCCATGCTGAATGCATATCAGTGGTAGAATCTGCTTTGTTTATATGCCAAATATGAGTTTGTTCATAGGGGCCCTAACCCTTGTTTTAGTAGTAAAACAAACAAGCGGGAGTACCTGGATGATTTTGCAGCAGAGGCGAAATGTCCTGTTGAGTTTCACAGAATCTAGAGCCATATCAGAGATTTTTTCTTTTTTCTTTTCTTTTTTCTAGTCCAACCTAGGGTGGGACGGGAGGGGGGGAGGTTTCTTCCAGGGGGTTGCACAATATAAAGGTGGCAAGCATTTCCTTGTGTTGTTCTGGGTGTTTTCCTGTTTGTTTTTTTTTCTTGTTATGTATTCCAGATTTGAATATTACTTTGTACCTGTGACTGTGGATTTTGTAGTGTCCAATATTTAAAACTAATAAAAAAAAACTGTTTTGGTGTTTTTAGTGTTTTCTTAAAGGGTGGGGTTCTTGTAGTTATGAATACTGTAGATTACATAAAAGAGGTTAACAAATAGTTGGGGAACCACTGCTTTAATGAAAGACTTGATGGAGACCTCACCTTCCCCTTGAAAAGAACTGTGGATTCACTTATACAGATGGGGCTGGAGACTCATTATCTCACAAAAAAAGAAGCTGACTTCTTGATAGCAAAATATCCGGTTATTCCCACTATTTATATTTTACAGAAGATTCACAAATCATAGGAAATCCCCCAGAATGCCCCATCATGTCGGCCATCAGTTCGCTCTTTGAGTCCTTCTCTCAGCTTCTAGATGTTCTGCTCAGACAGTTTGCGACTGCAATACCTTCTTATGTAAGAGACTCAGCACATGTAATTCAGATATTAGACCAATTCCAGGGATAACATGATCATTTCATTTTGGTCACCCTGGACAGAGGCTGTCCATATTCTTGAGGATTCCCACTGTTATGGTTTTTTTTGTACAATTGGTGGAATTAGTATTGACAGAAAACTATTTTTATTTTCGTGGTATTTTTTTATAGACAGGTCAAGGAAGTAGCAATGGGGTCAGCGATGGCACCCAACATTGCCAACCTATATGTAGCTAGCTTTGAGAGGACATTACTCATGAGACATCCTTTTGAGACACACGTTAAGTTGTGGAAGAGAGATATATATAATATGCTGCTAGTCTGAGAGAGAGATATTACCTTAGAGAAACTTGTTAGATGGATTAACACAGATACAAATCTACAATTTCAGGCCACCTTTTATTCATACCAGATACCTTACTGGACATTTTGATTAAAAAGGGCTCTGTGGGTTTTACCACAGATCTTTATAGGAAGCCAATTGACCACAATTAATTATACTATGAGAGTTTTCATAATCGGTCCCTAAAGAACAACCTGCCCATTAGCCAATTTTTCAGGATTAAAAGGATCTTTTCTTATCCTAATGATTTTGAGAAACATGCAAGAGACATGTGTAGAAAATTTAAAGAGAGAGGATACCCTAGGAGGTGTATCTAACAAGCTTATATTAGGTCCAAAGCATCCAATCACCTCTATCTCCTGAAGGGATCTACTAGAGCTACAGAGCCAAAGATCATCTGCCATTGATTTTTTTCACATTTGTCAAAGGACACTTTGAAAATCATTAGGGACGAATGGCATATCTTATAGACGATTGCTACTTTTTCAACCCAAGCAGTCACAGCAGCTTACAAAAGGAATGTAAATCTTGTCAACCAGCTGATTCTAAATACTACAAACCCAATTCCTGAACATGCACATCCGTCCTGCGGGCATGTCCAAATCTAAAACTGGGCCGATCCCGACATAAGTCCACAGCCATGGGAGTAGACTCAGCCGCGGTTCCAGAATAGGGGAGATAGATGTGTTCGGTGCAGCATGAACAAAGCACAATAGTGTATGAGAAATGGGTACATGCAGCCAAGGGCTGTGTATGTCCCCATGGCCACCGTATTCACAAATGAAAGATTTATGTGATCCTGCCTGCCTCCATGATACACCAGTGAATGGCCACGCCACCTCTGTAAAACACGCATCTTCTAAGCTGCTCTGCTCACTGACAGGGTTGTGTTGATGCAAAGAACACATGAAAGCTGAAGGTACATAATTGTTGATGCAAGGCTGATGATATATTCCAGTCTGTTGCATGCCCAGGACACTGCAATGGTAGCTCAGGGCACCCTAGGATAGTATACAAACAAGTAGAAGGGGATATGTTTGTCATGCGCTCCAGTGTCCCACAACATACATGGCAGTAGAAGACCTCCCTAATTCAGCCTGTTTTGGTCACCTCAGGAAACATTCTATACAATGCTAAGTCTGGAGCAGACAACAACAGAACTTGTCTCTATAGCTAAATGTCAACACATAGCCCTGTCAGTAATGAGGGGCCCTCAAATGAGTGCAGACAACACTAAGACATGCCCAAAGGCTCCATCAGCGCTCCCTACAAATGTGCAGATTTGTAGAGATCAATGATGGTGTCCTTGGGCATGTTTTTGTACTGTGTGCACTAGTGGCTGCTCTCATTCAAATAGATTCTCTAACTCTGTGGGTGCTGAATCAAGACAAAGATTTTTCTGGGGGGTTTTTATAAGGCTATTCTTACACTACAATGCTCATGGCTGAATTATTGTTTATTTCTTAAAGTTTTTTTATTGACCAATATTCTATTATTTATTGTTTTGTATAATGTTTTACCTTTTTGCCTTACAATTAATCACGGGTTTTTTTCATTGCTCTTACAAGTTTTTTCTTTTTTTCCTTTCTTTTTCAGTATATATTCTTTAGTACATAATTGCAGTATATAATCTTTTTTACGTATGTCATTTTTTTCATCTTCTCCCTCCTCTTTCTCTATCCCCCTTTCTTCCTTTTCCCTCTTTCCCCCATTCCCCCTCACCCCATCCTCCTTTTTTCTTCCCCCTTTCCCCTTCCCTCTCCCTCTCTATTTTTTTATAATGACTATTTATGGTCATCAAAACAATTCACCTGCACCAGAGCCTTCTCTCTGTATGCTCCCCAACTTTGGAATCATCTACCTGCCCCAATGCAAGCAATCAAAGACCTACTTGACTTCAGAAAAGTCATCAAGACCCATCTATTCCTAGAATACTATGGTCCCACCTAGTATAACGGCTGAAGAGACATTACAGATGTATGAAATGGACAACTGATAAATATAGCCATATCACCTCATTGCAACAATGTTACTGTACATAGTTACCTATTGGTTTTTTTTTTTTTTTTTTTTTTTAATATTTATTTTCATTTTAGAAAACCAAATAGTACAACAATCCAACACAGAACAAAGAAGAAAACAGGTACAAAACATAATAAACTCTAGAGAGCTACAGAAAACTATAATAAACTATAAATAAAAAAAAAAAAAAAAAAATCCCCCCCACCCCCACCCTCCCCTTCTCCAGGGTTGATATGTTATGACCGTACGGTCAATAAGCCCGAGAAGTCCAAAGCCACAGGTCTTTAACAAGGCTTGACACCTGAAATAAAATTATTCAATTGTTGCCATTTAAGACAGGATTTAGCAAACGGAGGCCGAACATTACCAATATTTTGTTCATATTGGCTATAAAGACAAATCCTATTCCACCATTCATGGACAGTTGCCTGCGTAGTAAGTTTCCAATAACGAATAACTAAACAAATCGCTATCCCTAACATAAAATCTAAAAGGAAGGCTCCTTCCTTAGACAATGAAGGTATATCAGCTGCAGAGCGACAGCCTATAATCTGCCATGTTAAAGGCTCTCGGATGTCCAAAATGACCTGCATCTGCCTCCATACTGAGTTCCAATAAGAAGTTACCCCTGGACATTCATAAACGATATGTCGTAGGGTGCCCATCGTAAGCCCACATGTCCAACAAAGGGGACTGAGACTCTTATCCCATTGGGCCAACTGTCTTGGTGTATAAAAACAATTGTGTGAAAAATAGTAAAGGGTTTGAGTGATGGAGGCAGATCTGGTGATTCGGACCTGTTTGTTCCAAAACACTCTCCATTGGGACTCCGAAAGCCTCTTCCCCACCTCACGCTCCCATCTCTGTTGTACCCTTTGCATCACCAACGATGGAGATAAGGTTAAGCGTTTATAAATACCGGACGCTATCTCCGAGGTTGACATAATTGCCTGAAATATTTCAACAATCCCTGGCACCTCAAGACTATTTGCAGGGTCCAAGCCTGCCCCCCGCAAGCAGTGTCGAAGTTGTACCCACTGAAAGTAACAATTTGACGGGAGATCAAACTCCTGTTGGAGGTCCTGAAAGTCCTTCCATTTATTGGCGGCTTGTAGTTGACTTACGGTCCAAATTCCACGGGACAACCATGACTTCCAGGCGAAAGTTGTCTTTTGTATTTTAAAAAGAGGGTTGTTCCATATAGGCAACCGGGATCTGGAGCAACAGTTGGGTCCACTAATTTTAAGAAAAAAGAGGAAAGCTTGAAGAGTGTCTTGTATCACTGGAGACAACATAGATAAATGTGAGAGTTGCATCCCCGGAAGAAAACCTAGAGGGATAGGCGCAACTAGCCTCTCTTCTAGTTCTACCCAGACAGGCCGCTGTTCAGTCGATGGCTCTAACCATCGCCCCCCTTGCTTAAGAAGAAATGCATAATGGTACGATTGGAAGTCTGGGAAGTTTACACCCCCCTGTTCCCGTCGAAGTTTCAGTTTCGCTTTGGCTATGCGCGGTGTCTTATTATTCCACAAAAACTTTAACAATATACGTTCGATTTGCTTATAGACAGTGACCGGTAATAAACAAGGAAGCATTTCTAGAATATAATTGATTTTGGGAGCTATCATCATTTTAATAGTGTCTAGTCTTCCCCACCATGACAGCAATAGGGGCGTCCACTTTACGGTCAATTCCTGAACCAGCTTCGAAATCACTCCGACGTTCCATGTGATCATTTCTGTTATCGGATATCGATAATGAACTCCTAAATATTTAACAACACCCGACTCCCAAAGGAAAGGATAATCACTAAGGTGCCCTTTATGCACCCATTTATTTAAAGGGAATACTACCGATTTAGAGCAGTTAATCTTGTAGCCTGAGTACTCCGAATATCGCTCTATCAGTTCCAGTACCTTGGGAATGGAGTCAGGCGTTATAAATAGGAGGAGATCGTCCGCATAAGCAGAAAGCTTGACCTCCAAGCCCGCAATTCTCGCCCCTTTTACATCGGGGCATTGCCGAATTAAAAGAGTTAATAATTCCATCGCTAAGTTGAATAACATTGGAGATAAGGGGCAACCCTGACGAGTGCCCCGTTTCAATTCAAAAGGAGATGACGTTACTCCATTGAGACAAATCTGTGCGGTGGGATGGGTGTATAAAACCTCGATTGCTCGAATAAAGGTACTTCCAAAGCCAAACCATCGCAGAACGGCAAAGAGAAAGGGCCACTCTAGTCGGTCAAATGCCTTTTCCGCATCCAACGCGAGGCCTACGATCGGTATCTCCAGTACATCTGCCCCTGCCAGGATATGACATAAAACCCGCGCATTATCCGCCGTTGATCTCCCTTCTGTAAAACCGCACTGATCCGGATGAATTAACCAGGGGAGTATGCTAGCAAGTCGAGCTGATAAGAGTGAAGCAAATATCTTATAGTCGGCGTTCAAAAGCGAAATAGGCCGATAATTAGTGACCAGCAGAGGATCCCGACCCGGTTTCTCAAAAACCACCAGCTTAGCCGCAGCAAAGGCACCAACCCCTTGCTCCGCCTCAGCCAGCCAACTGTAATATTGCTGCAAATGTGGAGTTAGATCTTTCGCAAAACATTTAAAGAATTCAGCCGGTAACCCGTCGGGCCCAACTGCTTTACCCGAGGTCATCGACGTTATGGCACGGCCAATTTCGTCAGTAGTGATTGGTTTATCTAAACTTTCTCGTTGTTCTTCTGATAGAATTGTCCGCTGAAGGTTAGCCGTTAACTTGTCAAAGCCAACCTGTGTGAATTCCCTCTCCGAGCTATAGAGAGAAGTATAATATTGACGGAAAATGGTGGCTATCTCAGAGTCCCCAGTGATCAAAGTGGCTTTTTGAGGGTCCCTCAAAGCGCTAACCCGCTGAGCTTCCCGTTTCCCTTTCAGTGCCGTGGCTAACATCTTACTAGCTCTATTGCCCTCCCGATAATAACTCCCCTGCTGCTTCTTGATACTCCGGGAGGCCTCTGCATTAACTAGGGTATTATACTGAAATCTTAATTGTCGGAGTCGTAGTAAAATACAGGGTTCAGCCCGTCGTGTGAGAATTCGTTCCCCGGCCTTTATCTGTTGCTCCAGATCCAATAACTCTTGTTGCCGCTGCTTTTTCCGGCTTATACTAAAGCTAGTGATGGTCGCCCTGATTGAGGCTTTAAAGCCCTCCCACCAGGCCCACCCGGAGGTGTCCTGCAGAGAGTTCAGATGAAAGTATTCAAGAATAGCAGCCTTTACTGTTATGGAAAATTCAGGAACATCCAATAGAGTTCTATCAAAATACCAATCAGCCGATTTATTGGAGGGGGAGTTGGTGTCAAGAATTAATGAGGTGGCCGCATGATCCGAGACATGAATAGAGTGAATATTAGTATCCACTACATTTGAGACGAGGGCTTTAGAAAGTAACAGAAAATCGATTCGAGACTGCGAAGAATGCGGAGCTGAAAAAAAGGTAAATTCCAGATCTCGAGGGTGTTGCAATCGCCATACATCGACTAAGGCCAACTCTTTAACCAAGGAGGTAAGGAGAAGTTGCCCCTTAGACGGATGGAGCGATCGAGGCGGTTGACGATCTATCAGGGGATCTAAGACCTGATTAAAATCTCCCCCAACAAGGGTGTGTTTACCAGCATCTACTGACAATTCCTTCGCTATATTAATAAAAAAATCAGGGTGGTCAGAGGTGGGAGCATATATACACATAATGACTATTTCCATCCCCTTTAGGTTCAACACAACCTTGGTCCACCGTCCCGCAGTATCGGAGCGGCGGTGTAGTACCTGAGCTCCAAGGGATTTATGGGCGAGTATAGCGACCCCATTGTGTTTTTGATAGCAGAAGAAAACGCTAGAACCTCATAGGGCCGTACCCCAAGCTTCAATGACTCCTTTTGACTCAAATGAGTTTCCTGCAACAACAATAGATCCGCACGTTCACGCCGCGCATAATCCATGATCTTTCGTCGTTTTACCGGGTTATTAACTCCATGAACATTTAAAGAAAGGATTTTACAAGGAGCCATTGAAGCTTATGCAATCAAATAGACCCCTACGGGTCTGAACATACTTGATATACACAGTTGCAAAACTAAACATAGTAGGGATAGCTTAATTACAATCAACAAAAAATAAACAGAGGCTTTTTCGGACCATTCTAGATAAAACCCTGGAGGAGAGAGAACCCATTTGTGATCTATCTGGAAAGCTTGAGCCGACAGGGCGGGCTCGGGAGATCCAAAACAACGAGTCCTTTATAGGACTCGGGTTGACTGTGCCAATAGTCAAATTCCCAGTCTTGCTCCTCTGTAGCAGTTGTACAAAATTCTAAAGTACAGACCTCTAGACACGGAAGGTGACGGTAACCCCACCACCTTTCGGTGAGGGACCACTGATGAGGTTAAGGTATTGCGAAGTGCAGATTAACTATCATCACCTCGCTAGATGATGGTATCAGTCACCGCACCTGAACAGCCTCTTTCTCATCCAAAAATGCAGCCAGCAAGTCAGGATCCTCAAAAGTCCTGGTCTGATTGTGTAAGGTGACCCGCATTTTTGCAGGATATAACAGTCCGAAGCGCGCCTGTAGTTGCTGCAGCCGGGGTCTGAACTCTAAAAACTTCTTGCGTCGGTTCACAGTGAGCTTCGCCAAATCTGGGAAAAAGGAGAGTTTGCGCCCCTCATATTCCACCTGAGCACGCGCTCGCGCTAACTCCATTATTTGTGTAACATGCTGGAAACGCAGAACGCGAAATATAACTGGTCGCGGCCTGGAGTTCTGCGAGGTGGTAAAGGAGGGAACTCTATGAGCTCGGTCGATCTCAAACTCCTTGTCAAAGGTGCAGTGTAGTGTTTCCGGAATCATTTTGATCAAAAAGGCCCGCATATCTTTACCTTCGATTCCTTCTGGGAGCCCGACCATCCGAATATTATTACGTCGGGCTCTGTTGTTGCTATCCTCCATCTCTCTTTGAAGTGCACGGATCTGTCTCTCAAGGTGATCTAGCTTTTCCAGCCGGGCCCCGTGGGTGGAGAGAAGTGCTTCAGTTTTATCTTGTCGGAGATTGAGGCATTCTATTTTTCCATGCAGCGCCGCAATCTCTTCTTGCACCGTTCCTAGTGCCTCCCCGTTAGCCTTGACCAGATCTTTCACCCCTCTTATCTCGGTCAGAAGCTCCTGCAGGACGTCAGCTCCTTCGCGCGTCGCCGCCATTTTGTGAGGGGATAGGGGCTCCGATTTGGATCTCTTCGCATTGCTGTTAAGGGCGGAAGCATAGTCCAACCTCTGCGGTTTAGTACCCGCCATCAGCAGCTTCCCCTATCCTTCGGCAGTAAGTAGAAGCAGATTTCTGCGAGTGAAAGGCACTTTTATCAGGATTCTGCTTGAATCACCCTGGAGCCCACGCGCTATGCGTCTGCTCTGCTCGGCATCAGGCTCCGCCCTCCATAGTTACCTATTGTTAAATGTATCTACTACCCCATATACTCCTCCAAGTTTCTACTCCCTGTTCTATGTAAAAGCCTATTGCTATGTTTGATCCATGTGAACCACCTTGAATTAATGATAAGGCGGTATACAAAACCTGTTAAATTAATTAATTAACATTTTCTTTACAAGAGTTACGCAATTGCATTTCATCACACATTTTTATGTATTTTTATTCTCTCTCATTTTACTTATATAGTTTTTATCCTTATGTTTATTTTTGTTTTTATTTCTCTCTTAGTTTTTATTTTATCTTTTCCATCCTTCTTTTTATCTTTCCTGTCCTTCAGGTTTGATTCACCTAAGGAGGATCTTATCGGAATGTTTAATCACTTGAATCATTCTGCCTCCAGTATCTAGCTTATATTTACATATGTCAGCTAAATAGCCTCTTTTGACTCATCTATTCACTTTGCCTCTTCTGATAAATTACCATGGAAACTGTCGATCCTGGGCATTGGTGGGAAATGGCGCTTAAAAATGGCTGCTGCAACTTTTGTTCAATTCTAATGGTGATTGAACGACACAGATCGTTTACTCTTGGTACTATTCAGTACAAGATAACGTCTGAAGACTTTTAATGCTTTTATTTGGGCTTATGTACCTTTTTAGTCTATGTTTAAAATTTGGGTGGTTTTACAATGTGCCTCTCCACAGATACTAGAAAATGTACTCTGGATGGTGTTCTTATATGCTTTGTGGTCTGCTGTGGTTGATTCAGTTTCCTGACAAATCTTTTTTATTACTTAAGTTTAGTGTCCTGTATCTGCTACCATCACCAGGTTAGTGAACAGCTATGAAATAAATCAGTTCCTTAAAAGTTGGGCACATTGTACAGGTCTCTCTATGGAACATTTTCTCACTTGATTAAAATGTCTCATTACACTACCTACACATCTTATACTGGATTAATACAAGGAGTGATGTACTATTAGTTTGCTTTGCTACACTGGTTATCTTGTGAAATTTACATATATATATATATATATATATATATATATATGTTGTGCCCATAACTCTTTACAGCAACTGTATACCTTTAGTTTATGTAACCCACAATCGGTCACTTGTGGATTTTCACGATTATAAAACTGTAAGTTCAGTTCCCTTTATCTATACAATATGTACATGCCTTTTTTACTTTTCACTCATTTTTATATTGCACCATGTTGGCATATTGTTTTTTAGCATTTTAATTTCACTATCTGGCATTAGTCATTTTATATATTATTTCTATGTTTGTTTCTGTGCCACTTATGCTGTGTTCACCTTTGCCTCGTTTATATCAGGTATGAATGTATCACATAATTTGTGTTTAGAAGCTCTGGGCAATTGTCCCTTTTATATATGTATGTGCACAATTTTTGCATTTATGTTTTAAACTGGTTTGAAATGCTTTCATTTTTTCTTCTTTATTTCATTACTCAATGCTTTACAATTACCTATATGTTATACGTTTTTTAGTATTGTGTTTTAATCATATGGATTATTGATACTCCTATATGTTTTTATATATATTTTAGGTTTTACGCCCGTCAATGGTGCACACTGAAACATGGCCATGTAGGCTGAATTTCAAGAGTTATCCACCTCGTCAATGATTTTTTTTCACCTCACTCTTGCTACTGTATTGGTTTTTGTGTGTGCAAGTGCTTTCCTGTTGTACTAGATTGAAGCCACAGACATTTATGTCTGCTCAGAAGCAGGTGTAAATATTAGAATCCAAAGCACACATGTAAATGGGTATTTTGGAAAACAAGCATGTATATCATGATTCAACCCAAGCCTTTCTCCTAAGCATGCCTGCTCTAAATTTGAATACCCCAAAAAATATATCCTTGGTTCAGTCAACAATAAACAATCATAATAAATAGAACCAAACCCAACAATAATATCTCCCAAATCTAAGGAATTTCTTTTTGTCGGAGAAGGCTGGAGGCGACTGAAATGTAACCCAGTCACACCAGGCAACCTTATCCCTTTTAATTATAGTGTAGCTAAAAACGCTATACTTAGCTTATCAAAATTATCAGTGAAATGTTCCAACACTCCTTGTGCCAAAAGTATTTCCACACAGAGGATTTGTAGCAGTCCACGACGTACGTTTCGGGCCCCTGGCCCTGTTTCAAGTGTTCACGCTCTTACAAATCACCGCTTTTAAAAGTTTCCCGAGTGAACTCACCATACTGAAGTTTTAAAGAGAGAAAAGACTTGCTATTGGCTAATAGTTTTCTGCCATTCAAAAGGGAGCTCCAATCAACTAACCGGGAGACCCCACTGTCACCGGGGAATCCCTTAGTGTCATGGATTGCGTCATAATAGGCTAAACCATTCAACTTCCTTATTCAATCCGGTAGGTTGAACAGCCTGTAGCTCAGAGGGACAATATTACCATCAAGTGTATGGAATTGCGATGGGGGCCTCTGTTGCCCCTTCAATAGCCACACTGTATATGGCTTCCTTTGAGGAAACTTATCTTTATTCATCTGATTTTTTTAAATCAATTCGTCTTTGGCGACGGTTCTTAGATGACATATTTTTCTTATGGTTCGATACTGTACTGCAGCTTCAGCTATTTTTACAATGGCTTAATGCTTTGAAACCAAATCTAAAATTCACAGCTCATTTTGACTTGAAGCAAATTGAATTTTTGGATGTGATGGTTATGAAAGACCAGGGAGTGTTTCACACAACATTATATAGGAAGAGTGTCCAACGCAATAGTCTTCTCATGTACCATAGCTGTCATCCGGGGCCCATGAGACGTAATTTACCTTATGGTCAATTTCTCCGATTAAGAAGGGTTTGTTCCACGTTATCGGATTTCAAATTTCAAGCTTGGGACCTGACTACCAGATTAAAGCACCGGGGTTATCCGGACAAGGTGATTCGTGTGGCTTATTGTCGTGCTTTGAATACACATAGGGAATGGCTTATTAATGAAGAGTTTCAAACTACAAGCACTCAGCCAGAAGATCCGGAATACATTGTTGGGACATTGCCATATACGACTTTGAGTTCCTCAGTAGTTGCAATTTTACGCAAACATTGGGGTATTTTAGGTCTGCACCCCTGTTTCAGAAAACCTCTCCGGATAGCCTTTTCTAGAGGTTCTAATTTGCGAGATAGACTGGTTCATACTGCGACTTCTATCGATCGTCCTCTACCTTTTGATCCGGCTTCAAGGGGCCATACTACCTGCTCTAAGTGTAGTTTTTGTGCACGAGCTTCAATTGGAGAGGATTGGATACATCCTAATACAGGCAGAGTTTATCGGCGTCGGTGGGCGACCACTTGTGATTCTACACATGTAGTATATATTTTGACATGTCCTTGCCCTTTAATCTATGTTGGGAAGACCTCTAGAAAAATAAAGGTGCGTCTGAGTGAACATGCCTCGCGGATCAAACAGAAGGTGATGTCAGCTCCCTTAGTTGAACATTGTGAGCTAATTCATCATCAGTCATTTTCTGAATTTACCTGGACTGTCTTGGACTATATACCTCCGAACCCTCGGGGTGGAAATCGCCTCCTTGCATTACAGCGTCGGGAACAGCACTTGATTTTTGAGCTACAGGCTGTTCAACATACCGGATTGAATAAGGAAGTTGAATGGTTTAGCCTATTATGACGCAATCCATGACACTAAGGGATTCCCCGGTGACAGTGGGGTCTCCCGGTTAGTTGATTGGAGCTCCCTTTTGAATGGCAGAAAACTATTAGCCAATAGCAAGTCTTTTCTCTCTTTAAAACTTCAGTATGGTGAGTTCACTCGGGAAACTTTTAAAAGCGGTGATTTGTAAGAGCGTGAACACTTGAAACAGGGCCAGGGGCCCAAAACGTATGTCGTGGACTGCTACAAATCCGCTGTGTGGAAATACTTTTGGCACAAGGAGTGTTGGAACATTTCACTGATAATTTTGATAAGCTAAGTATAGCGTTTTTAGCTACACTATAATTAAAAGGGATAAGGTTGCCTGGTGTGACTGGGTTACATTTCAGTCGCCTCCAGCCTTCTCCGACAAAAAGAAATTCCTTAGATTTGGGAGATATTATTGTTGGGTTTGGTTCTATTTATTATGATTCTAAATTTGAATACCAGCATACACCTATTTGTACTGCATATACTTTTATGTGTGACCTGGACCCCACCTTGCCCAATCTTGTACCCTGAGAAGCCAGAGATAACCTTACCTCCATATGGCCTCTGGATACGACGGTTCCCTTACTCCTATGTCACAGAACACAGCCCATGCTATTCCCCCCCCCCCCCCTCTCCCAAAGAGAACCAACAGTTGATGAGTTTCAAGATTCTGAGTGGAGTTCTAAAAGCAGTCACACTATAAGAGGTCCCATACGAGTGTAATTTTAGCGTTGAGCTGTTTCTTACTTTCAGATTACGGATTTTGATCACTGATGGTCATTGTTTTTGTACAGTAATCACTGCCTGGTGTTTTTGTTTTCTTTTTTTTTAATGCTACCTCACCACTTCTAGTGGGAGAGGGCTGCAGGTCCAAAAGCAACAAAAGTGATGTACACCATTGACAACATTTTTTTGATTGATGCTATTAATTACAGCTAATTTCTTCCATTGTCTGCTGCATCATTTCAAGGACTGGATACCTTCCACGCATATGTAATGTTGATATTGTGGCAGGTGCAGGCCTGTGACCCACGGTGTCTGACATAGGCAGGCCAGCATGGCTAGCTTGACCTGTAAATGAGGCCTGTGGAGAGGCATATAGGATTGCACATCCCCCAATATGCTGCTATTGTAAGAAAGAACTCAGTAGAAATATTGAATTAGCTAAGGTAAGCAGAACTGTAGAATTAAGAAATGGAAAAATACAGAAAAGACATGTTTAAAAGTTACTGATAAGAAAAAGTACATTTGCAGAGAAATAATGAGGAGTGCTGACAGATGAGTTACAGAACCTTGCTCTTCTGCACGCACAAATTGGTCCCATAACCTTGAAAGTGTGAAAGTAACAAGTTGATGAACTGACCATTGTAATTGGGACTAGAGGGGGGGCAGGCAGGTGTCATGCCCACAGAAGCCCACAGAAGGAACATAATTGGAGAAACTTATCAGTACCGGGACCAATAGAAGGGCTACGGGAGGTACGGGAGAGTACCGGGACCAATGAAATGTTTTTCTATACCTAGAATGGAACAGAAGTCTATAAAAGTTGTTGTAATGCTTGAAAACTTTGCTCAGCCATTTTGAAATTGCCTTGCTTGAGACTTGTGCACAAATAAATGATTTGGACCTTCTGAACAGACTCCTGGTATCATTGGTTTGTCTGCGCTTTGCTGCTACATATTCCTTGGTGCGTTGGCCGGGAAGTTGTGGAATCAAAGTGTATATAGGGCAATATACCACGACTTTCCGCCTCTATAGGCTTGGTCCTGCCGGGATCGCGCCCTTCCGACGAGGGCCGCTCCCTGGCGCCACCGGTCCCTTGTATCGGAGGGAGCTGGTCGGACCTCGGCGGGTGCCGGGCCCGGTTGGAGCCAACGCCTCGAACCCGAGTGAGGGGAGTCCGAGGTCCAACTCATGCGCCTGCTTGGGAAGTTTGAGGACCGG
Source organism: Ichthyophis bannanicus (assembly GCA_033557465.1). Taxonomy (NCBI): domain Eukaryota; kingdom Metazoa; phylum Chordata; class Amphibia; order Gymnophiona; family Ichthyophiidae; genus Ichthyophis; species Ichthyophis bannanicus. The sequence continues at coordinate 175,630,597 of CM066036.1, read as the reverse complement.
ATCCGGTGAGTATAGTTTTGATTTTGGGTCTAGACAGAAATAGAAAGAGCAGTACTGCCATTGGAATTTGGAATTTGTAATCTCGAGATATTGGGAATTGGTAAGAGAGCATGATCAACTCTCAAGGAAGAGCCGAGTAGCCTGGCATGGGAATTCGCTAGGTGAAACCCTCATCCTTTTTGTAATTGGGAAAAGACTAGTCAGAACAGATAGAAACGAATGCATTCTGGGATACGTTGCTAGCATGATTGTGTGAACGAAGTGTGAATGAGAGGTCTGGCAGCACGGACCAAGTGAAGGCGGACCCCTGATTAGCGCATTTCCTGACCGGGCGACCGCGTTCAGGTCGCGAAAAGGGGGAAGCGATTGTCGTCTTGTCTTGTTATTCGTATTCCCTATACGTTTCCAGTACCGTGAGGACCCCTTACCCACGATCCGCCCTCCTTTTCCCTTCTGTCTGTTGTTGCGCGCACACATCGAAATGGGAGGGGCGGGGTCTACTAGAAACACTCCATTAGAATGTATGATCGCACATTTTAAAGAGGGATATTCAGGAGATTATGGTATTAAAATGACAGCAGCCCGTTTGCAGATTTTGTGTACTAGGGAGTGGCCCGATCTAGACCCCATCTGGCCCCGAGAGGGAACGTTCACTGTAGAGATTATCCAGTCAATACATCGTAGAGTGCGGGTAGCGCACCCCGATCAGTACCCCTATATAGATTCTTGGTTAAGTATTTGTGAAGATCCGCCCTCCTGGGCGCAGCGCTGTTATGAGGAACAGTGCAGAATAATGTTAGCTAAAACAGATTCTAGACAAAAAACGGAACAGCCTAGAATGAAAGAGCAGGATAAGAAAGCCACGAAGAAACCCATCCTGGCAGATCCTGATTCCCCAGAAGTAGTCCTCAGGCAGCCCAGAACCCCAGGTCCAGTAAGAGTAGGCCGGCGTCGTCCTGCCCCAGAACCCCAGAGACGACCAGAGCCGAGGCGGGACCCAACCCCCGGTCCCCCTCCGAGAGAAGAGAAAGAGGAAGAATTAGTGGAAAGAGAAGTGGAGGACGTAAAAAGTGAGTCAGAAGCGGAGATAGAAGAAGGAGAAAGAGAAAATTCCCCAGAAGAGGAGGAGGACAGTGTACAAATAATTGAGAAAGCCAGCGCTAGCACTAGCACGCCAGTGAAAGAAAAACCCAAAGCAAAACCAGTTGAGAAAAAGAAAGCGACTCCTGCAAAGGCAACGACAATAACCCTTAGATCCCAAACAACGCCTGGGACAGCCAAACTGTTTCCCTTAAGGCAAGTCCCGGGAGTGCCCGTAAAGAATGATAATGATGAAGTGGTAGCGGGACCCCTAACTTATGTGTATTCCTTTCTCTACAACTGATTTATTAAATTGGAGGTCGCATTATGCCTCCTATACTAGCAAGCCCCAGGAGCTGACAGAATTAGTAACTAGTATTATGGAAACTCACCAACCCACTTGGCCAGATTGCCGTCAGCTCCTGACCACCCTATTCACTACAGAAGAACGAGCGAGAATTAGAAAAGCAGCTATTGAATGGATGGCAGAAAACCCTGCAGCTCCGGCACAGGGACAGAATATAATAGATCGTAGAGAAGCAGCTCAGAGAGAATTCCCGAATGAAGACCCCCAATGGGATCCAAATACAGATGAAGGATCCACAGCCCTAGCCCGCTTTCGCCAAGGCTTTTTACAAGGCCTGAAAAGGGGGGGCCAAAAAGCTATGAACCTTTCCAAAGTCGCAGGAGTTATCCAAGGAATAGATGAGAGCCCAGCAGATTATTATGAAAGATTAACTGAAGCCTACAGAATGTATACTCCCTATGATCCCGAGGCACCAGGAAGTTTATGTATGGTGAATTCTGCTTTTGTAAACCAGTCTCAACCAGACATTAGACGTAAATTACAGAAATTAGAAGGGTTTGCGGGCATGAATGCAACACAGTTATTGGAAGTCGCTCATAAAGTGTATGTGAATCGTGATACTGAAAGACAGAGAGAATGTGATAGAAAGATGAAGAAGAAAGCTGATTTTTTGGCTGCGGCCATAGTTGAAAAGAAAAGGGGAGGTGTCCCTAGTCGAAGGAGCAGAGGAAGAGGGCGGGGTCAAGGCGGAGGCCGGACCCAGAGACTAGGCGTGAACCAATGCGCCTATTGCAGAGAGGAAGGACATTGGAGAGATACGTGCCCGCAACTCGAAGACGCCCAGCAAGATGACGACAACGATCATCAGTGGCGAGAAGAAAGACGAGGCCGTCCCCGAGGCCAAGGAGGAGCCAATCGAGAACAATTCCAGAGAGAGAGGGGAGGAGGAGCCATCCAAGCATTGGCCACACAAGCCCATGATGAGGATGACGTGGATTAGGACAGACCGGGCTCCAAGTTTGCTTTAGGTCTCCAGGAGCCTATGGTCGGAATACAAATAGGAGACCAAATTATGAACTTCATGGTTGATACTGGAGCAGAGCATTCAGTAATAGACAAAAAGATAGCCCCATTCACTAAAAAAGCAGTCACCATTATAGGAGCAACTGGTGCCAAAGCCACAAAGTCTTTTCTTCAAAACCGAATATGCAGTCTAGGAGGACAGCAAGTAACTCATCAATTCCTTTACATGCCCGAATGTCCAGTACCACTACTGGGACGAGATATGCTAGCCAAGCTTCAAGCACAAATATCTTTCTCTGAACAAGGAGAAATGCAAATGACAGTAAATTCCCAAGCCAAACCAGCAGGAGTAATGCTGCTGACAGTTCCCCGAGAAGAAGAATGGAGATACTACATTGATGATTCGATCCAAGATACCTATTTTGAACAAACTTTAAAGAACATTCATGCACCACCTGGAGTATGGGCAGAAGGCAGTCCCCCAGGCCTAGCCAAGCATATAGCTCCAGTGATTGTAACCCTCAAGCCTAGTGCTACCCCAGTGCACGTCAAACAGTACCCAACAGTACCCTCTCCCAAGAGCCGCAATTGAAGGCATTCATCGCCACCTACAGAGATTGCTCGAATATGGCCTACTAAAAGTATGTCAATCCCCATGGAACACTCCACTTTTGCCAGTAAAGAAACCTGGGACGGATGATTATCGCCCAGTGCAAGATTTGAGAAGAGTAAATGATGCAGTTGAAACTATACATCCAGTTGTACCCAATCCTTACACCCTTCTAGGACTGATACCTGCTGAAGCTACCCATTTCACTGTACTGGATTTGAAAGATGCATTCTTTTGCATAAGATTAGCTCCTGTAAGCCAAATATTGTTTGCATTTGAATGGCAGGACCCCATCTCTGGAAGAGGGGGCCAGCTCACCTGGACAAGATTACCCCAAGGATTCAAGAATTCACCTACCATCTTTAGTGCTGTACTAAATCAAGACCTTTCAAGCTATCCAGTAGCCCCGTGGAAGAGAGTGCTTCTCCAGTACGTGGATGATCTGTTGATAGCTGCCGTATCAGAAAGAGAATGTATATCAGCCACCTAAGATCTCTTGCAGTTACTAGATGAAGCTGGATACAAAGTTTCCAGAGCCAAAGCACAGCTATGTCAAACAGAAGTGAAATACTTGGGTTTTCGTATTACCCAAGGAAGCAGAAGATTAGGCAGAGAAAGAAAAGAAGCAGTATGCAGAATTCCAACTCCAACAACCAGAAAGCAAGTCAGAGCCTTTCTGGGAGCAGCAGGATATTGCCGAATCTGGATACCCAACTTTGCCCAAATTGCCAAACCACTGTATTAAGCCACAAAAGGAGAAGAAAAGTCACCACTGGAGTGGGGACTTGAGCAGGACACAGCCTTCCAGAAATTGAAAGAAGAATTGATGTCATCACCAGCACTTGGACTACCAGATGTCCACAATACTTTCCACTTGTTTGTACATGAAGCACAGGGAAATGCCCTAGGCATGTTGACTCAGAAATTAGGAAATTGGGAGCGACCTGTAGCATACCTATCGAAACAATTGGACCCTGTGGCCAAAGGATGGCCACCCTGCTTGAGAGCAGTTGCAGCTACAGCACTACTAGTGAGTGAAGCAGACAAACTCACACTAGGACAGAACATACGAGTCACTGTGCCACATGCAGTCCTTGCCCTTATGGAACAAAAAGCAAATTATTGGCTCACCAATTCCCGAATGTTGAAGTACCAGAGCATGTTATGTGAAAACCCACAAATACAACTTGAAGTGAGCCATGCCTTGAACCCAGCTACCTTGATACCCATCAGTGAAGAACTCCCAGAACATGACTGTATCGAAGTCATGGAAACTGTGTTCTCTAGTCGACCTGACTTGACAGATGTGCCCATAGACAATCCCGACCAGATCTATTATGTTGATGGGAGCAGTCTCATCCTTGATGGACGATGCTGTGCCGGATATGCAGTCGTCACTCAACATGAAGTAGTTGAATCATCAGCTCTAGCCTCAGGAACATCAGCCCAGAAAGCCGAATTGATAGCACTCACCAGAGCATTGTTGTTAGGAGAAAAACTTGTGCTGAATGTATATACAGATTCCAAATATGCCTTCACTACCTTGCATGCCCATGGAGCTCTCTATAAAGAAAGAGGACTCATCTCATCCGGAGGAAAGTCAGTCAAATATGGTCCCGAGATATTGATGTTACTTGATGCAGTCTGGGCCCCAACACGTGTAGCTGTCATGCATTGCAGAGGACATCAAGCAGGAAAAGGAGAAGTTGCTCGAGGAAATAGATTTGCAGATGCCTCAGCACGACAAGCAGCTATGACAGGACAGATTGCCCCACAAGCTATGCCAATGCAAGCAGCATTGTTTCCAGTACCCTTGAATCTATGGACCCCACGATATACCACCAAAGAATTAGATTACTATTGTGACAAAGAAAATGGAGTATTGAAAGATGGATGGATTGAGCTGCCACCAGAAGAGGGCAGTCAACCTCCAGGACGAATAGTAATTCCAGAACTGTTAGGACCATCCTTTGTCAAAGCTTTCCACGAAGCTACCCACTATGGGAAGAGTGCTATGGAGAAAGCACTCAGACCACATTTCTACATCCCTCTGATGACAACCATATCAGCCTCAGTAGCACGTCAATGTGTAACTTGTGCCAAAAATAATGCCAAGCAAGGCCTTATTACAGCACCCCGAGTTCAGTCAGGAGGTGTCACCCCCATGCACAACCTCCAAGTTGATTTCACCGAAATGCCAAAAGCCAATGGATACCATTACCTACTAGTATTAGTTTGTACTTTCTCTGGGTGGGTAGAAGCATTCCCAACCAGAACTGAGAAAGCCCGAGAAGTTACCAAAGCCCTAATGAGAGAGATTGTCCCCAGATTTGGAATTCCAGCAGTAATAGGGTCAGACAATGGACCCTCATTTGTCTCCCAAGTTACTCAGCAGTTAGCAAAAGCTTTGCAGATACAGTGGAAGCTCCACACTGCATACAGACCCCAGAGTTCAGGGAAAGTTGAGCGAATGAATCGTACGTTGAAAGCCCAAATGTCTAAGCTTTGTCAGGAGACACACTTGAAATGGCCTCAAGTGCTCCCCATAGCTTTACTCAGAATACGCTCAGCCCCTGTAAAGTCAACAGGATTTTCCCCTTTTGAAGTTTTGTATGGTAAACCCCCACCAATAGTGCAGGGAATCAAAGGAAGTTTAGCCCAGATTGGTTCAGAAGTAACCAGACAAGAACTCCTAGCTCTTAGTTTTGTTCTGCAGACTCTCCATACGTGGATCCAAGACCAGTTGCCTATCAACTTGACGGAACCCTTGCATCCCTACCAGCCTGGAACTTCGGTGTGGATCAAAGATTGGAAGAAGATACCGTTGGAACCCCATTGGAAGGGACCGTACACCGTCATCCTGTCTACCCCAACTGCAGTAAAGGTAGCCGAGATCGACGCCTGGATCCACCACAGCAGAGTCAAGCCCGCCGCCGATCCTGAACCAGAGCGGTGGACAGCAGAGCAGCACCCTGATGTACCCTTGCGAGTTACTCTGAGACGGCAACCAGCAGCATAGACACTTCATCACAAGTGCTTTGCAGTAGCCAAGTCTTTCGAAGAGGATTGCTGTTTTCCATGCAGCAACAGTTTTGTTTCAACGAACCCAATTTGTGTGTGTGATTTGACACACTACTTTGAGACTACATTGACTAAGCCAGACTTCACAAGCCAACTGAATTGCTAAGTTGGTTAATGTGTGCTGGACATCTTGAGGATCTTCAATCAACACTCAGCACCCGTTAAATTGCTTCATTAGCAAACGGGACGAAGAATAATAGACCGTCGTGATCAAGATCAGCAAGCTGAGGATTCAGAAGAACTCCAATCAACATCAACATGTATCTTTGCTTCTGCTCTGCCTTGGTTGCCCTCTTTGGAGGTTTTGAACAGACTTATGCTCTACCTCCATGCACCGCTTGCATTACTTCTACTAGAACTGGACTGAAAGTAACTCAGACTTTGCTTTACCATTCTTACTATACCTGCAAGGGAACAATAACTCGGTGTATCTATAACACCACTGAACTAAATGTTTGCACTCATGGCAAAATCAAAGCATGCTATAATCCGCATCAGAATCCATCCTATTACACGTTGGAAATAAGATGGAAGGATGCAGATGGACCTATATTAGCTGCTACACCACCACTTAAGGACATTACTAAACCTGCTGTTTTGAATTTTGATGCATGTAATGCTATTAATAGAGATAGTCAGTCCACCTGTGGTACATGGGAGAAAGCGTATCGAAATGACCATAAGTATATGTGTCCAGAAGGTGCCACAAATTGGTGGAAGTGTACAGGTAAAACAGGATCAGGGTATAGTACTGCTACAGCGGCAGATTACTATTGCCCATATTGGGAATGTGTTTTCTATGCTACCTGGAACACTGGTATAACTGATGAGAAAATAGATAAGCGGATGGCTACTCTAACCAAGCCAACCACAAATGATAAATGTCAGAAAGATGCTTGCAACCCCTTACACTTGCGTGTACATAATCCCCATGCATGGAAACAAGGATATAAGTTTGGTTTATGAATTGCTGGAGGGGGAACAGATCCAGGGACCATTGTGTATATTAGATTGAATACTCAAGCCCACAAGTCATCTAAATATCATATTCATAATACTTTTTATGAAGCCATGCATGTAAATAAGTTTGAGATCCCTCACCCCTCACAGAATTTGTTTCTAGAATTAGCCGGAGCAGTAGTATCTAGTCTTAAGATCACAGATTGTTATTTCTGTGGCGGAACCCAAATGGGAGACCAATGGCCCTGGGAAGCCCAAGAATTGAATTATTCCATGATTTATAACCAGACTGAATTACACAAGACTACCAGTGAATGGGTGTTAGCGCACTCAATCGTTGGACGTCTTTGCTTTGCCAGAACTGGACCCCAGTTCACCCAAAAGGTAGGACAGCTGGTCTGTCTTAGCCAGAAATACTATAATGCCACGACCAAAAAGACAGCATGGTGGTCAGGAATCAGACATCCTGAACCTCCTAACCCATTAGCTAGATTTCCTGAACTTGCAGGTCTATGGACTAACCTTGCCAAAGTCCAAGCCTGGCAAGCCCCACCTGGCCTATATTGGATCTGTGGAAACCGAGCATATGCACAACTCCCGCCACACTGGGGAGGAGCGTGTGTCTTAGGAACCATCAGACCTTCTTTCTTCCTGTTAAACACTGAACATGGAGAACAATTAGGATACCCTGTATACACTACCCACCGACACAAAAGAGCATTGAGACAGAAAAGAGAAGCCTTACAGATAGGCAAGTGGGAGAAGTGGCAAGGTGATGATTGGCCACCAGAAAGAATTATTGAGTATTATGGACCTGCCACTTGGAATGATGATGGTATGTATGGTTATCGTACCCCAATCTATATGATCAATCGTATTATTCGCTTACAAGCAGTAGTTGAAATAATAACCAATGAAACTAGTCATGCTCTCACGCTCTTAGCTAGACAAAGTACTCAGATGCGCACTGCCATATACCAGAATCGCCTAGCACTTGATTATTTGCTAGCAGCTGAAGGAGGAGTATGTGGTAAACTGAATTTAACTAATTGCTGTTTGAAAATAGATGATAAAGGTCAAGTAGTTGAAGAAATTGCTAAAGATATGCAGAGACATGCTTATGTGCCAGTACAGACTTGGCACGCCTTGAAATTTCCTAATTGGTTTGCTAACCTTTTCTCTTGGCTGGGAGGATTTAAGACTTTCATTATCTTAGTACTAATCCTTGTTGCTGTTATCCTCTGCTTACCATGTTTAATCCCATGTTGTATGCGTTCCATTCATAGTGCTATTGATAGTACAGTAGAGAGGAAGACCGCAACTAAAATAATGGCTTTATATAAAGCTAGCCCTAGTGGAACTAGTAAGAATCCTTTAATCAGGATGTGATTCTTCTAAGAGTGATTTAATTCTCACACCTTATTAAGTAATAGGGTGCCTGCCCCCCCTCTAGTCCCAATTACAATGGTCAGTTCATCAACTTGTTACTTTCACACTTTCAAGGTTATGGGACCAATTTGTGCGTGCAGAAGAGCAAGGTTCTGTAACTCATCTGTCAGCACTCCTCATTATTTCTCTGCAAATGTACTTTTCTTATCAGTAACTTTTAAACATGTCTTTTCTGTATTTTCCATTTCTTAATTCTACAGTTCTGCTTACCTTAGCTAATTCAATATTTCTACTGAGTTCTTTCTTACAATAGCAGCATATTGGGGGATGTGCAATCCTATATGCCTCTCCACAGGCCTCATTTACAGGTCAAGCTAGCCATGCTGGCCTGCCTATGTCAGACACCGTGGGTCACAGGCCTGCACCTGCCACAATATGTGCTTGTCAGTGGTCTGCAAAATACAGAAGAGTGTCTTAAGTAAACCACTTTGAATGTAAGAAAAAGCGGTATAGAAAAATTGTTAAATAAATAAATGTGTGGGGCATTTTACACCCTGTATTTATACAAGAAAAATCTTTTATCAAAATTATCTAAGAATTTCATTACTGTAGAAGAGAATGTAACAGGCCAGAAAAGTTCAGCCAAGTTTATCTTATTATTCTGTCACTAATGAAGATCTCTTTTCAAAACTTTGCCCTAGATTTTAATTCACAGTTGCTTTGTATGTCTTGTGTAAACCAAGTAGCTTTTTTTTTTCTTGACTCTCAAACTTTCATAATTATTTAATGAGAATTTATGACTTCTCCATTCAATGATTACTTCATGGGGAAGTTATCCGCACTGAAAGCGACATCATTTATGGTTTCTGAAGATTAAGTAATGAAAATGACAGAACAAGCAGTCACTATGGAAACCCATTATGATACAGTAAATCATTAGTGCCACAAACATCAATGAATTATTAAGCAACCATAACAGCCAGCCTGGCCTATTCATTACTTAAATATTTACTAAGCTACTGCTGTACGTCCAGATTGATTGTTTTGTCGAGTTAGTAGCATGAGCAATACTGGAACCCATTAAAATAATTCATATGGTGGCATATGAATCTAAACGGGGTAGATCGCTTTTCAAGAATTTTTACAAGAAGATATATGCTTTCTATTTATGCCCTTGGCCAGTGGTTTTTAACCCAGTCCTCTGGGACCCCCAGGCCAGTCAAGTTTTCAGGATATTCACAATGAATATCCCTCACGGTTTGCAACTTGTCATGCTGTGAGGGCTTGTGTGCATCAGTGATGCTAAGGGCTAAGCTGTCAATAATTTAACTAATGGCAGGGTCTCCCAAGATGGATAGGTCTCAGCTGCGGTGCTAGACCGAGACAAAACACCTATCTGGATAGCAGGAGAATGGGACGGTGTTGGTGGCGGAGGATCACATTTCTGTGAAACAGCAACAACACTAGAATTAAACTGCACAGAAGAAAGGCCCGGCAATCTACTTCTGTATCTTATCATGAAAACGCAATGCATAGCCACAACAAAACAAATTGCACTATAGTGCTGGAAGATGAGACCTCCAAGTCGAAAAGCACTCAACTGGCTACTGGGGAGGAGCTGAAGACTTTTCAGAGTAAAGACAGCATTTATGATGTGATTGGATCAAAGCCCTTGGGATGTCTGACTGCTGATGTAGCTGTGCATAAAAAGAGAGTCAGAAGCACATCCTCGGCGGAGTACAAAGTAACATACATAATATAAATACACAAACACAGACAAAAACCATACAAAACATAGTACAAATAGATAGCATACCCTGATGCCTCTATTAACCTTCTAAAATCAGCTAGTTCTTGAAGAGAACTTGGTTAATTGATGCTATAACTTGGGACCTATGAATGAAAGTGCATGGTTTCTTGGTCTCAAGACTCTAGCAAAACAAAGAGAAGGAATTTCCAACAAATTCTGAATTTGAGAATGTATCTATCGCACAGGCTGAAAAAATGATAATGGGGCAGTGGTTAGGAAGGGAATATTCAACCGTAAATTCCTGAAAATCATCCACAATATGCTAGATTGTATCCGATACACTGGCAGTCAATGAAGCCACTGCAGGACCCATGAACTATGGTCAGAAGGGTTAATACCAGAAACAGGTCATGATGCCACATGCTGCACCTATTGTAGCACCTGCACATGAGATGCAGGCAATCCTAGGTACAAAAAAGTGCATAATCCATTGACTTCAAATCAGCAATTGAAGGATAAAATCAAAATAAACATAACTATCTCTTATATCTCAACAAATAGGGGTGACCTACACAGAGCAGTGGATACACCCCTAAACAAAGGCATGGGGAGGAAGGTGCACCTACTCTTGCTGCTTTGCTGGGCAGACTGATGGACCATGCTGGTCTTTTTCTGCCGTCATATACTATGTTACCAAATAAATCAGAAAAGAGATAAGGTTTTAATCTTTTTAATCATCTCAAATTCGGAAACCTCATTTTTAGTAACAAACTTCATTTGAGAAGGAAATATTAATGTAGAGTCAAGGATCGCCCCTAGATAACATACTGTACTGTACTGCACAGAGCAACAGCGACACCTTCTCTTGCCGCCTTGCTCGGCAGACTAGATTGACCATACTGGTCTTTTTCTGCCGTCATATACTATGTTACTTTTGATTTCAGCTTCACACTCCCCAAGATCAATCTTTCAAGACAGATCACATACTCCATCAACAAGAAGAAACAGCAATTACATCTTATTCACATTGAGATCTAAATGACTTTTCAGCCACTGAACAACGTCTAGGATCCCTTGCTGAATACGTGTCACTGCTTGCTTTATATCACCAGTGGAGGAAATAGACAACATAATATCATCAGCATAAATCCTATAAAGAAGGCCTAAGGCTTTGAATCTAGAGCAAATAGGACAAAGGTACAAATTAAAAATATAAACTATGTTGTATGATATGGTGGTAGTATCTTGCTAGATGAGTACATGTTGCAATATTTAAATTGAAAATCAAAATATATAACTACTATTTTACAAAGAAATCATTATTGACTATCTGTTGGCTGTTTGCTGACCAACACAAAATGATTAGATAGTCTCTGTTCAGATCTCAGTGTCACAAAAATAACAACCAGCACAATTAAGACTAATTGGTATCTTATCCGAAAGCATTAGCAAAGAGAGAAATGAGTTTCTCCGTTATTTTAAGCAAACCATCACACAAGAAAAGCTAATAAAGCAAAGCTGAATAGAGTTATTAAATCAATATAGTATACTACAACCAATGTTAAAAAAGGTAGAATTACTAGTGTGGTTCTATTAACATTGCTATTGCTACTCAGATACACTATGGAGGTAATTTTATAAGCTTTTTTTGTGCCTAAAACAGCTCTTATACAATTAGTTCATGCCTGAAAGTGCACATGGTGCAAGTAGGCAAGCATTGTAGATGGGCTCAGGTGAGGAGTTTCAGAGGAGAATGGACAGAGAGGTGCATTGCATGCACTTTACATGTTAATATTCATATCTGCTCGTGAACAGATATAATTGCCCACTCTTGTAAAGTAGACATTTCGTATTTTATTGCTAGGAGCTGCATTTACTGCTACTGCTAGGAGTCAGGAGACTAGTATGTGATGTTTCTGGTACCATTTTCAAGCCTGCCAGATCAGGGGCAGGAGTGAAAGGGGGCCTCTCCTGCCCTAATCACCACTAGGAGAACATGGGTAGGACCTTGGGTGAGAGGTTGGATGGAGGAGGGTCTGAGTGGGCCTTGGGGCGGTCTGACGCCAGGGTTGGTGAACTCCTCTGCAGAGCATGCATGGCTGGAATGGTTTCTGACCATGGAAGTCCTGAAGGGGGGGCCATGACTGGGAGGGGGCGTTGATCACAGGAGAGAGTTTCTTGACCAAGGGGGCTCATCACTTAGGGAGCGATATTTGGGGGGGGGGAGATCATGGGGGCTGCCATTGTTCAGCAGCTTGCATTGGCTGAGGCCATGCAACCTGGCTGTCTGTTGCGTAGTTGCACGTACCTCCATCTCTGAAGTGGTAATTGCAGTCACACTAACAGCAGTTGTGTTAGTGTATGGCAATGTCATGAGTGCTAGCTATCATCAATCATCAATCCCCATGCCCCCTTAAGACCCTGACACCTTCCTGATCCCACAAATACAGATAGAGAAGAAACAACAGTAGCTACCATGAAACAAGGTAATAGGGAAAAGGTATAGGCCATCCTGCCAGCCCGTTTGAAACTTGGGGACAGAGTAAGAGAAATGAATTTCTCGGAATTCAGTTTTATTTTCCTTCAAATGTCAATATTTTTCAAACTGTCCAAATTGCTATTATTGAGTAGAGCTTTTTTGATGAGGTACTCCATAGTACTAAGTACCAGCACCTTTTTCATCACCTGCTAAATTGATCCATGGTCCTCATATATCAATATAGGGGCATCTTCATTGAGTAGAACAGTGGTGCTCAGGCAAGGAGCTTAAGCAAATATATTAGCACCTTAGAGAAGCAAATCAAAGGTTCCTATATATCTGAATGACTATTATTTATTTATTTATTTAGCTGTATTTATATCCTGCTTTTCACCAGGTCAAAGTGGTCAATTGGGGGATACATTTAACACGAGGGGATATGAGACACATACGCTAATACTTACAGGGAATATGGGCAATGGAGGGTTAAGTGGCTTGCCCAAGACCACAAGGAGTGCCTATAGGACTAGAAATCCCAGTCCCTCCGGCCTGAGATTGCTGTCCCCAGGTGGGACTTGAACCCCCTGCCCTAAGTACCTTGTCCTAACCACTAGACCACTCCTCCCACTCCTACGGACTAGGTGTTTATGAGGAGGATAAAGGGTATTAAAGAATATCCTGAACATTTTAAATCTTTCTCCATGCTATGACAACTACTTCTTATGGAAGTTGAATTTCTTGTTAATGTTTCCTTTTATGACTAGTGACTATTTGGTAAAACTTAAAAAAGATAAGCAAAAGCCATATCTAAACACTAGCTCTAAAAAAAAAAAAAAGGATGAAGGGATTCTTTACTTAAATTCTAAATTTGGCAGGTTTACCTACTCCCAGACTGAATGTGTGTTCAGAGACCAGAGAGTCTGGTGGCATATTTTGAGCTGTGAAGGAGGAAACCTTTGAGATTGTTTTACAAAATGTTCTTCTAAAGCTCACTCAAACACTTTCTTCTGTAGACAATCTCAAAAAGAATTTGGAAGAAAGGATAAACCCTTGAGGTAGGCTTTTTCTAAAGACAGAACAGCTGCAATGGGGGTGATTTCTTCAGGGTTTTTTTTATTATTTATAATTTTCTGCCTCTCATTTAAATCTGTTTTGAGTCATTAGTACCTTATGCTTTTGTGACATAGCCCTTGCACTAAAAATATTGGAGGTAATATTTAACTGCAGTAGTCAACTTCTTTTTAAATGCCAGCTGCCATGATTAACAAGAATTCAGATATTCAGTGTTGGTATCTGCATAGCAGCTGGTGCAAAATATCTGGATTCAGCAGCCTGGAAGGTCACTTTTTTATTATTTATTTATTTTGTTTTATACCACACTATTCATCAGCATGGTTTACAATAGAGCAACATATTATGTGGAGACCAATTCAGAAAGGCACATGTCCAGGCCATTGGGACAGCCCCGAGTTGTACCCGATTCCACAACCACAGGAGCCATACGTTCCTGCGGTTGCAGAATCAGGCCACTTGGATAGGCCGGCATGCAGCCTATTGCAACGAGGGAGATGTCCAGGGATTTGCCCGACCAGCTCTTCCAATGCTCCGGATGGCCCGGATGCATAGCAGCACGGTTTCCCCAATGCCTGACCCTAGGTGGGGGCTGCCAAGGCCGGGATCAGGCAATGGGATCGCTTCAGTGGCGTTGCCATGTGGGAGGGGGGCTGCAGTCCGCAATCAACCCCGTGCCTGGCACTTATTCCACCTCTGAGGTGGAATAAGTTGGGTGTCTAACTGGCTAGCCGGGGACGTACAGAGGCATGACCTGAATTACCTTTGTATGTCCCACAGTCTTGGCCCACCCCCACTCTGCCTCCATTCAAGGAAACCAGCGCACGTCCCAGAAGAAGTCAAACACGCAACCGAGTCAGCACCCCAAATGAGTACAAGCACACACGCAAGGACACAACAGACAGAGCTCTCTCCATGGCTGCTCCAACAATATGGAACAATCTACCGGACGATCTAAGGGCAACTCCAGACCTCAAAGACTTCAGAAAACAACTGAAAACCATGCTGTTCATAGAGCACTATGGTCACATCACATAACCTAAGAGAATGGATAACAGCACTCCAATCCTCCCAAACAACTGAATATATAAAATATGATTCTAGCACCACTGTAAATAGCCCACCCTGTATATAGCTCAAACAAATCAAGCACCCAACACATCCCTCACACAACTAAGTTTTATCCTCACTGCATGTACGACACACACACTTTACCTGATTGCTTGCTGTGATACCACCTTGATTATTAAGATAAGGCGGTTTAGAAATACTGTTAAATAAATAAATAAATTCTGCTCCCTCCCGCCCCCATCCAGCACTCCCCACACAAACTCTCTGTACGTGCGCAGGGACAGGAATAGCATGCCAGTCCTAAACGGGGGTTGGACGTCCGACCCGGACATCCAACCCCACTATTCAGAGTGCAGAATTGACCCCTTAGTATTTAGCTCACACTTTTTCAGCAGTAAAGGCGAGATAGCATCAGGTATAGGCAGGTATTTCCCAACCCGTATACAATTACCTTTTTGCTGTCCTAAGTTGTGCAGATGTTGTCTGAATAGCAGCACTGAAAATCACTGCTGATTGGATGACAACCAACTCCACCCTAACTCCGCCCCCACATCCTCACAGACCATCCCAGCACTATCCAGATGGTGCTGAGGCAGTGGTAAGATGCAGGGACATGTTCAGAAAGTGACCCTAAATATTGCTCTCAGCTGCACTCACCCAGTTAGCAGATACGTATCTCTGAATATCGACCCCATCGATCATGGATATCCATGACCACAATGGGAGGTGCAGTACTTGACCTGCTAAGGATATGTGTGCAGGGAAAGCTGCCCCTGTAGAATTCAAGAGAAGTATTTTCTTTAAATCCAAAGAGGAGGATCTCTCTTTGTGCTGTTTGCTTTTTGTCAGAATCAACATTCCTACCGAGCTGCATGAGAGTTCTCCGCCTGCACTGCTGCCGAAGGAGGAAGGTATTTGCGATATTGCATTTTTCTCCACCTGCTCCTCTTGACTAAAAACCTGTTGTTTCAGCACACACATGCACACCCCCACTGGCATTAGCACAGGTGGGAGGACTCCCCTGCAGTTCTGTGGGAACGTTGGTCAGAATTGGTCCAATGCACAACATTTTCCACCATTTGCACTTTAGAGGACATAATAATGTGGGTAAATCAAGCCAAGACAGAAGAAATCACAGGATTCCCAGTGGTCATGTTTCTCTTAGCCTTTACTGAAAAACGGAGTGTGTAAAGGGATAAAAAAATAACAATAAAGCTGACAGTCTTATCACCTACTCTGTCATGAACTGCCAAATGCTAAAATGATTGAATTGAAAACATAAACACAGCAAGACAACCAAAGCAGCAGATTAATTATTTACTAGTGACAGAAAGGAGACGTGCTGTAGGAGATCAGAATGTTACTTTCAGCCAGGCTTTCAGTGTACAATATGTTATAATTAACCATGTTACCCAGCTGCCAAAGGAGAGCAAATGGGGTTAATGACATTGCATCAAGAATGAGGTTGAGTGGCATAGTTGGGTCCTCTTGTCATTATCATTACCATCACCCTCATTGTTTGTATAATGTACATCTCACGTAGGCACCACTATTTGCTTCTGTTCCACCACATTGTTAAATATAATCTTTCAAAAGGTCAAAAATTAAGCACAGTTATAAAATGAAAGTAATAAAATGCTTCTAATCCTTAAGTACAGTGCAAAGCACATTGCAACATTATTGAAGCCAAAGGGATAAGCCTTATAAATCTGCGTAAATTAAAAAAAAGTGCATATTAGATCACTAAAATGCAGTGTGTGTTAGAATATCAGTCAGGGATATACTCGTACAATATTTGCATTTTTTTTTTCAAATTTAGTACTGCCTTTTCCAAATCTGTGCTTAGGCTGAATTATCTTTGGGTACAAGAGAGATTTTCCCATCCAAGTGGACTTACAATCTGTGTCGTACCTGAGGCAATGGAGGGTGAAGTGACTTGCTCAAGTTCACAGAGTGTCAGTGATAAAAGCAAGATTGTAGCCTGGGGTGGGGAGGTGCCTATGTGGATGCCTTTGAGCGAAGGGGGAACTTCTGTCTCAGTAGGGGGGAGGGGGGAGAGGGCTCTGCTTCTGGTGGTGGAAGAGGGGGTTAGAGAAGGATCAGCCCTTTGCAGGGAGGGGGCCCAGGTCAGGGGCTTCTAGGTGGGGGGTATTACTGAGGTTGGGGATGCAGTCGCAGAGCCTGTACCTGTAGTGCTGTACCAGTATAATCTCCATGCCGTTGCAATAATTTTAGGAGGCTGCTCACATGATTAAGTGGGGGGAAATTTCCACTTTTTTTCCCCATGTGCAGTGTCCTAAAATCACTGCTCTTGCTAGATGTTTGACTGAGACACTCATCCATCCAACCAAGCACCTCAAATTAACTATCACAGATACATACATAGCAATGTATGAGTTCATATGTTTGAGAAAAAGAGCATGAGAGGGGGAGGGAGAGAAAATGTGCCTCCTCCATGTCATTCCGAGTGAGGGTAATAAGAGAGAAGTTAGATGCACCGCTTCTACCTTAATCCCTTATCCTGTCCAAGTAAGAAGTCATTTGTCAGGAGTAAGACTCATAGTGTCAAAGTCAGGCAGTGATCAAAAGTAAGATGGTGGTCTTGCACCTCCATCAACTGTCTCCCGACCTTGTTCCCAAAAGAAATCATTCTGAGACAGGAATGAGTAAAGAGGAAGAGAGGATGGATATAAAGTAGGGAAGGTGGCAAAATGGACTAATGGGGGACTGGGTTGGAGTAAGAGAAAAAAGAAAGCAGATGGAGGTAGGGAAGGGGATTAGTGACAGAAGGAGCTGTGGCTTGGGAGGGAAAGAGAAACAAACAGAAGTAGCTGGGGACTGGGCAGGGGTGAGTACAGAGGCTAGAAATAGGGTACTAGTGCTGGGGAAGCAGAGAGAAAGAGACACGGGATGGCTGTGTAGAGGGTAAGAGTGAGAAGATGGGTTAAGAAAGGGAGGGAGAGAAGATAAAAAGCTCATAGGTAAGTGAAGTAAAGATAAAGTGATTGAGGACTAGGGGTGAAAAGCGGGGGTCAAATATGAGTTAATAGAAGGGCAGAAAAGTAGAACAAAGAAGGTTGCACGGGAGGAAGGAAAAATACAGGAAGAGAGAAGAAATGGTACATGAATGAGAGACCATAGGAAAAAGGTTAAGCGATGACAGAGAGAATATAATGAGAAAAAGTATCCATGCAACAAAGGTAGGAAGCTTAGAAATGGAATATTTCAGCATGGGTGAAAGACCCATCTCGGAGTTCTTCATATCAAGAATGTGCAATTGTTGGTGTCAGTTTGTTAGCGAGCCTTAAAATAATTTAGTGTACATTTTATTAAGCTATAAATGTATTAAATAGGAATGCTAAATAAGAGAAACTAACAAAATCAGACAATTTGGAAAAAAGTCTAAACAAATCAAAGATTTTTGTCCTGTTCACATGTCTACTTTGCATTTTGCTCAGTACAAGAAGAAAGGTATTTTTATGTCTCCAGTATGTATGCAGAGTTGTTCTTCTTGAGATTCCAGGTCAGTCTGTATCTTAATTTTTCCATTTCTAATTTATGGCCCCATATTGATTTGGTACAGTATTCTGGTAGCATGTAATTTCTGTGTAGGAATCTGTAGCAGTCGGACCCGTTCTGTTTTCTCAAGAGGAGATTAATGGCTGTTCCAGGTCCTGGTGTAATATTTGCAATGCTGCTCTTTCATTGACTGGGCTATTGCAGTGTAAGTCCTGGAGTTACTCTGACAGTGGTATAGTAATGTTTCCTCTAGATTTTGAGTGTACTTTTTGTGCATTTTTGTATTGCTTCTTAGTGTAAAGAAAAGGAAAGGACACCCCTACAGAAGCAGAAGTCAAAGAAAGAGCACGGATATTGTTACTAAAAGAAAGTTCTTTATTATGCCCGACATGGCTGTGTTTTGGCTGAAAATGCCTGCATCAGAGGCAAATATGGTAAAACAGAACTAAAATTCACATAACAAGCTAGAACAGTCCTTTTCTCTGCAGTGAATCCACATAATAAGCAGTCATTTTCTGCTGAAGCACAACTCTGTCAGGCATGATAAAGGATTTTCTTTTTACAACACTACCCATACTTTTTCTTTTACTTCTTAGTGCGCCTGGCAGTGGAGGGAAGCTAGGCTGCTATTACTGAGGTATCATGTCCAATTATGTGGTTGTCCGGGATCATTCACAAGGAGAGAGAGGGCATTGTAATTAGTGGTTAGAAGATATCAAATTTGGGAACATATTTCACTTACATATTTATATTTTGCACAGTAAAGAGGCAATAGTATCTTTGAGAGCATTTTGCTCAACAATATAAAATTGTACACAAAATATTTGTAAATTTTGCATACTTTATATTAAAATAACTCAGGGGCCCTTTTACTAATGTGCATTAAGCAAGTCATACATGTTTTAACATGCAGTAACTGGTAGCACGGGGCCATAGTAACTGTTATTACATTGGCGTGGTAATTACCAGGTGATAATTTCTGTGGTACTTGCGCAGGGAATGTGCAGGTTAAGAACAGAGAGTGGTCATAGAGAGCACATTGCGGTTAGCATGCCAGTACATATCGCGAGCTGTCAATGTCTCTTCAATGGGTGGCGCTAAGTATTCCTGCAGAAATGCACACGCGGCTGCCATAGGTTAGGGTACTTTTCAGTATGGTAACTGCCAGGAATAGGCTAAGCATGCCCCTTACAGTTAATGCATAACTATTCTACTTACCGTGTGTTGATATGTACTCAAAATATGAACTAAGTGCAAAAACTTACCACACCCTCATAAGAACGAACCCTCAGTAATTTAGAAGGCAATATGGGTCGCCAGGAGTCAGCATTGACTCAAAGGCACACACACAAACTAATAAGTTTTAACAAAAAAACAGAATGTCATATTTTTTTTAAACTATAATGCAACATGAATTACTCCTTACACTGTCTCTTTATAGTCTCTGTATTTTATTTTAACAAAATCTATCAGCTTCCTTCTCTTCAAATATACTTGATGTTATCCTCTGTTTGCAGTTAAGAAAACTATCCTAATTCTGAAGTCTGTTTGGTAATTTTAAAAGATCTTGTGCATGCCGGAATAACATTTCATTGCAAGCTATCAGCATCTCTTAGGGGGTCTTTTACTAAAGGGTGCTAGTTTGTCAGTGTGCGTCTGGTGCATGCTAAAGGCATGCATTGGACCTGCTTAGACAGCTTGCATGGGGCCATGACAGCATTGCTGAATTCTGCCTCTAACTGTCCATGGCATGTTAGGGTTGCCAGTAGGAGGGCCTGGCACTGTGCACATACCTGCACTAAGTGCTCAGCTGTTAAGTAGCACAGGTGCACACGCCGCTCTCTCCGTCGGTGGCATTGAGTGCACCTGCTAGGAATATGCTTTCCTTGGCACTTATCACTGTGGTGTTGCTCTAACGTATTATAGATTCACACGTTAGGGAGCATTTGATGCAACACCATAGCACCCTTTAGTAAAAGGGCCCCTTAGATAAATTAACATCAAGTTATAAGGCTGAAATTGATTTAATTGATGGTATTGCAATTTGATATTCTATGGGCAGGCAGAATAAAAATTCCCTGGAGCTGATATTTTCTCAGAAGCTAGTCCTGAGTACAGACGATAGAACAATATATCAAGGAATAAACAATAACTTCCCATCAAGAAAGTAGTAAAATATCTCATTTTAATCACATCTGACCTAGAATCCAAGGATCTCTCTTTGTTTCTCTTTAAAGGTTATTAGGCTTATCCAATCTGACAAATGAACTGCTAACAAAACAAATTCAGACATTCCCAGAATGTGAAAGAAAGGCATATATCAACAGATATAAATAACAATATTTTAATATTCATCAGTCTGTTTGTTTTTCTTTTCTTTAAATGTCTCCTAAGTCCAGGATCGGGCTGCAGGGATTTAACTTTTGTCGTCGTCCCCCCCCCAGTCCCTTCCGTGCCCAGAGCCGCCGAAATGGAACGTCCAGGGACTGGAATAACTTCCTCAGCCATTTTGCCAGCCCTGGACATACAGGGCCAACATTAGAATCAGCCCTGAGACCGCCCACTGTTTGCCCACTCTCCGCCCTGGGCTGCCTCTTTCCCGCCCCCAACTAACTTCCCCGCGCAACCGGCAACCGGTAGAGAGGTTAGTTAGGGGCCTGCAGCTTCCACGAATAGCAGGATGTCCATCCCCACTATTCGTGGTTCAGAATGACCCCCAAAGTCTTTAGGTTCTGAAGCAGCTTTGGACATAGAGCATATAGCAGACTTTCAAGTCATCCTGCAGTTTCTAATTCCTGGTCTGATCTCTTTTATTGACATTAATAAAGTATTTCATTTTAACTTCCTCTTTTCTTTGTTAGTGTGCTAAATGGAAAAAGCAACTGGATATAGCTTACACCTTTTCTCAGAACTTCAGTAGCTGAAAAAGTGAAGAAAAAGAGGGAAGCCTTCATCAAATACAGGAAATTACAGAGAGAGGAAGACAGGCATCTATATTTGGAAAAACTTAGAGAAGCTAGCAAAGTAGTCAGGAAAGCAAAGATTAAAAAAGAGGAGGAAATAGCCAATGCAATAAAATGGGGGGATACATTTTTCAGATATGTTAGTGAGAAGAGGAAGGGTAAAAATGGTATTGTCAGACTCAAGGGTGAAGGGGAGGAATATGTAGAAGCTGATGAGGATAAAGCAGAATTGCTTAACAAATATTTCTGCTCAGTGTTCACAGATGAAGAACCAGAAGCGGGATCTCAGAAAACACCCGCAAACAGGAACAGAAACGAGGGACATCTTGAACAATTTTCAGAAGACTGTGTTCGTGAGAAACTAGCTCAACTTAAAGTAGACAAAGCGATGGGACCGGATGGGATACACACTAGAATACTGAGGGAACTTGGGGACGTTCTAGCTGCTCCACTGACTGACCTTTTCAATGCCTCGTTGGAGTCGGAAGTGGTGCCAAAGGACTGGAGAGAGGCTCATGTGGTGCCTTTACACAAAAGCGGAAGTAAGGATGTGGTTGAAAACTACAGGCCGGTTAGTTTAACTTCAGTGGTGAGTAAATTATTGGAAACGCTGCTGAAAGAGAAAATAGTGAGGTTTCTGGAGACCAGCGGATTACAGGATCCGAGGCAGCATGGATTCACCAGAGGCAGGTCTTGTCAGACAAATCTGATTGATCTCTTTTACTGGATGACCAGGGAGTTGGACCGAGGGAGAGCCCTAGATGTGGTGTATTTAGATTTCAGTAAAGCCTTTGACACTGTTCCTCACAGGCAACTTATAAATAAACTGAGCACCCTAGGGATGAACCCTAAAGTTATTGCTTGGGTTAGAAATTGGTTGGGTGGGAGGCAATGTTCCCTCTAATTTTCTGTAGGCTGTGTGCGCATAAAATATCAGCTGTGTGCAGCTTTTGAAGGAAGGTTAAATGTTTGTGCGCCACATAACGACACTCGAGTTATATACTTTAAAATTTGACTACACGTCAGAATACAGTATGTACACCACATTGATTTTAATCAAATTAAATGAAAATAGACGATTACTAAATGAAGCAGGAAATTTCTAGTAATTACAATCATAAATTTTACATTTTAAGACGTCTGTGTTGTTTTCTATCAGAATCAGAGCCGTAATTTTTGTGCGCTCTTTTGTAAAGTATGTGCGCTCGCTCGGCGAGGTGTGTGCGCGCGCACACGCGCACAGCTTAGAGGGAACAGTGGTGGGAGGCGACAAAGAGTACAGGTAAATGGAACTCACTCTGAGGAGAAGGATGTTACCAGTGGTGTGCCCCAGGGATCTCTCCTTGGTCCGATTCTTTTTAAGATCTTTGTTAGTGATATAGCGGAAGGGCTGTCGGGTAAGGTTTGCCTTTTTGCAGATGATACCAAAATCTGCAATAGAGTAGACACCCAGGAAGGTGTACATAACATGAGAAGGGATCTAGCTAAGCTTGAAGAATGGTCTAGAATTTGGCAGCTGGGATTTTTATGTTAAAAAATGTAAGGTCATGCATTTGGGCTGCAGCAATCCAAGGGAGCAATATAGTATAGGAGGTGAAGTACTTTTGTCCACTAAAGAAGAGCAGGACCTAGGCGTGGTTGTGTCTGATGATCTTAAAGTAGCTAAACAGGTAGAAAAGGCGACGGCAAAAGCTAGAAGAATGCTTGGGTGCATACGGAGAGGAATGGCTAGCAGAAATAAGGAGGTGATAGTGCCTCTGTATAAGTCTTTGGTGCGACCTCATTTGGAGTATAGTGTGCAATTCTGGAGACCACACATTCAAAAGGATGTGAACAGGATGGAATCGGTGCAAAGGGTGGCTACTAAAACGGTTAGTGGTCTTCATTATAAAGCATATGAGGACAGACTTAAGGATCTTAATATGTACACCTTAGAGGAAAGGCAGGATAGAAGTGATATGATTGAGATGTTTAAATATTTCCATGGCATAAATGTTCAGGGGGAGAGCCTCTTTCAATTGAAAGCAAGTTCTGCTACAAGAGGATATGGGATGAGGGTGAAAGGGGATAGATTCAGGAGTGATATGCGGAAATATTTCTTTACGGAAAGAGTGGTGGATCGGTGGAATAGTCTCCCAGTGGAGGTGGTAGAGATGAGGATAGTAACTGAATTCAAAAAAGCATGGGACAAACACAGAGGATCTCTAAAGAAAAAAAGGGGCTGTTGTAGTTGTTGATATGGAAGGACAGACTAGATAGGCCATGTGGTCTTTTTCTGTCGTCATATTTCTATGTTTCTATGTTCAAGGCAAGTTACATTCATAATCAGATTAGGCACCATAGACTCGATTCATCCAAAGTTGGATATTAAAAAAAACATGTCTAGCAGAATTATTTGTTACTCTTGGTGAAGAAAAATAATCACATCCTACATTTAAAAAAAATCCTGTGGCTCGGAGGTCGTGTATCTCTCTGAGAAGCTGGATAAATACCTTTTGCACAAGTTTTTTTCTGTCAGCCCTTACTTGGAATCACTTAATATATTATTGGCTTCATTGTAATGTTCATTGCCCTCATTATCTATTCATAATATGCTCTTATGATATCAGAAACTTCTGAAATGGAGATGTGATAAGAGATGCCATCTGCCTCACACACAGGGTCATTCTCAGCCATCAGCGATTCGTGACTTGATGCATCAAACAAGAGAGGTGAGGGACATTGCAAACTATACTGTGGCAGGCTATGGCCTAGCATGGCCTGCTACTATGAAAGGCCTGTAAGTTAGGCCTGGATCCTAACTCCCATTATAGCTAGAAAAAGAACCAAAAATCTGTGAAAAATGAGAAAACTGTTTTAAACTGCTTAATAAGAAGTTTTTATGAATTCATAAGTCTTCTATTATTCTCTTGTGTGTGAAAGTACAGAAATGTTTCAATATATGCATTCCTAGAGCTAGGGATAACCTTGCAGTAGAGAAGTAACGAAATCAAGAACTGCACCATTAAAAGAGCAGTCCTAAGGGAGGGGGCCGGTTGCTAGGCTCCGGAGGGATTTCTGATTGGACAAATGAAGGGAATGTAAAACCAATGAGAAGTTTGAATGTATCGAGTTGGAACCAATAGAAAGTTCTCATGTATCAAACTGAAAAAGAGGTATAAATGGCTATGTCTCTGTATAAACTATGGCTTAGTTCCTTTTGAAGCTTTGACTGACTGGGCCTGTGCACAATAAACTGGCTTGGACCCTGTCAATTGACTGCTGGACTTGTTCATTGATTGCACTTTGCTACAGCAATACAAGTGCTAAGATCCCAGATTCTTTCTGGACCCCTACAGCTATAGGTACTGTACAACTTCAGCTGTACACATGCATATATATGATTCAATTTCACTCTCAAAGCAGTAGTCCATCTCCTTGTGCTGCAATATTGTAGACGTCGCCTAATGCCTTGTCTAATCCTTACTCCCCTATGCTTATGCTATGTTGTCTTTTGTCCCCAATAGAAGATTGTTTTCACTCAAGAGAATGAGTGCATGAGACCTAGGGGGTCAGTATTCAAAGGACATATGGTAGATTGGACCTGCTAACCAGATAAGCTCTGCTGAGATAGTGCTGGGGCATGCCATGGGTAGAGCTAAAGTAGAGCCAGCACTTATCTGGATAGCAGTGATTTTCAGTATTGCCATCCAAATTGCAATTCAAAAAATAGCAGTCCTGAGTGCTATGCAGATTGCTTATCAACATAGCTGCTGAATATCACCATTATCCAGATAGTGCCAGCACAGACTGCAGATATGGGCATTGAAAATCCAGATGCTAGGTCACCATGGCAGCCAGTGTTTAAATAAATGCCGACTGTCAGAGTTTCAATATTACCTCCTGACCTTCTTGTTGTTCCTGAATCTAACATCTTTCAGCCTCAAACTATGGCCCTTGTTTTAGATCCTCCTTTCCAGTGGATAATTTTGGCTTCTTGTGTGTTTGTATTTTTGAGCTATTTGAATGCCTGCATCATATCTTCTTTATACTCTTCTCCTTAACCTACTAGCATGGTGCCAATTTGGTAGCTGTCCTCAGAACTATCGCTATCATCTGTATTCTTTTTAGAGATGTAGCCTCCATAATGAATAGGATACTGCAGATGAAGCCTTACAACAATTGGCACACAAACATTCTTTCTTTAATTCATTATGATGTCATACCTCATTCTAAGAGTTTGTATGCACCTTAGCAGTCTTCAGGTGTTGCCATTGCCTTGTCACACTGTCTGACAGAGGTGAGATCACTGGCTCACATTCCCTTTTAGATGTACATCAATATCCAGCAACACAACCTTCCAGGACTGCACTGACATTCTGGTCTCTGATATGCTGCAATAATACCAGAAAGTTCTAACTTGCGTAGACTCCGAATATCAGCATCCACAGGCTTTTACTCATCGTAATGTCTCCAGATAGGTTAATTTTGTGCATGCCATAACTCAAGATATGTTGACATGTATGCCAGGGTGTGCTGGAGATGGTTCCAGTCTGTTAGGTTCATTGCTAACGCTTGCCTCAGCCCTAATTCCAAACAGAGTCTCTTTTGGAGATAAGAAGATATAATATGAATAGGCAACATATCAAAATGCACTAGAAAAATATTTTATAATTATACTGGTGGCGCTTGATATATTTGGGATTATTTCTATATCTTTCACCACAATTCCTTGGTCTCTGATTGTATTTGTTGGTAACTGAGAATCTTCTCCACACATATTACACTGAGCACAGAGAGTCTTTTTAGTAATGCTGTTCTTGTGCGTTTTTCCTCTACTCCAATACCTGCTTTTCTTGCATCAAGCATTTTAGCCATGAGAGCAGGTGTCTCCCAAGTAATCACAACTTCCGCATGCTGCATAATTTGGTCTGGGTCATGATCCCATTGTATTTCTGGCATAAAACTACCAGTGGATCAGCATATCACACGAAACAAAAAGAAGTTTGACCTTTTCTAATTCCTGGTCAAAATTAGGAACAAAAAGCCTTACAAAGGTTGTCAAAGAGTGTGTTTCATTTTTTCTTCAATAAATGCATCTTTTATATTTCATTATATTGCTGTGGATATTCTTACTTTCTGTAGGATGTTGTGTTGTTGTTGTTAAGTGCCGTCGAGTCGGAGTCGACTCATGGCGACCCTCTGGATAGCTATCCTAAATTGTGTTCGGTCTTCAGTCAGGCGGCTCATTGTTGACAGACTGGTACCCGTAGCTGCTGTTATTGTATCGATCCATCTCATTGCTGGCCTTCCTCTTTTGCGTTGACCTTCTATCTTGCCAAGCATAATGTCTTTCTCTAATGATTTCTCTCTTCGCATGATGTGTCCAAAGTATGAATGTCGAAGTCTTGTCATCTGAGCTTCTAAAGAAAGCTTAGGTTTGATCTCCTCTAGTACCGACTGGTTTGTTCTTCGGGCAGTCCATGGTATACACAGTATTCGCCGCCAACACCATAATTCAAAGGCATCAATTTTCTTCCTATCTGTCTTTTTCACTGTCCAGCTTTCACATCCATATGATGTTATTGAAAATACCATGGCTTGAACAAGTCAAATCTTTGTATGGAGAGAGACATCTCTGCTCTTGAGAATCTTATCTAGGTCTTTCATAGCCATTCTGCCAAGAGCAATGCGTCGTCTGATTTCTTGACTGCTTGTTGCTTCTTTATTGATAGTTGATCCAAGTAGGATAAAGTTGTTCACAATTTCAATTTCTTCTCCTTCAACGATGAACCTGTTGATTATGCCAGTTGTCATGATCTTTGTCATCTTTACATTAAGGTGCAGGCCCATTTTGAGACTATGTTCTTTGATTGTGAGAAGCAAATGTTTCAGATCATCTTCACTTTCAGCCAGTAATGTGGTATCATCAGCATAGCAAAGGTTGTTGATGAGTCTTCCACCAATCTTCACACCTCTGTTGTCTTCATACAATCCTGCTTCTCTGATGATTTGTTCTGCATATAAATTAAACAGGTAGGGGGAAAGTATGCAGCCTTGTCTTACACCTTTGCTTATTTTAAACCATTCTGTTTCTCCTTGTTCCGTTCGAACTGTTGCTTCTTGATCAATGTACAGATTGCGCAAGAGAACGATCAGGTGTTCTGGTATACCCATGCTTCTTAATGTGGTCCAGAGTTTCTCATGGTTTACACAGTCAAAAGCCTTGCTATAGTCGATAAAGCACAAATAGATATCCTTTTGGTATTCTTTAGTCTTTTCAAGGATCCATCTCACATCTGCAATGATGTCTCTCGTTCCTCGCCCTTTCCTGAACCCTGCTTGCACTTCAGGTAGTTCTTGTTCCAGGTATGGTTGTAGCCTCTTTTGAATAATCTTTAGTAGAATCTTGCTGGCATGTGGGATCAGAGCGATTGTGCGATAATTTCCACAGTCAGTTGGATCACCTTTCTTTAGTATTGGTATAAACACAGATCTTTTCCAGTCAGTTGGCCATGATGTTGTCTTCCATATTTCTTAGCAGAGCCTTGTGAGTACGGTAACAGCTGCATCAGATTGCTGCAATACTTCTATGGGAATGCTATCAATGCCTGGTGCTTTGTTCTTTGATAAGGCATCATTCAACATAGAACCTTGAGCATCTTGTAACATTCCAATTTGAGGCTGGAACTTTTTCTTTAACTCTCATAGCTTTAGGAAAGCCGATCTTGTTCTTCCTCAAATAGTTTCTGCTTCTATTTCTAAACTTAAACTGCGCGGAAGAAAGGCCCGGCAATCTACTTCTGTATCTTGCCATGAAAACCCAATGGACAGTTACAACAAAACAAATTGTGCTATGGTGCTGGAAGATGAGACCCCCAGGTCGGAAGGCACTCAACTAGCTACTGGGGAAGAGCTGAAGACTTTTCAGAGTAAAGCCAGCATTTATGATGTGGTTGGATCAAAGCCCTCGGGAAGTCTGACTGCTGATGTAGCTGCGCATGAAATGAGAGTCAGAAGCTGTAAAGATGTCTTACACATTGGAACATGGAACGTACGAAGCATGAACCAAGGGAAGTTGGAGGTGGTCAAGAATGAAATGGAACATGTACAACTTGATCTATTGGGTGTCAGCGAACTGAAATGGACTGGCATGGGGCACTTTGCATCAGATGATCACATGGTCTACTATGCTGGAAATGAAAGATAAAGAAGAAACATAGAAACATGATGACAGAAAAAGACCACAAGGCCCATCTAGTCTGTCCTTCCATAACAAATGGTGTTGCATTTATAATAAAGAAGAAACTTGCAAGAACTGTAATGAAATACAATGCAGTCAGCGAATGCTTAATCTCTATTCGTCTACGATGATTGCCTATCAGCACAACTATAATTCAAGTATATGCCCCAACAACAGCTGCAGAAGAGAATGAAATTGAAGAGTTCTATGAACAAGTACAAGCTGAAATTGACAGAACATGCAAACAGGATATCCTGATAGTCATGGGTGACTGAAACGCAAAAGTTGGCAACAAAGAAGAAGGCAAAGTAGTTGGAAAATATGGACTTGGCAACAGAAATGAAGCTGGAGAAAGACTGATAGAATTCTGCAAGACCAATGATCTATTAATCTCAAACACCTTCTTCCAGCAACACAAGCGGCAACTGTACACATGGACTTCACCCAATGGATTGTATAAAAATCAAATTGACTACATCTGTGGAAGTCAACGATTGAAAAGCTCTGTAACGTCAACAAAAACAAAACCTGGAGCTGACTGTGGTACAGATCATCAACTACTAGTATGCAAACTCAAGCTAAAGTTGAGAAAGAGCAAACCACTCATGAATGCAGCAAAATATGACCTTGAGAATATACCACTGGAATTTAAAGACTGCCTGCAAAATCGATTTGCTGCTTTAGATACAAATGACAGAGCTCCAGAAGAGTTATGGAATGACATCAAGAAGGTTGTGTTGGAAGAAAGCGAGAAGTCTCTACAAAAGGTGAAAAAGCAAAAACGGCCAAAATGGATGACGG
The DNA here is from genome assembly GCA_033557465.1 of Ichthyophis bannanicus. Taxonomy (NCBI): domain Eukaryota; kingdom Metazoa; phylum Chordata; class Amphibia; order Gymnophiona; family Ichthyophiidae; genus Ichthyophis; species Ichthyophis bannanicus. The sequence goes on along the minus strand of CM066036.1, from coordinate 175,601,271 downwards.
AAGAAACTCTGAAAATTGCCCAGAAACGCAGAGAAGCTAAAGTCAGAGGAGAAAGAAAGACAATTGCAGAACTCAACAGAGATTTCCAACGTGCAGCAAGACAGGACAAGGAAAAGTACTACAATGACACTTGCAAGGAAATAGAAGCAGAAACTATTTGAGGAAGAACAAGATCGGCTGTAGTATGTAGTATGTAGAAATTTGTATGTCAGAAGTTACATGTAATTGGAGGTGGGCAGTTGATTGTGTGATAGACATATGACTGTACTGTATGTAGCAAAGTTATGCAGTGCTAACGTATGAATATTCATACAGATTCAGCATTGCTTGCCAATGTAGCCAAGCAGTATGCTAGCACTGTTCATGTCTTGTGTTCTCCATAAAGTCTTAAAATCCGCAATTCTATTACTACTTTTTGAGAACATGAGAATTTGGTATCTGTACAGAAATCTGTATACATGCATATATCTAAGAAAGAAAGGGGTGCCAAGTTATGACTGCAATAAAAAATTTTAGACAGTGTATAAATATGGCTGTGAATGTTGGGTAGGCTTAAGCAAATTTAAATATTCAGGGCAGCGATCACCTGTAGGAAAAGCAGCATTGACTCTGTAACAGTGACCTTTGGCAGGGGAAAGTTTGAAAATCAGTAAAGTTCCATTTTCAACTGACAGATCAATAGAAGAGTCTTTGTTTGCACCAGCTTTCCTCTTTTATTTTCCAAGATAAAACCGTTTTAAAGTGCAACACATGGCTATTATAAGAAGCAGTAGGAACTGTGCTGCTATGACAGCACACTGGCCTAGATTATGCTAGCCTGAGGCATGGGTAAATATATTTGGTTCTGAGAGTTCCCAGAATGAAATAAATCTCTTGAGTGAACACGTGATTATGGGCATGTCCAAGGACATAATGGGATGTATATACAGAACATGTACAGCATCTGTTCTACATGCTCTAAATACCTTTATTTAACGCTATGACAACATTTCTAATTTTTGCCCAATATCTTGTGAATATATAAATATATATATATATATATATATATATATATAGCATTACTTTCTAGGTTCACTTTCCTTATTTACCTTCCAGCAGTCCAAAGATCTTTGGAAGAATCGAGTACCATGAAGACAATGCTTATAAAATCTAAAATATCTAAGTACAATACAGGGAATGGCTTAAAGACATGCCAAAATTCTGTGGTTTGAGAAAGTGCATATACATTACCATCAGCTAAAGGAGGAAGAAAAGAGTGACTGTAGAGACTCAGAAACAAAATAAACTCAGCTAAAGCAATTAAAGAACACCTTATAGAGTGATTTAAATGGGTTAAAAAAAGCATTTTACGTATGTTAATAATCTCTGAAATTATTGTTCTCCCATGTCACTGTATTAATTTAAAAATCACAGCTGGCACTCAAATTAGGATGTACTGCCATTAAACATGTGAAGCCATATTTTAGAAAGGTTGTATAGGTGAAGTCTGAGACGTCCACGTCAAAATGTTCGAGATTCAGTAGGAGGGGCAGCAGGGAAGATGGGCACATGTAAGTGCCTTGTAAATTTGGCCAGCTCCCACAAATAAATGGGAAAATAGGAAGGTGCACAGATGCAGGTTTTTGCCTGATTTTAGAAACCTACACATGTCCGATATGGATGTCTGCCATTCTGGGGACATAGACTTGCCCACAGCCCTATTTCAGAATGTGTCTATGAATATCTCGCCACATGCATATCCAGGCCTGCCTTCTTCAAAGCAGTACAGTGGGAACATGCAGTGGCCCAGGAGCTAGGGCAAATGTCTTTCTACTAGTGGGATGGGAACAGTTGGGGGATGTAGTGGGCAAAACTGAAAGGGGATATTTTAAGGGCAGCCAACCTTTTTGATAAAATGGTAAATAAAGGTAAAAGGAAAAGGAGACCGCTATGGTTTTCGAAGAAGTAGCTGAAAAGGTGAAGACTAAGAGAGAGGCCTTCATGAAATACAAGACATCACAGAGTGAGGAAGACAGGCATCTATATTTGGAAAAACTTAGAGAAGCTAGCAAAGTAGTCAGGAAAGAGGAGGAAATAGCCAATGCAATAAAATGGGGGGGATAAGACATTTTTCAGATATGTTAGTGAGAAGAGGAAGGGCAAAAGTGGTATTGTCAGAATCAAGGGTTGAAGGGGAGGAATATGTAGAAGCTGATGAGGATAAAGCGGAATTGCCTAACAGATATTTTTCTTCTGTGTTCACAGAGGAAGAACCAGGAGCAGGACCTCAGAAAACACCCACCAAGAGGAACAGAAGTGAGGGGCATCTTGAACGATTTTCAGAAGACTGGGTTCATGAGGAACAAGCTAAACTTAAGGTAGACCAAATGATGGGACCAGATGGGATATACCCAAGAATACTGAGGGAACTTGGGGACATTCTAGCAGCTCCACTGACTGACCTTTTCAATGCCTCTTTGGAGTCGGGAGTGGTGCCAAAGGACTGGAGAGAGGCACATGTGATCCCTTTACTCAAAAGCAGCAGCAAGGATGTTGTTGAAAACTACAGGCCGGTTAGTCTAACCTTTATAGTGAGTAAATTATTGGAAATGCTGCTGAAGGAGAAAATAGTGAGGTTTCTGGAGTCTAACGGATTACCAGATCCGAGGCAGCATGGATTCACTAGAGGCAGGTCTTGTTAGACAAATCTGATTGATTTCTTTGACTGGGTGACCAAGGAAATGGACTGAAGGAGAGCCCTAGATGTGGTGTATTTAGATTTTGACATTGTTCCACACAGACAACTTATAAACACAAAGAGCACCCTAGGGATGGATCCTAAAGTTGCTGCTTGGGTTAGAAATTGGTTGAGTGGGAGGCAGCAAAGGGTACAGGTAAATGGAGCTCACTCTGAGGAGGAGGTGGTTACCAGTGGTGTGCCCCAGGGATCTGTCCTTGGTCCAATTATTTTTAACATCTTTGTTAGTGATATTGTGGAAGGGCTGTCGGGTAAGGTTTGCCTCCTTGCAGATGATACCAAAATCTGCAAGAGAGTAGACACTCAGAAAGGTGTAGATAACATGAGGTATGGACCTATATAAGCTTGAAGAATGGTCTAGAATTTGGCAGCTGAGATTTAATGTTAAAAAATGCAAGGTCATGCATTTGGGTTGCAGAAATCCAAGGGAGTGATATGGTATAGGGGGTAAAGTACTTTTGTCCACAAAAGAAGAGCAGGACCTAGGTGTGATTGTGTCTGATGATCTTAAAGTAGTTAAACAGGTAGAAAAGGTGACAGTGAAAGCTAGAAGGATGCTTGGGTGCATAGGGAGAGGAATGGCCAGCAGAAGAAAGGAGGTGATAGTTCCTCTATATAAGTCTTTGGTGCGACCTCATTTAGAGTATTGTGCGCAATTCTGGAGACCGTACCTTCAAAAGGATATAAACAGGCTGGAGTCGGTACAGAGGGTGGCTACTAAAATGGTAAGTGGTCTTCATTATAAAGCATATAAGGACAGACTTAAGGATCTTAATATGTACACCTTAAAGGAAAGGCGGAATAGAGGTGATATGATTGAGACGTTTAAATACGTCCGTAGCATAAATGCAAATGAGGAGAGCCTCTTCCAATTGAAAGCGAGATCTGCTACGAAGGGACATGGGATGAGAGTGAAATGGAATAGATTCAAGAGTGATATATGGAAATATTTCTTTACAGAAAGAGTGGTGGATCCATGGAATAGTCTCCAGTGGAGGTGGTAGAGATGAGGAAAGTATTTGAATTCAAAGAAGCATGGGACAAACACAGAAGAACTCTAAAGGAAAAAGGGGGAATGTTGTAGTGGTTGATAAGGAAGGACAGACTAGATAGGCCATGTGGTCTTTTTCTGTCATCATGTTTCTATGTTTCTATACTTACTACCAAGGTTTTTTGAAGGAGCAAAAATTGCAAAAGGAAGTTGGCATTGGGTATTGCTAGGGGTGGAAGCCAAAAAGACCCACAGCACTGAAGTTTTAAGGTATAAACCGCAGGGCTGTTTCAGGTCATTGCTGCCAGTACAAGTCCCAGAGAGGGGTAGCCGCAGCAGTGGCAATGAGGCCTGAGAGAGGCAGAGGGGCTGAAGGGATAAAGTTCACCTAGAGCACCGGCCCTGTCTATATGGGTAGTCTGAAACTTTGCCCACCTAAAATCAATCAGTTTGGTACATTTACTGTTTCAATTCCATCTAAGATGGTATGGCATGCCAAGTTCTTCAATCTCACTATATATTGTATCTTTATAGTATTTAGGTCTCCAAAACTCTGCCAAAAGAAACAGGGGTGGCCCAAGAGGGGCGCAGGGCAATTTGCGGAGACTCATTGAGGGGCCTCATTTGCATAAGGAACCTCATTTGCAAAAATATTAGCATAATGCTAACATGCCTCTTAATGAGCGTGTGGATAAAGAAAGACTACCAGATTTCTACATTACTATACTCCAGTGCCAACCGCCAGGCACATTAAGAAGTACTACAATCACTGCCCATTTAGAACCCATAGAAAACCCACCGTATAATAAAAACATTACCAGGACTCACAAAGCACCAAACCCTACCTATCAAAAGCCAACACTGCAAATATTAAACCAGTACATCTCAGAGAATACCTTAAACATCTCCTACTGGGGAAGGAGAACAAGTGGCATTGTCAAATAGAAACTACATGAACAGAATATCTCAGCTCAGTTACACATGCAGAACATAGACCCTCACAAAACAAAGAACAAGGAATCACAATTTAGAAATAGAAAGACAATAATTAAACCAGGAACCCCAAAGGCCAAAGTTGGAACATAAACAACACTAGAGAAATAAAACTATAAATTAATTTCCTCTTGTACTAAACAAAAATGCAAAGACGTTAGCAATGCACATTTCCCAGAACTGACATATTCCAATTAATAAATTCAAAATAAAAAGGTAGTTTTTCTACCTTTTGTTGTCTGGGCATTTTATTTTTCAATCGCAATTGCTCCAGTCACTTTCTTCTGGTTTCATGTCTTCTGCTAGCTGTCCATTTCTCCTTTCTTCTCTCTTCTAGATTTTTTCCATTCTCTCTTCTACATCTGCTTTAACATATTGTTCTTTCCCCCATTTCTTTCTTTATTCCTTTATTATCCACTCGAATTTCACCCTTCCATCCTCAATCCCAACTTACTCTGCAAATATCCGGGCAATCGTAGATTTTTCTTACCTCCCACACAAAATATCTTTTCCGCCTTCATCCTCATTCCCCCAGCCCCATCCCCTTCTAGTCCTCCCACAATATTAGCTCCCTTCTAGTTCCAACCCCACCCAGCATCTGCTTCCTTCTAGTTCCATTCTCCCACCCCCTCACCTCAGCCCATTTCCAGTCCTAGCCCCCCCAATCAGCTCATTCCAGCCCCCATCAGCCCATTTCCAGTCCAACCTCCCCCCACTCAGCCTATTTCCAGTCTTAGCCCCCCCATCAGCTCATTTCCAGTCCTAGCCCCCCAATCAGCTTATTTTGAGTCCTATTCCAGCCCCCATCAGTCCATTTCCAGTCCAAGCTCTCCTCCACTCAGCTCATTTCCAGTCCTATTCCAGTCCCCTGAATCAGCTCATTTCGAGTCCAAGCCCCCCCATCAGCCCATTTCCACTCCAAGCTCCCTCCCAACATCCCACTTGCAATTGTAGCCCCCATCAACCATTTCCAATAGTAGACCCCCCATCCGCCATTTCCAATCCTATTCCAGCCCCACATCAGCCCATTTCCAGTCCAAGCTTCCCCACACTCAGTCAATTTCCAATCCTACCCCCCCAAAAGCCCATTTTCAGTCCTAGCCCACCCCATCAGTTCATTTGCAGTCCTAGCCCCCCCCCCCCCTGCCCACTCAGCCCATTTCCAATCTTAGGCCCCTCCACTCAGCCAATTTCCAATCCTACCCTCCCCAAAAGCCCATTTCCAGTCCTAGCCCTCCCCATGAGCTCATTTCCAGTCCTAGCCCCCCCAAACTCAGCCCATTTCCAGTCCTGCCCCCCCCCCCACTCAACTCATTTCCAATCCTAGCCACCCCCCAACAGCCCATTTCTAATCATAGGCCCCCTCTAGCCCCTCCCTGAAGAGCCCTGCTGCAGACTTTAGAGGCCCCGGCTCACCTCTCTACAGCGGCTCCCGGCTTACCTCCCTACAGCGGCTTGCGGCAGGTTCAGCAGCAGCTCCCTACAGCTGCCGAAGTAAAGAACATTGTTTTCCTTCACTTCGGCAGCTGTATTGTAATGTAGATCGCTAGCAACTGTACTGTAATGTAGATCCTGTGTCCCGGCTCTCTGCGCACCAGCGATCTACATTACAATACAGCTGCCGAAGTGAAGGAAAACAACACTCTTCACTTTGGCGGCTGTAGGGAGCTGCTGCTGAGCAGCTGCTGGCGGCTGTAGGGAGGTGAGCCAGGAGCCAAACGCCGAACATGTGCAGGATGTTGTTGGCGCGGGACCCTGTGTGAACAACATTCTCGAACAATGGACGGGCCGGCCCTGAAAAGAAACACAGTGACACTGATAAGGATGTTGGCCATCCCCATTTCACTGCACTAGGTCCTTTTGGCCCACGTAAACTGAACGCACTTGTCAGTTCGAGAACACAGGTTGCAGAGTACATGGCAAAATACTGCAATGTTTGTACATTGGACATTGTTATAAGTCACTCTTGGTCCTTTTTGGAGGAGAGTGTATATAAATCAGAAATCTATTGTAATGTAAAGACTGATGGAACACTGGCATTAAAAGTGACAGCTAGGGCTAGCTGAGTGCTCACAGACAGTACTGTATACTGCTATGCAATGGACATGGGTATAATTCCTAACTCACGTCTTAAGTTCCCTGAATCAGAAAAGGTTGGAGATGCTGGAAAGGAAGAGGAACAGCAGTGATGACCCCGTAGTGATACCTAGAGTGATGTTGACTAAACGGCGGTAGCGGACTCCGTGCGATATTGGGGCCGCGCACGGAGTCCGCTACCATCGTTTAGTAAATATCCCCTTAGGTGGCACTATGGGGTCATCACCCCAATTGAGGACCGTCGCTCTAATGACTGAACTAAAGTAGGTTAGGAGGGAATATAACATAAAAATAGGCAAACGCAAATTTGCAGATAGTTGTTAAAGAAGGTGCACAGTACCATATCTAAGCCCTGGTTCCAGCTGAGCTAGAAGCCGAAAGGATCAAAGCAAACTACTGGCTAAGAAATCCCCCAAATTGGCAGGTAGCTCATGTCACTGCGTCAGATTTAACATGACTTACTATACAGACTTCTATGACTAGTAATGACTGAGAAAATAAAATGTCTTTATTAAGTCCCTTTGCATTTGTTCCAAAGAGCTTGATCATTTTCACTTCACATCTCATATGTTCTGGGGTGATTTCAAGGTTTCGTTTTGGTATTTTGATTGTCTAGCAAAGAAACATTTTCCCCAACAGGAGTCTCGTCTTGCTCTTCTCTGTGATATGTTACTTGTGATTTCTTAGCGTTTATTCCTGATTTCATATTTTGTTTCTTTTCACCTAAATTACATCCATCTTCATGTTTTCTACACTATATTAATAAAATAATATGAATGTAGTTTGTTCATTGGGGATGTCCTTCTCACATGGAAAACTACTGGATCTAGAAATGTGTTTTGGTTGGAAAAGATTGTTAAAAAAGATCAAGTCCATTAATTACTCTTGAGTCAAAATTAATGCACTTTAGGTGCACCTGCACCATGGTAATTATCAGGGGCATGATCACAATGAAGCTACAACGTAACCCATTTAAGACTAATAGGAGAAAATATTTTTTCACTCAATGCGTAATCAAACTCTGGAATTCATTACCAGATGATGTTGCAAAAGTTGCTAGTGTAGTGGGGTTTAAAAAAGGTTTGGACAAGTTCCTGGAGAAATGGTCCATAAACCATTATTAAAGAGAACCCAGGAAATCCACTGCTTGCCCCAGGACATGCATTATTGAACCTGTGCACCTTTTGGGAATCTGCCAGGTACATATGACCTGGATCGGCCACTGTTGGAAACAGGATACTGGGCTTGAAGGGCCTTGGTCTGACCCAGTATAGCATTTCTTATGTTCTTACGTGCCCAACAGTTACCATGCAGCCAAGTCCCTTAGTATGACTTCCGGCCCTTGACAATTACCACAGGTGCTCTGGCTAAGAGCTTTCTACATGAAGATGTGTAGGGTGTCCTGTGGTCTCTCCTCAGGTGGAACTGCCTTCCAATTCACCCCTTGCAGAGGTCAGACCACAGGGTTGTGTGGCAGGGTGCTCCAGTCATCTGTTGCCCCAGCCATTTGGCCCCCACATCTGTGTGGTCACTGTGTCAAGTCCGCTGCTCTGAAGACCCCAGCACCCCCTCCTCCCCCATGAGGCAGTAATCTCCACTAGCAAGAATACAATGCCAAATGTATAAGGGAGAGATCTCAACCCCCTCCCATAGCAGGAACTGGTAACATGCCCACTGCAGCCTACGTAATTGGACACCAAGGGTACCTCAGGGTAAGAGGGGGTCTTACAGCATTTCCATGTGGCAGCAACTGCTGACTCCCTGCCTGCACCCATACAGGGCCCCATGCTCATTCATATGCTGCATTTGTATGCTATCTCCCCCAGAAAGGATTGCAGCATGGTCTCTTATGCATGTGCTTGCTTCCCAGATTTGCATGACCCACCCTTTAGTCCTCTGGCCCAGTGCTATAATCTGTGCAGCAGGTTGTGCCTATTCCCAGGCCAGCCACTGTATCCTTCATTGGCCACTTACAAGAAGCCCTTTTAGTGGGGTAGGAGTTCTGGTATTGCTGTCTGATATGTCTAGAGGGGTTTGGTAGCTTACTGCCGGCCGTAACAGCAAGCAATCGCAAGGTGCATGCAGCCAGCGACTTCACAGTATGCATGTGCACTGGCCATGCTTTTCCTACTACCACACTAGTGATGCATCTAGCGTGGCATTAGCATGGCATTACTTCCCTACTGTGTCTGTGCCCTCTGTCCTACCATGGTCGCTATGCTCCCTTTGCTACACATTCATGTTTGCCCCGTGGTACTCACGGCATTTTAGTAAACATGCCTCCAAATCTTCATATAAATTTATACTATTCCTTAAGGAAATGTATTCTATTCCTTTTTGAAATTTTTGCAAGACCAATATTAAACTAAACAGTATAGATATCTAAATCATTCAGACTTCTGCTCCAATTTTTTTGCAACGTTTTATCTTCTATTGTTTCAGTATAACGGTGAATATGTGCCACTCTACATCATCCTTTCTTACTATTAATTCTCATATATTGCTAAAAGGCTGACATCCATCTCCCTAATAAAATTCAAAATTCAGAATCCGACATGACACTGCGTTTCAAATAAAATTTTGCTTAGGGATACATATCTTAATAAAATCATCTCTCTCAGCACCAGGCCCGAATCCTGTTCATTTCTTTAGCAGGTATTGGTCCTAAAGTTATTTCTTACGTGGTGTTTGTAATACTAAGAAAGAGCAGTGTATAATGGCGCAGATTTCCTGTTGCAATAAAACAATCAAAGATAAAAAGTTGGAGTACAAATTGGAATTATTTAAATAGTTATATTGTCCGAGTCTAAGGTGCATGTTTACAAGCCCCCATTTTTGGCACTGTGCTAAAAGTATCATGGGACCCTGAGCTAAAAAAACGACGATACCCGGGCAGAATGCATCTGGATGGCGCATGGGCAGTGTGTGGGCATTCTCCCTATGGTGCCACTAGTGCGTGCCATGAAAGTCCACACTGCTGGCGCTTAGCGGGGAGAAACTACCACCATCACAATGGGTAGTGGTAGCTGCTCCCCATAACGGCATTAACGTAGCGATCCATGCTAAATCTAAGGGGATGGCTGCCTCTGCCCCTGCCCCCTGCATCTAGCACAGTGCCCCGTTCTAGTAATGCAGCCAAATCCGCATTTTTAGCATGGGGCTTAGTAAAAGTGCCCCTAAAATTGGTCCTAGAAATATTTCATAAACGAGTAGAGTGAATCGGTCTGGAAATTGAAATAATTAATAGGCTCGATCTATTTTTAACAACTTTGACGAGTCAACCCATGTAATGAGATCTTATATTGAATTTGTTGGGGAAACAAGAAATTTCAATGAAATGCCATATTTTGTTTCATTTTCAAAACAACATACAGCGTAGTTTGCCTTGCTTCCCTTCATTTTCAATTAAATCCTCCCCCACTGTGAAAAAAAGCAAATTCAGGGCTTTTCCCCAATTCCCCATGCCTCCTCCTAGTCTCTTACCTCCTGCTTGTGGTCTTTATGGGGCAGGAACGATCCCCAGTCACTCCTGCCAAGATAGTACAGTAAAAGATAATAGCAGCAGCTGATCTGAAACTGGAGTTCTGAAATAGTGTCACACAACAAAATGGTACCAGCTAACCTGTGGCCAATGACATTTTGTTGTAGCCCAATTTCAGAACAGAGTCAGTCTTAGTCAGCTTGTGCCAGTGTCTCTTACTGCACCAGTGACACTAGAGCTACTGGGGATTGCTCCTGCCCCTCAAAGACAACAGGCATGTGGTAAAGGGTTGCCAACTAGCTCTAGATCAATGGTTCTCAACCTTTTTTGTACTGTGACCCCTTTTACCATTGGTCAACTTGTGGTGACCCCCAATGATAAAATCAAATGCGTCTCTCTTCCTTTATCGTTAACACATTGTCGCTGTAATCATTTGTTGAATTATTAATATATTATAGGCCTTTGCAATATGTTTTTATTTATAAAATTTACTTATTTAAACCACAATAACAAGTAACGATATTTGATTTCAAAATTATGATGATTTTGTAGTCAAAACACTAATATGAAATAAAATTATTTTTTCTACCTTTGTTGTCTGACCAATTTATTCTCTGATGATGCTGGTCCCGATCTGAGGCTTCTGCTTTCCTGTCTTCTCTTAGCTCTCTTTCTGTGGTCTATGGTCCATCTGCCATTTCTTATCTCTTCTTTTTTCTTCACTTCTTTCCATCAGCCTATTTCCACTCCCAGTAACCCTCCCCAGTATCAGCCCCTTTCCAGTCCTCACTCTCAGTACCTTCCAATGTCAACTTGCACTCCCATGAATGCCATTGGTGTCCATTCTCTTCCAGTCCCCCTCCTTCCCCACTGACCAGTCCCTTCTAGTACAAATACCATGGCAGCCCCTCTCAGATTCACTCCCTTCCAGTTTCATTCTCCCATCCCCTCATATCAGCCCATTTGTAGCCTTAGCCCCCAGTTTTCTTCCAGGGCCAGCAGCTCTATCCTCCCCTCCACACAATCAGCCCATTTCCAGTCGAAGCCCCCCAATCAGCTCGCTTCCAGTGCTAGTCCCCCTCAACACCAGTACCAGTGCTAGGCTAATCAGCCCAATACCAGTCCTTACCCCCACCCCCATCAGCTCATTACCAGTCCTAGCCTCCCCTAATCAGCTCATTTCCAGTGCTAGTCCCTCCTCAACCCCATTACCAGTGCTAGGCTCCCCTGATCAGCCCATTCCCAGTCCTCCCCCCCCCCCCCCCATCAGCCCATTACCAGTCCTAACCTCCCCGATCAGCTCATTTCCAATGCTAGTCCCCCATCAGTCCAGTACCAGTCCCAATGCCCCCTTGATCAGTCCATTCCCAGTCCTAGCCTTCCCTAATCAACCCATTACCAGTCCTAGCCCCCCCATCTGCCCATTATAATCCTAACCCGCACTGTCTCCCCCCTCTGTCCAGCATTTATCCCCAACTGTCCAGTATGTCCCCGTCTCTTCCCTTTGTCCATGTCAGCCCCCCCTCTGTCCATGTCAGCCCTCCTCCCTCCCTCCCTTCCTCCAACTCTCCATGTCAGTCCCCCACTCTCCATGTCAGCCCCCTCTGTCCATGTCAGCCCTCCCTCCATGTCAGTTCCCCCTCTGTCCATGTCAGCCCTCCTCCCTCCCTCCCTCCCTTCCTCCATCCATCCATCAATGTCAGCCACCCCCTCCCTCCCTCCCTCCCTCCCTCCATCTCTCCATGTCAGCCCTCCCTCCCTCCATGTCAGCTCCCTCCCTCCCTCCATCCATCCCTCCATGTCAGCCCCCCTCCCTCCCTGTCAGCACCCACTCTGTCCATGTCAACCTCCCTCCCTCCATCAGCTCTCCCCTCCCTCCATGTCAGCCCCCCTCCCTCCCTGATGTCAGCCCCATTGCAGGTTCCCTGCCCCCTCCTCCCCTCTCCCTGTCTGCCTGCTTCAGCCCTGTTCTTCTGCAGCCGCGGCTCCCTGTCTGTTAGGGAACCGCGTCTGTGCCTGTGAAGCTATTGCGGAGCCTTTCTGTCTCTCGATGGGCTCCGTGCAGCATGCCATTGTCCCGCCTCCAGCGGAGTGAGGCGACCCCCGCTGAATCCTCTGGCGACCCCCGTGGGGGTCGTGACCCACAGGTTGAGAACCGCTACTCTAGATGCTCCTGACAAGCTTGAACCAATCCTGGGTTTACCTGATTGCATGCAGGGATATGTAATTCTGATGTCTGTATTGCAGGGGTCTCCAATTCCGGTCCTGGAGGGACACAAACTAGTCAGGTTTTTGGGATGTCCCTAATGAATATGCATGAGAGAAATTTGATTACAATGGGGCAACGCATGCAAATATATCTCATGCATATTCAGTTTTTCAGCGTCCTATTTCAGCCTACAGTCTGCTGCTTTCAGATAAGCTCCTGGTCAGGGCTGTGTGGAAATGGTTTATGCGATTCTGCTAATTCTATGTGTTTTGTTCACAGGAATTTATTACTGCTGAAACGTGGTTGCTTTTTGGCTTGAGCTTACCTGACAGTTGATATTTATTAGTACAATAAAATCTGTGTATTCTGTTTGACTGTAGGGCATTGTTTAAGGGCTTCTGCAATGGCTCTCAGTTTTAATGTTTAAAAAAAATAGGGGAGTTTTTTGAGCCTATGATCTTAAGCTCCTTGTTGCCATATAGTGGAACAAGGCTTTTTCTCCCCATTAAAAAAAATAAAAAATTTTAGTGTATGCCTGTTGTTTGTCGGTTTTTTTGCCTCTTTGAAGGCTTCACGTTTGAGCCAGTTTTGGGTGATGAAAAGGTGTTGGAAATTTGTAAATGTTAATTTAAAGGATTCAAGGATCTGAGAGGTTTTTTTGATGATTATCATGCATATTCATTAGGGATATCCTGAAAACCTGACTGGTTTACAGCCCTGCAGGACAGAATTGGAGACCCCTGCTATATTGCACTCCATAAGAAAAGCAAGATCACTGGATCATGCCTGTTGGGCGCATCTGGAGCCAATTGGCACCCTAAGGAAGCTTGGGGGATTGAGAGAGGGCCCAGAAGAGTTTTTAGTTCCTCATAGTGAGGTTAGAACTTACATTTTTAATATTTCATTTATATTTTTAAAATTTTGTTAGCTGTTCTATTTTTTCAAAGCAGCAAAATGAATCTAATCACAAACTAAGAGAAGTAGTTAGTAAGCTGTAGGAAAATGCCACAGCAAAATTTCCCGCTTCAGTCACAAACCTGAGATAGCTCAGTAAGGCAGATCAGTGATGTTGGGGTTCCTGAAGGCTGGGAGCATTGTGTGTTCTAGTTGCAACAATGCAAAAATTGTAGAACTCAAGTCAGGCCTGCTATCTGGTAAAGAGACTAGTGGTGACCACTCCCCCTCCCCCCCCTCCCACCAACCTGGATCAAAGCTCCCTCTCCCCAGTCAACCCTCCATCCTTGAGTTCAAAGCCTTATCTGACCCCTGGAACAAAGCTTCAGTTTGACACCCCTCCATAACATGAACCTCTCCATCCCTGACTCCCCCACCCATACCCATTGGAGATTTTTCTGGTTGCTAAAAGAGGGTAGGTGCAATCCTCAACTGTTCCTACGCTATCTGCTCCCAGGATCAAAATAGAGAAAAAAATCCACCTAGTGGAGTCCCAGCTTGACAGCTAGGGGTCCATTTGCCAAAGAAGGTCTACTGTGGAAGAAAATTAATGCCAGCTTAAAGCTGGCATTATCTTTCTATGAATAACACAGCTTGCAAGATCAAACACTTGCTGTGTTATTCATTTTGCATAATAATGAGCTGCTTTGCATAGATTTGTGTATGTGGCATCTCATTAAAGCTGCAATATGCAATAAAAATGTGTGTTAAGGACATATAATGCATGATTTTGCCACTTAATGCATGCTATTGGACAAAAATACACACAAATTAGTAGCTAATGCGGTACGCCGCGAGGCGATCTACTTCTTCCATGTTAAGGTACCTAACCAAAGCCAGCTATTATATACTAATAGATGCACCACTGTTATGTGGATATCCTCTCTCCTGTAAATAAATTCCCTTGTACATATTGTAAATACTTGTAAATAAGTTATATTGTTACGTGGCAGTATGCAATTGCTAATGTTTCAAATACCCTCTTGTTCTATGTTAAAACCTGATGGAAATCTGTTAATATGTAATGTTTCTTAACTTATCTGTAAACAGCTTTAATTCTGATGAAAGGTAGTACAGATAGATAGATATAGATATAGATATAAACTAGAGATGATCCCACATTACTGGCTGAAAGTGAAGATGATCTAAAAACATTTGCTTCTCACAGTCAAAGAACATAGTCTCAAAATGGGCCTGCACCTTAATGTAAAGAAGACAAAGATCCTGACAATTGGCAAAATCAACAATTTCATTGTTGAAGGAGAAGAAATTGAAATTGTGGACAACTTTAACCTACTTGGATCAACTATCAATAAAGAAGCAACAAGCAGTCAAGAAATCCGACGACGCATTGCTCTTCGCAGAATGGCTATGAAAGACCTAGACAAGATTCTCAAGAACAGAGATGTCTCCATACAACGTTTTGACTTGTTCAAGCCATGGTATTTTCAATAACATCATATGGATGTGAAAGACAGACAGGAATAAAATTGATGTCTTTGAATTATGGTGCTGGCGGTGAATACTGCGTATACCATGGACTGCCCGAAGAACAAACCAGTCGGTACTAGAGGAGATCAAACCTAAGCTTTCTTTAGAAGCTCAGATGACAAGACTTCAACTTTCATACTTTGGACACATCATGCGAAGAGAGAGATCATTAGAGAAAGACACCATGCTTGGCAAGATAGAAGGTCAACGCAATAAGAGGAAGGCCAGCAATGAGACGGCTCAATACAATAACAGCAGCTATTGGTACCAGTCTGTCAACAAACAGCCACCTGACTGAAGACCAAACACAATTTAGGACAACTATCCAGAGGGTCGCCATGAGTCAACACCAACTCGACGGCACTTAACAACAACAACAGGGCACTAACTTGAAATATGTAAATGAAATGAAAAACAAAACACATTTCTGTGCGTTTTCCTACTGGAGTCCTATAACATGTGGTGGTGCAGATTGCAGTGTATCTTCTAGGATTTCATCTCCTTTTTCTTCTTTTTGAATTTCTGTTTGGAATGTGTTTCAGTTTTTCCTGCAGAATAGGTAGCTGCCCAAAAGTTAGAACAAAAAGAGAAGGGAATATTTCTTTCAATTCAGTGTCAGTTGTTCTAGACCAGGGATCTCTAACTCCAGTCCTGGAGGGCCGCAAACCAGATTTTCAGGACGTCCCTAATGAATACGTTTGAGAAATTTTGAATATAGTGGGGGCAGTGCATGCAAATATATATCATACATATTCATTAGGGACATCTTAAAAAACTGGCTGGTTTGTGGCCCTCTAGGACTGGAGTTGGAGACCACTGTAATCTAGACCTTTTATGATGTTTCTTAGATTTTTTAGTTGTTCTAGGCTGCACCCTTTCTGTGGTTTTCCTCTATTTCTGATGAAGTAGATCTTTCCTAAGTGTATTAAATAAGGATTCAGTTTTTTAGAGATGATTTTAGGGTTATTGCCTTTTTTTGTGAGAAACTCAGTTACTACTGTGCCCTGTTTCTCCCTGTTCTTCGGGATAGAACATATGCAAAGACTAGATTGCACATAATATACGTCTTTACAAAGCGGAGGTGAAGGTTATGCAGTTATCAGCTTGTTTCCTGTATAGGGACATTTATTAATCTCCATTATTGATTGTGATTGTACTGACCAGAAAATGAACTCTTTCTCTATTTTAATCTATTGTGAATCTGATTAGAGGATGAAATGCATTAAGGGGGTTATTTATTAATGGTCTGCACACTAATGCAGTTATCACGTGTTACTAGGCATGGGAATATAATGAGCTCTGTGGAAGATAATATGAGATAATAGCATTAGTGTCTGCACCTGGATGTGCCTGCACAATTTCAGCAACATGGACATGCCTGCTATTGACGTGGGGGTGCTGGTGTCTATATAGACATCCCCTGAACTGTATTTCAGCATCTGGACATCTAGGATAACCTAGTGGTTAGAGTAGTGGGCTAAGCACAGGGCAGTCAGGATTCACTTCCCACTGCTGCTGTTATTGACATTGTATTGAAGATGATGGAGTACTATCATCTCTACACCTGCTGGATGATTTTCAGCCCAAACTAGTGCTTTTTTAGGTTCTTGGAACAGGTCTAATCTTAGACAGGATGTTTCTGAGATTAGGCAGGACATCCAAGTTCCTAGAATGTCTCCACCATGCCCCTTTTTAGATTGGGCCCTCCCCAGAGCAGACTTCTAAAATGTCTCTTGAGATTTCTCTGGTCTTTCGATGTTTCTATGCCTGTTTTCAGATATCCAATGCACAAATAGGGCTTCCAAAATGACCCCCACACTGAATGGCATTAGATAAAGACCAGCATGGTCCATCTAGTCTGCCCTGTAAAGAGGTTAGAGTTGTACCTGCCACTCTGGGCAGATTACTCCCCTAGGTGCCTTTAAGGTTGTACCCACCATTCCAAACACGTTACCCCCTCTCTATTTATCAAGTTATTTAGTTTGCTTTGGTTCAATCCTCTTGCTACATAGTTGATTCCTGTGTGTCTGTTAGAAATTTAGAATTTACTCAAGACTAGACCAGTTGTGGCTTGTTTTCTGAATTTTGCTTGTTTTGTATTTAGCTTATGCCTTTTCCAGCAGAGGTTCAAGGTAGTTATTTTCCTGTCCCCTGAGGCAATAGAGGTTTAAGTAACTTGCCCAAGGTGAGTCAGTGGGATTTGAACCCTGGTTTTTCCAGCTCTAGAATGCAGCCCTAAGCACTAGGCTACTTTTCAACTCTTAAAAATATAACTAAATTTGCAGTTGAGGTAGTGGAAGGTTAACTGACTTGACAAACGTCCCAATCTGTATTTGAACATTGACTTCCCTGATTCTAGGCCTGCTGTTTAGAGCACTAAGCTACTCTTCCACTTCTCTCTACGAAGAATGCTCATCTTTCAAATAGTCCAGTTATCCTTCTAAGTAGCCTTTGGATTTCTTCCTTATGAAGAGTAATTTTATAAACCATTTATGTGCATAAAACACTTCTTCTAAATTAGGTCCTCCCTGAAAGTATGCATAGTGCAAGCCAGTGTGTGCTTGCACAGTAGGCATGCACAGGGGCAGATTATATGCATACACATAAAGGGCATGTCTACTAAAGAGCTAATACAGAATTATTGCCCAGCGGTAGCATCGAACATGGGCAAAATGCAGATATTGCAGCACTTTCCTTCGATATCTGCATGTCGCACATTGCACTGGGGGAAGTGGCAGGTAGTAGGCATCGTCTGTTATTCACAACTATAGTGACAATCCTATGGTGCTGCTCCCAAGCATTAGGATGCTATAAGTCAGCATCATGTTATTGTGGCCATTTTGAGGAGTATCAACAATGGGGGCAGGAGACCGCTCCTGCTCCCACTGACCACTAGATCACCAGGAATTGTAAGGTACTGGTTGGGGGACCTCCTTAGGCTGACTGACTAGTTGGAATTTAGTGGTTTTATTTGGGGTGGTAGAGTTCGGGGGCCAGACTGGCTAGTCAGGTTTTCACAGTACGCTCCAAGTCCTAGACTTCAAAAACACTGACTTCAGTAAAATGGCCAAGTGCCTGAAGGAGGAGTTGGTAGGGTGGGAGGGGTTAAGGGAAGTGGAATTGCAGGACCGTATCTTAAAAAGGATTCAGTGTTATTAGAAAAGGTTCAGAGAAGAGCCACCAAAATGGTAAAGGGGATGGAAGGATACCCCTATGAAGAAAGGCTAAAAAGAGACGGCTGAGGGGAGATATGATAGAAGTCTATAAATTAATGAACGGAGTGGAACGGGTAAACATAGATCGATTGTTTACGTTATCAGAATATAGAAAGACTAGGGGACATGCAATGAAGCTACAGGGTAAACTATTTAAGACTAATAAAAGAAAATATTTTTTCACTCAACGTGTAATTAAACTCTGGAATTTGTTACCGGAGGATGTAGTAAAGGCTGTTAGTGTAGTTGGGTTTAAAAAAGGTTTGGACAAGTTCCTGGAGGAAAGGTCCATAAACCATTATTAAGAAGGGACCCAGGATATCAATGCTTGACCCAATACAAGCATTGTGGAACCTGTGTCTTTTGGGGAAACTGCTAGGTACGTATGACCTGGATTGGCCACTGCTGGAAACAGGATACTGGGCTTGATGGACCTTGGTCTGACCCAGTATGGCATATCTTATGTTCTTATGTTCTTATGGTCTAAACTAAAGAAAGCAATAAAAGGTGCAACAGATATATACGTAAGGAAAGTAAATAAAAACAAGAGGAAAAGGAAACCTATTTGGTTCTCCAAAGAAGTGGCTGCACAAATAAAGGCAAAAAACACAACTTTCACAAAATTCGCAAAGGAACACAGAAAAGAATACAAGATCAAACTAAAAGAGACAAAAAAGAAATAAGGATAGCAAAATCAAAGGCAGAAGAAAAGATGGCTAAAGATATGAAGTGTGGTGAGAAGACCTTTTCAGGTATATTCGGTAAAGGAGGAAAATCAGAAGTGGAATTGCAGGACTCAAAAGTACTGGGAACGGATTCGTGGAAAGTGACATTTAAAAAATGCTAAACAAATACTTCTGCTCTGTTTTCACTAGAGAAAATCCTGGAGAAGAACGACCTGTGATTGACAAATATACAAATGGGAATAGAGTAGATACCACACCATTCACAAAAGATGATGTGTTAGAACAGCTTGCAAAACTGAAAGTGGACAAATCTATGGGACCAGATGGGATACACCCCAGGATACTGAAAGAGCTCAGAGAGGTTCTTGCAGGGCATTTAAAGGATGTTTTTAATAGATCCTTTGGAGACAGAAGTTCAACAGTACTGGAGAAGGGCTGATGTGGTACCTCTTCACAAAAGTGGTAATAGGAAAGAAGTGACAAACTATAGGTCAGTAAGCCTTAACTCAGTGACGGGAAAGGTAATGGAGGTACTCCTAAAAGAGTGAATAGTAGACTTTCTCGAAACCAATATGTTGCATGATCCGAGGCAACATGGTTTTAACAAAGAATGATCATGCAAACAAATCTGATCAAGTTCTTTGACTGGGTGACCAGAGAACTAGATCAAGGGCATTCAATGGATTTCAGCAAAGCCTTTGATACTATTCCTCATAGGAGGTTTATCAATAAACTGACCAGCCTCAGGATGGGTCCCAAGACGGTGAACTGGATCAGAAATTGGTTGACTGATAGATGACAGAAGGTGATGGTGAAAGGAACTTACTCAGATGAAAGGAAGGAGATTAGTGTTGTGCATCAGGGATCAGTCCTGGGACTGGTACTGTTCAATGTATTTGTGAGTAATATTGCTGAAGGATTGAATGGAAAAGTCTGTCTTTTTGCAGATGACACAAAAATTTGCAACAGAGTGGACTCCCCTGAGGGAGTGGATAACATGAGGAAAGATCTGCAAAGCTAGAATAATAAATCTTAATTGCCAAGAATTAGACCAATGTGAAGAAGTGCAGTGTCATGCACTTGGGATGCATAAATCCAAGAGAATCGTATGCAATAGGAGGCAAGAGATTGGTGTGCACAGACCAGGAGAAGGACCTCTGAGCAATTGTTTCTGAGGATCTCAAGGTGGCACAAGAGTGTGACAAAGTGGTGGCCAAAGCCTGAAGGATGATGGGTTGCATACAGACAGGAATTACCAGTAGAAAGGAGGAGGTACTAATGCCACTGTACAAGTTGCTAGTGAGGCCTCACTTGGAATATTGTGTTTAGTATTGGAGACCACATCTCGCAAAGGATATAAAAAGACTGGAAATGGTTCAGAGGAAGGAAACCAAAATGATTTGGAGCCTGCACCAGAAGACATATAAGAAGAGACTTGAAGACCTAAATATGTATATGCTAGAGAAGAAAAGGAAAGGGCAGATATGATACAGACCTTTAAATACTTAAAGGGTATCAATGAGCAAACAAACCTTTTTCAAAAATGGGGAAACTGTAAAACTAGAGGGCATAACATGAAACTGCAAGAAGGTAAACTGAAAGGCAACGTCAGGAAATACTTTTTCACTGAAAGGGTGGTGGATGCTTGGAATGCCCTCCCGATGGAAGTGATGGGGGCAAATACAGTGACAGAATTCAAAATGGCATGGCACAGACACAGTGGATCCCTTTATAGCAACTGGATAAAATCAAAATAAATAGAACTATCTCTTATATCTCAATAAATATTGGTGACTTGCATGGAGCAGTGGGTACACCCCTAAACCAAGGGATGAGGAGGGGTGATCTGTGAAGAGTGGCAGATGCACCTACTCTTGCTACCTTGCTGGACAGACTAGATGGACCATGCTGGTCTTTATCTACCGTCATATACTATGTTACTATGTTTTAAAGATCGGGAGGGGAGTTGCAGGGTCCCAACTAACTGGTGGGCATGTCTGTCTTAGTCAATTGATGCAGCAACCTCCTCCCCCTGGACAGTTCCTGATGGGGATTTATTTATTTTTATTTATTTAGCAAGCATTTGTAGCCCGCTCCTTCCAGCGATCAGAAGCGGGTAGGATTACTATTGTGAAACTGCCGAATCAAGGCCGGTACAAATTTTGTTTACATACAGATTGTCAGAAAAGCACATCATACAGAGTTAACACTTCTTAGCTATGGGGGAGTTCATTTACATATATACATAAATACATATATACAGGATAAGCTTTTTGGCCACAGTGGTCAGGGGCTGCTCCATCTGTGGATTTAGTTCAGGTTGAAATGAGATTGGAAAATGTGCGTTTTGAGTTTCTTTCTGAAGTCTAGAAGGTCATTGCTAGCTCGTAGTTCTGGTGGGAGTTGGTTCCACAGTGTTGGTGCCACATATGAGAAAGCCCTGTGGCTGGTGTTAGCTTTGGCAGATCTTATATCTGTTAGAGTGTGAAGGATGTTGGAATTGTGGGTTCTTCTGTTTCGGGTTTCGGGATCATGAGCTGTCCAGGGGGAATTGGTGCTGAAGGGGGGGATGGCCACAATTTTTAATATTGTTGGTGCCGCAGATCTGTATATCTGTAACACCAGCAATATTGTCAGATTGGGGGAGGCGATCGGTGCTTGTGAGGGAATGGCCATGATTGGGAGGGCAAAGCTAGTGAGAGTTCTGATTATCTGATCACTACCTGTCTTCTCCTTGAGCTTACTGCATAGACCCACAATGCCTGTATCTGCAGGCACCATAGGACTTCCCATGCTATCTGTCAATGCAAGGATCATAGGTCTCTGAGGTAAGTACAAAACCTCCAGCGAAAGCTGGGAACATCCCCTGAAGATTCCACGGAGGTTTTGGACTTACCATGGGCCTTTTGCAGCTATTGCACCATGTTTTAGTAAACATGCCCCAAATAGTACACACAGACATTTACACTTGCTCTTGAGCTAGCATAATGTCCTTGCCTGCAATATAGGCACAATTTCTGCACTAGCATGTTATAAAGATACATAGGTGCCCTTTTATAGGTTTACTCTTATCATATATATTCCATGGACTGCCTGAAGAACGAACCAGTCAGTACTAGAGAAGATCAAACCTAAGCTTTCTTTAGAAGTTCAGATGACAAGACTGACTCATACTTTCGACATATCATGTGAAGAGAGAGATCATTAGAGAAAGACATCATAACATAGTAACATAGTAAATGACGGCAGATAAAGACCAGTATGGTCCATCTAGTCTGCCCAGTAAGATGGCAAGAGTAGGTGCACCTGCCGCTCTGTGCAGGCCACCCCTCCCCATGTCTTTGTTTAGGGGTGAACCCACCACTCCATGTAGGAAACCCCTATGTTGAGAAGTTAGATGGTTCAGAAGTTAGATTGTTTTTATCCTGTTGCTGCAAAGGGATCCTCTGTGTCTGTCCCATGCCATTTTGAATTCCGTCACCGTGTTTGCCCCACCACTTCCATCGGGAGGGCATTCCAAGCATCCACCACCCTTTCAGCGAAAAAAATATTTCCTGACATTGCCCTTCAATTTACCACCTTTGCAGCTTCATGTTATGCCCTCTAGTTTTACAGCTTCCCCGTCTTTGGAAGAGGTTTGTTTGTTCATCATTTCTCTTAAGTATTTAAAGGTCTGAATCATATCTCTCCTGTCCCTCCTCTCCTCCAAAGTGTACATATTTAGGTCTTCAAGTCTCTTCTCATAAGGCTTCTGACACAGGCTCCAAATCATTTTGGTCGCCTTCCTCTGAACAGTTTCCAGTCTTTTTACATCCTTTGCAAGATACAGTCTCCAAAACTGAACACAGTATTCCAAGTGAGACATTATGCTTGGCAAGGTTGAAGATCAACACAAAATAGGAAGGCCAGCCCCCTTTCGGGAAATGCAATCCCACAATGTCCATAGGGGATATCTGACAAGGGAACACGGGGCAATGCTGGGAATGTGACCCTCCAGAATATGTGAGAAATATCAGGCGAAAGAGAAACTTTTAAATATGCCTTTTTGGAATGCCCAAAAGTGATTGAGCTGTGGGGAAAAGCATTGGAGGTCTTAGGGGGTCTAATAGGCAAAACCATAGAATGGACATATGGGCTACTAATGCTGGGGGACATTGGACCCTTAAAAGAAAAACAGATTAGGACAGCTGATAGCAGATGGGAATCTGGGGCATTAAAAAAGTGATATTACAGGATTGGGTGGGAAACGCCCCCCCCCCCCCAACGTTCCAACAGCAGATCAACCTAATGGATATTTTAGCACAAGCTTAGATGTACATATACTGCTCGAATAAAGCAGCTTCCTGGTCCAGATATAAGTGGTTATGTTGTCAGTTTCAAGCAATGTACTCAAAATGGAGAGGGGGGGTGGAGGGCGGGAGGGATGGATGGTGAGGGTGAAGGGGTGTTGTAAATATTGAAACCTAGCTAAGATTGATAACATATGTCTATCTGTTCTGATTATATCATTGGTGGAACTGAGCTTTACAGCAGTGGCATTACACTGTGTTCATATGGACATTTGTGACTCATTGTTCAGTTGCTGAAGCGACGGAAAACAGGGTGAAGGGATGCTGTAGATCCTGGAATCTAGAAGAGTCTGGTAAAAAAGGACTATATATCATGACTGCACTTCTGGTGGACTTCTTCACATTGCACTAGTGGCAACACACCTATATGCACAATGATAACAGCGAAAATGTGTTCTGTGGTTGAGAGGATGGTTTTATGTTATATGGCTGAAAATAAAGAAATAAAAAAAAAAAAGAGGAATGCCAGCAATGAGATGAATTGATACAATAACAGCAGCTATGGGTGCCACTCTATCAACAATGAGCCTGAAGACCAAACATAGTTTAGGACAACTATCCAGAGGGTCGCCATGAGTCAACATTGACTTGACAGCGCATAACAACAACAAAACAAAAGTTTACTATTTAAAATGATGGCGGCCAATTTCCAAAAGTCCTTATCTGGATAAACATGGAGGTTCTTTAGATAAGGGCATGGAGAGAGACATATAATATAATCTGGATAGTGCTGCTGAATCCTCAGACCGCCTAGGCACTATTCTTTCAGTACAGATGAGATCTGTGAGCGGGGCAAGAAGCAGTGTGGCTACTATCCAGAAATCATAGCCCTTATAGCGTTAATGGCAATCCATTTCATTGCTAAGTTATCTGGATAGCTTGGGCCACAGAAAAAAGCTGGCCTTAATTGCTATCTGGATAACATATTTGAATAGCAGGGAGGAGTGGCCTAGTGGTTGGGGCAAGGTACCACAGGCCAGAAGGTCGGTGGTTCAAATCCCACTAGAGGACAGCAACCTTGGGCCGGAAGGACTGGGGTTTCTAGTCCCACAGGTGCTCCTTGTGGTCTTGGGCAAGCCACTTAACCCTCCATTGCCCATGTTCCCTGTAAGTATTAGTGTATGTGTCTCAAATCTTCTCGTGTTAAATGTATCCCCCAACTGCTTTGACCCGGTGAAAAGCGGGATATAAATGCAGCTAAATAAATAAATAAATTTGCCACTATCTAGATAAGTGTGATGATTATACAGGTGGTGGCCACACAATCCAGATATTCAGTGGAGCAACTATCTAGACCTTGCTACTGAATATCCAGTAGATATTCAAACGCCTCAACACAGATCTTTTAAAAACTGACTCCATGATGTCCAAATATGCATTTTTATGGAAGTAAGAAATAGATCCACAGTATATAAACAAAAGGGTATCTATATGTGTTCTATTGATTAAAGCAAAGCCTTGGTAGTATGTTTACTAATTGGCAGTAGCGGCTTCTGGGCGATATCAGAGCCGCAGCCCCATTGAAGTCAATGGGGCCATGGCTCCGATATTGCATGGAAGCCACTATCGCCGATTAGTAAACATACCCCTTGGTGTCAATCATGAAAAGCTCTGAGCAACATTAAGAAACATGTATATATAAGAACACCCATTCTCACCCATGCTCTAAGCCCAGCTCAATCTCAACACATTCCTACCATTTACACGCCCATCAGATATCATCCATCTCTACTCGCTCAGTCATATCTACTCTACTAAACCGAATCTGAATAGATTCATCAACATCCATCTTAAAACAATTTCCATAATAGATTCAAGAATAACACCTACACAGCACAAAATACTAAAATGTTAACTCATTAACGCAAGGTCAATAAGGAATAAAATACCTCTTTTTCAAGATCTACTAACTAATGACACCCCTGACCTTGTATGCATAACTGAGACATGGCTCTCTAACACAGACCCAGTACTAATAAACCAATTCAAAGCCCCAGGCTATGAAATGTTCCACACTCACAGCACAACAAAAAGAGGTGGGGGAGTCCTCGTGATTATAAGAAGACCTAAAAGCCTCATTGATAACATCAAAAAACGTAGGTAACGCAGACATACTCACTATAAAATTCAAAAACATATACATCTGCCTAACATACAGACCCCCCTCGCCAGCACAGACAACGTGGATGTTATATCAGAAATATGTTCTTCCACCGATAAGAACCCACTCATGCTTTTAGGAGATCTCAGCCTAGCATCACTACCCCATAGTCAAACCTTAGCCTTCCTAACCACCATAAAAGACATGGACTATCACCAAATTAGTAACACAAAAAAATATGTTAAAGGGAATTCACTTGACATGGTGTTTTTACCTAAGACAATATTTAATAACTACAACCCTTCCTCACTAGAAATAGTACCTGTATCTCGGTCAGATCACCACCTTATAAAATTCCAGCTGCCACTCTATGACAGCTCACCCATTCCACCTACACCCTCCTCACCACCACACAGAAGATACAAGAAATTTGACAAAGAGATTTTTCTGAAACAGACCTTTCAACAGCTAACACCAAACCCAGCGAACCTAGATCAAGCAATAAACGACTGGATTGACATCATATCCAAAGCATCAACCATAGATTCACCACCTCCCCTCGCCATAAAAAAGCATAATGCAGCCTGGTTCAGACCAGAACTTAAGCAACCGAAAACTGAATTATGCAAAAGTGAATGCAAATGGCACTACACAAAATCATCAGTTCACCAGTCGCAATACATAGACAAACTGAAACACTTCCATGAGACCCTTACCTCCACAAAGAAAGAATACTACTCCGCCATCCTATTGAAATCATTGAACAGGCCAAGAGAGCTGTTTGAAATTGTAAAATCATTAACTAACAATACTTCAAACAAAGATACAAATGATCCCATCACTGATCCCTAAATATTAGTAAATTACTACAAAGAAAAACTAAAACAGCAAGCCCTACCTACCAACTACTGCAACAAACCATACTTAATAACAAATTCCTACTGGTCTGATTTTCTCTGACCTCAAAAGACACTCTTGGTAACCTCATCTCCAAAATCAACCTTTCATATCTTGACCTTTTTCCAGTATGCTGGATAAAAGCAACGAAAGTCGAACTATCCCCTTTCATCATCCCTATCATGAATCTCTCCCTTCAACAGGGTTGCATATACCTCCTACTAAAGCACGCCTTAATACGCCCTATACTCAAAAACAATACACTGGATGAAAATAACCCTACCTCATACAGACCCATATCTAGCCTCCCATTTCTAGCCAAACGGATTGAAAAGGTAGTACAAGTCCAGTTCCAGGATCATATTGACACCTTTGCACCCTAGATAAACACCAATATGGCTGTCACTCCTATCATGGGAGTAGAGACCCTTCTCATTGTCCTGCTTGGCTATATCACATGGGGTATTGAGAACTCCAAACATACATTTCTCCTCCTCTTCTTAGATATTACTGCTGCATTCAACAGTATAAACCACCATATCATGCTCACCAGGGACACAGCGTGGAAACGATTCTGACTGCCCTTCTCAATGAACTCCACACTTCACACGATCGGGGTGATAGCTCGGTGATGGTCTCTCTTGATCTTTCTTCTGCTTTTGATCTTGTTGATCGCTCCCTTCTCCTCTCTCGGCTGTGGGACGCAGGCCTCCGTGGTACTGTTCTTCACTGGTTTCATTCCTATCTTTTTTCTTGTTCTTTCTCCATAGCATATGCTGTAGACTCACACCCTCCTTCAACTACTTTTCCCCTTCCCTGTGGTATTCCCCAAGGCTCTGTTCTGGCCCCTCTATTGTTCAACCTATTCCTCACACCACTGGCCCTTTGTATCCAGCAGACTGGCCTGTCTGCTTTTTATTATGCTGACGACATAATTATCATCCACCACACTAATCCGCTTTATCCAGATCTCACACCTCTGAACTCTTGCCTTACTCTCATTTCCAATTGGTTATCTTCAAACTGTCTTCATCTTAATGTCACTAAAACTTTGGCCATCTGGTTCACATTTGGAAGTCCTTGGCCTTCTCTTGCTCCAATTCTTAACCACTCTGCAATTCCTATTGCCTCCTCCTTTAAATACCTTGGTGTTCTTCTTGACTCAAACCTCACTTTCAAAGAATATATATCGCACCTGGCTAAGACATCTTATTTTTTTCTTCGACAAATTCGATCTATCCGCCCTTTTCTATCCCCCTCAGCCCTGACCACCCTCACATTGGCTACAGTTTTATCATGACTAGACTATTGCAACTCCGTCTTTGCTGGTATCACCAAAGTCCAACTTCATAGACTACAACTCATACAAAACACTGCAGCTAGAATCATCTCTCACTCCTCCCGCTTTGATCATGTTACCCCCCTATTGCTTCACCTCCACTGGCTTCCAGTCGATCATCGCATAAAATTTAAGATATTAACTTTAGTTCACCGCACTCTGTACACACATACACCTCAATACCTTACTGACCTTTTCCACTTCACCACTCCCACACGTAGTCTCCGCTCTCTCCACACCAACCGGCTCCATCTTCCCTCACCGTCTCGTGCACATTTACAATCTACCCGCCACTCTGCCTTTTTCTTCTATGGTCCAGCCCTTTGGAATTCTTTACCCACCCCGCTTCATCTGGAGGAGAACTATATTACCTTTCGGTCATTACTTAAAACTCATCTCTTTGTCTCTGCATACAACCTCCCAGCCACACCCAGTTGACCTGGTTTATTCATGTTTACTTGTGTCTTTCTTTTTGTCTTTGTCTCCCTTATGCACCCTTTTTAACCCATCTCTTTCTATTTTCTCTTTCTTCTTTCCTGTCCCAATTATGTATTTCCTTTCTTGCTATAGGGCTTGTGCCCATTCCGGTTAGTTTGTACTATGTGAACCGCCCTGGTGTAATGAAGGGCGGTATATCAAGTTGAATAAACATAAACATAAGCTGTACAGTACTTCAATGGTTCACCTCATACCTGTCACATAGAACCCAGCAAGTGCGTATGGGCCCACACATATCCCAGTCCTATAACCAAGAACAAGGACTCCCACAAGGCTCTGCCCTCTCATCACTTTTCTTTAATATTTACCTACAGCCCATCTGCTCCATATTCAAGAAATTCCAAGTAAATTATCTTATTTACGCAGATGATTTTATGATATACCTCCCCTTCAACACCAATAATCCAGTAATTCAACAAATTACAGACTGCTTCTTTGAAGTGACAGATTGGGTGACATCCCAAAACCTCATGATCAACTTCAGCAAAACCGAAGCACTTTACATAACTAGGAATCTAAGTTTCACCCCCCTCCCCCAACATATATATCAATCCAAGGTACAAATATAGCTGTCAAAAGCGAGGTAAAATACCTCAGAGTATTCTAGATAGCTCCCTCAACATGTTATCACACATAAAGTAAGCAACTAAAAAGATCTTTTATAAACTTAAAATGCTGTAACAACTCCGCCCATTCCTCCACCCTCATGACTTTAAATCTGTTATCAAAGCCATCATCACACCCCATCTTGACTTCTGCAATATCAAACTTCAAGGTCTACCTAAACAATCTATAAGACAACTACAGACAGCCCAGAATGTAGCAGCTTGGATAAAATCAAATATCAACTTAACTGACCACATTACACCAATATTATACCACCTTCACTAGCTCCCAATCCACAGCCGCATTCAGTACAAAATACTCGTAACTACTTTCAAGCTTATCAAAGACATTACTCCTTCATACCTCTCCTTCTTCATCACTAAGGTCAATAAAATTTGTTATCAACGAGATTGCAATAAAAACTAACTAATTATTCCATCAGAATTCAGGAAATCCAGAAAAACGACTAACAACAGAGTTTTCTCCCATTTCTCCCCTACTCTATGGAACAACTTCCCAGTTAGCATGAGATCCATAGATAACCTATCCACATTCCGAAAAAAACCTCAAAACACATCTGTTTTTTCTACATTTCGGAAATATAGATGAAGACGAAAGCCCTAAACACAACCACGTCATCACTTGAGTAAAACTCCTTCCACCTTCCACCTCTCCAATAAAAGATAAACAATATGCCCCAATCCAGATATAACCAAATGGAAACAAAGTAAAACATTGGAGAAACAATTGTACATCATTTCAATGTTATACACACTGATACTCCATGTAAATGCAATTGTACATAGTTACTTGTCACTATACAATTGTATATAGTTAATTGTTCTATGTAACTGAATATGTACTGTTCTGTACAATTCAGTGTTTTGTTCTCTGTAAACCACATTTGATCTGTTGGAAAATGTGGTATAAAAATTTCAAATAAATAAAATAAAATAAATAAACACCTGATAGTTCTCATGCACAGCCTTTGCATTATTTTTTTTAAAGTTTATTTTCCAGATATGAATAAGTACAACACTATTATATAATAATAATATTCCCCCATCCACAACAAAAACAAAAAACAAAAACAAATTAGGCAGACTTCAGCATTAATAACCCCAAATTAAATTATAACTATAGATCTTCCAGATATAAATCAAATGATTTCCAAACTCTGTCCACCTTGCCAATGCAATTGGCCGACACTGAGGCAACACCTTCCCATTTTCTGACCATGCAGACAGCATGCCACCAAATATAAAATAAATGCTGTATTGCGACAGAAATCATAATATCAAACAAAACTGTCATGTCTACTTAGAGCGATACAAAATCCCAAAGACCTAAACAAAATTGTTTGCAATGTTATGTCGGAACTTAACTTAAAGACATCACTAATGAAGCTCCACACAATTTCCCAGAACGGTTTAAGCAACATACATTATAAGAACATGTGAGTTAAGGTGTCAACTTCTGCTGAGCAACACCAGCATAAATGGATGGCATAGTTGGCCTAATAACACATCCCAAAGCCAATCCCAATTAATCTCATCTTGAGGAATGCTCATGTCGTGTTCCCAGGACCTATGTAGCCCCACTAA
Source organism: Ichthyophis bannanicus (assembly GCA_033557465.1). Taxonomy (NCBI): domain Eukaryota; kingdom Metazoa; phylum Chordata; class Amphibia; order Gymnophiona; family Ichthyophiidae; genus Ichthyophis; species Ichthyophis bannanicus. The sequence goes on along the minus strand of CM066036.1, from coordinate 175,571,023 downwards.
GAAATTGCTATTATGTAACCTCAGTATTTTATTAAAGTGTGAGACTATTTTCCCCACTAGCCCTGACTTTATTGCACACCTCATGCAGACTAGCTGTAGGGAAAATTCCATCACACCATGGTACTACCTGTGCCAAGCTGCTGGAGATGCCTTCTATTTTGGAAGCCTGCACAGCAGATAAGCCAAATTTAGTGACTAATTCCTCTTGAGACAGAATTCTACTCTCCTGATACAGCTGACCCCCACTTAGAATATCTTTATTTATCCAGCACTTCCAATAGAGCTTTCAACCATTAATTTTCACTCGCTGATTAAACCATAGGGAGGCAGTTGATAGTGCATAGGATATTCTGCAACAGGAATCAATCATTTTCAGTGCTTCAGAAGTGCTTCTTATAAGAGGTAAATTCAAATTTGAGGCTGGGATGTTCATTGTGGGCAGGAATGATAACTCAAAGGGAGAAATTAAAACGTTTTCCATTTCTATCCATGATGAGAGAGATCCTTCAACAACCCATTCCATCCCAAAATACAACAATGAGGCTGAATGATATTTTTTTAATATCAGGGAAGCCCACCCAGCCCCTTTTATTCTGGGCAATTTCAGTGTTTCCAGTGCTATACGCACCCTCTTTTTGTTCCATAAGAAAGAGGAAAGGAGTCCATCCAGCTGCACATAAAAGTTGGGCTTACAGAAATCAGGTAACATACTTAATCTGTAAATTACACATCATCTTAATCGAAACAAGCCTTCCCCACTAGGAAATCTTAAGTGGGGACTACTGCTGTAGTGAATTCCTAACCTCTTCTAGAATAAAATTACTACCAAACATTATGGTGTCCTTTGCATTAATCAAGAAGCAACAGTTTGAACAGACCAAGGAGAAAAATAATGGGTTTAAATCAGCAAAGGGGTAGGACAAGGCTTCGTAATTTCCCCTTACCTGTTTAATTTATATGTAGATTAAATCATTAGAGAAGCAGGACTGTATGACGACAACCGAGGAGTGAAGATCGGTGGCAGACTTAACAACCTTTGCTATGCTGATGATACCACATTACTGGCTGAAAGTGAAGCTGATTTGAAACATCTGCTTCAAGATCAAGGATCAGTCATAAAATGGGCCTGTACCTTAACATGAAGACAGGGGCGGCCCAAGGAGGATGTGGGGGCCATGTGTGAAGACTCATTGAAGGGTCTCATTTGCGTAAGGGGCCTTATTTGCATAAATATTTGCATAACATTAATGTGCACTAACGTTTAGTAAACATGCCTCTTAATGAGTGTCTGGATAAAGAAAGATTACCAGATTTCTATATTACTATACTCCAATGCCAACCGCAAGGCACATTAGGAAGTACTGCAAACACTGCCCATTTAGAACCCATAGCAAACCCACCATATCATAACAGTACTACCAGAACTCATAAAGCACTATACCCTACCTATCAAAAAGGCAACACTGCAAATATTAAACCAATACATCTCAGAGAATACCAATACATCTCCTACTGGGGAAGGAGAACAAGTGGCATTGTCAAAGAAAAACGACAAACAAAATACTTTACTTTGGTTACACATGCAGAACATAGACCGTCACCAAACAAAGAACAAGGAATCACAATTTAGAAATAGAAAGACAATAATTAAACCGGGAACCCCAAAGGCCAAAGTTGGAACATACAATAACACTGGAGAAATAAAACTATAAATTAATTTCCTCTTGTACTAAACAAAAACGCAAAGATGTTAGCAATGCACATTTCCCACAACTGACATATTCCAGTTAATAAATTCAAAATAAAAAAGTATTTTTCTACCTTGTGTTGTTTGGGCATTTTCTTTTCAGTTGCAATTGCTCCAGTCACTTTCTTCTGGATTCTTCATGTTTTCGGCTAACCCTTCATTTTTTGCTGTCCATTTGTCCTTTCTTCTCTCTTCTAGTTTTTTCCCATTCTCTCTCTACATCTACTTTAACATACTGATCTTTCCCCTTTTGCTCTTTCCTCCATTTCTTTCTTTATCTTTTTTTCATCCACTCAAATTTCACCTTTCTATCCTCAATCCCCACTTACTCTCCCAATACCCAGCCAATCATAGATTTTTCTTCCCTCCCACACAAAATATCTTTTTCCTCTCCATCCTCACTCCCCCAGCCCCATCCCCTTCTAGTCCTCCCTCAAGTCCTCCCTTCTAGTTCCAGCCCCACCCAGCATCTGCTCCCTTCTAGTTCCATTCTCCAACCACCCCTGCATTAGTCCATTTCCGGTTCTAGCTCCCTCATCCATTTCCAGTCCTATCCTAGCCAGTCCATCAGTCCATTTTCAATCCTAGCCTCCCATCAACCCATTTCCAGAACTAGCACCCCCGTCAGCCCATTTCCAATCCAAGCTTCCCCTATCAGCACATTTCTTATCCTAGCCCCCATAAGTCATATCCAGTCCCATTCCAACCTCCATCTGTCCATTTCCAGTCCGAACTCCTCTGATCAGCTCATTTCCAATCCTAGCCCCCCATCAGCCATTTCCAGTTTTATTCCAGCCTCCATCAGCCCATTTCCAATCCTAACCCCCCCCTCCGTCAACCCCTTTCCAGTCCTAGCCACCCCATCAGCTCATTTCCAGTCCCATTCCAACCTCCATCTGTCCATTTCCAGACCAAGCTCCTCCTATCAGCTCATTTCCAATCCTAGCCCCCCATCAGCCATTTCCAGTCTTATTCCAGCCCCCATCAGCCCATTTCCAATCCTAACCCCCCACTGCCAACCCATTTCCAGTCCCAGCCCCCCCCCCATCAGCCATTTCCAGTCCAAGCTCTCCATCAGTCATTTCCTGTCCTATCCTACCCCCCCCCCCCCCAAAGAGCCCCGCACCTATCTAACCTGCTTCAGAGGTGAGCCAGGGAAGCCGTGCGAGGCCCTGGCTCACCTCTGCACAGCCGCCAGCTGAAATGCACCATTTTCCCTCATGCTGGCAGCTGTTACTGTGAAGCACGCTGAACGCTGGGAATGGTTAAAAGGCATTTACCGGCACTCATGCGCTTCACAGTAACAGCCGCCAGCATGAGGGAAAACAGCGTTATTCACATTGGCGGCAGTGCAGAGGTGAGCCAGGGCCTCACGCGGCTTCCCCGGCTCACCTCTGAAACTGTCCATTGTGCAAGAATGAAGTTCACGCTGGGCCCTGCATGAAGACGACAAAGATGCTAACCTCCAGCAAAATCAATCATTTCATAATCGATGGAGAAAACACAGAAATAGTGGGCAACTTTATCCTGCTTGGAACAATAATCAATAAAGAAATAACAAGTAGTCAAGAAATCCAATGAAGCATTGCTCTTAGTGAAACAGCCATGAAGAACCTAAAGATTCTCAAATTCAGAGATGCATCTCTATGTACATATAGTTGAATTGTCCAAGTCATGGTATTTTCAATAACAGCAGATTGATGTAGAAGTTGGACAGGAAGAAAATCAATGCCTTCAACTTATTTTCTGGCTGAAAATACCATGTATACCATGGCCTGTCTGAAAAACAAATCAGTTTGCATTACAGATCAAAGCTAAGTTTTCTTTAGAAGCTCAAATGATAACACTTCACCATTCATACTTTGGACACATATGCAATAAAAATGTCATTAAAGAAAGACAACATGCTTGGCAAGGTTGAAGCAATGGACTGATACCATAACAGCAGCTATGGGTGTCACTCTATCAACAATTAGCCACCTGACTGGAGACCAAAGACAGTTTAGGACAACTATCCAGAGGGTTGACATGAGTCGACATCACCTCGACAGCACTTTACAATATATACTGCAAACACTTTAAATAAATAAATAGTTGTGGGAAGGATGGCGTTGAAATAATTATGACTTCAGTTTAATTATCAAAATCTTGAGGTGCACTAGATATCTAAAAGATAATTGTGAGGGGACACAAGGTTGATTGTTTGATTAAGGCACTTAATACCATTTCACCAGCCCTGCCTAAAAGAGTTGTAAAATAGTTCAATATTCTTATCTGTTTCAGTCCAAATCATCAATATACTGGTAATATCAAACATTTCATGCAGTATTCATTCAAAATCATCATGTTCTCTGTTTTTTGAAAAAAAAAAACAGGTGTCATTTTGTGATCTTATCCAGCTGCTAATAGCAGCTCTTGTACTCTGACTTTTCTCTCTGTACACATTCCACAAGTGAAAAAACTTAGAAAATCACATCGCCCATTTAGAAGGAGTTAAAGTCAGAGAAGGGTTTCCAGTGCTACAAAAATGAATTTCAAGTATATATTTCTTAGCAGTCGGAGGTTCCTTCTTTCTATATTCAAAGCACAACTCATTCAGAAGTCTCTTAATACCCACTGAAGGTAAATAATTGATGGCTTCACAGTCTTGAATGGCAAGATACAATGAGACTTAATCATGAGGTTTTCACTGCGTTCTCTTCCACAAATGTCTAGTACTATACAAGAACATCACTCCCATATGAGCCTTCAGGCAGTTTGTTCCAAGTAGAAAACTCATTTCAAAATCCATATTCACAGACACAATTAAATACTTATGTTTGCATACTATAGGTCAACTTCCCTTTTCTACAGCTTTCAATGGCAAGCAATTTGTTTTAAATTATACTCAGAAAATAGGAGGTGCTGTGAAATTTGAACATGACATATATTATTAGTGATTATGAAAATCAAATTAATTCAACCTGAAAGCAAGACTGTTGGGTTTTGCTTGTTGACTTTTTATAAGGAAGGTGCTAGTTGGCCCTGAAGCAATGCTTGCAGATCAGTAGGAACGGCCTATGTACAGCACAGTCGGTTTTCCCCACAGAGGAGGGAGTAATACTTAGGGGTTGTGTGTGTGTGTTTGTGTGCTGTCAAGTCAAAGCTGAATCCTGGAGGCCCTGGATTTCCTTGGTAAGGTGCGACCAGAAGTAGATTGCCAGATCTTTTTCCATACAGTAAGTCCAAGGTGGGTTCTCATCCAAGTACTAGCCAGACCCAGGGTCAGCGCTACAATTAAGCAAAGCACACGCCTAGAGTGTCAGCAGTCCGGGAGTGTTGCTGCTGCCCCCTCTCAAAAAACACAATATAGTGCTTACTGAAAGGCTTCGGTGCCGCATCGCAGTTTTCCTGTGCTCCTGCCTGCTGCTTCTGCCCTCCTCCGAACCAAAGTCTACATCGGAACAGGGGAAATTACGACGCAACACTAAAGCATTTAAATAAGCACTTTGTCATGGTATTTGAGCTATTGCCACTGATATGGGCTCCAGAGAAGGGTGGCAACAGTGGCAATGGGGGCAGGGAGGCACTGGAGGGGGCGGCAGGATGGAGGGCCCACCTAAGGCGCCTTCATTCCTTGGACGGGTCCTGGCCAGAGCCAACCCTGTGAGGTTCAGAATATTGGAACTGAGTCTTTAAGTTTATTCTAAAGATAATCTAGAATGGATTCTCTTTATATGGTATAGGACCAGAATATCGTAAAATAAACGAGTTAGATACCTGCCTAAGCAAATATTTTGCACATGCATTTGCTTTGAAGATATGTTCATGCATGCTATTCTGTTTAGGTTTACTTTTACTGGTGCAGCCCAGAATTACAGGGCAAACTTCCAGTCACTTAAAAGTCAGAAGGGAATTATTCGGCCTTCAGGAGTCATTTGAAGGCCTGGATCTTTGGGCAGTTTTTAGAACTGATGTGTTGTACTATTTGCATTGTTTGGTAGTAGAGAAGAGCTGTCACATTTTATTATGTTTTTCTTTATTCGTAACTTCTGATGTGATTTTAACATTCTTTTTGTTCTTGTTTCACGTATGTATTTTATTAGTTGTAAGAAGATGATCTGCTCTGTGCTGAAAGGGCGTAATAATAAATGATTGAAGTTAAATTAAATTAAATGCCAGGTGAGAGAACATCTTCTTGTTGTGCTTTTCTTTTTCAACTTCAGCCTGAGAGGGAGGTTGTTTAGTGGGAGGGTTGCAAAGAGCCATGTGAGACTTTGAGCAAAGAAACAAGATGAAATATAGCTGCTGCACCCAGTGTGAGAACAGGTCCCAAAACAGTGCTTCAGAAAGATGTGACTATCCTAAGCATGGAAGGAAATAAATCCAAGTTATAAATAAATAAAACCATAAAGTTCTTGTGTGTGCTGTCAGAACAACAAGTATCATAGTACTTGAAAATGTACCATGTCCACTGCAGGGAAAAAGATAGAAAACCTCTTACTGCTTGTATTATAAGTCAGTGCAGCAAGCCACAGTCCGCTGGTCACTTCCCGGAAAGCTGAGGCTCGCTCAACTGTGTATTTTTACAAACACAAGTAGTTTTACTTTTTAACATGTATTTTAGAATTTGCTGAATATTTGATTTTTTTAAAGTACATTCTTTTTTAGAAGTGGGAGCACGAGAGAGGATGGGTTATATGGTTGATTATAATAGTGTTGTACACCTCTTTGATCCTTTAAGTAGAGCCAGCATATAAAGATTTAAATAATAAATACATTTTTAAGATTTAGAGTGGGTTCAATAATACACATCCATTTTTACATCTAAAGGAGTTCTGTGCTAGCTAATTTATTTTATTTTTGGTTTTCTAAAACAAATTCTAACAAAGTGTTTGAATAATAATGATTCCTTTACAAAGCTAATGAATGTTTAAAGGTCATCTAGGTCCTTTGTTTCCATAGTATTATCATAATCTGCGATTCCTGCTCAAATAAGCTCTCTTGGTAGGTGACTGTCCAGAGTATGAACAGAATTGTCAACTATAAACAGAGTCTACTGAGCCAAACCAAAGAAACGATGTTCTAGTCCCTTCTATCTACTTCAGGCAGGGGTGGAGATGATCCACCTTCCACTCCCCTTACAATGGATAAAAGGAAGCAAATTCAAAAAGACTCCAGGTTGGTGACTTTGCATTTACTTATAGATCACCATCCCTGGCCCATGTATTGACAACCTGAAGGAGAGGAAGTCTCAGCTAATGGGCACTGCAATACATAGGGGCTACTAAAATGTGCTGTTAGTACACGGTAAGCCACAAAAGTTAGGGTCGAAGGTGTAGTAGGCCTGCGCTAATGTTTGGAGGCATGACTGGGATGTCCCCCTGCAGCCACGGGGAGATGCACTTCACTGAGCTAACCGGCAGGTACACTTAACAGGGGGACACTTTCCGTCACCCACTGAGGAAATGGTACTTGCACTACGCTAACAGCAACATTTATTTATTTATTTATTTAGAGAGTTTTGTATACCGCCTTATCCTTCAATCAAAGCGGTCACAACATAAGTGGGGGATACATTTAACACGCGGGGATATGAGACACACACACTAATACTTACAGGGAACATGGGCAATGGAGGGTTAAGTGGTTACTGCATGCCATGATGTGCCAGTATGCCCCTAACCCTCCCAGTCATTACATTGTCCAAAGCTTATACTACTGCGCAGTAGTGGTTAACGCAGTATGATCAACATGCAATAAACCTCATGGTAATTATCAGGCACTTTAGAAAATATGCCTGATATGCACCAGATTTAACGTGGGCTGATGCTGATGCATAGCTGGGATTGTTATTGTAATGTCCGGGTTAAATGAGTTGGGAGAGGATTTAAAGTAGTGGTAAATCCTCTGATAGTTGTTAATTAAGGCTTCTGATGCCATATTCCAAGTCTAACCTGTTCCGATTGGCGGAAAGTCCAAAAGATCATTAGTTCAAAAAGAATTCATCTTTATTCCATATGTAATTCATTGATTTAAAATAAGCAAAAGTTAGTCTTGCTTTCAACCCAACATAACTATACTTAACACAGTAGTTCTGGATATTCCTTATAGAATAAAAAAGTTAAATAATAACGTGTATAAGTTAAATTTAGATTCATTGTTACATAACCATTTCTCTAAAGAGAAAGAATGGAAAATAAAGATATACAAGCTACAAAAAATACCAAGACCTGCCCAATCATCAGGCAAGACTAGATTGTCACCTTGGAAAGCTGCATCGGAGGAGAAACAAACAGCGGCTGAAGTCAGATCAAATCAATAGATCCTGGCAGCCATACGGCACATTCTTTTACCTGCAGAGACAGTGGCCCACACAAACGCACAAAGCAAAATGGAAGATTTACAAGCATGTTGTCTAGTTCTGCACTTTTATAGGACTGTTGTGGGACGTGTGGTGTTGAGATGATCATGACTGATAAATTTAATTTTCAAAATTTTGGGGGGAGGTTATGAGGCTTAAGTTTCACCTAGGGTGCTCAGCATCCTTGCACAAAACCCTGAAAAATATTAAGAAACAGACTTTAGTAAATAAAATCTGAAAGAACTGCAATTATCTCAGCTGTACTTTGAACTCCGATACAAATATTTAACATGAAGAAGCCTTGTACTTAGCTGCATTGATGTTAATGGAGGGATCAATGGGCACAAACAGTGTAGTGCCATAATAATAGTTAGCACAGCACATTAACTGCAAGGGTGCAGCAATTGCCCCTTTAAACAGTTGACATAGAGATTGCCATTAGGAGCACGGGATGGCTAGGGAATGGATTGAGACTGTTCCTTGCTGTTAATGTGGGAGGTTGTTACTGTGTGTTAACTGCTAAAAGGGCGGGTGATCTAGAACACTTAGTGCCACATTAAAAAGTATTACTAATTTCACGCCACATGAGCAACCATTCTAATCACATATGGGAGCGAACTCTGTCCCATGTTAGTGACAAAGCTACCCTCTTAAAACTCTTAGGGTCCCTTTTACGAAAGTGTGATAAGTTTTTACACTTAGTGCACCTTAACTCAGGGCTTGACAAATCCAAGTCACCAGGTCACCATGGCACCTGGGATATCACGCCTCAGACTGGCATTTGAGGTGGGATGGGCAGATTAAGAAGCTAAAGTTTGCTATTTCCTCCACTGGGACTGGCTGTCTGCCAGGAGCTTGAAATGTCATGGTGGAGGAAGTTTGTGCTGATCTTGTAGTTTCAAGTTTTGCAAACTTCCTTCACTACATGGTTCAAGCTCTTTTCAGAGGGCAATCGTGGTGAGAAAGTGGCACAACCTTTTTGGCGCAGCCACTAACAGCAAAAAGAATGGTGAGAGACACTGGGTGAAGGTGTGGGGGGAGAGGGGTATTATGACAGAAACAGAGATGGTGATGGCTGGTGGGGGGGACTAAGAGAGAGAAAGGGAGATATTGGGTGATGGTTGAGGGCTATGAGAGGGAGAGAGAGAGAAGCACTGAGTGAATGCTGTGGGGTGACCTATGTCAGAGAGATTTTCCTGGGGAGGGGCTATGACAGATGGGGGGTTTTCTTCATGTATTACCAATCCATGGTGATATGTGAAGCAAAAAATAGGAAGTTGCCTCGGGTGCAGCTATAAAGGGTCACCAATGTGCTACTGACAATGTACTCGTTGGGTTGATGGGAGGGGTAGGAGAAGGCGGCGGCTCGCTACCTTCTCTTGGCACTGTGTAATGGCATGTTAATGGCCTGATTTATTAAGCTTTCTTTTCTCTTAAAAAATGGAAAAACTATAAATTGAGCACTTAAAAAAGAAGCTGTGATACACCTTTTTGGGAGGGGGAACATTGTGACCGGCGGTCTTGGTGGCTGGCTCCTAGATTCCCAAAAAATTTGTCAAGTCCTGATTTAATGCCAATGTTATTTGGCAGAATGACCCCTAGTGGTAGTAGCATGAGACCACCACTAGGAATAAGATCTACCATCTGGAATTAGTAGGGGCATGCATGGACAACTTTAACCTACTTGGATCAACAATCAATAAAGAAAGGACAAGCAGTCAAGAAATCTGACTACGCAGTGCTCGTGTCACAATAGCTATGAAGGACCTAGACAAGATTTTCAAGAGCAGAGATTTTTCTCGCCATACAAAGATTTGACTTCTCCAAGCCATGATATTTTCAATAACATTTTATGGATGCGAACACTGTAAAGTGAAAAAGACAGTAAGAAATTTGACGCTTTTGTAATATGTTTCTGGGGACGAATACTGTGTATACCATGGACTGGCCAAAGAACAAATCAGTCACTACTAGAGGAGATCAAACCTAAGCTTTCTTTAGAAGTTGAGACGACAAGATTTCGACTTTCATACTTTGGACACATCATGCAAAGAGAGAAATTGTTAGAGAAAGACATCATGCTTGGCAAGGTAGAAGGTCAATGCAAATGAGCAAGGCCAGCAATGAGATGAACTGATGCACTAACAGCAGCCATGGGTGCCACTCTGTCAACAATGAGCTGCCTGAATGAAGACCAAGCACAGTTTAAGTCAACTATCCAGAGGGACACCATGAGTCAACACCAACTCAACTGCACTTAACAACAATAATGCATGGCCAAATAATGTTCCTTTGAACAAATTTTTCTGGATTTTGAGGTACTTTTCATGCTTGTGAACACATCACAATGAATGGGCAGTTCATAGTGAGGACACAAGACAGAAATGAACATAAAACCATAAGAAATGCCATACCGGGTCAGAAATGCCATACTGGGTCCATCAAGCCCAGTATCCTGTTTCCAACCATGGCCAATCCAGGTCATAAGTACCTGACAGATTCCCAAAAAGGCATAACGGTTCCACAATGTTCGTCCCCGGATAAGCAGTGGATATCCCGGCTCCTCTTTAATAATCGTTTATGGACCTTTTCTCCAGGAACTTGTCCAAACCTTTGTAAAAACCAGCTACACTAACAGCTTTTACTACATCCTTCAGTAATGAATTCCAGAGTTTATGTGTTGAGTAAAAAAATATTTTTTCTTATTGGTCTTAAATGAGTTACATTGTAGCTTCATTGTGTGTCCTCTAGTCTTTCTACATTTTGATGGCATAAACAACCAATCTATGTTTACCCATTCCACTCCATTCATTAATTTATAGACATCAGTCATATCCCCTGTCAGCTGTCTCTTTTCCAAATTGTAGAGCCCAGGGCCAGCCCATTTAATCCAGCTGCCTAGGGCAGCAGATCTCTATGGGCAGCAGGTCATGTGCTTTAGCAGACATGGTCTGCCAGCCACCCTCTTCCCTCCCCCATGCTGACCCACATGGTGCTGCTGCCCCTCCCCCACTGCCATGGATTCCGGTGGCAGGGGGGGGCACGGCTTGGTGGCAGCCATGTATGTCAAAGCACATGGCCTCTGCCAAGCTGAGCCATGCCTCCCCTCGACCCCACTGCCAGAATCAGCAGCAGTGGGGGTGGGGAGGGGACAGCACAGCTGGGGCTTCTGCCTAGGGCTGCAGAAACTCTTGGGTAGGCCCTAGAAGAACCCCAACCTTTTAAGCCTCTTCTCATAGGGATATCCTTCCATTCCCTTTACCATTTTAGTTGCTCTTCTCTGTATCTTCTCTAACTCTGCTATATCCTTTTTAAGATATGGTGACCAGAATTGCACACAATATTTAAGGTGCAGTCGCACCATGGAACAATACAGAGGCATTATAATATCCTTGATTTTATTCTCCATTCCTTTCCTTATGATTCTTAGTATTCTATTTGCTCTCTTGGCTGCTGCTGCACACTGGACAGAGGGTTTTAACATATTATCCATGACGACGCCTAAATCTTTTTCCTGGGTGGTACCTTGCATTGTGTTACCATAGCTTGTGTTGCTCTTTCCTAGGTGCATAACTTTGCACTTGTTCACATTAAATTTCATCTGCCATTCGGATGTCCAGTCTTCAAATTTAACAGGTCCTCTTGCAATTTTTCATAATCCTCTTGTGTTTTAACACTTTTGAATAACTTTGTGTCACCTACAACTTTGATCAGCTCAATCATTATTCCTATTTCCAGGTCATTTATGAATATGTTAAAAAGCAGTGGGCCCGGCCCAGATCCCTGGGGTACTCCACTATTCACTTCTCTCCACTGAAAAAATTGGCCATTTAGCCCTACCCTCTGCTTTCTATCTTTTTACAGTTCCTGATCCACAAGACTCCTGAGGGCCACAGCAGCTTGAGCTCCCCGATTGGGGTAGAGCTCACTGGAACCCGCCGCCGCCAACCCAAACCGGCTCTCCTCTGCCCAATCGGGGCCGATGCCGCCAGCCCAATCATCTCTCCACCGCCCAATCGGGGCCCTCGGAGTCAGATTTAAAAGCGCCATTGGGCGCTTCAGCAACCACACCGCCGCAGCAGCTTGAACTCCCCGATCGGGGTAGAGCTCGCTGGAACCCGATGCAGCCAACCCAAACTGGCTCTCCTCTGCCCAATCGGGGCTGACGCCACCAGCCCGACTGGCTCTCCACCGCCCAATGAGGGCCCTCGGAGTCAGATTTAAAAGCGCCTCGGTTGTCAGCCCGTGCCTGGCAGGCCCGCGCCTGAGGGCCTCGCCAGAGGGCCCTTTGGTGTGGCCCTTAGGCGGTGGTCCAGGGCAGGAAGGCTACAAGTCATGAACTAACGGAACCACACAAACAAAAGCAGCCAAACCACACTACAAGACAGACATCAAATACATGAAGCTCATCCTGCCACTAATGGACTCACAAGGATGCAACGCGACCAACGAATGCAGGTAACCACCCTGATACATAACCAATGAGTCGTTGGAACCACCACCTGTATTGAAACTAAATAACATACTGGTGCAATTTATGCCACTATGATATATATATGCAACTGTATACCTCTGTGATATATATATATATGCCAAAAGAACCCCGGTAACTCACAAACTAATATATGCACATCAAATGTTAAGAAATGGAACTAACCAAATTGCTATTAATTTCTCTATACTTCTGCATGATCATGTATGCATAATCATGTCTACAATACACGGACAGCTGTCAAATGAACACATGGCAACTCATTTACACCTACCCTTTGTTCTCTCTATACACATACCCTGTATATGCATCACATTTCCAGTCCAACACCCAATACACAGCCCAACACAACCAAAAGGCAAACAACAGGCACCATCAGCAAACCAGCAAACACCCCAAAAGCAAAAGCCCAACCAGGAGTAATCAAAATAAATACCAACCCAAGGCCATCACCTCAATTGAAAAAGGGCACAGTAACACAACACGCCTGTATACTAATAAATGCAAGGTCCATCAGAAATAAGCTACACATCATTCATGACATCATAACAGACAGGAAACCTGACATACTATGTATCACGGAAACGTGGATCACGGACATTGACACAGTACTACTGAACTAACTAAACAACCCAGGATACAAACTCTACAACTGTCCTCGCAACAATAGAAGAGGAGGCGGAGTCCTAATTATGGCAAGAGTCTCCCTGAACCAATCCAACACTACAAAGGAATCTCATGATGGAATAGATTTCCTGAAACTAGAGAACAAAGAGCTAATAATCTGTCTCTTCTACAAGCCCCCTGCAGTAAATCATGAAGCCCTTGCAGCCGCACTAGAAAAAGTATGCACAGCAACAATACAAAAATACCAGATTATTCTAGGAGACTTCAACCTTGCTTCTATCGCTCCCACACATAAAAGCACTTCCCTTGAGGCCATGGAACAACTGGGATACAAACAAATAATACAGAATCCCACCCACACCAAGGGAAACATACTTGACCTGGTATTCCTACCCAAAAGGACACACCACAATGAAGAAAAAGACCCTGCAACCCAAATAACGCCTGTTCCCTGGTCAGATCATCACTTAACTAAATTCAACCTCTACATGACAGCAAAACATGGAAACCAACATGTGGGAACAAAAACACAGCATGGTAGGAAATTCAAAAAATTTGACAAAGAAGCCTTAATAAACTCAATCACGTCACACGTAGTTACAGAACACACTGACTTAGAAGTGTTAATACACCAATGGAATGAAGGAGTCGAATTAGTTGCAAAACAGACGACGAATACCCCAACGATCACGAGTAATAAGACAAAGAACAAATCTGAGTCCTGGTACACATCAGCACTAACCAAAATGAAGAGTCAACTCAGAAAATTGGAAAAAAGATGGAGAACAACAAAGTCCCCCGAATGCAAAACAGAATACATAACACTCCTCGCAAAATACAAAGAATAAATCAACACAGCAAAAAAGAACCACTACACCTAGATCCTAAACACCACTACACCTAGATCCCCCACTCCATCTAACCTTGCCTTAGCGCATTCCTGGTCTTCCTTCCATTCTGTCACCTCTGCTGAAGTCCTACAGGCTCTAACAAAATCAAATAAAACCACCTGTAAACTGGACCCAATTCCTTCCTCCTGGCTGTCTGACTCTTCTTTAGAGCTTATCCCTATTATTACCACCATTATTAACAACAGCCTTTCTACCGGTCAATTCCCCTCATTATGGAAATCAGCTATTGTTCGCCCTATTCTTAAGCAGTCTTCTCTTGATCCTTCTGTTCTTTCTCACTGGCGTCCTGTCTCAAACCTTCCTTTCTTGTCTAAGCTTCTAGAGCGCCTTGTTTTTGATCAACTTAATTCCCACATTGAATCCACCAATACCCTTCACCCTCGTCAGGCTGGCTTTCGTCACGGGCATAGCACGGAAACAGTCCTTCTAGCACTCCTTAACGATTTGCATGTGGCACACGATCGTGGTGATATTTCTCTTTTGGTGTCTCTTGATTTATCTGCGGCTTTTGACTTGATTGATCACCGTACTTTGCTCTCTCGTCTCTTGGATGTGGGATTACAAGGCTCGGTTTGGCAATGGTTCTGTTCTTTTCTTACAACCCGTTCTTTTTCAGTTCACACTGGTACTCAGTCCTCAATTGCTTTTCCTCTCACTTGCGGTGTTCCACAAGGTTCTGTTCTTTCTCCGCTTCTGTTTAATATTTTTCTGGCTCCTCTATCCCTAGTAATTCAACAGTTTCCTGTATCATTCTATATGTATGCAGATGATATTATCCTACTGTTCCATACTTCTCCTTTGACATTAGACATTGCCCAGCTAAATCTCTGTCTTTCTCGGATCTCTTCTTGGCTATCTGAAAATTTCTTGCACCTGAATCCATCAAAATCCACAGCCATGTGGGTTTCACTGTCTGGTTCTTGCCCCTCTTTGGCCCCCCTGATTGATTCTACCCCCCTCCCTCTTGTGTCATCTTTCCGTTATCTAGGTGTAATTCTCGACCCCACGCTATCTTTTCATCAATATCTCACCTCCCTTACACGTAGATCTTTTGCCACCTTACGTCAGATTAGAGCTGTCCGCCCCCTTCTCCCTGTGTCCTCCCTAGTCACCCTTGTCTTGACCTTAGTTGTTAGTCGTTTGGATTACTGTAATGTCTTTCTTGCTAACCTCCCAAAGTACCAACTGCTACGTCTACAACGCATTCAAAATACTGCTGCCCGTCTCGTCACTTTTTCACGCCGTTTCGACCATATCACACCCATTCTTCTCCGGCTACATTGGTTACCTCTTCGTTTCCGTTTTCAATATAAGTTTCTTATCCTCATTCACCGTGTTCTTCATACTAACACCCCTCTCTATCTTGCTGATCGAATTTCCCTTCACACCCCCTACCGTCAGCTTCGTTCCCTTCATGCAAATCGTCTGTCCCTTCCTTCCCCGTCACAGGCACACCTTGAACAGACCCGCCACGCCGCTTTTTTCTTCTTAGGTCCAGTACTTTGGAATGCTTTACCACCGTTTCTCTCTCCGTTTGGAACCCTCATACCTGCAATTTAAAACACTACTAAAAACCCATTTATTTCAACAAGCCTTTCATCTCTCTCCCGATGGTCCTCCCTGATGTCCTCTCACTTATCTGTTATTATGTCCACCTTGTCCATTTGTTTTGTTCAGTTGTGTCCTTTTATCTAAACATGGTTTAGTTTGTCTCCCCCTTTTTGGGCCTTTTATTATACTTGTTTTTTTAAAAGTCCTGTTAATTTATGTTTTAATTATTGGCCCTTTAAATTGTTTGTACAGTTTTGGTTTTTTGTCACTTTATTTGTCTATGCCTTTATTCTTTATACTTGCTTTTCTATTTTACTTTGGCGTTCTTTTCATTGTTTGTGCATTGCTAACCTTTTTATTGTACACCGCTTTATGTTACGACGGAAAGCGGTTTATCAAATTTTAAATAAAGATAAAGATAAAGGCACCGAACAGACCAAGGGAACTGTTTGAACTAGTCAAATCTATTACCAAAGCAAAACAGGATGACAGTCCAAACAAAGAAATACAAGCTCAAACCCTAACCGATCACTATGCTAGCAAACTTAATCCACCAGAAAATTGCCACACGCAAACACTCTCCACAAACAGCACCCCACAACCTCATCAAGAAACCCTAGACACCAGTGAAAAATGGGACTCCTTCCACACCATTGAGGAGGAGCAGTTAATGAACATCATGTCAAGCCTGAACACCACTATGTCTCCACTAGACCCTTGTCCAGCAGCCTGGATCAAGGCAATGAAAACAGAATTTGCCCCATCAATATTGTACATAGTAAACCAATCAATGCACCAAGGAATCATGCCGGCAGAACTCAAAAGATCACTCATAAGACCCATCTTAAAAAACAAAACTCTCAAGAAGGACGACCCAGCCTCATATCTCCCCATCTCAAGTATCCCACTCATAGCCAAAGTAGTGGAAAAGTCAGTCCAACAACAACTCCAAGACCACATTGATTCCAGAAATGCACTCGACGAACAACAATATGGCTTCCGTCAATACCATGGAGTAGAAACCCTTCTACTAGTGTTACTTGACAAACTCTACAAAGGCATTGACAACTGCAAGAAAATGTTCATCTTAATATTTATAGACATATCTGCTGCATTCGACACAGTAAACCACAAAATCCTCCTCTCCAGACTCGAAGCCATAGGCATAAAAGGAACACCTCTCAAATGGTTCAACTCATATATATCTAACAGAGTCCAGCAGGTTCAATTCAACCAAGAAACATCAAAAGTATTCCCACAAACACAGGGAATACCACAAGGGTCAGCATTGTCCTCCCTATTGTTTAACCTCTACCTAAAACCAGTCTGCGCAGTATTCCAACAACACAAGATCAGCTACCACCTATATGCAGATGATATAATGCTGTACACGCAAATAGACGCGAGCAATCCAAACTATAGTAACTTAGAAGCATGCCTAAAGGAAACGCAAGCTTGGCTACAACAGAACAACATGAGCATAAATCACAAAAAAACGGAAGTAATGTCTGTAAACAAAAACCCGGACTTCAGTTCCCCCCCTCCGACAATACTCCTGAACAACAATTCCTACAACATCAAACAAGAAATAAAATATCTGGGCGTGACACTTGACAAAAATCTTAAGATGGAAACCCACCTAAGACTGCTAAACCGGGCCGTATTCTACAAACTAATACTCCAACCACTACGTAACATCATTGAACAGACTGATTTCCAAACAGTAACCCAAGCACTGGTCATGCCTCACCTGGACTACTGTAACAGCATCCTACAAGGACTACCCAAAAAAAACCTCAACATACTTCAAATGTCACAGAACGTCGCTGCTCGAATTATAATGAAAGTGCGTGTCTCCGAACACATCACACCAATACTGATTGACTTCCATTGGCTCCCTATTCATGCCCGCATAAGGTATAAAGTATTAGTAACAATATTTAAACTGATCCACAACATAGCCCCGTCATACCTCTCCACACTTATCGCAACTCAACCCCCCAACAGGACCAGGAGGACACACAACTTAAACAATTTGTGCGTCCCACAGAACGTGCACAATACCAAAACCGTCACTAGCAACAGAGTGTTCACATACTCAGCGCCCGCCCAATGAAACAACCTACCACAGAAGCAACAATGATTTGCAAGATTTTTGGAAACACTTAAAAACCTGTCTATTTCAAGAATATTACACTTGATCTAATGCAACTGCGCTGTATAAATGACCAGAAGCACAAAACTCGAATATGCAAAATAGCACGCAAGCCTATGTAAACAACCTGAAATGCAAACCATAAATATGCAACCTGTAAATATGTATATACCGTTCAAATAATCTACTTTACAAATCTATTTACGTGTTATGCAATGAAAATGTATAAATGATTACTGTGTGAAATTTCCGATGTAAACCGCTACTGATCGCTGGAAGAAGCGGTATATAAATGTAACCAAATAAAATAAATAAATAAACCTCCTCAAAGGCTTTCTGAAAATCCAGGTACACTATCAACCAGCTCACCTGGTTATTCACACCTTCAAATTAATATAAAAGATTAGAAAGACAAGACTTTCCTTGGCTAAATCCATGTTGGCTATCTACACGTTCAGTAATTTTATTCTTTATAGTGGTTTCTACCATCTTGCTCAGTACTGATGTCAGGCTCACCGGTCTGTATTTTCCCGGATCACTTGAAGCAGACTGGGGTCACCGAATCAGAGCACTCTTTGTCCAATCTCCTCCATTATGGAGCCCTCCACCTGTCCAGCTGTGGAGGATGCAGGATTTGAAAATTTTTACACAAAAGTTGAAAACATTATCTAGTGCAGCATATGTGGGCTGTTTATGATTTTATTCTTATATCTTTGTTTTATTCTGTAACGCTGTATTTTAATAATGTGCACTGCTATGAGTTTTAAGGAAATGCGGTTTATATTTTTCATTTAATAAAAATAAATGATTATTTAGAGATCAACCCTCTGGTTTCTTACTGAGACCCCTGAGAAAGGAAACTCTTAGAAACCAAATTAATAATTAGAAAATATTATAAATGTTTCAGACAGAAAATTGAGCGAGTTGACTGTGGGCCAGGGCCAGGTCCAGTTCCTATTGGGTTTCTCTTCCACCTAGCAAGCTTTTCAAGAGATAGTAAAAATTTGATTTTGTTGACTGGCTTAGCTCCAATGCTTAATGCTCGAAGGATCAAAGGTAAAACAATGGCTTTCTATGATATCTGTCTGTCTATTGGCAGGCTTGATATTATATATGCATGTCGGTATATATCTATCTAGAGATATAAAGGTATAGATAGATAGATAGATATACATACACAAAGGAGGAAGAGATAACACATAGCAGTGGTTTGGGGTCAAATCACGGTAATAGTTTAAATTTTTATAATATGTATCTGGTTAATGTTTTATTGGGGGCAGGTTCTCCAAACTGGCTATGTGAGGCCTGTAGTGCACAAAACGAAATTACTTCACATACTGAATTGGCAGTATGACTTGCATGAATCATTCTCTATGTCTAAGCATTGCCTGATTTATACTGACACTGTCGACACTATGTATAAATAAACTACTTAAGCGTTATTATATAGTACCAAAACTGCAATAGTACCCAAAGGAAACTGTTCCTATAAGAATACACACGGTGATTAAATAGTAAAGTAAGGAAATTAATAAAGAAAATATGGTATCAAAATATAAATGATCTAATTTTTAGTAAAATCCTCCACTATATAAAATTCATGAAAATTCTAATTAATCAACTTCTTGTTTCAGAGAACAGTAGATATCAGTGGCATGCATGAATTACTAATGCAGTGTAGTGAAAAATTTTGGCCCAAGAAATACTTTGCAACCTATCCAAGCAAAGAATATTGTTGTCAACAAGATTATGCAGTTTTTTGTCTCCATACCAGAAGACTGCAAGTTCAGCCCCTTGCTATAGCTCACTTAAGTTCTACAGGTCAAAACAGACAGACGAGTAATGCTAGAAAAATTTCTGTAATGATCTAGCCATCTGCCAACCAGGTCAGGAAGAATCTTGCTTGGCTCAGCTAATGGAATGACGGTGGCATGACCAGAACCCAAGGATACTGCTGAACTGAAAACAAAGTATAAATAGACAAAAAATTGCATGTAACAGAATGTGTGGTAAGGGATAGCATTTGGGAAAAAAATTAAGATCACTTTAACATGCATACTCTATATTTTTTTTTAAGTGTCATCAAGTCAGTGCTCACTCCTGACAACTCAGCAGCTCCAGGGTGTGCTTGGCAAGGTATCACTAGAAACATACTGCCAGGGCTTTTCTTCAAAGGCAATGGAGGGTAAAGTGACTTTCCCAAGGCCACAAGACCTGCCAGTGGGAACTGAACCCAGATCAGTGGAGTTGAAGGGCACTGCTTTAACCACTAGGTTACTCCTCACTCCTACAGTACATACTCCATTACACTTGCAAAAATGTATGAGGACCACTAAATATATATATGTAATCCACTTTTAGGAGGTAAGTTACTAAGCTATAATAAAATCCTGCAAACAGAAACTCGGCGTTGGGTGGTCCGAGGGGGTGGAAGCAAACAGGCCTGTGGTGCCGAAGTTTTAAGGTAGCAATATCAAAAGCAAAAGGGAAGCCTTGGTTGTGCCAAAGGTTGGGGCCCACTGCTCAGGATCAGCACGACCATCAGGTGAACTAGGCAGCCAATGGTCCAGGGGCAATCCATTGCTGCTGCCGCCGCCGTCCCTCTCTGAGAACCGCAGCAGTGGCAATGGCTGCAGACAGCCCCGCAGTGCTTACCTTGAAACATCACTAGCAAAAAATACCAATTACGAAGTGAGTTAAAATAACAATATCAAAAGCAAAACATCATTCCAAAAAATCTTCAAGCTCAAACTGATTCATACAGAAAAGAGAAAGGAAGGAGAAAAGGATCTCAGATTATTCAGAGGTCAGAATCAAAGGCACTCGGTAAATAATACCATGACATATCCTGAGTACATCAATGAGTAGGATCTTAGTCAGTATGATGGGCATGATTTTGGGTTGTTCTGGTGTGTGAGCATATAGAGCTTTGGACAATTATGGTATGTTTGATTGTCTGCAGATGATGTGTGAGTCATGCCGTATGTTGATAGGGTTGTGCGTTGTACCACCCTGTTTTGGATCCTCTAGATTTTGGATAAACCCAGGAGGAATGGTCCGTCTTTGAGTATACCCATATAGCGTTTTTTTGTAATTTTAAAGAGCGCAAGTTGCCGGCAATACCAGCTGATAAGTGAAGATTTGCTACGGCAGATATGATTCAACACCATAAGGTCAACTTTAAAAAAAAAAGGGGGGGGGGCTACTTCTCTTCCTAGGTTGTGTGTTTATTAAAGTGAAGTTTAAGTGGCGTTCTGTGAGTATTTTGCGTATGATGTAGAGAGATCGGGTGCATGAATATGAAGAGTTTTGAAAGGATAAGTATAGTCTGTTTGAAAAATTGTGGATGACTTTGGAAGCCATATGGTCTGTTAACATGGCAGTTTTGAATGATGTGAAGTTCAAACTTAGTCCTGCTATTGGCCCTTTAAATTCTGAGTGAAATATTGGAGTGGCAGCTTTTAAAAGAGCGGGTGTGTGCGGTGTCTTTTGGTAACAATGGAAGAGCATATATCATCAGTAGCATAAGTCGGGAGACGGTGATCTGATATAGCAGGTATGAACAGATAGTTTATGATCATTTTTAAAAAGAGGGGATTATTTGCTCTGTGTGGAGGTATGTACGCTAAGGGAGCTTTGATATTTGGATGTGATGGGGAAGTCTGAGAACAATATTTTGAGTTTTAAGGACCGCCAGGAGTGTGAGATTGTGTATTTGCAACCTGACAGTTCTTGCTGTAGTCTCTACTCATTCTAGATAGTTTGAAAAGAGATGTGTGTGTGTGTAGATTTGGTTAACATACTCTGCCTTTTATCCCTCACAGCATGATTTCTGTATCTGAGATCTGACCCCCTGAGGAACCGTCAGGTGAAACGCCTGGGTAGATGTCTTGAGTGGCATTGGGGATCATTTGCTTGCTGGAAATAGCTGTGCTTTTGAGTCATACTAAAGCTAAGTGTTCCTAGAACCTGGTTTAATGGTATGATTGGTTATCGGTGAATATGCTCTGAGGGGTGAAAGGCTTGTGTATAGATAAAAAATAATTGTATGAAGTTAAAAGAGAAGAGAAATATGAGTGAAAAATATATATAAAATAATAAATAAACACAGTGGAAGATGTTTTTCAGGGTTGTTGATGTACTGAGGATGAGTCATTGCCTGAGTATTATTTACCGAGTGCCTATGATTCCGACCTCTTAATGGCCAGAGATCCTCTTCTCCATCCTTTTTTGTTTTTGTATGAATAAACTTAAGCTTAAAGATATTTTGGAGTGACATTTTGCTTTTGATATTCTTATTTTTCCTCACTCCGTAATTGGCATTTTTTGCTAGTGATGTTTCAGGTAAGCACTGTGGGGCTGTCCACAGTCATTGACACTGCTGCAGTTCTCAGAGAGGGGCAGCAGCAATGGCACTGGATTGCCCTTGGACCATAGTCTGCCTAGTTCACCTGATGGTCATGCCAGCCCTGGGCAGTGGGTCCCCACCTCCAAATACTCCACTCCCTCTCCTCACTAAAGCCATATTCCAAGCCCCCCTCTTAAACCCCCACCCCCAAGACTCCAATCTGAAGCCCCTCATCCCCTGATGGCCCAACCAAGCCTACCTTCAAGGAAGCCTGGTGGGCTAGTGGAGCCAGAATAGAAGCAACCCCCATGCATTCCAATTCGGGCCAAAACTGCATTCAAACTGGCATCCACAATCCCAAATTGCAGTATTCATTTAAATAATGAGATGTTTCGCAGCATTTGCCTGCTTTGCATCTCATATTCAGAACTGTGGTACAGAGGCAAATTGTGCGTTATGAATAAATCACATTATTGCCCTTCAACACACATTACGGGCAAAACAACATGCATTATTCCTGTAACTACTTTAATAACTACCCCCTCCATTTAATCTTTTCTCTCCCCAAATCTCTCCAGAAAGGTATTAATACCAATAAATCGCCAGGCTATTGGAGCTTATTTCTTAGTTAGAATATGCAACATTATTTATGGCCAGTCAGTTGTCTTCCTAAATCAATTATATCCATTGAAGGGCATGATGTAGCTGCCAGAAAGTGCACATTAACTTTTAGCCTAAAAAAAAATGCTTCTAGGGACATATCAGAGGTGTGCCTGAAAATATGTGCATGCTATATCAGCGCTATAACACTGCGCACACATATTCTAGAAGCCACATAAAATGCTGATATTCAAACACTGTTTACAAAGATGGTTTGTTTTAGAAAACAATTTGAGTTTTTGTAGCTGAAAAATACGTGTAGAATATTACTCAAATACCCTATTAACAATTGAATTCAAGTGATATTAGAAGTCTGCTGAATTTGATGGCAGATATAATTTAAAGAAATATAAAGCACTTTAAAACTAATTTTATTTGGCAAAGTCTCTAAATCAATTTTTGATATGGTCATAGTGCCCACTGTAAGCAATTATCTCATGATAATATCCCCTCATCCGTTGTGATTTGGTTATTCATTTTCCAAGTAACAATAAAAGACATTATTTAGAAGCCTGTCTGGCATTTACACATGCAAATAGCTGCATTTATACATGCGTGTTCCTTACAGGTGTAAAGAGTGATTTTTGAAAGCCACTCTTTACACGTTTGGATCCTCACCACACACAGTTTGGAAGGCAGGCAAGGTATGCTTATATTTTCAATTTTACAGTGGCAAAACATGCATATATTAAACATTCTCTGCCTCTAGAGCTCTGCCAGACATCATCCTCCCCGTCAAATTAGAATACGTTACACTTTATTGGCTCACCAACCTGTCTGAATAAGCAGCATGGAGTCTGTGCACCTTATGGGAACCCAACAGGTACTTGTGACCTAGATTGGAGAATGCTGGAAACAGGATACTGAGCTTGATGGACCTTTGATCTGACCTAATAGGGAATATCTTATGTTCTTATGAGCCTCTAACAGACAGAAAAATATGGTCACCCCTGAGCTAGGCAACGGTGCCAGATACAGAGAATACTTAATAGTCAGATAAAAGCCTGGATGAGTAATAGGGTGACTCAAGTAAAGTCAATACCTCAGAGACTGATTGATAACTGCACAAGTCAGGGGGATTATTTTGACTGAAAATCCCCATGTTTATTCAAAATAACATCAAAAGAGCATTTAAAAAACTGCTGTGAATAACCTTATGGGCCAATATTTAGCAGGGATTATCTGCTTAGCAGTACCGGGATGGACTGGGAACTTAACCACACTACGGTGATTTTCAGTGCTGCCGTCATATCTGGCTATCTACATAACTTAGAAGAAAGAAAAGCCACCCTTAGGGCTATGCAAACAGCTATCAGAATAGTGGTTGAAAATCACTACTATTTAGATGGCTCCGAGCAGCTAGTGCTGATTCCGATATCCAGCACTGGTCACGTTCTGGATACCGGCGCTGAATATCCGGATTTTATTTAAATAATACAGCCAGCATTTAAAGAAGACTGCATATTAACCCATTGGTTTCTAGTAGAGGGCATTATCCCGCAGGCTGTAAGGGCTGTTTCAAAGTGAGTGCAGTGACCCTGCGCACTGGCCATCAGCTTTTTAATGAGATCACTGTCTCTTGAACTAAAAAGCAGCATCAGGAATTTCTGCACCTATGAAGTGAGTGGAAATCTAAGCATGGGATATGGGACATCGATGAGTTTGAGACATTACTGGAATTATTGGCTTTCCGCGTTCTGAAAACAGGGCTCTGTAAATGGCAGGATCCCTTTCCTTGCCTTCCAAATCATGAGACGATTGAGCCAAAGTATTCCCAGCAACCCATTTAGGATAAAGGCCAGTGAGGGGAGTGTTAGAATGTGAAAGCAGATTCAGGAGACTCCGAAAAAAGAATATTTTGACAAATTTGTGAGGCATGAGATAGAAACGTATTCATTGTACAATCTAACTACACATGTGACCAAGAAAGTAGCAGAAGACTGGCTGTGGTATCAGTAACAGCATCAGGTAAAACCGGCATTAGTTTCCTAAAAGGAAGATTCAGATCAGTCCAGGAACAAAAAACATTGGAAAAGATAGGACACTTTCAATCGGACCATACAGGACTTAATACAGCCTGTCACTCTCTGATCACTCCCCCATCTCTCTCACTCCCCCCCCCCCTGCAACACACACACACACACACATACACACACACACTCTCACTCTCTCTCTCTCTCTCTCTCTCTCGGGCAGTGGTGGGATTCAAAAATTTTAGAAATCAGGTCAGTACAAGCAGATTGCAGCACCCCGAGCCACCCACCCAACAGTATTTTGATGGCATTGGGGTCAATCATAGCATTGGGAATACCATCAAATTATTATTGGGAGCCAGTGCCTCGACAGATAGTGAATTCTTGGTGACCTAGCAGTCCATAACCCCCACTCCCCTCCCAACCTATAAACAAATAGACCTAGTGGCCCCTGAACCCCCTACCCTCCTCCCAACTAAAAATCAAATAGACCTAGTGGCCTCCTAAACCCCCCAACCCCTCCCGACTAACAAACAAAATAGACTTGGCAACCTAGTGGCCCCTGAACCACCCCCCACCACAGTATTTTTCAAAATGACCCCCGCTTGTAGTCCACCATCTTTCAAAAATAGCAGTGCCAGGCGCCGCCATTTTTGAAGATGGCAGACCATGAGTGGGGGAGCAGAGGCGCGTAGGCAGCGCTCCCACTCATTTTGAAAGGTACCAGGGGGGACACCAGGGATTCACTATCAGGGCACCACCCCCTGACAGTATTTTGATGGCATCAGGGGCTTTTCCCAATGACGCGACTGCTCCTGATGCCATCAAAATACTGTCGGGTGGGGGGGGGGGGTGAAATCAGGGCTGCTGAGACACCAAGGATTCAATGTCTTTCGGTGCACTGGTTCAGCGAACTTGGGAAATTTTAGGAATGGGTTTGGCAAACCAGCTAAATCCTATCACTGCTCTTGGGGGTATTGTGTACAAAGCTGGGGAGTGGAGGAGTGGCCTAGTGGTTGGGGCAAGGTACTTCAGGCTGGAAGGTCAGGGGTTCAAATCCCACTAGAGGACAGCAACCTTGGGCCGGAAGGACTGGGGTTTCTAGTCCCACAGGTGCTCCTTGTGGTCTTGGGCAAGCCACTTAACCCTCCATAGCCCATGTTCCCTGTAAAATAGTTATCTCCAAGTTATAATGCCCTGTTCAATGTAATTTCAGTTTGTTCAATGTAAACCACACTGATGCAGAATAGCGCGGTATATAAGAGAATGTAAATAAATAAATAACAGGTTAACCTGAGTTATCTGCTCCTAGGTCCCATTGAACAACATGGAACTTAGGTGCGATAGCCTGGTTTAACCTATTAGCCTGACTTAGTAGACATGCACCTTGGTGATTCACTTATATATTATGGTATTGCTATCTGTTGCTGATACTGTCTTGACCTGAAGAAGAAAGTTTTAATCTTCAAAAGCTAGTCCAAAAAATGTACTCTTAGTCCAATAAAAGGGTATTTTCCTTTTTTATCTAAGTACCATTAAAGTGGGTTAACACGGCAATCCCACTACTTTATCTAAAGACTTCAGGCATCTTACGAAAGGATCACTTACCTGACAGTTCTGAAAAGGACGTGCTATTCCAGAAATGTTCTTCAAGAATGATATGAAAGGATTAATGATATTCATAGCTTTCAGAGGAATAGTCATTTTAGTCTGGGGTAGCAAAGATGGCAGAGGCTGATGGCACCTTATAGAGTAATCCATTTATTGAGACAGGAACCTTTAAGGAGACCACCTAACCTGTCTTTAATGACATCCCATCCAACATGAGACAAAGGGGTATGTCTATTAAGCTGGTCCCATTTGATGGGACCTAGGAGCAGATAGCCCATGCTAACCGTTAGACCGCTTTAGTAGACATACCTCAAAGACTCTTTTAATATCATGTTTGTCTTTCATGTCATTTCTGCATGCACTAGTCAAGGAACAGGAGTTGTAAAAAAAATATGCATTGTAAAATAATGGAACACCACCAAATAAATGCCTTACTGAAGAAATGTAACACACATCAATAGTCACAAAACCAATTACAGTCTTCCCCACAAACTGGAGTGTTTTTATCAATTAAAAAGGACCTCAGCTATGGGCAAAGCAGAACGTACTTTTTACTGTTAACTCATTTGTGTTCAATCATTGTTCTTATACATTCGCTGTGTGTACCAGCGAGTCTATTAAAAAAAACAACAATAATTTTTTCAGATTAATTATAACATGCAACAGCTCCAAGCAATACAATAGTAACTTCTCACTCACTGCCAATGGCTTCTCTATCGACTCAAATTTTGTCAGACTTTTTGACTGCATGGATAAAGGTGTGCATGGATGTATGGCACACATATTTTTAGTTGCATTTTGGACAGATTTTTCTAGACCATTTTGTACATATACACCTAAGGCAACGTATCGCTTTGTGTTCATATGGGTGTTTTTGTAATTCACAAGAATTTTTTATATTCAATCTGAACATAACAGAATTAAGTCATCTAGAGGCCTGCTACAACCATATTGCACTTGATGAATTAGACACTATACCCTGGCAGCAGTTCTTCAGAACACTAAATTTATGTATTTATGTATTTATGTATTTATTACATGTACTTATATACTGCGCTATTTTCCATTAGTGCAGTTTACATAGAACTAGTTAAATACACATCTCAAAATTTTCGATTTGTGTTTACAATTAACAGGCAACAGAACTTGGATAGATAACAAGGGGGTAACTATTTACAACTGTACAGAAAGAGCGGGCTGAATGTCTGTTTGAAGTCTTTCCTAACCAGGGCTTTCCTAACCAGGGCTCTACAGATCAACAAACAGTAAGGATTTGAAGGTTTGTTTGTTTGTTTTTATTATATTACATTGCTAGCTCTCTGACTGGGAGCTCTTAAAAGGGTTTTTTGTATATTTTTTAAAGCAAGGTTACTTTCTTTTTGGTGCTTTAGGGGAACTTTCCTTGAGCACAATAGGTTGCTGATCTCTAGTAACCTCCTCAGGTTTAGAAACTGCTAACACCTAATCAGGTGTTAGTTCCCTCCCTACCCACCCCTACTCCCACCCACCCCTAGTGAGCAGTCTTGCTTTATAGGGCACCTCCCCCTTTAACAAATCACAGAGAATTGGACAAGCACATTTTGAATATAATTAAAGAGATTTAACTGCTTTTTCTCTGAAAGGACAGCTGCGAAACCGGCTGGTACTTGGTAGATCTCTCTCTTTTGCTTTAACAGATACCTAAGCTCCACAAACAGAACAATGGCTGGGAAAAATCATATTGCTAAAGCTGTTGCCCCCATTACAGCTTCTGCCTCGGTCCAGACAGAAGTCCTAATACCAGTTGAAGGACCAGTTCCATGTGCAGGGTGCCTGCATGCTGAAGCTCTGAGGAAACAAGTGGAGGAACTCAGAGAGGAGGTGGCGAGGCTGAGGAGCATTCAAGACAGTGAGAAGTACATTGATGAGATGCTTCTTGCAGCAACCAAGCTCTCCAGCACAGGAGAAGATTGGTGCCAACAGAATGTCGATGGTTGGACACAAGTCACCAGGGCCTGCAAAATCACCAATCCAACTTCTCCAGCCCTTGAATTGAAGAACCATTATGCAGCCCTGGAAGTGGAGGAGGTGAAAGCATCCCTGGAAAGGGAAGAACCAGAGTTCAAGTACCCCAAAGTTGCAGAATCAGTGACCAGAAGGAAACGAAGAGTAGTGGTGGTTGGAGACTCTCTTCTGAGGGGTAATGAGGCGTCCATCTGCCGACCAGACTTGATGTCCAGAGAGGTATGCTGTCTGCCTGGTGCCAAAATCAAAGATGTTATGGAGAGTTTGCCAAGACTCATCAAGCCCACTGACTATTACCCAATGTTGCTAATCCATGTTGGAACAAATGATACTGTCAGGTATACCTCGGAACGTATCAAAAGTGACTTCATGGCTCTGGGACAGAAGGTGAAGCAGTTAGGTGCACAGGTGGTGTTCTCTTCAATCCTCCCTGTTGAGGGTAAAGGCCAAGGCAGAGAGGCTCGCATCCTGGAGATGAATGCATGGCTGCGTGGATGGTGTCATTGAGAGCGTTTTGGTTTCCTAGACCATGGGATGCTGTTCCAAGGGTTGCAGAGCAGAGATGGCATCCATCTGTCCAAGAAAGGTCAACGCATCTTCAGTAGTAGACTGGCTAATCTACTGAAGAGGGCTTTAAACTAGATTCGTTGGGGATAGGTGAAGAAAGCCCCCAGGTAGGTGATACATTAAATACCTTTATGGAATGGGTAACAGGGGTAACATATGGAAAGCAGTGTGTATAAATGCCCGTAGTATGGGAAATAAGATCCCTGATGTTGAAGCTTTGGTGGGAGTGGCTGACTTGGATTTAGTGGCAGTTACAGAAACATGGATCACAGAAAACCATGACTGGGATGTAACTATACCTGGCTATACTTTATTCAGAAAGGACAGGGTAGGAAGAAGGGGAGGAGGAGTGGCATTATATGTAAAAACTACTATTAAAGCTTTGGAATTACAGAGCTTAAAAGGGAGAGAGGAGGCATTGTGGGTTAAACTAGAAAGAGGGGAAGAGAAATCTATTTGCATTGGTGTGATATACAGACCTCCCTCACAAGAGGAAGAGGTGGACAGAGAGTTAATTGAAGACATACGCAGCATTGCTAGGAAAGGGGAAGTGCTACTGATAGGAGATTTCAATATGCCAGATGTTGATTGGCACATTCCTACTGCAGTATCATCTAGACGAAAGGAGATCCTGGATTCTCTACAGGGAGAACTATTCAGGCAATTGGTAACAGACCCCACACGTGAAGGGACCATACTGGACTTTGTGCTTACCAATGGTGAAAGTGTTTCTGATGTTGTAGTGGGAGATCATTTTGCATCCAGTGATCACCATATGGTGTGGTTCAGTATTAGGACTAGGGCTGTTAGAATCCATTCCAAGGTGAGGATCTTAGACTTTAGGAAGACTAACTTTGCGAAGATGGGACAATACCTCAGGGAGTCGTTAGTGGGATGGGAACAGCTGGGGGATGTAGAAAAACAGTGGGCAAAACTGAAAGGGGATATTTTAAGGGCAACCAACCTTTTTGTTAAAATGGTAAATAAAGGCAAAAGGAAAAGGAGACCGCTATGGTTTTCTAAGGAAGTAGCTGAAAAAGTGAAGAAAAAGAGGGAAGCCTCCATGAAATACAAGAGATCACAGAGAGAGGAAGACAGGCATCTGTATTTGGAAAAACTTAGAGAAGCTAGCAAAGTAGTCAAGAAGGCAAAGATTCAAAAGGAGGAGGAAATAGCCAATGCAATAAAATGGGGGGATAAGACATTTTTCAGATGTGTTAGTGAGAAAAGGAAGGGCAAAAGTGGTATTGTCAGACTCAAGGGTGCAGGGGGGGAATATGTAGAAGCTGATAAGGATAAAGCAGAATTGCTTAACAAATATTTTTGTTCTGTGTTCACAGATGAAAAAACAGGAGCAGGACCTCAGAAAACACCCGCAAATAGGAACAGAAGCGAGGGACATCTTGAACAATTTTCAGAAGACTGTGTTCGTGAGAAACTAGCTCAACTTAAAATAGACAAAGCGATGGGACTGGATGGGATACACCCTAGAATACTGAGGGAACTTGGGGACGTTCTAGCAACTCCACTGACTGACCTTTTCAATGCCTCGTTGGAGTCGGGAGTGGTGCCAAAGGACTGGAGAGAGGCTCATGTGGTGCCTTTACACAAAAGCGGAAGTAAGGATGTGGTTGAAAACTACAGGCCAGTTAGTTTAACTTCGGTGGTGAGTAAATTATTGGAAACGCTGCTGAAAGAGAAAATAGTGA
Source organism: Ichthyophis bannanicus (assembly GCA_033557465.1). NCBI lineage: Eukaryota > Metazoa > Chordata > Amphibia > Gymnophiona > Ichthyophiidae > Ichthyophis > Ichthyophis bannanicus. The sequence continues at coordinate 175,540,325 of CM066036.1, read as the reverse complement.
GGTTTCTGGAGTCCAGAGGATTACAGGATCCGAGGCAGCATGGATTCACCAGAGGCAGGTCTTCTCAGACAAATCTGATTAATTTCTTTGACTGGGTGACCAGGGAGTTGGACCGAGGGAGAGCTCTAGATGTGGTGTATTTAGATTTCAGTAAAGCCTTTGACACTGTTCCTCACAGGCGACTTATAAACAAACTGAGCACCCTAGGGATGGACCCTAAAGTTACTGCTTGGGTTAGAAAATGGTTGGGTGGGAGACGACAAAAAGTACAAGTAAATGGAGCTCACTCTGAGGAGAAGGATGTTACCAGTGGTGTGCCCCAGGGATCTGTCCTTGGTCCCATTCTTTTTAACATCTTTGTTAGTGATATAGCGGAAGGGCTGTCGGGTAAGGTTTGCCTCTTTGCAGATGATACCAAAATCTGCAATAGAGTAGACACCCAGGAAGGTGTAGATAACATGAGGAGGGATCTAGCTAAGCTTGAAGAATGGTCTAGAATTTGGCAGCTGGGATTTAATGTTAAAAAATGTAAAGTCATGCATTTGGGCTGCAGCAATCCAAGGGAGCAATACAGTATAGGAGGTGAAGTACTTTTGTCCACTAAAGAAGAGCGGGACCTAGGCGTGGTTGTGTCTGATGATCTTAAAGTAGCTAAACAGGTAGAAAAGGTGACGGCAAAAGCTAGAAGGATGCTTGGGTGCATACGGAGAGGAATGGCTAGCAGAAAAAAGGAGGTGATAATGCCTCTGTATAAGTCTTTGGTGCGACCTCATTTGGAGTATAGTGTGCAATTCTGGAGACCGCACCTTCAAAAGGATGTGAACAGGATGGAGTCGGTGCAGAGGGTGGCTACTAAAATGATTAGTGGGCTTCATTATAAAGCATATGAGGACAGACTTAAGGATCTTAATATGTACACCTTAGAGGAAAGGCGGGATAGAGGTGATATGATTGAGATGTTTAAATACCTCCGTGGCATAAATGTTGAGGGAGAGAGCCTCTTTCAATTGAAAGCAAGTTCTGCTACGAGGGGACATTGGATGAGGGTGAAGGGAGATAGATTCAGGAGTGATATGCGGAAATATTTCTTTAAGGAAAGAGTAGTGGATCCATGGAATAGTCTCCCAGTGGAGGTGCTAGAGATGAGGACAGTAACTGAATTCAAAAAAGCATGGGACCAACACAGAGGATCTCTAAAGGAAAAAAGTGGACTGTTGTAGTTGTTGATATGGAAGGACAGACTAGATAGGCCATGTGGTCTTTTTCTGTCATCATGTTTCTATGTTTCTATGAAGTGGTTAGTTTACTGATGAGGAATTTGCGGTGCTGTCATCCGGGTAATGCTCGAGGAAAAGGTGGTATTTCAGAGCTTTCCTAAACTGCGTTAAATTAGTGATTGCCCGTATACTAGGAGGGAGGCTGTTCCAGCATTTTGGTGCCGAGAATTTGAAAGCCCTGTTTAGTTATGTGTTGACTAATGCAAAATGCAATGCGTGCCTTTGAGTCAATACCGACTCCTAGCAACTCAGCAGCTCCTGGGATTTCTTGGCAGTGTAACAAGAAGTAGATTGCCAGGCCTTTCTTCTGAGGCAATGGAGGGTTAAGTGACCTGCCCAAAGCCATAATGATTAGTGGGAATCGAACCTTGGTCACCAAGCCAGTACGCTAACCACTAGGCTGCTACTCCTAATAGTTGCATAAAATGTTGCTCCTCAGGGGGGGCGGAGCCTGATGTCCAGCGGGTAAGACGCTTCGCGCTGAAGCTCCCGAGAGGCCTACTTAGAATCCTGACTTAATACCTATACAAACTTACTATTTCGCTCCGAGCTGACCGGGTTACATCGGGGGGGATGGCGGCCCATAAACCAGCGCGCTTGGACTTCGGGTCTCCTTCTTCTTCTCACGGAAAACGCTCCAAAACAGAGGTGTCCTCCCCACAGAAGATGGTTCCATTTCGTGAAAACCCCGAAATGCACCTGGAGATTTTGGAGGAACTACGCGGCGTGAAGGAATTGGTGCAGTCCAATGGAGAAGCGCTTAGAGCCCTGCGAGAAGACTTTGGAGTGCTCCAGGACCGACTTGAAAGTCTCTCATTACGGCAGGACAATATGGCGGGGGTCCTCGACTCGCACGCGGTGCGCTTGGGCGCACTGGACAAGGCTGAGCGCCAGATACAGAATCTTCAAAAGGAGTTAGAAGATAGCAATAATCGAGCCCGTCGCAACAATGTGAGGCTCATTGGAATACCGGAGGGGGTGGAAGCGGGAGATATGAGAGAATTCCTGCTCAAAACTCTTCCCTCCTTGCTGAAGATCACCTTTCATAAAGAATTGGAAATCGATCGTGCACACCGTGTTCCTACCCACATGGCGCTCAACCGAACGACCCCCCGGCCTATTATCTTTCGCTTGCTACGATATCAACAAGTGGAACAAATTTTAAATGCTGCCCGGGCGAACCATCATTTGGAATTTGAAGGTCACAAAGTCTCCTTCTTCCCTGATTTGGCAAAGCCTACGGTTGACCGACGGAAGAAACTCCTTGCTTTTCGCCCTCGACTTCAACAGCTACAGGCTCGCTTTGGCCTGTTGTATCCCGCGAAGCTCCGAGTGACTCTCCACAACCAAACCAGGACATTCGAAGATCCTGATCTACTATCAACATTTTTAGACTCCAAAGAAGCAGAGCAGATGCGCTAATCCAACGACGTGGACTTTTATTTGCCGGCTCTGTCCGCCATTTTGAAGGGCCCGATGCGGCGGTCATAGTCAAGCACAGAGACTACCTGGACTTTCCTTCTTTCTTTCTATGACTTTTGTTCTGTGGTCTCCTATCCCTCCATGATGTGTGCCTCGGTCGGATTCGGAGCACGCACAGTCCTACAGGTTATGTGTTTTTTCAATTTCGGCCTTCTCTGGGGCTTCTCCCCGCAGACACATGGTCGCCAGTAATTTTTGGGGTTCTGCTTCTTCTCTACCGCGCTGCGGTTTTTCTTTTTTAATGTGGGGCGCTTCATTGTATTATCTAAGCTTATTTTCTTTTATGCCATATGTACAGCCAGATACAGTCAATATGAGGGACGTTGTGAAATTAGGTGCGCTATCATGCTCAGAATTTTTAACTTGTCTGAATGGCTTTATGTAAAATCTTATCACTCAACGTAAAGGGCATTAATAGTCCAATCAAAAGAAAGAAAATCCTTAGCTATCTTAGCCATGAGCATGCTGATCTAGCGTTTCTTCAGGAAACGCACTTAAACTCTGCTGAAACACTGAAACTCAATGTTAAGCCTTACATGGTGGCTGCCTATTCTCCCGCCGTTTCCAAACGGTGCGGGGTAGCCATTCTGGTTAAGAAATCTTTGCAAGCTACTGTAATTGATACTAGCGCTGACAAGGAGGGTAGATGGGCCCGAGTACATCTTAAGGTTGGAGATAGTGAATTTACATGTATTTGCATTTATGCCCCGAATGTGGACAACCCTGCTTACTATGCAAGTATTGCGCAGTTGGCACAGGCCTCTGCCAATACTCCATTAATACTTGGTGGTGACTTTAATCAAGTGTTAGACCCTCTGATAGATAGACAGCCGCCTAGAACGAGTAGTCCACCCAAGAGTCTTGCTACCCTTACAGCTCTGATGCAAGATCTTGCGCTGGTAGATATATGGAGGCTGCTTCACCCCTCCGACTTAGAGTTCACTTTCTTTTCTGCCCCCCATCACTCCCAATCTAGAATAGATTTCTTTCTCATTTCCAAAGCACTGATTTCTCAAGTAGACACGACTAGGACTCATCCTCTCCATATTTCAGATCATGCTGCCATATCTTTATCATTACGTGTCACTGCGCGGGACGATTCTCCCCGAGCTTGGTTTTTTGATAGATCCCTACTGGGTCAAAAAGATTTTCAGGTTGATATAAAGGCCGCTATCCAAGATTATTTTCATTTTAACTCACCCCATGACACAGCGGGCTGGGCTTGGTGGGAGGGTTTTAAAGCATCTATCCGTGCCACTATAACTAGCTATCAAATTCGGCAGGGGAAACAAAGAAAGCAGCATTTACTGATTCTAGAGCAGCAGATACAAGCTGGGGAGCGTCTCCTCACGTCCCGTACTGACCCATGTATTTTACTCCGTTTACAACGCTTGCGTTTTCAATATAATCAGCTTTTGTACACTGCTGCTGTTAAAAATATTGAATCACAACAAGGGCTATATTATCGGGAAAATAATCGTGCTGGCAAATTATTAGCAAATGCCCTAAAAGGTCGAAAAGAAGCCAAGCGTGTTACCGCCCTCCGTAATCCGTCGGGGGGGGGCTTGGTCACTGAAGATACCGAAATCTTAGAACTCTTTCGTGATTTTTATACTCGGCTTTATCAATCTGAATGTGATTTTGAGCCAGATGTATTTGAACGCTTACTTTCAGGGGTACAAAGACCGACCCTATCTGACGAAGATAGAGTGGCCTTGGACACACCATTTACTGTCTCAGAAATTCATTCTGCTATCAAGAAATGTGCCTCAGGTCGAGCCGCAGGCCCAGACGGTCTCCCCGCTGAATTCTACAAAACCTTTCACGCTGACTTAGCTCCAGTTTTGAAAATTTATTTTTCTGCTCTGGCCGAGGAGGGTTCTCCTTCTGGGTCCTTTTCAATGGCAAATGTAGTAGTTTTTGAGAAAGAGGGGAGAGACCCGCAACTAACAGCCAATTATCGTCCAATTTCCCTCCTAAACGCGGACTATAAAATCTTTGCCACCATTCTCTCTACCCGGCTCTCGGATAGGATGCCTACTTTAATACACCCAGATCAATGCGGTTTCATTCCTGGTAGATCAACTGCTGACAATGCTCGGACTCTATGCCATGTACTGACTACCGCAGTTAATCTTGATCGCCCATTTGTTGGCCTCTCACTTGATGCTGAGAAGGCCTTTGATCGCTTAGAGTGGCCCTTCCTGTTTGCAGTCCTCCGCTGGTACGGATTCGGGGAAGGTTTTCTCCGTTGTCTTCGCACCATGTACGCACAGCCTACAGCCAGTATATGTGCCAATGCTTTAAAGTCTCAGCCTTTTCCCCTTCAACGCGGCACTCGCCAGGGATGCCCACTGTCTCCACTTCTTTTCGATCTTGCACTCGAACCCTTGGCTTTACTAATCCGGCAATCGGAGGAGATTCATGGAGTCCCCTTCACCCATAGGGAAATCAAAATTTCAGCGTATGCTGATGATCTTATGCTTTTTGTCTCTATAGACTCAGTACCGGCTGTCCTAGAGCAAATTGGTAAATACTCACAACTGTCCGGTTATAAGATAAATTGGACCAAGTCGGTAGCCTTTCCATTAAATCCTTTGCTTCATCAGGCAGATATGCAACCCTTTCCCTTTTTATGGCAACCTCGCATGGTCAAATACCTCGGGGTTCACTATTGTTCTCCTTTGGAAGACACTATCTCCTTCAATGCCAAAGACTTAACCTCTAAAGTCCGGGCGCTTACTCACCGCTGGACTCCTTTAACACTTACCTGGTGGGGTCGATTAGAAACCATAAAAATGATGATTGTTCCGAAAGTGAATTATATCTTAGAAATGTTGCCCTGTCTCTTCCCTCGACGTATATATAAAGATATAGAGGGCCTTCTGACTAGATACTTGTGGCAAAACAAGACACCTAGGATAGCGAAACATAAGCTGCAAACAGATAAGGAAAATGGGGGTGTCCGATTCCCTGATTTCCTGAAGTATCATCAATCTTTTCTTCTCAAACAAGGCGCTCGTTGGCTGGAAGATTCAGTACCGAGTAGACCGGTGTGGCTAGACATAGAAGAGGACCTTTGCAAACCGATTCCTCTTACTTTTCTCCCTGGTATGACTCTCCCATCAGACTCCCACTTTCCACCAATGCTTTTAGACACCTTAGGTGCCTTTAATAATCTCATGCAATCTTTAGACTCCCGACTCTGTCCGTTAGACAAGCTCCCACTTTGGTACAACACTCGATTTCGAATACAAAATAAGCCGATGGCGTGGAGCCCCTGGTACACTAGGGGCATTTGGATTCCTAGTCAGTTTTAGAATTAGAATATATAGCATTAAATGAGAGGTTAGATATGATTGCACTCTCAGAGACATGGTGGAAGGAGGATAACCAGTGGGACACTGTGATACCTGGATACAAACTATATCGTAATGATAGAGCTGAACAAATTGGTGGAGGGGTTGCACTCTATGTTAGAGAGGGCATTGAGTCAGAAAGGATTAAAGTTTTGCAGGGAACAAAATATGCTGTAGAATCTCTATGGATTGAAATTCCATTTATGAAGGGGAAGGTGATGGCAGTGGGAGTATACTATCGACCACCTGGCCAGAATGAACAAATGGATGATGAAATGCTCAAAGAAATCAAGGAAGCTAACAAAAGCCACAACAGAGTAGTAATAATGGGTGATTTCAATTACCCCGGTATCGACTGGGACAGTGTCACAGCAGGACAAGCTAAAGAGATAAAGTTTCTAGATGAAATGAATGACTGCTTCTTGGAGCAGCTGGTTCATGAACCGACCAGAGGGGAAGCCATACTGGACCTAGTCCTTAGTGGAACGCCAGATCTGGTGCAAGAAATAAGGGTGTTGGGACCACTTGGCAATAGTGATCATAGTATGATCATGTTTGATTTAATCAGTGGAGGACAGATAGTAAAGGAATCCACAGTACTACCTTTTAACTTTCAAAAGGGTGACTATGATAGAATGAGGAATATAGTTCGGAAAAAACTAAAAGGAGCGGTTCCAAAGGTTAAAGACTTACAGCAAGCTTGGGTGTTATTTAAAAATACTATCCTCGAAGCCCAGACCAGCTGTATTCCACGCATTAAGAAAAGTGGAAGAAAGTCCAAAAAACTGCCAGCATGGTTTAAAGGTGAGGTCAGAGAGGCTGTTGCTGCCAAAAGAGCAACCTTCAGAAAATGGAAAAAAGAGCCAAATGATGAAAACTGGAAACAGCACAAGCACTGGCAAGTTAAATGCAAAGCATTGATAAGGCAGGCAAAGCGGGAATTTGAGAAGAAACTTGCTACGGAAGCAAAAACACGAAATAAAGACTTTTTCAAGTACATTCGTAGCAAAAGGCCTGTGAGAGAGTCAATTGGACCATTAGATGATAGAGGGGTAAAAGGTGCAATAAGAGGAGACAAGGCTATAGCAGAGAGACTGAATGAATTCTTTGCTTCGGTCTTTACTGAGGAAGATGTAGGGGTGTTACCCAAGACTGAAGTGGTATTTAAAGGTGATACTGCAGAGGAATTGAGAGAAATATCGCTACACCGGGAAGATATATTACAACTATTTGATAAACTGAATAGTAGCAAATCACCTGGACCGGATGGTATACATCCCAGAGTGTTGAAAGAACTGAAATATGAGATTGCAGACCTGTTATTGGTAATCTGTGAACTTTCATTAAAATCATCTGTAATACCTGAAGATTGGAGGGTCGCCAACGTAACACCAATTTTTAAAAAGGGTTCCAGGGGTGACCCGGGAAATTACAGACCGGTGAGCCTGACGTCAGTACCAGGGAAAATGGTAGAAGCCATCATAAAGAACAAAATTACACAGCATGTAGATAGTCATGGCCTAATGGGAGACAGCCAACATGGCTTTAGACAAGGAAGATCTTGTCTTACTAATCTGATATGTTTTTTTGAAGGTGTGCATAAACAGGTAGACAAAGGTGAGTCGGTTGATATAGTGTATCTGGACTTTCAGAAAGCTTTTGACAAGGTCCCCCATCAGAGACTTTTGGCGAAGCTAAAAAGTCATGGGATAGGAGGCAGTGTACTATTGTGGATCGGGAACTGGTTAAAAGATAGAAAGCAGAGGGTAGGGCTAAATGGCCAATATTCCCAATGGAAAAAGGTGAATAGTGGAGTACCCCAGGGATCTGTACTGGGTCCGCTACTTTTTGACATATTCATAAATGACCTGGAAAAGGGAATAACTAGTGAGGTAATCAAATTTGCAGATGACACAAAGCTGTTTAAAGTTGTTAAAACCCAAGAGGATTGTGGAAAACTGCATGAGGATCTGGATAAATTGGAAGACTGGGCATCCAAATGGCAGATGAAATTTAATGTGGACAAGTGCAAAGTTATGCACCTAGGAAAGAACAACCCACACTATAGTTACAAGATGCAAGGCTCCACATTAGAAACCACCACCCAGGAAAAAGATTTAGGAGTCATCGTGGATAACATGTTAAAACCCTCCGCCCAGTGTGCAGCGGCGGCCAAGAAAGCAAATAGAATGCTAGGTATCATAAGGAAAGGGATGGAGAATAAAACAAAGGATATTATAATGCCTCTGTATCGCTCCATGGTACGACCGCACCTTGAATATTGTGTGCAATTCTGGTCACCGTATCTTAAAAAGGACATAGAGTTATTAGAAAAAGTACAGAGAAGAGCCACCAAATTGGTGAAGGGGATGGAAGGCTACTCCTATGAAGAGAGGCTAAAAAGGTTAGGGCTCTTTAACCTAGAAAAGAGGCGGCTGAGGGGAGATATGATAGAGGTGTATAAATTAATGAATGGAGTGGAACGGATAAACGTGGATAAATTGTTTACGCTATCAGAATATAGAAGGACTAGGGGGCATGTAATGAAGCTACAGGGTAAACTATTTAAGACAAATAGGAGAAAATATTTCTTCTCTCAACGTGTAATCAAACTCTGGAATCTGTTACCGGAGGATGTAGTAAGGGCTGTTAGTATAGCTGGGTTTAAAAAAGGTTTGGACAAGTTCCTGGAGGAAAGGTCCATAAACCACTATTAAAAAGGGACCCAGGATATCAATGCTTGGCCTAGTACAAGCACTGCAGAACCTGTGTCTTTTGGGGAAACTGCTAGGTACGTATGACCTAGATTGGCCACTGTTGGAAACAGGATACTGGGCTTGATGGACCTCGGTCTGACCCAGTATGGCATTTCTTATGTTCTTATGTTCTTATGTTCTTATGTTGTTCCATGAAGGTCGCTGGAAAACGTTTAGTGAATTGCAAATTGAATTTGGTCTCCCAGCGAAACACTACTTTCAGTTGGTGCAACTTCAGCATTGCCTTCGGAGTGCTAAGGTGCTCCCGCCATCGGCCTCCCCTACACAAGGTTGGTTGGAGACTATCCGATCTATCGGTAGTTCACCGGGTGTAGCATCCAATTTTTACAAAACCTTATGTAATGCTATAACTAGGGATACCCCTATAGCGCAGAAAGCATGGGAGAGAGAATTGCATGTGACTTTGACCCCGGAGCAATGGAGCCTTGTCTGGAGTAGAGTGACACGGGTCTCCCGATCCGCCTCACTCACTCAGACACTCTTCTTTCTAGCCCACCGGTGTTTTTACACTCCTGACAGATTAGCCAAATGGAACACTACTCAGGGCAATAGTTGTTGGACATGTCATGCGGCCATTGGTTCCCTACCTCATGTTATGTATGAATGTCCCGCACTACAGTATTACTGGCGTCGGGTCTGGGGTCGTATCCAGTCTATTTTGCACTTTCAAGAGCCCCTTTCTTGGAGGATAGTGGGACTTCGCTCAGCTGCGGGGATCCCCTCTCTTCCAAAAACGGCTTACTTCCTTTTGGACTTTATGCTTGGCATTGCTATTTCCCTAATTACGAAATACTGGAAAAATAGCTCCCAGCTGAGCCCCAATGAATGGTGGAATCATGTCTGTCTCTACAGTAAATATGAACAAATACCTCGTATGTGCTTCCCCCATTCAGACCCCTCATCATCGGTCTAAATGGAAGATGCTCAATGACTATGTACATTCTGCTCAATGCTCTCATCTGACTGTCTAAATTTGTATATATCTTTGTCCCATGATTATTCTGTATCGCAGATACTCTTTTGATTGTTTTGATGTATAATCACTGTTGTTTGGAAGCGCTCACATGCTGACATAATCAGCTAGAGAAGAAGCGTGGGGGTGGGGGGTAATTGGGTTTACTTTTCTTTATTGTATAATTGTTTTGTCTCCTTTGGTGTGTTGTTTCTTTTGTTTGTTGCAAAATGAAAATAAAAGTTTAAAAAAAAAAAAAAAAATGTTGCTCCTCATGTTTGCTGCACATCCCATATGTTTGCTGCACATCCCATGAATTCTTTTGATGCCTTTACACTTTGCAAATAAAGCAGCAATATCTTTTTTTTTTTCATTTACAGTGAAATTCATTGTATGTGGTAGTTCCTGTCACTCCTCAGATTCACTACAGATTCACCAACAGTCTTGAAATCATGATACATATCATTGCTATGCTCAGAAAAAATATCCAGCAGTTCTTTCAATTCACGCATTATCCTGGAACTGCCCTTCTGCCTCTTTCTCCTGTGCATGTAAAACATCAAGCATCCATAACGGCTGATCCCCACTGGGCATGCCACTTCTCAGCCAGTGAACATGTTCTTATCCCCCTATAATGAAAGCCTACCCTTCTAGAGGATTTCATTACGTTGTCATAGTCTCATTGCCAAATTTTCCATAAAAGCCATATAGGCACATTTTACAAAAGACAGCCGAGTGCAATCTGGAACATCCAAACCAGAACGTCTGAAAAAAAGCCAGGGACATCCCAGTTCAGGCCACGATTTCACAAGCATGGACATGCCCAGTATGGACATCTGCAGGGCCATCTACAGTACACAGACATCCCCAGAATAGTATTCAATACCAGAGATGTCTAAGAGATATACAGCGGTGGTTCCAATACAATAGAAATTTCCCCATCACCCTAAAAGTATTGTGATTGTGGAGAATACTGGGGATCATGGTGTACCATCTTCTTTGCGCCCTCCAGATGTTTTAGGGCCCAAACAAGCACTTTCCTGGTGCTTATTAGTCACAAATCCCCCAAAGGAGGGATGTCTATGCCCGTTGCCTCACCCCAGACACGCCCCCCCCCCCCCCCCCACTACACCTCCTGCATACTTTGACATCTCCACTACAGAGATATCTTCAAACACGGGTTGTAAAATTGGCTCTGGGGATGTCTTCATGATTTGTACTATATGTCTTTATGCACATTTTCGGACATCCAAATTGTGAATAAGCTTTTAAAATGATTACCAAAGGTTGCTGGCAAACCTGGTTGAACTGGGCAGCACATATCTGTGAAATCTGAACACAGATGGAATTGCTACAATGTATTTCCCACATATATCTTGCATTTCAGAAGAAATTTGTGGATGTTTTTTCACGCTCCATAATCACTAAAGAAAACTATCTATAGACCTAACATTCTCAAACTATATGCTTCCAATGAATCAACTCACTTACAAACAAGTTTTTTTTATCAATTATAATAACAATGCAAATGAAATATCAGTGCATAGCTTAACCGTGGGAAACTACTTCACTTACAGTAGATGACTAGTTTTTGGTGTTCTTTATTGTTAGCTCAGGGGTGCACAAATTCAGTCCTTAAGGACCACAAATAGATCACGTTTTCAGGCTATCCGTAATGAATATGCATGAGATAGAGCTTCATGCATATTAAACTTGCACCCCTCTATCCTAGCTTCATAAATCCAAGCCCTGTTTTCATATTACTCTTGTAATGCTGGAAACTTCCATTCTTTGATGTTCTGTGACTTTATTAAGGTCTCCGTGAAACAAATGTTTTCCTTTCCACAATAGAAGTGTTTGTATCTTGAATTTTTTTTTTTTAGAAAATACCATAATTAAGGTAATCTTAGGATACAAGTCACCATTGGCATTGCATATATTTTGTTGCTGGTTATAAGAAGAGACACTCTATATTGTGTCTCTCGGTCTTTCATAAACGGAATCTCTAGTACCTCTGACAGAAATATCTCCATCTATTTCACTGGATCCTAATCTTCCATTTCCTTTAGAATCTCCCAAATATTCAGACTGTTTATCTGACTCCTATTGTTTGTAACTTTGGAACACATCTCTGGATAGAGAGGAACGCATTTGTGAAACATCTATGGTTTTCCTTTTCCAATATCTTTTAATATATGCAGCATATGTGAGGAGTTGTTAGTTTTTTTCATTGTCTCAGTCTTCATTTAACCAAAGCCCAAATGATATGTGGGTGACTTGACCTAACAGTACGTAGCGAAAGTGTGACTAAAGCCAGAGCTTCCAGTTCTCTCCTGTGAGTGCTGTTGATTCTTGGCTATACGGCCCATCCCAAGATGTGAATTGATCCACAAATGAAATCTGTCTGTAATTAGCTCCTTTCACACATTCTCTGTATGTCAGCTTAGAAAATTAATTCCATGTAAAAATGAAACTGTACAAGCTTTACAAAAATAACAATGCAACAGCTGTTGTCTCAGTGGTTAGGAGCGGCGGCAAAGATTTGCCACAGTTAAACCATTTTTAGATATATTTCCAAATCCATCCATCTTACACTCCATTTAAGTGGCAGGTTGAAAACAGACAGCAAGCTTGACGTCGCAGCATGGTTTCAAAGTTCCCCATCTCCTCGCTGGCTGAGTGCAAGTCACTGAGAGAAGGTTGGCATTTTAAAACAAAAACTGATGAACAGTTCAAAAATGATCATAATACAGTAGAAACTAATCGTGTAACCTTACAAGACGTGCAGATCTTTGTTTGCTTCATTTAAAAGTTGCATGCGGAGGAAAGTATCCTAAAGGACTGTGTCTTTTTATTTATTACAGTGGGTAGTTGTTGGACTTTGGGAAGATTGATTCTGAGATCAGGCCAGCGAGAAGACTATTTGACTGTACATCCAGTACCGTACCTAGCCCTGTGCGAGCAGTGCAGCCGCACAGGGAGTAAAGGCTTAGGGGGCACATTTCGGCTGCCTGCCCTGCCGCTGCCATGTTTTGTTCTCTCAGTGGCAGCAGGGCAACAGCAGACTGCCAAAATGCACATCCTAAGTCATTTGGCGGGTCTTCCTGCAGATCTGATCCCTCCCTGCTCTGATGCAAAGTCATAGCAGAGAGGGATCAGATCTGCTGCTGCTGCTGCCAGCAACTTGCACATCGGGTGCATGCCCTCCCCCCCATACCTCCATCCAGCGCTGCCTGCTCTTGCCCTGCTGCAGGCGCCACCATGGAGAAAACAGAGGGCGGCGGCAGCAGCAGGGCAGGCAGCGGCTGGACAGAGGTATAGGGAGGAGGGGGCGTGTGCCCGATGTGGAAGTGGCACAGGATAAGATTCTGGCTCCGTACAGCCCTGTGTACATCCCATGATAGACCGACCAGATCGCCTGTGACTGTACCAAGGAGACAGCGTGCTTGTATTTGTTGTGCCTGTATCTGTGGCTGCATCTGCTGCTGTTTTTTGCTGCTCATGTAGCATTCTGAGCATTTTTTCCGTTCCCATCATGGGTCAGTGTCGATTCCTCTATTTACCCACAGGAAGAATCACTAGTTCTACTTCTGGCGCCATGCAGGACAGGCTAGTCATGGCGCTGGGATACAGCATGGGGACGGCATAGTATATGAGTTCAGAGACCCATTCACTTTTAGGATGTGATACAAAGAAAACCACAAAAAAGAGAAGTTTCTCAACATTTGAATGTCAAAACTACAAAGCATATTGGGCGGGGGGGAGGGGAGGGGGGGAGGAAAGGAAAGGGGGCGTTTTCAAAGCCTAAATGGTGTTCTGTGGGATATTCAGCAGCACTAACATTAGTTCTGCAGAATATCCCCAGGTGGCTCCACTGAACTCACTGACAGTAGTCAGATCAGAGGCGGCACCGGGGATATCCAGCCACCAGCCACTTATCCCAAAGCAGAGAAAGGCTGGCCTGACTTTCAGACTGAAGCTAAGCAGACAGTGGCTGAACATTGCTGCTGTCCAGTTTGCTGTGGCATTATCTGACCAACCTGGATCTCTAATGCTGGTAGCCGGATATCGCTCAGTCACTGAGTATCTGCGAGCAAAGTTCAGTGATGATGGCTAGTCACTGGACAAGCACTAGTTGCTGCCGCTGAATATCTCCTCCATTATTTTAGAATGATGATTTTTAATGTCAAATACAATACAGGAAGAAATAAAAAAACTGCAACATTTTAAAATATTGTGTACAGAATTCCAGCAGGAGTGAAAAATGCAACAAAGTAAGAGCTGCAGTTCAAGCGGAGAGGAAAACCAGGCCAACCACCTTCCTTTCCCTGGTCTCTATCTGCTATCTGGAAGACCGAACACTACCAGTAAATGGGATGAGAGAGCTGCAGCAAGCAGCATTTCTGTGCTTGCAGTTTTAGCTTGCGATTGTAACCCTTCCCCTGCCAGCCTGCATTTTTGGGTTCATTTACCTCACTGTGGCCGCCTCCCACTCTCTGGACTGCCATGTCAATCAAATGTTAGTACACAAACATCTACTTCAGCCTGTCCCCCTAAATTCTAAGGGAGCTATGTTCAATGATGGCAGCTAGCACAGTAAAAGCAGCTGACTGTCATCATTTCAAATTAACTTTCAATATTCAGCGTCAGGGCCGTATCTGGCCAGTGGCACTGAACATCCCGTTTTGCCAGATAGCAATTTAGCTCTCTGCTCTGGCAATATTCAGCTGCCAGCCACATAGCTAAACCAGCTAAAGTTAGGACAACCTTTTTTTGGCCTACTTTTAGCTGATTTAGGTTGGTTAGTTAGAGGCCCAATATTGCTGCTGGCCGCCTAACCCCTTGCCGCTGCCTCTAGAACACCCCAATGCTAAGCAGTTAGCATTGGGGCTTTCATTGTGCTGTGTGTGGATATTCAATGACATGAACCAAGTATGTTCCACTGAATATCTCAACGGCCTGAGGATGCACCTGATTCTGCTCTTGTGGGGGCTAGATGTCCCCGTGGGAGTAAAATCACAGCATAGTGGCTGGACGTCCAGGATGTGCCCCGATTCAGGCACCCTGGACTCCAGCCAACTACCCGGCTAACTCAGCCAGGCTCCTGCATAGAGCCGCAGTGCCATGGCATCATGTTGTCATGGCACCATGGCTCTGTGCAGGGGCTGTGATCCCCAGCAGTCCTCCAAAACATGCTTTCCCCACAGCCTGACCCCCAACCAGGCCTGCCATGGCCAGGGTTGGGCTGTGGGGAACCCCCTTACCTGTTTGGCAGACCCAGGATCCGGCATCTCCCAACGTCCAGGAGGACGTAGTCCATCTCTGAGGTGACATAAGTCCCCCGTCTACATGGCCAACTCCGGACGTACAGAACAGACCTCAAATTTGGCCCTGAACATCTGGGGTCATGTTTCTGCCCACCACTGCTCCTCCCCTGGCCCAGCCTCTCCCACCCACGAAGAGAGCTCCCCGCACATATCGGCTATATGTGCGGGGAGCTCTGTGGTTGCCAGCATGATCCAGACATTTAACGGGTCTGGACATCCAGATGGGACGTCCAGACCTGCTAAACGAGGATCGGAATTAAAACCTAAGTGAATAAAGAACTATAATCCAAAATAGAAATCTGGCTACAAACCTATCTTACAGTATATCATGTTCAAGTTCTTAGAAGTATATTAGCCAATTGCATAAACTAGCTGGAAAACATTTTCCAAAAACATAGGAGGCTTTAAAAATGGCACCATAATCTTTTCCTAGTATTAACAGGCAATTAAAAAAAATAATCATCAAATATAAAAAATGCAGCCCTAAACACAATTCATAGCACTTAAAGTGCTTTATGTTTCTGCAATTAACAAGTGTTTAGTACTCAAACTAATGTGTGTTAAGTGTAAAAGCTCCGTGATAACTGCTGGGAACATGCCCGCGACAGTTAACACATGGCTGCATACCCCGACACATGGCATAATTACTGCAGATGCACCTAACTCCACCTATTGAGATAGTATTAGTTGCATCCACGCTAATTGCAACATTGACAGCGCATGGCATGATCCCCCTGCACTAATTGCAATGTGCTCACCATACCCATCTCTGTCCCTAAGCTGCCCATTCACCGCCCTGATGTATGGGTTGTAGTTAGCGCATGAATCAGTCATACTCCGTTACCATGGGCCACTGCGCACAGTTACTGTGCATGAAAATGCATGCTAACTGCTTAGCGCAGTTTAGTAAAAGTGCCCCACAGTCTCTGGGGGGGAGCAAGTCAAAGTCATTACAATGGCCAGATGTAGGATTCATAATTGTTGAATTTGAGGAGAACTGATGCTTGGAGTGGAGGAGTAGCCTAGTGGTTAGAGCAACTACCTAGTACCAGAAGATCAAGGGTTTAATTCCCACTTGCACTCCTTGTGACCTTAGGCAAGCCACTTCACCCTCCATTCCTTTGGAAAAAAAGGCCTGGCAATCTTCTTCTGGTGATATGTTGCCAAGAAAACCCAGAGGCAGCTGAGTTGCTAGGAGCCAGCAATGACTTGATGGCACAAAAAAAAAAAAAATGCTGCTTGATTCCAGGGTCGGCCCAAGGGGGGTATGGGGCCATGTGCGGAGACTCGGTGCGGGGCCTCATTTGCATAAAGGTCCTCATTTGCATAACTATTTCCATAATGTTACCATATACTAACTTTTAGTAAACCTGCCTCTTAATGAGTGTATGGATAAAGAAAGACTAAAAGATTTCTACATTACTATAATCCAGTGCCAACCGCCAAGCAGATTAGGAACTACTACAAACACTGCCCATTTAGAACCCATAGCAAACCCGACGTATCCTAACAGCACTACCAGGACTCACAAAGCACCATACCCTACCTATCAAAAGGAAACACTGCAAATATTAAACCAATACATTTCAGAGAATAGCAATACATGACCTACTGGTGAAAGAGAACAAGTGGCAATGTCAAATAGGAATTACATAAACAGAATACCTCAGCTCAGTTACACATGCAGAACATAGACCATCACCAAACAAGGAATCACAATTTAGAAACAGGAAGACAAAAACTAAACTGGGAACCCCAAAAGCCAAACTTGGAATGTACAACACCGTAGAAATAAAACTATAAATTAATTTCCTCTTGTACTAAACAAAGTGCAGACGTTAATGATGCACATTTCCCAGAGCTGACATATTCCAGTTAATAAATTCAAAATAAAGAGATATTTTTCTATCTTTTGTGCATTTTTTTTTCAGTTGCAATTGCTCCAGCCACTTTCTTCTGGTTTCTTTGTGTCTTCTGCTAACTCTCCATTGCCTGCTGTCCATCTGTCCTTTCTTCTCTCTTCTAGTTTTTTTCAATTCTCTCTCTCTACATCTGCTTTAACATACTAATCTTTCTCCTTTTGGTCTTTCCTCATTCCTATTTCATCCACTCAAATTTTACCCCTCCATCCTCAATCCCCACTTACTCTCCCAACATCCGGCCAATTGTAGATTTGTCTTCCCTCCCACACAAAATATTTTTTCCCTCTGCATTTCACTCTCCCAGCTCCATCCCATTCTAATCCTCCCCCAACATCAGCTCCCTTCTAGTTCCAGCCCCACCAAGCATCCGCTCCCTTCTAGTCCCCGCATCAGCCCATTTCCAGTCCTAGCCCCCATAAGCCCATTTCCAATCCTATCCTAGCCCCACCATCAGCCCATTTCCAGTCCTAGCTTCCCCATCCATTTCCAGTCCTATCCGAGTCACTCCATCAGCTCATTTACAATCCCAACCCCCCGTCAGCCCATTTCTAGTCCTTTCCTAGCCCCACCATCAGCCCATGTCAATATTCTAGCTCACCTCCACTCAGCCCATTTCCAATCCAAGCCCCCCATGAGCCTACTTCCAGTTCTAGCCCTTCCATGAGTCCATTTCAATCCACGCCCCCCCCGCAGCCCATTTCCAATCTTAGCACCCCCAACAGCCCATTTCCAGTCCTATCCTAGCCCCTCCATCAGCCCATTTCCTGTCCTAGACCCCCCCACTCAGCCCATTTCCAGTCCTAGCTCCCTCCCCTCACAGCCCATTCCCATTCCAAGCCCCCCTCCCCATCCGATATTTGCAGTTCAAGCCCCCCTTCCACTCAGCCCATTTCCATTCTAAACCCCCGTACCCATCAGCTATTTGCAGTTCAAGCCCTCCTTCCACTCAGCCCATTTCCAGTCCTAGCAACCCACCCAGCCTATTATCAGTCCTAAGCCCCCCCATAACCCATTACCAGTCCTAAGCACCCCATCAGACCACTTCCAGTCCTAACCCCCATCACCCCATTTTCAGTGTTAGCCCCCATAGCCCATTACCAGTCCTAACCCCCCATCAGCCCACTTCCAGTCTTAGCCCACCCCCATAGCCCATTACCAGTTCTAATCCCCCCATAGCCCATTACCAGTCCTAACCCCCCCCCCCATAGCCCATTACCAGTCCTAACTCCCCTCCCCCCATCAGCCCAGGTAGATTTTAAAAAACAAACGGCTGCGGCTGCTGCTGCCGCTGACTCTGTGGCAGCGGAAGAATCAAGCATCCCGCCGCAGGGCCCCCCCTGCCCGGCATAGCCTCCCTGCAGCATCAGCTCCTGAGTCCCAAAGTGTGGGCTTTCAGAGCCGCGAGAGTTTCCCTTTCTCGCGGCTCTGTTAATCCTGCCGGGGCTGATGGGATTTCCCATCAGCCCCGGTGGGTTTAACAGAGCCGCGAGAGGTCAGAGAAGCTCTCCCTTCGTGGCTCTGAAAGCCCGCGCTTTGGGACATAAGAACATAAGATATGCCATACTGGGTCAGACCAAGGTCCATCAAGCCCAGTATCCTGTTTCCAATAGTGGCCAATCTAGGTCATACGTACCTAGCAGTTTCCCCAAAAGACACAGGTTCCGCAATGCTTGTACTGGGTCAAGCATTGATATCCTGGGTCCCTTCTTAATAATGGTTTATGGACCTTTCCTCCAGGAACTTGTCCAAACCTTTTTTAAACCCAGCTACACTAACAGCCTTTACTACATTCTCAGGTAACAAATTCCAGAGTTTGATTATACGTTGAGTGAAAAAATATTTTATTTTATTAGTCTTAAATAGTTTACCCTGTAGCTTCATTGCATGTCCCCTAGTCTTTCTATATTCTGATAACGTAAACAATCAATCTACGTTTACCCGTTCCACTCCGTTCATTAATTTATAGACTTCTATCATATCTCCCCTCAGCCGTCTCTTTTCCAGGTTAAAGAGCCCTAACCTTTTTAGCCTTTCCTCATAGGAGTATCCTTCCATCCCCTTTACCATTTTGGTGGCTCTTCTCTGAACCTTTTCTAATAACGCTATATCCTTTTTAAGATACGGTGACCAGAATTGCACACAATATTCAAGGTGCGGTCTCACCATGGAACGGTATAGAAGCATTATAATATCTTTTGTTTTATTTTCCATTCCTTTCCTTATGATACCTAGCATTCTATTTGCTCTCTTGGCTGCCGCTGCACACTGGGCCGAGGGTTTTAAGATGTTATCCACAATGATCCCTAAATCTTTTTCCTGGGTGGTGGTTCCTAATGTGTAACCTTGCATTGTGTAACCATAGTTTGGGTTGTTCTTCCCTAGGTGCATAACTTTACACTTGTCCACATTAAATTTCATCTGCCATTTTGATGCCCAGTCTTCCAATTTATCAAGATCCTCTTGCAATTTTCCACAATTCTCTTGGGTTTTAACAACTTTAAATAGTTTTGTGTCATCTGCAAATTTGATAACTTCACTCGTTATTCCACTTTCCAGGTCATTTATGAATATGTCAAAAAGCAGCAGACCCAGCACACATCCCTGGGGTACACCACTATTCACCTTTCTCCATTGGCTCTCGGGAGCTGATGCTGCAGTGAGGCTCTGCCAGGCAGGGGGGGCCCCGTGGTGGGACGCTTGATTCTGCCGCTGCCACGGTGGCAGCAGCAGCAGCAGCTGGCGTTTTTTTTTAATCTACTTGGGCTGATGTAGAATGTTTTTTGCGCGGGGCCCCCGGAAACACGGGGTCCTGTGCAAAAAACACTCTTGCTCAGTGGACGGGCCGGCCCTGCGTGATTCTCAAACAAGGACTTTCATTGCAATTTATTTAATAGGTTTTTTAATACTACTTTATCATTTTAGTCAAAGCAGTTTACATTGTCACAAACTTGGTAATGTACATTGAACAGGAACATTAATAACTTGGATTCTTCAGAGGCAATGGAGGGCTACAAGGAGTAATAGTGGGGATTGAACCCTTGTCTTTTGGATCCTAAGCCAATTCTCTAACCACTAGGCTACTCCTCCATTTCAGTAATAGCTGGGCTAATGAATTAACAGGAATATATAATAGTTTATTTTAGTTTATTATTTTATTTCATCATATACTTATGATTTTTACAGAAAATCTCAAAGCAAAGTACAATAAAAGATGCATATACATTAATATAAGACAAACGACTATACCCTCTCCAGTAGCCCCATCAGAACCCTAATAATCATATCATTATCCCTAATTAGAGAACAGCCAATTTTACAATTTCTTTTCAGAATACCTTATTCAGTAAGTGGCAAGGCATTTCACTGCATCGGACCTTGAAACATGAATAAAGCTCATCTAGTGCATTCCAGTTTCATGACAGACAAAACTGGACATACCCAAATTATCTAATTTTGAGGAACATAATGATTTGAATGGAACATATTCTGTAATTTTCTAGTTAAATATCTAGGAGCCAATTCATGGACTGACTTAAAAACTAGACATAATGACTTGAATGAACTCTTTTCCAGGGGAAATAGAGAGAAAATCTATAGGTAGTTAAAAATGAAGATTCAGGGTGCTGTAGCCCAATGGACCTAGCTCTAGCTGAGCTGAAAGTAAAAAAAAGAGCAAACTGTCAGGGAAAACGTCTATTCTTAGAGCTGCAGTGCATCACAAGCGAGAGAAACTCTAAATCAGCAAAAAGAGTCAGAGCAGTCTTTCAGAGCTGAAAAATCTTTTCAAAAATCAGCTCTAAGCTTTCAAAAATTCATTCTCTTCCACATTTGCTTAAGATCTTTTCAGTCAAATGAATTACTGTGGATGATATCTTGAAGACAAATATACATTTAAAATGCTTAATGAAATGTCCCTCTTTTGATGAGGCACCATGTAACAAAATGTGCCCAGCGGGTTGCCTATGAGTGATTGCTCAAGCATGTCCAAAGGTCTCATTTTCACTTTTGCCTTCAGAGGGACCTTTCAATTACATAGACCTGTAGCTATGCATATAATGAGTTGATCCAGAGAAAAAGTGGGCCTAAAGTTATGCTCACATAACCCTAACCCCCTTAAGAACATAAGATATGCCATACTGGGTCAGACCAAGGTCCATCAAGCCCAGTATCCTGTTTCCAACAGTGGCCAATCTAGGTCATACGTACCTAGCAGTTTCCCCAAAAGACACAGGTTCCGCAATGCTTGTACTGGGTCAAGCATTGATATCTGGGTCCCTTCTTAATAATGGTTTATGGACCTTTCCTCCAGGAACTTGTCCAAACCTTTTTTAAACCCAGCTACACTAACAGCCTTTACTATAAAGTTCCTTATTCATAAAAGCCATTGAGGTCAATATTCAGAAGAGCTAACTCCCAGAGTTAACCAGAGAACTCTCCTGAATATAAAGGGCTGCTGACCAGTTAAAATGAAACTGATCTGGGTGCAGCACAGGACAGTCAGGGGCCATGCCAAAAAGTTAACAGGATAGCACAACTATTCAGCACTACCCAGTTAACGTTCTGCGCTTCTGGATAACTTATCTAGTTAACTTTAGGACTGTATGACAAGTGATCCAATTTAACCAGATAGATTAACTAACAAATATCCAGTTAATGGATGGCGATTTTCACAGGCCAAAAAATTAGGAGCCAATAATCAAGGGCAGCAGCTAGTGCTTTTAAAGTAGCTGGCCACTGCGGATATTCAATGTCAAGGTCATATCTGGCCACCAACATCAAATATCCAGGTTGACCGGTTAGCAATTTAGCTAACCTGTTTTCTGTAATATTCGGTCAATAACTGGTTATCCTTAACTGGGTAGTTAGACCAGTCTTTTCTGGCCTAACTTTACCTGGTTAAGGATAAGCTGTTATCGACTGACTATCACAGATAACTGGTTATCCCTGACTGGCATCCCTGGGGTGCCCCAACACTAACCGGCTAGTGTTGGGGCATTTAGTGGCACAAGCCAGGCATATTCAGGGGCACTAACCATGTTAATGCCCCTGAATATTCCAGTGGGCAGGCCTTTGACTATCCACCCCTTACGACTCATTTTCAGTTTGGCTTTTAGTCCCAATTTTTAGGGTTTTCCCATCCGTTTCATACATTTGTTTTAATAACTTCCTTTAACACCTATTACAGTGTTTTAACATGTGCAAATCTATTGTACACTGTTAATTCATAGGTTAATGTGAATTAAATCAGGCTTGCCCTATACTAAATTTAGATTTTTGCATACACTAAAACTAAGGGACCGGTTTATTAAAGAATGTTGTTAACTGTTAAATCCTATGGCTACTGTAAAATCATGTACTAACTGCTTAGTGCCTTGTGGGGTGGGAACTAGGTGGAGTTTGAGTGAAGAATGAGTGCAGAAGGGGCACGGACAGAGCGGTACATTGCACATGTCATGGATACCGATTGCATAGATGCACA
Organism: Ichthyophis bannanicus; assembly: GCA_033557465.1. NCBI lineage: Eukaryota > Metazoa > Chordata > Amphibia > Gymnophiona > Ichthyophiidae > Ichthyophis > Ichthyophis bannanicus. The sequence continues at coordinate 175,517,750 of CM066036.1, read as the reverse complement.
GTATGGCTCCTCAGTGCAGTTGCACTACCGGCAGGCAGTTAATGCGGCTACTGTCTAAACACAAAGACAAACCGATCACTAGCAAAGCAGTCTAACCTCCTGATCACACTCATCTCCCCCATCACAATTCTCGACCCCTTTAGAGCATCAACTTGCCCCCCCAATTAAAATACCTAACCCCCTTAGAGCATCACCATTCCCACATCCCAACACTCAAACCTCCCTAGAGCTTCACGACCTTCTCGGACGCCCACCCACCCCACCCCACCCCCTCCAGCACTTTCTGAAGGTATACTTGGTGGTATAGCAGCTAGGGCAGGAGCAATTCTGCTATGCTCCCACCTGTTGCCACCCACTACTGCTACTACTACTGAGAATTTGTACAGTGCTACAAGACATACGCAGCACTGCACAGATATGTAAGAGATAGCCCCTGCTCATCAGAGCTTACATTCTAGTCAAGACAGACAACAGAGTAGGTGTAGACAGGGATACATCTAGGGGGAATGGTAAGGAAACACAAAGGAAGTCAGGTAAGTCAAGATCCAAAAGCAGCAGTGAAGAGATGAGTTTTCAGCCTGGATTTGAAAAGTGCCAGAGAAGGCACCTGATGTACAGACTCAGGTAGTTTGTTCCAGGCATAAAGAGCACCAAGGTGAAAGGAGTGAAGTCTGGAGTTATCAATAGAAGAGAAGTGTACAGATAGAAGCAATTTGCCAGACGAGCAGAGTTTCTGGGGGGGGGGGGGGGTGTAGGGAGGTAGAAGAGAGGAAAGGTAGTGAGGAGCTGCAGAGTGAATGCACTTATAGGTCAGCAGGAGAAGTTGAACTGGATGTGGAAATGGATAGGGAGCCAATGAAGTGACGTGAGAAGAGGAGTAATATGAGCATGACGAGGCTGGCAGAAGATTAGCTGCACAGCAGAGTGTTGAACAGATTGAAGGGGAGAGAGATGATTCGGCAGGAGACCAGCAAGAAGTAGGTTGCAATAGTCAAGACAGGAGGTGATTAAAGAATGGATAAATGTCTTTGTAGTGTGTTCAGAAAGGAATGGGCGGATTTTGTTGATGTTATAGAGAAAGAAACGGCAGTGTGTGGATGTCTGTGGAGAAGGAGAGAGAGGAGTCAAACACGACCCCAAGGTTGCAAGCTGAGGAAACAGAGGAGTAGAGAGTTATCCACATAGACTGAGAAAGGAGGAAGGGGAGAGGAGGGTTTAAGGGGAAAAATAAGAAGCTCAGTTTTAGCCAGGTTCAATTTCAAGGGGCGGTGAGACATTCAAGCAGCAATACCAGAAAGGCAGGCAGAGATCCGGGTCTGAGTTGCCGGAGAGATTTCAGGTGTAGAGAGGTAGATCTGGGAATCATCAGCATAAAGATGGTACTGAAGGTCATGGGAAGTGATGAGTGCACCAAGGGACTGGATACAGAGAGAGGAAAAGAGTAGATCCAAGCCAGATCCTTGGGGTACACCAACTGAGAGTGGGACAGCAGCAGAGGAGGATCCACCAGAGCAAACACTGAAAGAGCGATGGGAGAGATAAGAAGAGAACCAGGATAGTACAGAGCCCTTAAAACCAAGCGAGGACAGGATATCAAGGAGAAGGTTGTGGTTAATAGCGTCAAAAGCAGCAGAGAGGTCAAGAAGGATGAGGACTGAGTAAAGGTCCTTGAATTTTGCCAGAAACAAGTCACTGGAGACTTTGGCAAGAGCCATTTCAGTAGAATGTAAAAAATGGAAGCCAGATTGTAAGGGATCCAGAAGGGCATGAGAGAAGAGAAAGTATGATTAAAATTCTGCTCCATATGGTCCTTGCCCTGAACAAATATAAAATATACCATTATGATGTCTCTACTGGTTACTTCTCCAGATCTATCTGATTTATCAGTCAAGTTTAAACTACCTTGAGACACTCCCTCACTCTCTAATTCCTCAGACTAAATGTTCTTCTGTTGCGACCCTCCTTGTTTCCTTCAAAAGAAATAATAAATCTGCTGGAATGGAGTGTGAGGTCTTCAAATATTCCTTAAAACATTTATGAAAAATTTCCCTTGGAGATACCAAATTAGTCTGAGGAAAGCTAAGTGCTCTCAAATTCAAGCGCCTCAAAGCATTCTCAGTGTTTTCAATTTCTTTTGGACTCTCAACTTGTCCTGGACTAAAGATGATTGCATCACGTTAACTGGCTATCCTGGGATTGTAGCTCCTCAGTTCTTTGCACTGTGTAGCTAACAAGGTCTCGTAAGCTTGGAATTTCTCTGCATTCTGCATAGAAATTTTCACATAAGATGGACAAACCCAGTGTAGAGATGCTAAAAGAGTCCAGATCGCGTCCAAGGTGACTTCTTTTGGCTTCACTAGAGAGGAAAAGCTACCAAAAATACAGCTGAGGCTGATCCACCAAAAACCATACCCACAGCTGCCACCTTCTGTCTTACTCCTCCCATTTATTGCACCTAGTTCTCATCCTCTAGCAGTCCATCAATGTCATAAGCTGCCCTTTGTCAGAAAGTAACAGCCTCAAGGCCAGCCCAAGGATATCTGGTGTCCTAGGTAAAAAAAACCTCTGCCCCAGGAGTCTAGCATCCCCCCCCCTTCCCTTTCTTAGCCCCTGTACCCTTGTTGAGCATCTCCCCTTTACCTCCCCTCCCTATTCCCCTCAAGGTAGGCACCATCGCCCCTTCCCTTTCCTAACCTCTGGTGCCCAGCATCTCCTCTTTACTTCCCTACCTTCTCGAAAGTGGACAGCATCCCCCCTTCTCTACCTCCTCCCCTAGGTGAGCGTCTTTGAGGTCACATATTATATCAAACTACATGTTTATGTATACATACCATAGGCAGTTTTATACATATGAGTATTTTTAAAGATATGCATACATCTTTCTTCATCGCCCACCACTGCTAGAGAAGGGCAATGATCATAAAACTAAATTACATACCAAGTTACACTGAATGATTCCCTCATAGTAGAAGTAGTTCATACAAGACTGTGATCCTGCAGTGCTAGAGGACAACAAAACCTTTTCTTGCTAGCGTTTTCAGGACCCAAACACTCAAGGCAGCCTGTTTCTCCCTTACACACTATACTACAGATACAGTAACACATACACCATACTACCTTGCACAATAAAAACTCAATGATTCTCTCCTGAGAACAGCAGTATTGTAGCTCTGCACAGTAAGACCAATTTTCTGCTACGCTCTTGAGACATATAAATAGTTGAATATCAGAGACTGCCAGCTCATGACATTTTCAGAGCTTGCTACAAAAAAATGGCACTCCAGCTTCTGTGCATAGATTTTTGCATGTCTTCATTTCACAGTAGGCACAACAGTTATTAAATTGATAATTAGATCTGAAATATAACTAATTATAGGATCTGTGCACTAAGAGGGTAATTTCATAACAGGACATCTAGGTCGAGAGGGCAGGAAGACCAGTTTCTAGCGTATTTTATAAGACACATAGGTGCCAATATGTCTTTTTAAAATAGTAAGGGTAAACCTGCAGAAATTCTCTCTAGATTAAAGTTGTGGACATTTATACCAGCTCACTGGTGCAACCACACATGCTTGATACAGAACGTGGAACACAAGTACTTTTGGGGCAGTTTCTCCAAATAGATGAGTATTTTTCACATCCCATGACAGTCATGAACCTCACTTCTAAGCATCGTGCCATAGATAGCCTCACTCTGGAGTTCATAAGATGTTATGTGTATTCTTCTTTCTTCCAGCTTTTAGCAGATTCTTTGTATACCCTCTTGATTTAAATATAGGATTTGTAACATAAAAGCAGCAGTACATTATCTCCTCTTTATCTGTAGAAGTCCACTTAACTGTGGTCAATCCTCTTAACTTTGTCATTAATTTCTGTGGCTCGTCTCCAGCCGCAGTGGATCCATGAACATGCCCGCCATGGCCTTTATCTGTGGAAGGGATGTTAACTAAATCTGCAGTGCCTGCACTATCGCAACCACCGTCGTTAGCCATAGTGCATAAGCCGTAGTGTATCCTGAGTGTCGTGCAGCCCATATGTGTTTTTCTTTCCTTCTTGCCATAGTTCAATTGTAGTGTTACCTTGCTGAGATTTAGTATAGATGTTATACAATGGAGTCACTATGTGAAGGTACTCAGCGAGGCTCGAGGAGGGAACTTAATTCTCTCCCCCTAAGAGATGCACAGCAATTCACCAACTGTTAGTGAATTTTAGGTTGTGCTCCCTTTGACCCCAGATGGAACGCAAGTATTTTGTTGCGACTTCACCCATATTCTATCCAAACTCCATCTCAGCACATGCCTTGACATGTTTTGTTGCCATGCTTCCTTGTATGCTCATATCCTGTAGGTAATTTTATAAATGCCCTTCCCTCCACCTAAAACTGGGTTTTAAGTGCAGGAAAAGTATACAAAATGACCCCCCTAAAGCTTGCACAAATGTTGTGTGCTCCTGTATCACTTTGTATAGGGTGTTTGTCTTGAAATGGTGGTTTATAGAAATTTAATTAAACAAAAATGTCTGCATGCCCTTGCTAAAATATTTAGCTGCATTCTAAAGCATCAGGAGTTGATAGTGCCTCTGTATAAGTCTCTGGTGCGACTTCATTTGGAGTATTGTGTGCAATTCTGGAGACCGCACCTTCAAAAAGATATAAACAGGATGGAGTCAGTGCAGAGGATGGCTATCAAAATGGTCAGTGGTCTTCATTATAAGTCATGTGGGGACAGACTTAAAGATCTTAATATGTAGAGGTTAGAGGAAAGGCGAAAGAAAAGAGATATGTTAGAGACATTTAAATACCTCCTTGGCATAAATGCACAAGAGGAGAGCCTCTTTCGATTGAAAGTAAGCTCTCCAATGAGGAGACATAGGATGAGGTTGAAAGAGGATAGGCTCAGGATTAATATCTGGAAATATTTCTTTACGAAAAGAGTGGTAGATGTGTGGAATAGTCTCCCAGTGGAGGTGGTAGAAATGAGGACAGTATCTAAAATTTAAAAAAGCATGGGACAGACACGGAGGATCTCTAAACGAAAAAAAGGGACTATTGTAGATGATATGGAAGGGCAGACTAGATGGACTATGTGGTCTTTTTATGCCATCATATTTTTATGTTTCTAACATTTAACATGTGCTATATGGTTCTTTTTAGTTCACACTTAAGTGTAGCATATGCAATAAGTATGCCTGTAAATAGAAACGATATAGAGTTTACATGTTATGTCTAATACAGCACTAAACACTATGTGCATGCAATGCAAAATAACGTGCATGCCTTAAGCAGCTTTTGTGTCATCTGTATGTCCTCATGGTTTGGCCCTCTAGCAGGGGCAACTGAACATCTTTTTGGTTAGAGGAGCCAAACAAATCAATCTCCAGCCTCACCCCCAAGCTCTCTAGTTGTTGATGCTGTGTTGGGCAAAATATTGGTGGGTGCCATGGCCCCTGTGGCCCATCCCATTCTACTGTCTATGCTGTCTAGTAATGAAACTGCAATAAAATAGCCAGTCTCATATTTCAGGCTTATCAATGCTGAGGGCAGGAGTGGTACAGCATCTGGGCCATAGGAGAGGAAGTGATAAAAGAGAAGAAAGCTCAAGGAGAGGGGAAAACCACCAATACAGAAGGCTTCAGATGCAGGACAAAGAGATAGATTGTAGAGAAGAAGGAGGAAAGTGCAGAAGAATTGGAGTAGAGAGGCAATGGTGACATCATAGAAGTGGGCTCCTGGGTGCTTAGGATTTATTTATTTAACATTTCTTATATACCGCCTTTCATGATATCAAGGCAGTTTACATTGAACAAACTGAAATTACATTGAACAGGGCATTATAACTTGGAGATAAATATTTTACAGGGAACATGGGCTATGGAGGGTTAAGTGGCTTGCCCAAGACCACAAAGTGCACCGGTGGGACTAGAAACCCCAGTCCTTCCGGCCCAAGGTCGCTATCCTCTAGTGGGATTTGAACCCCCCGACCTTCCGGCCTGAGGTAATTTGCCCCAACCACTAGGCCACTCCTCCCTTGATGACATCCAGACTAGAACGTCTGCAAGGAGGAGGAAGAATGGCATCAAATGGTCCCTCAGCCAGTCCCAGCTCATTTATTTATTCAGAGAGATACATCTACCAGCCTTTCCTGAGGGCAGTGGCATTCACTACTCATACCCATGAGTGCCCTGTAGATTTTGGGCCAGGGTCAGCCATTTTCCACATGGTGCTCTGGCATATAATCTAAAGATAATAGGGGGGGGAGGATGTTGCAATTGTAGCCCTAACTGCGGCTTTAACAGCAGTTTGGGAAAGTCTGTGGTGAATGTTGAATAAAACTGCCTGTAGCCATTGTCAATGCCAGTATTGCAATAGCAGAGTTGCCAAGTTATCGAGTTCCACGAGTGAGAGGTTTTGCCAGTTCTGATTTAATTTTTGCATTGCAATGCAGCATAGTATTTGTAGTCCCTTATTTTACCCATTGGAACCAGTGTTTCAGGTCCCATAATACAACAGGATGAGACTGTCAGACATCCAGGACTTGGTTAAAATCTCACTCATGGAACTGGGTAACTTGGCAACTCTGCAATAGGATCATTCCAGCCCTCGGAGATATCTAACACTTTACCCTACCATGCCCCTCTCTCTTCTCTGAACCTCACAGGATCTTCTCCAGCACTGATATCAGATTACAATAAGTGTTGGGACTAAGTAAACCTGTGCTCGCAGTCTTGTTTCCTGCAGCACCTTGAGGGACTGGGGCTATTCTGGGAATGATGCATCCTCTTGCTTACTGTATTCTAATGACTTTGTCACTGGAACAAATTTTTGAGGTCCAGGCGTAGCAATAGAAGAAAAGAGTATGGTTCAGAGGTCTAGGAAGAGACTAGTGGCCTGTGGGAATCAGGGTGGCAGAAAATTTGCTATCCTCAAAGTTCTGTCATTCGTACCACGGGCATTGTAAGTCTGTATACAAATCTAGACATGGAAGGATCTCAATAGATGGCTGCTCTGGATCAAGAAGCGGGACTTCTACAATGGCAGCGAAAGCTAAGTACAAGGAGATCAAATGCGGCAGTGGCCAGTTGTTAAATCTCAGACTGTGGCGGCAAAGAGAGAGAGACAGCAGAGATTTCCCGCCCTGCTCTCTGATGGTTACTGGAAGACGGCGATCTGGGCCTCACTTGCAAAATGAACTGGAATTGCATGGAGAGCCGAGCCGCCACAGCAGGCAAGAAGCCCAGGTCCCTCCTGCCAGGAGAGAAGAGCAGCTGTGGTATGATCTGCTGCACTTTCCTTGTGGCTTGTTTCATCATAAAATGATATTATCAGACTTAAGGACATGTGAATCTGTCAAAATCTCATTCACAAATACATTTTTATTAAATGGATCATGAATTTACTTGTGGCTATAGAATGTTGATACTTGTAGCAAAACCTTCTGAAGGCTAGCAGAAAAACATGCCAACGTGGCTGGGTTGACAGCTCATTTCCATCTCTCTACATCCAAAATTGTCAAACTGTAGAATACTGAAGACAAAACATGTTTTTTTTTACCCCATATATGGTATTTCCCTGTAAGTAAACCAAGTTAAAATAAACATCAGATTTTATGGTACTCCTAATGATATGCTCAAGAAAAAGCGAAGACTACCTACGTAGTCAAAAATGTAATGTGAAATTAATATAGCCCTGCATTATCTACGACAGACTCAATGTATCTGCCAATATTCACTTGTATTTGTCTTCATAAGCTGATTTCTCATGTGAGTAATGAATGTAGTGTCCTCTGTATTTTAGCAGAAAACCTTACTTACTAGCAAATCTGCTCTAGTGTCAGAGGGGGAAGCTGGGTCTTTCAGATCATTAATCCACTGGAAAGGGGGAAGGAGAACAGCACCCTCTGTGCCCTCTGACATTAAGCTCTGTTTACTGCCCATGAGCATGTATTGTTTAAAGCTAGAGTTGGCATAGCATAGTAAGTGAGCTAAGAATGGCAGGAGGAAAGCAGTGTTTGGAGGGTGTCAAAATGCAGAAAAATGAAAAAGTAGAAATATGAGAAAAAAAACATAAAATGAAAAAAACATGAAAAGCTGAGGGGCAAATTTTCAGAACCCTAAGCTGGTCGGCCAGTGGCAGGCTTCTAGTGAAGGGTGCTGAGTGTGATATTCAGCACCAAGATCTGGGCAGGGCACTGAATATCTCCAGAGATTGCCACGATACTCTCCATTTAGTGGACAGAGCAAGGGTGGTGTCATCACTGTCCAAATAAGTACCAACTTCATCTAGTTAGCAGTGTTTTCAATTGGCACTTAGGCCACATGTAAAGCTGTCCAGATAAGTGCTGGCTGAAAATCCCACTAACCAGATTAGTGCCGGCACTTATCCAGATAGTGCCGCTCAGCACAGATCTTCAACAGCAGCTCCTACGCGAACGCTGCCGCTGAACATCCTGCCAGTATTTAAGTGCCGTAGCTGACCAAAATATTGGCCCTTTTGAAAATCAGGCCTAAGGTATTATCAAAAATAGCATTGTGGATGCAGCCATGGCATCAGATAATTAGGGAGGAGGGCGCCACTTTATTGTTTTTCAGGGAGGGTACCAGAACCCCTACCACAAGCCCTGTTTAAAAGTTTGTCAACTGGAAGGTTTTCACCGATATGTTTGTCTGTCCGCCCTGATTATAAAGCTCCAATGTGCTGCCTGAACTACATAGCTCACACACTTGATATATTTGCTTTTTCCATTTTTTAAAAACAATTTTAGTGCGCTTCCTCCTCCCTTCTATTGGTTGGATTCTATAAAATCTAAAAAAAGAGATACAAAAAGAGATCTTTTTCTAAAGGGTACCTAACACATCAAAAGCACAGAAACTATGGTGCCATGTTAGTTGTCAGGGGTGCTGAAAACATTTCCCCAACAGTTAAAATAGAAACATGACAGCAGAAAGAGACCACATGGCCTATCTAGTCTGCCCTTCCGTATCAACTACTATAATCCCTGTTTTCCTTTTAGAGATCTTCTGTGTTTGTCCCATGCTTTCTTGAATTCAGATAGTGGCCTCGTCTCTACTACCCCTACAGGGAGACTATTCCACGCACCAACCACTCTTTCCATAAAGAAATATTTCCACATATTACTCCTGGGTCTATCCCCTTTCACCTCACCCTATGTCCTCTTATTGCAGAGCTTACTTTCAATCAAAACAGGCTCTCCTCTGGTGCATTTATGCCACGGAGGTACTTAAATGTCTCTATCATATCTCCTCTATCCTGCCTTTCCTCCAATGTATACATATTAAGATCTTGAAGTCTGTCCCCATATGGTTTATAATAAAAGACCACCGACCATTTTAGTAGCCACCCTCTGCACCAATTCCAATCTACTTATACCCTTTTGAAGGTGTGGTCTCCAGAATTACACACAACACTCCAAATGAAGTCACATCAGAGACTTATACAGAGGCACTATCACCTCCTGTTTACTGCTGGCCATTCCTTTCCCTATGCACCAAAGCATCCTTCTGGCTTTCTCTGTCACCTTTTGTACCTGTTTAGCCATTTTAACCCTGAAATTACCTAGATTTTTTGCACACACTAAATACCGTTGGGGTCATAAATGACCCCACGACGAATTTGAATTGTTAACCATGAAAATTTTAAACTAAACAGACAAAATATTATTCCAAATTAATTATTTATTATATGAAGGTTAAATGTTTTGAAATTTAATGCTTTATCATAAAATTACATGAAGAAGAGTTGCCATGAAAGCAGTTTTTGCATGCACTTGATGAACACAGTGAAGTACTACAGTCATTTGCATGAGACACAGACCGTTTCTGAATGTTCTTTGCAAACATTGCGCTTGCAGGAGGTGCAAACTATGTTGATTTTCTTGTCTTTTTCTCTGGAACAGCAGTGACACCTTGCCATTTTCTTTGGGATCCCGACATTGCAAACAGCATCAGTGGCTTCTTCAATGCTGGAAGAAGTCTCGCTGCAATTACTCTGAAGCAGCTGCTTTCCTAATTCCAAGAGAAATAGACGACGTCTGTGCTTTGACTTGGACTGCCATTCTGGATTTAGTGACATCCAAACAATGAAGGCGTTCAAAGCACTGATGTTCAACATGTTGTAGAAGATTGTCCATGGCCAGCATCTTGTCATTCGTTCTGTGGTATATGTGCGCACCATTTTATCTGCCGTATCTACTCCACCTTTACTAGAATTATAGTCCAAGATCATCCGTGGTTTTTTTGTCTGGACATGTGTTATCTACTTCTTCTTGATAATGGAAACTGCTCAGAAGAACAACCACTTTTCCTTTCTTCGGCAATAGGAAACCAGAGTGGTGTCATCGCGAAAGGCAAATAGTGAAGTGAATACCTCTCGGCCCTTTGCTGTTACAAATTCTGGAAGTAATTCTTTTCTGTTCTTTCGAACTGTCCCCAAAAGTGTCATTTGTTTTTCTAGCAATTTCCGTGACAGAGATAAACTGCAGAAGAAATTGTCAACAGTAACATTTCTGCCAGATCGCGTCAATTCTTCAGTGAGTTGCAGCACAACCCTTTCATCCTGATTCTGTTCTCTGTTTTGTCCGAGTTCCCTTCCTGTATATACTTGAAGACGCAGAACATCTGACCTTGCACTGTCACACAACATCCATAGCTTTATGCCATATTTCCCAGGTTTGCTGGGAATATATTGTCTGAATGGAACACGGCCACGAAATGTAAGCAGCTGCTCATCCATGGTAATATTTTCACCAGTTGCTTCCCAGGTATCAAAAACGTGTCTGATTGGAGCAAGCTTATCCACGCCTTGTTGTTCACGTCTGTTGGTTGCATCATCAAATCTGAGAGCACTAGAAATTTGCTGAAATTACGAGCCATATTTTTGCCGAAAACAGAACGACCAACTTCAAGGTTCCATAACTGAACTATGGATTCATTTTGTGACTTGTACATGCCTGAGAGGATCAGAAGTCCAAGAAAACGTTGAAATTCTCCATCTGTCAAATCTTTCCAGGTGTCATCATAAATGTGTCTTCCTTGTTTGCTCGTCCACATCATGATTTCATTCAATAAGTTCTTCCTCATGAACAAGTGGAATGCTGAGAGAGGGCCATCAACATTTCGTACAGCATACCTTATAGGACCTTGATGTATGGGCATGACATTAGCTGTGGCGTATCTTCCAGCAGCTTGCTTTATAGGTTTCCTGTTCCATGATGTGGCATCCTTAGATACATAGGCTTCAATGGCAACATTTGTGCTTATAGTTGATAACCTCTTAGCTCCTCTACGACCACAACTAAGATTCCTCACAGATGATACTGACACCGAGAACTCCTGCCTTCTGCCCTGTCCAGCACAGCCTTGCCCTTTGCCTCGACCTGTAACTTGATTCTTTGCTGCAGGCGATGTTACCGGCTCAACATCAGTCTCACATTCACTTGGCGACCAACTTCTGTCGCCATCTGAATCATGACTGTCATCATCAGATTTATCGTCCGAGCTTGGCTGATATGCTTCTTCACTTGCTGAATATGCTGTATCATCAGACGACTCAGAGCTGTCACTGTCAGCATCTCGTTGCAATATTTCTCTTACTTGGGAAGCTGAATACTTTCGTTTTGACATCATAAACAATAACCTAAAATAAATAAACAAAGATAAAGTTGAATAAAACGCCAAGCCGTTTTACTATAGGTGTACAATAATCGTGATGAATGAGCTGAAAGCCTTTAGATTTCATCGGAAATAATGAGAGAACATATGATATCAATTACAGAAAATGTGTAATTTTCATAAAATAAGAGTACAAAAAATAAATGATACATAATGATAAATACCTTTGTCAGATCAAAAAATTCACAAAACTGCAAATTGTATCACGATCCAAACCGGATGTAAGCAACTGGGGTCAAAAATGACCCCGCTGGTACTCTGTGCTGCAATTCATCACCTAGCGGATGAAAATTATTCCTCTCATGGTGCAATATAAAGATAATATTGACATGTGAAAAGTCATAAGAAGATTGCATTCTTGAACAACTAGTTTCCGAGATACGCGTTGTGAAACTTGCAATGTGGTCACTTTTGACCCCATCGGTATTCCCAGGGTTAACATAATCAGAAACAATCATGCCCAGGTCCTGCTCTCCTTTTGTGTACAGACCCTACACTGTTCCACTCCCTTGGATTTTTGCAGCCCAAATGCATGACCCTGCTTTTTAGCATTAAATCTCAGCTGCCAAATTCTTGACCATTCCCCAAGCCTAGCTAGATCCCTCTTCATGTTATCTACTCCTTTCTGGGTATCTACTCTATTGAAGATGTTGGCATCATCTGCAAAGAGGCAAACCTTACCCAACCAAGGACAGATCCCTGCAGCACACCACTGGTAACATTCTTCTCCTCAAAGTGAATCCATTTACCTGTATACTTTATCACCTCCCACTCAACCAATTTCTAACCCAGTCAGTCATTTTAGGGTCCATCCCTAGGGTGCTCAATTAATACCCTGTGCAGAATGGTGTGAAAGGCTTTACCGAAATCTAAGTACACCACATCTTGGGCTCTCCCTAGGTTCAACTTTCTGGTTACCCAGTGAAAGAAATCAATCAGATTTGTCTGACAAGACCTGCCTCCGGCAAACCCTTGCTGCCTCGGATCCTGCAATCCTTTGGACTCCATAAACCTCACTATTATCTGTTTTAGCAGCATTTCCATCAATTTACTCACCACAGAGGTCAGATTAACTGGCCTGTAGTTCTCTACCTCATCCTTACTGCTGCTTTTATGTAAGGGAACCACATGTGCCTTTCTTCAGTCCTCTGGGACCACTACTGACTCTTAAGAAGCTTTGAAAAGGTCAGTCAGTGGAGCCGCTAGAACATCCTCAAGTTTCTTCAATATTCTCAGATGTATACCATCCAACTCTCTCTCTTTGTCTACTTTTAGTTTAGCTAATTCCTCATGAACACAATCTTCTGAAAATCATTCAAGATCCCCTTCACTTTTCTTCCTATTTGTGGGTTTTTTCTGAGATCCTGCTCTGGCCTTTCATCTGTGAACATAAAAAAAAATGTGTTAAGCAATTCTGCTTTATCCTCATCTTCTACATATTCCTTCCCATCAAGTCTGATGATACCACTTTTGCACTTCCTCCTCTGACTAATGTATCAGAAAAATGCCCCCCCCCCCATTTTAATGCCCCCCCCATTTTATTGCATTAGCTATTTTTTCATCTTTTTGTATCTTTGCTTTCCAGACTACTTTCCTAGCTTCTCTAAGGTTATCCAAATATTGATGCTTGTCTTCTCCTCTCTGTGATCTCTTATTTTATGTAGAACTCCCTCGTTTTCTTCACCTTTTCAGCTACATTTTCTGAGAACCATAGTGTTCTCCTTTTCCTTTTACATTTATTTACCTTTCTAAAAAAAGGCTTATTGCCCTTAAAATATCCCCTTTCAGTTTTGTCCATTGCTTTTCTACATCCCCCAGCTGTTCCCATCCCGCTAATGGCTCCTTGAGGTATTGTCCCATCTTGGTAAAGTTAGTTTTCCTAAAGTCTAAGACCCTCGCTTTTAAATGGACTTATCAGCCCTAGTCCTAATACTAAACCACGTCATCTGGTGATCACTGGATGCGAGATGATCTCCCACAATAACATCAGAAACACTTTACCTCTTTGAACTTGAAGGCTAGGGGAGTAAAAAAAGAATTCTAGCGGCTGAAAAATAGCTTTACCTAAGAACACATAAAATTCCCCTTTGCAATACAGCTACAATGCAGAAGAAAAAGAATTAACTATAAAAATAAAATGCAAAAAAAATATCCCTTTAAGGGCTTTCAGACAGAGAGTTAATATTCAACAGCCGCACAGTATTACCTTGTTTGCAATGGAAACCCTATTAGGAATGGCAGTACTTGCAAGGTAATATAGACCTTTATACGGCACTCAGCTGCCTAGCTCCTATGCAAGCTAATTAAGACCACTAACAGTTGATGAGTGACTTCAAAAAGATTGCTTACCTCTTTGAACATGATGGAAATAAAAGAACTCTAGCAGCAAAAAAATAGCTTTATCCAAGAACACAAAAAAATTCCCTTTTTACAATACAGCTACAATGCAACAGAAAGTGAATAGGGCTTTGTATGTGCACCGGGAATGTTTATCTCCCAAAAATGTCTACAAGCGTATTCTGGTACATAGCCCACAGACATTTATCTCACTAACATGGGGATCTCAGCACATGTCTTGGAGGTGTGGAATGGGGGCATGGTTTGCCACGGAGACGTATCAAGCATATTCAGGAAAGGCACGTGTATGTTTTGGGAGGTCCCCGCAGACGTGCCCATTATACCTGCCAGAGACATGGAATAAGACCAGTACTTTAGAAAATATTCTGTTGTGCTTATATAAAGGTGGTGATTAGTCTGTTCTAAACTGGTGGTCTGTAGTATGGAAAAATACCACAAGATGCATTTATAAAGAATAGAAATCAGAGGTGTGGGAATCTTGAAGCTAAAGAGGCATTAATAATTACCCTGAAAGAAATAAGAAGAGCAATAGTGATTATTCTGGCCATGCTGAAATTTGCTGTTTGTGCTAAAGGAGCTAATCTAGTGGACCCTAACAATTCCTGTGCCTGAAAAACAGAATTGTTGACATAGGAATAATATGTGAGTGAGTATGGAAAGGAATCATGTTTGGGTAAGATACGGAGATCATATTTTGAGTCCTGGGACTCCATGCCATTATGTTGTAGCAGTTGATATGTATAGGTTCAGGGCATCTTTCTGGCAGACATGTTTTTTGTGACTGAAAGTGAGAGTGTGTATATGTGTTTTGAGAGTTGCATGGGAGGATCTGGTGTGCTCATCTGCAAATCAGGGGGGAAGTGAATGCCTGGCCAGTACCTGGACCATACAGATGACTGCAGCATCACCAGGTGCCAATGTGACAGGGCAGAAAAATCACAAAAGGTTCTCCATAGCTAAATGTCAAAACGTATCCCTTTCAATAATACAAGACCCTCAGAATAAGAGCATTCAACAGTGCAAGTAGCACTGAAACATATCCAAAAGCACCATATTGTGTGAAGTTAGTAAGGGTCTATACTTAGCATTGTAAAGACAGCTTTTAGAGATGGCCAATGAAAGAATAGCTACGGATTTCTTCTACTACCTTGTACGTTTTGATGCAAGGTACTATATGTCATGACAAACGTATCACTTTCTACTTGCTGTTATTATATTTATGAATGCACCAAGATCACCTTGCACTGTTTTGGGCATACAACAGACTAGACTCATATATCTAGTCTAGTTTGCATCAACATTTATGTATCTTCATTATTTATGTGTGGTTTGCATCAGCACAACACCCTCAGTGAGAGGAACCGCTTAGGAGATGCATGTTTTACCAGAGGTGTGGCCATCTGACACGTCCTCAGGTATGTGGCAGAGGCAGGCAGGATCAGAAACATCCATCTTTTCAAAATATGGTGAGCATAGGGACATGCACATCATTTGTTGCATGTACCTGTGTCTTGTCATAATAGCAGGGTCCGTGTTTCTTCATAGTGGTTTGCTCGTGCCACGGCGGCAACATCTATGCCCCCAATTCTGGAATGGCAGGCACGTCTATACCCACAGCTGCTTAATCAGGGCAAAATCAGACCCATTTTTAATTTGGATGTGTCCATGGCCTGGACGTGCATGTTATGGAATTGGCCTCCATGCTATTAAAAATGTAAAACAAAAATCCTTTAAGAGCTCTCAGGCAGAGAGCTAGTATTCAAGAGCCACACAGTATTACCTTGCTTGCAATGGAGGTCCTTTTAGGAGCACTGTCCCCTAACACAGGCCACATTAGCAGGTGCACTTAATGCCTCCTTTGAGTTGGCGTTAGGTAAACCCACACTAGTGCAATTAGTATATGGTGTGAACCCAGCACTAACTGCTCTGAGCCCACCATGCCCACTCTCCCTCCCCCTTAAGTGTCCCACTCGTGATCCTAACATGAGTTGCACAGTTAGCACAGGAATTGTCCCACACAAACAGTCATAGCCTTGTGTTAGCTAGCAATGTGTGTCCTAGCATGGCACACATCAGAACACGTGCTTCAGGCTAGCACCCTTTAGTAAAAATTCCCCAAAATATACCTCTATCCTCATAAAGTCATAAACATTTTCCTACTTCAAATTCAATGGCGATGTCCCAAACAGATACTTTAACCTACTGTATTGCTTGCCCCCTCCCTTGCGCCTCATCTGGCTGTATGTTACACCTGTCATCCTACTTCTCTTTTTGCCTTTATATGTCTCTGCCCCATTCTTGTTCCTTCGAGTTTTACTGCGAGTTATAACTTGCTCCCCTCCTTGATTGTAAACCGTTATGATGTTCGAATAGCAGTAGCAGTATAAAAGTATGGCAAACAAATAAGTAAGTAAAAAGATAAGGTTCAGATATATGCACATTTTAAAGTGTCCATTGTAAAGCTACCAGCAAGCAGAAATGTGCAGAGACACAGGTTTTCTACTTCAGTACTCTCTTTCCGGCAACGATCATTTTAGAATGTTTGAATTTATAAATATGTGGACATAGCCGCTCTGTATAACCTGCATTTGTTTATACTTTATGTCATCAGCAGGGCTGTTTTTACGATGTTGAACATCATAGGCAAAATCAGACAGCAGACCCCAGCAGGAGGGGATGGGGGGGGGGGAGGGCAAAAATCCCAAACACTGGAGAGCCCGAAGAGGAGCAGAGGAAAGCTATAGTGCTACAGCAGAGCCCCTTTGAAGCAATATATGCATCTGGTTCTGGCCCTAAACTAAGCAGGAGTAGGTTCTTCTTGGCCCAAGTATTTGGTGCCTTCAAAATCTGGCACCTTCATGGAGTTGCTTATGTTGCCTATGGCTAAATTCAGGCTTGTCTAGCAATACTCGCACAAACTTTTACATAATCCAGTTTTACTAATTAAAAAAGAAAGAGATAATTAAACCACTCAAGCCATCCTGTGTTTCACATTAATTCCAGAAGAGAAACGAACTGTTTAAAGTTTCTCTGAGCTCCTTAAAAGCAGGATGCTGCTATGTGATATGTATCACCAGCCCATACAAGGATCACACAAATTAATGCCAAGTAACAGCAAAGAAAAAATCCTTAATATTTTATACTAATTAGCTTTTAAATATTTTAGCAGTTTTAGCAAAATTGTTACAATGCCTAAGTCCCTACTCCCATTTTTTTCTATTATTTTTTCTATATTCTAAGAACATAAGAAATGCCATACTGGGTCAGACCAAGGTCCATCAAGCCCAGTAACCTGTTTCCAGCATTAGTCAATCCAGGTCACAAACACCTGTCATGTTCCCAAAAAGGTACACAGATTCCATGATGCTTATCCTAGGGATAAGCAATAGATGTCACTGGTCGTCCTCAATAATGGTTTATAGACTTTTCCTCCAGGAATTTGCCCAAACCTTTTTTAAACATCAACTACTCTAACAGCTTTTACCACATCCCCCAGTAACGAAATCCAGAGTTTGATTACGCGTTGAGTCAAAAAATATTTTCTCTTTTTAGTCTTAAAGGGGATACATTGTAGCTTCATTGTGTGTCCCCTAGTCTTCTGACTTTTTGATGGAATAAATAACCAATTTAGGTTTATCCGTTCTTCTCTATTCATTAATTTCACCTTGGAGCAGAAAATTCACATCGTTCCATAAAATAGATTTAACCCTACGAAATTAGAGAAGAAAAATAAGAAAATAAATCATTATCCACTATGAGAAAATCAAGTCCACTTTTACTTAGGGGATCAACAAGGTTCAATGGAGGAAAGAAAAGGAAAATTATGTAACAAAGAAGAAAAAAACAACAAAGAGAAACGTTACCAACATTTTGCAGAACATATCAGTACCATTAATAAGAATCAAAGTAGATCAAAGAACCCCTCACTCCCTTATCTTGTCACTAAGAAAAAGGGTTTGCTGTGATGGTTCAAAAAATATAAGTTACATCTTCATATTTTACATTACATTTAAAAGACAACTTTCAAAAGAATATAGGGGCATATTCAAAGGCATTTATGTCGTTTGCAGGTCTGCAAACTGCGTATGAGATACCACACATAGGGATATTCACCAGGATATTCAGTTACTTCTGCCCCCTTGCAAAAGGAAGTGGAATAGGAAGGGAGCGGAAGCACGAACGGCGGCACAGCACCAGAGATAAACATAACTTCAGCTCTTTGGTGCCATTTGAAAAGCATTGCTGCCACTGCAAGTCCCAGAGAGCTGGTGTTCTAGGTGACTGCCTAGTTCCCCTAATGGTAGCATCAGCCCTGGCTCTAAGCTTACCACAGCCTTCCAAATTTCTTCAAGTAACAAGGAAGCAGATCTACCAGGCTGAAAAATCCACTGTTGCTCAGATGCCTTGACTCTCCTCTACATAGATTCTCTAGGCTCTCCTAAATTTAAGAGTCCACCTTCTGGAAATGTCCTTCACCCCTTACACTAGATACTAGCTCACCAGCTGCTTCCATTGTCTACAAAACCAGCAGTTTGCTTCCTGCAGCTAGCACACTACACTCTGTGCCAACTGCCACTAATGCTCCAGCATGCATGTCCACCCTGTAAAGCGTGGCTGGATTAGAGAGGCTTCCGCTCTCCAGGGGTTAGCTCAAAGCTCTCTTCAGTTAGAACTTGCCGTCCTCCTTCACTGCTGCTATACTCCAGTGAACCATTCCCATGAATTGATGTCTATGACACAACAGCAAAACAATCCATTGGGCCATGCATATGTTAAGAGTATAAGAACATAAGATATGCCATACTGGGTCAGACCAAGGTCCATCAAGCCCAGTATCCTATTTACAACAGTGGCTAATCTAGGTTACATGCTACACTAACAGCTTTTACTACATTCTCCAATAACAAATTCAGGAGTTTGATTAGGTGTTGAGTGAATAGGTTACCCTGTAGCTTCATTGCATGCCTCCTAGTCTTTCTATATTTTGATGGTGTAAACAATTAATCTACATTTACCCGTTCCACTCCATTCATTAATTTATAGATCTCTATCATATCTCCCCTCAGCCTCTTTTCCAGTCTCTTTTCCAGGTTGAAGAGCCCTAACCTTTTTAGCCTCTCCTCTTAGGGATATCCTTCCATCCCCTTTACCATTTTGGTGGCTCTTCTTTGTAACTTTTCTAATAATGCTATATCCTTTTTAAGATACGGCAACCAGAATTGCACACAATATTCAAGTTTACTGAGTAGAAATAGCAGGGTGAGAACCAACCCTGATCTTCTGTTTCGAACCTCTCAAGTGATCAAAAGCCTGCCTCATGGTTGCCATCTTGGAACACCCCCCCCCCCCCCCCACACACACACACACACACACTTTATTTTGTACACTGTTGTCATACTAAGAAGTGACTTGACCTGCAAGGTGTTGTTTTCTGCATTTCATTCATTCCAGATGACATTGATAAAATCCTCAGAAACAGCAAAGTTTATGTCCACTTTTTAAAAGAATTAAAGGAACTGGCTGAATGCTTAAGAGGGAAGATTCAGTTGCAGAAATCGATGTGAAAATCTCTCGGGGAGATATAACAGCGTGAAGCTGATTACAATAGTATCAACTGGACTAAGATCAATAGCTACAAAATCATTCAGGTTAATAATAACCAGAATTAGAATTCCCAAAACATCCCCCCCCCCAAAAAAAAACCCCACGCAAATTAAAAAGGATTCCTAGGGTCTGTGGTACAGTTCACCAACTACTACACCAGTATGTATTTTTCATTGTCGAGAGACGATGAAAGAAGATCTAGGGTTAGAATATGTTATGTAATGTCATATAACCCTATTCTATTTTTTTTTGTGTCCACTGACGTTTAAGGGCCCAAGAGATTTTAAATATGCTACTTGCTATTGATGGATTGAAGTTATCACTTGTGGTTGGCATGTCCTTGCTATTAGCAGGATATAGTTGCGATATCGAACTTAGTTACGGAGAACTTTTCGTACTGCTTGAGACACTGCTTCTGAGATGAAGAAGCACTACATTACATCTTTCTTAACAGTGTTTTATTATACCTTCAATTAGCAAGCTCTGGTGTCAGCAAGTTAATTACTTCTTTTGTGAGATGGGATTGGCAAATGAGCCTTCATCCAATATCTCAGGAATACATCTGCAACTTTGTAATTTAAAACGGAGGTTAATAAGGACAGGCCCCACTCAGAATACACTGGAGGTCCTAAGTTTAAAAGAATTAAGCATGGTTTTCTACTCAGTACATATTTCCATTTGAAATGTTGGACAGATTTCATGATTAGTAAATTGAATTCCCAAGTTTGAAGTGATTCTCTGTTGTCTTGGATCTTAATTGGGCAGCAGATTGAATTTATGGGCTCGATTTACTAACATACATCAACATGCTAGAATACATTGATACAAGATATTGAGAATAGTGAGGCTTGCGTTAAATAATGGGCATTAAATCACAATAACTCACATTAATGTGTATTAACATATTAACATACATTAGTAAATCATGTTTTCTACAAATTTTGGCATGGGCTCATCTCTCCCATACTCTACCTCTAAGTTTCCCACTTGCACCCTCAATGTACCATGGACAGTTAGCGCTGAAATCCAGTCGGGCTAACTGTCATGGCCCCACACTAACGGTTAACACGTGCCTCTAGTGCACAACAGAACCCACACTAACAGCTAACGCTTTTTAGCTAAAGGGCCCCTAATTGCAAAAGCACTTTCTATTCAGTGACCTCTAACAGTTACCTTTTGGCCTAACAACTCGATGTCTGGTCAGAATTAAGCTGTTTAGATTTAGGAGGAGTCTGAAAAACTCAGAGGATAGAGACAAAATTTATCACAATAAATCGACCCCTGTAGGAGAACTGTGCAAATAGCAGTTCTAACTTGAAAGGATACATTTTCCATAGGTCTTACCTATATGGATGGGGTTGGTAAATATCAGCATACATTTATGTGGCAACCATGACTCTTAATATTACCTCCGCAGTAGGGATGTGAGCAGGGAAGAAGAATATGCTTAGATATCACTCTTTCATGAATTGTTCCTGAATTTTTCTGTGTTTTGAGCTGATTTCACACATTCATTTTAATAGGAAAGTTTTAGTGCGCATTAAATTCATTTCAGATGCACTAATTGACAGCGCTCCTCAGTTCATCAGGGACTACACTTTAAACTAGTTTAGCATGTACTAAATTTTTTAAGGTGCACAAACAAACTGAGAGAGTCTTTTGCTATCGTGCACTAAGCAGTTAATGTGCATTTTAACATGGTAACTTTAGCATTGGCCCAGAGTAATGACTACCATGTGTTAAAATCAGTCAGCACAGTAAAAACCTACGTTAATTGCTTAACGCGTGATCGAGCGAGGCCTGGGTGGGTTATGGGGAAGAGTGGGTATAGACCCTACAGCACAATTAGCCCATGTGCTGTCAATTTTACAGTTAACACAAGTGCATGTAACACCATTTCAAGAGAAATGGACTTAACACATGGTGAGGAACCTTTCTATGTGGCGACTATAGAGAACATGCTGACAGCACTCGGCCTTTGCACTTATTACATATGTGGTTTTGCTCTTAATGCATGGTAAGTGCAAAATCTTCCTGCACTTTAAAAAAAGTTTACTTGAATGAGGCTATCGAATGCATATCACTACCCCATATAGTATGCAGAGTTTTCAGGAGGCTAATCATGGCATGTCTTAATTTTGCATAATCGAAGACCAATGATTGTGCTGACACTAATAATTTTGTCTTCATTCTTTTATCTTGTTATTATGTTAACCCTGTGCTAGGATCAGGAATCTATACATGCTACAGTATTCGGGCACCAAACCATTGGAGATGCCTATTTGCCTGTGAAATCAACAGGCAGCATTTAATCTCTCAACTAAAAATTCTTTTAGGCACAAATAGTAAATCAGACTCTTCTGCTTAGTATCCAAGCAGCTTCCAATTCCTCCCAGACTTGGGGGCTTGTTTACAAAGCCGCGGTAGTGGTTCGCGATCGCGATCGCAGCCGCGGCCCCATTGAAATCAATGGGGCCGCGGCTCCGATTACGATCGCAAACCGCTACCGCGGCTTTGTAAACATGCCCCCTGGTTTTGATTCTGTCTTTTTTTTTTTTTTTTACATTAAAACAGTTTCTTGATGGATGGAAAGAAATCCTCTAATGCATTTAGCAGCATCAATGCATTCCAATACAGTCAAGAAATTTGATACAAAATAATTGATGAAAAAACAATAGGAAAAACAGATTATAACTAAAAACAAACTTTAGCAATCTTTCCTAAGAAAGTGCTTTCATGTTACTATAACAGGAAAAGATCAATATATTTCGTTTCCTGTGAAGGCACAATTTAGGTAGAACATGGAGATCCGAATTAAGAGGTCAAGGTCACGACCCAGGCAGTTCAGGTGGTATTTTAGAAAAGGTGCTTCCAAACATGGAGCTTTTAATAATATATGAAAAAGGAGCTGCTGGAGTGCACCTGTAGGTGTTAATATGTAGAGATGAAGAAGTCATTTTACAATCTATATGGGGGAAAATCCACAGAGAGAACACGGCAATTTACACACCTAATTGTAAATTGCAAACCTATATGTGTAAATACTGCCAGTTACCTACAGAGGTCATTATTGTCATTTAATTGGAATTTAGACGGGGAAATAATAATGGGGGATTAAAGGTCATAGCTCCCTTAACCCATTCTATGATGGGCAGGCTGAAATGAACACTTTTTAAAAATCTAAGCATGTCAGGGAGCAGATGTAAAATCCTGATATGGACAATTTTGGTCATAAATGTGTATTTGCTACATGAAATGAATCATACACGTGTAGATTGCTGACCCACCCATGTCCTCGATATGCCTCCTTGCAACTGGCACATATAAATTTAGCCCTTTCTAAAATGCCTGATTTTATACAGGAAAATGTGCTTAAAAAAAACCCCTTTTGTGTTGCTTCCCATCTGCAATGGCACAAAATATTGGAAAGTTAGATGCAAGGCATTGATAAGGCAGTCAAAGAGAGAATTTGAAAAAAAAAGTTTGCCGTGGCAGCAAAAACACATAATAAAAGCTTTTTCAAGTACATTCATAGTAAAAAAAACAAAACTGTGAGAGTGTCAGTTGGACCATTAGATGATAGAGGGATAAAAGGAGCACTAAGGGAGGACAAGTTCATAGCGGAGAGACTCAATGAATTCTTTGCTTTGGTCTTTACTAAAGATGATGTAGGGAAATTGTCCATGCCTGAAACTGAAGGGAGGGTAGAATGCAGACTAGTGGTTGGGACAAGGTACCCCAGGGCCTGTCGGTTCAATTCCTGCAATCCCAGGCCAGGGATTTAGTCCTATAGTTACTCCTTGTGGCCTTCGGCAAGCCACTTAACCCTCCGTTACCTCAGGTATGCATGTAGATTGTGAGCTCTTTGGGACAAAGGAATGTATCCAGTACCTGTTTACAGTGTGTGTAAACCGCTCTGATGCCCTTCAGCCTGGGCTGTTTATCAAGAAATTGCATACACAAACATAGCAAATCATCTGGACTGGATGGTATACATCCAAGTGTGTTGAAAGAACTGAAACATGAGATTACTAATAGTACAGTACATCTGTAAACTATGATATAATGTATCTGGATTTTCAGAAAGCCCTGGAGAAGGTCCCTCATGAGAGGCTCTTAGCGAAATTAACCAGTCATGGGATAGAAGGCAGTGTATTACTGTGGCTCAGGAATGGGTTAAAAGATAGAAGGCAGAGAGTAAGGCTAAATGGCCCATTTTCTCAATGGAGAAAAGTGATTAGTGGAGTACCTCAGGGATCTGTGCTGGGCCTGCTGCTTTTTAATATATTCATAAATGACCTAGAAATGGGACTGACGAGTGAGGTGATCAAATCTGCAGATGACACAAAATTATTCAAAGTTGTTAAAACACAAGAGGATTGAAAAAAATTGCAAGAGAACCTTGCTAAATTGGAAAACTGGATGTCCAAACGGCAGATGAAATTTAATGTGGACAAGTGCACAGTTATGCATCTAAGAAAAAACAACCCAAACTACAGTTACATGATGCAAAGTTTCACATTAGGAACCACCACCCGGGAAAAATATTTAGGTATCATCGTGGATAATATGTTGAATCCCTCAGCCCAGTGTGCAGCAGAGGCCAAGAAAGCAAATAGAATGCTAGGAATCATAAGGAAAGGAATGGAGAATAAAACCAATGATATTATAGTGCCTCTATATCGTTCCATGGTGTGACCTCAGCTTGAATATTGTGTACAATTCTGGTCGCCATATCTTAAAAACAATATAGCTGAATTAGAAATGGTACAGAAAAGAGCAACAAAAATGGTAAAGGGGATGGAAGGATACCCCTATGAGGAAAGGCTTAAAAGATTAGGGCTCTTCAGCTTGGAAAAGAGACAGCCGAGAGGAGATATGATAGAGGTCTATAAATTAATGAATAGAACGGGTAAATGTATATCAGCTGTTTACACCATTAAAAAGTAGAAAGATGAGGGGACACGCAATGAAGCTACAATGTAACCCATTTAAGACTAGTCAAGTTCTGGAATTTGTTACCAGAGGATGTAGTGGTAGCTGTTAGTGTAGCTGGGTTTAAAAAAAGGTTTGGACAAGTTTCTGGAAGAAAGATCCATAAACCATTATTAGAGAGGACCTGAGAAATCCACTGCTTACCCTGGGACAAGCATTGTCATACCTGTGCACCTTTGTGGGAACCTGCCAGGTACTTGTGACCTGGATTGGCCACTGTTGGAAACAGGATACTGGGCTTGATGAACCTTGGTCTGACTCAGTATGGCATTTCTTATGTTCTTATGAAATATTTATAAAATGTATATCATTGATCACATGGTACAGCATTTCAGCTGATGCTAAAGCCTTTCAGTGCATGCTAAAAAGTAAAGTGTGCATGTGATAGAAAACGCACATGCCTTGTAAACATCTCATGCATGGTACAACGAAACAAGAGAAACAACATAAATGGGAGAAACAAAATAGCATAAATGACCTAAGACCAAAACAAAATGACATAACACAAAGCAAAATGCTTTCCATGTACGCATGAGAACAAATATTAGTGTGATATTGGCATATTTGAACGTGATTACCTTGTTTATATTGAGAATATGAGTAAACGTACTTAGTTTCTGCCCTGCAAGTTGAGTTTATTCTTAGCGAACATGGGAACATTACGGAGGTCATTTTAGAATCCTTATGTGGCCTCATCTACACATGTAGATTGCATACATGTGGAAATGGCGATTTCATAATATCACTATTGACATATACAGATGGCCAGTATGCACAGACTCAAAAGAGGTGTCTTCAGCATGGGTACCTGCAAGCCAAATGAAGATGAGTATTCCCCATCTTACAATGGGAATATATGCATATTATCCAATTTTCCCCATTGGCTTTTACACCTCCTCTGGGGCACCTAAGCTGTAACGTGCTTGTTTTGGTCGGGGCTTGCAATGAGTGATGAAGGACACCATTGTTCTTTGCCATTATATATGCTTTAAAATATAAAAATTCATCTTTGAGGGCGTTGCTCATTAGTTGGATTCACTTATACGTGCAAGTGTCTCCTTTACGTATGCTTGTCAGCACGTAATTATTATTATTATTTATTGCACTTATATACCATGCACAGACAATAAATCAGTGTGGTTTACATATGACATACATAGCATAAAATATTACATTATCACTAAGATACCTATATGGCATTAAAATCACAAAAGAGTTAATAAAAAAAAACAACTGAAATTATGATTATCTATTTCCATATCATCTCAACTTAATAAGATTTATAAAACAGATGTGCTTTTAACTTTTTCCAAGATGACAACGCATTAGTATTCAGTCATATATCATCTGGCAAATCATTCGAAGAATCAGAACCCACAAAAGAAATTGCTCTGTTCCTCATAGATGTCTTGTTGCCTGCAACAGAAAAGGCCAAACCAGCAGATCTCTTGAATAATTCCATAAAGTCTGAGCCCTGTGTAGGCCACGCTAGCGATGCGGGGCTTCTGGCTAACTGCAGAGGGGCGTGTATGTCTGTCCCGTTGCAGTTAGCGCAGTTTGCATGGGCCATTAACGCCCATGCTAGCCGCATCATGCTGGGAACACCCATCTCCTATCTAGTCCCACTTGACATGCCCTCCCGAGATAGCATAGGGTTTTAATATTGAGCCCATGCTACGTTTTAGCCTGGCACCGAAACCGTGCGCTAATCCCCATGCTACCCTTGCAGTGTACTTTAGTAAACATGCCCCAAACTGCTCAAACAATTCATTATGAAAGAAAAATCAAAAAGCCTTAAAAACCAAAATATATTCTTTAACCAGACATCACTGTGAGACAAACCTGAAGATGAGCATTCTGCATTTCACACTGGGAATACACGCATATTATTACATTTTCCAATTCCAATTCCAATGATCAGTTCAGCTGCCACATTCTAGACAAGCTGCAAAGGTCACCTATATATCTCTAGATTACCAATATATATCACACCTATGTATGGAAATACTAAAGATCGTACTATCTTGCAAAATTGCTCCTGTTCTAAATCGGGGCACAAATGTTGAACCAATCCCATTTTATAAAAGGCATTCTAAATTACTATGTTAGTCTGCGTTATAAAAGCCAGTTTATGATATACGCGTAAACAATTCCTAAATAAATAACCCTCTTTAAAACAGACATCTAATAAACGCCAATATTAATATGGGATGGCATACAGACCTCCTTTGCCATGGAAATAATCATGGCTTCTGTCTTCTTAAAATGAAAGGTGGAAGTACCGAAAACCAGCGCTTCCAGGTGTGATCACCAGCATTTATACATGGAAGATGCAGGGTCAGTGCAAGGAGATGAGTCACTGTAGGCAAACCTCGTCTCTTGCATCCCCTTGTCCCGCTCTGTCCCCCTCTCAAGGACCTGCAGCGGCTGCAAGAGACTCAAACGGCTCTGCAACACTTACCTTGAAACCCAGAGCTGCAAGGCTCCACCCCCCTCTGACTCTCAATGCGATGCCCTTTTTTATGGAGACGGAAGCCACTTCTAACCCCATGGAGAAAGGAAGTCGGCATCAGGTGTTGGAGGGGGCGAAAGTCAAACATCCTCACAGTGCCGGAGTTTTAGGGCCCTTGCCACCATTGCAGGTTCCAGAAGAGGGCAGCAACACTGGCAATGGGCTGTCCCTGGACCGTTGACACTCTAGGCAGCTGCCTAGTTCGCCTCATGATCGTGGTGGCCCTGGGAAGATGACTGATTTTGTTTTTGCAGGTTGGATGTTGCTGCTGTAGGTGTCTGCAAATACACGAGCGCTCCTGCACACCCTTATGTATATTTCACAAAAGGCTCCACGTTCTGAGGGAATCGTGAACATTGCAGACGAATCATTCCAGTTCCTACCTCAATCGCCTATGCAAAATGGGGCTTGGCATTATATTATACTGTTCAGGCACAATTGTAACTTAAATTGCTTAGCAAATTAAGCAGATATCAAGTCTGACTGTTCTAATGAGTACTTTAATTCAACACATACAGATTGCTAGTGAAAGGGCAAGCCTCATTGGTTAGGCCAACATTTAGATTCCCCATCTGTAGGGGCTTGGTTGGCTTCTTAATGTATCCTTAATGATGGGGAAAATTTTATCCTTACTAAAGTGAGCAAGTGCTTGGCCTGTGTTTAAAAAAAATAACAAAAAAACCCCAAACAAACCCAACAACTAGCTAGATCCTTCAGACCCCCCAAATTATCCCTCCCATTTGGAGTCTACCATTTTCAGGAAAGATTATTGAACAAGTTGTATTTCACCAACTTCAAGACTATCTAACTGAACATGATTTCTTAGATTACCATCATCATGAGTTTTATTATGTTCTTGGCATTAAGGATCTGTTATTTATGTGTTCTTAAAGAGCTTGGATTCTATGGACTTTCTCAATACATTCACTGTGCAACAAAGTTTTACTTTTTACTTGTTCCTGGGTAATAAGTCTTATTTTTTGATATCTTATGTCGCAAAACTATAAGAAATGGCAATTATGGCCCTCAAACATTGCTTTTGGGACCAGGAGAGTGATATTTTTGAAAATTACTTATTTTGCAGGACATTCTAGATATATTTAGTGCAAAGTAAACTTGGAGTACCTTTTGAAAAATTCTAGAACTTTCTAGAGCTTTCCAGAACTTTGTATAACTTTTGAGAACCTTTAATAAAAGCCTTTTGGTGACCATTAGCTTCTTAAGTGGACTGACATGGCATCAAGAGTCTATAAGCATGCGGCAGACGTATTTTGCTATGTCTGTGGCAATTTTATCAGGACAAGAGTGAAAAAGTACTCCATGGAAGCATCTGCCAAGATGTGTGAAGCTTACAAAGCATATTTTGGCATGTCTGCTGGAGACTGGGACAAACCCTGGGTGCCTCATTTCACCTGCGAGCACTGCAAGAAAACTCTGGCCAGTAAGATGGACAATTGATGCTGGCTTAGACTGTGGCATTTCATTTTATAAAATCTTTATTATTACTTAATTTTTACATAGTGTACGAAATATTTAGCAAGAACATTGTCAATTTAAATTAATTTTATCATAATTATAAATATATATAAATTTATTTTCACATTTTTATTTTTTCTTTGGCAGGATGGTACAGAAGGGAAAAGAGTCATGATATTCACTATCCCAAGAATTTGGCGGGAACCTACTGACCTTTTCAGCAATTGCTACTTCTGCATGGTGGATCCTTCCAAACATTGGACTGGCAAGAATGTTCCTCCTACCATGCATCTGAGCATTCCTTCATCCATGGCCCCAGTGCCACACTGCCCAGAGCTCCCTGTACCCACTCCTCCGCAGAGAAAGCAGCTGTCTTCAGAAGAAAGCAGCAAGTCACAAAACTAAGAAGATGTTGCATATCTAGATTACAGTATCAGAGGTGGAGCTGAGGAGAGAAACCCTTACTACCCGAACCAACATGACATCAATGACTTGGTCAGAGATCTTGGACTCACCAAATCCAATGCCGAGCTTTTGACGTCCAGGTTCAAGCAGTGGAACTTGCTGGATGAAAGTGTGCAAGTCACAGGTCAGAGGAAGCATCACCACACTTTTTCTAACTTCTTCACTAGTCCAGGTGGGCTCTGCTTTTGCCACAATGTGACCGGTCTGTTCAACACTATTGGAATTGCATGTAATCCGAAGGAGTGGCTCCTGTTCATTGACAGCTCCTCCAGGAGCCTCAAAGCCGTGCTGCTACGTAATGGGAACAAGTACCCAGGCTCTTTCCCTAGCTCACACAGTGAACGTCAAAGAAGATTACAGCAACGTCAAGATCTTGCTAGAAGCAGTAAGCAGTTTGCCTGGGAATTAACACACTGCTGCGGTGACTGTGGTTGCACTGACACGGCAGTTTGGCATAGCTTCATGCTTATTTGCTGAATACTAGAGGGACAGTCCTGCTTCCAATTAGCAGCAATCTCACAATACACAGCAATCAAACCCAAAGTAGCTATCCTCCGCTGTTCTCATATGAGTGATTCAGGTAGGATGCCTAGCAAAAAGCTTTTGGAAGTTATGCCTAAATCCCATTTACTGGCACAACCAGTGAGCCTCAAATCTCATCCCCAGTACACACAAATCTTGGGACATTTCCACTATATATGAAAAAAGGATCCCAGTTCCCTACATCCCCTCCAACATGAATTAGATGCCTGTGGACATAACACTTTAATCTTACATAACAACACAACACTTTATAATTATTTTCCTTAAGCAATGTGACCCTTTAGCGCTGCCAACAACCCAAAGTAATTCATCCAATTGCCCCTCTCTCCACTCCAAGTCTTTCTCTCAGGCTAACATATAATTAAACTTCTATCTCCCCATCATTAAAACATGCATAGAAACTTATCAAAGGCGAGTAATCTTTCAACAAAAAAACACCAACTAAACGGTATCAGGCCTCTCGCTCCCTTCCTCAGGATCCAGTTAGCATACTTAAGAGGAAACTCTCGTGGAAAAAATTGCTCCACCCCACACTTGACTTAGGTAGATCTAACAACCAGTCCAAAATGTGCTTCATTTGTGTTGCCAAATAATAAAATCTACAATTGGATAGTACTAACCCCTCTCTCTCTCTTGACATCTAAATAATATTTGTTTGGGGAACCATGGTCTTTTATCTCCCAAACTGCATAATCACCCTGCGCATTTTCTTCATGTCCATCCTTGGAAGTGCTACTGGTAAAAATATGAATAAGTAAAGTAACCCAGGTAAGATGTTCCTCTTCATTGCTTCAGTCCTGCCCCACCAGGATAGATTGCCACCTTCTACTTTTGCATGTCCTTAATAATAATTCAGAGCAAAGGCAGATAATTCTCCACATACAGTTTAAAAATGTCCCTCTATAACTTTACTCCCAAATATTTAAGAGAGACATTTGCCCCCTTCAAAGGAAAGTTATTTTAAGTCTTAGTCCTAATTCTCCTCTTAAATTGTAAGGAGGACTATCTTCCTGGGACTTACCTCAGATTTGGAAGGTAGGCTTTTGGTTCGCGTTTATTTGCATTTTGCAAACATTTATTTAGATACCTGATGCAGGCATAAACCAAAATATGTCAAGTTACACTTAATGTTAGGTAGGCTCACTGCTCTTTGTTACTGGGCAGACTAGATGGACCATACTGGTCCTTTATCTGCTGTCATATACTATGTTACCTATCAGCTATTCGGGGATGGCATCTGAGAAGATGGTTCGAATATATGGGGTGATGATAATAAGAAAAAGATACAAAGAAATGTATGGGAAAATTGACCTAAGAAATATCTGTTTTTAGTTACGGCACTGGATTCTCCATGATATTGATTTTTCTGGTCAACTAGTGAGTCATAATTAATTTCTGACCTTTTTCTCAGACTTTCAGGGGCAGGTTTACTAAAGCTAACACGCATGAAATAAAGTTAGCGTGCGTTAAGTGCTTCCACTGCCCATTCATTTCTATGGGCCAATGCAGCACATAACATGCGTTAACTTTACTTACCGCACCCCTAAATCTTTCAAGCCTTTCAGACAGTAAGCCCAGTATTGCCCTGGTAGCAACCTGTCTGTAACATATAAAGTCCTGGCTAGATTCTTCACATCATCAAGTGGTCTGTTGCCTCCTTTTGGGTCTTTTTTCTAGATTTCTTTTCCTTATCATTCTATGATTTTTTATATTTTACTTTTTTTTTATTTTGTGCATCTGTGTGCACTGAGAACATTTAGTAGGACTATAGAAATAATCATTTAGTAGAAGTGCTTTAATAAAACTACATCTTAGTGATGCTAGAGCAACCAAGGATCACAAGTAGACAGGCAGGATTGTGATGAGCACA
This sequence comes from Ichthyophis bannanicus, assembly GCA_033557465.1. Taxonomy (NCBI): domain Eukaryota; kingdom Metazoa; phylum Chordata; class Amphibia; order Gymnophiona; family Ichthyophiidae; genus Ichthyophis; species Ichthyophis bannanicus. The sequence continues at coordinate 175,486,242 of CM066036.1, read as the reverse complement.
CGTCTCCCATTTGCAGTAAAGAGCACTTGCGTTGCTTGTTAGAAGAATCAGGCAAAACTGATCATTTAAACTCCATTTGTTTGCTATTTTACCTTGTGATAGTAACCGCAGGATTATGCATTGCTGTGGTTGAGAACACACAATATTCCCAGCTGCTACAGTGAAGCCCAGATTACCTCTGCACTCACTAATCCATGGTGTTGAGGTACAGAGGGTTAGTAAATCATGTGGTAAAGTCTTTTGGCTTATGCAAAAAAAGGCTCCTCCCAAATGTCCAATGCCTTTGAATCACTGGCACCCCCGGCACTCACCTCTCAATACCGTCAGCCACTCGGATGCCTACCAGGCCAGCCCTGATAGTCCAGTTGGGTGCAGGAGCAGTCCCAAGTTGTTCTAACCTCAGTGAGCCCTTTTTCCAAAATGGAAGCCACCTGACCCCTAGCAATATTCTGGCATTACTATCATTATGGAGCAGACTACGGTTAGAGGACAGGAAGTTCCAATGACACTGCCAGGTCAGGAATAACCAGAGATTGCTTCTGTCCCCCACTGGACCACCAGGGATGCCCCGTAGGTTGCAGGCGAGTTGGGTGCTGAAGGTGACGTGATTCTTTATTCAAAGAGGTGAGAGACTGAGGGGCTCTCTTACGTCATCTCCAGGAGCACAGGCTCACACATTAGTGGACGGATGCTCCTGTGGTGAAGATTTGCAGCACCTTTGTAGGTGGTGTTAATTTTCATGGAAGGAGGAAGCCTGCATCTTGCATTCGCATTATAACGAGTTCCTTTACATGCAACACGGCTCATTGCATGGTGGAGTTGCCTTTTTTGTGCATTAGCAACAAACAACACACTTTAAATACAACTAGCATGCAATATTACTCAATTGCTTTGATATTGCATGGACTTATGGATAAGTATCAGAACCAAAACACTCTGAGGAGCATGTTATTCACTTAGCTTTCCTGGACTAGGTTTGGGAAGCTTTCAACGTGATTATCTGGTCACAAAATAATTATAAATATGAAATAACATAAGGGAATTTAATGATTTTATTTGTTTTAAATGTTAGCCAAACTATTTAAGAAAGATTATGGTTTGCTAGTGTTGCTATTTTTATGGACTACTCGATGCATTTTGCAAATAATCTAATTCCACAAATCTTGTGAACCACTGTGAATCACTTTTGGAATTTCTGCCATGGTTAGATGTAGATTAACAAAACTGATCCTCAAAATATAAACTTTTGTTTCTTTTTCTCCCTTTCATCATGTCTGTTGTCAAGGCAGTATTGAGTAACAGATGCTTTCGTAAAAAATATAATAAATGTCTCATTTGATTTCAGTCTTGTAATGATCCAAAATGTAGCTTTGAGATATAGAAGAGATACAATGGAGATCATATGGGTGAACACGAAGCTGCTACTCATTTTGCATATTTTGGCTATTTTGCTTAATTTTTTTTGGGGGGGGGGGAGTTGGGGATGGAGAGTAGAAGTTTTGCCACAGCAATGATGCTTTACCCAACAAAGAATACAAATAATTGTAGAAAAAAAATAATAGGATGATCCAGTTTTTTCTCGTTTTTGATTCTAATACACATTTTGAGGTAAAACCAATGCAAGTTAGGTGCAATCGCGCCAGAGTAGTTGATGGGGGCAGGGCAAACATGTGCTCAATAGTTGCCATGCAGACAAGCCCCTTCACACACATCCCAGCCCTTGGCAGTTATTGTGGGTTCACCAACCACCACCTATTGAAGTGATGGTAGGTGCCTCCATGCTAACTGCAACACTGGCGAGTAGAGCGTGCTACCAATGCTCTTGTTAACTGCAATGAGCAGTCAACACCCTCTCTCTGTCCCAATCCTGTACAGACCTCATCCCATTGCCTGATATGCAGTTAATGAGCACTACAGCATGCAATAATTATCCCGCCTGCATGATAACAATTACCGCAGATCTGCGGAAGCAGCTAACGTGCACTGAAACACACATTAACCACATAACTCATCTATTCAAGGACTAATACTCCACTCCCACAGCAATAACTTATTCTCCTCGCATCTGTATATAAGTTCTTAAATTGTAAGTCAATATTACAGTGTACTTGATATTATAATAACTTATTCATTCTATGTAATATTAAAATTATTGGTTCTATGTAAACCGCTTTGATTACCTGAATAAGTGATATAGAAAATAGCAAAATAAATAATGTATTTTAGTAAAAGTTTCCTTTGTTTCCCAAACAGAAAATTTAAAAGAATAATTCATGGTTCTTTCCAAGATAAGGCTAAATATAAGTCATTTAAGGATAAATTTACTAATTATGCACTATTATTTTTGTTGGCATGGATTTTGAAAACCTCACAAACATTAAATTGTTTTCTCCAATCAACAAAATGAAATTGCAAAGTTGTTCTCTCCTGCTGTGTGAACTTATCAGTTTTAGCGGGCCATTATGCTTATATTTGTTGAGACAAGCTTGCATGTTTTTATGTGGATATCCATATTCATAATAAAAACAAAAATATTTCAAAGGTTCTACAGCTATATTTCAATTTAATGGGAAAATAAAACATCTGTCTGTCTCCACAGAAAGAGAATAGAACTCCTTACTAATGGAACAAAAAACTCATTAATGTGTGTGCAAAGCAAAATATTTCTTTGATAAGCATATTGTGAACTCTAAGAATCCACTGTAAAACAACAAGATAAAAACCTGTGGATAGAGAAAGTATAATAAATAGTGAGGTGCATGCTTGTATTGTTTTGTTTTGTTGTGCACTAGTGTATGCTATTATGAAAGAAAATGGAAAGAGCAAAACAAATCAAACAAAAAATATAAAGTTACAAAATGAATGAAATTCTTCTGCCTGAATACCTCTACTATTAAACAACATCATACAACTGGAAAGCACTGGATGAGCTTACAACACATATTAACCCTTTACACTCGACTGTCCCACCCCATGGGACATTTAAATTTTCCCATTCTGATCGTTTGTCCCACCCTGTGGGACATATGAAGAAGATGCCAATTTATGGCCCAAAGTACAACATGACTGTAGAATGTGTATGTCATATTGGTTGCAATTTGGGCAGTTTCTTGTTAAAATTTATTCCGACCAGGCATGAGGGACATAGAATTATGCAAGGAACCATCCCTGACCAAAGGGATGTGACAGATGTTAAAGTTAACAGGGGTTGGGTGGAGGGATTCCTAATGGGAGATTGGATGTAAGGGGGATTTTTGGTACAGGAGGGATACAATGTTGTAAGGGAGCATTTAATGGGGAGTCTGATACTTCAGGAGGGATGGGAAAATTGAGGTCAGAGTGATCAGAAGGACTTGAGCAGTGAGTGGGAAGCGATGGGGGTTTGCATGCAAAGCAGAAATAGTGAGTTTTAAAAGACTGCACCTAAACACAAATAAGGCATCATGCATTTGTTTTCCCCACATGCAGCTTTTTAAAATTGCTGCTCCTGCTGGACATGGGGAGACAATGATGTGCAGTCCTGCACCTACATTTCAAGAGGCTCTGCATTTGGCCAAGCCTCTTGTAAAATACATCAGGAATTTTCCATGTCTGTCTTAACCCAAATGTCTAAATACAACATCCTGACTAAAATCTGCTTTCACGTATTTTTCTTACCTGCGATATTTAAAGATAAGAAAACCAAGGTAAACTGAAATATAATTGTGTATAATTAAAAAAATGATTCTAAAGTTTTTCAGTGTTATTTGCCTTAAGTAGCCTCACCCAAAATGATAAAATAGGCTATTAAAAGAAATAGAAGCAAACACCCTCAAAACAGGGTGATGCACGAATTGAGCTTGGTTTGCAAAATGTGCAGGAACTCCACAGTCCCAGGGTTTTGCAGGGTTAGGCATGCAACTCCCTTTCCTGCACAAGTTTTCACAAATTTTCTATTTATGACAGTGAACTTTTTCTTCTAGGCTGTATCTTGCAAAAGTTTATTAGACTTGCAAAATCAGCTCATTCGTTTTGAATGGGCATACAAGAAAGACATTTCAGAGCTTTGTTTGCAGAAAAGCCACAACTCATGGAGATGTAATTAGCTTCTCTTGGTTAGTTTGGTAGCAATTTTGGTTTGGGAGAAATTTTGCTACCTAGCTTATCTGTATGTGTAGCAAAATTGGGTGTAAATAAGGCAATTAATCTGCATGAAATCCCACAAGTTAATACATTGGCCACAAACATTTCCATTACTATTTTATTTCCCATCTTTACTGAATGATGATTAGTATACAAAAATGGAAAAGGCATGCAAGGCTGATAACAATAATAGATATAACATGTATGCATACATTTTTATTGGCATTGAGGCTCATTCTCATCGGGGCCCATCCGGACATGCAGAATCAGGACAGGCTGAATTTGTGCCCGATTCTGATCCCGTGGGGGCTGTACATCCCTGTAGGATCAGAATCAGGTGCAACTGGCCTGGATGGGCAGGTCGTGCTCTGATTCTGTCAGGCTGGATGTTTTGCAGATCCCCCAGATAGCTCAGCCTGGGCTCCTGCATGGAACCACGGTGCAGTGGCATCCCATTGCCATGACACCACGGCTCCATACAGGAGCTCCAATCACCCACACCACTATCTAACCAGTGTTCCCTGCTGCCCGACCCGCAATCGGGCCTTCCAGGGCCAGGACCGAGCTGTGGGGAACCCCCTTTCCCTCTCACCTCCTCTGATGGTCCCAGCATGGTTGTCCTCCCTCCGTCGGAGGGAATAAATCCACCGTCCAGGTCCCCCAGCCCACTCGTACAGGGCTGCCACTCGAATAGGCCTTGTATGTCCGGGTTGAGTGTCATGCCTCCAGCCCACCCCCTGCCATCCTCATACAGAGTTCCCCGCACATCTCGGCAGTACATGCGAGGAGCTCTGTGCTCCAAATCAGATCTAGAGGAATGTCGGGGGCTGGACGTCCATGTCGGATGTCTAGCCCCCACTAATCAGAATCGGAATGACCCCCCTCAGCAAACATTTTAATCCAGAACAAAAACCCCAGTGGCAACCTAAGGAGCATGTTTACTATGCTGCTCTAATTGCTACTGCAGACTTGAGCGTGTGGTATTGGTCCACAGAAACAGAAAACAGGGAAAGAACAGCGCAGTGATTTTCTTAGCAATTTGCTAAGCAGGCAATAAATGGGGGAATGGGTGGGATGGGGCAGAAAATGAGCATGTCTTCTAGATGCAGTTACTGTGGGCATCAGCTTCAGTTTTGCAGATAGCCGTGCACAAATACCACCATCTCAATGGGTGGCTTTGTTTGCATTTACGGGGCTGGCGGGCCAAGTTCTTTGTAATATCAGTGTGCTAGCTGCTGGGGAAATGCAGTGCACGCCCCCAACAGAGAGCACACTCCTTTTGAAGATAGCACAGTGCTATTTAAACTAAAATGGCATGTTACCTGCAAAAGCCTAATGCAGTTTAGTAAATATGCCCCTAACAGTCAGTAGTACTACGGTGTTTCAAGCTTCAGGACAATACTAAGGGGTCATATTGGGCCCGATATTCAAAGGCATTTACATGGTCTGTAGACCTGTAGACTGTGTAAATGCCCCTAAGTGGGATATTCAGCGGCACTAGCATGGTTAGCGCTGCTGGATTCCCACAGGTGCTGCCATTGCACACCTCGATGCTGTGCGGTTCGCATCGGGGTTTGTCATGGGCATTTTGGAGCGGCGCAGAGGTGACACCCATCGCTAACCAGACAGCAGCAATATTGAGACACTGCCCAGTTAGTGACCCATGGGCAAAGTTAGGCCCGGCAAAGGCTGCCCTCGCTTTGCCCGTGAAAGCTATCCGAGCAGTGGCTCAATATTGCCGCTGCTGGGTTAGCTTTCAGGCTGTGCGTCAATCCTGAAATTCAATACCTCTGATTGGATATTGCCCCGGCGCTTAATATCTGGGGTTAAACTTCAGCGGCGATGGCTACGCATTTTAGCAGCACTAGCCCATTGCCCTTTAGCATGTATTAACGTGGCTTTTAATATATGCGTTAAAAGCTGATGATAATGTAAACATGAGGTGCATGCTAACTCTGGTGTTAAAGTTCAGATGATAATGTGCATGACTGAATATGAGTTCTAATGACTAACAGTAATAATACCTACCTGAGGTCTGTGGTAAAAATTGCTCACTTTAACCTGTGTTTTATTTGTTGTGCTAATAGGGCTAATTCGGCATCCCATTACCCCATTAGCAAAGATTTTGTTAACATAAATTAATGAAAGCATGTTAACAGAGCTGTTAACACATATGAATGTATGTGTTAGATAACACAGGTAGTTAGCAGGTATTAATGCTATTACCATAAATGAACCTTAGTACATGACCAGCTACATGAGACCTGGGGTTATTGGCATTCTAGAGCACATTTCCTGTTTGGTGGAGTTTTTCAAGATACTTTTTATAGGAATTTACCTTAACTTTCAGAATAATTAAGTTGTGGAATAGGCTAGTTTGAGAGGATTAATGTTCTCTATGTCAACCATTGTGATGGACTTACGATACTAAATACCAAAGCCTAAGTCTGAGAAAGCTTTTTATTTAGTTTATTTTACAAAATACAGTTTGGCAATTTCTGTTCCTAACAAGTAAGGTAATTCATGCTTCCTTAAATATATTTGCCCAAGCAAGATAGGTCATTCAGTTCAAATTCTGTGTAACTAAACATGTGTCTTACATGTCTGAAAACTGTATGTATGCTCATCTCAAGAGCTATAATAAACTTGCTTGACTAAGGAATAGGTCTATATTAAAATTATATATTTTTATAATACCTGAAAGCTGCATAGATAGAACTTTAATTAATGGTTTGATGTATTTGATTATAGATATCTTAATTAGATTGCATAAGTTCTTCTTGGAAATGAAAAAGTCTTTCCACATGCTACTTTATTTTCACAACATTTTGATATCTGCTATATGGAAGGATTACCATATCATGCCTTAAGAAGGACCTTTTCAGATACCGTGTGTCTCTATAAACTCTGCAGGCTGGTTTAGCATAAGGACTTTGTCAAAACTTTTAAAGAGACATTATCCATATTGCTCAAGTCAAAAGTGCATGTTAAATGAATCTACATACTTTGCACCTCTTATTCCTGCAAGTGGCAAGGTGGATAAATATAGCATATGTGAAGTTGAAAATCAAAGGTGTGAATGATGTTTTCCTCCCTCAACAAACATGCTGAGAGGAAGGCCTCGTCCTTGGCTGTGAGAAGGGCACGTCATATGTAACCTGCACCTAACTTGAACCACGTTTCAGGATAATTTTCAATTAAGCCTTTTCACCAGAATAAAGAGCCATTCATTTGGGTAGGGTTTTTTTGTTGTTTTTTTTTTTAAATTGCACTCCTCAGGCAGGTCTATGTGAATCAATCAAAATTAATTAAAAATACTTTGACATTTTCATTTCTGCGGGTGCAAGGCGTAGCTGTAGCTTGCGATGTATTGACTCTTCGAAAGGGATTCTGTTTTGTAACTAACCAAATATTTGTCTAGTTTAAAGTAGTCCTTATGCACCATCATGTCCTCTTTAATGCAAATGCATCATGGATTCATGGCAACAATCTGTAACACGTTTAAGGGTTCAAGTAAATTTTGAATCTAAGCATTCATTCATCCAAGGCAAATAAAATAAATGCCAAATGTCAGGATAATAAGGAGTAGGTTTACTAAAACGGGTTAGTTGCTACTGCAGTAATAACACGGGATGATGCGCGGCCGTAGCAGCTAACATGGGCCAAATGCAGACATCACAGCGATTTTCTGCAGTCTGAATTTTGTGTGGCAGCTGCAGGCCTGGGAGGGAAGTGAGTGGAATTAGGGTGGAGAGTGGGCGTGCCCGCAATGCGCAATTCCAACAGATGTAAACATACTGCAGTAATCACCAAAGCTGTAGACCCTACGGTACACCAAACGCCATCTCAATAGGTGGCATTAGCTGCATCCATAAAAGTTGCCACCCCGCGACCCCTGTGTTTTCTCCATGGTATCTGCAGAGGAAATGCTGGGAACGTCCCCTGCAGATACTTTGGGGCGTTTGCAGCCAGCGCCGGCTTTTAGCTGCAAAGGTCTAATACACCTTAGTAAACATATTCATAATTGACCTGTAAAATAATTTAGACATAGTTCCTATCATCCAAAGTTACTCCCAACTTTTATTTTAAGAAAATCAGGGTGGATGCATGAAAATATCCCCATTTGCCTATTGCATTGTTCAATTAATGAAGCACACCAAAGAGGAAAGAAATGTTATAAATAGGGGCTTGTGGCCTGAACTCACTACAATAATGCCCAGAGGGGAAATTAAGCTGCATAGCCAATCAACAGTTCATGCTAAAAGCACTTGTACTGGGACATCTCAGCCTATGCTGGTAAAGACAGCAGAAATGTTATAGGACCTATAAAGATAAACTAGTTCAAGTGGATAGCAAGAACCAAGTCTTTGATAGACTTGCAGACCATATATTTCACATAGAGAGCCAGTAGCTATCCCAAGACGGCAGTGACAGAAGATCAAAGAATTATGTCCACCTATACTGCCACTGTGCTCTGTTTCATTTCTTTTTAGTACATTCAGATGAAGAGACATGTACATTTACACAATCGTAGCTGATGAGATTCAGAGACTTCTTTAGAAGTATTCATTCACGATTAACTCTGCAGTTTCTTGTCCTCTTAGTAGTGAGCACAAACCTGCTGGCTCTAACAGACACATCAACTTGATGGTCTTAACTGCTAGGATTCAGATTAGTAGGAATAAAATGTTTAAAAGCCATTGTTAAGACTCCGTTTGTTAACCCCTGTAGTTTACTGTTACTAAGAGCCACTATATCACTATCCAGATGTTCTGCTCTGCTTTCAAGAGAGCTGTCTTACTTTTCCACTGGGGAACCTTTTGCCTGATCAATATGATCCACTGGGTATAGAAATGAGTGCTCTAATAAGAAAGGAGAAGGGATATTATCAGCACGTATAAAGTGTATCCTTCAGTATTACATGATGATGCCTGATGGAGACGACGATATTTATTTCCCAAGAGAAAGCAGAGAAGAATCTGATAAGTTAAACCACCCTTATCTCCGAAAAGGGAGAGGTGTGCCCTTCAAAAGGAAAGAAGCATGGGGAACCAGAGTTTTATTTCGCTTCAAAAACAATGCACTTCTAAAATATAAAAAACATTCGTTTTGCTATGTGCCAGAAATGAGCACTGGCCCTCTCTTTCATAAACTCATTTAGACATGATTTTTGCAGATCTCACTAATTCTTGGGAGAAACGCAACCTTGTATTCTTCTTGTTGTGTGACAGTAGAACCAACTAATTCTGTTGCGGTTTTCCACACCTCATCTCTTTTTTTTATGTCGCCATGGTAATTGTTACCCAGTTTACATCCAGCAGAAAAAGCCTGACTATTGCATGACAATGGACAAACAAACACACACACATACACACCCACCAAGGCCCTTCCACGCGGAATCTATCTTCAGGGAAAGAAGGGAGTTTAACATTGTAAATTAAGACCAAGGCCCACTGACCGCTCCATCTGCGGCTCTCGGGGTTTACCCAGCAAACTGAAAGTGGCAAGATTTCAGGACATTTCCCCAGTGTATTAAAGGGACAGTATCGTTTTGTTCCCCCCTGAAGGCATTTGGTTGTGAAAGTAGCAGCTTCATGCAGCAAGCTAAATAGGTAAGACAGACACCCCCCTCCCCCCCCAAAAGCAACTTACTTATAGTAAGCTTAGAAGTGTAAAGCAGACATTTTAGATTTCAGGCAGTTGCTAGCAGTAAAGCTGACTTTCAGGACCGATATCAACCACTGTCCCCGTGAGTATGTATAATGCACGGCACCACTTACGAACAAAAAGCATCTGTAACTGTCAGACCGAGATCTGCAGCCTTCCAGAAAGTGAAAGTCTTACCCAGCCGATTCACACTTTAAGATAAATCAACAAGAGGTTTTCTCTAGCAGAGGTCGGCACCTGCTCCGCAATGAGTGACAGTCTTGGGAGACGGAGTTCTGCTTACCTTTAGATGCATCTTTCTCCTCTTTAGGCTTGATCACCTTTCCACTCATAGATCCCAGTTTGATTGTAAAAATTCCTAAATGAGACTGAAGCTTTGCTGGATCGAGCTGCGATGAACGTTACAGGCAAATCCTTCCCCCAGTACCTTTGTGATGTTATAGGTTTCCAGTGTTTCCTACGGGGAGAAGGAGAAATGGGGGAATCAAGGAGGAAGGTAAAACGCCTGTCAGGCTCTCTTGCTACAGTACGCGGGGATCTCTAGACAATGGAGAGCTTACTATCCCCTCCCCCCCCCCCTTTTATTTCAGCCAATGACACTCTCCAGCTATGTTTTTCTGTCAAAGCTCACATCATTACTTAAGGGGGGGGGGGACCAAATAAGCTGATAATCACTGGGGGAAGGGGGGAAGAAGGGCTCTCGGTTTCATTACAAGCTCCTGTCATTTCTCTCCCATCGCCTCTCCCTCCTAACAGGAAAACCTGCAGCGAGATTAAAAACACTGTGCACAGGAAAATGCAAGCCTATTTTGAACATTTCCACGTCCGATGGCAAACAGCTTGTTCCACTGCATCTTGGGTTAATGTTTCCCTGTCGGGCAAGTCTGATAAAGGCATGGCGGTTTTATTTGGAGTCGGGGGGGGGGGGAGCAGTGCGAGGAACCGGCTGAAGGAAGGCTACCTCTGCCCCTTACCTGTTTTCCCCTCTCTCAGATTAAATGCGTTTGAATGAACGCTGGCACACAGAAGAAAAAAAGCGGAACATGGGGAGACAGAAACACAAAAGCAGCCTGTTGTAGTAAAGCGTGACGACGTCAGATCAGACAGCCAGGGATAGAAATAACCTCCCGAGATCCTCCACCTCCTTCCAGAAATAAAGGGGACTTTGAGGTCTGCCTCCTTCTGGCCTCCTCACCACCTCTCGGTGATCTGACTCTGAGGACAACCTGACTGGAAGGACAGATGATGAGTGGGAGGGGGAGAGAGATATGTCCCCCTCCCTTTTCTGAGGCACTGAGGTCTCCTCCCGGCAGCTCTCCTTTGGCCACCTGCAGTTCAGCTGCACAGACAGCTCCGGGAATAAGCAGCTCTATCCAGCTGTTGGACCATAGCGTGCAAAAGGGAAAAGGGGTCTGTCTGTCTGCCTTTAAGAAATATTCATGAGTTACAGTGCAACAGCTTTAGCTGGACTGCTCATCCTTTGTTCACGGACGGTGGTTCAATGACACCCTCAGACATTACAATTGCATTGCAAATTGATTTTTTTTTATAACAGCCCATAATATTAAACAATAGTTTTCTCAGGTTTCTATAGTATTGCATCCTAAAGGGACTGGGCATTGTTACTTATTGTTGCTAAGGAAATGGAAGCAGAATTACTGGATGTCACTTACTATAGACAGATCAATAGATATGTGCATGCATACATACATTTAATCGCATGCATGAAACTATCACTAATAGAATGTTTCAACATCATCCCTGGTCATAGTGATTATGCTCTTGCCTTGATGTATTCAGCAACAAAAATGATGACATGCTACTGAAGAAGAATTATATTAGCAACTAAAGAAAGCTGGTGTTACTGTAAATATCCACCTTTTTCCACTTCATGTGAAACTGTTGCATTTCATTCTGGGGAAAGCAGCAAAAGGTAGACACTCCATTCACATACAGTGGGGAGCAATCTGAATATGGACGTTTACATGTTGCTCTCTCAATTAACCTTGGTTTCATAAAGAGGTAGCCAATTCATGAGAACTGAGTGAGTGCAGTCTGTATATGCTCTCAATAACAAGCTGATAGGTTCTCGATCTAGGGCCCAAAAAGAGTGTTCCCCCCCCCCTCTGTTGCAGGGGGGGGGGTGAAGAAGCCCCAGTAACTCAGGAGAGGGCAGAGGGTGCCTTGATGCCACATAGTGACTGAATCATTTCAGATCAAACACTGGCATCTGAGATTGCCAAATAGCTCCATAGGTCAAACCACCAGGAAAGGGGCAGAACCAGTGCAGACCTTTATTAAAAAGCATATGAGCTTCCTCTCACAGCTAGCAAGTCATGACCAGCAGTAGTATCAGGTCACAGGATTTGTCTTGGTGTGGGAGAGAAAGCAGGGGCACTGAGAAGTTACAATGCCCGTCTCACAGGTCCATGATGGATTGGCATTGTTGAAAGTCGTGGGTGCTGGGCTGAAGAGTTGATCATGGACTAGAGGACATTTTAAGAACCAGTATGGCAAGGATGAGGTTCTGAGCCTGGTGATCCTGGGCTGCTGAGGGATGTAGACTACAGATAGTACTATGGTAATGGCAGGATATTAGAGGATTATGGGACCAGTAGTGCAGGATACAAGCAGGGAATGCTGAGGGGTCAGATGGCCGAAGTTATATCTAGTGTTAGCTTAACAGAGGGTGCATTCGGTCTCAAGAATGTTAGCCCAAGGGATGGAGTTCTTATATGGCTGTGCAACCGATGGAAGGGAGAGGTAGGGAAATGCCTCGATGATAGGACATGCTCGATGAGGAGGAGAAGAGCTAGGAGCCAGGCCCCATGGGAACACTGCAACTCAGAAAAAGAGTGCAGGCAGGAGTAAGGATCATTACTGGGAACAGCAAAGATAAAGCTGAGAGAACGATGGTGAACAGACAGAGAAGGTAAGCTCTGAGTGGCTTCTGCTCAGAGAGCCACAGGTAGAGCTTTGGGAAATATTTGGAGGGCTTTCAGAATGGCCCAGAGTGGCGTCATAATTCTGCTTGGAGTGAGGAACTGGCAGAGGCTGCAATGATGGTAGACAGGGAAACAGGGTGTCCATTAAGGATAAAGTTGCTGAGAGTAGAGTCAAAGGTGATAGAAGGAGTCATTACATGGAGGTGTGTTGGTTATGTCCTCTGTTTCAGGATGAGCAGATTACCTAAGAAGCAATCAGTGTCTTTGCATCAGAGGTTTTGGAGATGGCATGGCAGGTTGGCAAAACAGCATTATACCATACTGGAAGAGCAAAGAACTGACAGAGGACCAGGGCTGCTCAGTTTGGATCAGTGAAATGTCTAGGTTGTTCGCAGAGGACTTGGGAAGTGGCAGGCCAAAAAGCCAGACAAAAAGTGGCAGCAGTCCCCATCTTCCAATTCTTTGTCATTAAGATCCTCAGGATCATTGTCGAGGCATTTCTAAGAGGAAGGTTTAGCAGGACACTAGTCCAGTGGGCCCATAGTATGATTAGTGAGTCCTAGCCCTGGGGACACGGCCTGAGTTGTTGAAGGAGAAGGTGCTAGAATCTGTGAGGCAGAAGATCAGGAAGTGGACTTACATAGCCATATTTTCACTCCCAGTAGCAGTTAGGAAAGAGAAAATAGATAAAAAGAAAAAGAAGAAGGGAAAAGAGTTGAGTAGATGGTAGGTAATGGGTGCTAAGGAACATACTCAGTTGGAATTGCTTTTCCTTCACATGGCAGCATGGTAGGGGGATCTTGTTGGCATATGCAAACATAATACCATGAACTCAGTGGGATCCCAAAGACAAGCCTGCTGATTATAATTATCAATTTCAGGACAGCATGGATGAGTGTACCACATGCCCTAAGATTTTCAGGATATTAAGTTCTGGTTTATGTTGTTACCATTGCAGTCAGAGGGCAGAGTCAACAGGTGTTTCCTTGGACAAATGCCAGTGCAGCAGAAGAAAACAAAGGGCAGGTCAACATTTAGGATGTATGTTGGAGATCTAACAGGTCTATATCCATCCTCCCAGATTGCATATACTGACATGCATGGTCAATATGAGCGGGGGTTAGGCACCTTGCTTTGAAATGCAAGAAACAAACAATAGAGGGCAGTAGTGCAACTAGGGGAGGAGCTAAATGAGGATACAGCATTTTCATGAGCCCACACCCATTGGTATAGTTTGCTTTCTTACTTTGTGGGGGGGGGAGGGATCAGTTCACCATTAATGCATGCAACATTTGAGGGGAGGTGACTGCCCCATGCCGCCCCCCCCCCCCAAACTGTGCCTGTGCTCACACCCAAGTGCAAGTAGAGGTCATGGAAAATTAGCTACTGCAGTACCCAAGGGTGAGTGGCCAAGGTCCTGTGGGTGGTTTGCTGACTGTTTCCGTATTCCTTTCTTTCAGTAGTCTATGATAAGGAGGGTGCTAAAGCTAAAATGAGGTCATGTATGATAAACTTACAGAGGAGATAGTCGGGAAGAATAGTGTGGCCTTTAGATGTGTTGCCTTTTTGGGAGATACAGCTATTTCCTCTGGCAGCTGTGTCAAAGAAGAGCACTAGTAAAATTAGTCATAAACTTCTTGAACGATTATCGCATAAATCCTCAGATGAGCCCATCCGTTCAATATTCTAAACTCTGCAACTTGGAATCTTCCAATGTTATCACTATTAAGAACACGGGTCTCAGATAAAACTCACAGCACAAAACCATGGACATACAGCCCTTTGAGAGTGCTAGTTCTCACATCAAGGACCCGGTTCTATAAGCTTTCACAATTTTCACAATTATAAAGAATTGTACTCAGCTTAAAATTATTAATTATGTCCATCTTATTATAGAGCTGTTCATAGCTGAGAAATGTTGTACTTAGCTTTGAAAAGTTTTGTCAATAGCAATAAGTTTGGTCAATCCCGACGCCTCCCCTCAGGCACCCCAAGCGTTTCACTCTGGTAGTTTCTTCGGGGAATTGCCCAATTGACTGGATAAAACAAAAGTGATTTTATTCTAGTATTCCATGTTGCTTCACAAAATACTTCTATTAAACAGCATAAAACCAAACGTTACCAAATGATAAGATGCTGTCCACATATCCACCTCTTCATGTGTCTCACTCAACTGGTGAATCAATGAATCTCTAACAAAAAACGCCGCGCATGCGGAGTACAAACTGACTTAGCTTATTTAAAGATTATCAACGGCTTGTTAAAACCCCCCAGCTGGCTAATTAGTAGAAACATCACATCATTTAGTTGTTAAAATTATCCTTCACCACGAAGGCTGCATTTCTTTAGATTTTACCACCGTTGAAACCCCGCTGTTTGATCCCCGATATTGTAGTACAAGCTATCTCAGAGGTAAAGATCATCCAGCCTGGCTCTTTAATGCAAATGCCCAAAAAAATTCATAGACACGCTGCCAAATCCAACCGAACATTCAACCCTTCTGGGTTTACTGAATTTAAGGTAAAGATCCATTTTTGTTCCTTCCATAATAATATTCTCTCGATTGTCCTACCTCGCATACCAAACAGTACTTGGTCAATGCAGAAGCACCGTAATTGCTCAAAAATGTGATGTTTATTTAAGCAGTGTTGTACTAGAGGTGCTTCTAACACTTTACATTTCAAGCAACGATAATGTTCTCTCATTCGTATCCTAAACGGTCTTATGGTCTTTCCAATGTATAATAAGCCACACGGGCAAATGATTACGTATACTACATTCAATGATGCACACGTCGTGCGATGTTTAAATTTATGGACAGACCCCTTATATGTAAATTCCTGAATCTCCATTGTGACATCGCAAATGTTGCAGTTTCCACACTTCCTATGGCCCATAGAGGTTGTATGTGTTATTGGAACTCTTAAGGTCTCACCAGTTGAGTGAGACACATGAAGAGGTGGATACGTGGGCAGCATCTTATCATTTGGTAACGTTTGGTTTTATGCTGTTTAATAGAGGTATTTTGTGAAGCAACATGGAATACTAGAATAAAATCACTTTTGTTTTATCCAGTCAATTGGGCAATTCCCCGAAGAAACTACCAGAGTGAAACGCTTGGGGTGCCTGAGGGAAGGCGTCGGGATTGACCAAACTTATTGCGATTGACAAAACCTTTCAAAGCTGAGTACAAAATTTCCCAGCTATGAACAGCTCTATAATAAGATGGACATAATTAATAATTTTAAGCTGAGTACAATTCTTTATAATTGTGAAAATTGTGAAAGCTTATAGAACCGGGTCCTTGATGTGAGAACTAGCACTCTCAAAGGGCTGTATGTCCATGGCTTTGTGCTGTGAGTTTTATCTGAGACCCGTGTTCTCAATAGTGATAACATTGGAAGATTCCAAGTTGCAGACTTTAGAATATTGAACGGATTGGCTCATCTGAGGATTTATGTGTCAAAGAAGAAGACAGGTAAACTCAAAGGCCCTCTATGAAGGATTTTAAGCAGGGGAGTTGTGTTCTATGTGATCTGCATCCTTTGACTTACCCCTGACCTTGGTGTGTAAGGCATGAATTGGGACAGTAATGGCAAAAGGAGGTATTAAGTCAGCTTACAGCCCTTGCTCGTGCGTCTGAACGGTTTTCTGCTTTGGGATTTCTCATGAATTGGTCAGTTTTACTATGCTAAATGGGGTGCTCCATTTCATATCTATAGTTTTAAATGTGTAGCACCTTTAATTACCAGGCGATGACACAGTGGGGTGGAGTACACTGTGTGCTGCATTGTCTCACTGATTTTACATTCGCCCTGCGGGCACGAGAGGACATAGCAGAAGCAGATGAGCCAGGTTCCTTTTCTTTGGAAGTTCACTGATTTGGGATTATGATCACAGCAAGGGTCTGCCAATGCACCTTACCTTTTTACATAGAGTTGAACTCTGAGTTGATGGCACTTAGGTTGAGGATGGAAAAGGTGGGGCAGTTTAGGGAGTTAATACAGATAGTGAGAGGTGCCAAAAATGTGACACTGAACCAGATGCAAGTCTTGAAGGGGAGCCTGAACTCTGCGTGCCAGATTATCTAATGAGGCGGTTAGCCGATTCCACAGTGGAAGTCAGACTGGTGCATCATTTTTTGCAACTAAATGGCCCTATTAAGGCAGAGATACAGTAAAGGGCTCACCTTTGCATGACTTGAATGGGGTGTCAATCTTTCATGCTGATACAATGCTCAGCAAAATGATGAATTGTTCCCTGACACAGCGGGGAGAGGAAGATTTGGAGATTAATTACAGGAAGGCTAATTTTCAAAGACCTTCTGAGTGGATAAGATAGCCGGCTAATTTTAGCCAGTTATTTTCAAGAGAATAGTTCTCTTGAAGTTAACTGGCTAAAATTAGCCAGAAAAATTAGCGGAATCTAACTGGCTAAGTTTTTAGCTGCATAGTGTCCTTTAATTAACATGCGCTAAGTGATTAATGCAAGAATTAGGATATGGAAACTTAACGTGCGTCTGCACGGTTACCGCCTGGCATGACAATTACTATGTGTTAATTCCTGCATTAACAGCACATCTCATGATGGCACGGTGACTGGGCATGTTAGGAACTAGTGGGTACAGACCTCAAATTGTGGTGTGGGGGCACAGACCGCATGCTAATCGTCAATGTTGCAATTAGCACAAGTGCTCTTTACCTTAGTGCACCCGCATTAATTGCAAATGCCGCTGTTGCACATTAAGGCACTTTTTCAGTGTGTTAACTGCCTGGACTATGCTGGCCATGCCCCTGTTAGCAGATGACTTTTGCACGTATCATGCAGTAAGTGGAAAGCTTACAGCACCTTTGTAAAAGGGCCCCTTAGTGCGATTGGGTTCTCCGACTAAACTTACTACCGAATATCATGCACTAACCAACTAAAGGGTCTAAGTATTTCCTGATCGCAATATCATTTTGCACAAAGATTCAGCAGGGGACCTACCAGGTTTCACACTGCGGTGAGGCCCTGCAGGTCTCGGTCCCCTGCTCCCACACTGGCGAGAAAAAGGAGCGAAGCACTGTAAGGAGCTGTCTGGAACACAAGAGCTTGCAGGCTCTGTGCTAAATCTTTACAATTGTTATTTATTTATTTATTTACTTGCTTATTTTATATACCGCTTTATCCAAGTAATCAAGGCGGTTTACAGGGAACATAATGACTCGGGCTGCTCTTGGCAGTTTACAAAGAACAGCTTACAAGGAACAAGAAACATATTGAACAGCAAACAATTATAACAAAAATAGCATCATATGCAGACCTTTAGGGAGCAGTGATGTTATGACAACTATTTACAGCAAGTATTTACAATAAGATGATGTGACCTATATTACAGATATTTGGCATTTACAATCAGGGGTATGGCAGAGTGGTTGGATGGGCGTGAGTTATATGAAATGTAGATTTCTTATATATTTAGGTTTTCTATAATGGGTTGATAGTATTCTGCAAATAGGAAGGTCTTGAAGTGTTTTCTGAACACTGTCAAGTCTTATTTCTTGCAGGTTGTTGGACAGTGCATTCCATAGGGCTGGGGAAAAGAACGGGAATGTCCTGTTAGTTGATTGGATTGCTTTTCTGAAAACCTTAGGGATAATTAATAGGTTCGGCATATTGTTTCTTGTTGCATTTGCTACTGCTGCTTCCACACAGCTCTGAGTCTGAGATCCAGCGAAGATAAGCGTGCAGTATCGGGAAGGGGGGGAGGAGGTGTAGTACAGAGCACCTGTTCTGAGCCTAGTGCCCGTCCTATGCCAGAGGGAAGAGGGGTGCAGGAATGAAGTACCTCTTCTTCTTTCCTTCCCCTTTTCCCACATTGCCTATGCGCACTCAAGAAATAATTCTGGCCCTGGGGAAGGCAGCCGTACTGCTAACTTAAGTCAGTGGTCACTACTGCACATTAATGGCCAGCTGCTAATGTGAAAAGTAGGTAACTACACCTCTGGAAGGCTAGTGATCTGTTCTGCATTATCTAGAGGGCATAACATGAAGCTGCAAGGGGGTAAACTGAAAGGCTATGTCGGGAAATACTTTTTCACTGAAAGGGTGGTGGATGCTTGAAATGCGCCCTGCCCCCCCCCCCCCACGATGGAAGTGGTGGGGGCAAATACAGTGACAGAATTCAAAATGGCATGGGACAGACACAGTGGATCCCTTTATAGCAACAGGATAAAATTGAAATAAACTTAACTATCTCAACAAATAGGGGTGACCCACGTGGAATGGTGGGTCACCCCTAAACAAAGGCATGGGGAGGGCTGACCTGCACGGAGAGGCCGGTGCACCTACTCTTGCCACCTTGATAGGCAAAGTAGATGGACCATGCTGGTCTTCATCTGCCACCATTTACTATGTTACTATCTGTAATGTTACCAGTTAGCACACATTAATGACACACATGATAACTGCAAGGCACAAATTCCTGCACCTTTAAGAGGAAATTCAACGTAAGGTATTTAATGCAGCAATTAATGCATGTTAACTATTCTTGCAGCATGTTAGCTATTTTGGAGACTTGCTTTACATAATCAATGTGTTTAAATCCATGTTAAACACCTAATGCAGTTTAATCAATAAGCCCCAGAAAATGGGAGGAGTGAATTGTCTCATCTCCTCCCCCTCAGCTGAATATTACAAGCTAGTGGACAGGGCCAGTGCAAGGGACTAGAGGTGCCCAAGCGAATCCTCCATCCTGCTGCCCCTCATACCTATTGCCACCACTGCCACCCCTCTTGGGGGCCTGCAGAGATGCCAATGGCATGGACACTGTGACACAGCACTTACCTGAACTCTCCAGCATCGTGTCACACCTCCTGCCTTCAAAGACCTGCCGCTTCTAACTCCCTATGATACAGACGTCCGGTTTGCATAAAATGGAAGTCAGCTTTGGAGGGGGTGGAAGCAGCAGGTCTTTGAAGGCAGGAACCATGACACAGCACTGGAGTGTTTAGATAAGCACTGCGTTGTGGTTTCAATGCCATTGCTGCTGCAGGGTCCAGAGAGGGCAGCAGCAACATTGAAACCATGACATAGCACAAGAAAATTTAAGTGGGACATTGCATTGCAGGTTCAATGTCATTGCTGCCAATACAGGCCCTGGAGAAAGGCATTAGAAGTGGCAATGGAGTGCCCCCAGAGCGTAGTTACTCTAGGCAACCACTTCACTAAATGACAGTGCCGGCACTGCGGCTGGAACTGACAGCTACTTAAATTCAGCATTCATGTATTCATTGCACCCTCGGTACAAGATACAGAAGTCAGTTCTAAATGGAAATTGGTCCCTTTACTATCAGGATTTTTTCTCCTCTGCTGCTGAGTGGAGAGGGTGTCAGGCAGCTATTTTTGTCAGGTAGGGAGTAATGTAGCTAACCTCTTTTTTCTTTTTATTTCCAATTTCTTTGTGGTTTTTAGGTGGTGCTAAGATGTCGTATCTTTTTTTTTTTTTAAATTGGGTGGATTTTAGAACTTATTATCGTATCTGTTTTTATCAGTTTTGCTGCCCCTCAGGCCTTTTTAAGGGATTTTTCTCTTCTTTTTCTTCCTTCTATACAGTGCCTTTGGGGAGCCTTCACCCATGAATCCATTGAATTGCTTCTTTACTTTTATAAATATATTTTATACATGCCCCTGGTACAGACACAACATCGAAACATAACTATGTCAGGCCTTGTGTGTTTTCAAATGGCTTAAAGATAATGTTTTTCTTTGTTCTAATGACTATTTAATGTGTTTATGCTGTTTTAGTGTTTGTTCAATATGGCTTATGTATTTACTATACTTTGTGAATAATGTTTAGTGTGCATGACATTTTATTTTGCCACATGATTTCCTTGGTCTGTGGGAGACTGCCTGATGCCCACGAGCCCTGAAGATGTCTCACAGCCGAGATGTGGCAGTTGCCTGCCCAAGTACACTGTATGTGCTTGGGGGAGGGTAGAACACAATGGTCTTGTCAAGGGCTGCATTGTTTTTTGGGCTTGGCTCTGTAATGTGTTGATTGTAATAAAGCTGCAACCCTATGAACCCAAGATGTAATTCTGTGTCATGTTTATAAAGGAATGGGTGCAAGGACAGAAGCCAGGGATCATGTCTACTAATGTCATTTGCATGGCGTATGTATGGCAGGTTTAGGGTTGTAATGATTCCCATGACACAAAGCGAGAGGCAGTATTAATGGATATGTGAGAGTGTTACCAAAGCACTATTTGCTACAGGGAACATGTGTGACTGGCTGGCTGTTGCTGGACATGCACTTCATTGCTAGTGCTCATCTTTAGATAGTCTGTAAGTTTATATCTTGATAGCATCTCCAGCACTTCCTAATTCAGTAAAGTCACTGCAGGGTTACAGTGTGTGAAGTCGCACTATTTCCCCAAGAGACATTTTTACATTAGCACACTTCACTTCTATATTTATGTAATGTCATATGAACATATATAGATTTCAGCAATTCCACAAAAGTTCCCTCTATGCCAGAAAGTAGATTTCATGTTTACTATAGTTTTGTTTTAGTTAAAAACATTAAACTGGGAAGGAAATATTACAGATGCCAGATTAATAGTTCTTCTACAATTGAATCTAAGATTGTAATTCAATTGAGAGAGACTGCTGCTGGTATAAGAGCTAAGATACAGAGGCAGCTGAGTCTCCATTCAGTCTGCAATGCAACTGCTTGTTTGTGTTGCCAATATCCATCCAGTGATTAGCTTATCTGCAGTTTATGATAAAATAAGATACTGCGAATAAAGCAACTCCCATTGTGGAACATTGTGTGGCTTTACATCATGATTTTCAAGATTTAAGATGGTGTATATTGGATCATCTACCTATGAACTGGAGGGGAGGAGATCAAGAGGCTAGTTAAAATTATAAAGAACAATACTGGATTTTCACATTGAACACTATTAACCCAATTGGATTGAATCAGCATATTGACTGGTATACTTTAATTTGAAGGTGAGGACCAATACCAAAGTGTAGAGGCAGAGCTAAGAGCGGTTTTAAAAGAACGCCGCAGCCATTTCTTTGTTAAGCCTGAAATGCTCATGGATATAATGTTGGTGTGGACTGAGAATTATGATGGCAGAGACCCAATGATTGAGGAGGTAGCTCTGGTATATCAAGGCACAGATAAGTGTGATTTAGAACAAGAAATTATCTTAGCCCTGAGGCAGAATAAGATACATCTATTCGAAACGTGACAGTCGTGGTTGACAGTATGGATATTTCTATGTATATTGTTTAAATAAAGATCTCTTCCAAATTTTAAGAGGTTACTATTAATCATAATAAAAAAGAATAAAATGGACTAATATGCTAAAAGCAGCGGGTTCATAGAAGCTTTCAATGAAAAGATCCAACAAAATTATGGTGTGAATAATATTGCTAAATTGTGAGCAGCGGGTTCATAGAAGCTTTCAATGAAAAGATCCAACAAAATTATGGTGTGAATAATATTGCTAAATTGTGAGCAGATAGTTTATACAGGATACAGAGGTAGCATTAAGGAAGTATTCTCCTGTAAGGATTCAAATAGAAAGATTTGGACGTGATTATTGGCACCTTTATAAATAATTGAAATCAGTTTGAACAGAACAATATTCCCATTGCAATAAAATTAGACATACCTGTGATCAATTGTCAGTACCTGCATGACTTGAATCAACCAATGAATGATGGTGCTAATGTTTAAAATGGCCACATTCACTCCCTATTCCATTTTCACAATAGTGAAGACAAGAGAGCTGCCTGAGACTGTCAGAAAAGCCATTATCAGCAAACATCAAAATTCAAAGGGGTACAAGGCCACCTCCAAAGACCTTGGAATTCCTGTGTTTACAGTTTGCAATGTTATTAGGATGTTTCTGCTCATGGAACTGTCAAGAATCTCCCAGAACATGGTGGGAAGAAGAAAATTAATCCAAGAAGTCTCTGAAGGTTTGTGCAAAGTGTGGGAAAAACACCACATACAACATCCAAAGAGCTTAAGGCTGACCTGGAGCAATCTGGAGTGGTGGTTTCAACCCACACCATATGCCACACACTAAACAAAGAAGGACCTTATGGGTGAAGGGCCAAGGAGGACCCCACTGCTCAAACAGACATAAAAAGGCACACCTAATTCCTGCCCAAACCCACCTTGAGAAACCACAGTCCTTCTGGGAAAATGTTCTGTGGACAGATGAAAAAAAACTTGAGCCTTTTAGCAATGCAGACCAGCAATACATTTACAGGTGAAGAAATTAAGCTTATAAGGAAAAAAAACATCCCTCCTACACTTAAATATGGTTCCATTATGTTGTGGGGCTGTTTTGCTGCCTCAGCAACTGGAGGCCTGGAACGTATTAAAGGAATCATGAAGTCAGAGGACTACTAAGGTATTTTGGAGCGAAATGTGCTACCTAGTGCTAAAAAGCTAGGTCAGAGTTGAAAATCATACATTCTCCAGCAGGACAATGACCTAAAACATACATCCAGAAGTACAAAAGAATGGTTAAAAAGGAACAAATTGACTGTTTTAAATTGACCAGCAGCAATGAGTCCTGATCTCAACCCAATGAAGAACCTTTGGAAGCAGCTGAAATCTGCCATTGGTAAAAGGAATCCTGGAAACATTTATGAGCTGGAAAAAAAATCACAGTTTGAGAGTGGGAGAAACTACCAGCAGACAGATGTAAGAAAAGCTTATAGATGGCTACCAGGATTGTGCAACCAAATATTAGTGAAGGGTGCCATTAATTTTGTTCAGATCTTATTTTGGTTTTTTTTCTCAGAAATTTCTACGTCTAAGTTTCACAGACATCTTTATTTTTATTTTATACCTTTGAACATACTGTTAAAATATGACATACAGTTGAAATATTTCCAATTATTTCTTAAGATACTGTATACAACATACCTAAAATGCAAGGGTGCCAATATGTTGACCACAACTGTATCTCATAATTGTACAATGATGATAATCACTTAAATCACCTCAAAATATCAGGGAGCTTTTTTTTGTTAATATCTCAAGATAGTTTGCAGTTCCTTCATTCATACTGCTTGACATTTCTATAATTAAAGTAGCTTGTAAATATGCATAGCAAATGGTTCAGGAATATTCCAACAATTGTGTTAATGAAGAATCAATTCAAAAGCATTTGGAAGGAAGCCAGTAGGGCTACGATAATGAAAAAGAGGTTTTTGAACCATCTTAGTATTTCACTGATTCTCAGCACTTATAAAGTTTTCTTTTTTTTTTTCATAAGCCTTGTTGTGTCACATTGCAAGGAGTAGCATGTGTTTTAGGGATGTGCATGCCCCCCCAAAAAAGTTTGGTTACTGTCTGTATTTTCTGCATTTTACCAAGTTTTGTGGAGGGTATTTTTGTGCATTTTTGCACACATTTGTCTCAATATTTTGTGTGTGTAGATCACTTGTGCATGCATATACCTATGAATTGATGAGCACTCAATCAAATTTTCACATGCAAAAAAGTTCTAGAGTGCATAGATGGTAGGCATTTTAAATTTGAT
Organism: Ichthyophis bannanicus; assembly: GCA_033557465.1. Taxonomy (NCBI): domain Eukaryota; kingdom Metazoa; phylum Chordata; class Amphibia; order Gymnophiona; family Ichthyophiidae; genus Ichthyophis; species Ichthyophis bannanicus. Next base: position 175,461,950 of record CM066036.1, on the reverse strand, counting down.
TGAATTCTCATTAACTCATATGCATGCACAAGCGATTTGCACGTGCAAAATATTTTATTTATTTACATTCTCTTATATACCGTGCTATTCTGCATCAGTGCAGTTTACATTGAACAAACTGAAATTACATTGAACAGGGCATTATAACTTGGAGATAACTATTTTACAGGGAACATGGGCTATGGAGGGTTAAGTGGCTTGCCCAAGACCACAAGGAGCACCTGTGGGACTAGAAACCCCAGTCCTTCCGGCCCAAGGTTGCTGTTCTCTAGTGGGATTTGAACCCCCAACCTTCCAGCCTGAAGTACCTTGCCCCAACCACTAGGCCACTCCTCCACTTTTAGGCATCAAATGAATGCACACCCCTTGTAGTTTTAAAATCAGTGGCTTGCAGCAATGCATTTGCTTCAGTTTGCAAGCTTCTGCTGCTCTACGACAAAGAAAGGTTCAAACTTAGGGAGTCATTCTAAAAGCCTTAATTGTGATTTGGACATCTGAAAACATCCACGTGGATGACCAAACCATGGAGAGGTCCTTGGAGCCATTTCACAAATGATTTTTAAAGAGTCTCTGGTGCGGTGGACATCCAAGTAGACAGGGGACATGATGGAGGTGGTGCAATGGACAGACATCTCTGCTCGATTTCAGAAATGTCGAGGACATCTGCAACCCTGTCCAAGATTAGACCTGCTCTGGGCAGGAATAGGCATTGGGAAAGTGTTCATTTTGGTTGTAAAACATTCAGAGCATATAGAGAAGATGAAGGGTTAAGTGACTTGCCCAAGATGGTAAGGAGCAGTGGTGGGATTTGAATCCTGGCTTCAGCCCACAACTCTAACTATTAGGCTATTACTGTAGATCAGTGGTTCTCAACCCAATCCTCTGGGACCCCCAGGCCAGTCAAGTTTTCAGGATATCCACAATGAATATGCATGAGAGAGATCTGCATACAATGGAAACAATGCACGCAGATCTTTGTGGATATCCTGAAAAGCTGATTGCTCTGAAGGTCCCCGAGGACTGCGTTGAGAACCACTGCTGTAGATGTTCCAATAACATCTTTGTAGACGACTGTGTAAATATCCATATCGGGCACATCTACATTTGTGAAACAGTGCCTGAACGTGGACATTTCTGCTTTCCCCCCCCCCCCCCCCAAATGTTCTGGCTTGGACATCACAGATTACACTGGGATGTCATTTATAAAATGTGCCTTCATAGGTCAATATCCAGCCGGGCAGTCAATGTTTTTATAAACACGGGCCGCCACAGCTAAAATAAAAATCTGGATATTCAGCAATGGTATCCAGATGGTGGCCAGCACTGAATATTCAGCTTAAATGCTGACCCCCAGCACTATTCAGTACAGACTGCTATCTGGCTAGCTAAGTGGATAAAGTCAGGAATGTTTTTTTGCAGTCCTAGCTTTATTCAGATAGTTATTCAATTACCAGACTGAATATGTATCGCTGCTAATTGAATAACTCTGGAGACCGCCTTTGTACCACCCACCTCCCCAGTGCTATCCAGGTGGCGTTGGGTTGGCATGGCATTAACCAGATATCTGCATGTATCCAACAACTGTGCTGCCGGGATAGGTAGGTTTGATATCAACCCCTTCAGATTTATGTTCATGTGCCAAATAAATTTCCCTGCATGTTTTACAGAAAAAAAATCCTCCTTTTTATGTGATCACTTAGGACCAGACAATCAAAAAAGGCTGAGTTGCTAAATTCAGGCACCTGAGTTAGTCTCTAAAATTGGCCCTTATTTTCAGTCAAACATAGGCCCAAAGTTTTCAGTTGAAAATTCACCTAAATTTTGAAGCTTAAAAGTTATAAGGAGATATTCAGCAGCAGGGGCTAGTGCTCACAAAGCAGTTAGAAGTTGCTGCTGAAGATATTCAATACCGGGACCATATCCGACCACCATTATTGAATATTTGGTATGGCCACAGAACTCGGAAGCTAAGCAGGCCGTAGTGATACTGAGCTGTTGCCAGCTTGTCTTCCACAGCTGGAGACAAGCATTTGCTGCACCTTACTTTACCCACGTGCCGCTAACCAGGCAGAAGCTCAATGTCTCTGCTGTCTAGTTAGTGACCGGTGCGGCCCCGGGCATGCCCCGATGCTGAGCAGTTAGCATTGGGGTGTGCAGCAGCAACATCTGCGGATATTCAGCAGCATTAACCACGTTAGTGCCAGTTTGCAGGTCTTCACGGCATATAAACGCCTTGGAATATCCCCCCCTTCCTGTGCTCCTAAATTTAGGCCTGCCATTCATTTACCTAGATTTATGAGCCTAATTCAGCTGCCCAGTTCTAATTTCGACTCCACCTGAAATCTGCCCTTCTGCCACTCACGATTTAGGATCCTAGATTTAAGAGTTCAATGAAATTGTGTGCATAGATGTAGGTATTCATATCTAGTAAATTTTCAAAGAGTCTAATTTAGGATCCTATTCCTCAAAAGGGCATGTTTGCTAAAGGTTGCACCAGTAGTGTGTGTTTTAGGAATGATATTTGCACAGAAGCCCTTGCAAATGTTTATGAGCATGTGTGTCCATCCCCCTGGCCTTAGCATGTTGTATCATGCAGCACTCTGCTAAGTGGCATGTGGGCACACTTAACATCACCCATAGAGGTGGCATTAAGTGCACCATGCTAATAGCAGCCGCCCCAATTAGCATGCACCCATAATGCCCGCTCTAGCCATGTGCCATCAAAGTCCATATTATGCTCCTAACCTGCCCTGCCCCCATCCACATGCATACTAACCAATTAGCATGGAATTGTTAGCACAGGGCCATGTGCTAAAAGTTATCATGCATGCTTACCACATGCTAAACAGAGTGCTACTGATTAGCGCAGTTTAGCAAACATGCCTCAATTTAGGAGCACAAACCTGTGGTACAGCAGCAACACAACCAAATCACATAACCACGTTTCACCATTCCTCAGAGAACTTGGAGGTTCTAGTGGTTAGAGCAATACCCAGATGATCAGAGGGATCAGAGTTCAAATCCCACTGATACACCTTGTGGCCTTGGACAAGACAGCTAACCCTCCATTGCCTCAGATATAGTACATTCTTATAAGCCCTCTGGGGACAGGGAAATGCCTGTGTACCAAAATGTAATGCCTCTCGAACTATCAGTGGAAAGGTGTAAGCTATCAGTGGAAAGGTGTAAACAAACATCCTGGCTGCTAATGTCCTGCAGGTTCAAATATAACATTCTGACCTTCACCCAGAGAATCTACTTCACTGGTATTCCTATTTACCTTTCCAAATTGATTATTCCATATTTCCCAGCCTAGACATTAAGATCCTCTCCATCTAATCTATTTTCTGCTCCCCCTCCCTGGTGATTCCTACTCAAATTGACTTGCACAGTGGCATTAGTTTCCTGGCTCCTTCTTTATGGAATGCCCTCCCTCTTGATTTAAGGCTAGAGAGCTCTGCAAAGAAATTTTAATTAGAACTCAAATTGGCACCTATTTAAGGCCTTTGGTGACGATCAATCATTGGTTTTTCTAGGTAGTCTGTTCACTTCTGAGCGGCTTCCCCTAGTTCCTTGTGTTTCTCTGCTATTGCTGCAATGTTTTTTTTAGATTGCTGTTCTGATCATTGCCCTCCTCTTGTGTCTTCCCTCTCTATCTTTTTGTTTCTTTGTTTTCAGTTTTTTCCTCTTATTTTTGGAACCCTTTTTGGTGACCGTTTCAACCCAAAGCTGGTATATCAAATGAAAGTGAATAGATCAATAAACGAATATGCAAATATTGCCTGTTGCAAAGATTGAAAAATATTGCCTATTTCTTTGTTCCCTCCATTTACAAAGCTTTCTTTCTACCCACAACTGGAAATAAAGGAAGGTAATTTTAAGTTTTACTAACCTTGAGAACATTAAATAATTAACTTCACTCTTCATGCCTGCAGTCTCACTGGGACACAGATATTTGAAAAACCATGTAAAAGAATATCATTTACTACCCATTTCATGAAATTCTAGAGCTAGAAAGTAATGAAATGTAGTGCATATATTTCAGTGCTGTCTTAAATATTATAATCAGATACTCATACTTTTGTCAGCTTGAATTCATGAAAATGATAAGCAAGGTTTCTGATTTTAAGTTTTAGCCATTAAACTAATAAAATCCCATCACTTTCCTTAGCGCTGTTTTCCTAGGAATGTGCATAGGCAAAATATTTTGGGTTTGCAATTTTATAATTTTTTTCCTGGCATTTCAGACATTCATTTTAATAAATAAATAAAAAAGTAAGGTGCATTAGAATGGTTTAATGCATGCATATTGATTGTGCAAACATTATTTCATAGGTTAAAATGTATTTAATTTTACATTTTTGTGCCCACTAACAAACATGAATGCCTATTTCACACCCATCTTCTGCCCTGGATGCCCTTCTAGGTTTTTATGGCAACTCCTCAGCTGCACAAATATACAGTAGATTCAATTAGAAAAAGGTACCAAGCAATAAGCACTGAAAAAATACAAACACCAATTTCTTCTACCCTCAAAGGATCACTAATTAACTAGAAAACAAACACTTCATATAAATTTTAACCCTGGCATTGGCATTTAACATTTTACATATGATCTGTAGTATCATCTGTTTAGCTGGTGCCGCTGAACCTACATCTGACCAGTGATTGCACCAAAGCCTTTCCATGTAACATTAGGTCTGTTATTTCATAGGCCTAATTTTAAGCACTTATCTCACCCTTTTAGAGAAAAATTGCTGCTAAACATAAAAGTGCCAGCTTCATCTTTGCCCATTCCAATGCCTGCCCTTCTTTTAGATAAAATGTGGTCTTTTAATGAGTTAAATGGATTGATTTTTATCTGTGTACAAGCTGAAAATGCACGCATAGGCAAGTTATGCATTCAGAAAACATTTTACTTACTTTGCATATCAGGTCCCTAATTTACAAAGGCCTACAGCTAGAAAGTGGAGGAGTAGCCTAGCACCCAAGAGATCTGGGTTCAAGTCCCACCAGCACCCCTTGTGACCTCGGGTAAGTCACTTTACCTTCCACTGTCTTGGAAGAAAAGGCCCAGCAATCTATTTCCAGTCATACCTTGCCAAGAAATCCAGGGGCTGCTGAGTTAACATTGACTTGACAGTATGTAAAAAAGGGAAAGCCTATTGATTGGACAGGCAGGTAAGGAGGATATAAATCTTCATTGCTGTATGTCAGATATTGGGATACAAAGAAATAGATAAACACTGTAATTTCCACTATTTCATGTTGCTAGTTATATCTAGATCATCTTAGAGCCTGTATGTCATAGTACAGAATAGGTGTTGGGCGTGAAGAGCCAAACTTAGGGACCCTTTGGCCAAGGTGCAGTGAAGTTTCACACTTACCAAGCATTAAGATGCAAAAATTAACATATGGTAAGTGCAAAGATACTGCTTTGGGGGCACTTCCATACTATTACCACATAGAACATTTCTTTACCATGCAACTAGTGGAGGAGTAGCCTAGTGGTTGGGGCAAGGTACTTCAGGCCAGAAGGTCAGGGGTTCAAATCCCACTAGAGGACAGCAACCTTGGGCCAGAAGGACTGGGGTTTCTAGTCTCACAGGTGCTCCTTGTGGTCTTGGGCAAGCCACTTAACCCTCCATAGCCCATGTTCCCTGTAAAATAGTTATCTCCAAGTTATAATTCCCTGTTCAATGTAATTTCAGTTTGTTCAATGTAAACCGCACTGATGCAGAATAGCGCGGTATATAAGAGAATGTAAATAAATAACTAGTCAGAAGGCGATAAGTGCACTCCCCCCCCCCCATATGCTAACTGCAATGTACTGTCCTTGCAGATTCCTCAGCCATAACCCGTCCCATAACACGGTATGCAGTTAGCATGTAAATTAGAGTACGCTGGCATGCCAGAGTACTGACAGTTATCACGGACATGCACTAACAGTTACCTTTCACTAATTCACCTGGTAACTACTTTCCACACTTTAGTAAAAGGTTCCTTTAGTTCGGGGGGAGGAGCAGATCATCATTTAGATTGATGGGTGAGGGGAGGGGGGGAGGGAGCACAAACAAACCACCCTCCATCCCATAACTCTTAACTCTTATTTACAGTCATTAGTGTATTTTTTCTTGTGTTTCTATTAAGCAGCTACAATGTGCAAATAAACAAGAGACAGGTGTCACTACAGAAGACTAGTCTGAAGTAGTAGTAGTAATAATAGTAAACAAGACTCATCATAAATCTCAGTCAGATCTGGTGGGAAAGGCTTAAAAATTATATTCAGCTTATAATGCATATTTCCAATCAGCAGCTCAAAGCTCAAGAAGCTAACGTTATTCAAACCCAAACTTCTTGGACTACTTCTTAGTCGGATTCTTATCCCAGCAACTATATGATATAGAAGTCATTTTCTACACTTTCCACCGTCACCTCCTTACTGATTTCAGCAGCACTCCGTTTACCTACCTTCAGTGAGAAAGTATCCTAAGCAGTCAATAGTAACTGAATCCCATTATCGACCAGTACCTTAAACCATCAGGGTTACTGTGTAGTGATCACACACACCATTTAAATAGAGTCCTTGTTCATAACACCCTTACATGTCTTTGCCTGTGTTAAAATATATATATATGTTCTGCCAGGCAGACCTCCGGTGTTTTCATCAGTATGGATGGAGTTGCAATGGTGATTACAGGGGGCTACACCAACTGAATACAGGCGCTAAGAAGCGGTAAGTCACAGGATCTATATTGCTTCTATTTTTAGTGGAACTGAATTCCTCTTAAAGTTCTTTTACTTTCCACGTTGCTGTTAAGTGTAGAAAACAGCTGTGGGCAGATCATCTTACCAGGCTAAGGCTCTCCTGAGTGAAAGACGCACACTTGGAGGAGGGGTGGGAAGCTTGGTCCTTGCTGCTTGGGGTTATATTTTCTAAAGGAGGTTGCCGTTTCAGCTTTTCCACTCAGAAAGAGATGAGCCTGACAGAGATGTGCCCTGAGGTCTCATCAGAGCTGGACTGGTGGACGGAGGATGGGTCCTTACCTTCATGTTGAAAAGCAGTAGGATGGTGACATAAAGGTTGAATTTGCCAGCAGAGGCTTTGCTACGATAAATGTTCTGCAGGCTATTCAGAGCTCAGCACGACCGGAGCAGAAAGTGGCAACAGACAATGAATATATAGTAAAACTGTTTTAGAAAGTGAACTGTTTTTTCTCTATGTTTTGATATTTTTTCCCACCAAGGTCTGTGATTCATTCTTTTTTTTTCTTTAGTTTTTCAACACTGGGGTACTATTTCCTTTTCTAGGTTTTGTGTAGATACTCAGTTTTGGTGCAGGAAGGTGAATGGAATTCAATACTTGAAAGAATGGGAAATGGTTTTATTTTATTTTTTGTAGTTCTAGGTACATAAAATGATGTTTCTGTTCCCTGTATATTATTCTAGTTTCACAGGCATGCTTTGTCTTTAGTAGCTGATTCAGTGGTATGCAAACATAGGCTGTATAAGGAGGAGGACAGCTCCGTGATTCAGTCTGAAATATTATTTTAAAAATATTTGCTTGGATGTTTTTTATGCATTTCATTGTAGTAATACCCTGTTGAGTCGCACGTAATGACACTCTGGCTAAAAATAACAGTAGCTCTACTAAACAACAAGTGAAGGGTTCCACAACCTTTTCAAAAGGGTTTCTGGGATTTTGAAACGATTGTTGCACATGTAAAATCAAAACACATCTGTTTAATAAAGTCTGTTAGGTTTTTGCAGCTAACATGGCAAAAAAGTGCAGATAGCACAACACCATTGCCCTGGCAGATAATGCACCAAAATTGCAGAGAGCACATCCCAGCAACACAGCGGACGCACATAGAGTCACCCATTGAGATGGTGTTATGAGCATCCAAGCTGTCTGCAACTTTGACGGACACTGCACGCTGTTTATACCCATGGTAACCGCGCTTTGCAGACATGCTCACTCTCTGACCATATCCCGCCCACTTGTGCAGATACTGCAGTTTCTGCAAATAGCAAATAACGCTGTGATTTTTAGTGCTATTTCCCTGTGTTATCTGTTAACGCGCCAGATAGCATGCAGTATCTGCTGCCTTAACAGGTAATGCTGCTTAGTAAACATGCTTCCTACTGTAGGTAAAACAGTAACGATCTAAGAACTCATCCTCTCCAATTTATTATTCATCTACTGAGTCAGCCCTTGTTCTTGAAGCACAGCAAAATCAATCAGTCTTGTTCCCTTTATTCACTTTTTTCAGTTAAAATGATCAGTAGCAGTCGAGTCAATCTTTCCCTTTTCTTCATCTATGATTCGTTCTTTGTTTTTATGTTGAAGAAACTAAAAAAAAAATGATACCAGATAATATCATTTCCTTGAGTCCTGCTAGATCAGTCCAGACAAGTGGGTTGTATTCCCCTACCAGCAGAATTGGTGGAGACAAAGAATCAATGAACAACCCAGGTTTCAATGGCATCACTCCCATGCTTCTATCCACCTCAGTCACCAGAGGTCTCTTCAGTATTCATCCCAAAGCATATGGGAGAACATGTCATACCTCACATAACCTCAACATGAGCAAAAATGAGTAATCAAACAAGAGAACTATGTACCAAAAAGCATAAACAGAAGGCTGTCTATAGAAGAACCACCTGCAGAGTCAGAGCAAACAGTTCCATAGGGTGGGTTCTGGACTGATCTAACAGAACTCGAGGAGAGGACATTATCTGGTAAGTAAGATGTCACCTTCCATATCGTCCTGCTAGACCAGTCCAGACAAGTGGGACATACCAAAGCTACACCTCCACTGGGCAGGAAGAAGACACAGCAGCTCTCAAAAACCTTAGAGCCAAGAGGCCATGTCTGCCTGAGAATGGACATCTGAACGGAAATGCTTGACAAAAGTGGAAAGTTATGCTCATGCTGCTACCCAACAAATGTCTGCACAGGCTACCGAGCTCTGCTCCGTCCACAAGGACACTAGCGCTTGGGTAGAATGGGCACACAAACCCTCCAGAGTCAGCCAATTCTGTAACAGATCTGCTGAGGGAGTGGCCTTTTTAACCCAGCGCCCCAATGTAGACTTAGTGAACACATCATCTTGTACAGGTCAGCAAGCAGCACAAAATGATGTTCCAACTTATGGAAAGAATTGGTAACCTCAAAGAACCAGAGAGGCACCCTCTAGACATCCACAAGGCAAAGATCCTTACCATTCCCCCGATACTGCCCCTTAGAGAAAAAGGGCAGGCAAACACCCTGGTTCACATGAAAGGGAGAAATCACTTCAGGGAAGAAGGAAGGCACAGGCCAAATGGAAACAGCCTCCTCAGAAAAGAATAGGTAAGGATCTTGGCAATACAAAGCCAGCAGCTCAGAAACCTGCTTGCAGAACAATCGCAACCCAGACCACCATCTTGAGCATCAAATCCTTCAAAGTAGCATGCTTCAATGGCTCCATCATCAGGGCTCTGAGCACCAGATACAGATTCCAGGAAGGGATCACAGACCGGAGAGGGGACATAGACACCAAACCTCCTAATGAAGGTTGTGACAAGGCAGAGCTGTCAGAGCGCAAGAAAAAGGGTTTTAAACACACTTTTTACTCTGAACCTGCCATAGATACAGGGCAAGAGAGGGTTAAAACCTCAGCACACAAAGTTGCAGGGCAGGAGAGACGTGAAAGGGAGCCACACCCTAGCTCTAGGCTGACAGGGAGAGCTAGCCTATCAGGGAAAGGGGTGGACTCTCGCCTGATTGGACAAACCAGTCCTCATAACCAGGAAGTGGTAGTTTCAATGGAAGAACAGGAGGAGGAGGAACAGTTAGAGAAAAAGGAAAGCGAGGAGGAGAACGAGGAGCTACACAGGCAACAGAAGCTGCAGGAACGGAGAAAGCAAAGCAGACACTCACCTTTGGCACAGCCAGGAGAAAGGGACTCCAAGGAAGCAGATACAGCTTTGGAGTCAGGCATTCTTTTCAGAGAGACAGAGAGAGCCTTGAATTCCCAAAGAGGCAGAGCTCGAAGCAAGAGGGACCAGGTGGGAACCAATTACTTGGACGGTTGCCAGCCACCTTGCACAGAGGAAGCCACGTCTCGGGGAAAACAGCTGAAAGTCCTCCCAGGAAGGAATAGCCCTCAAGCAAAGCCAAAGCAGGTCAGAAAATCCTATAAGTCTTTTAAACAAAGTATAGAGTCTTTGTCTGAAAGGGATAGAAGCATTTCTGCTGATAGTTTCCCTGGGAATAGACAGACAAGAGAGAAACTGGGTGGAAGGGAAATCCGAGTGTATGAAAGACGAACGTTGCCTCACAGCAGAGAACGTGTCAGAACCTGCAAGCTAGAGGCTAGCACAGGTGCACCTCAGCATGCTCTTAATTGGCAGCAGTGTGACACAAGCCTAGATACAGATTCTGATGAACAGGAGATATTAAGAGTGCCTGTAAAGCCTAGTCAGAAGAGATACGTACCTCCTCACCAGAGAATAAGACCCGGGCAAGTCAAGGAAGAAAGAAATCCTTATGCTCAGCTCTTTAAGAAGGTTAATAAACAGATATCCCTGCAAGAGCGCAGGACAGTTAGAGAGAAGGGAGATAAGCAGTTACAAAGTCTCCTCAAACACCTAAGAGCACTAGACTCGAGTAAGCCTTATATTCAAGAAGCTCCAGTTAGTGAAGAGGAACCGATGCAAACTGATATTCCATTATCTTATAGTAGTGGCTCTGAAATGGAATGTGGTATCTGCCAAAGAGACTTTTAATGTACAGCTTAAACATATGCAATATTTTAAGGCTGTTATAAAAGTGTTTTAGAGATTGGAGTTTGATTGCAGACAGGAAGCTTGCCTCACTGCCAATCCTATTTAATTGCCTAATTCCAAGAGATAGCTTCAGGAAACCTAGATTTCTTCTGGCAGAAGTTTTATACAGAAGAAAGGATTAAGCTCATGGAAGAAGCTTCAGTTTTACTTGGAGGCTAGAAGAGAAGTTCTTATGTAGATGTGGACCAGAGGAAAAACCACAACTTTGGAAGTTCTTTATTGAATGTCTTATGTGAGAAAAAGTATCGCTGTTAAGAAGAATATAGATGTTTTAGAAAGTGGAATGCACTAAGAGAACTTGATCTTTGATTTACCTGTTATACCCTGAGAAGTATCAGGAAGGCTGTTATACCGGACTTTATCTGTTATGTTTTGATATCCTTTGACCTCTGTTTTGGGGGGAAGAAAACCTGGTGCGAACAATAAACACATTGTTTACCCTTAACCTACTTTGGCTGTGATCACTGGGCTACAACTACACAAGCACATCCAGGGAACAGCGATAACAGAGTAACTTATGCTGTGCCCCCTCTCTTTACTGCCACCATACTGGGGTAGACGTGGGAGGGGTGTCACAAGGTGCAGAATATACGGGTGTAAGGCTAGAGACTTACCAGCCAACAGACCTCTAAGACATGCCAAAGCTGCCACCTGAACCTTCAGGGAACTAAAAGGCCCCTCTCCAGACCATCCTGAAGAAAAGGCCAACAGAGACGGTACCTTGGCCACTTCAGGAGCTAGCTGTCATGCACTGCACCAGCAGTCAAGGCATCAGACTCATGCCAGGTTGGTAGACCTTCTCCTGGCTCTGTGCAGAGTGAAAAATCACCGCCAGAGAGTAGCCTATATATGCTGTCTCCTTACAGAAACCAATCCATAAGCAAGAAGGGAGCCAGGTCATCCAGGACAAGCAGCCCCTGGCACAATAGGCCCTGAGATGGAGGCAAACGAAGATGTGGCACTTGCAGGAGCTACATCAGATCTCCGAATCATGATCTCATCAGCCAAACCAGCACTGCCAGAAAGATTCTGCTCAGGTGGTGCTCCAAACGCCAAGTCATACACCCCACCAGGGGCCATGGAGGAAACACATTCAGCAAGTGTTGACTTGGTCAAGGTTGAGCTAGGGTGTCAATGCCCTCAGATCCGATCTCCATGTGGTGACTGAAAAAGCAGCACACTTGGCATTGGAGTGGGTCACCATAAGATCCCTTTCGGGGTGACTCCAGTGGCACAGAAACACCTCCTGATTCAAATCTTATTCTCCTGGAACCAGAGTGTGCTGGCTGAGAAAATCCATTTCCACAGCAGCTATCCCAGCAGTGTACAGAGCCAACCAACTACATAAGAACATAAGATATGCCATACTGGGTCAGACCAAGGTCCATTCATCAAGTCCAGTATCCTGTTTCCAACAGTGGCCAATCTAGGTCATACGTACCTAGCAGTTTCCCCAAAAGACACAGGTTCTGCAATGCTTGTACTAGGTCAAGCATTGATATCCTGGGTCCCTTCTTAATAATGGTTTATGGACCTTTCCTCCAGGAACTTGTCCAAACCTTTTTTAAACCCAGTTACACTAACAGCCTTTACTACATCCTCCGGTAACAAATTCCAGAGTTTGATTACACGTTGAGTGAAAAAATATTTTCTTTTATTAGTCTTAAATAGTTTACCCTGTAGCTTCATTGCATGTCCCCTAGTCTTCCTATATTCTGATAACGTAAACAGTCGATCTACGTTTACCCGTTCCACTCCGTTCATTAATTTATAGACTTCTATCATATCTCTCCTCAGCCGTCTCTTTTCCAGGTTAAAGAGCCCTAACCTTTTTAGCCTTTCTTCATAGGAGTATCCTTCCATCCCCTTTACCATTTTGGTGGCTCTTCTCTGAACCTTTTCTAATAACACTATATCCTTTTTAAGATACGGAGACCAGAATTGCACACAATATTCAAGGTGTGGTCTCACCATGGAACGGTATAGAGGCATTATAATATCTTTGGTTTTATTTTCCATTCCTTTCCTTATGATACCTAGCATTCTATTTGCTCTGTTGGCTGCCTCTGCACACTGGGCCGAGGGTTTTAACATGTTATCCACAATGACGCCTAAATCTTTTTCCTGGGTGGTGGTTCCTAATGTGGAACCTTGCATCGTGTAACCATACTTTGGGTTGTTCTTCCCTAAGTGCATAACTTTGCACTTGTCTACATTAAATTTCATCTGCCATTTTGATGCCCAGTCTTCCAATTTATCAAGATCCTCTTGCAATTTTCCACAATCCTCTTGGGTTTTAACAACTTTAAATAGTTTTGTGTCATCTGCAAATCTGATAACCTCACTCGTTATTCCACTTTCCAGGTCATTTATGAATATGTCAAAAAGCAGCGGACCCAGCACAGATCCCTGGGGTACACCACTATTCACCTTTCTCCATTGGGAAAATTGGCCATTTAGCCCAACCCTCTGCTTTCTATCTTTCAACCAGTTCCTGATCCACAGTAGTACACTGCCTCCAATCCCATGACTCTTTATTTTTGCCAAAAGTCTCTGATGAGGGACCTTATCAAAGGCTTTCTGAAAGTTTAGATACACTATATCAACCAACTTACCTTTGTCCACCTGTTTATTCACACTTTCAAAAAAAACATAACAGATTAGTAAGACAAGATCTTCCTTGTCTAAAGCCATGTTGGCTGTCTCCCATTAGGCCATGACTATCTACATGCTGAGTAATTTTATTCTTTATGATGGTTTCTACCATTTTTCCCGGTACTGATGTGAGGCTCACCGGTCTGTAGTTTCCCGGATCACGCCTGGAACCCTTTTTAAAAATTGGTGTTACATTGGCGATCCTCCAATCTTCAGGTATTAGAGATGATTTTAATGATAGTTCACAGATTACTAATAGCAGGTCTGCAATCTCATATTTCAGTTCTTTCAACACCCTTGGATGTATACCATCCAGCCCAGGTGATTTGCTACTCTTCAGTTTATCTAATAGTTGTAATACATCTTCCCGATGTATCGATATTTCCTTCAATTGTTCCGCACCTTTAAATACCACTTCAGTCATGGGTAACATCCCTATATCTTCCTCAGTAAAGACCGAAGCAAAGAATTCATTCAGTCTCTCCGCTATCGCCTTGTCGCCTCTTAGTGCCCCTTTAACTCCTCTATCATCTAATGGTCCAACTGACTCTCTCACAGGTTTTTGCTATGAATGTACTTGAAAAAAATCTTTATTTTGCGTTTTTGCTTTCGCAGCAAGCTTCTTCTCAAATTCTCTCTTTGCCTTCTTTATCAATGACTTGCATTTGACCTGCCAGTGCTTGTGCTGTTTCCAGGTTTCATTGTTTGGCTCTTTTTTCCATTTCCTGAAAGATGCTTTCTTGGCAACAACAGCCTCTCTGACCTCACCTTTAAACCATGCTGGCAGTTTTTTGGACTTCCTTCCACTTTTCTTAAAGCGTGGAATACAGCTGGTCTGGGCTTCCAAGATAGTATTTTTCAACAACACCCAAGCTTGATGTAAGTCTTTAACCTTTGCAACTGCTCCTTTTAGTTTTTTCTTAACTATTTTCCACATTTTGTCATAGTCTCCCTTTTGAAAGTTAAAAGGTAGTACGGTGGATTTCCTTACTATCCCTCCTCCACTAATTAAATCAAAGGCGATCATGCTATGATCACTATTGCCAAGTGGCCCCAACACCCTTATCTCTTGCACTAGATCTGGTGTTCCACTAAGGACTAGGTCTAATATGGCTTCCCCTCTCGTCGGTTCATGGACCAGCTGCTCCAAGAAGCAGTCATTTATGTCATCTAGGAACTTTATCTCCCTAGCATGTACTGCCGTGACACTGACCCAGTCGATACTGGAGTAATTGAAATCACCCATTATTATTACCGCGCTGTAACTTTTATTAGTTCCCTTGATTTCTTTGAGCATTTCATCATCCATTTGTTCATTCTGGCCAGGCGGTCGATAGTACACCCCCACCACCATCGCCTTCCCCTTTTTACATGGAATTTCAATCCATAGAGATTCTACAGCAAATTTTGTTTCCTGCAAAACTTTAATCCTTTCTGACTCAATGCCCTCTCTAACATAGAGCGCAACCCCTCCACCAATTTGATCAGCTCTATCATTACGATCTAGTTTGTACCCACATATCACAGTGTCCCACTGGTTGTCCTCCTTCCACCATGTCTCTGATATTCCAATCACATCTAACCTCTCATTTAGTGCTATATATTCTAACTCTCCCATCTTATTTTTTAGACTTCTAGCATTTGCATACAAGCATTTTAGAGACTGTATTTTATTCATATTAATTTGGCTATTGGTAGACATGGGTAATTTGGGATCTTTAAGCTCTGTCTGCTCCATACACGAGGGCATTTGGGCTACTTTACTCTTTTTTGGAACCTCTTTGCTTTTGGTAATATCCTTCAAGGATACATTCTTCCGAACCATCTGCTCTTGGGCGACTGTCGGCCTTCCCCTATTATCTAGTTTAAAAGCTGCTCTATCTCCATTTTAAAGGTTAATGCCAGCAGACTGGTTCCATCCCGGTTAAGGTGAAGCCCATCCCTTCAGAAGAGCTCCTCCTTTCCCCAGAATGTATCCCAGTTCCTTATAAATCCAAACCCCTCATCTCTGCACCATTGTCTCATCCACGCATTGAGACTCCGGAGCTCTGCCTGCCTTTTGGGTCCTGCACGTGGAACGGGAAGCATTTCGGAGAACGCTACCCTGGAAGTTCTGGATTTCAACTTCCTACCTAAAAGCCTAAATTTAGCCTCCAGAACCTCCCTACCACATTTTCCTATGTCATTGGTACTGACATGTACCAAGACAGCAGACTCCTTCCCAGCACTATCTAAGACCTTATATAGGTGGCACGTGAGGTCCGCTACCTTCGCACCAGGCAGGCATGTTACCAGGCGATCCTCACGTCCACCAGCCACCCAGCTATCTACATGCCTAATGATCGAATCACCAACTATAACGGCTGTCCTAACCCTTCCCTCATGGGAACATGGCCCTGGAGAAACTTCCTCGGTGCGAGAGGGTTTTACATCACCTGGAGGATAGGTCCTAGTTACAGGATCACTTCCTGCCACAGCAGGGTGATGCTCTCCTGTTACGTGACCTCTCTCCTCCATGGCAACAGGGATGCTGCCAGACTGGAGGTGGGACTTCAGGACTATATCCCTATAGGTCTTGTCTATGTACCTCTCTGTCTTTCTTATGTTTTCCAAGTCTGCTACTTTAGCCTCTAGAAAACGGACTTGTTCCCTGAGAGAAAAGAGCTCCTTGCACCTAGTGCACACGTAAGACCTCTCACCAACTGGGAGAAAATCATACATGTGACACTAATGCAAAAGACTGGAAAGCCCCCATCCCGCTGCTGGACTGCTGTCTGCATCTTAGTTTTAAGTTTGTGTCTAGATCTTTAAGTTCTTGCTTACTAGGGGTTGCTATGGGTATTTATACCAATAAAACTGTACCTAATACGTTTAATATACCTTGTTCACCTGAAGCTTAATTAATCTCAGGTCCTTAGTGTATGACTGATTTGGGTAATGAGCTACACCTGAAAGCACCTCCTGTCTTTTAATATGTGTAAGTACCTATAAAGCTATGATTTTCCCAGGGGAGGGTGGGTGTGGGGAGGGAGGGAGGGAAATAACACTTATTAAAAAAGGGTTGCTACACAGTACCCTGTCTTGTGCTGCTGAGGTAAGCTAAATTCTGATTTGATTTAAATTATAGCTATTAGCTGCTGCTAGGCTCTAACTTCTTATGAAATTTAAACTACAAGCTCTCTGCTGGGTACTAAATTTAACCAGAAAGCTCTCTTCTGTGTGTTAAATTTAAACTAAAAGTACTTTGCTGTTACTTGGCCCTGAGTGACTATTAAATTTAAACTACAAGCTCTCTGCTGGGTATGAAATGTAACCAGAAAGCTCTCCTCTGTGTTTTAAATTCAAACTTTAATTGCTGCTACTAGGCCCTAACTGATCCAACAAAAAACAGTGGGTTCACAGATTAAGTAGCTTTAATACAAAGAATTCTTTTTAGAAAATTACCAGAAGTATATACTCACAGTTGCAGATTTCTCTCCAGAAGTAACAGTCCCCCTTTCTAGTCCTTCAACAGTAACTTCTTTGCTTAAGAAATATTGGCATATTTTATCGTTATGTCCATACTTCCAAACACAACTAACTATTGCATATAGTCGGGGTCGTAATATCAGAGACCATCTTGTTCACGCGATGGCAGTGGACAAACTTATATTTCCCATATTACAAGCTAAGTTGTTGCCATGCTACTACCAGTTAAGTTACAATATTATGAATGTGTACTACACTAAGATAATGTTTGCACATGATTTTGGCAAGTGTTGCCTTTAAAGTGAATAAAATGGAAAGTTTGTTTCAAGAAAGGAATTTATTTTCCCTTTATGACAAACGTTCTAACAAAAAATATATATATATACATATTAGTGGGGCATTGACGATCTAATCACAGTTTCAGTACATGATTATTGGCACCCTTATAAACAATTCAAATCAGTTTGAACAGAAGAACCACATTTATACTGCAGTAACCTTGGGATTCCTGTGTCTACAGTTCACAATGTTATTAAGAAGTTTTCAGCTCATGGAACTGTCAAGTACCTCCCAGGACATGGTGAGAAGTGGAAAATTAATCCAAGAAGTCTTTGAAGGTTAGTGCAAACTGTTGTAAAAACACCATGTACAACATCCAAGGAGCTTAAGGCTGACATGGAGCAATCTGGAGTGGTGGTTTCAACCTGTACCATATGCCACACACTAAACAAAAGAAGGACTTCATGGGCAAAGGCCAAGGAAAGACCCCACTGCTCAAAGACAGGCATAAAAAGACACACTTGATCTTTGCACAAACCACCTTGAGAAACCACAATCCTTCTGGGAAAATGTTCTTTAGACAGATGAAACCAAACTTGAACTCTTCAGAATGCAGACCAGCAATACATTTACACCCTTCCTACAATTAAATATGGTGGAGGCTCCATAATGTTGTGGGGCTGTTTTGCTGCCTCAGGAACTGGAGGCCTGAAACATATTAAAGGAATCATGACGTCAGAGGTCTACTGGGGTATTTTGGAGTGAAATGCAGAAAGCTAGATTTGGGTTGAAGGTCATGGGTTCTCCAAGTAGGGCAATGACCCAAAACATACAATCAGAAGTACAATGGTTAAAAAAGGAAAAAAAAGGACTTTTAAACTGGCAAGCAATGCGTCCTGATCTCTGTCCAATCGAGACCCTTTCGAAAGAGCTGAAACTTGCCATTGGTAAAAGGAATCCTGGAAATATTCATGAGCCAGAACAAATCACAATTGAAGAGTGGGAGAAACTACCAGCAGGCAGATGTACAAAAAAAACCTTATAGATGGATACAAGAAACATTTGGAGGCTGTCATCACTACCAAGGGTTGTACAACCAAATATTAGTGAAGGGTGCCATTAATGTGGCAGGCTAAATTGGATGAAAGCTCAGGGGACTCTCCATATTTATGTGTATAATCAGGCCATAAGTTCACTAGGATACTTTGGAAATAGCTACATGGTCATGCGGTCCCAGTTCCATGTGTCCAAAACACTAGAAACCACTACACAGCTCCCAAAATAGGAGAACTATTCCGGTAACTCGTAACAAAACCCACATGTGAGGGGGCCATACTGGACCTGGTGCTTACCAATGGGGGGACTGTTTCTGATGTCATAGTGGGTGATCATCTCACTTCCAGTAATCACAAGGTGGGGTAGTTCAGCATTAGGACAAGGGTTGAGATAATTCATTCAAATGTGAGGATCTAGACGTTAGGAAAACTAACTTTGTCAAGATGAGACTTGAAGAAGTCATTAGCCGGATGGGAATAGCTGGTGGATGTAAAAAGCAGTGGGAAAAACTGCACTTACTACACAAGGTTTGCATTTACTGCACCTTAACTTTGCCAGTTAGGGTACACTAAGTGCAAACACTTTCCACATTTTAATAAAAGGGCCACTCAGATTTTTATCCTGCCTTTCCGAATGCTGCTCAAGGTACCTTACAATATTACTCAAATCCAGTCCCTGCTACAAAGAGTTTAGGGCCTGATAGTCAAAGGCATTTACATAGATTACAGAGCTGTAAACCATCTGAATGCCCCTAAGTGGGATATTCAGCGGCACTAACTGAGTTATACTGTATATTCCAATGTTAACCGCTTAGCATCGGGGCATGTTGGGAGTGTTCCAAGGACGGTACCCGGGTTTAACCATGCAGCGGCAATATTCAGCTGCTGCCCAGTTATCCCTCAGTGGCAAAAGTTAGGCACAGCAAACGTTATCCTATCTTTCGCCGCTGTTGCTAACTGGGCAGCAGCTGAATACCACCACTGCACAGTTAGCTTCTGTGCAGCAACCCCAGATATTCGATACCGGTAGCCGGATATGGCCTCAGATTGACTATGTAGGGTTAAAATATATTTGTTAATGTATGATCTATGAAAGTGGTTCTCAGTACTCAGGGATCACCAACTCAGTCCTCAAGGACCACTTGTCTATTCCAGTTGTCATGGTATCCACAAAATATCCACGAGATCAATTTTCATAAATTGAAGGCAGCGTATACAAATATGAATGGCTGAGGGATCATGGAGGATTAGGCTGAGCTTCACTTATCTACAGAATGCAGAATAGTTGATTTCTATCTTTTTATAAGGGCATGTTTACTAAAGTGCATTAGCTGTTAACGAGGTGCTAACATTGGATAACGGCTAATGTGAACCAAAGGCAGATAGCACAGGGAACGTTCTGCACTGTCTGCACACTGCACCTTAGCAGCGCGCATGGGTGGGGTGTGGTTGGACAGTGCACATGCCTGCAACGAGTGGTTACTGCAAGCGTCAGCACTGTGCGGTGACTGCACATTTTGCAGGCATTGCAGGAGCAACTACAGCCACCGCAACAGGTGGTGTTAGCTACCTCCACTGTTCTGCTGCACCATGATCTCTGCATTTCCGCTGCGTTATCTGCTGGGGAAATGCTGTGCCCACCCCCAAATAGATAATATGTGGTTTTTGCAGCTAACACAGCACCATTTGCTCAAACATGCAGCGCTAGCTGCAAAATCTTATCACGCTTTAGTAAACATGCCCCTTATATTTCCCATGGATTCCTTTGAAGATAAGTGCCAGAAAGATTTCTTTCCCTAAGGGGGAAAAGTCTTTTTTGAAGAAGACCCCCCCCCCCCTTCCCCAAAAAAGCTATTTTTAAAAAATCATGGTTAGCATTGGAGTGTGTGCATTCCTTCTGGCTTCATGTACACTCTGTACCGCATTGCAGTGTCAGCATGCTGAAGTAAGGCTTTTGCACTTTTAGTATGGATGTGCTGGCTATCATTAAGGGAAGAGGCCTATCAAAGGAATTCTCATGCTGTTTCAAATGAGGTTCATTTTGTACTCTGTGATTAGACATGGGGGCAGTCCTATAAAATATCTTTTAGTGGGTTTATGTAAGACATCAGAGAATAATTCTTTGAACATGGGATACAATTATTTCTGGCTGGATTTTTAAATGGATAATTTTCTGCTGGAAAACTGTATAAATTCCGAGTTGGGGACAATGGGGCCGGTTTACTAAACCATGTTAACTGTTAATGCGCATAGTATCTGCACATGATAGACATTAACGTGGGGTAACGGCAGATAACAGTGATTTTGTATGCTATTTGCAGTGGGGGGAATTAAGGCGGAGAGTGGGCATGTCTACAATGCGCATTTACCATGGGCCTAACAGCACACCGTATCTGTCAGATTTGTAGACAGCATGGCTGCATTATCTGCTGGGGAATGGCTGTGCATGCCCCCAACAGGTAGCACATGCTTTTCCTTTTATTCCTCCACAGGTATCTGCAGTTTTTCAGCACTCCTTGGGCTAAGAGGGGGGAGGCCAATCGAGGTTGTCGAGCCTGGGAGCGGTGGCACCAACAGGGCAGCACCATTTGGAGGTGGAGGCCAGTGCAGGAAGTGATATTCGGCCTCAGCGGGAAGCGGATGTCCAGAAGCCAGCAGTCCTCCCAGTTGTAGCACCTTCTGCAGCTCTGGTTGCTGCAGATGAGTTACCGACGGGGGAGGGGAGGCCACAGAGGAGCGTGAGAATAGCGTTGTGGAGTGTCTGGGGCGTAAGGCGAATAAGAAGGAAAGCGGTCGTGTAGCCGTCGACATGCATCTGCTTCGTCCTCTTCGTCATCTTCCACAGGGTCCGAAGGGGTGCGGTAGGTGTCAGTCCAGCTGCGGCGGCCAGGGTGGAGGTGGGAGCCCCTATGTTAGTGGCATTTCCAGAGTTATGGGAGGGAGTTCCTCGTGCCTTGAGCCATAAGATTCGGAAGCGGCGTTATATAGATATTTTCGGCCTGCTAGAGGGTAGGCAGTGGTTGGGCAAGAGCAGAAAAAAGAGGAAGGAAGATAAGGTGGGTCGGATCAAGAAGGGTTGTATAATGTGAATTGGACTAGAGCCTTTTTGCGCTTAGCCAGTGTATGGGGGCACCATGCTCCGGAGCAGTAAGGGATGTTGCTGATGTATGCGGATTTCATTTTGGAGGCATCTCAGATGCACGACGGGTGGGCCTGGCTGAATTATGATGAAGAGTTTCGGGAGAAGATGGAGGAGAATAAACTATTGTCGTGGGGTACGCAAGACATTAACTTGTGGCTGACGCACATGTTGGCCAGGGTGGATTCTGCCAGAGTTGGTTAGGCAAAAGGGGGGGGCGGCATCCTCTGTAGGGGTTGGTTGTTCCTTTCAGGCAGGGGTGGTCGTGCTGCAGCAGAGAACAGGGGGAGGCGGGGCAGGGGACATTTGTTGGAGGTTTAAACAAGTCCACTTGTTCATTTCCCGACTGCAAATTCCTCACGTGTGCTCCGTGTGTAGCGGAGGACACTCAGCAGTCAAGTGCAGTAAAAAGGGGGCCCCAGTGGCCCCTTTGCCTGTCCCACAAGCAATACGGACGTATTCAGCCTGACTCCTACTCAGATATGGGTGGTGGCCTTGAGACCTTGGCTTCGGCGTTATCCGAGGCGGGGGGAATCGGGGGGTTTTGGAGATGGGGTTTCAGTGTGGTTTTGCGATACCGGTACAAGGTTGTGTTTCTGCTTCAAGGGTGCAAAATGCGCCTTCGGTGTGGCAATTGTGCAGGATAAGATGGCTGTAGAACTCGAATTGGGCAAGGATTGCAAGCCCGTTTACCGAACTGCCTTTCCCGGAATTGGTGGTTTCTCCTCTTGGAGTCATACCCAAAAAGAACCGGGGAAGTTCTGGCTGATTCATAACTTGTTTCCGCTGGGAGCGTCCGTGAATGATCACATCCCCCGGGAGGTGTGTGGGGTTTACTATGCATCTTTCGACTCTGCAGTGAAGTTGATTAGGAAATGTGGTGCCGGGGCTTTGCTGGCAAAAGTAGATATCAAGTCAGCTTTTCGTTTGCTGCCAGTGCACCAGTCAGCGTTTTATCTCTCTTTGAACGGACCTCCAGCCAGCATTGGGACCCCCGCAGCAAGCTAGCAGCTCTCCTCCTGCTCCTCCTGCAGCCAATCGGACATCAGCTCCCCTGCTTTAAAAGGAGCACGCTGCACAAAGGAAGTCTCTCTTCGACCGGACCTCCAGCCAACATCGAGACCCCCGCGGCAAGCTAGCAGCTCTCCTCCTGCTCCTCCTGCAGCCAATCGGACATCAGCTCCCCTGCTTTAAAAGGAGCACGCTGCACAAAGGAAGTCTCTCTTCGATCGGACCTCCAGCAAGCATCGGGACCCCCGTGGCAAGCTAGCAGCTCTCCTCCTGCTCCTCCTGCAGCCAATCGGACATCAGCTCCCCTGCTTTAAAAGGAGCATGCTGCACAAAGGAAGTCTCTCTTCGACCGGACCTCCAGCCAGCATCGGGACCCATGCAGCAAGCTAGCAGCTCTCCTCCTGCTCCTCCTGCAGCCAATCGGACATCAGCTTCCCTGCTTTAAAAGGAGCACGCTGCACAAAGGAAGTCTCTCTTCGATCGGACCTCCAGCCAGCATCGGGACCCCCGTGGCAAGCTAGCAGCTCTCCTCCTGCTCCTCCTGCAGCCAATCGGACATCAGCTCCCCTGCTTTAAAAGGAGCATGCTGCACAAAGGAAGTCTCTCTTCGACCAGACCTCCAGCCAGCATCGGGACCCATGCGGCAAGCTAGCAGCTCTCCTCCTGCTCCTCCTGCAGCCAATCGGACATCAGCTTCCCTGCTTTAAAAGGAGCATGCTGCAGGCGTGACTGCGCCTGGTGGGCCCGCACTTGAGGGCCTCGCCAGAGGGCCCTTTAGCATGGCCCTTAGGCAGTGACTCACTTTCTGATAGTTCCTGAGCACCAGAAGTCTTTAACAAGCATCGAGAGAAGCGGCGTGGAGATAGAGAACCACATCTACATCAGAATTTCAGCTCAAGTTCCAGTGTGCAGCTTCTCATAAAAAAAAACCACCTCCGACCAACTAAGCAACGAAAGACACAATACAAATAAGAGACATTCCCAACTGCAACGACCGAGGTCTCACGGAACACTCAACTGCTGACCACAGAAGCATGCGGGAACACTAACAAATTTAAGTCTGTTGGACATTAATGGTAAGTCAGCCCTTGGCTTACCGTTTGACTCTCATACAACGAATGTAATCTGATCCTTAATGAATGTAAACTGATTCCAGGCAAGCTCTCCAGCTTTTCATCACATGCCTCTCTTCCACACAACGGCTAATAATTGGTGATAGTGTCGCTTATATATTTTAAGATATTACGCTTGCTGACTTTTGCTAATATTTATATATATATATATCATAGTATACTGTACTACTGTTGTAGATTATATACCATAATATTTATACTAACAACTACTTTGCTTTTCACTCACTAAACCTTTGCCCACAAATAAAAGATCAGGAAGAAAGTCATCTGAGAAATGGTACACCTCAGAGCTTAGTGCCCTAAAGAAAAACCTCAGGAAACTAGAAGCTAAATGGTGTAAGACAAAAAGCCCAGAACTTAGGGTACAATATTTTGCAAACCTCAAAACCTATAAAGAAGCTTTAAACACTACAAAAAGGCTACACCATACAAAAACCTTATCAAAAGCCATCAACAGAGCAAGGGAGCTTTTCAAGATTATTAAATCCCTTTCTAAAGTTCCTGAACAAACTTCGAACAAAACATTAATTGACCCCCAACTCCTGGCAAACCACTTTGCCAGCAAACTCAAACAGAATACCCATCCTAGTGCTACCCTGGCATCTACCACAGCAAATAACATCATTGAATGGAACTCTTTTCTCTTAATTTCAAATAAACAACTTCTAGAGACCATATCAAACCTCAATACCACCACCTCGTTACTAGATCCTTGTCCAGTATCTTGGATTAAAGCAGCCAAATCTGAACTCGCCCTATACATATTGAATTTAGTAAACCAATCTCTTCTTCAAGGCTTCATGCCAGATGACCTCAAGTTTACAGCAATTGACCCTCTATTAAAGAATAAAACTCTTAACAGTAATAACCCCTCTTCGTATCGCCCCATTGCCAGTTTACCTTTTCTAGCTAAAATCATTGAGAAGGTAGTTCAAACACAATTACAAGATCCTATTGATACCAACTTCCCTCTAGATGAGCACCAATATGGTTTCCGCTCATATCACGGGGTAGAAACTTTACTTATATCCCTTTTTGATCACTAATTCAAGGCATGGATAATGTTAAGCAGGCTTTCTTGCTTATCTTCCTTGATATTTCCTCAGCCTTCGACAGTGTGAATCACAGCACCCTCTTATCCAGACTATCACAATTAGGCTTAAAAGGAAAAACTTTTCACTGGTTTAAATCCTACATATCAAACCGTTTCCAATATGTTCAGGTAGATCATTCCCAATCTCTTCCATTCCCACAAGAGCGAGGTATCCCTCAAGGATCTTCTCTCTCTGCCTTACCTTTCAATCTCTATCTTCAACCGATTTGCAAAATCTTTAAATACAACAATCTAAACTATTTCATCTACGCAGACAACATCATGTTGTTCGCCTCCTGTGACATAGATAACCCTAATTATGACAAAATTGCTACTTGTCTACCTGAAGCAGCACAGTGGCTGCTCCGCTCAATTCATATGGATTTAAACTTCAAAAAGACTGAAGCTCTTTTTGTATGCCGAAACTCTAACTTCACCCCACCATCTGGCATCAATCTGATGGACATCACCCTTCCAGTCAAATCGGAAGTAAAATATCTAGGAGTTACTCTAGACAAAACACTAAGCATGTCACATCACATAAAGCAGACCTCTAAAACTATATTCTTTAAACTCAGAACCATCCAGCAACTTAGACCCCTCATTGACATTAATGATTTCAGAACAGTTGTCCAGGCTCTTATAATGCCACATTTAGATTTCTGTAACAGATTACTCCAAGGTACATCTAAGAAGAACCTACACATCCTACAAAGAGCCCAGAACGTCACAGCTCGGATCATTTTTAGAGCCAAACTTTCCGACCACATCTCCCCAATTTTATACGCTCTCCACTGGCTACCTATAGCCAGTAGGATTCAATATAAAACCCTAGTCACCATTTTTTAAACTCATTAATGACCTAGCCCCCTCACATCTTTCAACATTAATTCATATCCCCTTAGAAAACAGAAGAAGAAGAAGAGCAAACCTGAACATGCTTCTAATTCCTAACTCTGTGAGAAACCTGAAGCAAATAACAACCAATACTGCCTTCTCTTATTATGCACCCAGGCAATGGAACAAGCTACCACTCAACCTAAGAGAGATTAAAGACCTTTTTTCTTTCAGGAAGGAGCTTAAAACATATCTCTTCGCCCAACACTACTACAGCTTACAGCCCACACTTGATCACATAACACAAGAATACACGACGCAACTGACACAAGTTTATCCTACCTAATTCAAAGTATCACTCTCCATTCCATGTCTTCATCAATAACAGTGTACATTGTTCTATTATATGATAATCAATTCATCAATGCTGCTTTTAAATAGCTCTCTGTAAATAGTAAATGACTGTTGTAAATAATTCTCTGTAAATAGTTAAATTGTTAAATAGTTAAACATGTTCCATGTATAATAGTTATTTTTTTGTGCCAAAATGTTCTATGTAATTCAATGTTCAATGGTTTTAACTTGTTCTCTGTAAACCGCCCCTGATCTCTGGAAGGGGCGGTATAGAAAAGCACACAAATAAATAAATAAATCTGTTAGGGTTTTGTTTTGGAGTGAACTGTATTTCGACAAATGCATGCCTATGGGGTGCTCGGTTTCTTGTGTCTATTTTGAAAAGTTTAGCAAGTTTTTGCACTGGACGCTGGTCCAGTGGGTGGGCTGTTCGAACGTGGTACATTATTTGGATGATTTCTTGTTCATCGGATCGGCTCAGTCGGCGGTGTACCATGATCTCCTTGAGGGGTTTGTGGAGTTGTCCCGTGAGTGGGGCGTGCCGTTGCATCGGGTAAAATGGAAGGCCCGGCGACAAGGATCACATTTCTGGGAGTGGAGTTGGATTTGGTGGAGATGGTAGCTCTTCTCCCTCCAGAGAAGGTGTCAAGGTTACAGGCGCTGGTTGCAACCATGCTGGCTTCCTGCAAGATAACTCTGCAGGAGATTAAAAAAGTTAAAAGATAGAAAGCAGAGGGTAGGGCTAAATGGCCAATTTTCCCAATGGAGAAAGGTGAATAGTGGTGTACCCCAGGGATCTGTGCTGGGTCTGCTGCTTTTTGACATATTCATAAATGACCTGGAAAGTGGAATAACGAGTGAGGTTATCAAATTTGCAGATGACACAAAACTATTTAAAGTTGTTAAAACCCAAGAGGATTGTGAAAAATTGCAAGAGTATCTTGATAAATTGGAAGACTAGGCATCAAAATGGCAGATGAAATTTAATGTGGACAAGTGCAAGGTTATGCACCTAGGGAAGAACAACCCAAACTATGGTTACATGATGCAAGGTTCCACATTAGGAACCACCACCCAGGAAAAAGATTTAGGCGTCATTGTGGATACCATGTTAAAACCCTCGGCCCAGTGTGCAGCGGCGGCCAAGAGAGCAAATAGAATGCTAGGTATGATAAGGAAAGGAATGGAAAATAAAACAAAAGATATTATAATGCCTCTATATTGTTCCATGGTGAGACCGCACCTTGAATATTGTGTGCAATTCTGGTCGCCGTATCTTAAAAAGGATATAGCGATTTTAGAAAAGGTACAGAGAAGAGCCACCAAAATGGTAAAGGGGATGGAAGGATACTCCTATGAAGAAAGGCTAAAAAGGTTAGGGCTCTTTAACCTGGAAAAGAAACGGCTGAGGGGAGATATGATAGAAGTCTATAAATTAATGAACGGAGTGGAATGGGTAAACGTAGATCGATTGTTTACCTTATCAGAATATAGAAAGACTAGGGGACATGCAATGAAGCTACAGGGTAAACTATTTAAGACTAATAAAAGAAAATATTTTTTCACTCAGCGTGTAATCAAACTCTGGAATTTGTTACCGGAGGATGTAGTAAAGGCTGTTAGTGTAGCTGGGTTTAAAAATGGTTTGGACAAGTTCCTGGAGGAAAGGTCCATAGACCATTATTAAGAAGTGACCAAAGATATCAATGCTTGACCCAGTACAAGCATTGTGGAACTTGTGTCTCTTGGGGAAACTGCTAGGTACATATGACCTAGATTGGCCACTGTTGGAAACAGAATACTGGGCTTGATGGACCTTGGTCTGACCCAGTATGGCATATCTTATGTTCTTATGTTCTTATGGAGATGCAGTCTTTGGTAGGTTCTTTGAACTTTGCTTGCAGGGTCATTCCGATGGGCCGGGTGTTTTCGCGGCAGCTGGCACGGCTATGTCAGGAGTGCTAGGTGTCGAGGAATATGCAGGCAGACTTGGGGGTTTGGGATGGCTTTTTGGCAGGCTTCAACGGGACGTCAGTTTTGCTGGAGGCTGAGATCTCCAATGTAGACTTGCAGCTATTCACAGATACAGTGGGCGGTTCGGACTTTAGCATTTATTTATGGGGATTGTGATGTGCTGATCGTTGGCCGCAGGCTTGGCATGAATCTGATCTAACCAGCAACATCGCGTTCATTGAACTTTTTCCCATTGTGGTGGCATTGGAGTTGTGGCCGGACAGGTTTGGCAACCTCAGGGTAGTTTTGTGGTGCGGTAATGCGGCGATGGTCAGTGTGATTAATCACTATGCACCACGTTGTGTCCACGTGGCAGCGTTAATGAGGGATTTTGTATTAGCCTGTTTGCATCTGAATGTGTCTGTGAGGGCTCGGCATATTCCAGGATGTATTAACGAGATTGCTGACTCTCTTTCCCATTTCAAGTGGGAACTGTTACGGACTCTGGCACCAAAAGTGGACGCCGAGGGGTTTGCGGTCCCAGAGCATTTGTGGCAAGTTGGTCAACGGAGATGCTGAATCTGCTGAGGAGGTCCGTGTCGCCAGCGACATGGTCGGCGTATTGTCATGGTTTCGACAAAGTAGCAGACTTCTTAGTGGCGCAAGGTTGGCAATAAGGCCTGGTGCCAGATCGGCTTATTGGACAGCATATTGTGTATACTAAGGCAAATGGGTCTCGAGATCGGCCATGCAAACTCACTTGGCCGGGTTTGCCTTTTTTGCCAGAGCTGGGGCTACCCGGCGAAGGGGTTTTTGGCCTGCAGGCTGCTGCAGGGAGCATTCTCAGCCAACCCCTCGAGACACCAGGCATCCAATTACACATGACCTGCTCCTGTGTGCAAAGTTACCCAGGGAAAATGGAGTCACCTTATGAGGCCGCTCTTTTCTGAGAGGTGTTTTGTTTGGCATTCTTTGGGGCTTTCCGGATCAGCGAGTTGGTGGCGAACTCCACCTGGGCTTCGGTCGGTTCGGGTATGTTGCGCCAGCATGTTCAGGCAGAAAATGGGAAGCTCTGGATACTGTTGGCTAGATCTAAGATGGACCAGTTGGGAAAAGGACTGTGGGTGGCCAGCTTGGGAGCATACTTGGTAGGGCAGCCTGTGACTGAGGGATTGCTGCTTGTGCATAAGGATTCATGCCCTTTGACTCGTTTTCAAGTTTCAGCGGTGCTGCGGATGGTACTGTGGCATATA
This sequence comes from Ichthyophis bannanicus, assembly GCA_033557465.1. NCBI lineage: Eukaryota > Metazoa > Chordata > Amphibia > Gymnophiona > Ichthyophiidae > Ichthyophis > Ichthyophis bannanicus. The sequence goes on along the minus strand of CM066036.1, from coordinate 175,432,887 downwards.
GGCGAGGATCCTAGCCTGTTCACCCCGCATTCCTTCCACATTGGAGCAGCAACCAGTGCAGCGGCATCTGGGTTAGCTAAGAATGAGGTACGGCGCATCAGCAGATGGCGTTCACAGGCTTTTCTGGGCTATGTGCAGTTATGAGTTTGGTGGGGGCAGCAACCATAGAGTGCTCCTAATTGTATTTTCCTTTTTGCAGCTGGGGGCTGAGTCATCAGAGCTGTTGGCTGATTGGTCATTCATTCGTGCATTGGGCTGACCAGCGAGCAGCTGTGCAGCCGTTGGGGCATAATCTATGACTCGATCTAGCAATGGTGTCCGTTCTATGACTGGGCGAGTGTGGCCTATGTTGAACTCAGCTACTGCCTTTGCTGCGGCATCACAAGTGGGTGAGGAGTAGTCTGTCAGCGATATTGCTCCATTTGTGGGGCAATGACCTGGTCTCATGGACTTAGAAGCAGATTATAAGAGCGGGGAAGAAGGATCTGGCGGAAGTTCTGCAAATGTTCCATGATGTTGTGTTGTTGTGGTCTGACAACATTCTAAGGCTTGCATGCAGGGAACAGTGGCGCTGGTCAAGGGGATTAGTGAAGATCAATCGCCAGATTGACCGCTGGGTCTGTGAGCAAGGGGGTTATGCATTCCAAGGTGGAGATTGGCAGCGTGGGTTTGTATCAGCAGGATGGAGTACATTTATCCCCAATGGGGCTGGATTTGTTGCTCAATGACTGGCAGGAGGCCTTGGAATGTATGGATCGGCAGGATACTCACTGGTCGCAGCTTTTGGGGGACAGCGCAGGGTCGTTGACATTACCTGCGCCAGTGGCAGGATCCCGGAGGTTTCCGGGATCCGGAGACTTTGGGCAATACTTTGGGTGGGGGTTGGGTGCCCCCGACTTGGACAACCCCTGGCTGGCCTTTGCTAATGATATGGTGAGGTCGGATGCAGGGGGGATAGGTAAGCTTGCCATTGGCTTGTCCACGGCAGAAGCGGAGAGGATCTCACCTTGCTAATAGCATGGCTGGTGAGGTATTGGATCCACTAGTTGGGTTGTTATGAGGATTATTGTTGGATTCTAATGTGGTTGAAAAAGTTATGGATGTTAATAAAGCTGTGACCAATTTATTCCCAATTGGCCTGTCTGGAGTTTTTTGTGACGAGTGGAGGGAGGACAAATAGATGGAGGGAAGGCAAGATCTGGGGGGTGTTGGGGGGTGGGATGGAAAAAGGGGGGAGAACCGGGTCCGGGTTGCTTCAGTTAGTTCAGATTTGCTGAAAACAAAGGTTAATCAGGTGTTGAATCGCCATGGACCTTGTGAATTTTCACTGCAGTACAATTTTTTTATTTAATCGTGATTCACTTTTTGGGGTCAACAACAAACCTCAATAAGTTGCCATTGAGCCCATCTCTCCTTTCTTTTCTTTTTATTAATATAAGTTTTCAAGTATATACAACATGCAATACTTAAAGAAATTACCAGCAAGAAAGGACAAGACATTTACAATGCCCATATTAAAATAAACAAAGAAATAATCACAATCCAGTTTTGCAGCCCATGTCATGAAGGGCATCCAGTCTAGTTAAGAGAGGAGGAAACAATTAAACAAATCAGAGAAAACCCTCCAATAACCCATTTATTTATTTAACATTTTTTTATTCCGCTTTATCATTTCAATCAAAGCGGTTTACATTGTAACTTCAACTTGGTAATGTACATTAAACAGGGACATTGATAACTTGGATTTTTAGCCAAATATAAAAAAAAAAAATCATAGAAGATCTAATAGCATCTCACCCATTTGGTTATCCAACAGAGCTTTGAGTTGTAGATGATCAATAAAAACATATCTAATCTCATCTAAAGATACCAAGCATTGCAAGGAAAAATGCAAGAAGGTGGTCCCCCCACCCCCATCGCCAACACTCGAGGCTTCAGGTGTAGGAAGGACTTTCTTCTCACTTGAGTTGCCCTTGAGACATCAGGGAATATGGACACTTTTTGACCATAAAACAAAAGATCCTTTTTTAAGAAATATCCCTTTGATATTTTAATTCTTTCAAGCTCAGAGAGACAATTAAAGTAGCATGGGAGGAAATCACCACATCTGATAACTCAAGGAAATTAGTTAAATCAGTCAGTACTAGAGGAGATCAAACCTAAGCTTTCTTTAGAAGCTCAGATTACAAGACTTTGACTTTCATACTGTGGACGCTTCATGTGAAGAGAGAGATCATTAGAGAAAGACATCATGCTTGGCAAGATAGAAGGTCAACGCAAAAGAGGAAGGCCAGCAATGAGATGGATCGATACAATAACAGCAGCTACAGGAACCAGTCTGTCAACAATGAGCCGCCTGACTGAAGACCGAAAACAATTTAGGACAACTATCCTTAGGACAACTATCCAAAGGGTCGCCATGAGTCAACACTGACTCGACGGAACTTAATAACACCACTATCAGTTTGCTCCTCCACATGTGCAACTTCAACTCTCTGCTGAACCACATGTGCCAGAAGGTAAAATATATTAGAAATCTTATTATTATCCACCTCAGGCAATACGAGAAATAGCACATCTTTGCAATAATTCCTAAACAAATCAGAAGGGGAGAGAAAACAAATTTTAGGAAAGTTTATACAGAGCAAATTCTTAGCACAAAATAAATTAACCATCAACTCAATCTGTTTATACAATACAAATGTGTCCTTCAGTCCCAAGACATTCACTAAATGTAAGGAATCAACTTGGTCTTCTATCTTAGCAAGCTGTTGAGTAACACTGGCTAACCAATCATCCAGTTCCCTAGACTTCTTTATAACCTGTTCTGAGAACTTAATAGTTTAGCCTGAAAACCTTTGCAAAAATAAATTGGTCTCAGAGACCACTTTCCAAATATCTGTTAAAATAACATCACTGGACACAGCTGGGGCCACCATACTTTGTCCAGCAGCTTTTCCACCAAACTGTATAGGCTCCAACGATATAATGGCTGGAGGGGATTGAGGCAGGTCCTCAGTAGAGGTCCGATTGAAAACCTGTCTTAGGTAGTGAGGGGGAAGGATTAAGTCCCCCAATAGTCCTAGAAGATGAAAGCCCAGGTTAGGTGGTGGGGTCCTGATGATGGAACTTAAAGAGGCACCCGAGGATTGGTCAATAGGAGAGTCAGGCAATGGAAGATCTAATCCTATCTCCGCTTCCATTATCAGGCGGATATGCAGATCCATAGCACCAATAATCTATTCAGGGGTAGACGTTGACACCTCCGCTTTTTTATCCAATTGCTGGGCTTTCTGCTTTCCTCGTCCCCCAGGCATCTCCTATGGCAAAATTTCCAGGCCCAAAGGCCTGAAGTGGCCCTGAAGGGGCATGCCTCTGCAGAACAGCTGCTGAGTTTTAAATAGCAGCGGCAGGTCTGCCCATGATAGCTTGTGAGTGGGAGTCCTCTCTGGTAACCAACCACAGCAGGAATCCAGGTACTGTAGGCAGCAAATCCTCCTGCACCAAAACCAACTTGCTCTTCGCCCATCTCTCTTCTTAATCCACTTTTCGTACTCCACAAAAGAATGTTTTTGTTGGACCACTGCTTTCTTAATATTACAAAATATGCTTCTGCAAAATTCATAATCCACTTTTACTCAAAATTTGCCCTGTATGCCTAATGGGCCCATGTGCATATGCACTTTTAAAACTTTCTACTCAATCGGTTCTCCCCATATTATCAATATTGCCAACACAGCACCTTTCTTATTGCACTTAGTTTACTTATCATTTCGTTGTTAATCCTGGTCATTTCTTACTTCCAAAACTCCATTCATATATTTCTCTGCAGTGTTTATCTCTAGAATTTGTTGCTGGAGGATGTAGTAAAAGCTGTTAGTGTAGCTGGGTTTAAAAGAGGTTTGGAGGAAAAGTCCATAAACCATTATTAAAGTGAATTGGAGAAATCCACTGCTTTCCTCTGGAATAAGAGCATGGAATCTGTGTAGCTTTTTGGAATCTGATAGGTAATTGTGACCTGGATTGGCCGCTGTTGGAATCAGGATACTGGGCTTGATGAATCCTTGGTCTGACCCAGTATAGCATATCTTATGTTCTTATATTATCTTCTTATACCTCTGCTGATTCAGTTACAACCAAGTCACTATCCATTTGAACACTACACCATTGTCATTCACTCTACAGTACTTCCTCATTGATCCCCGAGGAGATCACATTTAAAGTGAAAATCCAACATTGTTCTAAGTAATTTAATTTAGTGTCCCTATCACCTCCCCCCTAATTATTTTCCACACCATCAATCATCCATCAGTTCAACTAGTTAAAATCATGGCATTTTTTAATACAGTGTTCAACTAAAGGAGCTGTCAAAGTTCATGTATTAAATTGGGGATGATATTACATTAATCTAACTTCAAAAGCCCTGCAAGACCTACCCACACATACAAGAGGATACAGGCACTGGATCATAAACACAACATAAGTGGAATCATAAAATGTAAGATGTTTGACTAATAAAACCCAATATGTTCAAATGGATCCCTCTATTATTGGTGCACAAAAACTAGAAGATCTGCATGCACAATATCCCAATATTACTGATTGCTGCGTATCTTCCAAAAACAGCAATGAACATTGATGAAGACCTAGAAATGATCAATGTTTTTGTAATAGCCTTGCTACTAATGAAGTCCTAGTGGAAAATGGCAGGACACATCTAGTCCCCAAATCTGATTCATTAACTAGAAAGAGCAATGTGCAAATAATGCCCATTCATAAGCCCCAGTTATTATATCCAATCTGCTCTTCGTTTCCACTGATTTTATCTTAAAATCTTGAGTGGAAGAATAAATCCTCTGCAAATTTAAGAACTGACTTATCAGCAATCATATTTTTATTTTGCTTGGATGTTGGCTGTGAAAATGTAAGAAATTATTCCTCTTCACATTTTTCTAGAGTAGTAACTATCCTCCCTTCATACTTCATAACTCTAACATCCCAAAAGTCTATACAATTATGCAGATGACATGACATCTTAAATTGTAAGTTGGCTTTACAGTTATTCATACAATGAATAAACTCCTCCAATTTACTTTATCTCCCCTTTCACATACAAACAAATCTCATCAAGAAATCATCTCCATAATAAAATATATGAAAGCCAATTTGATGTATAAATGTGTCTCCTCAAAACTGGCCATATTTAGGATAGCTACAGATGGTGCTACAATAGTTCCCATGATTATACTAATTTCTGTAGATAAAACTGACCATCATAACAAAAATAATTCTGCTTTAGCACTATCTCCATAGTTATGAGAGTAACAGTATATGATGGCATATAAAGACTAGTATGGTCTAGTCTGCCCAGCAAGGTGGCAAGAGTATGTGCACCTGCCGCTCCATGCAGGTCACCCCTCCCCATGCCTTTGTTTAGGGGTGTACCCACCACTCAGTGTAGGTCACCCCTATTTGCTGAGATATAAGAGATAGTTATATTTGTTTTAATTTTATCCTGTTGCTATAAAAGGGATCCACTGTATCTGTCCCATGCCATTTTGAATTCTGTCACTGTATTTGCCCCACCATTTCCATCGGGAGGGTATTCCAAGCATCCACCACCCTTTCAGTGAAAAAGTATTTCCTGATGTCGTCTTTCAGTTTACCCACTTGCAGCTTCATGTTATGCCCTCTAGTGTTACTGCTTCCCCGTCTTTGGAAGAGGTTTGTTTGTTCATTAGTACTCTAAGAATCACATCTCCCCTGTCCCTCCTCTCCTCCAGAGTGTATATATTTAGGTCTACAAGTCTCTTCTCATAAGTCTTCTGATGCAGGCTCCAAATCATTTTGGTCAGCTTCCTCTGAACTGTTTCCAGTCTTTTTATATCCTTTACGAGATATGGTCTCCAAAATTGAACACAATATTCCAAGTGAGGCCTCACCAGTGACTTGTACAGTAGCATTAGTACCTCTTCCTTTCTGCTGGTAATTCCTCTTTGCATGCAACCCAGCATCCTTCTGGCTTTTGCCACCACCTTGTCACACTGTTTTGCCACCTTGAGATCCTCAGGAACAATCACTCCAAGGTCTTTTTCCTGGTCCATGCACACCAATCTCTCACCCCCTATTGCATACAATTTCCAATAATGTTAAAATAAATTCCTTAGGACTTCTAGGGATAATAAACTGAGTTAAAGCCAACCTTTGAGCAACAGCCAATGCTTCATCCTGCTTGTTATTTGTGTAGAAGGAGACTACATCCAGAGTGATCAATCAGATCTGATCATCTACTTCCTGCATATGGTCAAGCAACTTCAACATATCAGTCATAGCTGCTGCAGGTTTCAAAAACAGGCCAATGAACTTAGCCAACATGGAATCTCTTCTTGAAACAACTGGGTTTCTTTGAGGGTTTATCATTAATTTATGCACCTTTGGACAATCTAAAATCACTGGTTTCTTTGGATTTGAATATATAAAAAAAATCCTTTTCCTTCACTATAATATATCCTGAAATAAAAGCAGAATCCACCTGTGATTTTACCATTTTTAACAAGGCTGAGATTGGGTCATCCATCAACCTTTAATGAATCCATACATTTTTGCATTATTTCTGCATGGGTCTGTAGAACCATTGCTGCCCCTTTATCTGCTGCTTTCACCACTAATTGGTGGTTATCCACTAAGGGGTCATTCTGAACCACAAATAAGCTGCCTGTATATGTGGGATCGACTTGTATCTCGCAAAAACATTCAAAACCGTATTCTGAACCTTCTCGGCCTTGCACATACATGGCACTTAAACGGGGGATCATAGAATGTGGGCAGGAAGGGGCAAAAGAGGGGTATGGCCAGCCACAGAGATGTATGAAGCATATTCCGGTCACACCCATGTACATCCGCAGGTGGCCCCACAGACATCCAGGTTATACCTGCAGAAACATGGAATAAAGGTAGGACTTTGAAATATTTCTACTCCTCACCCCAATGCAGCCAATAGTGGTGAATGGATGACTAAACTATGCTGTGCACTGGTGTGACTGTAGTCTGGAAAACCACAACAGGCAGTGTTATGGAACAGAAAGCAGAGGAGAGGGAGGAAGTACGTCAAAGCAACAGAAATAAACACCCCCATAACTGTATGCAGTAGAGCATTGGTGCTCAATCTAGCCATGCAAACATTTGCTGTGTGAGCTAAAAGGACACAGCTAGGGCTCCCTAACAATGCCCATATCCTGGCTATGATACTGGTGACAGAGTCCTAGGACCCCATGTGAAAATGCAAGCCCGAACATTGGTGCTATGTGCAGCACCCAGCCAGCTGGAGTGTTGTGCTACACATAGTGGATTTCTACAATATGCTCTTTGCAATGTGTACAGTCCCCGATCTTATGTAACTCCTATTTGAACACTATACTGGGGATATCTTACGCCAGTGGCTATATGGCGCATGCACACAGGTCATTGTTGCGGTTGTTTACATATGTGGGCCTATGATGTGCAATGTGCATATGGGGTTTGACCCTTGAGGCAGATATACTGGAAGGGCTCTTTGAGTCTACTGCAGCTCTGTAGCAGATTGAGGTCCACCATTGTAGTTATCGTGTATGTAGGAAGCCAAATATAAATGTAGTGAGCAGCTATGATGCTGGGTTGGAAGTACTGATTGCTATGGTTCCCTCTCCATCATCTACGACACTGGGTGCTGTGCATTCTTTTGGCAGGCGGCTGTTTCTCTGGGCCTTCATGTGAGAGTGTGTGTGTCCGCGGGGGGGGAGGGTCATCTAGATTGCTCATCCACATATCCAGGGGAGGATAGGTATGCCTAGCAGGGACCTGGACCTGTCTGTAGCCTCACCAGGTGCCAATTCATACAGGCAGGAGTATGCAGGATGGTTATGCAATCACTTCCCTGCACAGACACTTCCCTTTCACTACTCAGGGGATCTCAGAGGGTGGATGTGCAATGGTGAAAAGTGCAGTACGCTATTCCCAGGTGCACCAGCATTGGTCTCTACAAAAGTGCACATTTGTAGGTAGCGCCGATGGTGTTTCTGGGCATGTCTGTGTGGTACTTGCACTACTGAATGCTGTTATTCCAATGACCCTTTAGTAATGCAGAGGAAATGTTTGGGTATATCCCTAGGGGGGGGGACTGTTCTGCTGGGATCATGTCCTTACTTTGCATTGTACAATCATGTTCCTGAGCAGTTCAGAATGTGCATACCTTGGGAGGGCGCCTACTGCCATGTTCGTGGTGCTGCACTGCATCTTGTGCCAGTAGGTTCACTCTACCTATTTTCCTGCTACAGTACTGTATACTCTGAGTACTCTGTAGTGGTCTGGGCATGCCATGGACTGGTTTCTATTGTCTAACTTGCATCCACCTGTGAGTCTTGCCATCATACATTGTCATTCAGCCTCAGAACTGCTCTGTCCATGCCCACAGCAGCTTCACAGCTGCCCGCTTTGAAGGCAGGCGTGGCCATTCACGGGTATATCACACAGACGGGCAGGGTCACAGACGTACATCTTTTCAGAATATGGTGAGCGCGGGAACATACAATCCATTGTTGATGTATGCCCGTCTTCGTACAATGTAGCACTGTGTGTGGGCCACGCCTAGCACATCTATGTGGATGATTCTATGCACACGGCTGCATCTATTACCACGTGTGCTGAATTGGGTTCAATTTCTGCACGTTTCCATTTGGACTTGGATGTGCCCGCTGCCCGGATGTGCACGTTTTCAGAATTGGACTCTAATTATTTAACAGTTTGGCTGTCCTGCCTCATGTCCTGGCTCATACTGCTTAAATAAAGTCATTTCCATCAGACTAAGATCTCCCAACACTAATGTTTGAAATGTAGTGTAAATGGGTTTAAAAAAAATCTTACCTAGGATTCCTGCGGTGGTGCTGAATGAGTAAGTGAATGAGTGAGGAAGCAAGTTCCTTGGTCTCATTAGATAGGGAAGGTACTTTTCTTTATTTTGATATCGGAGCAGAAGCCGCTACCGCAGCTTTGTAAACAAGCCCCTTAGAGTCTTTTTGTAAAAAAAATTAAAAAATAACGTTAACGGGGGAAGGGGTGAAAGGAAAAAATTAACAGAATCCAAAACCACCCTTAAATAGGGTTTTTCTTCCTTTGTCTTATTTAAAATTAGGATAGTAGGCAAAAAGCTTTGAGGAAAGCAAGAAGAAACAGCCCAGACTAGATAAGAACATAAGATATGCAATACTGGCTCAGACTAAGGTTCATCAAGCCTAGTATCCTGTTTCCAGCAGTGGCCACTCCAGGTCACAAGTACCTGCCAGGTTCCCAAAAGGCACACAGGCTCCACAATGCTTCTCCATGGGCAAGCAGTGGATTTCCAAGGTCCTCTAATAATGGTTTATGGATCTTTCCTCCAGGAACTTGTCCAAACCTTTTTTAAACCCAGCTATACTGGCAGCTTTTACTACATCCTCCGGTAAGGAATTCCAGAGTTTGATTACGCATTGAGTAAAAAAAAATATTTTCTCTTATTAGTCTTAAATGGCTTATGCAGTAACTTAATTGCGTGACCCCTACTTTTGATGGTATAAACAATGATCTAAGTTTACCTGTTCCATTCCATTCATTAATTTATAGATCTCTATCATTTTTTCCTTCAGCCGTCTCTTTTCAAAGTTGAAAAGCCCTAATGTTTTAAACCTTTCCTCATAGGGGTATCCTTCCATCCCCTTTACCATTTTGGTGGCTCTTCTCTGTACCTTTTCTAATTCCGCAATATCCTTAAGATATGGTGACCCAAATTGCACACAATATACAAGGGGCAGTCACACTATGGAATGACACAGAGGCATTATAATATCCTTGTTTTATTCTCCATTCCTTTCCTTATGATTCCTAGCATTCTATTTGCTTTCTTGGCCACCGCTGCACACTCGGCGGAGGGCTTCAACATATTATCCACGATGATACCTACATCTTTTTCCTGGGTGGTGGTTCCTAACGTGGAACCTTGCATCGTGTAACCATAGTTTGGGTTGTTCTTTCCTAGGTGCATAGCTTTGCTTTTGTCCACATTAAATTTCATCTACCATTTGAACATCCAGTTTTCCAATTTATCAAGGTCCTCTTGCAATTTTTCACAATCCTCTTGTGTTTTAAGAGCTCTGAATAATTTTGTGTCATCTGAAAATTTGATCACCTTACCGGTTATTCCAATTTCCAGGTCATTTATGAACATGTTAAAAAGCATCAGGCCCAGCACAGATCCCTGAGGTACACCACTATTCACCTTTCTCCATTGAGAAAATTGCCATTTAGCCCTACTCTCTACTTTCTATCTTTTAACCAGTTCCTGATCCACAAGACTACACTGTCTCCAATCGCATGACTTTTTAATTTGGTTCTCATGAGGGACCTTGTCAAAAGCTTTCTGAAAATCCAGACACACTATATCAACTGGCTCACCTTGGTCTACCTATTTATTTACACCTTAAAAAAAACAGATTAGTAAGACAAAACTTTCCTTGGCTAAATCCATGTTGGTTTTCTCCCATTAAACCATGACTATCTACATGTTCAATAATTTTGTATTTTTTATAATGGTTTCTACCATTTTGCCTGCTACTGATGTCAGATGAGAACCCGGTGACTCCCATGTTACAGCGACCTTGACCAACGGATCTCCCTAAGCTAAGGGCACACCAACATTGGCCAGTGGTTTGGACAGTTCGGGAGAATAAACTAAGTGCTATTTTCTCTTGGGAAGTGGGGAGGACACACAGAAGCTAAAGTGTTCAGAGAGGGAAATATATGCACTCACACGGTGGAGAGGGTAGATAAACCGGAGCACCAGTAAAGAGAAATAACACAAAATATCAATACTCCAGGAAAGTGAATTTTCTTCAGCAAAGCAAGTGCATGAAGAGGGGGATTTATAGAATGAAGACTTATCTGATGTAATTGAATGAATTGATCCAGACTTCATTGTTTGTGCGCTGCCAAAATGCAGCAAAAAATGGTCTACAAAAGGTTCAGTTGTTATGAAAGAATGTTAATGCATTATAGCAAATATTTTACAATTAGAAACTTGAGAGACTATTAATAAAATAACTTTACTTTTAATTTTCTTTCAATTTAAATTACATTTGACTTTTCTGAAGCCTACCTGGGTGTTACAGCTGGAGAGGGCCCGACCAACACCTACCCCACAACTCCATTTGCTCTGTGGGGAGCGTTCCAGCTCAGGAGGGTAGACACATTAGTGGTATGGCAAAATTGTCAGTAAGCTGGACTAAGAATTTTGTGGCAACATATCTGTTGCTTTCAGAAAGCAGTGATCCAACAAAAAAAATGTGTGTAGTTTGAAAATTGTAAATTTGATTAAGAAGAGAGGCGGGCTTGATTGTCCAATTTTCTTATGCATTAAAATGGTAGGCGCTGAGACCAGATAAGAGGATTCTAGATCTCAAACATCTATTACCAGTGCACTTTTCCTAGCAAAAAAGGTGCCGGTACTCATATGCAGGGATCTTCCATGGGTCAATTTTAGCAGGCAATGAAAAAGATGCTGGTACTCCGCACCACTGTAGCCCCTCAAAAAAAGTCTTGTCTATTATTCACACAAGCCAAAACAGACTGTTAAGGTTTCCTATTTGAATCCACATTCACTTGGCTAATGGCCAGTATTCATCTCTTAAACAGCAAACATTTGAGTGGACATTATACTTACTAAATAGATGGATATGAGTTTAGATGCCAAGGCGAACACATCAGATGTACAGGCAAAATTCCAAATAACTTCTTGTTCTAGGTTTGCTGGTCTAAGTGAGAGAATTTCCATCACATATCTTTAGGACATAATTAGTTTCAGAAATAACAACTTGTTCTTTTCTGGTGGGCTGGTTAGGGCCCTGGGCTGGCTTGGGTACTTCACAGGCACTATTTCTGAGTCTATTTGATAAAGACACATAAGCACCTATGTTGTCTTTCTAGAATAGCCACAAAATAGTATGGATGTACATTTGTTAAGGTGTATTTGGTTTGTTAGCGCTTCTTAATTTAATGCATGCTAAATTGATGTAAACATATGCTAGCCTATTGCTAATTAGTGTGCACATTGAAAAGTTTTAACACGTTAGAACTTTTTTATTAAAACTAGCAAAATGAACAGAAAAATGCCTGAAAATGAAGAAAAGGGTCAAATGAACTGAAACGTTTTGCCCTATAAAATGGATGCTAATTCTGTCTTTCAATTTAAATGACCATTATAAAATGTTATTAATTTATTTTAAAACATTAAAAATTATCCTCAAACTATGCATAAGAAAGCTGGAAGAAATGTTTTTGAATTAAATTATTTTGTTCAACCATTTAATTCTTGGGGAAATTCTGCACACGTTTGTTTTTTAGCAATTACTTTGCGCAGAATTCCCCCATCATAAGACCTGATCCATCCCCTCCTCTTCTTCCCTCCTCAGGCTCATCCTTCCCCAGCAATATCTAGGTTCTGCCTTCCCCAGTTCTCTTGCTCTAACTTAGCTTAGACCTTCCATTGGCAGGTTCATCTGCCGGCTTCTGCTGACCCATCTCCCGGATGGGCACCTCCCAGCTTTCTCTCTTTGCCTTCTAGTTCTTTTTCCCATCCACACCCCTTTCTCTCTTCCCCTGTTCTTTTTCTCCATATCTTCTCCAGCACCGGCTCTGTCCTCTGCAGCCCCCCCCCCCCCTCCCTCCCTCTAACTGCATCCAGAGTTCTATGCAGAGGATGTGGCCTGATGTGCAGCTGTTCACCTCCTTCCTTTGCTGCATGTTGGGGAGGGGGGTCAGAGGGAAGGAGAGAATGGATACAAGAAAGCTACTGCTTCCACCTCTTGCTCCCTGTGCAGAACTATGAATGAGAAGTGCAGGATTCTGTGCATATTCTGCACTACACAATGATACAGAATTCTCCCAGGCATTACCAAGACAAACACTATAAACCTTTTACCTTTCATAGTTCCCCACTCTATGGGGCACAAGGTTTGCATTAAGGCCTAAACCTCACAGTATGTGCAGGGGGCACTCCCAGTTTCTCCTGTGCAGATATTGCTGAGGGTTTGTATTTACTGCAGAGACCCGCGATACCTGCATTGGCTGTCCTGGGGGATTGGTCCGCTCCAGCCAAGTAAAGTATTCCAGCTATCCAGTTGGAGTCCTTTCCTCCTCCCAACCCCCCCCCCCCCCCTCCTTCTAAACATACATTCTAGGCTAGTCCCTGGTAGTCTGGTGGTGCACAGGGGTATGAATGGTCCTCCCTGCCCCTGTACCATCATCAGGGTTCCCCAAAATGGCCTTGATCAGGCAGTGCTGTCATCTAGCCTTACACTAGGGGGAAGTACTGAGAGTTTGTAGCCATATTTGTTAGTGTGATTCAGGAGAGCAGGAGTGCTTAACTTTTCTTAAAACATTCCACTAATTAATTCATTCCAAAAGGACATTTTTTTCAAGCAAAAAACAATTAATTACAAAAGATCTGTCTCATAGGCTTAAAATAGTTCCCAGGTACTCAATTAACTAAATTTCCTTAGAACCCATAGAAATAAAATAGTTCTGGTACTTAACATGCACTAACTTTATTAACGCATATTAAATCCTTTTAGTAGACATGTCCCAAGGAATTATTTCATCCCTTATGAAGACAAAATTTACTTTATTTCATACAGTGCCAGATTCTGAAAAGTGGCTCCTGCCCCTATTCTCCCTCCGACTCTCCCCATACGGCTAGAGCAGCAGGACAGGGAGAGCCAGCAGGGGGCGAGAAGGGGTGGAGTCTGGGCAGAGTGGGGGCAGACCAAGGCAGCAGGATGTACAGGGCTGTGACCTGAATCGGCCCTGTATGTCCTGCGGGGTCATGGAGGACGTGCTGCTTATTCCACCTTGAAGGTGGAATAAGCAGCACAAATGGGGCAAATGGGGCAATTGGGGCCGGAAAATCCTCCTCCCATAGGGCCGGGAGGTTCCCACCATCTGATCCAGGCCCCAGCTAGCCAGTTGCGAGTTGGGCAGCATGGAAGAGGAGGGTCGGTGCTCCGGAAGCCAGTGGAGCCTGCGGGGAGGATGTTCCCGCAGGCATGCCAGGGGCATGCTGGGCTGTCTTTTGACCCGATTCCGTATGCTGTGGGAATGTCTTGCTCCCACGGTACAGGTCCTAACAGGCCCGTCCTGCTCGGGGCCATTCAGACAGCCCAATATGCCCCTGCTAGAATCAGGTTCAGAAAGGGCTGAAATCACTTCATGACTAAAATGCTTATTTCCTAAAGAACATTAAATTCATAACCATTTCATATTTGTGCTGTTATTCAAAATTCATTCTTAAAAATGATAAATATAATAAATATGGACCATCAAATCACATAAGGAGCTGCAGTGGATCAAATCCCTCAAATGTGCCCTTTTAATATCATCATCGGTCCATGATAAAAGATAGTTATGGTGCAAAAATCTAAAAAATCCAAAGGTCTTCAAACTCTCCTTCATAAAACAGCTGCCAATCCATACTTAGGGGGCCTTTTACTAAAGGGCACTAAATGGTTAACGAGTGCTTTAGTGTATGGTAACTGGCAGCTGAGAATGCTAACATACTTTTATGCCAGCTAATAGCCAGTAAAACACATGCTAAGTGGCCATCACGTGCTAAGGAAGAGAGTGGGTGGGTTGGGGCGAAGTTTGGGTGTGGAGGGCACATTGCCACTATTGCAAAGGCAATTGACTCACACTCAGTGGCAAGGCGGCAATTGGCATGAATGTACATAACAATACCTTTATGGATATCATTAGGTGCACTCATCTTAAAATGTGCCACATGCTATGGTATTTATTTTATTTAACAGATCTTTTATACCGCTTTATCATTTCAACCAAAGCAGTTACATTGTAACTTAAACGTGGTAATGTACATTAAACAGGGACATTGATAACTTGGAATTCTCTGAGGCAATGGATGGTTAAGTGACTTGCCCAAGGCCACAAGGAGTGCTATTGGAAATTGAACCCTGGTCTCTTGGTTCCCTAGCCAATGCTCTAACCATTAGGCTACTCCTCCACTCTACATGGCATTTGCTGGGCACACCCCTGACAGCGCATGACTGTTGCACTATGTTAGTTTTTCCATTAATAGCACAATAACGCACACCTTTAGTTAAAAAGGGTCCCCTTAGTACAGAAATAATCATTCATGCAACAGTCTATCCATACCAGATACAATCATGTTTCAAAAATAACTTTCTGCTTCAGGGGAGTGGTCCTTCTAATCCTAAATTCTAAAAACAGCACTTCTCTTACAGCAGGCATGTCCAACTTCGAACAGGTCATGATCTACTTTTTCCGGCCAAAAGTGCCGGTGATCTACTACCATGAAAATTAATTTTCAAATTAGTTTCAAATTAAATTTTAACCCAATAAGGTTTGAGGATCCCCCCCCCCCATTTTTAATGAAACTTCTGTCATTTACGTGGATGTGATCAGCTGTTAAGCAAATTAAGCAAAAACAAAACAGAGAGACGAAGATCCAGTAAGAACTGCGAGGGGGAAATGGAAAATACATTTTTTCTTAAAGTTTTATTGAGTAATAACTTTCCTTAACTGTCTTAATAACTTTCTTTAACTTTTATTGAGTAATTTGTGTTAAATTTAGGTTGAGTATTGATCCAGGCTGATCTTGCACAATCTTTAATATTTCGCTCTTGCTCATTAGTGAGACATCTAAGCCTGCATTTCATCCACCAGCCTTTTGAAGTTGGGTGAATATTGTGTGAGGGATAGTATCAGGGAATCCTGGAGATGTTCATCTGTCATGTTGGGACGTTGTGTACTCTTTGTCATTTTCAGATGGGAAAACACAGATTCACACAAATAAGTTGAACCAAAACAGGAGTGCACAGCTTCACTGCATCTTCTCAAGTTGGGAAATTTGTCTCAAGAGATGGCTTGTTCAATGAGTAATTTTTACAGGAGTGCACAGCTTCACTGCCTCTTCTCAAGTTGGGAAATTTGTCTCTAGGCTCTAGCTTCCAAAACGATTCTTGCTCAGCACGGGTCTTGAGAAAAATGTCATTTTGAAGGGTTAATATTTCATTTTCAAGAGATGGCTTGTTCAATGAGTAATTTTTACTGATAGCAGCTGCAGTTTCTTTAATGTCCACATCTACTTTGAATGGGTATGACAAGTACGCCACAACTGTTCCAATTTTTTGGAAGTCACAGAATCTATTTTCAAATTCCTGGATAACAGAACAGATTTCTGTCACATATGTCTCGTTCTGAAAAACAAAATTTGGATATTGTCCCAGATGGTCCTGCATATTAGGAAAATGATCAAAAGTGTTGTTTGCGAGGTCAGTCATCATTAGCTCAAATTTGCTCTTGTAGGATGAAACTGTACTCATCATCTCGCCAATGCTTTTGTTTTTACCTTGTAAGTCAAGGTTCATATCACTTAGTTTGCCTGTAAAGTCAGCAAGAAATGCCAGATCACATAAGCACTCCTCATCTTCCAGCTCTGCTTGGTCATTTCCAGTCTCCTTCAAAAAACTTCTTATTTCATTCAGCAAATCACAAAATCTTTGCAGAAATTTGTGCCTACTTAGCCACCTTATATCTGTGTGCAAAATGATTTCCGCTGCCCCTTCAACAAGAGTAAGATTGAAAAGTCGTCTTTGAAGTGATCTTCGACAAACTGAATTTACAATTTTGAAAGTGATGTCCATCACAGTCTTTGTATTGAGTTTCTTGCTTGCCAAAACTTGCTAGTGAATGATGCAGTGGTAAGAAAGGAAATCTGGGAAGTCGTCATGCTGTCTACAGAGGGCTATGAAATCGTTAACCTCACCTGTCATTGCTCTTGCTCCATCAGTAGTGATGGAAACAAGTCTATGCAATGGAAGATTACACTTTGTCACAAAAGAATGGAACAAACTGAATATTTCCTGACCAGTAGTTCTCCCTTTTAAAGAAATCATTCCAAATAGTTCTTCTTGAATACTGAAGTCTTCAAAAACCATCCGGATAAAGACTAGTAACTGGGCTATGTCTCTTATGTCTGTAGATTCATCCAGTTGGAGCGAGAAAGCAACACAATTTGAAACATCCTCCAACAATTGTTCAGTTGTGTCTCCACACATCTTTTCTATTTGCCGCACAACGATGTTTCTTGACCATTGTACGTCTTGAATAGCAGCTATGATCTCTTTCTTGTTTTTAAACCCTTCAAAAAGATTGTCAGCTGCTTCAAGAAAACAATCTTTTACAAATTCCCCTTCAGTGAAAGGTTTGCATTTCTTTGCGATCAGGTTGCTGACCTTGAAGGATGCTATGGTTGCATTGACCAAATGTGACCTTGGCTTCGCCATCAACTGTTGCTGAGTAGCCAAATTCGATTTAAGTTCTTTGAGCTTCAGTTTACGAATTTCACTTTTGGGTGGAAAATCAGCATCAAACTTATTGCTATGCAGAGCCTTATAATGATGTTCCAGATTACCCTTTTTGGGCAAGGATACTGGGGCATTACAAATTATTCAACACCACTTGTCTTTCACCATGATGAAGAAGTAGTCCATTTCCCATTCATCATGAAAGTGGTAGGTTTTGCTCTTCTTTGGAACCTCATCTTCGTTATACTGGGGTGGCTGGATGTAAGAAGGCCAAATCTGCTAAGTTAGTATAAACACTGTCTGAATCTGGTCCAAAACTGTCACTGTCCGAAAGTATTAAAGATCAACAGGAACTGAAGACCTCTGGATGATGTGCAATACAAGGATTGGAGATGCCAAAACCACACATGCAGTTCTAAAAGTAAAAATAAGAATTCATCCCCATTAGACCCCTGCCCAGCAGCTTGGCTCAAAGCAACAAAAAAATAAATTGCCCATTACGTAAGACACATAGTAAACTAATCGCTACAACAAGGAATCATGCCAATGGAGCTCAAAAAATCCCTCATAAGACCTATACTAAAAAACAAAACACAAGAAGGATGACCCAGCCTATCTCAAATATACCATTCATAGTCAAGACTATTGAAAAGGCAGCCCAGCAGCAACTACAAGATCACATTGACACCACAAATGCACTTGACGGCCAACAATATGGCTTCCGTCAATTCCATGGGGTAGAAACCCTTCTACTCATGCTTCTTGATAAACTATACAAAGGCCTTGAAGACAATAAGAAAATGTTCATACTAATATTCAGAGATATAACTGCTGCATTCAATACAGTAAATCATGGGACCCTCATCAACAGACTAGAATCCATAGGAATAAAAGGAACCCCCCTAAAGTGGTTCAGATCCTACATATCCAACAGCATGCAGCAGGTACACCTCAATCAAGAAAAATCAAAGGCATTCCCACAAACACAGGGAATACCTCAAGGCTCAGCGCTGTCCTCCCTATTGTTCAACCTCTACATAAAACCCATCTGTATGATTTTTCAGAAACACAAGATTAATTACCACGTTTATGCAGACGACATAATGCTATACACTCAACTGGACACAATCAATCCGAACTATAATCATCTAGAGGAATGCCTCAAGGAAAAGCAAACCTGGCTACAGCAGAACAGTATGTCCATAAACCACAAGAAAACCGAAGTAATGTACATCTCCAAAAAAACAGACTTCAACCCTCGCTCAACTATCACTATGAACAATAACTCATACAGCATCAAAAGTGAGATAAAATACCTAGGAGTGACATTCGACAGAAACCTCAAGATGGAAAAACACCTAAGACTTCTGAACCGGGCAATATTCCACAAACTAAGGGTCCTCCAACCTCTACGCAACATCATTTAACATGCTGATTTCAGAACAGTTGCTCAAGCGCTCATCACACCTCACCTTGACTACTACAACGCCATTCTCAAAAGGCTACCAAAAAAACCCTTAACATACTGCAAATGGCGCAAAATGTTACAGCCTGGATCATAATGAAGCGACAACTATCCGAACATATCACACCAATACTAATGGAACTACATTGACTTCCCATTACTATCCGCATAAAATACAAAGTAATAGTAACAACATTCAAACTGATACACAACATAGCACCATCTTACCTCTCCACCCTTATCACAATGCAACCCCCTAACAGAAGCAGAAGAGCACACAACCTAAACACCCTACATGTCTCACCATACATCCGCACTGTCAAAGTTTCCACAAGTAACAAAGCCTTCTCCTATATAGCTCCCACACAATGGAATAAACTACCAGACACACTGAGAGCAAACAACGACCTACAGGATTTCAGGAAAAAACTAAAAACATACCTGTTCCAGGAATACTACGGCATAACATAAATAAAAGCAGAAAGAATCAAACCCTGCAGCAGAACACAACAAGAATACTAAGAACTTACTGTATAAACTATAACTGTATATAGTACATGCTGTATAAATGCAACTGTAAATAATCCAAACTGCATAAATTCAAATTCATGAAATGCAGATGTAAATAATTTGATTCTCGCTCTACATAACAAATGTTTGCTGTGCCGAGTATAATGTAATATAAACCACTACTGATCGCTGGAAGAAGCGGTATACAAATGCAACCAAATAAATAAATAAATACTGGCACCAATAATCAAATATCACCAAACAATCATCAAAAAAACTCAAACACCTGTCCAGCAAACCAGATAAAATCAAATACCGCCAAACAAGTTCAAATACCACCACACGCGATTTAATAAATTCTGCACACAGTGTAGAATCAACGCAAAAGCAAGGCGAAATAAAATTGCAGTTTAGAATCAACGCAAATGCTAGGCAAAATAAAATTGCAGAGGCAAGCAAAAGTCAGTGATTTGAACCAATTCGAAAGCAAGGCATAGGCAATTTAGAACAAAATTGGAAAAGCCCGCCAAAATCACCAAATTCTTGACACTTTGTTGTCTCTGCCCGAAAACGTTTAATGAAAGCAAACTATAAAGCGACCAATGACCAGCACACGACACAACTAATACAGTAAGTGTATTCAGGTAAAGCCCCGGTGAATGGATATCGCCCGGTATATAACACGCTTCTAAGGAGTGTTGGGACGGGGGCAGGAATGGGTGATTTTGAGAGGCAGAAGACCAGGTATGATGCTGGGCCTGTAGCATCTCGTCACGGGGCGTGGGCGGCAGCCCACTGGGGTACCCACAAACTATTGGCACGAAAACAACAAGCGCCCCAATACACCCACAGGCAAGATTCCCGCAAGCAGGGAAAAAAGACAGGCAAAGGATCAGCAGTGGCAGCAAGCCCTCGGCAGATGACCTGCCGGCATGAGCTCTCTCCTAGCGATGGGGCGAGCTGCTGGAGAGATGGAGCTAAGTGGAGCTGGCGATCTACCTCCGACCCCTCTGCGATCTACAGGTAGATCGCGATCTACCTGTTGGACATGCCTGTTTTACAGCATTACCTGCAACAGAAAGTGGCATTGGCATCATCTTAAAAACCAGGCATATGATAATTTCAGCCAATTCAAAGTAATGACAGCCAGTCAACCTCTAAATTTAAACCACAAGGAGCAATCATTTTCAAATGGAAAATCTAAAATTGTACCTTATAATTTAATCAGAGTTCTCTATTGCCAGCCTACCAATCTACATCAATGAAGTCAATGATATGCCATTTAAGATCAACAGCATGGTGCATCTTTTTCCAATGACATGGAGTGGAGAAGTAGCCTAGTGGTTAGAGCAACTGCCTAGTATCCAGAAGAACAAAGGTTCAATTCCCATTGGTGCTCCTTGTGACCTTGGGCAAGTCACTCTATCCTCCATTTCCTCAGAAGAAAAAGCCTGGTAAACTATTTCCAGCAATACATTGTCAAGAAAACCCAGAGGCAGCTTTCTCTTCCAGAGTCAGCACTGACTTGATGGCACACAAAAAAAAGTACCAGTGGGAGAGACTCATTCTCTATCATAATCCTGCTGTTATGCTCTTTGACTCTCAGTATAATTTTACATTTAGTTCTGTCTGCCTATAACAACAGCAAGGAGCGATTACTGTACATATAACAAAAGTTAATTCACAATTAGTCTCATAACAAGCTTGGATAACTCTTCCTTTTATTGAACCATTCAACTCAGATACTTCATTAGTAGTACCGCACCAATTACAGTGTCCAAGGGCTTTGTGACCTTCGACTTTTGAGAGGGGTTTAGAAATGTGTTTAATTGCTTATTGTATGGGGGAGGAATATTGGAGAACATCTGATTGGAATTCATCTATGGGAAATGCCCATCAACACAACTATTATTCAGGTACAAGGTATATGCCCCAACAACATTTGCAGAAGAGGAAGAAATTGATGAGTTCTATGAACAAGTACAGCTGAAATTGACAGAACATGTTAGAACATGACAGAACATGAAATTGATAGCCCATGTTCCCTGTAAAATAGTTATCTCCAAGTTATAATGCCCTGTTCAATGTAAGTTCAGTTTGTTCAATGTAAATTGCACTGATGCAGCATAGCGCGGTATATAAGAGAATGTAAATAAATAAATAAAATATATAAATAAATAACATGCTAACAGGATATCCTGAGAGATATGGGTGACTGGAACGCAAAAGTTGGCATCAAAGGCAGCAGCAAAGTCGTTGGAAAGTATGGACTTGGCATCGGAAATTAAGCTGGAGAAAGACTGAGTTCTGCAAGACCATTGTTCTATTCATCTCAAACACCTTCTTCCAGCAACACAAACAGTGATTGTACACATGAACTTCATCCAGTGTATTTTACAAAAATCACAGTGTGATAGAGCTGAAGCTAGTGAAGCTATGAACTTAGAAAAAAACACGCTGTTTTTCATAAAGCAACTGACTTGCAGAGGGTGCAATTACCTAGCAGTACAGCTAGAGGGGGCAGGCACGAGCCTGCAGATGCTGAGCTGACACACCCAGGTACTGATGAAGCAGAAGCTAATCAGGTGCACCTGAGGAGAGGGTCAGAAAACTCAAGGGAAAAAGGGCTTTATAAGCAGAGCTCTGCAGGAAGGAAGCAGGGGAGAGACATGGCTTGAGAGAGAGCCCCAGCAAGGGGGAAAGCCACGCCTAAAGAGAGAGCCATGCCTAGAGAGAGTCCTACACATAGAGAGAAGCTCTGAGAAAGGATCTGGAACAGAACCCAAGGATACTGGGAAGAAAGGACCTGATAGAGGAACCTCCTATACTGCAAGGCAGAGGAGCTTTGAATCCTTATGTGGCAGAGCTAAGCTCCAGGGAGGATTAACCCAGCCCAGAGAACTCCAAGAAACAGTCTTCAGAGGAGACGGTATCAGAAGGAGAGTTCCTGGTAGAGAGAATACCAGTGGCACAGACTTCAAAGAGCCAAGGTACAGTGATACTTTATTTCTCACAAAGAAGCCAGGTCCTAGAAAGACTTATAACTCAGATAGCAATACTGAGAGGAAAGAAAGCTGGAAGAAGTTTTGGAAACCACTACAAAGAAGCATAGGAATAAGACATACCACTTGTTTGCAAAACCCAGAACTGCCAGGCTGGAAACTAGGGAAGAGAACTTCTGAACTGCAAACTATTTCAGCCAGGGAAAGCTCAGGTGTAGAAGAAAGAACGACTGAGCTGGAACCCATGCAGATTGAGCTTGGGGAACCAGAGCCGTTGATGCCTGAAGAACAAATGGACTGTTTGATGTGTATTGCTGAAAGCCTAGAGTCTCTCCCAGAGTTGTAATTACCAGAACATGCTTTAACAATATCTTTTGCCTGTGTTGAGCTAAAGAAGAGTTTGTTTATTTGTTTTACTACAGTGTTGAAAACCCTGTGTATTTTTACAAGGAACTGTGAAGCTCTCATAACAGTTTTCTTGCTCTGTAATTACTTTGGCATAAACCTGAAAATGAGGTAAACTCTACTTTTTGGTTTCTTAGTGAACCTTAGTGCTAAAGGGGAATAAAAACCTTTTGTTTGACCCTACACAAGGCGTACACAACTCATTCCTTTAAGAAGAAGGACTACAAGGACCATGATCCCTCTGGTCCAAAAAGGTTTCCTACTTCTACAAAATAATTAAAATGTCCACCTTGTCCCTTCAACAAGCTACCAGCAGGAGGCGTGGTGACAATAGGCTACATCTGTGGAAGTCAACATTGGAAAAGCTCAATAACACCAACAAAGACAAAACCTGGAGCTAAGTGTGGTACCAATCACCAACTACTAGTATTCAAACTCAAGCTAAAGCTGAAAAAGAGCAAGCCACTCATGAATTTAGCAAAATATGACCTTGAGAAAATACCACTGGAATTTAAAGATTGCCTGCAAAATTGATTTGCTGCTTTGGATACAAATGACAGAGCTCCAGAAGAGTTATAGGATGGCATCAAGAAAGTTATGCGCAAAGAAAGTGAGAAGTCTCTACAAAAAGTGAAAAAGCAAAAAAGGCCAAAATGGATGACTGAAGAAACTCTGAAAATTGCCCAGAAATGCAGAGATTAACCAGAGGAGAAAGAGAGGCTATCACAGAACTCAAAAGAGATTTCCAATGCACAGCAAGATGAGACAAAGAGAAGCATTACAATGATGCATGCAAGGAAATAGAATCAGAAACTATTAGAGGAAGAGAAAATTCCAGCCTCGAATTGGAATGCTATAAGATGCTCAAGGGTCCATGTTGAATGATGCTGAGAAGATCATGAAAAGGTGAAAAAGAACATAGAGTCATTATACCATAAATATCAAGTGGACCAACAGCCATTTCAACCTTCACTTTATGATCTGGAACCATTGGTGATGAAAGAAGAAGTTGAAGCAGCATTGAAAGTATTATCAAAGAACAAAGCACCGGGTATTGATAGCATTCTCACTGAATTATTACAGCAATCAGATGCAGCTGTTGCCATACTTACAAGACTGTCATGACATTTGGAAGACATCATGACCAACCTACTGGAAAAGAGCTGTTTATACCAAAGACAGACTTTTATATTCAGTCCTTCAGCAATATCACTCACAAATACATTGAACAGTGCCGGGTCCAGGACGAAACCCTGGGGCACCCCCCAATCACCTTCCTTTCATCCGAGTGAGCTCCATGTATCATCAACCACCTCTTTTCCCTTGCCTTTGACCTTCCCTCCCCTTTTGCTTAAGCTCTCTTTACTGTGATTTATGTTGTGTTCTTTTCTCCTCCCTCTTTCCTATCCAGAGATTGTAACTTCCTTTTCCTCTCTTCTAGCTTAATATTTGTATTATTGTTTTTATGGTTGTTTTTATGATTGTTTTTATATTGTAAACCGCTCTGGTCCCCCTAAAGGGCGGTATATCAAGCTGAATAAAACAAACATTACATAAAACATAACATAACTGAAACCTGGCTCTCCCCCACAGATCAGGTCATCCTCAATCAGCTTACTCCACCCACACATACAGCATTCAACTGCCCACACACAAACACACAGGGAGGAGGTGTTCTTATCCTTGCAAGAAGTAACCTCAAATTTAAACTCCTGCAGACATCTACCACAACACACACCAACACCGTCATCATAAAAATAATCAGATTGCCATATGCCTCACATACAGAGCCCCAAAAGCTACCTCTGATGAACTCTCAGCAACCCTTGAATCAGTCTGTACAACCTACACCCCCCCACAAACCACTGGTGGTCCTTGGTGATTTCAATCTCAAGTCAACAACCATCAAAGAGACCGAATCCTTCCTTGATGCCATGGACTCACTAAAATACACCCAACTTATTACCGCATCCACGCACCGTCTTGGCTCCTCTCCAGACCTCATCTTTGTACCTAATAGACTCCTCGACTGCAACAACGTATCAACCCCAATGATAACCCCAGTGCCTTGGTCCGATCATTACATGATACTGCTGTATATACAGATCCCAAACGCAACACAACAAGTGGAACAGCCCAACCCGGGTAGACGATTTAAGGACCACTTCCTCCATGACGTCCTTCCAAACTTGAACCAAGACATCAGTGACCTGGACAAACTAATCAACAACTGGAACACAACCATCTCTGCAGCTGCAAAAGCACCAGACACTCCATACTCCAAGCCTGCAAAAAAAAAAGGTCCAGATCGGCCCCATGGTATAAAGGAGAAATAAGAAATGCAAAGAGAGCCCTACGAAAAATTGAAAGGCAATGGAGAAAAAACAAAACCAAGGGTACCCTGCAGCTCTATCACATGAAACAACAAGAATACAACCACCTCATCTATCAGCACAAAAAGGAATACAATACCAATCTTATACGGAAATCTGCCAACAAACCCAGAGAATTATTTGAAATTGTTAGAACTTTCACTAAACAACCCACCCACAAAGACGACAAAATCATACACCCACAAACATTCACCGACTTCTTCCAGTCCAAATACACCTCCTCCCCCAATGGTACGGCCAACACCACTACCAGCTCAACACAATGCAAACAGATCTGGGCGGAGTTCAGCGTCTCATCTATCGATCAGATAACACAAATCATCTCAGAGCTAAACACCAGCACCGGTCCATCGGATCCATGCCCGGTACCTTGGATCAAATCAGCCAAAGGAGAATTAAGCCAACTCATCCACAACATTGTACATCATTCCTTATCCCAAGGTTACATGCCATGTGCCTTCAAGCTTACTACAGTCTGACCAATACCCAAAAGCTCAGCCTTAAGGAAAAATGACCCCACAGCATACCGCCCCATCTCTAGCCTCCCCTCCCTCACAAAGGTCATAGAGAAAATTATTCAACGTCAACTACAGGACCACATTGACTCTCACGCGCCACTGGACCCCCATCAACACGGCTTTCGACCTTACCACAGTGTCGAAACCCTACTCATATACCTATTTGACAAACTGATCAGAGGAATGAACATCAAGACAGGCTTTCTCCTATCTTTATCTTTATCTTTATTCAACAGATTTGATATACCGCCTAATACCGGGGTGTTAAGGCGGTGTACAATAAAAACAAAATAATACTGCTAAAGGAAAAAGAAAAGAACGCCAATATGTGGATAGAAAAGAGAAAGAAAGAAACAGAGAGAGAAAGGGTCGAACAGAACAACATGCAGGACAACAGATGATAAACGGTAAATCAGACAACAGGACAAGACAAAACGACCTAATGTACGGTGGGATGGGGGGGGAGGGAAGAAAGTAGGGTAAAAAGGGATGGGGAGCGAATGATGGAAAGTGTGAGACATCAATATCTCCTCTGCTTTTGACATGGTCTCCCACCTCATCCTACCATACAGACTAAGGGGTATGTTTTCTAAACTGCGGTAATGTTACATAACACGCGTTATGTAACGTTAACGATCGTTAAGTAACGTTAATGCGCGTTACCATTACTTAACGATCGTAGACGTTCCGCGGTGCAGTAAAACACCACAGAAGGTGGAGAGAAGGGGTCAATGGGTGGAGTGTGGGAGGGGAGAGGCTCCATTCACACTAACGCGCTGATCTGAAGAGCTGAATTCTAATGCGATTGAAAACCTGCCATTAGATTGACATTTGCAGGGGAGAGAAACCATTTAAGTGTCAGCAATGTACAGCATAGGCAGGGAAACCTATAAAAAGTGATAAGCGTGATACATATGCACAGAACAAAAGGGCACATAAACCTTGAAAATGACCTCAACAAATTGGAAAAAAACCTAACCAAGCTGGCCAGTAGTGATAATATTGGGAAACAGCAAAAAACACTACTGAGAAAGCTCCCAAAAAAAGATATTAAGCGTGGAAGGGTCTATGCTCTGTCCCCCGACTAGGTGAATGATCCCACAGTGAAATAGCGCTGATCAGGGCTTTCCCTTGTTATTGGACAGGTGTCCTATGGCATGCACATGTCCCTCAACAGCAGGGTGGGCATGTCAGAATGGGAAACTGGACAGATGCTGGAAAAGAGGATACAGAGAGCCTCAGGCGGCACATGCTGTGGTGCAGCTGGGCCACAGTGCGGACTAGGGTGATGCCTAGGTGGCCCATATGAATGCTGAAACAGCAGAGCAGCCAGACAGCAAATGATGAAGGTCCAACATGGGCACGACTGTGTTTCCCACAGTGTCACAGGGGATAGTACCCAGCAGCTACCCCCAAGGGCACAGAACAGTGGCAGGCGGTGCTGGGGGGAAGCGTGGACGTAAATACTGGCACCCCTACCCCAGAACCCGCACCATAGGAACCCACCTACCCGCACACTGGATGGCCTGAGACTGAGCACCACCAGCAGAAGGGCATGGCAGCATGGTGGCGGAGGGGTGCTGGTGGCGGAGGGGGCAGCAGCATCTGGCCGCAGCAGACCATGGCCTAGCCCCGTTTAGGTGGGTGCCGTGCACTGCAGCAGACAGGCTCCATCTGACAAACAGTCATGGTATCTCCAGGGAATGAACTGTCCCTGTGGCAACAGTATGGTGCAGTACGCACAGCCAGTGTGCTCAGGAGCAGAAGGTCACAGGTTCAAGTCCCAGCTGTGGTTCCTGCCAACCCAGCCCCCCATGTTTTACCCACAACTAAAACGTGCTAATACAGACAGAACCTTTAGTGCAGATGACGTAGACATGCCCAAAACACCTACATTTTACCCTACAGAGCACAGACACCATAAACATGCACATTACCTAGAGCAGAGTCTCCCAAATGCAGTCTTGGAGGTCCAAACACCAGTCAGGTTCCATGCTGCCTCTAATAAATGTGGCTGTGCTGCATTTCTATGCACCGCCCCCATGGAATGCAGATGTATCTCATGCATATTCATTAGGGACAGCATGAAAACCCGAACAGTGTTTGGCCCACCAGGACCGGAGTTGGGAACCCCTGCCCTAGAGCAGCGGCCAACAGGGGCAGAAACACCCGCACCCACAGGCCCCATTATCCACAGCCTCCTGGACAGGTAGGATGTTGGGCCCTGTGTGCATCTCCCAATACTAGCACTTGCATACCTTAGCAATGCCGCCCTAAACCCAGGAATACGGTACACAGATATCAAAAGGTTGCTATGATTACTGGCACATAGCATTTCCTAAGTTTAGCACAATCTGCTCAGTGAGCTGTATCATACCAACCTCTCTGGTGTCTGTGGAGTGTGTGTCAGGTCTGGTATCTGACAGTGTCCACCACCCTGGGGAGTGACCCCAACAGTACTGCATACCATAGCCATGCCTGCACTGTGCCCAGGATTGGTGCGGTGGCCAGGGCTGCCAAAAGCCTCTATAGTTGCACAATGCTGGCATAGGTGTGGGAGTGTGTGTCTGTCTATCCAGTGTGTGGTGGCTGCTAACACCTTCCTCAGCCCACATTGCTTGCACTGGTGCCAGTGTTAGCCTGCCAATGTGCATAATCAGGAGCACAGTACTGTGGGTATAGCCTGGACAGGGTGGCCTGGCCTGGATGCATCTGCACAGGGCATAGGGCAATGGCTGGGACATTGTAGTGCCCGGCCACCACCTGCACGGACAGGGTGGCCACAGCATGTCCTGCTGGGAGGTCACTCTCACCCTGACTGTGCAGTGACCACGGCATGGCTGGGTTCCCCCATAGTGCTATACAGTGTTTCTCTTAAGTGATATATATGGGTTATGTTTTCTGGGGCCCAATCACTGACTTATCTGCTTGGTGGGTGTGCTCACATCCCAGGTTTAGGTGCACACATCTCCTCCAGGAACATGCACTATGGTCTAGCTAGCAGACTGTCTGTAGTTCGTATGTGTGTGGCTGGAACACCTTGCAGGGTGCAGCGGCTGGTGACTCACTGTGCTTGCTGCTGGAGAATGTCAGATGGTGGTGGGGGCAGCTGTGCATTTCCAGGCCTACTGTCTGTCTGCCATTGCCTTATTTATGGATGTGTACAGATCTGCATTGACTGCCCTGCAGGGTGTCTATTCCCCAGCAGGACTGGGGTTGATGGTCCCCTCTACCGTCACCATTGCAGGGGGGTAGAATGTGGATCTGTTGGTGGGAGATCCTGTCCCCCACCTGAGCCACAGAGGCTAGATGTGAAATACAGATGGACACAGGCATATCCTAGGGGTGTTTGCAAGTACTATCTATCACACATTGGCACTGATGGGGACCTGCAGCATAGCCTATCTCAGCAAAGCCAGGTGCTGCGAAAATGGTGCTGGGCACCCCACCTCACCCTCAGGGTGAGCACAGGACCCGCACACTGTGACGGTCTGTAGCTACTCTGTGCCACTAACACACACCGTCGGCACCCCCTACCAGGCTGAGTTGCTGTGGGGTGCATACCCCATCTTGTGATCTTCTGTAGACTGCTGATTTGCATGTGCTGTGCATCCTGGGTATGGGTGGGTTGACCGTATCCTGGTAACCACAGCAGAATGTTTGTGTGGTGCCGTGCAGTCCTCCTGTAGCCAGCCAGGGGTTTGTTAGCAGCTGTAGCCCACTGGATACTTCACTGCCCGTGGAGCCAGAGGTCATGGGTTCAAAACCCACAGTGGGGTTCATTGATAGGGCTGTCTGAGGCATTGTCTATTTTTAATGTACATTAGTGCTGCCAGCAGAAACACCCTCAGAGTACTGTCACCTTAGGGTGCCTCATAAGGCGCCCTATAAAGGTGCCTTATAAGGCACCTTATACGGTGCCCTATGAAGCGCCTTATAAGGTGCCCAATAAAGCGTCTTATAAGGTGCCTTATAGGGGACATTATAGGGTGCCTTGGCAGACAGCGCACTTTATAATGTGCCCTATGGAGTGCCTTATAGGGTGCCTTATGCAGTACCTTAGGTTACGCCAATGTGAGGGTGTGTTTGCTGGCAGCACTAATTAAAGTAAAACTAAAATTCCTCATAACCCAATACTTAAACATAATGCCTCAGCCAGCTTTATTCATTAGGCACACTGGGGAATCAAACCCATGACCCCTGTACCATCAGTCAGTGTAGTAACCATTGTGCTACAGCTCTGTTTCTGTGTTTGCATGTCTGCGCACCTTCTTAAGATTAACGCGTGGTAACGTGCCACGGCCCCTCTATCATGTAACGCTCGTTAATTTATGGCGCCTTGTAACACGCGTTATCGGTAACAATGTACCGCCCATGTCCTTATTTGGATATTTCTGCCTCTACCGCGGATCCTAACGTGAATGGCATTACCGCAGTTTAGTAAACATACCCTAAAAGTCATTGGTCTATACAACACCATGATCAACTGGTTCTCTTCCTACCTCAACAACCGACAAATACAAGTGAAATGTGGAACAAGCACCTCTACCCCATTCTGTGTCAATACAGGGCGTACCTCAAGGATCCTCCCTGTCTGCTCTTTTATTTAACCTATACATTCAGCCCATCTGCACAATCATTAAAAGGCACAAGGTCCACTACACCCTATATGCTGATGACATAATGATCTACTCTCCAATCAACCTTGACAACCCAGACTACTCACAATTGACAGATTGCTTAGAAAAAATGATAAGTTGGCTAATCCAAAATAACCTAAACATCAACTACACTAAGACTGAAGCCCTCCCGGTCACACAAAACACAGGATTCACTCCACCATACTCAATCCAGCTCAAAAACCACACCATATCCATTAAAACAGAAGTGAAGTATCTCGGAGTCACCCTGGACCGTGAATTAAACCTACAATCCCATATAAACAGGACAACCAAGAGCGCCTACCACAAATTGAGTGTCATCAGACGGCTCAAACCACTACTCAGCCTAGAACACTTCCGCACTGTTCTCCAAGCTATAATCACGCCCATCTTGGACTACTGCAACCCAATATACCTAGGCCTATCCAAACATGCTCTCCGCCCCCTACAGATGGTACAGAATACTGTTGCCCATATTATAACTGGCTCATCTAAATATGACCACATCACTCCCCTCTTGAACCACCTTCATTGGCTCCCCATTACCTCCCGTATCAAATATAAATCTGCTCTAAACATTTTCAAAATCAAGCAATCCCTCTCGGCAGACGTATTGAAGAATCTCATCAATATGAACAACTGCTCGAGATCCAGAAGGCGCATCACCACTGACACTAACATCACCCCCAGTGGATACGCCAAATCCAAACAATCCCTGGCTGCCCCTGCACTATGGAATGCACTCCCAGACTCTCTAAGAGCCACCTCGGACTCCAAGGACATCCGGAAGAAGTTGAAAACAACTCTCTATGTGGAACATTTCGGAGACATTACATAACAGAAAGAACACAAGCCCTTACCCCAGATAGTGATTTCCTCCTACCCCCACCTAATCCACCACTTACCCCTTTCTCTTCCCCTCCGCCCAATTCAACTAATTAATCTTTTTGTAATATAATGTAAATAGCTCATTGTGTAAATAGTTGAACCGATCTAATGCATGCCCCATCTCCCATTGTTTTATGTAAAAACTGCATGTTACACTGTAAACCTCTTTGATTTTAAGAGAAAGTGGTATAGAAAACCTACTAAATAAATAAATAGTTATAATGCTATTTGCTCTTCTTTCTTCATATTATACCACATCTTCTTTCTACAATTACAAACTTCAATTTTTTGCCAAGTACGCTTTTACTAAAGCACATTAGGTTTTTGCACTTAACACAGGTTTAACACTAAAATTAATATGCATTAAGTGCAAAGCCTCCATGGTATTGTGGAGGACATGGCCAGCATGTTCCTAGTAGTTAAATGCACTAATGCATATCCTAAGGCATGGCACAATTACCGTAGGTGCACCTATCTCCACCTATTGAGGTGATCTTAGTTGCACCTGTGGTAATTATAACATTAACAGTTAGCACTCAATATGTCCCCCCATGCTAACAGCAATGCGCTCATCATGCCCACTCCCCATCCCAATATGCACTTGGCAGTTAGCACACAAATCGGCATATGGTAACTATCATACCCCCACAGTACCAGTTACCTCGAGCCCAAGCATGCAGTTACCATGCGCAAAAAAGTACATTAACCACTTAGCACACCTTAGTAAAACAGCCCCTAAGTCATAGAAAGTGGCAATTTTGGAATCAGCTTAATTATCTGACTTGGGAGGGTTTATAAAAAAAAAAAACACAACAATTTATGCTGCAGTTTACAAATGAAATGTTGGAAAAATATTTTTGCTCTAAAAAGCTCACATTTCACAGTGGGGATAAATCCCATCCCTAAATTTAGAAACTTTCTTTTGAATCCCAGATATAGGAAACCCCGAATTATTAATTACTGCCGAGTTCTTACCAGCCCTTGTTATTTGGGATACCAATAATAGATTTAAGTTAGTCTCATATTCTGCCTCTAACTCTACCCAGCCTGGGTTCTTCTAAGAAAACGGTCAGATTGAATCTGGTCTTCCAACCTCAAAATATCCATCTTCACTCCATTCTGAGTCCCCGGATTTTTTTTAATTTCACTCATCATATCCTTCCTCATCCAAGGATAGATATTATCTTGCACATAATCGATGGAATCAAAATTCACCACATTCACTTACTTATCAATATACCTGATTTGCATATTCCTCTATTTCACATAAAAAATATTGCTAATCTTTTACTTATCTTAAGACATAAAGTGCAAATATGCCAGCTTCTTAGCTCAGTTTCATTGCAGTAGTGTTGGATGGTATATTTCCAATCATGTTAAATGCCCATATGAGCCCATTGCAGCTCATTATGCTTAGGGGTATGTTTACTAATCAGCAGTAGTGACTTCCGTGAGATATCGCACGGAAGCCGCTACCGCTGATTAGTAAACATCCCCCTTAGATTGTCTCCGACCAGTTGAGTGGCTGAATGCAGCACGAGAGACTTGTTGAACTAGTATCCATTCTAAAAGGTATGTCAAGCTAAAAGCCATTTGCTGGAACTTTATGGGAGATGCTGGGCCTGTGTGAGGGGCGTAGCATTTCAAGCAAATAATGTCTGGTTGATTTATGATGTTACAAAATTATATCTTACTATTGCTTTGTAAATAGAGCTCTATTTTTTCTTGACACGCTTTTTTAAAATGTCAGTGATGTAGGAGGGAGAGAAAGGGGTGTGAATGCCCACTTTATGATATTTAACACTAGAAGCCCCAAAAGGAATTTTACCTAGAAACCCCAAAGTGTGTCAACTGACACATTATCATGATGACTGCTTTTAGCATGACATGCAGGTGCGAATTAATGTGAAGTTACTTATTTGTTAAATATGCACAGTATGTGATGTCATTACATGACGTCATCGTGTGTTTATTGTTTGTAATGTCGGAGTAAAACTGTAAACAGTGATTGAGATGCGCCACCTAGTGGGAACATGAATTTATACCTAGAAGTCTTCTAGGTATAAATTCATTTTCCCGCTAGGTGGTGTATCTGTCATTAATTTTCGATGCACATATTTGAACATCTGGCCCTTGCTAATAAAGTCATGGAACATGACTGACATAGTTCTAGCAGTGGCACTGGTATACAACGTTGAAGATGCATTTGCGTCAATTGACGCACTTTGGGGCTTCTAGTGTTAATGGGTTATTTGCTAGCTGCATTAGCTTTTAACGTGGTAATTAATACACATTAGGAGTTTATGCTGCGCTTTAGCAGTTAATGCACAGTAATTTCTGCATTTACAGATAATGTGGAACAGGACAGAGAAAAGGTAGCGAGAATGCACAGACTTTACCTTAAAGTTAATGTACAGATAGTTACCTTGAATTAACTGTTAAATGTGGCAGATAATTCAGTGCTATTAACTAACCCCTGCTCAATAGGTATACCTAACTGCATTCCATTATCTGCAGTGCAGTCAAGGTGCGTTAATGAACGTTTTGCTGTGTTAACTGTATTGCAAGATGCTGGGAATGCCTCCAAGAGTTAATGCAGAGGTTTTGCAGTTATCACACATTGCTTGAAGATTGGCGAGTAGCCAAAGTAATGTCAATTTATAAAAAGGGTTCCAGGGGTGATCCTGGCAACTACAGACCAATGAGCCCGATGTCATTATTGGGCAAAATGGTAGAAAACATTTTTAAAAAAGCAAAATTACTGAACATATAGATAGTCATGGTTTAGTAGGACAAAGCCAACATGCATTAGCCAAAGGAAGTCTTGCCTCACAATCTGCTATTGAATAAATAAATAAAAAGTGAGCTGGTTGATATAGTGTATCTGGATTTTCTGAAAGCCTTTGATAAGGTCCGTAATGACAGACTCTTGAGGAAATTAAAAAGTTATGGGATAGGTGACAGTGTTTTATTGTGGACTGACAATTGGTTAAAAAGAGAGAAAAAAAGAGATTAGGTTAAATGGTCAATTTGCTCAGTGAAGAAAGGTGAATAGTGGAATGCCAATGGGATATGTTCTGGGCCCACTGCTTTTTAACATATTTATAAATGATCTGGAAATGGAAACAATGAGTGAGGTGATCCAATTTGCAGATGACACAAAATTATTCAAACCTGTTAAATCACAAAAACTACAAAAAAAACCTGAGAAATTGGGAGACTGGGTATCCAAATGGTAGATGAAATTTAATGTGGACAAGCGCAAAGATATGCGCTTAGAGGCCAGTTCCCTAACAGCACGTCTGGCCCGCGGACACATCTAATCTAAAAACAGGCCCCATTTAAACTGAATTCCGCATCCGTGGGTCAAGGCGAGTCCGAAATCAGGGAGGTAGATGTGTTTGGTATGGCTTGGGTAAAGTGCTATTCAGCTGGCTCGTGCACACCCAGCACATCCCCGTCCGCACGACGGTGCAGGCACGGGCCATGCGATATAATGGAGAAACCCATCCCCCGTCAATATCGGACATGGGTAAATGTCTTCGATGTCCCCGTGGCCGCTGTAATCTGAAAGGATACATGTTTCACATCCTGCCCATCTCTGTGATGTACCTGTGGACGCTATGCTCTTTGGGAAAAACGTGCATCTCCTAAGCTGCTCTTCACACTGACAGTGGTGTGATGATGCAAACTAGACATAATTACCAATGAAAAATGACTGCTGCTGCAACCTAGACCATATACCAGTCCTCTGCAGGCCCTGAAAGGTGTTAGGCAATCCCAGTGCACCCTAATATGCTATACTTGGCATTAGGAACTGGACCCAGTGATTCCTGCCTTGGTGATCTCTACAAACACGCTTTAAATTGCTAGGGATGGATCCTTACCAAGTGCTAGTTTTGGAGCCGTTTTGTGCTAGTTTTTTGCAGTGCTGCAACATCCTTTTTTGTTTTATTATGACTTTTTCTGGCCATTAGTTGTTCTGTGTGTTTTTTGATTTACAGATAAGGCACACAAAGGCCACACTATTTAGACCACAAGTTTTTCTACACTGTCTTTACTGTTGTAATAAGGCTATATATGGGCAGATGTATACTCTTGTTATGTGGCTATACAATAGGGTTATGAATTAAAGTGTGCATCCACAATATTTGTCCTCCTCCAAAGGCTTTTTCTTTTTTCATGAGTTAGATGGGAAGATGTAGGTCTTTTTTCCTCCACTGTTGTACTGCTGTGTTCCTGCTGGTGTTTGACATTACCTAGTCAGCTGTTTATGAGTATTATGGGTTTTTTTCCTTTGCTGTCATACAGGCATACATGAGAAGCGCTTTTTGAGCTTTCAACTACTGGAAGGACTGCAATAGCTTGTTTTCCCTTTTTTCCTTACCAAGTGTACCAAACCCAAAACTAACATTGCAGTTTCCCAAGCGATGCATAATATTGCTGAGCAACAAATGTATAACCTGCTCATGCCTATGGCCTATAAGTGCACTCATTCTGCCTTTCCACACTACCTTTCTCTTCTTATTGCATCTTACACCCCTCCTCTGGAAATCTGCTCTTCTGTCAGATTTCTTCTGACTGTATCCGTCTCTTCTATTATCAAATCCAGACTTTTCTCCTTTCATCTTGATACTCCCTATGCCTACGACAAACTACCCATGTCTATACATCAGGCTTCTTCTCTGGCCCTTTCCAAATCCAGGCTGAACTCTCAACCCTTCGTTGTTGCTTTAGGATCTGATCTGTTTAATCTCCCTTGTGTTTCTTTACCATTCCCCCTGGGTTTATCCTGTCCACAGTTGCTGTGTTGTCTGTCTTGACTAGACTAAGCTCTGCTGACTAGGGACCATCTTGTGTGTGTGTCTATGCAGCACTGCATACCCCTTGCAGCGCTATACAAATTATCATTCACAGTAGCAGTGGTGGTAGTAGTAGGGCCTTCTGGCTATGGGATCCAATTCCCACATACCTGGGTGCTGGCATTTCTCACAGCAGCTACACCTGTCCCATCATGGCGTATGTCTCTCTGTTTATATGCGTTATCTGTGAGGCAGCCCTGCCTGCCTTCCCACAGTCTGATTTGAGGCCCTACTCCCCTGATCAGGCCTGTGTGGGCATGGGAGGGGGGGGATCCCTGTGCCATCATATTCAGCCTCCAAATATATCACCACTCTTGCAGCTCGTATACAAAGAGGGGATGATAAGTTTCTGGCCTTGTAAGGAAACAGAAAGCTACGGGCACATTTCAGTTTTGAAAGAGAAAAACATGCCACCTGTGGCTAGCCATGCTCCGCCCATGCCCACGCTGCCCTGCCCTTTTCCCTGCCCCACCCCCACCCCACACTTGCTCCACCCCCTGTTCCCCCAAAAATTGCAGAGGGGGCAATGTGCAAACTGAACAAGCAAGATTGCTACACATTCTTAAAACAGAAATTCTGTAATGACATATTACGCAGCATTGGTTGTACACACACACACACACAATACAGATAGGCCTTCATCAATAAATGAGCACAAAACAAAGAGAGAAATATATAGACAAAAAGTAAGCTGAAACCCCAAGAAACCAGACTCTGCATTCAGTACAACATCAGATAAATAAGAGATGAAGTTCCCCATACTGTGTAAAATATAAAGGTAGCACAAAGTCCAATCATTAAATTGAAAATACAATTATTTTTTCTACATCTGTTGTCTGACCATTTTATTCTTGATCATGTTGGTTCCAATCTGAGGCTTCTGCTTTCCTGTCTTCTCTTAGCTCTCTGTCCATGGGCTATAGTCCATCTGCCATTACTTGTCTCTTGTTTTATTCACTTCCTTCCATCAGCCTATTTCCAGTCCCAGTAACCGTCCCCAGTATCAGCCCCCTTTCCAGTCCTCCCCTCCCATTACATTCCAATGTCAATCCCAGGACTGCCAGTGGTGTCCATTCCCTTCTAGTCCACCTCCTTCCTCACTGTCTAGCCCCTTCTAGTTCAAATACCATCCCAGGTATCAGCTCACTTCCACTCCCAGTGCCTTCCCTGTGCCATCCCCACATCTCTGCTCCCTTCCAGCCTCCTCCCCATTACACATTCACCTATCAGTACCATCCCCAAGTGTCAGTTCCCTTTGAGCCTCCTCCTTACCCCTTCTGTCAGCTCCCTTCCAGCCACCTCCTCCCCCCATCAGCTCCCTTCCAGACACCTCCTTCCCCCCCCTTTCAGCTCTCTTCCAGCCACCTCCTTCACCCTGTCAGTCCCTTCCTGCCACCTCCTTACCCCCCTCTTTCAGCTCTCTTCCAGACCTCACCTTCCCTCTGTCAATCCCTTCTGCCACCTCCTTCCCCTTGCAGCCGCTGCTCCTGCTTCTTACAGAGTGGCGGCTGCAAAAGAACTAATTTAAAAACAAAATTAAACCTGTGTAGAGCCTTCCACCCACACTCCCGTCCCCATGCAGCCTCACCTTCCCCTTGCAGCCACAGCTCCTACTTCTTACAGAGCAGCGGCTGTAATAAAGCTAATTTAAAAACAAAAGAAAACCTGTGCGGAGCCCTCTGGCCTATGAAACCCCTGTTGCAGTGCCTGCGCTCAAAAGGAAGTGATGTTACAGGGGGCAGGCACTGTAGAAAGGGTTTCATAGGGCCAGAGGGCTCCACACAGGTTTTCTTTTGTTTTTAAATTAGCTTTATTGCAGTCGCTGCTCTGTAAGCAGGAGCAGCAGCTGCATGGGGGGCCAGTTTTCTGCTCTGGCCACTCCCAGTCTCACTGCCAGAGCAAAAAAAAACAGGTTTTCAAGGGCCTGTTTTCGATCTCTGCCGGCAGCCAGCTTGGCCAAGGAAAAACCGGCCAGGCCGGCTGAAAATCGGCCGGTTGGCAACCCTAGTTCTGGAAGTCTGAATGATCTTTCCGTAGTTTTGCTTTATTTGGTAGAACCTGGACTGGCGAAGGTTGTAGGCCTCATGGCACAATCTGGGGGAAGTTGGCACAATATCAGTCATGTCTCAGTGTCTGGCACAGCTGATCTATGGCTGCCCTATCACACTGGCACCTGGTGACACTGTAGTCATCCATGTGGATCAGTTACCGGCCAGCCATTCATGGCCTTCCCTGAATTGCAGATCAGCACACCAGATCCTCCCATGCTACTCCCAAACTACACACTCTCACTTGCAGTCACAAAAGACATCATTCTGCCAAACCAAACCTATGAGTAAGAGCTGCTATACCATAATTGCATGACATCCCAGGACCACATATATGATCTTTCTTTCTCATTCCAAAATGATTTGTTTCCAGACTCATTCACATACTATTCTTACATCAACAATCCCAGTTTTCAGAGCACAGGATTTGTTAGGGTCCTCTAGATCAGCTCTTTTAGCCCAAGCATGTTGTTCTTGGGTTAAGTGCCATCAAGTCGGTATCGACTCATGGCGACCCTATGAATAGTTTTCCTAAATTGTGTTCGTTCTTCAATCAGGTGGCTCATTGTTGACACACTGGCACCTATAGCTGGTGTTATTGTATTGATCCATCTCATTGCTAGCCTTCCTCTGTTGCATTGACCTATCTTGCCAAGCATCTCGTCTTTCTTTAATTATCTCTCTCTTCGCATGATGTGTCCAAAGTACGAAAGTCGAAGTCTTGTCATCTGAGCTTCTAAAGAAAGCTTAGGTTTGATCTCCTCTAGTACTGACCGGTTTGTTCTTCAGGCAGTCCATGGCATACACAGTATTCGTCGCCAGCACCATAATTCAAAGGCATCAGTTTTCTTCCTGTCTATCTTTTTCACTGTCCAACTTTCGCATCCATATGTTATTGAAAATGCCATGGCTTGCACAAGTCAAATCTTTGCATGGAGAGAGACATCTCTGCTATTGAGAATCTTGTCTAGGTCTTACATAGCCATTCTGCCAAGAGTGATGTGTCATCGGATTTCTTGACTGCTTGTTGTTTTTTTATTGATAGTTGATCCAAGTAGGTTAAAGTTGTCAACTATTTCAATTTCTTCTCGATAAACGATGAACTTATGCATTTTGCCAATTGTCGGGATCTTTTTCTTCTTAACATTAGGGCACAGACCCATTTTAAGACTATATCCCTTGATCTTGAGAAGCAAATATTTCAAATCGTCTTCACTTTCAGCCAGCAATGTGGCTTCATCAGCATAGTGAAGGTTGTTGATGAGTCTTCCACCAATCTTCACACCTCTGTTGCCTTCATACAGTCCTGCTTCTCTGATGATTTGCTCTGCATATACATTAAAGAGGTAGGGGGGAAGGTATGCAGCCTTGTTGTACACCTTTGTTGATTTTAAACCATTCTGTTTCTCCTAGTTCCGATTGAACTGTTGCTTCTTGATCAGTGTAAAGGTTGTGCAAGAGAACGATCAGGTGTTCTGGTATACCCATGCTTCTTAATGTGGCCCAGAGTTTCTCATGGTTTACACAGTCAAAAGCCTTGCTGCAGTCAATAAAACACATATAGGTATCCTTTTAGTATTCTTTTGTCTTTTCAAGGATCCATCTCACATTTGCGATAATGTCTCTCGTTCCTCTCTCTTTCCTGAACCCTGCTTGCACTTCTCGTTCTATGTATGGTTGTAGTCTCTGCTGAATGATTTTGAGTAGAATCTTGCTGTCATGTGGGATTAGAGCGATTGTGCGATAATTTCCACAGTCAGTTGGGTCACCTTTCTTCAGTATTGGTATAAGCACAGATCTTTTCCAGTCAGTTGGCCATGAATTGGTCTTCCAAATTTTCTGGCAGAGCCATCTGATTGCTGTAATAACTTAATGGGAATCCCATCAATGCCCAGAGCTTTGTTCTTTGATAAAGTTTTCAATGCTGCTTCAACTTCTTCTTTCATCACCAATTGTTCCTGATCATAAGGTATAGGTTGAAACAGCTGTTGGTCCACTTGATCTTTATGGTATAATGACTCTGTATATTCTTTCCACCTTTTCTTGATCTTCTCAGCATCATTCAAAATGGATCCTTGAGCATTTTGTACCATTCCATTTTGAGGCTGGAATATTTTCTTTAACTCTGGTAGCTTTAGAAAAGGTCATATTTTGATACATTCATGGATGGCTTGCTCTTTTTCAACTTTAGCTTGAGTTTGCATACTAGTAGTTGGTGATCTGTACCACAGTCAGCTCCATGTAATGTCTTTGTTGATGTTATCGAGACTTTCCATCATTGTCTTCCACAGATGTAGTCAATTTGATTTCAGTACAATCCATTGGGTGAAGTCCATGTGTACAGTCGACGCTTGTGTTGCTGGAAGATGATGTTTGGGATGACTAGATCATTGGTTTTGCAGAATTCTATCAGTCTTTTTCCAGCTTTGTTTCCGTCGCCAAGTCCATATTTTCCAACCACTTTGCCTTCTTCTTTGTTACCAACTTTTGCTTTCCAGTCACCCATGACTTTCAGGATATCCTGTTTGCATGTTCTGTCAATTTTAACTTGTACTTCTTAATAGAGCTCATCAACATCTTCCTCTTCTGCAGCTGTTGTTGGGGCATATACCTGAATTATAGTTGTGTGGATGGGCTTTCCTCATAGACAAATAGAAATTAAGCATTCACTGACTGCATTGTATTTCATTACAGTTCTTGCAAGTTTCTTCTTAACTATAAATGCAACACCATTTCTTCTT
Organism: Ichthyophis bannanicus; assembly: GCA_033557465.1. Classification (NCBI taxonomy): domain Eukaryota; kingdom Metazoa; phylum Chordata; class Amphibia; order Gymnophiona; family Ichthyophiidae; genus Ichthyophis; species Ichthyophis bannanicus. The sequence continues at coordinate 175,391,992 of CM066036.1, read as the reverse complement.
TGTCTTTCATTTCCATCATAGTAAACCATATGATCATCAGATGCAAAGCACCTAAAGCCAGTCCATTTCAGTTCACTGACACCCAACAGATTGAGTTGTACACATTCCATTTCATTCTTGACCATCTCCAACTTCCCTTGATTCATGCTTTGTAGGTTCCATGTCCCAATATATAAGATATCTTTGCAACTTCTGACTCTCTTTTCATGCGCAGCTACATCAGCAGATCCAACCACATCATAAATGCTGGCTTTACTCTGAGAAGTCTTCAGCTCATCCCTAGTAGCCATTAGAGTGCCATCGAACCTGGGGGGTCTCATCTTCCAGCATTATAATGCAATTTATTTTGTGACTATCCATTGGGTTTTTGAGGCAATATACAGAAGTAGATTTGCCAAACCTTTCTTCTGCTCAGTTAATTCCAGTGTTGTTGCATTTGTCACAGAAATATGATCCTCCGCTTACAACACCATCCCATTCTGCTGCTACCCAGATGGGTGGTTTGTCTTAGTCTGGCATCTCAGTTGAGACCTTTCTATCTTGGGAGACTCTGCCAGTAGCTAAGCTACTGATAGCTTAGCTCTCAGCATCACTGATGCACACAAGCCCTCACAGCACGACAAGCTGCAAACCAAGTGAGGGACATTTCAGTGTAGCCAGAATAAACACTAGTGGCCTAGAGATTGGGGCAAGTTACCTCAGGCCAGAAGGTCGGGGGTTCAAATCCCACTAGAGGACAGCAACCTTGGGCCAGAAGGACTGGGGTTTCTAGTCCCACAGGTGTCCCCTTGTGGTCTTGGGCAAGCCACTTAACCCTCCATTGCCCATGTTCCCTGTAAAATAGTTATCTCCAATGCCCTATTCAATGTAATTTCAGTTTGTTCAATGTAAACCACCCTGATATCATGAAAGGCAGTATATAAAAAATGTTAAATAAATAAATATTGTTCTTAACATTTCCTTGAGAGTGTTTATGAATTTTTCTGTACCTTACAACATTCCTTCACTTCTGCTTTCTGTTCTTTGTAACTGCATCTTGTATTTTTCCAGACTGCAGTCACACCAGTTCAGCACATACTTGTCACGACTATTCTTATATGGGTCAAATTACAGAGCACAGCAGAATATTTTCTAACTCCATGCCTTATTCCACTTTTCAGCAGAAATAACGTGGATGTTTCTGGGAAATACAACATGCACTAGTCTTTCCTGAATACGCTTTATACGTATCCACAGCTGACCACGCCCCATTCCGCCCCTTCTGGACACATTCCGAGATCCCTGCGCTAGCGCAGTGTACGTATATCATAGCAGTGTTTCAGAATATGGTCAGGAACATTTATGGCACTTAAACATTCTCGCTGTATGTGCCAAACCCCTTATACATGTTGTGGAATGACCCCCATAGGGAACAATCCAAACTAGCTACTTGACAAAAGGTTCCAAATTACAGTGGTGTGCAAGTCTGGAATCACTTGTAAATTTGATGTCTTTTCAACTTCGTGACCTTATATCTTAATTTCCTTTTCCTCCCAGTGGCGTTTTCTGTATATCTCATGATAAGCGATAGATTTGGCTATTAGGGCCAAATTTTAGTATTGGTTTGGCCCTTATTTTCCGAGTTTGTTCCCCATAGTTGTCCTGTTGATAGATTTTTTGTGAAAATCACGTAATGTACATTGTTGGCCAATGATATTTTATTGTGAGTATGCTTTAAAATATTATGGACGCACACCAGGTTTCCTTCAAATTAATGTATGTGGCCTTGAAAAAGGCCGTTTTTATGTGTTAGTGATGGTTCAGTATTTGATGGGCCACCCTTTGTTCTTGATCACCTGACTGCACCTTGTCGGCATTGAATGAACCAGTCTGACAAGGTGATCGTTGGTGACAACATAGTTCCAAGCTACAATGAGTGACTCAATCAGCTCACATTTTGATGTTGGATGCCTCTTGGATATTTCCAAGGCCACCTTGTGCCACAGGTTCTCGATTGGATTCAGATCTGGAGACTGGGCAGGCCAGTCCATTGACTTGATGTTGTTCCACTGCTTCCAGCTGATCACCTGTCTAGAGCGATGGCAGGGTGCATTGTCACCTTGGAACAGGAACTGGCCAGGAAACAGCTAGTGTGCTGATGGCACCATGCATTTTTGCAGAATGGTGATGGAATGGTCAACGGGGCCAAGTACATCGATGATGTGAAGACGTCCAAAGCCACTGGCAGCCATGCATCCCCAAACCATGATCTTCAAAGGATGCTTCACAGTGAGGTTGAGACACTCAGGCTTGAATTCCTCTCCAGAAAATCTCCTCACATAGGTGTGGGCCTGGTTACCAAACAGGCAGAAGGTGCTTTCACCGCTGAATAGAACCTTTTCCCACATTTCAGTCAACCAGGTTGAGTGCTCTCTCTCCCACACGATCCAGTTGCGCCTTTGTATGTCAGTCATCAGTGGCTTATTCTGTGCTTTGCAGCCCCGGAGACCAAACTGCAGGCACTGGCGACGAACTGTTGATGAGCTGACACTGACCTCACTCTTGTCTGATCACTCTCGAAGTAGCTGAGGAGAAGTCAACTTGCGATTAGTCAGTGAAATGCATCATAGTGCGTAGTCCTGGCATGATGTTGATGCACGTGGATGACCTGAATGAGGCTTGTCCACCACTGAACCCATTTCTTTCTTTTTCTGTACAATCTTAATAGCGCTCTGACAGCAGCCAACTTTCCTGGCTATCTGACGGCTTGAAAATCCTTCCTCGCTCATAAAGGACACACGAACACCCTCCTCCAACATCAGGGTCAGAATCATCTTCATGGTTGATCCAGAAAGCATATGAAATTCAAAAATTCCATGCGTTTTTATAGCTGCACTGTTGGCTAGATATCTGCATTGTGATTGGTTAGTGAAACCAGCCCCCTGATTGGTCAGAAATAATGTGTGCATATTGTATAATCTCAATCCAGTTTTGACGCAGAATCCACAAAAATCGCAGTAGCTATCTCCCAATGTCTGTAAAGTATTTAAATTGGAAGCAAGGGATGCAAAAAGTCAACTAATAGCCAAATGCATCCCTTTTAATGTAGTAGAAAGTTGAATATGCTGGGCTAATGCAAAATTTAAAAAAAAAAATCAACGTTAGAAAGTACGAAAAACGCAAAACTCACAAGTGATTCCAGACTTTTGCACACCACTGTAGGAGCCACTTCCTAGGAAAAGGATCTAGGCATCATTGTGGATAAAACATTGAAATCCTCTGCTCAGTGTGCAGTGGCTACCAAGAAAGCTAATAAAATGCTGGAAATTATAAGGCAAGGAATGGAGAATAGAACAAATGATATCATAAGGCTTCACTATCAATCCATGGTATGACCACACTTTGAGTATCGCATGTAGTTGTGGTCACCACATCTAACAAAAGATGTAGTAGGATTAGAAAAGATACAGAAAAGGATGATCAAAAGGATGGAAATATACTGCTATGAGGAAAGGCTCGAAAGTTAGGGATCTTCAGTTGTAGAAGAGATAGATGAGGGGAGGCAAGATCGTACCAAGCTAGAAAGATTGCACTCAGACATCATTTCTAAAATGTGCCTTCACATGTAAAGCCTGATGGTAGCTTAGTAAATAAGCCCCTTAGGTGCCCTTTTACTAAAATGTGTTAAGCAACTAGCGTGTGTTTTCATGCATGGTAACTGTAGGTTCAGGCCCATGGTAACTGTTAAGGCATGCTGATTTGTGTGGTAACTGCCACTCGCCTGTTAGGGAACTGAATGTTTGGGGTAGAGGTGGAGAGCGGGCATAGAAAGAATGTTGTGTACTGTCAATATTTCCATTAGCTCAGATTACCCTAATGCCACTGCCTTATGTGAAATTAGATGTATCGACAGTACTCATACCATGTGTTAGGATAAACATCCATGTAATTGCCAGGGACATGCTGGTCACACCCCTGAAGCTTTGCACTTAACGCACGTTAGTTTTTGCACTAATGCACTTAAATTCGAAGGGCTCGTCAACTAATCAGCACCTGATTCACATGGGTGTAATGACCCTATTCCAGAGCTTAAATATGAGCTAAAACTGGTCTTCAATCAATTAGCATCACATGTTGAGTCCACCAATGTCCTTCATCCCTGTCAATCCGGCTTTCATACCGGCCACAGCACTGAAACCGTTCTTCTCTCCTTACTAAACGAGTTGCACATGATCGGGGTGATAGCACTCTGGCTGTTTCAATTGACTTCTCCTCTGCATTCAATCTAGTTGATCACTCTATCCTCCTCTCTCGTCTCTCTGACTCTGGGGTTAAGGGTACTGTGTTGCGTTGGTTTAGTTCTTTCCTCACTGCCCGTTCCTTCTCTGTATGTCACAATTCCATGTCCTCAGCTGCTGTACCACTGGTCAGCAGTGTCCCACAGGGCTCCATGCTTTCACCGTTGCTATTTAATATTTTCCTAGCCCTCTTGCCACTCACCATACAACAATACCCGGTGTCAGCATATTTTTATGTGGACAATGTAATCTTATTCTACCAAACTACCCCTTTGGTGATTGACCTGTCACCACTCAATAATTGTCTTTCCCATATCACCACATGGATTTCAGCCAACTACTTATATCTTAATCCTTCTAAATCAACAGCTATGTTGTTCTCCTTTAGCACTTCCTGCCTGACGGTTCCCCCTCCTCTTAACTCCATGCCTATCCCTTTGGTGTCCTCATTCTGCTACCTAGGCATCACATTAGATTCAGCACTTTCATTTCAGGAACATCTGTCCCTCTTCATTCACTGCTCCTTTTGTGCACTCCGCCTGATCAGGGCAGTCTGTCCCTTATTACCGTCATCCTCGGTCACCACCCTGCTGTTGTCCCTGGTGATGAATAGAGTGGACTATTGTAACATTGCCCTGGTGAGCCTGCCACAATATCAACTACAGCATCTGCAACTGCTGCAAAATACCGTGGCATGTATCATCACCCATGCTAAGCGCTCAGAGCACGACACACCCCTCCTCATTCAGCTTCACTGGCTTCCTCTCCACTTCAGAATTCAATACAAATTCCTGATAACTCACAAAGTTATTCACACCTCCACCCCTCTGGTATTTGGTCAATCTCATATTCCTACATACTCCCTACCGTCAGTTTTGCTCCCTGCATGCCAATCGCCTATCCCTTCCCTCTCCGTCTCCGTTTCAGGCCCACCTAGAACTTACACACCATGCTGCCTTCTTGTTCATCGGTCCTGCAGTCTGGAACACCCTGCCATCCGCACTCCGCCTCGAACCCTCTTATTCAAAATCCAAAGCATACCTCAAAACCCACCTATTCCATCAGGCATATGACATTCCATGCACTAGTTTGTGTTAGTCTTGTGTGTCACACTTTCCTGCCTCTCCTGCTGCTCTTATGGCTGTTAGCTATTCCTTTGCCCTTCTTTTCTCTTTCCTGTCAATATATGTCATTTTTTTCTGTTCCTATCTGCACCATTGTTGTTTATTGTAAACCGCCTTGATGCCATGGCCTGGGCAGTATATCAAATGCGAAATAAAGATAAAGATTAAATGACAGTCATATGGCAAGTACAGTCAAACCTCGGTTTTCGTATGCCCTAGTTTTCGTACGATTCCGTTTTCATTGACTTTTTTCGTCAAGATTTTGTCCCAGTTTTCGTACATTGTCTCGGTTTTCGTACAGTTGAAAATGGAGCACCATCTTGTGGCCAGAAGTGGGATTTTCTGTATTTTGATTCTCTTGCTGATTGACTGTCTTCCATATGCCAACAAGAGTCTTCAATAAAGGTAAAAGTGATGTTAAATATTCATTTATCCATTTCATTAGTCATTTATATTTATTTCTCATTGTTTTCTCTATGTAAAAATATAGTTATTATCTATAACTATATTTTTTGTTAATATTTTTGGTTGTCTGGAACAGATTAATTGGATTTACATTATTTCTTATGGGAAATATTGCTTCAGTTTTTATACATTCAGTTTTAGTCAGACTTTTTCAAATGGATTAATCACGAAAACCGAGGTTCCACTGTATTAGAGACAGAGAAATATTTTATTTATTTATTTACAGTTCTTCTATACCGCGCTTTTTCATATCAGTGCGGTTTACAAATAACTGAAATAATTGCCACAGACAAAACGGCCATAGGCTTACATTATAACAGGATGGATAACTTGGGAAAGAACTGGGGAACTATGTACAGTTAATCATATGTCCAAATAATCTATGTACAGTTAATCATATGTACAAATAATCATCAAGGCTTCCGATATCTATTCTAACCATTAGGCTAAGCTGTATTGCTGCCGGCTCAGTAACCATGTATTTTTACCTTGTTATTTCCATTGCTATAAAGCTCCGTTTGCTTTCACTTATTTACTTTAGCTTGCATTTGAATTTTTCTCACCCTTGCTTCCAGAAAACAGCTTCAACAGGCTCTGTATTTTCCTCTCAAAATTTATGATTCCATATAATTTTGTATTTCTGTTTTTAACCTTCTGCCCCTTTTCAACTACAAAAATGCTGCAATCATCACTGAACCAAAATTCCCTCACATCTCTCTAACAATTCACATATGCTTCAAGCTCAAGGCATTGTCCTCCTTGAATGTCCATAGGCAAAGACTGGCCTAATTTCAGGCTCGTATCGTCCTATATATGCCTGCATGTTATTGGCCCTTTCAGCATGTCTTTGGCTAAAGTGACCTTATTACTAATACGTTCAGTGGGTTTACATCTCATTGCCCCTCTGATGTCAACACTGCTTTGCCTCTTACTGCAGTTCACTGTCATCTTTAATCTAATCTCTTTTTCCTGTCTTAATTTCTCTTCTCTTGCCATACTGCTTTTTTTCTTTTCTGTTCCATTATATATTTATTTCTTCTTTATTTTTTCTTTATAACCCAGTAGTTTCCTCTTGCTCCTTTCAGCTTCCAACTCAACAAGAAACAGGGCTGGGAAATGGCACCGTGACCCTGTATTTGCAATGAAGAAGAAACATTTTCTCTGTTATATAACTCCTTCTGTCTGTCTTTCTCTAACCCAATTATTGTAGTAAAAGTGTCAGAAACCAGGAGCCAGGCATTATGCCTTCTTTTACAGCTCTAATTCTGAACACTAAATCCAGCTGGTCATGTGCATTCGTTAGCTAGCATTCCATTCATCTGGGCACCTAAAAAGAAAGTGCGTGAAAAATCAATTTAGGGGCATGTTTAGTGAAGCACACTAATGGTTATGTGTGTTTTGGCTCACGCTAGCCATTAACATGGGACTGCTAAAAACAGACAGTATGGTAAAAAACCCACACTAACTGCTTAGAGTGCGATAGAGTGGGATCGGGGCAGTTTTCAGGCGGAGAAAGGAAGTGTGGTCAGTGACAATAAGTACATGAGATGGTATCATGCACTCTCACAACATTCGAAAGCTTGACTGTCCCTTTATACCACCCCCCAAGAGGCAGCCTTAAGTGCAGCTTCCAGACCCTGTCAAAGAAACCTACAGCCATGATTAGCATGGGCCATCCCTTCTGATCATACCCCTCCCTTAAAATAACTCCCCCTAGATCCAGTCCCCTCCCCAAATGCACAATTAACCCCATCCAATCCCCCTACCAGCACTCAAGCACCCCCTATCCTATGAGTTCCTCCCCTTCCAGCACTGCCCAGAGAGCACAAAAGTAGTAAGCAAAGACCCTCACAGCAGGCCTCTCCTTCTCAATTCATGCCCCCTCCCCCAGAGAGATGGTCCAGTCACAAAGGATTCCCCTAAAAACCATCTGAACCACCCTGGGACTTACACAGGAGATTCCCTGATGTCTAGTGGAGTCAAGGCAGGAACGATCTCCCTTTGCTTCTACCCCAGATGTGCCAGCTTCCAAAATGGCATCTTTCACCCCTAGCAGTAGTCCTGTAAGACAACCACTAGGGGTAAAGCTGCCATTTTAAAGGAGAGATGCGATCCGAGGGGGAAGGGGGGACAGTGGTAACTGTGACCACAGCCACAGCATTTTTTTTTTAAGGCTTTAGCACCAGGCCTCGTTCCCTGCCTTGACAGATAGCATTGTGGCTCCTGTGTTTCCTGCTGAGGCGGAATGTGGGCCCACGCAGTAAGTGTTTACCTTGTGTGCAATACCAGGGCAGATGCTGGGCAAGCCCCCTGCATTTACTGTACAAGCTTGGTACTTACTGCACCATAATTTTGCCAGTTAAGGTGCAGTAAATGAAAAATTTACCGCACTTTAGTAAACAGGTCCCATTATGTGAATAAACCCATGAATGGATGCACATATGTAAAATCAATTTATGTGCATAAATAGTACTAACGCACAAACTCCTTTATTAAAGAATGCATTAAAGACATTTTAAAAACACCCAAAATTAGGGAGAACATTCTGAAAAATATGAAAAAAAGACCACAATGTTTTGGCTATGCACACCCTTAAATCCAGCCACTGCTGTAGAAGCTGCATTGCATGATGGGATGCCTTCCTTCTTACTGCAGCACCTACTGTGCTGCCCAACCTTGGGAGCCAAAGACCTGAGACTAGGAATCGAACCAAGATCCTTCATCATTGCAATATGAAGTTCTTCCAGCAGCTCAGCCCCGCTCTATATTTCTTGTCAAATCTCCATTTGTACGTACAAAACCAATTCATTAATAATAAATCTAACTTTCATATGATCACATCAGGCCTGATAACCCTTTAAAGTAGCTCTTTCTTAGGGGGTCTTTTACTACCAGGTGCTATGTCAAAGCGCGTGATCTGACGTGCAGAATAAAGGCATGCTGGAATACACATTGCCAGGTGGCACAGGGCCATGACAGCGCAGGGTGATTTCTGCTTTAACAGCACAACCCATATTAGAGATGCAAGTTGGCAAGGTAGGGGCAGAGAGTGGGTGTGGTGAAGTTAATACTATGTTAGCATCTCGCACTAACTGCATTAGCATGGGCCCACCTAATGCAAACTCAATAGGCGGCGTTAGGTGCACCCACACTAATGCAGAATACACTATAGGACAGGGCTCCATGTTAACTGCCAGGGAAATGCTTTCCATATTTCCGACAGTTACTGTGAGGGCGTTGCCTATAACATGCCATAGTTTTATGCCAATTGTGTGTTAGGCAGCCTTTTACTAAAGGGCATGAATGAGTCGCACCTATGTCTTCAATATTTTCCCATTTATGATTCCAACTGCATTTGTACATGAGTAAAACAATCATGGATTGTCATTCACAGATATGGGGAAATATATAAAAGCACAATGAAAAAAAATTAGGCCCCCAAACCTGAAATGGTGACTTTGTTCAAATATATTGTTCACTGAAGCCTAAGCAGAATGGTCTAAAAATGTACTTACAAAATGATTTGACTTTGTTTAATGTGCCTTCAAGCACAGATTTTAGTTTTGCTTTGAAAAAAAATCAATCCAAACAGAAGGCCATGTGCTTTCAACCTAAGTTCAACACCAACAAAACTATTTCTCTTGCAGGTTGCCAAAACAGCATTATAAGACCTGTCCCTTTGTTTAACATCTTGGGACATAGCATTATGCGGCTAATTTTGTAGCAGGGCATTTATAAAAAAAATTCCAAAAATATGCTTGTTTTATAAAAGCAGCATAGGTTCTAAGTGCTTTTATAAAATAGGCTCCTAAATTGATTTCTAATAGGCTATTTCGTCTTCTGGGAGGAAACCAGGCCAATATCCCCAGAAACGTGCACTCTCTGGGAGGGTGCATTGGTTATAGAATGGCTTTCTTCTGCATCTGTAACCTGAACAGAACGGTCAAATCTTTAGGGACAAACTTCAAACAGGGTTATTAGACTGGTTTATAAGTAGGAATAATTAACTGCCATCTAGCTGTTTACTTTTTATCAAATGTTTGTTTTTCTTAACTGATCTATTACCAGTTTTGGAGAGATATGCTATCAAGTTTTATCTTGATTATATTTAATTTAGTTAATCTTGTGTTGTGATATGATACAATTTAATTTTTTTTAATCAAAATTTTATGGGGGGGGATTGTTGTGTTCTTCTATTTCTAGATACACAATATCTGCCAAGCAGCACGGCATATAAATATTAAAATTAAATTTGTTATATTTCCAGTAATGTACAAATGCTCTCGCCCTACATACACCTGCTCCAAGGCTAGTGCAAATACTCTATCCATGTACTCATGTTTTTCATAAAGTACTTGAACATATCTTGACTTGACTTGCAGGGACCTGGTCTTACCCGAATCCCCCGCTTACTTTAGAAGCAAAGATATCATTTAAAGTTACAGGGACCTTTGCACAGTAGACAGATACATAGAAGTTTAAAGTTCAGTTTGACCATTTCTGCTTCCATTGTTTGAATTCTCTATTGCAAGCCTGCTCCCAGGGCAGGGCTAAATTATCTTACAGTCCTTCCACAAGTACCTGGTCGACCCTAGTATTCACAGCTTCGAGAGCCTCCACACAGCTAAGCTTTCAGCCTTGTATCTTTTTTTACCTAGGCTATGCAATTATTATATTGCTCTTTCAAAACTCAATTAATTTCTTTCTTGAGGTCTCAACACTATACCAGGCGCTGGCTATATCAGACATAGTCCTTAGCCTCAGCCCTTATTTGCATCAACGACCTCTGCCGAATGGTATATCAATGTGTGCAATCTTATCATTTAGTATTTTTTATTCCTCAAAGTATTGTGACCTTAGAGAATTCCATGTTAAAATGGTATACTTTCTTCTTCTTTTTTGGGATCGGATATTGCAAGGAGAAAAATGTAGCAGCATGGAAGAATAAGTGCTGCAATCTCTAGATTCCACTATATTAAAGGCGCAACAAATTTAAGAAGATATTGGATTGAGTGCTTGTGAGATTCTATTTCCCCTGAAGAAACCAAATTTGTGAAACGCACATACGGACCCGAAAGGTGGCGTCGGGGCATTTTCCACAGCTAAAGATAAGCACTACATATTTTTTATCTTATTTGGAAGAAAGTATACCATTTTAACATGGAATTCTCTAAGGTCACAATACTTTGAGGAATAAAAAATACTAAATGATAAGATCGCACACATTGATATACCATTCGGCAGAGGTCGTTGATGCAAATAAGGGCTGAGGCTAAGGACTATGTCTGATATAGCCAGCGCCTGGTATAGTCTGAGACCTCAAGAAAGAAATTAATTGAGTTTTGAAAGAGCAATATAATAATTGCATAGCCTAGGTAATATTTTGGAGGGATATTTATATTGGTTTATGATAGTCACCCTCTGTTGAATTGACTAAGACCAGAAGTGATTGTATCTTTTTTTGCCTGTCTTCTTCTTGTTTTTTGCTGCTGATATAACATTTAACTGTTGGTTATACATTTATTTTTGGGAATATTCTGACTGCCTACATTCCTTGTGTAGCCCTTAAATCAGATATCTAAGTGTGCCCTCAGTTCATGTAAGGCCTACTGGCCAAGGACACTTAGTTTCCCACCGACCCTACCCCTCAACCCACCCACCCCAGGGCTGCATTGCCTATATAGCGGTCGCATACGTTGACATCTATCCTTTTAATTTGGTTTTTAAGCCCAGCTTTTCTTCTTCTCCTTCTAGGACTGCTTAATCAGCATGTCTTGTATTCAGTGCAATAACTGTGGTGCCTTCATTCTGAGAAGAATCATCTGGAACCTGAGAGCTTGTCCTATATGCCTCGTTAGCTGCCATGCATAAAGAATTGACTCTACTAAGGGAAGAACTAGCTGCAATGAAACGCACCTCTTCTAGGATACAAACCAAACAAACAAAGTATACCACTGCTCCCACAAAGAATCAAACATCCCAGGAACGGATGGATCATAGTGGGCTCTGGTAGATTGCAACCTGTAATGCAAAGACACCCTATACATCATGAGATATCCCTGCATAATGCCTTCTCTGCTTTGGTTAATGAGGATGCCCAATCCATGGAAACTGAAGGGCCCTTAAATGAGACAGTCAATGTCCAATCTCCTGATAAAGCACCAAATATGAAGAAAAACTCACAGAATAGAAAACTACTACTACTTGGTGATTCCATCATCAGAGGCACCAACTTGGGAAACACATTTCAAAGGAGAGAAGATAGTCAAATGCCTCCCAGGCTCCTCAGCGAGCAGGAATAGAAACCAAATTGTTGATGTACTTAGTGCTGAAAGTGAACACTCCAAAATTGATGTTGTCATCCACTTGGGTACCAACGACCTGGCTAGAAACAGTGCCTCTACAGTTCAAAGGGACTTCCAAACTCTGGGAGAGAAACTGAAGCCCACTGTTAACACTGTAGCATTCTCAGAAGTTCTACCTGTTCTTGGTAAGGGGCCAAAAAGGCTACATCACATAAACAGCTTTAACACATGGCTCCAGACCTGGTGCAAATGAGGATTCAGATTTATAGGCAACTGGGGAAACAGATGGACCAACAAGAGACTATATTGTGCTGATGGACTACATCTCTCTGTCACAGGGAAAAGAATCCTAAGTGAAAATTCAGACAGCATGTGGATATGTATTTAAACTAGAAAAGGGAGGTGATGGATGGGGAAGGACAAGTTCAGGATGTCACTCCCGGCAAAAGCAGAACAACTTCAGAAACAGCCACGCTTTTAAACCACACATTAAAGACAACTGGGAAGAAGTGGGCAAAACAAAATCAATGCAAAATACATGCAAGCCAGTTAAATGCTAGAAAGCAATGAGCACAAATGCTCGAAGCTTAGCCAACAAAATTCCGGACCTGGAAGCCTTAATGGTGGAAATGGACTTGGACATTGTGGCCATTACAGAAACATGGATTAATGAATTGCATGATTGGGATATAGCTATAGCTGGCTATAATCTATTCAGAAGAGACAGAGAAAGTGGAAAATGAGGAGAAGTAGCCTTGTATGTCAGAAGCAATATTAAAACTACTCAAATGCAGGGGGTATGGGGAAGAGAAGAAGTGTTCTGGATTGTGTTGGAAAGAGGAGATGGCACTCTCATCCATACTGCTGTAGTCTATTGACCTCTGACTCAAATCGAAGAGATACATAATGAATTGATTATAGATATTGCCAAGATAGCCACAAAGGGGGAAATGATTATATTGGGTGACTTTAATCTACCCGATGTGGATTGGATTACTCCTTCTGCAAATCTGGAAAGAAGCAAAAAAAAATCACGGATGCTTTCCGAGATGCATTACTTAGACAATTGGTAATGGAACCAACCAGGGAAAACTCAATGCTGGATTTAGTGCTCACCAATGGTGATAGTATGTTGCATGTATGGGTGGGTGCCATTGTGAGCAGCAGCGATCATCACATGGTGTTGTTTGAGATAAAAGCCAAGGAGCAGTCCAATCATAGCAAGCTCAAAGTCCTAAACTTCAAAAACACTGACTTCAGTAAAATGGCCAAGTACTTGAAGGAGGAGTTGGCAGGGCGGGAAGGGATAAGGGAAGTGGAATTGCAATGGGCTAAACTAAAGGTGGCAATAAAAGGGGCAACAGATAAATATGTAAGAAAAGTAAATAAAAACATGAGGAGAAGGAAACCTATTTGGTTTTCCAAAGAAGTGGCTGTTCAAATAAAGGCAAAAAACACAGCTTTTGCAAAATTCAAAAGCTTGCAAACAGAGGAACACAGAAAGGAATACAGGATCAAACTCAAAGAGTCAAAAAGAGAAATAAGGAAAGCAAAATCAAAGGCAGAGGAAAAGATGGCTAAAGATGTGAAGTGTGGCGACAAAACTTTCTTCAGGTATATTCGGGAAAGGAGGAAAATCAGAGGTGGAATTGCAGGACTCAAAGGTGCTGGGACCAAACTCGTGGAAAGTGACATTGAAAAAGCAAAATTGCTAAACAAATACTTCTGCTCTGTTTTTACTAAAGAAAATCCTGGAGAAGGACCACATGTGACTCTGAAATACAAAAATGGAAATGAAGTAGATACCACACCATTCACAGAAGATGATGTGTTAGAACAACTTGCAAAACTGAAAGTGGACAAGGCCATGGGACTGGATGGGATACATCCCAGGATACTGAATGAGCTCAGAGAGGTTCTTGCAGAGCCATTAAAGGATGTTTTCAAGAGATCCTTGGAAACAGAAGTTCCTCAGAACTGGGGAATGGCTGATGTGGTACCTCTTCACAAAAGTGGTGAAAGGGAAGAAGTGACAAACTACAGGACCGTGAGCTTTACCTCGGTGGCGGGAAATGTAATGGAGGTGCTCCTGAAAGAGCAAATAGTGGACTTTCTCAAAACCAACAGGTTGCATGATCTGAGTCAACATGGTATTATGGAAGGGCAATCTTGCGAAACAAACCTGATTAAGTTCTTTGACTGGGTGACCAGAGAACTAGATCAGGGGCATGCGATGAATGTCATCTACCTGGATTTCAGCAAAGCCTTTGATACTGTTCCTCATAGGAGGCTTATCAATAAACTCAGTAGTTTGGGGATGGGTCCCAAGGTGGTGAACTGGATCAGAAATTGGTTGACTGACAGACGACAGATGGTGATGGTAAATGGAGCTCACTCGGATAAAGGGAAGGTGATTAGCGAGGTGCCCCAGGGTTCGGTCCTTGGACCGGCACTGTTCAATGTATTTGTGAGTGATATTGCTGAAGGACTGAATGGAAAAGTCTGTCTTTTTGCAGATGACACGAAAATTTGCAACAGAGTAGACTCCCCTGAGGGAGTGGTTAACGAGGAAAGATCTAAAAAAGCTGGAAGAATGGTCTAATGCTTGGCAATTAAGATTTAATGTGAAGAAGTGCAGTGTCATGCACTTGGGAAGCAGAAATTCAAGGGAAATGTACGCGATAAGAGGTGAGAGGTTGGTGTGCACAGATCAGAAGGATTTTGGTGTGATTATTTCTGAGGATCTCAAGGTGGCAAAACAGTGTGACAAGACGGTGGCAAAAGCCAGGAGGATGTTGGGCTGCATACAAAGAGGAATTACCAGCAGAAAGGCAGAGGTACTAATGCCACTGAATAAGTCATTGGTGAGGCCTCACTTGGAATACTGTGTTCAGTTTTGGAGACCATATCTCACAAAGGATGTAAAAAGACTGGAAACTGTTCAGAGGAAGGCGACCAAAATGATTTGGAGCCTGTGTCAGAAGCCTTATGAGAAGAGACTTGAAGACCTAAATATGTACACTCTGGAGGAGAGGAGGGATAGAGGAGATATGATTCAGACCTTTAAATACTTAAAGAGAAATAATGAACAAACAAACCTCTTCCAAAAACGGGGAAGGTGTAAAACTAGAGTGCATAACATAAAGCTGCAAGGGGGTAAATTGAAAGGCAATGTCAGGAAATATTTTTTCACTGAAAGGGTGGTGGATGCTTGGAATGCCCTCCCAATGGAAGTGGTGAGAGCAAATACAGTGATAGAATTCAAAATGGCATAGGACAGACACAGTGGATCCCTTTACAGCAACAGGATGAAATCTAAATAAACTTAACCATCTAGAAACATAGAAACATGATGACAGAAAAAGACCACATGGTCTATCTAGTCTGTCCTTCCATATCAACAACTACAACAGTCCACTTTTTACCTTTAGAGATCCTCTGTGTTGGTCCCATCCTTTTTTGAATTCAGTTATTGTCCTCATCTCTACCACCTCCACTGGGAGACAATTCCACGGATCCACTACTCTTTCCGTAAAGAAATATTTCCGCATATCACTCCTGAATCTATCTCCCTTCACCCTCATCCCATGTCCCCTCATAGCAGAACTTGCTTTCAATTGAAAGAGGCTCTCTCCCTGAACATTTATGCCACGGAGGTATTTAAACATCTCAATCATATCACCTCTATCCCGCCTTTCCTCTAAGGTGTACATATTAAGATCCTTAAGTTTGTCCTCATATGCTTTATAATGAAGCCCACTAATCATTTTAGTAGACACCCTCTGCACCGACTCCATCCTGTTCACATCCTTTTGAAGGTGCGGTCTCCAGAATTGCACACTATACTCCAAATGAGGTCGCACCAAAGACTTATACAGAGGCATTATCACCTCCTTTTTTCCGCTAGCCATTCCTCTCCATATGCACCCAAGCATCCTTATAGCTTTTGCTGTCGCCTTTTCTACCTGTTTAGCTACTTTAAGATCATCAGACACAACCACGCCTAGGTCCCGCTCTTCTTTAGTGGACAAAAGTACTTCACCTCCTATACTGTATTGCTCCCTTGGATTGCTGCAGCCCAAATGCATGACCTTACATTTTTTAACATTAAATCCCAGCTGCCAAATTCTAGACCATTCTTCAAGCTTAGCTAGATCCCTCCTCATGTTATCTACACCTTCCTGGGTGTCTACTCTATTGCAGATTTTGGTATCATCTGCAAAGAGGCAAACCTTACCCGACAGCCCTTCCGCTATATCACTAACAAAGATGTTAAAAAGAATCGGACCAAGGACAGATCCCTGGGGCACACCACTGGTAACATCCTTCTCCTCAGAGTGAGCTCCATTTACTTGTACTCTTTGTCACCTCCCACCCAACCAATTTCTAACCCAATCAGTAACTTTAGGGTCCATCCCTAGGCTGCTCGGTTTGTTTATAAGTCGCCTGTGAGGAACAGTGTCAAAGGCTTTACTGAAATCTAAATACACCACATCTAGAGCTCTCCCTCGGTCCAACTCCCTGGTCACCCAATCAAAGAAATCAATCAGATTTGTCTGACAAGACCTGCCTCTGGTAAATCCATGCTGCCTCGGATCCTGTAATCCGCTGGACTCCAGAAACCTCACTATTTTCTCTTTCAGCAGCGTTTCCAATAATTTACTCACCACCGAAGTTAAACTAACCGGCCTGTAGTTTTCAACCACATCCTTACTTCCGCTTTTGTGTAAAGGCACCACATGAGCCTCTCTCCAGTCTTTGGCACCACTCCCGACTCCAACGAGGCATTGAAAAGGTCAGTCAGTGGAGTTGCTAGAACGTCCCCAAGTTACCTCAGTATTCTAGGGTGTATCCCATCCGGTCCCATCACTTTGTCTACTTTAAGTTTAGCTAGTTTCTCACGAACACAGTCTTCTGAAAATTGTTCAAGATGTCCCTCGCTTCTGTTACTTTGTGGGTGTTTTCTGAGGTCCTGCTCCTGGTTCGTCATCTGTGAACACAGAACAAAAATATTTGTTAAGCAATTCCGCTTTATCCTTATCAGCTTCTACATATTCCCCCCCCCTGCACCCTTGAGTCTGACAATACCACTCTTGCCCTTCCTCTTCTCACTAATATATCTGAAAAATGTCTTATCCCCCCATTTTATTGCATTGGCTATTTCCTCCTCCTTTTGAATCTTTGCCTTTTTGACTACTTTGCTAGCTTCTCTAAGTTTTTCCAAATACAGATGCCCGTCTTCCTCTCTCTGTGATCTCTTGTATTTCATGAAGGCCTCCCTCTTTTTCTTCACTTTTTCAGCTACTTCCTTAGAAAACCATGGCGGTCTCCTTTTCTTTTTTTCCTTTATTTACCATTTTAACAAAAAGGTTGGTTGCCCTTAAAATATCCCCTTTCAGTTTTGCCCACTGTTTTTCTACATCCCCCAGCTGTTCCCATCCCACTAACGACTCCCTGAGGTATTGGCCCATCTTCACAAAGTTAGTCTTCCTAAAGTCTAAGATCCTCACCTTGGAATGGATTCTAACAACCAAAGTCCTAATACTGAACCACACCATCTGGTGATCACTGGATGCAAAATGATCTCCCACTACAACATCAGAAACACTTTCACCATTGGTAAGCACCAAGTCAAGTATGGTCCCTTCACGTGTGGGGTCTGTTACCAATTGCCTGAATAGTTCTCCCTGTAGAGAATTCAGGATCTCCTTACTTCTAGATGATACTGCAGCAGGAATGTGCCAATCAACATCTGGCATATTGAAATCTCCTATCAGTAGCACTTCCCCTTTCCTAGCAATGCTGCGTATGTCTTCAATTAACTCTCTGTCCACCTCTTCCTCTTGTGAGGGAGGTCTGTATATCACACCAATGCAAATAGATTTCTCTTTCCTTCTTTCTAGTTTAACCCACAATGCCTCCTCTCTCCCTTTTAAGCTCTGTAATTCCAAAGCTTTAATAGTAGTTTTTACATATAGTGCCACTCCTCCTCCCCTTCTTCCTCCCCTGACCTTTCTGAATAAAGTATAGCCAGGTATAGTTACATCCCAGTCATGGTTTTCTGTGAACCATGTTTCTGTAACTGCCACTAAATCCAAGTCAGCCACTCCCACCAAAGCTTCAACATCCGGGATCTTATTTCCCATGCTACGGGCATTTATACACACTGATTTCCATATGTTACCCCTGTTACCCATTTCCATAAAGGTATTTAATGTATCACCTACCTGGGGGCTTTCACTTACCTGGGGGCTTTCTTCACCTATGCCCAACGAATCTAGTTTAAAGCCCTCTTCAGTAGATTAGCCAGTCTACTACCGAAGATGCGTTGACCTTTCTTGGACAGATGGATGCCATCTCTGCTCTGCAACCCTTGGAACAGCATCCCATGGTCTAGGAAACCAAAACGCTCTCGATGACACCATCCACGCAGCCATGCATTCATCTCCAGGATGCGAGCCTCTCTGCCTTGGCCTTTACCCTCAACAGGGAGGATTGAAGATAACACCACCTGTGCACCTAACTGCTTCACCCTCTGTCCCAGAGCCATGAAGTCACTTTTGATACATTCCGAGGTATACCTGGCAGTATCATTTGTTCCAACATGGATTAGCAACATTGGGTAATAGTCAGTGGGCTTGATGAGTCTCGGCAAACTCTCCATAACATCTTGGGTTTTGGCACCAGGCAGACAGCATACCTCTCTGGACATCAAGTCTGGTCGGCAGATGGACGCCTCAGTACCCCTCAGAAGAGAGTCTCCAACCACCACTACCCTTCGTTTCCTTCTGGTCACTGATTCTGCAACTTTGGGGTACTTGAACTCTGGTTCTTCCCTTTCCAGGGATGTTTTCACCTCCTCCACTTCCAGGGCTGCATAATGGTTCTTCAATTCAAGGGCTGGAGAAGTTGGATTGGTGATTTTGCAGGCCCTGGTGACTTGTGTCCAACCATCGACATTCTGTTGGCACCCATCTTCTCCTGTGCTGGAGAGCTTGGTTGCTGCAAGAAACATCTCATCAATGTACTTCTCACTGTCTTGAATGCTCCTCAGCCTCGCCACCTCCTCTCTGAGTTCCTCTACTTGTTTCCTCAGAGCTTCAGCATGCAGGCACCCTGCACATGGAACTGGTCCTTCAACTAGCATTAGGACCCCTGTCTGGACCGAGGCAGAAGCTGTAACGGGGGCAACAGCTTTAGCAATACGATTTTTCCCAGCCATTGTTCTTTTCGTGGAGCTTATGTATCTGTTAAAGCAAAAGAGAGAGATCTACCAAGTGCCAGCCGGTTTCGCAGCTGTCCTTTCAGAGAAAAAGCAGTTAAATCTCTTTAATTATATTCAAAATGTGCTGATCCAATTCTCTGTGGTTTGTTAAAAGGGAAGGTGCCCTATAAAGCAAGACTGCTCACTAGGGTGGGTGGGAGTCGGGGTGGGTAGGGAGGGAACTAACACCTGATTAGGTGTTAGCAGTTTCTAAACCTGAGGAGGTTACTAGAGATCAGCAACCTATTGTGCTCAAGGAAAGTTCCCCTAAAGCACCAAAAAGAAAGTAACCTTGCTTTAAAAAATATACAAAAAACCCTTTTAAGAGCTCCCAGTCAGAGAGCTAGCAATGTAATATAATAAAAACAAACAAACAAACAAACCCTCAAATCCTTACTGTTTGTTGATCTGTAGAGCCCTGGTTAGGAAAGCCTCAACAGGGTAAGGCACTGGAGCCTTTTATGCAGGCCTCAGCTGCACTCAGGAAATCAGGCCCACTAACTCCTGATTAGGTGTTAGCAGTTTCTAAACCTGAGGAGGTTACTAGAGTTCAGCAACCTATTGTGCTCAAGGAAAGTTCCCCTAAAGCACCAAAAAGAAAGTAACCTAGCTTTAAAAAAAATATACAAAAAAACCTTTTAAGAGCTCCCAGTCAGAGAGCTAGCAATGTAATACAATAAAAACAAACCAACAAACCCTCAAATCCTTACTGTTTGTTGATCTGTAGAGCCCTGGTTAGGAAAGCCTAATTTTCCAACAAATAAGGGTGTCCTACACAGAGCGGTGTGTTCACTCCTAAACAAAGACATGGGGAGGGGTGGCCTGTACAGAGCGGCAGGTGCACCTACTCTTGCCATCTTACTGGGCAGACTACATGGACCATACTGGTCTTTATCTGCTGTCATTTACTATGTTACTATACGTTACTGTGTTTTACTTCTGAGAAAGGCGTAAAAAGCTAAATCCAGCCCCCTTTCCCTTCTTATTTTGGCAATAATGATCACAGGGCCCTGTTTACTAAGGTGCACTATCCAGTAGCATGGGGGTTTAGCATGTGATTTGGTTGTAGTGCTAAAACATAGCGAGAGGCCCTAGTTCTAAAAACCCTGTGCTACTCTGGTAGCACATGTCAGGGCAAGGACTTTGTGGAACAGGGACAGAATGCGGGTGTTGCCAATATGTTGCAGCTGGTACAGGCATTAGTGGTCTGCATTTACCACATCTGCTGCCCTTAGCATGCTAGCTTGTGTGGTGCCATGTCTTAGATCCCCGTTAACTGCAGGGGATTGAAGCACATGCCTTCTGAAGGTAGTGCTTGCCCCACCCCCATGCTGGTAATGCAGCCCACACATGTCTTACCGGTGCAGGCCTTAGTAAATATGGCCCACAATGTGATAAAAATGTGGCATAATAACTGAAAGCAGGACACAAAAGAAAATTAGTGTTGTAGCACATAATCTACAAAGGGAGTCTATGACAAAATAAGAACATTTTTAGCAATAGCCAGGGTCAAATGTTTGCATGATGCAAAGGCATTATTTGGAAATACCATTTTTGAAGCCCAGATAAAAATATTAGATGCTTTAAAAAAGGTTGAAAAAAGAACAAATGGCCCTTTTACTAAAGGATGCACATGTTAGTGTGTGGTAACTAGCAGCTGAGAACGCTACTGCAATGACATCCCAGCTACCAGTCACTAAGATGCACAGTAAGTGGCTCTTATGTGCTAGGGAAGAAAGTGGGCAGGTTAAGGGTGAAGTGAGGGTGTGAAGAACACATTACCACTAGAGCAAGGGCAATTTCCATGTGCTCAGTGGTAATGTGGCAATTAGCGCGTGCACATGAGAATACCTCTGTGGGTGTTATTAGGCATTGGTGTACAGTGCAGCCCACCCCTGCTGCCAGTTAGGAAGAGGGTGTCAAATCCCGGGCTCACACAGTGGAGCAAACATGACAAACCTACCTTAACATGGTGGGTTGGCTGCACTGCCTCCATTCCAAGTCTCGCTTTTGTGAGACTGCAGCCCTGGAAAGAAGAGCACCCAGGCCTGGATTGGAGGCAGCAGGGAAAGCCACACACCACATTAAGGCAGGTTTGCTCCACTGGCTCCACCATGAGGGTCAGGCGGAAGGGAGATGCACGTCATGAGGGCCCTCCCCTCATGACGTGCATCTCCCACCATGAGGGTAATGCATGCTGCGAGAGGAGGGGGCGCCTGCTCTGTGGCAGACAGCCTTTGGAAAGCCACTGTTAAGTGCACCCATATGAATTCTGCCATGCATCTCAGTCTGGTTCATGCGCTAAGTGCTGGGAACTTGGGTATGGCCCCGACAGGTAGCACACAATGGTTGAACTTGTCATAGATTTGTTTTACCACTAATTGCACAACAAGTGCAACCCTTCAGTAAAAGGGCCCCCAAAATGCTGACAGCATGAGAGAGGCAGTAAAAGCCAGAAAGCCAGAACTCTATGAGGAAAATAGGGATGAACATAGACACTGGCAAGTTAGATGTAAACCAGTAAAGAGGCAGGTCAAGAAAGACCTTGGAAAGAAGAATGTCATGCAGGCAAATAGTAATGTTTTCAGGGTACTGAGAGATGGAAGCCCTAGTTATCTTATAAAATGCTTGTTCTATATGAACTATAGTGAGCCCTCTGTCTCTTCACTAAGAGCCATGAAGATAGCAGTCATTTATGCTGCTTCCTGTTGGTGGCAGGGCCATAATTGTGGAACTCCTTATTGATATAGTAACATAGTAACATAGTAAATGACGGCAGATAAAGACCAGTATGGTCCAACTAGTCTGCCCAACAAGGCGGCAAGAGTAGGTGCACCTGCTGCTCCATGCAGGCCACTCCTCCCCATGTCTTTGTTTTAGGGGTGAACCCACCGCTCTGTGTAGGACACCCCTATATGTTGAGAAATTAGATAGTTAAATTTATTTTGGATTTATCCTGTTGCTGTAAAGGGATCCACTGTGTCTGTCCCATGCCATTTTGAATTCAGCCACTGTATTTGCCCCACCACTTCCATCGGGAGGGCATTCCAAGCATCACCACCCTTTCAGTGAAAAAGTATTTCCTGACATTGCCTTTCAATTTACCCCCTTGCAGCTTCATGTTATGCCCTCTAGTTTTACACCTTCCCCGTCTTTGGAAGAGGTTTGTTTGTTCATTATTTCTCTTTAAGTATTTAAAGGTCTGAAACTTATCTCCTCTGTCCCTCCTCTCCTCCAGAGTGTACATATTTAGGTCTTCACGTCTCTTCTCATAAGGCCTCTGAACAGTTTCCAGTATTTTTTATATCCTTTGCAAGATATGGTCTCCAAAACTGAACACAGTATTCCAAGTGAGGCCTCACCAGTGACTTATACTGTGGCATTAGTATTGGAGATCAGAGTCTAATTACCTTCAGTGTAGAAAACAATTACAGTCAGTTTTACTTTAAGAAGCTTTTGGTTATCTAATGAAAGCAATATGTGGTTAGGGTTGCCAACCGGCCTGGTCGGTTTTTCCATGGCCAGGCCGGCTGCTGGCATAGGTATAAAACCGGCCCTTGAATAGCTGTTTTTTTGCTCTGGCCGCGAGATCAGGAGCGGCCAGGGCAAAAACCCGGCTTTCCTCCCGCAGTCTGCGTCGCGATCGCAAACGCGATCCCCAATGTAGCAATCCCCAGCGGGCTGTGCAGCTGCTGCTTCTGTTTTTCACAGAGCAGTGGCTGCAATAAAGTAAGTATTAGTGTATGTGTCTCATATCCCCGCGTGTTCTTTGATTGAAGGATAAGGCGGTACACAAAAACTGTCTAAATAAAAATAAATAAATAAATAAATAATTTGAAAAGGAAGAAACCTGTGAGAAGCCCGCCCCATCTGATATCACTTCCTCGGGCGTTGCAGGACAACCGGAGGGCTGGGCTCCTCACAGGTTGCCTTTCTTTTCAAATTAAGTTTATTGCAGCTGCTGCTCTGTAAAAAGCAGAAGCAGCGGCTGCATGGGGGCCAAGCAGCACTAAGGGGTCGGGGGGGGGGGGTTAAACAGCACTAACAGGGGGGGGGGTGAAGCAGCACTAAGGGGGGGTAAAGCAGCACTAAGGAGGGGAGGTGAAACAGCACTAAGGGGGGAAGCAGCACTAAGGAGGGGGGGAAGCAGCACTAAGGAGGGGGGGGAAGCAGCAGTGGCTGCAAGGGGAAAGAGGTGGCAGAAGGAACTGACAGGGTGAAGGAGGTAGCTGGAACAGAGCTGAAAGGGGGGGAAGGAGGTGGCTGGAAGAGAGCTGAAAGAGGGGAACGAGGTACTGGTAAGTGACTGGGTAATGGGGAGGGGGCACTGGGACTGGAAATAGGCTGATGGAAGGAAGTGAAGAAAAGATGAGACAAGAAATGGCAGATGGACTATAGACCATAGAAAACGAGCTAAGAGAAGATGGGAAAACGGAAGCCTCAGACTGGAACCAGCATGATCAGAGAATAAAATGGTCAGACAACAAAGGTAGAAAAAATAATTTTATTTTCAATTTAATGACTGGACTTTATATTTTGCACAGTATGGGGAACTGCATCTCTTATTTATCTGATATCGCACTGCATGCAGAGTCTGTCTTCTTGGGGTTTCAGTTAAATTTTTTTCTATATATTTCTCTTTTTGTTTTGTGCTCATTTATTGATGAAGAACCGTCTGTATTTGTGTGTGTGTGTACAACCAATGCTGCGTATTCTGTCAGTATAGAATTTCTGCTTAAGAATTTATAGAAGTCTTGCTTGTTATGTTTGCACATTACCCTCTCTGCAATTTTTTTTGGGGACAGGAGGTGGAGCAGGGGCAGAGCAGAGGTGGGGTAGGGGTGGCAGGTTTTTCGCTTTCGAAAAGTTGGCAACCCTATATGTGGTCATAAATTCATCCTTAATCCCCCGCTCTTGGATGCTTTTGATCTTGGTTGTTTTCTCATCTCTTATGGGTCCAGTATTCAAAGGGAGTAACACAGTTAGCAGATCTGCTAACCATGTTCCTCACTTTATCCAGGATATTCAGCGGCACTAACACCATTGAGGAGGACTCTGTGGAGAGTACCACTGATGATCTGCTTCACACTATCCAGATAGTACTGAGGCAAACCATGGGCAGCACTGAGGCGGTCGGAGCCTGCACTTTTCTAGATAGTGGTGATTTTCAGTGGCGCTATCCAGATAACATTCTGTATATCTTAGGGTAAGATAACAGTCCTGCCTGTCTGGAATGCAGCTGAATATCAACACTATCCAGACAGTGCTACACTGCTTGGGTATGTCAGCTCTTCATGGCATGCTGTATGCTCCACAATCTTGCATTGACACACAGACAACCCCTCCCTGAAGAACAGAATGCAGCATACCCTGATCATGATGCGGGAGGATACTGGCCATTCTTACCAACTAAGCATCGCTGTCTCGCACAGGCACTTCATGTGATGGTAGGTGTTTATTAGCAAACACACAAAATCTGTATAGTACCATGACCTACCCTCCACCATCTCCACTCCCACCTCAGGATCATGCAGCTAGCCACTCTGCCCCTGTTCCTTGACAAGGTTCTTCCTCTTCTCCTCTCTCCTTCTCTGATGTGTTCATCACTTATGCTGGGGAGCCACTGCTGTTGCTACCACTGTAATCCACCTTAGTGATGGTGGCAGATGTTGTGGTGTTGGTATCACCATCTGTTGTGGCCACCACTGCAAGTGGTAGAGGTAGGAGTTCTGTTGATGGTAATGGTGGTGGTGGGGGCTACATTCACAGCTCTGAAAAATGTAATTCCCGCTTAGTGCTACACTGCAATCAGGTATGTCACAGGCATATACACATTACAATTGTCTAGCCCTCTTGCACTAACTACTATATGTGCCTCCTCACTGACTTGTTCAGGTGTCAGACATAGCATATATGGTATTTTACAAGGGTGCTTCACCTCTGCTCCTAAACATGAGTGTGTATGGGGGGGGTGGCAGAACACCATATGGTTGATCTTTGTTGGGCCCCATTGAGTACACTAGCTACATATAGGTGTGTTGTCCCTATGTCAGCAACATCTCTACCTGGTTGCTACTGTCCTTAGCTACAGTACCTGGCCCATGCACATTCTGCCACCACAGCAACCTCGTTATGGGTCAGTGTTCATTATTTGACCATTGTATCCCTTCAGGATACATGGCACAGGATGCTCTAAATGAGGAAACCACTGTATATGCAGCCGTGATGGCATCTGGTACCTGTGTGTCAGGGGATCCAGTACATGCCACATCCATGATGCATTTCATTGCTGCCATCTCTATACCACACCCAGTTGTGGTCTAGACATGTGACTCGATGCAAAGAGTCAAACTCGCCAATTGAACCCAAAAATTAATAGTGGCAGAGAGCAGGAGACCTGAACTCCTCCTCCCACTCACCACCACGAGGGCCCTCTGGGACTGAATAAAGCCAGCACCGCCAGCAGGCGGGCCCACACCAGAGGGCCCTTTGGCGGGGCACAGAGGCAGAAGAAAGAACACCTTATGAACAAAGCCACACAGAACACGCCAGTGAAGTTCTGACACCGGGACAGAGACAGACATCCACACCGAGGGGACGCTCCAGTGACAAAGCACTAGAAGTTCCAACAGCAGCAGGACATACACAAGACCGTGAATGCCAGCACCAGGATCGCCAGCAAGGGACAGACCGCAGGATGCCAGCGAGAGAGAGAGAGAGAGAGACACACAGACAGACCAGAGGATGCCAGCGAGGGACAGACCAGAGGGCACCAGCACCAGAATCGTCAGCGAGGGACAGACCAGAGGGCACCAGGATCACCAGTGAGGGACAGATCAGAGGACACCAGTGAGAGAGACCAGAGGATGCCAGCGAGGGACAGACCAGAGGGCACCAGCACCGGGATCGCCAGCGAGGGACAGACCAGAGGGCACCAGCGAGGAACAGACCAGAGGACACTAGTACCAGGATCACCAGCGAGGAACAGACCAGAGGAGGCCAGAGAGGGACAGACCAGAGGGCACCATCATCGGGATCGACAGCAAACATTCACTCAATCTATCAGTACCTAATAGCATACTGCTCTCTACTCCTCATGCAGAGAGGCCAGCCAAACACGTATATACCAACACCTTTACACCCTCTCCTGCCTCCCAGTCCACCACCACACAAGGGCGCCACTGGCCCAAGAGACCAGTGAACAGACTACCCAATGGGCTGCAGGTCCCACCACAACGGGCACATACAGTCAACCCCATACTCGCAACAACCATCAACCGTGCACTAATAAATGCAAGATCAATCCGAAACAAGCCAAACACCATATTTGATTACATTATAGACTAAAAGCTGGATATCATTTGCATCACTGAGACCTGGCTCACGGACACAGACCAGGTCATCCTGAACCAAGTGACCCCACCAGACTTCACAGCATTCTGCTGCCACAGAGAACTCAAGAGAGGAGGAGGAACCCTCATTATAGCTAGAAAAAGCTACAGATTCAAAACAATTACCACCAACACTTCAAATGAGGTCAACACAATCATCATATCCAACCATCACATCAGCATCTGCCTCACCTACAGGCCCCCAATGTAATGAAGGACCATCTCTCAGCAATACTTGAGTCCATATGTGCATGTAGCACCCAACACAAGCCATTGATCACCAAGGGAGACTACAACCTAACCTCCTCACCCACTAAAGAAGCCAGGGCATTTCTCAAAGCCATGACTTCCCTAAATTACCAGCAGACATTCGAAGCCCCGTCACACCAACATGGGACCACACCCAACCTGATCTTCATGCCAATACCACTAATAAGACAAAAACAAACCACCATCCCTTTACCCACCCTGGTCCCCTGGTCAGACCACCACGTACTCCCCTTCACCTTGCTTCTTAAAACCACCACACAGCAAGCCAAGGAAAAAAAACAAACCAAGAAGATTCAAAGCCTACCACAAGGAGACCTTCCTTCAGGAAATAATGCCAGAACTACAACACGATTGCAACGACATTGATGAAGCAATAACCAGATGGAACTAAAACCGTTCCAAAGCTGCATCAGCAACTAACAAAGAAAAAACACAAACCCAAAGGAAAACCAATGCCCCCTGGTACTCAAATGAGATCCGGGAAGCAAAGCGCAAACTCAGAAAGCTGGAGAGAAAATGGAGGCATACCAAGTCACATGAGGCAGCACTCCAATACAGAACCAAAAAAACAAGCCTACAATAACCTAATCGACAACCACCGGCAACAACACCACACCAACCTCATCCTGAAATCAGCCAACAAACCAAGAGAATTATTTAAAATAGTACAACTCCTCACAAAAGATGCCCCACTACCCAATGGATACCAACTAGACCCTCAAGAATTCACAAACTATCTGATAAACAAAAACACAAATTCAACTAACACCATGCCTACCGCGGAACACACCCTAACATCGATGGATCACAAACAGACCTGCGAAGAATCTCACCAAAACTGGAATGACTTCTCTATACTGACAACACAGCAAATAGAAAACATAGTGGGCTCCATTAATACGACAACCGCACCTACGGACCCTTGCTCAGTGGAGTGGTCAAGTCTTCCAAGAACCAACTAAGCCACCACCTGCACAAAATTGTACAGCAGTCCCTCCAGCAAGGGCACCTCCCACAGATTCTAAAGCAAGCTACCATACAACCAATCCTAAGGGAAACTTGCTAAACACCTCTGACCCAAAATCCTACCGGCAGATCTCAAGCTTGCCATTCATCTCCAAAATCATTGATAAAGTAGTACAAAAACAACTACAGGATCACGTGGACCTTCATGCTCCATTGGACCTGCACCAACATGGCTTCAAACCACATCACAACATAGAAACTCTGCTCACTTCCCTCTTTGACAACCTACTGAAAGGAATAGACAACATAAAGAAAGGTTTCCTACTAATTTTCATCGACATCTCAGCTGCCTTTGACACGGTATCACACCCCATACCCCTACAGCACCTCCAAGAAATGGGATTACGCAACAACACCCTGAAATGGTTCACCTCCTACCTAAAACAACAGCACACAGCAAGTAAAATGTGGGGGAAAGAAACCAGCTCAATTTACCACCACACAAGGTATACCACAGGGATCGGCCCTGTCCTCAATACTTTTCAACATCTATATCCAGCCCATATGTAGCATCATCAGACAATACAACATACAATATCACCTGTACACAGACGATATAATGGTGTACACTCCAATCGACCTGAACACCCCTGACATAACCTCAATGACCAATTGCCTCGAACACATGAACACTTGGCTCGCTGACAATAACCTCAAGGTAAACTTTGATAAGACTGAAGCAATGTTTATTTCCAGGAGCACAACATTCAACCCACCCCAAGAAATCAACATACTACACAGGACAATCACAACAAAGGATGAAGTAAAATATCTTGGTGTCATAGATAAGAACCTGAACCTCCATTCCCACATTAACAAGACTGCAGCAAAAGCGTACCACCGTTTAAAGATCATCAGACTGCTCAAGCCACTCCTCAGCCAAGAACATTTCCACACAGTATGCCAGGCAGTCATCACCCCCATACTGGACTATGGAAACTCACTATATCAAGGGTTACCCAAACACTCTGTACACCCACTTCAATTGGTTCAAAAAACCGCAGCGTGCATAATCACAGGTACGTCCAAATACGATCACATAACACCAGTACTCCGAAATCTGCACTGGCTACCCATAATGGCACAAGCAAAAGTCTTCGAGGCCATAATAATGCCCCACTTCGACTACGCCAACTCCATCCTACTTGGCCTCCCAAGGAGCTCGACAAATCCCTTGCAGCTAGCGATGAACACCGCAGCAAGGACCCTCTATGGATCATCTAGAAGGGACCATATCACCCCTATTCGGAAGAGCCTACACTGGCTCCCCGTGCAGTACAGGATCACATTTAAGATCCTAACCATGACGTATAAAGCAGTTAACAGAATCACCTCAACCTCATTGTCAGACCTGATACAACCCACCCCAGACAACAGATTAAGAAGGGCCATGTCCTGCAATACCATCCTCCTACCAAAAGCCATCACAAAATGCAACATATCTACGAGAAAGCGTGCCTTTGCCCTGTTTGCCCCCTCCTGCTGGAACTCTCTCCCAGCAGAAATCCAGTCCATAAACAATCTCCCCCAGTTCAGAAAAGCCCTCAAACATCATCTATTTCTTCAACACTTCCATAACACCGATAACATCACCTAGGCATCATCACACGAACCAACAGTCTCTCAAACCATGCCGCCTAACCAATCTCCAATGATAACTTTCCACTCCGTTTATTCATCCCTTATAGGGCTTGTATCAAAAAACCCTTTTTGTACATAGTGTATAAAGTTAACATGTTATCCAAGTTTAAATTCCCTGTTATATGTAAGTTCAATGTCTGAGCGTTCTACATTGTACAAACCTGTTCCTTGTAAACCGCGCTGATGCCGAATAGTGCGGTATAGAAAAACAATAAATAAATAAATAAAGCAAAATTCAAGGCAACACTAATTATCTTCAAGACCATACACCACTGCTCAGCAGAAATTCTACAGACCGCAATAACCAAAGACACAAGCAGCAGACCCAGGAGACTCCAAGGCAGCAACAGACTCCTCACCCCAGCCGGATATAACAAAATGAAGCAATCAACTTCCAGAAGAGCCTTCTCACTCTCAGCACCGGACCTATGGAACTCGCTCCCTGAGGAACTAAGAACACAAAAGGACCTCAAGGACTTCTGCAAATCCCTCAAAACCCACCTGTTCATGGCCGCATATGAACAAGTACCTTAACTCCCAACCAACGCAGCCATGTCGATATAGCCACCAAACACCAACAGCTCAGACCTGGGACTCAACCCCCAGAAATATATGTATGTCTTGTCACCTATGTTGAATGTAGACCCCTCGTTATATCCCTAACCACTTTGATTGAAGGATAAGGTGGTATACAAAACTGGATAAATAAATAAATAAATAAATAAAATAGTGACCTTGTTATAATTGTATCAATTTCAATCTTAGCAAAATATATATTGCCAAGCTATGCCTTTAGGTCCATTTTACTTCTTTGTCAAAAAATTCCCATTAAAAATAGTCCATTTCAATATTCCAATTATTTAAATATGTTTTCTTTTTCTTTCCTAATCAAAAGTTCTCTTAGCCTTATTCTCGATATATTTCACGTTCAGTCAATAGTAGTAGTCTCGACAGTGGAATGTTTCGAACTAATTCAACCATAATTCTGCATCTGTAGAAAGAATCATGTATCTGTTTCTTTGTTGAAAAATGATCTCTTCCCTTAGCAGGAACAGCAATCAGTCCCTTCATAATTTCTGACGGTGTTCTGAACCTGAAAATGAGGTTATTTAAAACCTTATGTCAGCTGATACCTTCAACTAATCAAAACAATGGCAACCATTCAGTCACTGGTTGTATTGAATTTAGAGTAGAAATCCAAAATTGCTCCCATATTTCCCCCCAGCCCCAGCCCCTGCTCCTGTTGAGTTCCACAAACGTGATCAATAATTCTCAATTTAAGAACCTGAAACTCATGAGGAAAGGTTATGCAGTGATAGATGCAGAACTATTTCAAGTATTAAGTCGAGATCTATACCTTAATAAGCAGATCTTTGTTTTTCTTCTATCCATCCTTGGACAAAGGCAAATCAAAACAGACCACTTAATGAAAGTCACACATTGTATGTATTCTCACTTTAATAGATCTTTTCATTATTGGATCTTGCCGCTCAATTCCCTACATTGTTTGTACACAAAAAAATTACAACTATGACAAGTACAATGACCAATAATTTCAGACTTTTCTATATTAGATTAATTCCAATAAGCTGTCTTGACCAAAAGATCAGCCAAATTCTTACCGAGTGAATACTATCACTGAGTGAATTTTAGAACATTGATAATACTGTAGAACCTTTCAATGTTTATGGAATTACTTATTTAACAAGTTTTTTTATACCACACTTTCCATATGATCAAATGTGGTTTACAAATAACAATTTTCTGAAAAGTACAGAAACATTGTCTTATTCAGTTACATGGGACAGAAATAACTATTTACATTGATGAGGTTCAGACATAACAGGGTGGATGCACCATATAACTATATATAAGGGTGAGCATAGTTGATGTTTATCAGTACATTGGTAACAGGGTAGAAGCACCCTTAACTATATACAACAGATTGATAATCCCACTATCAATCAAGCTTTGCCTGAAAAGGGCAGGACACATGTTAATTGTTCCGTGTTCTCTTCATCTCTATATGTAAGGATCAAGTCTGTTTGAGCATAGATTGCACCTTTATATTCTTTTTCAATACAGTTCATAGGATGTCCACGTTGACTAAATCTCTGAGCCAAAGCATGCAATTGCTTTTTAAACTCCACAAAATCTGAACATAAAAACATCTCACACAAAGAAACTGACTAATTAGAAGCACCATTTTCAGATGGCTAGGACGATGACTGTGGTAATGCAAACAATTATTACGTTCCACTGATTTCCGAAATACTGACATTTGAATCATACCATCAATTTAAAAAATATGAATATCAATATTCAAAAAAATCAATATTGTTGATTGTATAGCTGAAACGTCAGGTTTGATTTACATGAACTAATCCATTGATGAAACTCAATCAGCTCTGAATCAGAACCTAATGAAATAAGAAAACGTCATCTAGAAAGAGTTGCCAAATCAAGATTTTCTCTTTCTGCACTGAAGTATATATAAATTGTTCTTTAAAAAATGATACCTATAAGGTAGCTAGAGAGGGGCAACTGTATTGCTCATTGCTACTCCACAAATCTGCAAAATTCTCCATTAAAAGAAAAGTAATTATTAATCAAAGCAGTTTGCAAAAACTTGATAACCACATAATTGTTACTACAAGGAGGTATACATTCTTCAAGAGGAAAGTGCTACAACAATATGTCAAATTTAAAAACTCTCACTGATCAATATTTGTTTATAACGAAGTTACATCTAATGTTACAAGCCATACCTGTATAGGAATCTCAGACAATGCAGAAATGCAGTTCAACAGGCTCTAACATTGTACCATGACAGGAAACAATAAGGGGGTTACTCTGTTGCACAAATAGCGAGGATGGATGTACCAACGGTTTGCGGGGAAGGGGTGGCTCGGGGGCAGAGTCTGGGCAGGTGGTGGGCGGTCACCGGCCCTTGACATACAGAGCCGATTCTAAAATGCAGAGGAAACATCAAAGAGGGGAAGTGGGGTAGCAGAACAAATTCCAGCAGAAGACTACTGAGTTGGATTACTTACACAAAAAGAAAGTGAGCATCCTGTGTGCATTATTGATGGTTGTCACCTGTGGTTGTGCACTCTGTTATGGCTCTGTGTGCCAGACCTGTCAGCATCCAT
Source organism: Ichthyophis bannanicus (assembly GCA_033557465.1). NCBI lineage: Eukaryota > Metazoa > Chordata > Amphibia > Gymnophiona > Ichthyophiidae > Ichthyophis > Ichthyophis bannanicus. The sequence continues at coordinate 175,359,077 of CM066036.1, read as the reverse complement.
GTGCCCATTAAGTGGCATTTTAGAAGGGACATCTAGGAGAAATCTGGTCACTGTGATGTTTCTGAGGTTATAAATATACACACTTACATGGTACTTCAGTCTTGTACATTTACACAGGTCCTACACAGGTATAAATGTACATGGCGGCATTTTAGTCATGATTTCAGAAGGTTTTGTGGGGCTATTTTTTTAAAGGCACACAAGCACCTTTGTGTCATTATAAAATAGTCTCAAAATAGGTACTTATTTGGCTTTACAACCTAGCTGATCTCTTATATAAGTCTCATAGTGGTAAACCCTGGTCAGGTATTATATACTAACCATATAGGGTTGGCACAAAGGTATCTGAAGCCCTTGGCAAACCTTCAGCTCTGTCCCCCTCCACCAGACTGCTCAATATCCAACCTCCCCTCCATAGTCTACAATATCCCCTTCCCTACTCCCGAGTTATCGAACATATCTCCTTCCCTTCCCTAGTCCCCTGCCCCCACGGTGTTCAGAATCTCATCTCCTGTTCCATTGCCTTCTTCCCTACAGTCCAGCATCTCCACTTTCCTATCCCCCATGTCCAGCATTTCCCTTCCCTATCTCCTCACTCCATATACTCCCATCTTCAGCATATCATCTCCCCTTCTCTACCCCATGTCCAATATTTCTTCTCCATCATGTCTATAATCTCCTTCCTCTTCCCTTCCCTGTGCCATGACTGCTGTCGCTGCTACCACCATATGTCCTCCAGGGCCAAGACTGCAGAAACTCAGAGTGGCACAGGGTCTTTCAGTAGACATGTACAGTACTTTCACTTTGAAACTGGGTGCAAAGTTCATGGATAAGAAAATATCCACAGAATTTACAACAAGGTAGTCAGTAGGAAAATTGCCCCAGTAGATCTATAGCAAAAATCCTATCACTCAAAAAACAATCATCATCATTTGTTTAATTCTACTACAAGCATAGAAAATTCCCTAGGAGGAAAGGGATTATATTTCTGTGAGCATCATGAATATTGTGTTGAATTCTGGTCGCCCTTATCTTAGAAAGAATACAGCAGAATTAGGAAAGGTACAGAGAACCACCACCAATGTGGTAAAGGGGATATAAGGATACTCCTATGAGGAAAGGCTTTAAAAGTTAGGGCTCTTCAACTTGGAAAAGAAACAGCTGAGGGGAAATACAGTATGATAGAGGTCTATAAATTAATGAATGGAGTAGAATGAGTAAACAACCTATCTACATTTATCCAATCAAAAAGTAGAGACTAGAGGACACACAATGAAGCTACAGTGTAACCCATTTAAGAATAAGAGAACATATTTTTTCAGTCAATGTGTAATCAAACTCTGGAATTCGTTACCAAAGGATGTAGTAAAAGCTGTTAGTGTAGATGGGTTTAAGAAAGGTTTGGTCAAGTTCCTGGAGGGAAGGTCCATAAAGCATTGGTAGAGAGGACCTGAGAAATCCACTGCTTACCCCGGGACAAGCATTATGAAACCTACGTATCTTTTTGGGAACCTGCTAGGTACTTGTGAATCGGATTGGCCACTGCTGGAAACAGGATACTGGGTTTGGTGGCCCTTAATCTGACTCAGTATGGCATTTCTTATGTTATGTTCTAAGCTGAAATGACTCAACAGTCCTTCTACTTATAGAGTTATGTGATCACTGTAGTTTTTTATATGAAACAAAGGAGACAAACCAAAGTATGATGTCATCAACTATGCTTCAGAGTTCTCCATTGTTTTAGCATAATAGAACACTCTGTTCTGTAGCTAGAGCTGTTGTACAATGTTCTGCAAGTTGCTCCTTTTGTGCACAATTCCATCCTTTTGCTGTGTGCAAAGAATAGATGACTCTGAATTACATATGCAATAATTTCACTCAACTGCCAAGGAGGCTTAGAGGAATGGGAATGAAATTAATAACAAATGACAACTATAATAGAATTATAATGTGTGCCTGCTACATAAGAAAATTAACAAAGATGACAGCTGGTATGTTTATTTTATGTACGCTTAGCATTTTGCAACACCTGCTGTATCCTAATTTAAAATATGCTCAGTAGCTTTGGAAAGATTTTGAATATTATGTTGCTAGATTGATATCTACAGTGAGCTACTCCTGTTTTCTATTTTGGTAAAGCATGACTTTCCTGAGAAGTGAACTGTTCCATATTCATAATTTAACCAATGAATTTCTGATAGAGCACAGATTAACAGGGAAGGGCAGCACTTGGCACAGAAAATGTTCTTTATCTAAATAAAATTGTCCCTTTAAAGTAGATTGCATTTGTAGAGCATCTTGGATTTTTAGTTTCTCTCTCTTATCAATACTCCACTGTGGTTTTCAGCATCTATACTCTGTATCTGGCTTCGTTTCAAAACAGCACATGCACCAGTTCATTTAGTTATAGTCATCTGTTGCATTAAGGATCTGAAGTTAAGGTTTTATTTTCCCATCAAGCTAGGGTCGTAAATTTACTGAGATATAGCCCTCTAAAGTCATGGTTCACAGAGAAGCTAAACAGCAAAGGGATTTGTAATATAATTTTGAATTTGGTGCCCTGAATTCTGGCATCTGAAAGCAGGCATCCATCTAAACTGTGCCCTTTTGATATGAATATGATTAGGAAGAAATCAACACTGAAATGAACTTGATCTTAGAACCAAAAACTAGTTCAGATCTTATGAAATGTTCAGTATCAGATGATTTCTTTTTACTTAAAGCAATAGCAAGCTTAGAGGAACATTAAAGACATTAGGCTATTTCTTTTCCTTGGTTTTATTTATGTTAAGACAGAAAACCAAAATAAAGCTCTGGGTACAAATCATCATCCCCTTCCCCCAAACAAGAAAATAGTGTCAAAAGTCTGAGACGCTTTGGTTCCACATTACTTAAAATATTTTTATAGAACTTTAAACAGCATACAATAAGCTATTTCTGACTGGGGAATAAGAAAATCACTGCAGTACTTGCATCCATTAAAACTTTGGAAAAAGCATGAAATGAGCGAGCCATAATCTTTCTTTATTGTTATTTTTTTGAATAATAACCCAAGTATCATGAGGGGTAGGGCGTTTGCATTTTGTTTTTGTTGTTACATGGGTTCAAAATAGGATATGATCTGCTTAAGGACATAGGGCTCAATATTCAGCAGCAACAGCTATGCACAATAGAAGCACATAGCCATCGCCACTGAACCTAACCCCATATATTCAATGCCGGGGCCATATCATATTGGTGTCACTGAATATCTCTCTAATGCAGCATTTACACAGTTTGCAGGTATGTAAAGCATGTAAATACCTTTGAATATCCAGCTCATAATTCCTAGAACATTTAGAAGGTTAAATAATCCTATGAAAAAAAAAACACTATTGGGTAAGTTTACTAAACGGCGGTAAGGGAGCACTCTTTTCCATGCATTAACTGCAGCGATAAGGGGTTACCATGCGGTAAGTGTTCTGGGCATGTTAGAGGTGTTCCAGTGTTAAGGGGTGCTAGTAGACACTTAGCGGGCGGTAATAACATATGCTGCTTTAAGGGGTGGTAGTGGACACTTACCATGCAGTAACAGAACATGCTGTGGGAAGGTATCTGGCATGCACATTAATGCAGGAATGCCACTGAAACGCTGAAAGGGGGGCAGGGAAGCCATTGGAGAAGATATGGATGCAAGCACAATTGGTAGCTGATGGATATGACTCACCTGATGCCTGGCAATGTGGTCTATACTGTTGACTAGGCGAGATAGGCGGCTGCCTAGTGATGATGGTCAGTGTGGGTGTTGGCTGTGTCATGGGCGAGTGGTGGTGGCAGCAGAGTTATCTGAGGGGATGCAGCAGTGGGGGGGGCGCTGTGACAGGCAGACAGTCCTAGATGCTCCTAAAAGCATACACTGTGCTGTAAGCTACATTATAGTGGCTATGAGGTTTGGACAGGTATCCAGATATACTGTCAGTGTGTGGCATGCTATAGGCCAGGACAGTGTCTGGGTGGAGGCCGCATGTTCCTGATGTGGGCAGCAAAGTGAGGATTTCCATGAGTGCTCATGTGGAGCAGTCACAAGAGAGGTGGCATGATATGGCTAACTGCTGCAAATGACCCTTGACTGCCAGTAAGCTGCCCCACCATGAATCTCCCCGACAGTCAAATGGTGGGTACAGGGCTTTGCCAAGGATTTTCCAAGCAGAGTTTTTGCAATGTGTGTGGTGGGTGGTTGTATGGGATCATACAGGTCAAAAGCATTTGGTGTGTGTGAATCAAAAGTAGCAGTGCCATGGGCTACATTAAACACCATTTGTGCAGGTGGAACTGGTGCCTCAGCCTGTGCAACTGAAAGACAATACACCCGACAGAGTGGCATGATAGAAAGGGAAAAGTTTAACCCATTTGCCAAATGTGGGGCAAGTAATGATGGCAGAACAGTGCAGAAAATGTCTATGCAATGAGTGTTAGGTGCCTGAATGTACCAGATATATCCTCTTTACGTAAAGCTGGGAGGTCACAATGATGGCAAAACAGAAAACGCATCCATACCAGTTGACCCAGACATCTGCTGTGTATACATCACTAACCCACTGCAATGTGCCGCAGCAGAGCCATGTTCACAGATGTCCATAATGAGGAATGCCATGTTTAGCTACCCAATGTGTGGCCATAATGCATAGAAATGTAGAAGAATGATTGTCTGCAGGTCACAGCAGAGCCAGGACTGTGCAAGCGCACCTAGGCACAAAATGAACAAGCAGGAATCAAACTCTGGACCTTTGACCATGGAAACATTGTACCAACCAGTAGGCTACACCTCCACACAGCTCTATGCATATGTATAGAGCCTGCAGATCTCTGACCAAACTGCTGCCTGTGCCGGTATAGGTTGAGCCCTCCACTACCTATGAGGCATTGCTCATGACAAACAGTGGTCTGCAGCTGAAGAACCAATGGAGAATGCAATGATCCAGCATATCAGCTCAGTAAGACCCACTGGCTGCATGTGCTACATGCACATAACAACAAGCCATGCTGCAGAGCGGTTTCATCTGTCACCCTGAGGGTGAGGAGGGGTGCCCAGCATGTGGTCCACTGAACCTGCACTGTTGAGATGATCTCTGCTGGTTGTGCAGTAGGTCCCCATCACTGCTAGTGTGTGGCAGGTATTGTCTGCAGTATATTATGCTTTTCTCCTTGTTTCCTGCATGCTGAGGGTGACAGTGACAGCAACAGGTTGGCCCTCCAATAGCACTAACCCTCCAACAACAGTTCAGGTTAGTAGCCAGTATCAATATGCTGCTGCCATGGACAGTCACTGCAGTCGGGATGTATTGGCTGATGTGGGGCTACTGCTACAGTCCTGCCCTGACCCCAGTGAGTAGGTCATGAATGACTGCTGCCCCAACCATTGAGGACTAACAATTGACTACAGCATGGGCAGAAAGACTGTCCTTGCCTGGACTGTGTCAGCCAAGCACACACCAACTACAGTTGGTCTGCTGGTCAGCATGCATGGCAAGTGCATAGTGTGACCACAAGCACTCTGCTTTGTGATACTCAGCATTGACACCTGGCCATTTGCACAGTAATCAGCATCCTCAGATAGAGAATGCATCCACATCAATGGAACTAGACATTATAATAGCTCTTTGTGGATACATAGCCGTGCCATGGTCACTTTTGGTCATAGTGAGTGCCATCTCAGCATGACATATAGTGGACACCCAGGCAATGAACATGGCAGATGGGCATAATGGCATCTCAGCCAGTGACCCTATCATTGTGGCAGACACATCCAGGCCAATCTACACTGTTTCAGGTGATGCCCACAATTCTATGCCTCGCCTTATTCACATTTTCCAAACAGGCTGGGAAAAACTCAGACAATGTGAGCCAAAGTGCAGTGCAGAAAGCCACAGGACAGAGGCGAGCCATACACACACACGTGCATACCCTCTCATTGGCGCATTGTGCAAATTTGGAGATGGTTGGCATTCCTGCTTGACACTCCTGTCTCAATGTCAGCTCAATAACTGATAACATGTGCTTTGTTTACCATGCCTTGGCCTCACCACACATTGTTACTGTGTGCTATTAGCCTCCGACCAGCTTTGGATAGTGGAGCCTGTCAGTGTGCTGGTGGGTGTTTCCACCCTTGCTGGCCATCTCTTTGGGGGTTGCACATGCTAGATCTGTACTTACACTGTCAGCTAAACTTTGTCCACAGCAAGTTGCAACCAGCAGGGACCTGAACCTGTGACCCTCTACACATATACACACCAACTGTGTTTGTTGCAGCACAGTGCCGCTTTATGGGGTTATTAACTCCTGTTGCTGACCTGCTTCCCATCAGTTGGCCTTTGACACATGCTGCAATGTGCATGGCACACATGACCAGGACAAGGCTTCTGTCTGCTACAGGCTGGTGCCACTTCCCACACCACCACCAACACCCCACCATGCAGACATGCCCATGCACTGTCAGTGGTGGTGCTCACAGTCCCAGCATTTTAAACATGTGGGTTTGATGGGCGCCTTGGGCACAAGGGCCAGATGGGGGCAGAGTTACACATGGATGACCATGCAGCCCCCTCCCCACCAGCTGCCCATGCAGGGGCCCCATCACCGCCTGCCACCAATAGGTCTTGGGGGGGGGGGAGGATGGCAGCCACTGCTGTGGTATTTCCCCGGGCACCTGCATTTTCCAGCTACCTCGAGGGCTATAGCATCTGGCACTATCGACCTCTTCCCCCACAGCTAGGTTCTGTGGCAGCAGTGGGGAAGGTAGCCTGGATCTCTGCCTGGGGTGCCAGGATCCTTGGCCCACCCCATGTGGCACATTGTCTTTCTGCAGCAGTAGCAGGACTGTGTGCTGACACTGTCACTGTGGGATTGTGATGAACATCACAGATGGTTCTGCAGATGGCAGAATACCCCTTTGTGGTGAGGCTAAAAAGGTTGGGGCTCATCAACCTGGGGAAGAGACAGCAGAGGGGTGATGATAGAGGTCTATAGATTATTGACCAGAGTGGAACAGGTAAACGTAGGTCACAGTTTTAATGCCAGACTGTGGGCAGACTAGGAAACCTGCAATGCAGCTACAGTGTAACCCATTTGGGTCTTCTAGGTGAAAATATTTTTTCAGTCAATGACTAATCAAACCCTGCCATCCATTTATTTATTTATTTTATTTATTTATTACATGCACTTCTATACCGCGCTATTTTCCATCAGTGCGGTTTACATAGAACCAGTTAAATACACATCTCAAAACTTTCGATTTCTGTTTACAATTAACAGGCAACAGAACTTGGATAGATAACAAGGGGGTAACTATTTACAACTGTACAGAAAGAGCGGGCTGAACGTCTTTGAAGTGGTTAGTTTACTGATGAGGCATTTGAGATGCTGTCATCCGGGTAATGCTTGAGGAAAAGGTGGTATTTCAGAGCTTTCCTAAACTGCGTTAAATTAGTGATTGCCTGTATACTAGGAGGGAGGCTGTTCCAGCATTTTGGTGCCGAGAATTTGAAAGCCCTGTTCACTCTTGTCTGGCAGCACTTGGTTGTTTCTCTTGGGACTATTAGTTTATTGTCCTCAAGGGATCTTCTAGGTCTGTTCAGGGGGGTTATCTGAATGAGGTCTGTTAGGGCTGGTGGGGCGAGCTTATTTATGATCTTGAAGGTCACAATTATGGTTTTGAACGTAATTCTGCCTTTTACGGGGAGCCAGTGGAGTTGTTTAAGTATGGTTGTAATGTGTTCCCACTTGGAAACGCCCTGGAGCACTCTTGAAGCAGAGTTTATTGCAAGCTGTAAAGGGTGTAGCATGGATTGCGGGAGACCGTGGAGTATGGCGTTTGCATAGTCAAGATGCGGTATGGTCAAGGCTTGGTATACTGTGCGGAAGTCGCCAGGTTCCAGTAAGGTGCGTATGTGTCTAAGTGATCGGATTTTATGGCATATCGCTCTTGCTACATTGCCTATATGGATCTTCATGTCGAGTCGCTGGTCAAGTGTGACTCCTAGATATCTAATAGAGGGTTTGGTAAGTAGTTCTGCATCTAAGACCTTTAAGCACGGTGGTGTGATGAATTTCAGATCTCTGGTGAAGAAAAGGACTTCGGTTTTCTTTTGTTGGATTCGCAGGTTTTGTGATTGGAGCCAACTGGATACTGCGTTGAAACAGTTCGTGAGCGGTGAGAGTCGGGGTTCTCCATTGCAAAAGGCATATATAGGAGCACGTCGTCTGCGTATAACAGGCATTCCACCTTGAAGGACTGGACGATCTCGCAGATCGGTTGCATATAAATATTAAACAACAGGGCAGATAGAGAGGATCCTTGTGGGACCCCTTGGCTCTGGTAGAAAGGTTCTGATGTTGCTTCATCTGATCTTACGTGTTGCCATCTATCCGAGAGATATGACTTGCACTATTTGAGTGCTAAGTCACAAATCCCCTTCTCTCTGAGGCGGTGTAAGAGGATGTCATGAGAAACAGAATCAAAGGCTGCCGCTATATACAAGAATATGAGTATGTATCCTCGGTGTATGCTGTCAATTCCTGCAATTATGGTACTGAAGAGGATGGTGAGCAGAGTTTCGACCCCATGTGCGGTTCTGAAGCCGTGCTGACACGGATCAAGTGGTGCGGAGGCGTCAGGTTGAAGGAGCAATGTTTATTGGTAATGGTGATTGCGTCTATGTGTATTGCATTGGTTGTATTGCTCAGGTGGAAGTGGAGATCAGTTTTGGTGATAGCGAGAACACCTCCTTCTCGTTTACCGCTTCTGTGACATGTGTGTACTGAGAAGCCATTGGGTAGGAGCTGGTTGATGAGTACTTTATCATCATTTGATAGCCATGTCTCAGTTATGAGGAGAATGTCTAGGCAATGGAGGGAAATTATGTCTGCAATGACTGGCCATTTCTTACGTATTGACCTTGCGTTTATGAGGGCACACTTAATGTTCTGCTGGTAGGAAGAGGATGTGGTAAAAGATGCCAGTGTAGCTGGGCAACTGTCCATAAACCACTGCTAAAGAGGACCTGGGCTATGCACTGCTTGCCCCATTAGTTATTGGGGATTCTGCGTGTCTTTTGGGGAAACGTCTAGCTACTTGTGGCCTAGATTGTGCAATATTGGACACAGGATACTGGGCATGATGGACTTTGGTCTGACACAGTTAGGAACATAAAACTATAAAATATGCCAATGTGCTATCTAGGCAGCTGCCTAGTCCCCCTCCCCCCCCCCCCCCCGTGCACCAACAGCCCCCAGTGCATGACCCATGTGCCTCTTCTTTTGCCCCCATTTGCACCATCAACGATCTCCTTTCATACTTGGGCACTATGCTGTTACTGCTAATGAAGCACTATCACTCTCTTGGGCTCCCCTGTCTGTACATCACATTGCAGACGTAAAATATGCTCTCTCCTCAGAAAACACCTTTTCTGTGAGGTTTTGAATTGCATTAGGTTTCCTGCCATTAAGATGCCTGTGTTAAGGGAGCAGACCTTGTTCACACCCACACCCTGCCAATTGACCCCCACTCTCCACCCCGTGCATGCTTTTGCTCCACCCACAGGTACCATTAGCGCGTGCTAAAGTGGTTTTTTTGCATGCGCTAAGGGTGCAGATGTGCAGTTAGCACACACTAACGGCACACTTGCTCCTTTACCATGGTTTAGTAAACAAACATACTCCTATGCAAACACAACTTTGTGTTGAAAGTACTGTGAAGCTTTTTCCAGTTCTTAAATGTAGCACTTTTGAGCAACAGTACCATACGTTTTTCTCCCCTTTTCTCAATTATTCTTATTTATTTATGAGACTGATTGTTGGATTAAGACGTTACTTTAGAAAGATATAATTTTATGTCACAATGTCAGGGGTTGTCATACTATTAACCCAACAACAGTCTCAGGGGGTGACACTCGGAACAAAAAATATACCTAGATTTCCCAGGAATATTCTTACCTCTCACCTCCTTTTCACATGACATAAGAGAAGCAAGAAAACAATTGGCAAATAAAAAATCTACAATTAAGGATTAGAGCCTTTGGAGCATTTGATGTTACAAAGTTAACAGAACCCAGGTAAGTACTAACTGAAGGCAAGTATTTATTCACAATGTATCCATAAAACTATCAATCCGAAAAGACATGTTGTTGTTGTTAAGTGCCGTCGAGTCGGAGTCGACTCATGGCGACTCTCTGGATAGCTATCCTAAATTGTATTCGGTCTTCAGTCAGGCGGCTCATTGTTGACAGACTGGTACCCGTAGCTGCTGTTATTGTATCGATCCATCTCATTGCTGGCCTTCCTCTTTTGCGTTGACCTTCTATCTTGCCAAGCATAATGTCTTTCTCTAATGATCTCTCCCTTCGCATGATGTGTCCAAAGTATGAAAGTCGAAGTCTTGTCATCTGAGCTTCTAAAGAAAGCTTAGGTTTGATCTCCTCTAGTACCGACTGGTTTGTTCTTCGGGCAGTCCATGGTATACACAGTATTCGCCGCCAGCACCATAATTCAAAGGCATCAATTTTCTTCCTGTCTATCTTTTTTACTGTCCAGCTTTCACATCCATATGATGTTATTGAAAATACCATGGCTTGAACAAGTCGAATCTTTGTATGGAGAGAGACATCTCTGCTCTTGAGAATCTTATCTAGGTCTTTCATAGCCATTCTGCCAAGAGCAATGCGTCGTCTGATTTCTTGACTGCTTGTTGCTTCTTTATTGATAGTTGATCCAAGTAGGTTAAAGTTGTTCACAATTTCAATTTCTTCTCCTTCAACGATGAACCTGTTGATTATGCCAGTTGTTATGATCTTTGTCTTCTTTACATTAAGGTGCAGGCCCATTTTGAGACTATGTTCTTTGATTGTGAGAAGCAAATGTTTCAGATCATCTTCACTTTCAGCCAGTAATGTGGTATCTTCAGCATAGCGAAGGTTGTTGATGAGTCTTCCACCAATCTTCACACCTCTGTTGTCTTCATACAATCCTGCTTCTCTGATGATTTGTTCTGCATATAAATTAAACAGGTAGGGGGAAAGTATGCAGCCTTGTCTTACACCTTTGCTTATTTTAAACCATTCTGTTTCTCCTTGTTCCGTTCAAACTGTTGCTTCTTGATCAATTTACAGATTGCGCAAGAGAACAATCAGGTGTTCTGGTATACCCATGCTTCTTAATGTGGCCCAGAGTTTCTCATGGTTTACACAGTCAAAAGCCTTGCTATAGTCGATAAAGCACAAATAGATATCCTTTTGGTATTCTTTAGTCTTATCAAGGATCCATCTCACATCCGCAATGATGTCTCTCGTTCCTCGCCCTTTCCTGAACCCTGCTTGCACTTCAGGTAGTTCTTGTTCCAGGTATGGTTGTAGTCTCTTTTGAATAATCTTCAGTAGAATCTTGCTGGCATGTGGGAACAGAGCGATTGTGCGATAATTTCCACAGTCAGTTGGATCACCTTTCTTTAGTATTGGTATAAACACAGATCTTTTCCAGTCAGTTGGCCATGATGTTGTCTTCCATATTTCTTGGCAGAGCCTTGTGAGTACGGTAACAGCTGCATCAGATTGCTGCAATACTTCTATGGGAATGCTATCAATGCCTGGTGCTTTGTTCTTTGATAAGGCTTTCAATGCTGCTTCAACTTCTTCTTTCATCACCAATGGTTCCCGATCATAAGGTACAGGTTGAAACGGCTGTTGGTCTACTTGATCTTTATCATATAAAAACTCTGTATATTCCTTCCACCTTTTCTTGATCTTCTCAGCATCATTCAACATAAACCTTGAGCATCTTGTAACATTCCAATTCTAGGCTGGAACTTTTTCTTTAACTCTAGTAGCTTTAGGAAAGCCGATCTTGTTCTTCCTCTAATAGTTTCTGCTTCTATTTCCTTGCAAGTGTCATTGTAGTACTTTTCCTTGTCCTGTCTTGCTGCACGTTGGAAATCTCTGTTGAGTTCTGCGATTGTCTTTCTTTCTCCTCTGGCTTTAGCTTCTCTGCGTTTCTGGCAATTTTCAGAGTTTCTTCTGTCATCCATTTTAGCCGTTTTTGCTTTTTCACCTTTTGTAGAGACTTCTCGCTTTCTTCCAACACAACCTTCTTGATGTTATTCCATAACTCTTCCGGAGCTCTGTCATTTGTATCTAAAGCAGCAAATCGATTTTGCAGGCAGTCTTTAAATTCCAGTGGTATATTCTCAAGGTCATATTTTGCTGCATTCATGAGTGGTTTGCTCTTTTTCAACTTTAGCTTGAGTTTGCATACTAGTAGTTGATGATCTGTACCACAGTCAGCTCCAGGTTTTGTCTTTGTTGATGTTACAGAGCTTTTCCATCGTTGACTTCCGCATATGTAGTCAATTTGATTTTTATATAATCCATTCGGTGAAGTCCATGTGTACAGTCGCCGCTTGTGTTGCTGGAAGAAGGTGTTTGAGATGAATAGATCATTGGTCTTGCAGAATTCTATCAGTCTTTCTCCTGCTTCATTTCTGTTGCCAAGTCCATATTTTCCAACTACTTTGCCTTCTTCTTTGTTGCCAACTTTTGCATTCCAGTCACCCATGATTATCAGGATATCCTGTTTGCATGTTCTGTCAATTTCGGCTTGTACTTGTTCATAGAACTCTTCAATTTCATTCTCTTCTGCAGCTGTTGGTGGGGCATATACTTGAATTATAGTTGTGTTGATAGGCAATCCTCGTAGACGAATAGAGATTAAGCGTTCGCTGACTGCATTGTATTTCATTACAGTTTTTGCAAGTTTCTTCTTTATTATAAATGCAACACCATTTCTTCTTTGTCTTTCATTTCCAGCATAGTAGACCATGTGATCATCTGATGCAAAGTGCCCCATGCCAGTCCATTTCAGTTTGCTGACACCCAACAGATCAAGTTGTACACGTTCCATTTCATTCTTGACCACCTCCAACTTCCCTTGGTTCATGCTTCGTACGTTCCATGTTCCAATGTGTAAGACATCTTTACAGCTTCTGACTCTCATTTCATGCGCAGCTACATCAGCAGTCAGACTTCCCGAGGGCTTTGATCCAACCACATCATAAATGCTGGCTTTACTCTGAAAAGTCTTCAGCTCTTCCCCAGTAGCTAGTTGAGTGCCTTCTGACCTGGGGGTCTCATCTTCCAGCACCATAGCACAATTTGTTTTGTTGTAACTATCCATTGGGTTTTCATGCCAAGATACAGAAGTAGATTGCCGGGCCTTTCTTCCACGCAGTTTAAGTTTGGTGTTGTTGCTGTTGTCACAAAAATGTGATCCTCCGCCGTCAACACTGTCCCATTCTGCTGCTGCCCAGATGGGTGGTTTGTCTTGGTCTGGCACCTCAGCTGAGACCTGTCCATCTTGGGAGACCCTGCCAGTAGTTAAACTACCGATAGTTTAGCTCTCAGCATCACTGATGCACGCAAGCCCTCACAGCACGACAAGCTGCAAACCAAGTGAGAGCCGAAAAGACATAAGGCAGCCCAATAAAATATATATATTTTTTTTAATGATCTTTAAACCATTTTTACATTTGAGCTCAAATTCACTTGGAGACATATGAAACAAATTGAGAAGTTATTTTATTGGGCTACCGAAAAGACATAAGGCAGCCCAATAAAATAACTTCTCAATTTGTTTCATATGTCTCCAAGTGAATTTGAGCTCAAATGTAAAAATGGTTTAAAGATCATAAAAAAAAATAGTTATTAGTGTCCTTTTTGAAGATCGTTGGGGCCTTTTAACTTGTAAGACTTTTCTTCTCCCTAAAGAATATGCTTCAGGAACTTTGCTTCTGGAAGTTGTCCACAGTAGTTTGGCTTTTTTACCTGAAGAACTTTCGGGACCAGGAACCCAGGGCTGCAGTCTTCTCTACTGGAGCCAGATTTTGATAAAACAAACTTGCTCCTATTCTCACACTAACTACCCTCACCTATCCTTTAACCTTCTCCCAGAAATTTTTTATCCTAAAAAAAGAACTATACTATCCCGATAAAAGGGATAACAGGCTAGCCAGAAGAAAAAAAGCCCTTTACCACTTAAGTCACTCTCAGACCACTAACTTTTATCTCCTGCCCTCACATTCATCACACTTCCATTCAGTCTTTCATACATCTACCCCATCATATTTCTCATACCTGTGTAACCATTGCTAATTCTCCAAAATCAATATCCCAGCTATCCCCTCTTCTCCCCCAGTAAGGCCATTGTCCTGTCTTAGTATTCTATCTTTGAGGTCTATCGAGAGACCTACCTCTTGAACCCCTATGAATTTGATTTATAAACCAAATTTTAATAGACAGATATGTATACCCATAAAATATTTATTTAATTTCTACCTAAAGATGTTCAGTAATTAACTTGATAGGATTCCATTTTACAGGATCTTTCATGCATAAAGCCTCACTAAATTACATAAAATAAACAAAGATAGGGCTCTTCCCTAAATTAGCTGAGGTCTCTTAAAGGAACTTATTTCTCAGGGGAACCTACCTGGACTCATTTACTGTACCCTATATGACTTTTCTACCAATCAGGGTTTATTTAAAAATATAAAATACATTCAAACCAATCCTTTTCCCATTCAATCTCATCAAACATCAAAAATTCCACTAAAAACACTCAGAGGCCTCCAGTATACAGCACCCATCATACACTTTCACTCTCTCTCATCAACATTCACCAAATGAAAAAAATCCACATCTCCAGTTTGCTCCAGATATCTAACTCTGCTGATGTCATTATAGAGTTCCATTTTAATATGAATAAAATCCTTATTTTCCCTACTAAATTTTCTGAAGCAATTTTCCTCTTTAATTATTAACTCAAAAGATTTTTTCCCTTTTCATCTGAACCCGTCAGGCTGAGATAAGCATTTTACCTTTCCTACATCTGTCTTCTTTGACAGTTACCACTGACCTGGTAGCAACAAAGTATCCTATGTAAATTACTCCACTTCCCTCCTTGACTGGAACTTCTTTTTATTAAATCTAGTATTTTATATCCATAAAACACTTATTAGGACATATTTAATGTCAAAAACCATTTATATGAGTTGTGCACATCTATTATGTACTTTTTATGGTTTCTAACAGGCAAATAAGACACTTTTCACAGTGAGTTGAATTTTGACTTACAATCAGCATAAAACCACTCCAAACTCATTTCTTCCCAGTCCCTGGGGTTCCTTCACACCTTTCAGATCATTAAACTCATGTAAAATTTTAACGAAATAAACTTTTACTACTATTGAAATTACATCAGGCTCTTTTAAAGCCATCCCTAACAGCCACTTAGGCAGGGCCGGCCCGTCCATTGTGCGATAATGTTGTTCGCACAGGGCCCCATGCAAACTTCATTATTGCACAATGGACAGCTGCAGAGGGAGCCAGGGAAGCCCACACGAGGCCCCGGCTCCCTCTGCTCAGCTGCCAGCGTGAGGAGTCTTTTCCCTCACACTGGCGGCTGTATCTGTGAAGCCGTGAATGTTGGGAAAGGTTAAAGGCCATTGCCTTTAACCTCTCCCAGCGTCACAGATACAGCCGCCAGCGTGAGGGAAAAAAGACTCCTCACGCTGGCAAGGGTGCTGTGGGCTTCCACAGCTCCCTCTGCAGCCCCTTAGACGGTCACGTGGCTCTTCGGAGGGGGGGGGGGGCTAGGACTGGAATCAGGCTTGATGGGGGGCTAGGACTGGAATAAGGCTGTGGTGATGGGGGCTAGGACTGGAATAAGGCTGTGATGTGGGGAAACGTGAACTGGAAATGGGCTTTGAATGGGGGGAAACGTGGACTGGAAATGGGCTTTGAATGGGGGGCTAGGACTGGAATCAGGCTGTGGTGGTGGTGGGGTGCTAGAACTGGAAATAGGCTCTGATAGTTGTGTTGTGGGGGGCTAGGACTGGAAATAGGCTCTGATAGTGGTGGTGGGGGGCTAAGACTGGAATCAGGCTGTGATGGGGGGACTAAGACTAGAAAATGGACTGTGATGGGGGGGCTAGGACTGGAATCAGGCTGTGATGGGGGGACTAAGACTAGAAATGGGCTATGATGCTGGGGGGCTAGGACTGAAAATGGGGTGATGAGGGGCTGGAATAGGACTGTAAATGGGCTGATGGGGGAGCTTGGACTGCAAATGGGTGATGGGCTAGAATAAGACTGGAAGTGGGCTGATGGGAGCTAAAATAGGGCTGGAAATGGGCGGCTAGGATTGGAAATTGTCTGATGGGGGGGCTGGAATGGGACTGGATATGGGGGAGCTAGGACTGGAAATTGGCTGATTGGGGGGCTGGAATGGGACTGGATATGGGGGGCTAGGACTGGAAATGGGCTGATGTGGGGGCATGGGAGAATGGGACTAGAAGGGAGCGGATGCTGGGTGGGTCTAGAACTAGAAGGGAGCTGATTTGGGGGAGGACTAGAAGGGGATGGGGATGGGAAAAGATATTTTGTGTGGGAGGGAAGAAAAATCTACGATGGGCCGGGTATTGGGAGAGTAAGTGGGGATTGAGAATGGAAGGGTGAAATGTGAGTGGATGATAAAGGAATAAGGAAAGAAATGGGGGAAAGAGCAAAAGGGAAACAATCAGTATGTTAAAGCGGATATAGAGACAGAATGGAAAACATCTAAAAGAGAAGAAAGGACAAATGGACAGCTCGCAGAAGACAAGAAGAAACCAGAAGGAAGTGACTGTAAGAATTGCAACTGAAAAATAAAATGGCCAAACAAAAGGTAGAAAAATACTTTTTATTTTGAATTTATTAACCGGAATATATCAGGTCTGGGAAATGTGTATCACTAACATCTTTGTGTTTTTGATTAGTGCAAGAGGAAATTAATTTATAGTTTTATTTCTCCAGTGTTGTTGTATATTTCATGTTTGGCTTTTGGGGTTCCCAATTTAATTCTTCCAATCAAAGAAGAAATAAAATATTTAGGGGTTATCATTGACAAAACTCTCAGTTTTACAACACACATCAAGAAACTAACAAAAACAATCTATTACAAACTCCGCTCTATCCAACAACTAAGACCACTATTACAAGACGAAGACTTTAGAACCATCACACAAGCTTTGATTACACCACACTTCGATTTTTCTAATAGCATACTACATGGTATAACTAAGAAGAACATCAAAATCTTACAAATGGCCCAAAACGTAACAGCAAGAGTTATATTTAAAGCCAAACTATCTGATCATATTACCCCTATTCTATACACACTACACTGGTTACCCATATTCAGTAGGATCCAATACAAAATACTGTTAACCACTTTCAAATTAATTAATAATATTGCCCCATCACACTTAACTACTCTTCTTCACAGCCCACTCGATAATAGGATAAGACGGAGAAAAAACCTTAATACATTAGCAGTCCCAGATATAATAAGGAAACCAAAACACTTAACAAGTAACAGTGCCTTTTCCCTTATTGCTCCAATACTGTGGAACAATCTTCCAGATCAACTAAGAGAAACTAAAGATCTACTAACATTCAGAAAAGATCTAAAAACTCATCTATTCACACAACACTACACCAATGGTGAAACAGGTATAACTTCCCAACCACCATAAACTGAATTTATTTACACTATCCAAATGTATATCAACAACTGGAACAACGACAACTGCAAATGATATTTAACATGATATTAATTTTTCTTACATATACATATATAATATATTTTATTGTAATATAGTTCAATAATGTTCCTGTTATATTGTAATACATTAATGATGTTCTACACAATTCATGTTATAATGTAATATAGTTCATAAAGTTCTATGTACCTGTTCGATTATTGTTGTAATGTAAACCGCTGCTGATCCTTGGAAGCAGCGGTATATAAAAGCTGTTCAAATAAATAAATAAATAAAATAAAAAAATTATCTTCCTATTGTGATCCCTTGTTCTTTGTATGGTGATTGTCTATGTTCTGCATCTGTAACCAAGCTGAGGTATTCTGTTCATGTAGTTTGACAGTCCCAATTGTTCTCTTTCCCCCAGTGAGATGTATTGGTATTCTCTGAGATGTATTGGTTTAATATTTGCAGTGTTGCCTTTTGATAGATAGGGTTTGGTGCTTTGCAAATCCAGGTAGTGTTGTTATGATACGGTGGGTTTGCTATGGGTTCTAAATGGTCAGTGTTTATAGTGCTTTCTAATGGGCCTGGTGGTTCTCACTGCAATACAGTAATGCAGAAATCTGTTAGTCTTTCTTTTTCCAGACACTCATTAAGAGGCATGTTTACTAAAAGTGCATGTTAACGTTATGCAAATATTTATGCAAATGAGGCCCTGCAATGAATCTCCGCACATGGCCCGCACCCCCCCTTGGGCCGCCCCTGCACTTAGGACACTATAAAGGGCCCCACCTCCTCCACTGCTGTCCAGCACCCTAATCTTCTTGCCCTCCTGAGTGCCTCCCCCATGAGAATTAACAATTTTAATTTTAATTACTGGCTCTCCCAGCCATTAACATGTTTTTTTAATTTGGCCGCTAGACACCATCACTTTGAGGTGGTCCCCCCCCATTTTCCAAAGGCCTCTGCTTTTAAAACTTCATTTGGCCTTTACATCCACCATACTGGGTCCTCCGACCTCTCCCCTTGCACGCCGGGCCTTCCTCAATGGCCCATTATACCTTCAGGCTGCTCCCTTCCTGACATAGGGGCAACTTGCAGGAACTCCAGCTGCTTTTTTTGTTATATACCCGATTACATTTATTTATAAAGATCTGAATTCTAATGATAGAAAAAATTCCTCCTGTTCAGCCAATTCTAGCTTTAAAACATGAAATACAATATGAAAAACGGTCAAAACAGCAGAGGTAAATAAACCTTCTGAATCAGACGCATCTAGTGACAGTATTCATCCTGGGAGAAGGATAAAAATATTAACTCCATCTGAAATCCCAGCTACAGACAAAATGAGAAGTACAGTACTTATGGTCTCCTACTGCACTCATACAGTAGGTCTCGTTTGCTTCAGTCTCTTTTTTTCCTCCTGTGTTTTCTTGCTCAGTCTACCTCTTCCTTCTCTTTCCTTATTCTCTTCTTTGTTAGAACTAGGAGATAGTCTATTATTTTTTCTTACCTTTCTTAAATGACAGTTTTCTGAAATATGTACACCACTATTTACTAAAGCATCGAATCCACGTTAGTTCTGTTAACTTCAATGTGGGTTAATTTGTGTGATGATTGCTAGGCCCCTTTTGTTTCGATGGGGTCAATTCAGCATGTGTGTTAAATAGTAACATAGTAAATGACGACAGATAAAGACCAGTATGGTCCATCTAGTCTGCCCAGTAAGATGGCCAGAGTAAGATGGCAGGAGTAGGTGCCACTCTGTGCAGGCCATCCCTCAGGCCACCCCTCCCCATGTCTTTGTTTAGGGGTGAACCCACCGTTCCATGCAGGACACCCCTATTTGTTGAGAAGCTAGATGGTTCAGTTTATTTTGATTTTATTCTGTTGCTATAACTGGATCCATTGTGTCTGTCCCATGCCATTTTGAATTCTGTCACTGTATTTGCCCCCACTATCCCCATCGGGAGGGCATTCCAAGCATCCACCACCCTCTCAGTGAAAAAGTGTTTCCTGACATTGCCTTTCAATTTTCCACCTTGCAGCTTCATGTTATGCCCTCTCGTTTTACAGCTTCCCCGTCTTTGGAAGAGGTTTGTTTGTTCATTCATTCTCTTTAAGTATTTAAAGGTCTGAACATATCTCCCCTATCCCTCCTCTCCTCCAAAGTGTACATATTTAGGTCTTCAAGTCTCTTCTCATAAGACTTCTGACGCAGGCTCCAAATCATTTTGGTCACCTTCCTCTGAACAGTTTCCATCCTTTTTACATCCTTTGCAAGATACTGAACACAGTATTCCAAGTGAGTCCTCACCAGTGACTTATACAGTGGCATTAGAACCTCTTCCTTTCTCTGGTTAATTCCTCTTCATATGCAGCCCAACATCCTCCTGGCTTTTGTCACCGCCTTGTCAAGGTCGCACTGTTTTGCCACCTTGAGAAATAGTCACACCAAAGGTCTTTCTCTATGATCCGTGCACACCGACCTCTCACCCCCTATCGCGTACATTTCCCTTGGGTTTCTGCTACCCAAGTGCATGTCTCTGCACTTCTTCACATTAAATCTTAATTGCCAAGCATTAGACCATTCTTCCAGCTTTTGTAGATCTTTTCTCATGTTAAGCACTCCCTCGGGAGAGTCCACTCTGTTGCAAATTTTTGTATCATCTGCAAAAAGAGAGACCTTTCCATTCAGTCTTTCAGCAATATCACTCACAAATACATTGAACAGTGCCGGGCCCAGGACCAAACCCTGGGGCACCCCGCTAATCACCGAGTGAGCTCCATTTACCATTTACCATCACCTTCTGTTGTCTATCAGTCAACCAATTTCTGATCCAGTTTACCACCTTGGGACCCATCCCCAAGCTATTGAGTTTATTGATAAGCCTCCTATGAGGGACAGTATCAAAGGCTTTGCTGAAATCCAGGTAGATGATATCCATCGCATGCCTATAGCCAGTATCCCCCTCTTAGCAAAGATTTTTGAGAAAGAGGCACAACGTCAAATCCAAGACCACATAGATTCCGCAGCCCCTCTAGACCATTTTCAACATGGATTCAGAGAATACCATGGTGTGGAAACACTGCTTACCACCCTCTTCAATGATGTTCTCACTAGCATAGATAACATCCGGCAAGGCGTTGTTCTAATCTTCTTAGATATAGCAGCAGCGTTTCATTCAGTAAACCATGAGATTCTCCTCGGGCGACTGAAAGAGAAAGGCATCTGCAACTCCGCACTTGATTGGTGTAAATCGTATCTTGACACCAGAATGCAATATGTAAAATCTGCAACAGGAGAATCAAAACTCTTCCATCAAAAACAAGGCGTTCAGCAAGGATCCTCTCTTTCATCTCTCATGTTTAACATATATATGCAGCTTATCTGCAATATCATCAGATCATTCAATGTGAAATGTATGATATACGCAGATGATATCCTACTCTACATGCCATTTTCCACAGTGCAAATGGATTTATTGCCTATAACAAATTGCTTCGACGCAGTATCAGAATGGCTCCTGTCACAGAACCTCCTCATTCAACATAAGAAAACTGAGGTTCTCTTCATCACAAAAGACCCCAACTTCATTCCACCACCACATATAAGTGTTAAGGGAGCTGATCTATGCACTAAGGAAACAATAAGATACCTCAGAGTCACACTGGACCATCGTCTCAACATGAAATAACACATAAATAATATTGTAAAAGCTGTTTACTTCAAGATACGCACGCTCAGGCACCTACGCTCCTTACTAGACCAAGAGGACTTCACAACCATCTACCAGGCACTGATCTTACCGCACTTCGACTTCGCCAACTCCATTCTGCAAGGGCTCCCACAATCCACTCTGAGCTCATTACAGCTTGCTATGAATACTGCTGCAAGGGTTCTACAAGGAGCGTCCAAGAGTGAACATGTTACACCTATCCTCAAGCAGCTCCATTGGCTCCCTATACACGGAAGAGTTATGTTCAAGACCTTGATTCTCACTTTCAAGGCCATCAATGGTCTATCAGCCAACTCACTCACGGAGCTCATACAAACTGTACCACCAAACAGAAATAGAAGATAGGTAGCATTGAACTCTCTAATAATGCCAAAGGCCATAACAACATGCAGCCTATCAACAGCAAACAGAGCTTTCATATTTTGCGCACCAAAATGCTGGAACTCTCTACCACCTGATATCCGTGCCATAACCGACTTAGCCCAGTTCAGAAAGGCCCTCAAATTCAACCTATTCATCAAATACTACCCAACATAAAATGAAACTTACAGTCCCACCGCAAACGTAACCACAGCTTTCTCATTGTTACTAACATTCTTGCTAATTTGTGTAAATAGTTTGAGTATGTTATCTAGTTAACAGATCATATACTCCATGTAGATAGTTCTCCCATGTTTTTCCAAGTTTATGCTCCTGTTATATGTAACACCGAACAGCTTGTTGTTCTGTTTTTTATTTTGTTCTCTGTGAACCGCGCTGATGCCGAATAGTGCGGTATATAAGAAATGTAAATAAATAAATAAATGCCCAACTGATGAATAATATGAAGAGGTAAGGAAGATAGTCATGCCTACAGTGAGAAGGTCAGCTTGGTATGGTTATAGTGATTCTGCTCTGCAGGCTGTTTATGGTTTATTTGATTAATGCCCTTCGATAAAAACACAACACAGCGGTGTACATAATAAAATAAAATCAGGAGTAGGAGAACTAAAGTGATAAAACAGGATAGAAACTCGTTCATACAGACAGCACAGTTACTTACGGGTACATATGGGTACGTCGGTACCGACGGAGTCTGCGCGGGAACGCTCCCCAGCGTCCAATCAGAACGCTTTTGGAAGCATCCCAACACACCTGCGTGCTGCCTTCCCGCCTTTCCCAACTGCCTCTCCTCAGTTAAGTTTTAAAGCTGAGGCAAAGAGAGAGAGAGCAAGAAAGGGAAAGATAGAGATAGAGAAAAGCAACTCCTAGGGGAGGTGTGTGGGTTGTGAAGACTTATTCCTGCTGTTCCCAGAGATCACCTGTTACAGGAAAATAACTGTGCTATCTCCAGGAACAAGCAGAAATGAGTCTTCACATATGGGGACTCCCCAAGCTAAGTTGCCCAGAGGGAGTCCTAGCATGTAGCGAATCTAGCAAGAGCTATGCTACTCCTCAGGACCTCAGGCATCCTGGGGTGGAAGGTAGGAGTTGAATTATAGAAGAGGTGCTGTGGAACAGCTGGACTAGAACAGGACTTCTATGGAGGAAGATCCTGTATAGATGACATTTAGTAGTAAAAATATTGAGTGCAATATTCTAATATGGACCTCCCTTGGTGGTATTGTAAAAAGTCTATTGAGGTTCTTATGGATCTGTTAGAAGAGCCAGTAGAAGATCCTCAAGGAGTGCCTCACTGTGAAGTAGAGGTAACAAACTGTAGGAAAAACAAGTGGAGGTCAGAACCCATCAGGGTGAGAAATAGCCCCAGGGGAAACTGGGGTAGTACAATGAAGTAGGGCTTCAGCGGGAAACGCAGAAGGTACTATTAGACAAAGCTTAAGCCCCTTTGGTTGAAGAACAGTACAATGCTAGGACCAAAAGGAAAAATTAGTCTGACCGATTTGGACTAACAAAGAAAATAGTCCCTGTAGGAGAGAAGGGTTATGGAGACCCTTATATCCAATAACAAAGTAAGGACAGACTTATGAAGCGTTACAGCTTTAGATTAACTGAAAATCCGTGATGTCTTTCCTAAATGAGATCAATTAGGAAAGAAAGGTACATGGAAAGCTTCAGAGGTACCTAAACCTGAAAGGTTATGGTAAGAGAAACAAAAAATTTGTTAATTACCACAGGGAGTGGTTATATGTGTAGAACCCCAAGCATGCTGGCACAGCATTGATAGGGGTAGTACACATCTGTCAGAGTCATATAGGAATATATGGATATATGAACCTAGACAGAGAGATAGATAAGTACGTAGATACATATCTACCTAGAAGATACATCTCGACAGGTATATATCTATATCTATCTATTTAATTTAATTTAATTAGCGAGTTTTTATATACCGCACCTTCCATTGATCAGTTGCGGTTTACATGGAACAACAGTAAACAAGGCAATGCTGTTTTTACATATAACAATGTGAAACTACAAGAAGTTCAATCTTACAATTAACAAGTTGTAAACTATGTACAAAGAACCGGATTATAACTATGTACAAGGTATGTATGTTTTCAAAAAAAAAAAAATATATATATATATATATATATACATATATACACACACACACAGAGATATACCTGGGCGGAAGATACAGAGATATGTATATATATATATAAATATGTAGACATATAGACACAGGTCTCCATGTAAGTAGATGGAGACATGGCTATATAAGCAGATCCCCATAGGGATATGGGGATAGAGGGAAGATTCATCTAATAACAAGAAGGGTGATACCTGCTTGAATAGATGTATAGAGAATCTTCTTTCCCTGGTTATAGTTGACAGTCAGAGGAATGGTCTCCCTGACAAGAAGGAGTCTAGATTCCTTTAAGAATTCGAGCTCTTGAATAACCAGGATGGCCTACGTGAAAAATGCAGAGGATAACTTCAGTCTGCAGGCAGCAAGTCCAGCTTTTTCTAAAACTGCAGTATGGTGAATGGATAGAGACCACCACTGGAAAGAGATACCATATTGACCCGCCTATGAGGGTAAGATGGGTATCAGGCGTCCTTGAGATGCAACTGAAAGAAAACTATCCCTGGCGAGAAGTCCAAAGGAGATATGGACCAAGCCAGGGAATTGGCCATTCTTTAGGTTTTCACGTGAATGAAGGCCTGTGTCTTGTCTCAAAAAGAGATTTTAGATGAGATGGTAAGGGTAGGGAACACCTACCAGTCATGGGAGCATGACTGGGTGAACCCCTCCTAACCATCTGGGATTATCTGCTAGATACTAATGCTCTCTAGCAAGGGCCCATAGTGCAAAGCTATTCTGTAGAGTTGCAGAGAGCATGTTAGAGGTTGGTTAGAAGAAAAAACTGGCTGGTTAAAGCCAGTAGGTAACTTAAACTATTCTGCCAAAACAAGGGGGCGAAAAATAGAAGTCAACCAACAAGTCTGTGATAATAGGGTTTCCAAAAAAGGTTGATAACCTGTTTGGGGTTTAGCACTGAGGCTAGAAGGATTGCTAGTGGAGGAGAAACCCTGGTTGTGTGGTGAACAGAACCAGTGGCTGAACCACTAGGAATTGCTGCATTTGCAGCAACTACCAGGGCAGCGGAAAAAAATTTCTTTTTCCTTTTTTTTTTTTTTAGATTGGAAAAAGAAGGAACAGACATAAGTAGGAGTGGTAAGACTTCCTTATTGCCTGATGAGCTGCCCTAAAGTAAGAAAGAGGGGGAGACAACTCTGGAAGGGAAAATCCCCTTGTGGAATGGGTAGAGGACCATAGGGGATTACCAGTGTAATAGAGCCACTCTTACAAACCGAATGTTGTAGTAAGATGGAGGTAGACAAAGTTGAAGGAGACTGACTATGTAGTAAGTCTCTGAAAGGTAAGATGATACATGCTAGTACAGGGAAAACTGTCTTATTGATAGTTGTCACCTCTCTTTTCCCAGTAGGAGGAAGAGAAACCTGTTAACTATAGGCATGATCATCATAAAGACTCTTAGAGCAAAAAGAAAGGATGTCTCGTGAAGAGAGATCCATGAGAATTTAGGATGAAATTAGTGTAGATGCTTCAAGTGAAAAGAAGCAGACTGCAAACTTTAACCACCAAACAGGAAATGTAATGATAATCTATCTGAAACCCTGCGACTGCTGGGTTTGCTGAACCTGTTGAGGTTGTGGTTTCTTTAGACCAGTGCGATGTTTCCCCTGTTTGGGAACATCTGTATGATGGGCAGAAGATGGATAAAACTTTTTCCCCTTAGGGGAAGAAAGTTTGTTAGGAAATTTCCTACCAACTAGAAAAGAGGAAGGTGTAGAACAGCCTCTGGAAACAGCAATGTCAGTGGTTAACTGAGCAACTTGGAGTAAAGACTCCTTGTTAAAAAGATTTTCTCCAGTGCAAGGAGTATTTCCCAGTCTTTCTTGTGCCCATTTGTCCAAGTCTGAAACTTGGAGCCAGGCTTTACGTCGTGCCCCTATACCTATAGCAGACGTTCTGCTAACAGACTCAAAGGAATCTAGGGAAGCATGAGTAAGGAACTTAGAGATATTTTGAGCATGACTAACCAATAAGGAATAGTCTGCTCTTTTGGGCTCTTGAAGAAAAGGGGTCAAAAGCAGTAATTTCTTTGTGACCTGTTCAAGAGATAATCCCATATAGAAAATATATGAGAGAATT
This sequence comes from Ichthyophis bannanicus, assembly GCA_033557465.1. Classification (NCBI taxonomy): domain Eukaryota; kingdom Metazoa; phylum Chordata; class Amphibia; order Gymnophiona; family Ichthyophiidae; genus Ichthyophis; species Ichthyophis bannanicus. Next base: position 175,333,111 of record CM066036.1, on the reverse strand, counting down.
CTTGCTGAAAGCATGGATGCCTGGAAGGTTTGGCATCCAAAGGCATCTAAAGTCTTAGACACACGACCTGGTGGATAAGAAGAGTGCTTTTTAGTACTCTTAATACGCCTCATTGCTGATTCTACAACAATGGAATGATGAGGAAGTTGAGTCTTTTGAAAACCTGGAGAGGGGGGCACCTTATATAGAAGATCAGTTGCCCTAGAAGATGGGGGTACCGTTAAAGGAGTTTCCCACATTCGAAAGAGGAGATCCTGCAAAGTCTGATGCACAGGAAGCATGATGTTCTCCTTTGGACTCCAGGGAACATACAGGGATTCCGTATTCCCTGGTGTAGGATCCTGACCCGGTATAGAAATGGCAAGTGACTTTGCCATATCAAGCAGGAATGCTCGAAAAGAAAAATCCCCAGAGGAAAATCCTCTAGAAAGAGGAGGACAGGCTAGATCTGTTGAAGAACTAGCATTGGCACCCAGGGATCTATCCAAATTTAGAGGAATAGAAGACCCTAAAGGGTGGAGTATCGGATCCTTAGAGGATGGTCGCTGGTACCGCAGGAGGTCGGGACCAGCAACAGTCTGTATCGCATCGTCCATGCTAGGGATCGATTCCAAACTCGGTACCGAGGGAAGCGAGCCTGATGAGAAAAGCATGGAAGGTACCGACAGCAATGGTAATGTGGATACCAGTACCGACTCTGGCACCGTATCCGATACCGATGGAAGAAGGCCAGCCGGTGACAGCTCTAACGGTATCGAAGAAACTGAGAGTGCCCGACATGGATCACTGGAACCATGCCTTCGGTACCATCCGGTATCAGTACCAAGGCGAGTCGGTACCCAGTCATCCAGACTGGAGATCGATTCCAGACTCGGCATCGAGGGAAGTGAGTCTATCGATGCACATCTGGAGGGTACAGGCATCGGTACCAGTACCGGTACCGGGATCGATACCGATACTGGAAGATCGGTCTGCAGCGTATCCAATGGGCCTGCAGCCAAGGACGCCAGACTACGATCTTTGGTGAGGAATGTTTCATCCAACACCATTGCCAATGCCGGGGTATCGGTACCGCTCCCGCTCGAAGCGGATGCCACCACCGAGCATGGCTCAGGTATGTTCGGAGAGGGGTGAACCTCAGGAACAACCTGAAACCCCACTAAGAATTTGGAGGCCGAAGACTCCCACCGGGGTTTTAAAGCCAGTGTGTCCTCAAGGGCAAGGCCAGAGGCATCTCTATGCTGTGCATGAGATCTACCACTCAAGGGCTGGCTAGTCTTAACAGATTGTTTTTGGGTTACCTGATCCTGTGAAGAAGAAAGGGTGGTTGGTGCCCTGAAGTTGACTGGGGACCGCGTATCGAGGTGAACTCGATGCTGAAGACTTCTTCCGACTATACTGTTGCAGGAGGGACACTCCAGCGGATAGAGGTCAGGACCCAAGCAGGGCAGACACCAATTATGAGTGTCTAAAATGAAATTTGTACCGCCACAGTTTGAACATTTCTTAGGGATAGTGGCTGGAGTTTCCCTGAGGAAAAAGAGTAGGCCTAGCAGGCCGAAAAAACCGTCAGGCCCTAAGAAGGAAAAAGGGTATTCCTTACAAAGGAAAATTTAGAAGAAAAAAGGAAAGAAACACCGGCGGTACCGGTGGCGTCGGGGAAGGCAGACGTGACCACAAGAAAACCAAAAAATAAAAGAAGAATTTTCTGCGGTGACAGAAGGACGTCCTGCCGGCTCCGCGGAAAAAAGAAAACTGAGGGGAGGCAGTTGGGAAAGGCGGGAAGGCAGCACGCAGGCGTGTTGGGATGCTTCCAAAAGCATTCTGATTGGACGCTGGGGAGCGTCCCCGCGCAGACTCCGTCGGTACCGAGGTACCCATATGTGAAGACTCATTCCTGCTTGTTCCTGGAGATTAAAGGCAGATTAAAGAAGAGAAATAGACATTAAAAGTTGACAAACAACAAGTATGTTGTGCAGTGAAGAGGAACAGGAGAGGGGAGATGTATGTCACTTAGTCTCCTGTGTTTCCTTACCATACCTCTAGATGTGTTCTTGTCCTCAGCTGTTCTGTTGTCCGTCTTAACTAGATTGTAAACTGATGACAGGGACCGTCTTTTACATGTGTCTGTGCAGCACTGCATAAGCTTTGTAGCACTATACAAATGATCAGTAGTAATAGGTAAATGGGTCTTGGCTAGTCTGCTCATTTTTGAACAATGCTTGTATATCATCTTATTTATTTATTTAGCTGTATTTATATACCACCTTTCGCCAGGTCAAGGAGGTTTACATGAAACAGAAGTAGTACATTTAAACAAATTAACTATATACAGCATGCATTGGTACATTGAAAAATATTGAGTTAAACTATATACAGTATGCAGTGGGCATGGTTATATACAAATATATACAGCTGTTGTACAGGTTAAGGGGGGGGGATTATTTGGAAGGTTACACTGAGCGGTTGAAGTGTTTCGAGAATAGATATGTCTTAAGGTGTTTCTGAAGGTGGAGAGGTCTGGGATGTTCCTGAATGCTTTGGGTAGGGTGCTCCAAATTGAAGGTGCATATAGCTGGAAGGCTCTTTTACAGGCCCGTTGGTTGGATTTTGTCCTGGTACGCAAGATAATCAAAATGTTCATCGTGGTTGTACGTCATGATCTGCTTGGTTGAGGGGTCTGTAGAAGTGAGTGTAGATGTGTGTGTGTGTGGGGGGAGATATGGATGGCTTTGTGTGTTAGGGAGTATTATCTTGTACTTTATGCAATTTTGAAGTGATAGCCAGTGGAGTTGTTTAAGAATGGGGGTAATATGGTCTTGTCTAATTACTGCCTGAAGTATTCGAGATGCCGTTTGGAGGACAGTTTTGGAGTGGGAGGAGCATGGATTGAGGAGGCCCTGGTAGATGGTGTTGCAATAGTCCAGGCATGGTAGAATGGATGCTTGAAGAGCAGAGCGGAAGTCAATTGGTTTGAGTAATGGTCAAAGACGCTGAAGGGTCTTTGCTTTGTATTATATTGTAGTTTTGATGATATGCACTTTGAAGGTGAGTTGTTGGTCAAGGGTGACTCCCAAATATGTGCTTCTGATAGTGTATTGATTGGAGTGTTGGGAAAAGAACCACAAGGAGCAATTGGCGTGTGGAGGTCACAGATGCCTTTATTTGTAAAAATCCCTACGTGTTTCGGCTGCTGACTTCCTCAGGGGATGCACACAGTCTTGTACGCTGTGAACATCCTTTGAAGAACTAGTATTACATAAAAATACTCCTGTTTTCCTTTGTTGCTTTGTGCTGAATGTCCCGTAAATCATGACATCATCAGCGAAGATATGGAAGTGGAGGTTGTGTGATCAGAGGAGTTTGCAGAAGGGTTGCAGATACAGGTTGAATAGCATTGCAGAGAGGGTAGATCCCTGGGGGACTCCTTGTGTCTGTTTGTAGGGGATGGAGGTGTTGTTGCCAATCTTTATTTGCTGCTATCTGTCCATTAGACAGGAACTGAACCATTTAAATACTGTGCCTTGGATTCCATTGGATTGTAGACGCTGGAGAAGGATGTGGTGGTTTACTGTGTCAAAGGCCGAGGATATGTCTAGGAAGATTAGAAGGAAACCGGTGTTGGTGTGTTGTATTCCTTGAATTAGCATATTGATTTGAGTGGTTAGCAGGCTTTCCACTCCATGGTGAGGACGGAATCCATCTTGTTGTGGATCTAGTGTGTTGTTTCTCCCAATGTGATCTTGTAGCTGGTGTTGGATGGTTTTCCAATTATTTTGGCTATGAATGGCAGGCTGGTGATTGGTCTGTATGAGGATGGGTCGGAGGTGTCGAGGTTAGGTATAAGGACATCTTTAGGCATGTCGGCATGATACCATGTTAAAGGACCGATTATGCGATATTGGTGAGTGGATTGCTTAGTTCATCTTTGGTTGCTTTGATCCATGCAACTGGGCAGGGGGGTCCAGGGGCGAGGTTGTGGTGTTTAACGAGGATATGATCTTCTTTATTTGGTCTTTGCTGATCTTGCTGAAGATGGTCCAGGGTTCATTGTGGTTCATCTCCTCAGTGATGCAGTATTGTGAGGGTTCCAGTTGTAGATGAAGTTGTTTATTGTGTATTGCCAGCTGTTGGGGGTGATTGTAATGTCCTGATTGTTGGTGGTGGGTGTTTTTGTCAGTTGTTTTATGAATTTGAAGAGTTCTCTTGGATGGTTCATTGACGCATTGAGTAGTTTTGTGTTGTATTCACGTTTTGCTCTGTATGTTGCAGTCTGGTATTCATTTAGGAGGCAGAGGTACTTGATTTTGTGCTCGTCGTCTGTTTTTTTTTCCATTTTCTCTCATGTTTTCTCAGCAGTCGCTCTAAGTCACATAGAGCTGGTGTATATCATTTGGTCTTTTGTAGTTTCCTGTTTGTGTTCCTGGGAGTAGGGGTTACCGTGGTTGCTTTTGGGATGATATCATTCCAGTTCATTATGAGTGCCTGCAGTTCTGAAGAATCTTCTAGAAGCTGTGGAACAGTGTTTGTATGAAGTGGTCTACTTTAAATTGTTTGAATCTTCTGCTTGGTGGTTGTTTGGAGTGGTGTACAGTGGGTGTGGTCTGTGGGAGGGAGAAGTTGATCACCATGTAGTCAGACCAGGGTACTGGGTGGGTCTGGATAGGTTGGTTGTTGCAGAATATCAGGTCAAGGGTATTGCCCTTGTCATGTGTAGGCATTTTTAAAAGTTGGTTCAGGTCCAATGCTGTCATTGCTTGGCTTTGTTGTAATGAGGGAAGGTTGAAATCTTAGTATTAGCAGGCTTTTCCTAGTTTTGATGCGGTGATCAGTGTCCAGTATGAGTGAGAGGTTGCTGGTGCTGGCCAGTGGTGCTCTGTAGATGAGGCTGATGGATAGTTGCTTGTTGGTTATGGTGATGGAGTCTGTTTCTTTGGTGCTCTTGTTTGTGTGGAGATGAAATTTGAGGTTAGACTTGGTGATGAGCATCATACCCCTGCCTCGGGAATCAGGTGTGAGCTGATTTAGCAGTATGTTATCCATATCGGTGATCCAAGTTTCCGCTATGCATAATGCATCAAAATGTTGCGATAGGAAGAGGTCTCCTATGAGTGGGATTTTGTTTGACTGTGCGTTAACGAAAGTACCATGGAGTATTTGTGTGAGGGGTTTTTCAGATGTGCTTGTTGTAGTGTGGGTGGGTGAGATTTGTATATCTATGAGGTGGTGTGGATTCCTGTACATGTTGTGTGGGTGTGATGTGAATGTGTGTGTAATTAAGGGGGCGAGGCCCTCAGGCACAGGCCCGCCAGGCATGGGTATGCCTGAGTGATCGGGGTTTTGAAAGTAGTCCCAGTGGCACATACTGATGATGTTGGGTGCAGCAGGGAGGAACTTACCTTCCCGAAGCAGCGTTGCCACCTTTCTTTGTCTCTGCCAGTGTCCCTGGTGGTCTTGGGAGGATCGCAGGGCAGATCTGTTCTTTATCTCTTGCCTGTAGGATTTTGAGTGGTTTGCAGAGGAGGAAATATTTCATTACTGTTTTAAATGGCAGACTATTGTGTGGTTCAAGAAGGTGGGTGGTGGAAATATACTTGTGTGCTAAATTATATGGTCCCTTCTGCACAATTCATAAAATACAGGTGACATTTAAGCAGTCCATTTTCCAGGTGTACACCTTTTCCTACCTTAGTTATATAAAAATTCCCCCTTTAAAATAATTACCTCTTTTTAAAATACAACTAAAATAAATATGCTAATGTATTCCCCCTCACTTGGTTTGCAACTTGTCATGCTGTGAGGGCTTCTGTGCATCAGTGATGCTGAGAGCTAAGCTATCAGTATCTTAGCTACTGGCAGAGTCTCCCAAGATATACAGGTCTCCACTAAGATGCCAGATGAAGACAAACCACCCATCTGGGCAGCAGCAGAATGGGATGATGTTGTATTGTAAGTGGAGGATCATATTTCTGTGACAAATGCAACAACACTGGAATCAACTGTGAGGAAGAAAGGCTTGGCAAATCTACTTCTGTATATTGCCTCGAAAATCCAATGAATAGTCACAAAACAAATTGCACTATAGTGCTGGAAGATGAGACCCTCAGGTTAGAAGGCACTCAAATAGCTACTGGGGATGAGCTGAAGACTTCTCAGAGTAAAGCCAGAATTTATGATGTGGTTGGATCTGCTGATATAGTTGCACATGAAAAGAGAGTCAGAAGTTGCAAAGATATCTTATATATTGGGACATGGAACGTACGAAGCATGAACCAAGGGAAGTTGGAGGTGGTCAAGAATGAAATGGAACGTGTACAACTCGATCTGTTGGGTGTCAGTGAACTGAAATGGACTGGACTGGCTTTGGACACTTTCCATCTGATGATCATATGGTTTACTATGCTGAAAATTAAAGACAAAGAAGAAATGGTGTTGCATTTATAGTTAAGAAGAAACTTGCAAGAACTGTAATGAAATACAATGCGGTCAGTGAATGCTTAATTTCTATTCGTCTACAATGAAAGCCCATCAACACAACTATAATTCAGGTATATGCCCCAACAAGAGCTGCAGAAGAGGAAGACTTTGAAGAGTTCTATGAACAGTTACAAGCTGAAATTGACAGAATATGCAAACAGAATATCCTGATAGTCAAGGGTAACTGGAACGCAACAGTTGGCAATAAAGGCGGCAGCAAAGTGGTTGGAAAATATGGACTTTGCAACAGAAACGAAGCTGGAGAAAGACTAATAGAATTCTGCAAGACCAATGATCTACTCATCTCAAACATCTTCTTCCAGCAACACAAGCGCCGACTGTACACATAGACTTCACCCAATGGATTTGGGTACATCTGTGGAAGACAATGATGGAAAAGCTCAACAACATCAACAAAGACAAAACCTGGAGCTGACTGTGGTACATATCACCAATTACTAGTATGCCAACTCAAACTAAAGTTGAAAAAGAGCAAGCCATTCATGAATGTAGCAAAATATGACCTTGAGGATACCACTGGAATTTAAAGGCTACCTGAGAAATTGATTTGCTGCCTTAGATACAAATGACAGAGTTCCAGAAGAGTTATGGGATGACATCAAGAAGATTGTATTAGAAGTGATAAGTCTCTACATAAGGTGAAAAAAACCCCAGCCAAAATAGATGAATGAAGAAACTCTGAAAATTGTCCAGAAATGCAGAGAAGTAAAGCCAGAGGAGAAAGAGAGGCAATCGCAAAACTCAGAGATTCCGAAAGTGCAGCAAGACAAGACAAGAAGTACTACAATGATGCATGCAAGGAAATAGAATCAGAAGCTATTAAAGGAAGAACAAGACTGGCTTTTCTAAAGCTACGAGAGTTAAAGAAAAAATTCCAGCCTCAAATTCGAATGCTCCAAGATGCTCAAGGATCCATGTTGAATGAAGCTGAGAAGATCAAGAAAAGATGGAAGATATATACAGAGTCATTATACCATAAAGATCATGTGGACCAACAGTGGTTTCAACCTATACCTATAAAGGGCATTATATCAAGTGCCTAAAACCATAAAACCATACCTTATGATCAGGAACTATTGGTGATGAAAAAGAAGTCGAAGCAGCATTGAAAGCCTTATCAAAGAACAAAGCACCGGCCATTGATGGCATTCCCATTGAGCTATTACAGCAATCAGATGAAGCTGTTACCATACTTACAAGAGACTCTGCCAGGAAATTTGGAAGACAAGTTCATGGCTAACTGACTGGAAAAGATCTTTGTTTATACCAATACTGAAGAAAGGTGACCCGACTGACTGTGGAAATTATCGCACAATCGCTCTGATCCCACATGCCAACAAGATTCTACTCAGGATCATTCAGCAGAGACTACAACCATACCTGGAACAAGAAGTGCAAGCAGGGTTCAGGAAAGAGTGGAACAAGAGACATTATCGCGAATGTGAGATGGATCCTTGAAAAGACAAAAAAAATACTACAAGGATACCTATTATGTGTTTTATTGACTACAGAAAAGCTTTTGACTGTGTAAACTATGAGAAACTCTGGGCCACATTAAGAAGCATGGGTATACCAGAACACCTGATTGTTCTCTTGCACAACCTTTACACTGATCAAGAAGCAACAGTTTGAACAGAACTAGGAGAAACAGAATGGTTTAAAATCAGCAAAGGTGTACAAGGCTGCATACTTTCCCCCTACCTCTTTAATTTATATGCAGAACAAATCATCAGAAGCAGGACTATATGAAAAACAACAGAGGAGATCAAACCTAAGCTTTCTTTAGAAGCTCAGATGACAAAACTGACTTTCATACTTTGGACACATTATGTGTTGAGACAGATCATTAGAGAAAGACATCATGCTTGGCAAGGTAGAAGGTCAATGCAAGAGAAGAAGGCCAGCAATAAGATGGATCGATACAATAACAGCAGCTTCGGGTACCAGTCTGTCAACAATGAGCCGCCTGACTGAAGACCGAACACAATTTAGGACAACTATCCAGAGGGTCGCCATGAGTCGACACAGACTTGAAGGTACTTAACAACCACAAATATATTCCTCCATACAATCAATTAAAAATCTCCACTTAGAATGTAATATAATATGCAAAGTCCTATATATAAATTCTAGAAACATATAAAGCCCCAGCTTCCGCCCCCCTGTCCATTTCCTATTCGCTGGGTGGGGGGGGGTGAGGGAAGGGCTAGGAACTCGCGGGAAGCAGAGGATGAAGGAGGGCGGAGGAGTAAAGGCACAGACACAGCAGCAGAGGAAATTGGCGGGCAGCAGCATTAGTGATCAGGAGCACAAGCGGATCCGGCACGATCAAGCAGTCTCTTCCTGGCCTTTGGCGTGGCACAGCTGGTTGGTGAGAGGGGGCTGTCTGGCAGTGGAAATCCACAGCAGTTGCAGAGAGCGTTTTTCTTTCGAGCAGAGGTGTCGGCACGCTGGCAAGCATGTGCATAGGCCCACAGGATGAGACTAGTGTCCCATGGCCTCGAGGCTTTTTTGTTTTATTCTAGTGGTTAGTCAGGTTTCTTACCCTAAAACTAAGCAGGACAGGGCTTCAGTACATTGGCTGTATTTAAGTGAGTGTTGGTATGAACTTTCTTTGACAGCGTGTGTTGGGAGGGTAGTCGTGTGGTCTTAGTGACCCATGGGTTCAGGGACTCTGCTGCTTTTCTTTTTTGGTTTTGTTTTTTCTAGGGCAGTGGGCAGTGAGTGGTTTTTTATGGGGTAGGGTTGCTGAGGGATGGCACTGTGAGGGGTAGTGGGAGGGTGGGGTGTTGGTTGAGACAGGAGGGGAAGATAGGAGGTGGGTGCGGGGGTTGCGATGGGGCCACACAAGACAAGGGAAGTCGGTTGACAGGTCAGCCTGTTCGTGGGTTATCCCAGCAGAAGACTAAGCAGCTGGCACACTTGATTGCTGACAGTGCTAGTGACAGGGCTGACCCAGTCACGCGAAATAGGGGAAAAGGTTGTGCTGTGGGACAAAAAAGGTGAAAAAAAGGATGGGCAGCCTGCGGAGTGGAGAAATAAGGGACACACGAGGGGGAGTTGTCTAAAATGGAATCATGACCCGAGGCGGCTGCTGGATCCAACCAGCTCACCAGCGAGGATGACCAGCCACAGGGCATGGTCAGCAGCACGCCAGTGCGGGCACAGTCAGCAGCACGCCAGTGCGGGCACAGTCAGCAGCACACCAGTGCAGAGTCAGACAAGGATGGGTGCAGCCACAGGGAGTGCAGGTCAGTATTCTCAGTCAGATGAGGGGCCGGGGTTGGAAGATAGGGGGGCGCAGAGGGCGGCTCGGTCACAGAAATGGGACCAAACACTTACCCGGGCGTTGAGAAATAAGAAATTTTTGAAGAATCTGCAGTGAATCATACATTGCATGCATTGTGAGAAGCGCTGGCATCGCTTGGGTGGCGAGTCGGCAATGCGAGTGTGAGATACTTTGGATTCGTGGGACTCGGATTCCTCGTCTTCAGAGGATTCTGTGTCTGAGGATGGTGGTGTGGGTCTACACGGTTTGGATAATTTGAGGCTCAGTTCCACAAGTCAGGGGGTGTGTGGGGTTGGTGACGATCCCCAGTTAGCTGGGAGCGGGCACACCATGAGCAAAATTGCTCCATTGAATTGTCACGTATCCCAGAAACTGAGGGCAAAAGTATTGCAGGGACGATACATGGATTTCTTTTCTCTCTTGGCCTGTGACCAGGACATAGGAGACAAGAAGAAGGGTGAGGGTTCCAAGGACGAGGGTAAGAAAGGGTGCTCGTGGGTTCCTAAGACTATTAGTAACTGGTTGTTGGCATTCAATATTTTGTCCTCCATTTTGGATGGGGCCAAGCTGGTCCTCTACCTAGGGCTCCTGCAGTATTCGGATGCGATTTTGCAAGCTTATAGGACATATGGGGGTTGGGCCTGGTTCAATTATGATGAGCAGTTCCAGAAGCATCTAGCAAAGGACAAGACCGAGGATTGGGGGTGTTGTGATGTGGACATCTGGTTGACAGAAATGACGCCGTGTAGGCCTCTTTCTGGAAACCTGTCCATGAGGACTTCTCAGGGCCATCTATTGGGATTTCTATGGGGGGTGGGTCACAGGCAGGGGGTAATGGATGGGGAGGAAGGACTGGGGAGTCAAGATGGCTGAGTGTCAGGGGAATGTTCCTCTGCCGGAGGGGAGGGGGGGTTTGGAACTTCTGAGAGGATAGTGCATGTTTCCAGTTTAATGCAGGCCACTGTGACTGACCGGGGTGTCGCTTCAAGCACAGAAACTCACTGGACACCCAGCATTGCGATGCTTCACCCAGGGCGGGGGCCAGTTTAGGGGCAGTCAAGTCCAGGCAGGCAGAATGCCGCTGGCAATGGTCCTTGGAAAAGGCACCTTTGCCCATTAATCTGGTGGCCTTGGAGTGCTGTTTGCAGGGTTATTGAGATTTGGCAGCGGCCAGGTTGTTACTTGAAGGTTTTCGGGGGAAGGTTCGCGATTGCCTCTGGTTCATCGGGCCTGCAATTCTCCATCAGTTCAATGACTGATGGACGTTGTCTCCAGCAAAGTTACAGAAAGAATTAGAGCTGGGTATTATTGCAAGCCCCTTCGAGTATCCGTCTCTCCCATTGTATTATTGTTCATTGGGGGGGGGGCAATCTTTGAATGGTTAAAGCGGTGGACCTTATCCTGCAAATGAAGAGGGATCTTCTTAATCTATTGCTATTTCCTGTCTACGAAGCCATCCGTTCACAAACAGTTGAGCAGTTGTGGAAACGGGCGAATGTGGAGGTCTCCAAGTTTGTCTGTCTTTTGCAAGGCCTAGTTATGGCTCATGGCAATTATGGTGGATTGCTCAGGGCTGTTTTGCCCAGATGGTGTTCATTTGTCGGATATTGGTCAGGATATTTTTATAAAGTTCAGTACAGGATGTGCTGGAGAGGTGCAGTAAGACATTCCAGATTGCGGCTTTTGGGGGGGGGGCAGGGACATGCAAGTTGCAGTTACCACTTATGGAAGAATTTAAAGGTGGCTGACCTCCCCCCCTCCGAGGTTAATCAATTCCATCCCGACCCTTTGAAAGGGTGGGGAGGAAAACAGGATAGGAACACTGGGAGGCTTCGAGCAACATGGGCGTCACTGCTATGTTGGGTCCCAGTTACATGAAGTCTCCCATGGGTAGAAGAATGTCTCAGCCTGGCGTCACCACAGGCTAGGGAGGGGGGGGGGGTTGGTGAGAGAGGAGAATATGGAAATATGGACAATATGTTTAGTGGGGACTAGGATGACACAATCTAGCCTGACTCTGATAGAGATCGATGTCACTTGTTTGATGTTCCTGTTATTTAATGGCATGTTGAATTAATGTGAATTAAAGCTGCGGCCTATATATTTTGCCAAGCACCTCTCCAAGGGAGTGTTATTTTAGTGCAGTCGAAGTAAGATTTGCAGTGAGTGAATGGACAGTGATTGTGAATGCCTATGTTAATAAAAATATCTAGGTATGAATATTCAGCCAAATGATATCTGGTTAAAAATAACTGGATAATTTATCTTTATTTATTTCTAGGTTTTCTATACTGCTTTATTCACAAAATCAAGGCTGTTTGCAAGGAACTCAATGTAATTTACAAAGAACATTTTTAAGGTTAATACATACGTATATCCGATAGTCCACATTATGTGCCATTAATATGTTACAAATAAGCTGGAGGTAAGTGTTAAACAGTAATGCAGATAAGGTTGAGCCTTGTGGAATTCCTTGAAGCCAATTATTGGGACTTGATATTGATTGACCAATTTTTACTTGTGTACGTTCGGACAGGTAAGATACGAATCACTGACGTATGGAGCCACCTATGCCAATCTGTTGAAGTCATAAAATTAGGATCTCATGGTCTATGGAGTCAAATGCAGAAGCTATAAGCATGAAGAACTGTTTGGGGTCATCTTTAGCCAGATATTAAAATAAAAAAAAAAGTGCTGCTGTGTATCTTAAGCCCTGCTATTACTGTGACTGTCTTAACTGCAATGCTCTGTTTTAAAGTTATTCAGGTATCTAGCTAATGTTTAAATCCACCCTGTGATTTCTCAAACTCTTCGTTGTAAATAGATAACTTTTGACCAGATATTAAGATGTCCTGCCAAAATTTATGGATTTCTGGGTTGGAATGTATATGTTGAATTTTTGATTTTGCTGGATTCAGGAACATAAAAACTGGACCAGAGAAACCTGCTAGCTGAACTCTTCCACCTAATCCAATCAAGACCAGCTTCAGCCTTCTGCTGATTAAATGAAGTATACAACTTCTTATTTCTGCTTCCAATACACAATAGACTGATTTAATGAATGACACAGCTGAAGCTTTACTAGTCTGCTTGATTAAAGGAAATGCACAACTTCTAACTGACTAATTTGCCGAAACAGAAAAACTGGAAGCTCATCAAAAGGGCAGCTTCATAACCCCCTCCCCGTACTGCTAATCATCTGAATACTCGCCTACAGACATCAAATCAAGAGTCTTCTGAGGGATGAGGTCATCATATTGTATCCCTGTATTTTTGAAAGAGGGAGAGGAGAAAAGAAACAAAGGAGGGGGCTGCTGCTGGTCCTCTTCACAATCTGCTCCCACCCTCTGTGCAGGTTAAGAAAATCTTTTCTACAAGTAGAGAGAACTTTTTCAAGAATTCATCATCATGTACCTCTCTCTAGAGATCGTCAAAACAAGAAATACAGCGAGCTGACCAGCATCATTCAGATTAAGTTAATCCTGATCCAGCACAATTAATAATTCAGGATTTCACAATTTCTCTTGTTATATATTTTCTTTTGAGATCTTATGCAAAAAAAAAGTATGCATGTATATAGTTGAGTCTCTGAATAAGCTTGTAATGACTCTAAATAAAACTGCTTTGCAAATTAAGAAAAAGAGCCTAGACCTTGAATGTATTTTGTTCATTGCTATTTTGAAGAAGTTCAAGCTCTAAGAGGGTTATTTTAGAAGCCCTAGTCGTGCTTTGGACATCTGAAAATGGATATAAAGACGTCCAAGGCACGGAGACGTCCTTCGAACAATTTTAGAAGGCAGTTATGGGGACGTCCAAATCTGAATGGGTGCATTACCAGGAACCTGGATGTCTTTGCCCGATTGCAGAAACACCCTGTGCGTCCCATACAGTGTCCATGTTTATACCTGCTCCAAGCATGACTAGGTAACTTTTATTGCCTGTCAAACATCCAGAGGGTGTAGAGAAGGTGGTAAACTCCTATTTCATGTTTCCCATGTTGATAGTTAATTTTGCCAGGCAATAGGGCTCTCATTTCCAGTTCACAGCACCCCTGGATGTCCCCATATGCAACCTTGCATGCATTAGACATCCCCACCCCACTATTCTATAGCTGGAACGTCTATGTGGATGGGACTGCGGATGTCCACATCGAGGACATCTATGTTTCTGAAATTGACTGGAAATGTCCCAGATTGCACTTGGGACATCTTTTCTAGAATTCCTCTCCACACGAATACTAGTGCATATTCCCCAACACATATATATTAACATCTCAGAAAATATTTAAATAATTTAACAGAACGACAGATCCTGAAGTAGCCTAGTCTTTTGAAATATGTACCTCATTAGTGTCAACTGCTATTACTACTACTATTAGTTCTCGGTAGAGCTTACAATCTAATCAAGACAAACATACATGACAAGAAACATTAACAATTCATATATTTTAAAAAAATGGTTAAAACAAGGTTGTGAACAGGTAAATCAAGGGTTATGAATTAAAACATCCTTAAAAAGTGGGGGCCCGATATTCAGGGATGGTGACGAGCTGTTAGAGCTGAACAGCAAACCCGGATATTCAATGTGGGGTCATCTCTGGTCCCCCCATTGAATAGCCTGGTTAGCTACTCTTGCCAAATGGTAACCAGTCAGCGGCAATATTGAGCCACACCTGGTTAGCAGTGTGACAAAAATTAGGCCAGGTTTACCTGTGCCTGGCTTTCACTGCATATTGCTAACTGGGCAGCTGCTCAATATCACTGTTGGCCAATTACCGATTGGCGCCACTTCCGCTCTGAGTTGTGTAGAACAGGCAGCCGCAGATATCCAGCTAAATATCACATTCACTGCTATTAATGAGGCAGCCATGAGGTCTAGCTGTAGGTAGCCCTTCCCCCAAGCCATGAGGTAATCGGCCTGCTAAGAGAAGGCATTGAGATTTCAGTAGACACCCTTCCCCCACTCCAGGTCTGAGCACAGTATCCCCTAGCCCTGAAACCAACAGACCAGAGCATACCGGTTTGGACAGGTCACCCAGGTACCTCCCCAGGGGCTGCTGATTGGTGGGCAGGAAATACCTGTGGCAAATGGGATTGTAGAATGAGTTTAAAAACTGTACTGTATATAAGGCATTGTAGGCCGTCCCTCGGGGTTCAGACTTTTTGTGGAGGGTACCGGCTCTCTGTCTGATCCTGTGCACATTAAAGATCCTGTTTGCATTCCAGCCTGCCTGTGAGTTTTCCTTCTGTGGGTGAGTGATTGAATAAGAGCTTTTCACAGCGATTGCTGCAACATTAATGTGGTTAGCAACTCTGCTAATCGCAATAATCACTTTGAATATCAGACCCTGGGTTTTAGCCTGGATTTGAATATAGCCAGAGAAGGAGCATGACTGTTCCCAGCATATGGTTCAGCAAGATGGAAAGCAGAGTTGGGAGCTGGTGGTGGAGAAAAAGGGCAGAAATAAGAGAGATTTGGTTTTTGAGTAGAGTTCCTGAGGAGAGCTATATGGAGGGATAAGAGGAGTAGTGAGGAGATTCAAAGTAAATGCACTTAACAGCTGAGATGGAATAGCTTAAACTGTATGCAGATATGGATTCAGAGCCAATGTAGTGTCTTGAGGAAAAGGGATGTATAGCAATAGCAACACTAATAAAATTTAAAAAAAAGCTGAATTTCAGATAGATTAGACCAGAGAGAGAAGATTAAGTGGAAAACCTGTGTGGAGCAGGCTGTAGTCTAAGCGGGAGGAGATGAGATAGCAGATAAGAGGTCCTGAAAGTGTGTTCAAAAAAGAAAGGGATCAATTTTGGAGATGCTATAAAGAAGGAAATGATGTTGATATTCAAAAGCTAGACGTGCCCTGCGGGATCAGAATCGCAATCCCCTCGGTACATCCTGCTCAGACCGGGTGTACAGAGGAGATCTATGTCCGGGACAGAATGAGCCCTATATTGTAACATCTCATTAGTTTGGGTGGTAGATTAGAGAAGCCCTTAAGCATACTCTGAGAATAATCTCTTTCTGTGCACATGTATCAGTACTGCTCTCACCTTCCCTCCTTTCTACGACCATTTAATTTTCTAGATGTATTCTTCCCAAGCATTATGATCTGCCTGACTGCTTACACTCTCCAAAGACTGGAGAGTGGTGGGATGTGTTTGTCCTGATAATGTCTTATGGGACTGGTTTCACAATTCTTCGACCAGAGACTGACTGTCTTTTAGAGTCCTGCGCCATCCTGCAGGTCTATGCCTCTGTGGAGTACTGTCACCCCAAGTGTGCTGCCTCAGATACTGCGCTAGACCCTTGCAATGCCCATTTATGCTGCCTGCATCACATTCTTAAAAAAAAAAGTAGGGGGGATTTTTTGCCCTACTAATGTTCCTATGGGACTGGATTCCCAGTTTTGAGACCAGGCACTGCTTGTCTTTTAGCTTTTATTTAAATTTAACTTGAAGTTGTTCTTAATTATATTTTATAAATGGAACGGAATATACAGTAAGTTGCCGTGCTACCAACTCCCCCCCCCCCCATCCTCAGTTGCTGTTTCATAGAATAGGTGAACAAGATTTTTACAAAAAAATTCACGATCTTCTAGTTGTGCAATAGAATAGATCAGATATAGTAACCTGTCCTTCCATTGACTGTATTGTACAGATACTGTAAAGTACAGAGTACACAGCACAAGCATTCCTTCTTCCAAAATTTAGGACATTATAAACAATTGAATTAAGAAATTGCAAAGACAGAATTTCCCTCCTCTTTCTCTGACTCTCCTAATTTCCTGCACCCCAGAGACACATTGCTATCCTAACCCCAAGGAACCCATCCCCACTGCATCAAAGACAGAGGTGATGGGTTTTTTTTATAGTCTTTATCTCCTTTCCAGTCCTAACCCCCCCAAACACTCCTTCCTCCGTCTCTGAAAGTCAGACAGAACATGGTTTTCGGCAGTTTTGCTGGGCTGTGTGTTCCAGCCCTGCTGTGATGTCATAATAGTCCATGGGATTTGCAGAACTCAGGCAGGAATACATTTCTCTGGCTGTCTGTCAAGGATTTGCAGCATGATTGCCTCACGTGCCTTGTGCTGGCTGCTGATGACCCCTTCTTGGCCTTCCTCCCCCTCCCAGATGGGCTCCAGTGTGTCTGGCAGAGCATGCACAGTTGACTAAAATGAAGTTTATCAATTGCAATTCATGGACATTTGCAAAGCCCGGTTAGTTGATACCAGAATGACCTGAAAGTTATAATTTTTGTTGTATTTTTCAGTGTTTGCACTGCTGCCTTTTCCTGGTTAGACTCCTTGTTGTGTGAATTCTGGTACTGAAGAAAATGTTAAGGCCGAGTAGTAGGAGGGCTCTGATATTTCTGGAAGCGTGCCTTATCGGTGGAATGATCTACCAGGGAAAGTAAAAATGGAAAACAATTATTTGATGTACTGAAAAAAATTAAACACATAGGGGCTGTAATTCAGTGGCAGAGGCATTGTTAAAGCAGCTGGCTGTTGTCACTTTAACATAGACGAGGATATTCAACGCTGGGAGTCTATGTTCTCATTGCTCATGATTGATACTCTCATTGTTCTATGTTTTGTTACTTGTAAACCGCCTTGACATATTGATAAGGCAAAAAAAAAACCAAACAGCTAAATAAATACTGTATATGGCCACCGGCATTGAATATCCGAGTTTGAGGCAGCTATGAGGTTTAGCTGTGGGTAACCCTTCCCCCAAGCCATGAGGTTTTACATAGTGATCAGCTTGCTAAGAGAAGATAAAGGTTTCAGTAGGCACCCTTCCCGCCCCCCCCCCCCTCCAGGCCTGAGCACAATACCCCCTTGCCCAGAAATCAGCAGACCAGAGCATACCGGTTTGGACAGGTCACCCAGGCACCTTCCCCCAGGGGCTGCTGATTGGTGGACAGGAAATACATGAGACGAATGAGATTGTAGAATGAGTTTAAAAATGTACTGTATATAAGACAATGCAGATTTTTGTGGAGGGTACCGGCTCTCTGTCTGGGCCTGTGTGCACATTAAAAGATCCTGTTTGCATTCCAGCCTGTCTGTGTGTTTCCTTCTGTGGGTGAGAGAGAGAATGAGAGCATTTTCAGCTGCTTGGCTGCAACAAGTTGGCCAGATAGTGGTTACAATGGGATATATAAACTAAACTGAGTGACTTGCTGGGTATTGCATTTTTTCTTATACCCACTACTGCAAAGAATTTATAAAGCTATTATTGAGAGGAAACTGGAAAAATAAGAATGACATTTTTATTTCAAATTTAAAAATATGCGCGCACGTGCACACACACACAATGAATTTTTTTTTTCATCCAAACCTATCATAGCCATATTTCAGCAAACCAATTACTTTTTCAAGAGGATGGCCTTATTGGGGTCATTTGGTATTCTTCATTCCATTCCATTCAGTATGTTGTTTGTAAACTTAACATATGGGGTTTCTTTGTCTTTCTAAAATTTATCATAACACTTCCATTCCTATTAATCTTCTTGCCAATGATTGAAAACCTGGGTAAAAATCTATGTAGACGATACCAGCATATTTAGGAAAGCTTGTGGCTTCTATGTTGTTGGCTGGTCTAGACACTATTTTTTCTTAGCCATTTTTACAAACACTTTCTGTTCCCAAATTTCTATTACATGGAGTCATGAGTCTCTCCACATTTATACCAGCAGATAAATCTTGAAACCAGCTTCTGTTGTTTGCACTGCTTTGTACAATATTTATAATCCTTACTGGTATATTTCCTTCATAAACAAATAAGCATTCTCATTCTCAAGGACTGAAGTTGTAAATTAACATTTTAGTTACCATTGCCTTGCAATAAAATAGAACTATAAAAGTCACATTAAAATATAGAATAGCAGTGTACTCTCTGTGAATGATAGTAAGTGAAAATTAATAAGATTTTTCTATACAAAATTATCAGGTTAACTACTATATAACAGAGAGAAAGAATCACTTGCAAGTGCTAAGAACCCCTAAGTGGAAAGGAAGATATGATAAATGTTGCTAGGAAAGATTATGAAAAATTTCACATATTAAGAGAAGTTGCATAGCAAAGATAAAACCAAAAAGGATGTAAGGCAATATATGCATGATGAGATCAGAACTTTCAAAAAATTATTTTGGAAACAAATGTAATATTTAATCAAAAGAAATGTTAAAAAATCCACAGCAGCCTCTTTTCAGATGTTTAAGAACAGCAGGTAAGGAACATATAGTAACATAGTAAATGACGACAGATAAAGACCAGTATGGTCCATCTAGTCTGCCCAGCAAGATAGCCAGAGTAAGATGGCAGGAGTAGGTGCCACTCTGTGCAGGCCACCCCACCCCATGACTTTGTTTAGGGGTGAACCCACCGCTCCATGCAGGACACCCCTATTTGTTGAAAAGTTAGATAGTTCCGTTTATTTTGATTTTATTCTGTTGCTAAATGGATCCATTGTGTCTGTCCCATGCCATTTTGAATTCTGTCACTGTATTTGCCCCCACCACTTCCATCGGGAGGGCATTGCAAGCATCCACCTCCCTCTCAGTGAAAAAGTATTTCCTTATATTTCCTTTCAATTTTCCACCTTGCAGCTTGATGTTATGCCCTCTCGTTTTACAGCTTCCCCATCTTTGGAAGAGGTTTGGTTTGTTCATTATTTCTCCTTAAGTATTTAAAGGTCTGAATCATATCTCCCCTATCCCTCCTCTCCTCCAAAGTGTACATATTTAGGTCTTCAAGTCTCTTCTCATTAGGCTTCTGAGGCAGGCTCCAAATCATTTTGGTCACCTTACTCTGAACAGTTTCCATTCTTTTTACATCCTTTAAAAGATATGTTCTCCAAAACTGAACACAGTATTCCAAGCGAGGCCTCACCAGTGACTTATACAGTGGCATTAGGACCTCTTTCTTTCTTTCTACTGGTAATTCCTCTTCATATGCAGCCCGACCTCCTCCTGCCTTTTGCCACCGTCTTGTCGCACTGCTTTGCCACTTTGAGATCTACAGAAATAATCACACCAAGGTCTTTCTCCTGATCCATGCACACCAACCTCTCACCCCCTATCGTGTACATTTCTCTTGGGTTTCTGCTACCCAAGTGCATGACACTGCACTTCTTTGCATTAAATCTTAATTGCCAAGCATTAGACCATTCTTCCAGCTTTTGTAGATCTTTTCTCATGTTAAGGACTCCCTCGGGGGAGTCCACTCTGTTGCAAATTTTCGTGTCATTTGCAAAAAGACAGACCTTTCAATTCAGTCTTTCAGCAATATCACTCACAAATACATGGAACATGGAACCCTGGGGCACCCGGCTAATTACCTTCCTTTCCTCTTAGTGAGCTCCATTTACCATCACCTCTGTCATCTATCAATCAGTCAACCAATTTCTGATCCAGTTTACCACCTTGGGACCCATCCCCAAACTACTGAGTTTATTGATAAGCCTCCTATAAGGAACAGTGTCAAAGGCTTTGCTGAAATCCAGGTAGATGACATCCATCACATGCCCCTGATCTTGTTCTCTGGTCACCCAGTCAAAGAACTCAGATTTGTTTGGCAAGATCGTCCTTCAGTAAAATCATGTTGCCTCAGATCTTGCAACCTGTTGGTTTTGAGAAAGTTCACTATTCGCTCCTTCAGAAGTGCCTCCATTACTTTTCCTGCCACCGAGGTAAGGCTCACGGGCCTGTATTTTGACACTTCTTCCCTGTCACCACTTTTGTGTAGAGGTATGACATCAGCCATTCTCCAGTCCTGAGGAACTACTCCTGTTTCCAAGGAACTGTTGGAAACATCCTTTAACGGCCCTGCAAGAACCTCTCTGAGCTCTTTCAGTATCATGGGATGTATCCCATCCAGTCCCATGGTCTTGTCCACTTTCAGTTTTGCAAGTTGTTCTAACACATCATCTTCTGTTAATGGTGTGGCATCTACTTCATTCCCATCTTTATATTTGGGAGTCACAGTTGGCCCTTCTCCAGGATTTTCTTTAATAAAAACAGAGCAGAAGTATTTGCTTAGCAATTCCACTTTTTCAATGTCCCTTTCCACGAGTCAATTCCAAGCACTTCTGAGTCCTGCGATTCCACCTCTGATCTTCTTCCTTTCCCGAATATACCTGAAGAAAGTTTTGTCGCCACATTTCACATCTTTAGCCATCTTTTCCTCTGCCTTTGATTTTGCTATCCTTATTTCTCTTTTTGTCTCCGAGTTTGATCCTGTATTCATTTCTGTGTTCCTCTGTTTGCAAGCTTTTGTATTTTGCGAAAGCTGTGTTTTTTGCCTTTATTTGAGCAGCCACTTCTTCGGAAAACCAAATAGGTTTCCTTCTCCTTTTGTTTTTGTTTACTTTTCTTACATATTTATCTGTTGCCCCTTTTATTGCCACCTTTAGTTTAGCCCATTGCAATTCCATTTCCCTTTTCTCCGTCAACCTTGTCAACTCCTCCTTTAGGTACATGGCCATTTTATTGAAGTCAGTGTTTTTGAAGTTTAGGACTTTGAGCTTGCTATAGTTGGACTGCATCTTGGTTTTTATCTCAAACCACACCGTGTGATGATCGCTGCTGCTCACAGGTGCACCCACCCAGACATTCAACATGTTATCACCGTTGGTGAGGACTCAATCCAGCGTTGAGCTTTCCCTTGTTGGTTCCATCTCCATTTGTCTAAGTAACGCATCTTGCAGAGCATCCACAATTTGTTTGCTTCTTTCCAGATTTGCAGAAGGAGTAATCCAATCCACATCAGGTAGATTAAAGTCACCCAATATCATCGCTTCCCCCTTTGTGGCTATTTTGACAATGTCTATAATTAATTTGTTATCTAGCTCTTCGATTTGAGTTGGAGGTCTGTAGACTACAGCAGTATGGATGACAGTGCCATCTCCTCTTTCCAACACAACCCAGAGCGCTTCTTCTTTTCCCCATGCCCCCTGCATTTCAGTAGCTTTAATATTGCTTTTGACATACAAGGCTACTCCTCCTGCTTTCCATTTTCTCTGTCTCTTCTGAATAGATTATAGCCAGCTATGGTTATATCCCAATCATGTGATTCATTAAACCATGTTTCTGTAATGGCCACAATGTCCAAGTCCATTTCCACCATTAGGGCTTCCAGGTCTGGAACTTTATTGGATAAGCTTCGAGCATTTGTGCTCATTGCTTTCCAGCATTTAACTGGCTTGTGTGTGTTTTGCATTGATTTTGTTCTGTCTACTTCTTCCCACTTGTTTTTGTTGTGTGGTTGAAAAATGTGTCTGTTTCTGATGTTGTTCTGCTTTTTCAGGGAGTGACATCCAGAACTTGACCTTCCCCATCCATCACCCCCTTTTTCTAGTTTAAATGCGTATCCACATACTGGCTGAAGTTTTCAGTTAGGATTCTTCTCCCTGCGACAGAGAGATGTAGTCCATCAGCACAGTATAGTCTCTTGTTGGTCCGTTTCCCCAGTCGCCTATAAATCTGAATCCTTCCTCTTTGCACTGTGGTAGGCGACGGCCTATGATCCATGCTAATTGAACTAAGCAGACAGGCCTAAGCAGCTTGACCTGTAACTGAAGCCTGTAGTTAGGCCCAGAGGAATGAAAACCCCCCTGAATGATGACACCATAGAATTGAAACTTAACTCAGCTTAACTGAACATAGCTAAGCAGAAACGAAACACTTAGAAAAGACAGAAAACAGCTCTAATTGGTACTGATAAGAGAGCACAGCTTCTATAGAATTAATTAACTCTGCAAAAAGCAAGGTTACAGTGCCCTGCTTCCCATATGTTTTAACAAGCTAAGCGACCTTGGAGGAGAGATGTAACAAGTTAGAGACACTGACCATTGTAATTGGGACTAGAAGGGGGGCAACCAGGTGCTGAGCCCAGACCAGAGTCCCGATTGGGTAGCCATATCAGTACCAGGACCAATAGATGGGTGAGAGGGGTTACTGGGACCAATGAAAAGTTTGCCTATGTCTAGAATGGAGAAGAACGCTATAAAAGTTGTTGTTTTGCTAGAAACCATTGCTCAGCCATTTTGAAATTGCTTATTGCTTGAGCCATGTGCACATTAAACTGGCTTGGATCCTTGAAAAGACTCCTGGTTTTATTTATTGCATGCTTATCTGCTGCTATAGCACCAGGTTTGGAGCCATGTGTTAAAGCTCTTTATGCAATTTAGCCTTTCTGCCCC
The DNA here is from genome assembly GCA_033557465.1 of Ichthyophis bannanicus. Lineage (NCBI taxonomy): Eukaryota > Metazoa > Chordata > Amphibia > Gymnophiona > Ichthyophiidae > Ichthyophis > Ichthyophis bannanicus. Next base: position 175,310,118 of record CM066036.1, on the reverse strand, counting down.
CTTACCAAGAACAGGTAGAACGTCTGAGAATGCTAGTGCAAGCAATGGGCTTTAGTTTCTCCCCCAGAGTTTGAAAGTCCCTTTGAACTGTAGTGGCACTGTTTCTAGCCAGGTAATTTGAACCCAAGTGGATGATAACATCAGTTTTGGAGTGCTCACTTTCAGCGCTAAGTACATCAACAATTTGGTTTGTATTCTTGCTAGATGAAGAGCCTGGGAGGAATTTGACTAACTTTCCTCCTTTGAACTGTGTTTCCAAGTTGGTGCCTCTGATGATGGAATCACCAAGTAGTAGTGTTGCAGCGCTCCCGCATGTCATTAACAGTGTCCTTTACCTTGTCCCCGAACAAGGAGTCGCCCGAGCAGGGGGTGTCTGCAATGCTGTCGTGTGAATCGGTGCGGAGACCGGACGCCCGGAGCCAGGCTAGCCTGCGTGCTGAGATGGCTGTGCCCGCCACCCTGACTGCAGTCTCAAAAGCATCGTTGGCGGCCCATCCTTGGTGCTTTGTGCAGTCGTCCAATTCTGCGAGAGCAGAGGAGAGAGATGGTGGGGTCTCCGGTAGAAGGGAGGTAGCAGATTTGATGGTGCTCACCAGTGAGTCTTGGTAGATCGCGTGCTGGAATTGGTGGGCCGCGATCCTAGCATTCAACATGGCTCCTTGGTAGACCTTTTTGGCCACGTCATCTATGAGCTTGTTGTCCTTACCGGGGGGAGCGTTATTGGAGCTGCGTGAGGACTTGGAGCGCTTCAGTGCTGATTCCACCACAATGGAATGGTGGGGGAGCTGCGGCTTCGCAAAGGCCGGGATGGGCTGGACGCTGTATTTGCTATCCAATCTACGGGGGCAGGCGTGGTTTGAAGCTGGAGCCTGCCACATTCTGGTGAGGTTGTCCTGCAGGAGCTGATGGATAGGCAGCACCGGTTTGGACTTAGGAACATCGATGAACTTGAGGGCATTCTGCACCTCGTCCCGGTTATCCATAGTTAGCGAAGGTGGGATGGCAAGAGAGGTGATGATCTTTTGGATGAATTTGTAGTAGGTGACATCCTCAGGTGGAACAGGCTGGTCAGATTGGCCGTCTGTGTTGGAGGGAGAGTCCAGGCGAGACGCCGCATCGGAAAGAGATGGCGCTGCTGGTCCCTCTTGCTCCTGAGCAGGGGCGGGGGGTGCCGGCACTGAGGGCTGCGGCTGTAAGGGGGTCCCCGAGACCAGAGTGGCTAGGGAGGAGGACCACTGCTGCAGCATACCTTGAAGAAGTCTGAGGGTCTCTGGAGCTGGATCGGGTTGTAGTGCCTCCGTGTCAGCTGGAGTGGGCTCCGGAAGGAGATATACTCCGTGCGTGTGGTCATCCAGCTCTCCGTGCCTGTGGTCATACAGCTCTTCGTGTTCGCTGCGTGCGCCTGAAGCGCTCCGGGCGGGGTTTGAGCGCTGAGACTCAGGGCTGCGTCTGCTGGAGCTGCTGGAGCTGACACTATGGCTCCTGTGTCTGCCAGTATGGGCGGATCTGTGACTTCGCCTGTGCCTGCTCCGAGATCTGCTGCAGCTAGATGATCTGCACCAACCGTGGTGCCTCCGGCTTGCAGTTTTGCGCCATCTGTGAGATCTGCGCCGGCTTGATGATCTGCGCCGTGATTTTTTGGAGCGTTTCCTGCTCCGCTTTTGAGAGCGCCGTCGGGAGCTGCGAGGTGAACGGGGACTCCGGCGGTGGTCGGCGCTGAGCTCGCGCTGCTGGCTGGAGGCTTTGTGGGTTGCCCCGGAGTCGCTGAGAGAGCTGCCGGTTTGTAGAGGAGTCAGCTGGTCGGCGTTGGCGGCGTCAGTGCAGAGAGCTTGGCCGGAAGTGATCGGGGCGGGCGGAAGTGACGTGGGAGCCTCATGGATCAAGATGTCAGCCTCCATTTGCTGGCATGTGGGGCTGGGGGGCCCGATCCCACGGCGGGGGACGGAGGCCTGACAAGGCGCGTCCCCGGCCGGAGCGGCAGCAGCGGTCATTTGAGCTGAGGAGGCATCACCGGAGGGCGTACTCACTGTGAGGAACTCAGCCAGGGCATTTCGTCGGATCTTCTTAGCTCTGGGGGACATGCGGCCGCATGCGGGGCAGTCCTCAACGGCATGCTCGGACCCGAGACACCGAACGCACAGCTGATGCGAGTCGGAGAGGGCCATCCTCCGAGAGCAGCCGGAGCATTTTTTAAAACCGGGCATGATCCCGATCTTGGAGGTAACTTGGAAACTTGAAAAACTTTAACTATGTGAGAGAAAATAAAAAACCGTCTTGCTGGCAAGACGGAAGACAAGAACTGGCCAACTAGGGGCGGATCGAGAGGTGGGGCTACCGGTCCAGCCCAGAAGGCTAAAGCCTTCTGGGCTAGTGAGAGTACTTCCGTTCTGGCTCTGTCGGATGACGTCACCACTTTGTGGCTGACTTCATCCTGCTTGCCCTGGAGAACTCACGTTACAGGTAAGTAACTCGTATTTTTCTGTTCCTTGAGTCTCTCTTCATAATTGGTGCTTTATCAGGAGATTGGGCATTGACTATCTTATTTAAGAGCCCTTGAGCTTGTAAGGCCCTGTTACTTACAAGAGACCGATTACTAATTAAACACTAATTTCCTGTATAGTCCAGATCCAAAAAGTCAGTATAGGTGCAATCAGAATCTCTGTTTATTAGATAACTGATGGACAAATACAGGCAAGGGAGAGGAGAATTTCTGTCAGTCATCAGACCTCAGAATCCCTCCTCCCACTGAGTGCAATAGTCGTGTTACATATATATGTTTTTTGCTTCCGTGTATGCAGTCTCCACATTCATCCTTCTGTGAGCCCTCTCTGTGTCTTTTCTCCCCCTCCCTTCGTTTCCTGCTGCTGACCTCTCTGACCCCTCTGACCCCTCTGTTCCAGTTTTGATACCCACTCAAGTTCCTTTTCGTTTGCTCTTACTCCATACCCATCAACTATCAACTGTCTTTTTCTTCAGGGCTTGATGTGCTCAGCATATTCTTCTTTGCTCATGTTTGCTTGTGGTTTCCTGTGTTCATGCTTGCATGAGTCCTGGGCCCTCCAGCTCAGCAACATGCAGTGCAAAGGTTTATATGATTTCATGCTGGCCTGTCTTTCCTTGCCCACTGTAATGACAGACTGGTTGATATATATATATTTTTATTAGAGCAGAATAAAGGCCATTGAGTGATTATGAACCAAGAACATTATAATCCCTACAATCTTCCCTGGCTTGGGCATCCTCATTAACCAAAGCAGAGAAGGCACTATGCAGTGATATCTCTTGATGTACATGGTGTTTCTGCATTACCGGACGTGGTCTACCAGGGCCCGCTGTGATCCATTTGTTCCTGGGATGTTTGAGTCTCCGTGGGAGAGGCAGAGGACTATGTTTGTTTTGTATCCTAGAAGAGGTGCGTTTCATTGCAGCTACTTCTTCCCTTAGAGTCAATTCATTTTGTATGGCTGCCAACTTGAGGCATATAGGGCAAGCTCCTAGGTTCCAGATGATTCGTCTCAGAATGAAGGCACTATAATTATTGCACTGTTTTCCTGGGGAGGGGAGGGTGAGCAGACGAGGCATGAGAAAAGCCTGACACAACAAAAGCTCCACTTTTCAACACAAGAAACAGAGACACAGGTGCAGATAGCACGTGTTGGAGCTTGTTTACAGCTGCACATGTTTAAGCAAAATGCCTTGTGTATCAAATCCAAGGAACCACAGGGTATTTTGGGAAGGTACTGAAAGAGATGCTGGTACTTTATACCCGATCATCACTAATTGTCAATCAGGGTCCGAGTTATATTTGGTAAATGCCTCCGATAGCTTTCTTATCTTAAACAATGTTTCACAGAATTTCTTACACAAGAACAAGGCAAACAAAATCTTGGGAGTAAATCTCTACAGCAGAATAAGTGGCTTCATGAGCCAAAAAATGCAGCTAGCATTTTCTGTAGAGCTGAAGCAGATGTTTGGCCAATCAGGAAACAGGAAGGAAGATCTTTAACAGAGGTTATTAAGAGCAATCTAGCTAGAGCCAGTCCCCCAAGGAGATGATGGCTCAGCTGGCTAGATGCCTGCCTTCCAACCCAAGTTGAACAATGGTGGCAGTAAAGCAGAGATAGAGGAGCAGTTATCCAGAGCTGAGAAACATCAGGGCACTGAGGCTGACAACCATTCCACTGCCCAAGTGGAGAAGGAAGATGTTGAGGGGAGTGATTTACAGCTTTAAACTTCATTTTCCTTTGATGATGGTCAGGCATCTGAGGATAGCATAAAGACAGGTGATACCCAGCACATCTCTAGCACCAAATCAGCAGAGTCACTAACATTGGCACAGCACAATATCCATTACCAGGCACAGCAAGCAGAAAAACTTGAGCTGCCAAGATGGTTGCTTGCCCTCCAGGAATGACAAATCAGCTTAGAGGACAGACAGCTGCAAGCAACAGAGATCCTCAACAAGTCTATCATGGATCTGCGCAGGTACTTGTGCCACTTCGGGCAGCAACATGCCATGCCCCCACCCCTGCATTTCTACAAGCCAGAGTACCCTGGTGTTCCCATCTGCATGAGAACCAAAGAGAATGGTGCCTCCACTGTCTGATACCACCAGCAGCCAGGGTCACCCTCTTCCAACATTTCAGGATCTGGGCCCCATATAAGGGAAGAATACTTCAATTTTCCTCCTAACATGAGGCCTCTCAACACTCTGGTATGCTCAATGTCTCCAAAAGCTCCTCTGAGAGCAGCGAGGCATCATCCAGCATACCATCATGCTAATATATAGTCAGGGCCAGCAGAAAGAGGTGGGGAGCAACAGGGTGAGAGCCAAAGGACATGGGAAGTAACCTTTCTTCATATAGACACCCTTAGTGGGGAGTAAGAGGGATATTACTGTGAAATGATGGAAAAGGACAGAGATCTGCCTCATGCAATGAAGCTACAGGGTAAACTATTTAAGACTAATAAAAAAAAATATTTTTTCACTCATGTAATCAAACTCTGGAATTTGTTACCGGAGGATGTAGTAAAGGCTGTTAGTGTAGCTGGGTTTAAAAAAGGTTTGGACAAGTTCCTGGAGGAAAGGTCCATAAACCATTATTAAGAAGGGACCCAGGATATCAATGCTTGACCCAAATACAAGCATTGTGGAACCTGTGTCTTTTGGGGAAACTGCTAGGTACGTATGACCTAGATTGGCCACTGTTGGAAACAGGATACTGGGCTTGATGGACCTTGGTCTGACCCAGTATGGCATATCTTATGTTCTTATATGTGGTAGACTGGAGAGTTGGGGGTGATGGACACGGGGTGAGGAGGTTGATAGAGCTGCCACTGGGCTCATGGAGAGTTGTACAGGGAAGGTGCTGAGGGATGGGGTGAGGAGGTAGGCGAGGTTGAGTATGGAAGTGGATGGGGGCACTCTGGAGGACAGAGGGTAACCCAAATGTTTCTTTATACACAAATCATACACTCCGAATTGTAACGATTTCCAATATATCGCACGGCAAAGCTTCAATGTCCTTCAGTGTTACCCCCTGATGATTCTCCAGCGAAATGCTTTGGTGTCATCTGTGGTATTGGGGTGCACATGGTGGCTTGCAGATAAGTGTGCTATTTATATTTATATGCAGGCTGTAATACAGAGGATATGAATCAAATAAATATTTTTTGTTAAAGATTTAATAAGAAAAGAACAAATACAAAAGGACTTTTGGGGTCTATGATGCAAGGAGCATCGATTATGGGCAGATAGTATAGTAAGGGCAGATAGTATAGTAAGGCCCAATAAAAATAATAGCTCATGAGATTCTTTTTTCTCCTTGTTTTTATTGAAATAAGAATTATATACGCCCAATATGGGTTTGAATGAAGGCATTCTTTGTGGCTAGTTTCAGTATAGTTGGTACATTTGGTTAGTTTCCTCCTGCCTTGGCACTTCTGCGTCTGCTTCAAGGTCAGGTCTGTTGTGTCCTGTTCTTCAGGCAGAGGTCATCTGCACCTTAATGTCAGATTGTGTAGCATGCAGCAGGCTATGAAGATCTAACATATCATGGCAGGGCTGTATACCCCTGGATCGGTCAAGGCACCGGAAGCAATTCTTCATTTAGCCAAATGTGGCCTAAGTGATTTTTATTTAGTCATTTATTTAACCTTGTTTTTATACCGCATTTCTACCATTCAAGGCAAGTTTACATTTAACAGGGGTGTAGCAGGGCTGTAGTGTACATAGAACTAAACATTGTAACAGTAGAACAGGATAACGGTATACATTGTTCTCAACTACTTACAGTATATTAAAACTGAATGATAAGAATTACAAATATTATTTACATTGTAATTGGATCAATAGTACATATTTACATTGCGATTTGTGGATTTGAGATTCCAAGTGTGTTTTATATTCTTCTTGGAATATGTCTCTTTAGCCTTTTTTTTTTAATTCTGTAGTTTATGTGCATGCTCGTAGCATTAATAAGAGAGTTCCAGTGTGTAGGTGCAAATAATGAGAAGGCACGGTAGCATATAGATTTCATACTCTTTAGCTTCTGGGAGAGGATTGCAAGTATGTCAATGGAAGTGTTTCTACATGACCTTTGGTTTGGAGGCTTTGAGAGCAGGATTTGGAGGCTATTGGCTGATTCATTATGGAGTATTTTGAAAATTATTGTAAGTGCCTTGTACTTGATTCTAGCTGTGATCGGAAGCCAGTGTAGCTAGATTAGTACAGAGGTTATATGGGCTCGGCGAGGAGCTCCATAGATTACACAGGTACACTACCAAAAAACTGCCTCCAGTTTTGCAACTGATTCCTATAGATTTTGGGGTGCTGAATCCAGGAAAAATAGCCAAAATGTTCCATCACGTCACGTTTTCTTGCAAAATTAGATTTCTTACCCATATAAGGAATGTTCACATCATTTCTTTTTAGCCGACTGCAGTTTATTTTCTTGGCCCAAAATAGAGGTTGTAATGGTTAACTAACTAGAAACACTCCCTCATGATATTTTAGAGTGTTTTGTATTCATTTTATACATTAACAGGACAATTGGGAGGCGGGGGGCTAAATCCAGTACTTGCGCTGGCGCATTTTCTTTCCTGTTCGCCTCGCCTCGTTCGCTCGCTCAAACACGGTGGTTGCGACATGAACGTTCCTGTCAAATTTCAGTTTCTTGCAAGTTCATTATTACCTTTTGTTTGCTCAGTCGTAATCCAGCTTTATTCCGAAGTGGTTCACTACATTTGTAGTTTGCAGTGCTGTGTATTTGTGATGGCTCACAGAGCCAGAGGTTGCGTCAACTCTCCGGACAGTTTTTGTTTTATTTGTGGGGAATATACCGTGAAAAAGCGGCAGAGGAACATTTCTGCATTTATTAAAAAAGTATATTTCGCCTATTTCGGTTTGAAGTTAGGCGATCAAGACAAACCGTGGGCTCCTCACAAAGTGTGCAAGACATGTGAGGAAGATCTACACTTATGGATGAAAGGTAAAAAACAAGCATTTCGTTTCGGAATACCTATGATGTGGCGTGAACAAAGAGACCACAGCAGTGACTGCTATTTTTGCTCTTGCATTGTGAAGGGATACAACTTAAAAAATAAGAACGTAATAAGTTACCCCAACCTTCCCTCAGCAATTAGGCCTATGCCTCATAGCAACGAAGTACCTGTGCCTGAACCACCAAAATCTTTGGATCATATTTGTGTGGACGGTTCTGATCATGATGAGACTCATCAGATGGCTTTTCCCGATGAGTCCAGTACTTCCGAGTTTGAAATTGAACCAGATCCGAAACCTGAACTTTTCTCTCAAGCTGAATTGAATGATTTAGTCCGGGATTTAGGACTCCCAAAAGATGCTGCCCAACTGCTAGGTTCTCGGCTTAAACAGAAAAATCTATTGTCACCAGGAACAACTTTTTATTGGTACCGCAACCGCGAGACACAATTTTTGAAGTATTTCAGCAAAGAGGAAGATTTGGTATTTTGCAACGATATATACGGAGTGATGGAAAAGTTTAAACTCAAGTATGATCCTGCTGAATGGCGGCTGTTCATTGATTCGTCAAAAGACAGCATAAAAGGTGTTCTTCTTCATAATGGCAACACATTCGCTTCAGTTCCTATTGCTCACTCTGTTATTCTCCAAGAAAAATACGAGAATTTGGCCCTGATTCTTCAGAAGATTCGTTATGATGAGCATAAGTGGATGATTTGTGGAGACTTTAAAATTCTATCCATGCTATTAGGGCAGCAATCCAGTTTCACCAAATATCCCTGCTTCCTTTGCTTGTGGGATAGCCGGGCCCGCGACCTACACTGGGGGAAAAAAGACTGGCCAATTTGGGAGTATTTGAGACCCGGTGAGAAAAATGTTCTTCATGAGAGCTTGGTACCTCGTGATAAAATTCTATTACCACCTCTCCACATTAAGTTGGGTCTCATTAAGCAATTCATCAAGTCCCTTCCAAAAGATGGTGAGCGCTTTCGGTACCTTTGCTCAAAGTTCCCCCGACTTTCTGAAGCAAAGCTAAAGGAAGGAGTGTTTGTTGGCCCTGATATAAGGAAACTCATTTCAGATGGAGCATTCGCTGAAACGATGTCTGAGAAGGAAAAAGAAGCCTGGGATTCCTTCAAGGATGTTGTTCTCAAATTCTTGGGGAACAGGCGGGATGAGAACTATAAGGATATTGTTGCCAGGATGCTCAATGCCTTCAAAGAACAAGGCTGTAACATGAGCCTGAAAGTCCATTTCTTGCACTCCCATGTGAACTACTTTCCCGAAATCCTGGGGGCGTACAGTGAAGAACAAGGTGAAAGGTTTCACCAGGACATCAAGGACGCAGAGAGAAGGTACCAAGGAAGATGGAACACCACTATGATGGCTGATTTCTGCTGGTTGCTGCTGCAGGAAACCCCAGATGAAAAATACGCCAAGCAGCGCACCAAGAGAAGCATTCGGGGGAAGAAGAAACGGGCCCACCAGGAGATTGATTGACCCAAGAATGACTTTAAAATCTAAACTGTGTTGACAAATAGCGTGTTTTTACTAAACTTTGAAATAAAAATTTGCTAGTTATTACCACAGTGTCGGATCTCATTTATTAGAATTTTATTTTCACACCATCGGGTGTTTGTCTTCATGTATTGCAATGGTGCGGTTTGCGTTTTCTATTCTTACATACATACCTGTACAACATTTTTTGCACATTTCTTTGCTTTGCTTTGTGTCTAACCTCGCTCTTATATGCTCAATGTTTGTGCACATGTATGTGGCTGTTTTAAGTGCAGACAATTTTGCTACCATCACAGTGTGTTTTGTTGACATTACTCTATTCTTATGTGCTGCCTTGTTACAATTTTCTTTATTCTTATTTGAATAACTACTAAACAATTAGTATAAAGAATTCATCCAAGAAACTTTTATCTCGATCGCACTCAATCTGAAACGTTCACCTCAAACTGCTAACCCAATGTAGCAAAAAATCTGTACGTGATGGAGCAAATTGGTTACCAGATTTGGATTCAGCGCACCAAAAAACGTAAAAATCAATCGAAACATTAGAGGCAGTTTAAAAAAAATTTTTTTTAGTGTACCTGTGTTATTTGTGCTGTTGTATTCTGTGCCATCTGTAAAGGGTGGAGGGTGTTTTTTGGGAGACTGTGGTAGATGGTGTTGCAATAGTCTAATACTGGAGTGATCATGGCTTGGCAGACTGTTCAAAATAGTTCTGTGGAGAGGAGGGTGCATATATGTTTTAGAGTTCTTAGTTTGTAGTAGACAGCCGAGGTTGTTCTTTTTATGTGCGATTTAATATTTAATTTAATTTAATTTAAAGAGTTTAATAAATCCACCAGGGTGTCCTATTTTATCAAGTAATGACTCTCTATTAGAAAGAGTTGGATTATATCTCGATATGTTCTTGAAAGATGAAGTTCCTCTGATCCCCTCATATATCAAAGACACGACGCATTTTTTGACCATTTTGGAAGATTATGGTTCTCCCGAAAAAGTCACCTGGATGGCAACTCTGGGTGTGGCAGCATTATATACATCTATCCCCCAAGATGAAGCTTTGCAAGTGTTGACATATACATCGAATGCTAGACCTTGACCACATCGGGTGCCAACACAATTTTTATTAACATTGGCGGAATTAACATTAAAAAAGAATTTTCATATACAAACAGGAATTTTTTCAACAGATTTGAGGCACTGCGATGGGGGCGACTTTTGCACCATCATTAGCAAACTTGTATATGCACGCCTTTTAAGATAAGTGGATCTACCGTTCTAAGTATGCTTCCTATATTTTACATTGGCATTGTTATATAGATGACATTTTTCTATTATAGAATGGACATCTAGACATTTTGAAAGAGTTTTCTGATTATCTTAATGGGTATAGCAATAATATTAAATTTGAGATTAATATTCAAAAATCTATGGTGCATTTTTTAGATATGCAAGTTATGAAAAATGAAAATAAATTTAATACAACAGTATATACTAAACCTTATGATAAAAACACTTTGCTGCACTATTCAAGTTTCCATCCGAACCATTTGAAGCATAGTCTACTGTATTCACAGTTACTTCATTGTCATCGTATCTGTTCATCTAATAGCAAATTAGAGAGTCAAGCTAACGATATGATATTGAAATTTTAAGAGTGGGGATATCCCGATCCTGTTTAACAAAAGGCTTATAAACGTGCAAAATTTAATCATCGTGAATGGTTGTTAATGCCTAAGAGTGTGAATTCTGTTCAGCTTCCAGATCCACTGTCTATTACGTGTGTATTACCATATTCAAGTCTTTCAAATCAGATAGCTGCCTCCATATGTAAAAGATGGAAACTTTTTGCATCCCATCCTATTTTATCTGGTAATACTTTACGTATGGCGTATAGTAGAGGTAGGAATTTTAGGGATCAGCTATGTTCGGCAGTTCCGAAACAGACCAGCTCTTCTTCAGTATGTCATCATAATAAATGTGGGCATTGTCTATATTGTAATATGATGGAAGACCAGTTATGTGTACAACACATGTGACAGTTTTCTCGGTTAAAACAGCCTACTACTTGTAACACTTCATTTGTAGTGTATGCCTTATGGTGTTTTTGCCTTAAAGGTATACATTGGTAAAACCACGCGTCTTTTACGTATGAGATTAGCAGAGCATAAATACAGCATTGTCAAAGCCAGACTTGAAACTCCATTGGTTCAGCATTGTATGTCTTTTAATCATACTTTTGAAGAGCTTCGCTGTACGGTGTTGGAACAGGTTCTCCCTAGTATATGGCGAGGTAATAGAGGAAAATTGTTACTTCAGAAAGAACAAAAATGAATTTACGATCTGAATACTCTGGCTCCTAATGGACTGAACAATAAAGTCGAATGGACATTATTTGTTTAACTTTTATGTTTAAACTGTGAAGTTCCTGTCAGGTATCCTCTTGCTTGTTATGTTTTGTAATATGGTGAAATGTTTTGTGAGTTTTATTTGTAGAATGTATGTGATAGGGGTGGAATGAACATAAAGTTGTTGTTGAAGTATTACGTCATATCGGCTCACTAGATTCTTCTTTAAATGATGATGTCAGATACTGTCAATACAAGCAATGGGAGACATTGTAGATGTCCGCGATTGAAGTTCTCTGCGTAATTGTGGCGAATATCCTCTGATTGCTTTCCTGAGAATTTAATTTTGAATCTCTGACGAAGCCGAACAGGCGAAACAGAAGCTTTTGTCGGGCAATTATAGTAAGGTGCTCAAAGTGTATAACAGGAAGTTCTTCATGATAGTAGAAACAATTCGCTGCTCCTTTGATATTTGAAAAGTTATAGTGAAAGTGATGGCGTCCCGTTGCGGTACAGACTGATGTCTTTGCAACGTCCAGATAAGTGAACTTTTGTTACTAGTATGGTATTGTATACTATTAAATTGAAGAATACCTTATTTCTCTTTTGTAGGAATTAAATGGGCAGTTTGTGGGCCTCGGCTCTCTGCTAAAGCGTGACGGTGTGGAAATTTGAAATAAACTAAGATAAAATTTAAATAATTTAAAAAAAAAAGAATTTTGAGAATCCCTAAAAGTACTTTCGTGGTGTAGGTAATTTTATTATATTTGGATTAATTTCATGTAAGTTTGAATTAAAGATAAGAAGGTTATGACCCATGATGTGAGGTTTGCTACCTAAGCCTATGGTGATTTATTTTGCCACATGTAGGGAGAAGGATACCCTGAGGTCATATATACCTTATATGAATGTGAGAGTTGTGATTAGTTTTACACATACCATGACAGTTGTGAACCTCACTTCTAAGCCAGAGCATAGGGAATATGATCTCAGTCTCTCAAACTTATTGCTAAGGCTCAGCATAGTTCTTTCATCGTGCCAAAGAGCCTCTGCTGGAGTTCATAAGATGTAACTTGTATGGGTAGTTTGTCAAGATGTGCTTGGAAATTCTTCTTTATCAAGCCTGGGGCAGCCAACACAATGGGAAATATTTCTGTATCTTTCTGGTCTGACTGCATTTCCTGGTATTTCAGGATCTTCTGCCTCTACATATGATTTCACAGAGTAGTCTCTTGGAACCGACACCTCTATCATCAATGCCATTCTGGTGTTTTTCTCCTTAACCACTATATCCAGCTTCCTTGCATCCAGCTTTTTAAAATCGGTCGGAATGGGAGTATCCCTGGTGATCATAATCTCTTCATTCTCTGTAATTCTTGTAATGATCCCAGTGCTTTTCAGACACAGTGAGGTTGTAGTACTGTATTTACAAAATTTCCAATGGATGAGGTGCGCTACTTTATTATGTCTCTCTGTATAGACATTTTCTGCCATCAGAACTTCACAGCCCACTATGAGGCGAGTCACCGCTTCCAGGTCTTTCTTACAGAATCAACACGTGTCTGCATTGCCATTTTTTTCAATTCTCGCTGTAAACCATCTTCTCCAAAAGCCGCTGTCCTGGGTTGCAACTATCAACCTCTCATCTTTTGGTTTCAGTTCACTCCTCCTTAACCATTCATGTGTCCGTTCTTGATCGACAAAGGGTTTCCCACTGTATTTGTACATCTGCCACTTGTTTTTTCCTTGTTTGTTGATCTAATTCCTTGAAGAGTTTTTCTCTTGTTTTGCAAATTGTTATTGCCTTCCTTGTGCATGCTTGCAGATTTTCACTCATTCCCTCTAGTCATCTGAATGCTTGTCCAAGTTTGATTATGGAAACAGATTCTGGATGTTCAACTATGTCACTCCTCTCATGATCCAGTACCACTGGCTTCCAATTACCACCCAAATCCAACATAAAAATCAAACTTTAAAAACACATAAGTCCCTACACAGTAATGCCCCAGCATACCTGTCTGATGTATTTCCCTACACCCCTCCCCTTGCTGCTTTTGCTCCCTACATGGTAACAGACTAGCCATTCCACCCCCCCCCCCCCCCCCATACTAGACACTCAGCCTTTTACTGCACAGCCCCCTCTCTTTGGAATTGATGCCTTCCTCTGTTTGGTTGGATGACAATTTCAAGAAATGCAAAGTCCTTCTCAAGATGTTGCTTTTTATAAAGGAAGCCTTCATTGTGGGAGGAAATAGTGATTGGGTGTTGACCTCTCGTGTCATTGTCCTCACTCCTGTCTCTTTGCTCTGCTTTCCTGTTAATGTTTTGTAGTTCTTTTCTTATTTTATTAATGTTTTACTCTGTAAACCACTTTGATAATATGCTAAAAGTGGCAAGTCTAATAAAAACTATTAAAAAAAAACTTTGGCGTGCAGAGCACAAGTAGCAATATCATGGCCATGTATGCAATATACAGGTATGGGAAAGGCAGTGATGGCAGGCCATCTAGGATGTCTGCATAGAACAGGGTAGATGGAACAGCTATGCAGGCACCTCCCACCCATCCCCTGATCTGGACTGGACACTGAACATACTGGTCTTTACTTAAATTATTTAGTTGGTGAATAAAATACAATTATCTAAAATTAGGAAACTAATTTACTTTAATCCCTCTCCTTTTTCTTTGATAGAACTTCCCCCTTTTACAAAGCCACTTCTTAGGTTGTGTTTATACCTCCCCCACTACTCCCAGGTTCTCACTTTTCCCTTGATCTTTCTCCTACCTATCCTTCAATTACTTCCTCTTTCCTCTGCTCTCCTTTCCATTTTTTCTTATGCTCCACATCACTTTCTTCCTTTGACATTCCCTAAACTTCTTCCCTCATACCAACAACTTAAGCCCCACCTTATCACCTTCTCTCTACCTTCCCCATTTCTTCCCCCATCTTGTCCTCCATCCTTTCGTCAGCTCTTGAGCTTTACCTTTCTCTCTTATTCATCCCTCTTTCTCTCTGAAACAACCTCATCCTCATTTCTGATGTGCCATCTCCTCTCTGCCTCACACTCTCCTTCTCCTTCTATCATCCATGATATAAATCCCAACCCCGGCCCCCCTAGACTTTTCTCACTCCCAAGATAATTTCTCTCTCAACTACTCCAATCTCATTCATATCCCTCCCCTTTCCCCCTCATCTCTCCTTTTCTCGTGTGCCTTATGGATTGCACATTCCATATCTAATAAAAACGTGCCTTTATACACGATCTTTCTCTTTAATGCTTTCCATCTTCTGAATCTTACTGAGACCTCCTAACAGGCTCCTCCCTTATGTGGCAGCTTCAGTCACTGCCCTCTGTCACGACGGCTACTAATTCTCCCAACCCCTCCTACCTCAGTCTCACTCCTTTTCCTCCTTTGAAATCTATTCTAGCTACCTCATCAATCCCTTACCTCTCCAGATAGCTGCTATTTATAGATCACCCCCCCCCCCACACACACACACACACACACACACCCACACACACACAGACTAGTCCACCTCTACCTTTCTCACTGACCGACTCATGGATTTCCTTCTTTCCGGATTCATCTTCCCCCTCCCTTATTCTCTGTGACTTTAATATTCATGTTGCTAACCCTTCTGACCCCTATGCATTTAAGTTCCTTTCCCTTACCTCCTCATTCAATCTTCAGCTTTCTTCTACTGCCCCGACTCATCAGCACGGTCACTGCCTTGACCTTGTTTTCTACTTTAAATTGTTTACCCTCTAATTTCGGTACCTCAGTTCTTCCCTTATCTGACCATCACCTGCTAAGCTTCACTCTTCATCATTCCCTGCCTCAATCTCAATCGTTATCTTCTCTCCTTTTTAACTTATACATCCAACCTATCAATCAAACGTCATGACATCTTTCACCATCTTTATGCTGATGACATTATGCTATATACTCAATTCAATACTAATCAACTACAATTAGATAAAATAAATGAATGCTTCAGCAGTATCATCTCTTGGTTAAATGACCATAATTTCTTTTTTAAATTTTGATAAAACAGAATCTCTCTTTATAAACAAAAGACAGCCTCTTCATACCTCCAGATTTACTCAATTTAAAAGCAGCATGTATTCAAGTTAAAAAGGAAGTTAGATATTTGGGAGTTATTCTTGATAAACAGCTTAATTTTTCAAAGCATGTGAGCAATGTAACAAAGGCTATTTATTCCAAATTAAAGATGTTTCAGCATTTAAGACCGCTGCTTTCTGCATACGATTTCAGAACGGTAATGCAGGCAATTATTTCTCTGCATCTGGATTTCTGTAACGCTTTATTTATGGGTCTCCCGAAGCAAATTATTAATAGGCTTCAGCTGGTTCAAAACAAGGCAGCAAGAGTTATCTTACAAATCCCTATCAAAGAGCACATTACTCCAATCTTAAAACATCTACATTGGCTTCCTAATGAAAGCAGAATTAGATTCAAAGTCATCCATACAATTTTTAAAACGAATCAATCCAGATTCATCTTCTACTTTAAAAGATCTTATACAAAATCACTCCTAACAACAGAATGCATAGAAGCATATCTAAAAATTTGAATTCAGAAGGGATATACAGCAAATCTTGCAGCACATCTACGTCAAAGAGGGCATTTTCTCTTTCTGCTCCTCTTTTATGGAACTCGCTTCCTCAACAAATTAGATCTATTGATGATCCAAAGTCCTTTAGGAAACATTTAAAAATGTTCCTTTTTAAGGACTACTTTATGATTTAAATCCTTAAATATATTTATAAATTATTTTATTCTCGAAAAGCGGTATATAAACACTAATAAAGAAATAAATAAATCTTACCCAGTTTCTGCCTACCTTTTTAGACATCTTCATGCTATCAATCCATCAGCTCTCTCCACTATTGTCTCATTGCCTTTCCTCCATCTTGCCCTGTAAATCTGTTGATGAGGCTGTTTCCTATAATACTGTACTCTCCTCTGTTCTGGATGCTCTTGCTCCACCCATACCACATCCTGTGAGGTGCACTATACCTCAGCCCTGGCTGTCTTTGGCTACCCATTATCTATGCTCCTGTGCCCACTCAAGAGAGCTCATTTGGCTCAAATCCCGCACCCTTTCTGACTTTCTTCACTTCAAATTGATGTTTGCCTCCTTCCAGTCAGCCATAGCATTTGCCCAGCAAAACTACTATGTCCATCTGACTAACTCTCTTGCATCTGACCCTCACCATCTCTTTTCAACTCTCTACTCTCTCCTCAAGGTGCTTCTGCTTCAGATCCCTCCTTCCCTTTCTGCCCAAACCCTAGTCGACTGTTTCCATAACAAAGTCCACAAGATTATACTCCAATTTCCCACAAGATCAGTTTCATCTCCTCTTCAGTACCAATTCTTCCTCTCAATCTCTGCTACCCTTTCATCCTTCTTTAAGATCTCCAAAGAAGAAACCACTTATCTTCTTTCCTCCTCTAAACTCACTACTCGCTCCTCTGATCCTATCCGTACCAGTCTCCTTAACTCCATCTCCTCCTCTGTCAGCCCTTCTATCACTCTCCACTGCAACTGGAGAGCTTGCTGTAGTCACGTCTCCTCAAGAAACCTTAATTTGACCCTACCTGTCCAACTAATTATCGACCCATCTCCCTTCATTTCCAGACTTCTTGAATGTGCATTTCTCTGCCATTGTCTTATTTATTTCTTATATACCGCCCTTCATGATATCAAGGCGGTTTACATTGAACAAACTGAAATTACATTGAACAGGGCATTATAACTTGGAGATAACCCTGCATTGCCCATGTTGCCTGTAAAATAGTTAAGTGGCTTGCCCAAGACCACAAGGAGCACATATGGGACTAGAAACCTGTCCTTCCAGCCCAAGGTTGCTGTCCTCTAGTGGGATTTGAACCCCCAACCTTCTGGCCTGAGGTACCTTGCCCCAACCACTAGGCCACTCCTCCCTCCTTGTCTTGAATTTCTCTCCTCTCAAGCCCTTCTGGATCTACTACAATCTGGCTTTCGTCCCTTATATTCTACTGAGACGGCCCTTGCCAAAGTTTCCAGCAACTTGTTCCTGGCTAAATTTGAGGGCCTTTACTCGGTTCTCATTCTTGACCTCTCTGCTGCTTTTGACACTGTTGACCACCACCTTCTCCTCGACACATTCTCTAAAACCAAGTGAGGACACTCTATGCTGTCCTGGTTCTCATCTTCTCTCCCATCACATGTGAATATTAGACAGTCTGTTCCAAAACCATATGTTATCTATAAAACCTAAATAATAGGCATAATAGGGGACAGTAACAACATTCATAGATAGATGTGCCCTCCCTTTATAGTTTTTATTCCTCCCTTCCTATACACCCCCTCTGGCTAGCTCCTTTATCATGTTGGGAGTGGTTTAATAATAAATTTAGATCAGGGCTCACTCTTGCTCCATTCACATGGTTTACTCTTGACTCATTATGTTCATAGTTATTTACGGTGTTTATGATCAATTATGAATTTAAAACCTAATGAAAAGAGACAGCTTATTATGTATGATTCATGTTTTCATGGTCTTTTTATGGATGATGATTTTAGGTCTATGATTTTTCTATTTACAGCGCCTCTGTGATGTCTGCCCTGCCATTCCCAATATCCCTCTTCCTCTAGGGCCACCTAAACTAAAAAAAAATCCCAGTGACCCACTGGGTCAGCACTGTTCTGGGCTGTGCCTCTCACTGGGTACTCGTCTACCCCTGGCTTCTCTCTGTGGCATGCATCCTCCCTTCCTACTCACTACCAGTGCACTGTTGGCTGTTCCATTCAAGCAGCACATTTCCAGCATCTGCTGCTGTCTTCTTTGCTTCCTTACTAATATTGAGAGTAGGATTTGAACTCTGCTCCTTGGAGTATCAGCCTGTGGGCATTCACACCCACACTTGCATTTTAATCCAGATAGTGTGATTTGCTGCCAGCATATGGTGTTCCATGCAGTTACCAATCCTTGACTACTGTTTCTTTAGTTTTGATGGCACACGTAGGGACACAGAGCAGGTATACGCTTACTGAGGAGTCAGCCACCCATGATTTCTCCAGTGATAAAATTGCTCAGCAATGCCCGATTGTACCAAGATGTAGACATCATGGCATGACCCTGGGAATCAAGGAAACACATCAGTTATTTCAGCACTGAAGACCACCTGCATGTTCATGGAGTGATAGGCTTTTCTATTCCTGTAGGTGGCTTCCCATGCCCTTGGGGGCCACAGAGCCACAGGTGTGCAGTCTATGGCACCCAGCACCACAGGAAAGCCTGCTATCTGGTGAAATTGCAGCATGGTCTGTTGACATTGGGAAATGTATGTACTGCACGATCCTGGGGAGGAAAGCTGCCAGGAACAGTGTCAAACAAAGCAACACCACTGACTAGCTGTTGCCTGCCATGGCAATATGAACACAGTCTGAAAGCTGTTGGTGGCCAGGAATGCAAGGGCAGTCATAATCTTGATGTGAACAGGGTTGGGACTGTCTTTCTGTGTGGCAGCACTGAGCTCTGGATCCAGCTCTTGATACAGCTTGTGTATAACTGCTTTGTCCTTGGGAATGTCCTGGACACACCTTCAACATAGTCCCTTCACAGCTTGGCTATCCTTTCCCAAGACCCAGCTTCTAAAATACCTCTGGAGACATCTCTGTGCCTGTTTGCAGATGTCCAAAGCACAAATAGGATATTATTTGAAAAGCACTAACTCTCAGAGATACCAATTAGGGGCCTTCAGCTCAAAAGTTCTCATTTGTTTAGTTTCCCATGTTATATAACATAACAAAAAAAAAAAAAACCCGACAGATAATCATATGGCCTGTCCAGTCTGCCCATCCAAAGAAAACTAAGCTTTATAAGTCTCCTCTTCCACGCGAGATCCTCTGTGTTTATTTCATGCTGTCTTCAATTCAGTTCTTGTCTCTACCACTTCTACAGGGAGGCTGTTCTACACATCACCACTCTTTTTATAAAAAAATATTTCCTCAAATTATTCCTGAAACTATCCCCTTTCACCGCCATCATCTGCCACTTCATTCCAGAACTTTCTTGCTACTGAAAGAGCTTCTCCTCTTGTGCATTTTATACCCGAGGAATTTAAAATAGCTCTCTCATATCTTCCTTTCCTGCCTTTCTTACAAACTAGACATATTGAGATCTTATAGTCTGTCTCTATGTAGTTTATGAATATCGCTACTGATCATTTTAGTAGTTGCTCTCTGCTCGACTTTCCATTCTGTTTGAAAGTGTATTCTCCAGGAGTGAACACAGTGCTCCAAATGAGGTCTCACCAGAGATTTATACAGAGACACTATCACCTCCTTCCTGCTGGTCAATCCTCTCCATATGAGCCCAAGCACCATTGCCTTTTCTACCTGTTTAGCCACCTTAAGGTCTTCAGAAACAAATCACACCCATGTCCCACCCTTCTTTCATAGACAAATGCTTCACCCCCTACACTGTACCACACCCTTTTATTTTTTGCAAACCAAATACATGACCCTGCATTTTTCAGCATTAAATCTTAGCTTCTGAATTTTTGACTATTCTTCAAGCTTTGCTAGGTCTCTCCTTAGGGTAGACACCCACAAAGGTGTGAATAACATATTACAGATTTTGGTATTATCTGCAAAGTAGGTGGTGCTTCATCGGGAGCATGAGAGGTGGTCAGGATGCAGATAAGGAGGCCACCATTGATTTATGCAGCTAGCCACAGTAACTACATCAGCAGATAGCACAGTAAGTGAATCCATGCTATCTGCTGATGCCTTTACTGTGCAGTAACTGCAAAGCAGAAGCTGGGCATGCCCCCAAAACGTTACTGCATGGGATCTTCACTTTCCCCCCATTAATAATATTTGCACCTAATACATGGTCATTGCAAAAACTACCTAGGCAGACTCCCACCACCTCCCCCCACCCCCAGCATCACTCCTTCTCGGGGGGGGGGGGAGGTGGGGGGTCTGTCTAGGTAGAGAGCAATGACAGAGCAAGCCCTCCAACACCAAGGCAGGACTTGAACCACACCTTTGTGTGCACTCCTGACCTGCTGCTGCTCCCTCCGACACAACCTCCTGTTGGAGGGGGCAGGACTGGCAGGCTATGAGTGTAAGCATATGTGTGGGAGTTTCAAAGGCCTGCAGTGGCACTGGAGAGCTTGCTCTGCCCCTGCTTTTTACAGTGCCAGAGGTGCCATGGTGCAACCCACTGGTGTCTGTCCATTAGGCGGACTAGGTGGCCGCCTAATGGACAGACCCCAGTGGGCGGCACTGACCTACATAAATGAATAGTGTGAACTAAGTAGAGCACAGTACACTTTGTAAGAGTAGTGCGCACCAAGTCATATATCATGTGCTAACAATGGAAAAATACCTTAAATGAAAAAACCTGAAGACCATATTAAAAATGAAATGGACCACCACATTTTCCTATTACACAAAGATTTTACCTTTTATTCAGGGGTGGCCCCCTCTCATCTTGCAGTGGTGGCCTGACTCAATTTTGAGCCACCACCACTTTCAAAACAGAGTCAGGTCATCGCTGCTGCCACAAGATGAGAAAGATGGATTCAAGGAGCAGCTTTGTGCCACCGCTTTCAAAACACAGAATCAGGCTTCCCACCAGGATCTACCGCCCTAGGCAGCTGCCTAGTCGACAGGCCATCCCTTTATTCAGCATAAATCAGGCCTGGATTTCAATTTGTACTTCATTTAGAGAGACAGTATATCCATGGAATGTAGAACTATGTGCTGAAGACTCCCTCCCCCCATCCCACATATGTTCCAAAGGAAGCAGACAGCCTTCCGTCACCCAAAATAGAAATTACACTTACCTGGTAATTGTTGTTCCTTGAGGAACTCCAGTTCAGTCCTCCACCTCTAGGTAGTGCACCTCCTCCTGCAGCATGGAGACTGGACAAGTCAAATTCGTGACATCACTGGATATATCCTGCTGGTCTTCTCCCATCATCCCCCAGTGAACTATTGACAAAGCAGACCCAAAGGAGCAACAAATAAGTAGCTAAAATATTAAATTACAACTCTAAACTTAACATTTAAAACATTTAAAACAGATAGACCCCGCAACAGACCAACTTCACAATGTAAATAACAAGTTATTCCATATACTATTGTATCACTGTTGTATATAGTTAACCAGGATATCCTTCATCAGATAACCCTGCATTGTATTTAGTTTCCCCTATTTCGCCAAGTTATACTTCCTGTTAAATGTAACGACCAGACATGTGTAAACTGTCGGATGTTTTCTGTTCAATGTAAACCGCGCTGATGTCTAATAGTGCGGTATATAAGAATTGTTAATAAATAAATAAAATAAATAAAATAAAGGGGAAAGCAACAACTTCCTTCTTGCCCCTGTCTTCTTCCCCCCAGATCAGAGTAAGACAGCCAGAAAGAAGGAAGGAGGACCAAAAAAGGTCAGAGAAAGAAAAGATACCACCGCGAACTCCGGCATGTCAAACCTAATACAGTCTTAGCAACCGAAAACCCTCTCCAAACTGAAAAAAACCCACATCTGAATTGTTCATCCCTGGGCGGGATTGAGGACTGAACTGGAGTGCCTCAAGGAACAACAATTACCAGGTAAGTGTAATTTCTATTTCCTTATTGTTCCTCCAGTTCAGTCCTCCACCTCTGGGATGTAACAGAGCAGTAATCATTGGGAGGGACCTTTCCAGCCGGATCGCAGCACCGCCGACCCGAAACAGGCATCACTCACCACCTGAACATCCAGATGATAGTACTTACTGAAGGTATGGAGGGATGACCATGTCACCGCTCTGCAGATCTCCCCTGGCGGAACCAAACTACGCTCCACCCAGGAAGTCGCCTGCACTCTAGGAGAGGGAGCCCGCAACCCCCTGGGTGCCTGACGTCCCTGCAAGAAATATGCTGATGCTATTGCCTCCCAGATCCAACTGGATATTGAAGCTTTGGCTGCCGCTTCACCTTTATGCAGACCCCCAAAAAGAATAAACAAAACAATCCTATTTTCGGAAGGCCTCCGATACTTATAAGTCTTGACACAGAGCCCTTTTTATGTCCAACCAACGCAGACTGCGAACTGACGCATCCTCCTCTGAAGATCCCAACACTGGGAACGAGACCGACTGATTCATGAAAAAAAGGAGAACTACTTTGAGCAAAAAGAATGGAACTGTCCGCAAGACCATCTTTCCCTAGAAAAGGCCAAGAACGGTTCTTAACACCAGGCCTGCCAACCCGAAACTCAGCAAGCCGAACAAGTAGCCACTAAAGTACCCTTCTTCTAAAATCAAATCCTAGACCGAAGTCTGATACAAGGGCTTGAAAGGTTCTCTAGTCAATGACCTCAGGCCAAAATTGAGATCCCCCAAGGGACCACCATTCTGCGAGAAGGCCACAGCCTGCAAAGCCATGGACCTGCCGCTGAGCGCACCAGCCCTTGAATACACACCATACTCGCACAAACATTAGGGAAGGGGACCTCTTTCTGGCTTGAAGTAAGGTCGCAATCACCGCCCCAGAATAGTCTTTCTTTCTTAACCTTGTCCTTTCTATGGCCAGGCCGCAAGCGAGAATCAATCCACCCGAGACATACGAAGAGGACCCCGGGTCAACAGATTCACCGTTGCGGGCAACTGCCAAGGCTTCCCATCCAGCAGCCTGACCAGGTTGGCACACCACAGACGCCTCGGCCAATCTGGCGCCACCACTACCACTCTCCCCCGATGCGCCTCGATTCGCTGAATCACTCGCCCTCTGGGCGCCATGGGGGAAAGACAAAGAGAAGACCGTGCGACAGCCATGGTTGCATCAGAGCATCGATGCCCTCCAACATCTCTTTCTCGTCTTTTGCTGTAAAAACGATTCGCCTTGGCCAAATGAAAGGTCGCCATGAGATCCCTGATCGGAGCACCCCACCTGATGACTATCTGTGCGAACACTTCCGGATGAAGCTCCCACTATCCGGCATCCATCCGGACTCCTCAGAGAAAATCCACCATCACATTGTCTGCTCCTGCAATGTGCACCGCCAAAAATCACCTGTAGTCGAGGCCCCACCAAACCAAACAGAGCATCCGATTTCTCTTCCATGGCCGCACTGTCTGTGCCCCCCTGCTGGTTTAGGTAAGCCACTGTTGCGGAATTGTCGGACAGCACTCGCCCTGCCAGATCCTTCACTTCTCATTCGAACTCTTGAAGCGCCTGAGCTACCGCCCTCAGCTCCAAATGGTTGATTGACCAATGGGCCTCCTGTTCACTCCAAAATCATGTGCAAAAAGATCCTCGCAATGATCTCCCCAGCCTGCGAGACTCACATCCATCCACATCAGGAGCCACTGTGGATGTTCCAGCGGCATGCCCGCCGCAAGATCTCCTGGGCCTAGCCCCCAGTGAAGGGATCGCCTGACCTGCGCGGGACATGGGAGACGTTTGTTCAGAGCATCGTTCTGGTGTGACCATCGCGCATGCGAGCTCTGGCCCCCGGAACTATCTCCAGAGTCACTGCCATTGTCCCGAGTAGCTGAAGATAGCTCCAAGCTGACGGCACCGGATCCGCCAGAAACCTGCATACTAGCTGTTGAAGGGCCTAATCTCTCTGGTCCGGCAGAAACACTGTTCCCAATTGGTAGTCAGATCATACCCCCAAGTACTCTAGGACTTGAGATGGACTAAGCGACTTCTGACAGCATTGACTACCCAGTCGAGAGCCTGAAGAAATTTTACTACTCTGTTCATAACCCGGACACTCTTGGCCCTGGACTTTGGTCGAATCAGCCAATCATCGAGGCAAGAGTGAACTAAGATTCCTTCTTTCTGCAGAGCCGCCGCAACCACCACCATAATCTTTGCGAAGGTGCGTGGGGCTGTTGCTGGACGGAAGGGCAAGGCTTGAAACTGATGTGCTGCCCTTACCAAAATGTGCAAGTATGCTTTCGCATGATCGAGGGATGTTAAGAACTCCCCTTACGGAACTGCCACCACTACCGATCACAACAGTTCCATTCAAAAGTGAGATGCTCGTAGACAGCGATTTACTTCCTTGAGATCTAGAAAGGACGGAGGGGCCCGTCTTTCTTTGGAACTATGAAATGCATAGAGTGGCACCCGATGCCGAAAAATTCCTGCGGGCCCGGCACAACCACTCCAAACTGCAAGATAGAATCCAAAGTTTGTTGAATTGCGGACGTTCTCCGCTGACCTTGCAAGTAGACAGAACAAACGAATCTAGCACCGGGCGAGCAAATTCTAGGGCATACCCTTCGTGTATTAACTCTAACACCCATTGCTCTGTCGTTATCCAGACCCCAGTAGGAAGAAACTTCAGAAGACTTCCTCCTATCGACTGAACTGCCACCTGGGCCCTCCTTGCTTCATTGTGGTTTTCGGGCAGTCGTGGAAGAGGTAGCTGAGAATCCCCTTCCTGCTCTTCGAAAGCCCCGAAACCCTTGAGCTCTGGAAGCCAACATACCTCATTAAGGCACTCCCAAACAAGCGGTTACTCACTGACCATAGACAGATAATGGATAGGAACCAAATGAAATCCTCCCATCTTTCTAACGACATACATTTCTTGTATGCAGGTACTTCCTGTTTCCCACAGAGCTGTAGCTGCTACAAACCTACATGCAGTATTTTTTTTTAAAACACATCTTTATTCCTGTCTCTGACTTACTATCAGACCCTTCTCAGGAGAAAGTAACAAAGTATCAACCTTTTACATCATCTGACCAGGCACACAGCCCTCTGAAATTTGCGCAGCAACAGCCATGGCCTATCTGATTAGGCCTTTCCCACATGTCTGCATCAAGTCATTGTGCACCGAATAAGTTTTGAGCTGTATAACACAAGGAATGCTTAAGGATTAAGTGGGAGTCACACTCCTCGATACCATCCCATACCAGGCACCGTGGCCTGGCTGGCATGGTGGGAAGGGCTGGGAACACGCCCCAGGAACTCCTCACATAGCCTTTGAAGTAAATAAAATAAAATCTAATTAACTGAAACTAAAAAGGGAACTGCAAATGACCCCCTAAGAAAAAACTGCTTCGTCCTGCTTTATTCTCCGGCGGCTGCCTCTCCCAGGCACCCAAAACACAGCAGGGGGTTAAACACATGCGGGCCTGAATAAGAAGAAATCACACCTAAATACAGTGGGGGAGTTTCCCACACTGCTGCAGGCTCCCTCTGTCTTGCTAGAGACTTCTGCTGTCCTCCCCACCCCCACCACTCTTACTTTGGAGCCTCTTTGCCGCATGGCTTTTCTACCCCTTTCGCTCGGCCTTCCTTCCTGGCTTCAGCAGGGGGGGGGGGGACTCGGGGCCGCCAGCTTTCACTCCTGTCAAGCTACTGCAGCCCCTGCAGAGACTCCTCACCCGAAAACGGGTTCGGGAGTAGTCAGAAGTCTCGGACTGAGGAAGGCCCCCTCCGAAACCTCCCCCCGAAACCCTGGGGGGAGAGAGGGAAAAAAAGCAACATCCTCCCCTCAGCCCTGTTGTTCCTCTGTTCCAGTAAAGGACTCACCATCCCCCGTTGCCGCTGGACTTTGAGTCTCTTCCCCAGCTTCAGTGTATATTTCCTGCTCCATAGGAGTTAAAGCCCAAGTGCAGCCCCTGCAGACCCCGTCGACCGGGACTGAGCCCCTGCTCGGTTTGGTTTTTTTCTTCTCTTTTCTCCCCGCAATGAAAGAGCCACCCCCCCCCCAGAAAGAAACAAATTGTTTTCTTGCTCTATGGTGGTTGAAGCCACTGCGCAGCCCCAGCAGATCACAGCGACCGAAACCATGCCCCCCGTGTGCGCCGCCCACCGCCACCAAAACACTGGACGTCACAGCATTAGCTATATCTAAATTCAGTATTCCCCAGCAGGTAAGAGATACCCCCCAAATTAAATTAAGGAAGCCCTTCTCTACTGCGTGCAGTGCTGCTAGTAACAACTAAGGCAAAAAGAAAGTTCTGGGGGAGGTTTTCCCTTTTTGTTTTTTAAACACTGTCTAAACTCAAAAAATAAATAACTAAAGGGGCTGAACCCAAAAGGAAATGAAAGCAAAGCAAGCGGGATTTTAATCGCTAAAAACAAACTGGCTTAAGGTCCCTTCAGTGCTTCAGCCGCGTGTCTGCCCTGCTTCTCCCGACAGCGCGGAGAGCGCCACTCAAGCTGCCACGTGGCTCTAAACACGGGAAGCAAGCCACTGCTGACAACAGGCCCAGCCTGGTGCCAAAAACTCCGCTGCCAGGCCAAAACCCCTACCGGCCCAGAGACAAAGCAATGGGGCACTCATCTGCACTGGCGAGTAAAACCGCCGCCAACAGCCTCTCTGCCTAACCGGTACCGCGTTATCCTGCCCACTGCTGTGCTGCTCGGCCATCCTGCGAGCAGCGCTCACAATGAGGCCTGCTGTCCCTGCTTCCCTGGCTCGCCCCGACGCCTTGCAGTAATCTGGGGCAGAAGCAAGCAGTAAGCCTTCTGTACAGCAGGGCTCCCCTCCATAGAGTCCAGAAGGAGAGAGCCGCTAAATAACCAAGGCCAGAGTGAGGAGAAAAAACGAAGTCAGCTTGAGAGAGAAAGGGAACCTCAACCTACTCTATTTTTTTTTAAAGATATAGCTACCAGAAAACAACCAAATTAAGAGGAAGAAAAGAAACTTTAAAATCTAAAGCGTGCTCCTTATCAATAACTCAAGTGAGCCCAGTATGTAGGCTCACTATGTCCTCCTGCTGCATGGAGACTGGACATACTCGGGGATGATGGGAGAAGACCAGCAGGATATATCCAGTGATGTCACGAATTTGACTTGTCCAGTCTCCATGCTGCAGGAGGAGGTGCACTACCCAGAGGTGGAGGACTGAATTGGAGGAATGATAAGGAACTGCCCTATGTATAAAGTAAAGGAAGGTACCAGAGAGGCATAACATACAAGGCTAAATGCTGCTATAGTGCCTACAGTTCCCCTCCCCGCCACCCCCCTCCCTCAACTCATACATGTTAGTTCTGGTGTTCAAAATACATTGATTTACTTTCAGACTAAGATTAAAAAAAACAAAAACACAATTCTAGCTACTTAAGCCATTGTTGTAATACTACAGGTCTTGCTATTCTTGACTGTTTTATCTTTTATCATGTCCAGAGAAAAGTGAATGGATGCCACGGAGGAGTAGAATCTGATAAAAGCAGATGGCAGTGAAGCAGGCTGGCAAAGAGAGCGAAAGAGAGAAACACCTCTAATTTGAAAGGATGAGTTGTAACTAATTCCCGTGATGAACTGACTATTTATATACAGAGACAAAAATAATCCTATGCAGGCTTAAAAAAAGTAGAATTCTGGAGGGCCTGCTGTTGAGAGCAGACAGTGAGGTCTCTCTTTAATTATCTCTCCCTACACCCCTCCTTGGGAATGCCGCTCTTCTGACAAAATCGCTTCTATTGCGAACGCCAGACTTTGCTCCTTTCACCCTGCTGCTCCTTACACCTGGAACAAAACTACGTGAGTCTGTACGTCAGGCACCTTCTCTGGCCCTTTTCAAATCCAGGCTGAAAGCTCACCTCTTCGCTGCCGCTTTTGGATCTTGACTCACCTGATCTCCTTCGTGTTTCCCCTACCATTCCCCCTAGACATTTCCCATGTCTACAGCTACTGTGTCGTCCTTCTTCACTAGATTGTAAGCTCTGATGAGCAGGGATCATGTTTTACATGTGTCTGTGCAGCGCTGTATACGTCTTGTAGCACTATACAAATATTCAGTAGTAATAGTAGAAACATTTTTTCCCTCAAGCATGAGACTGCAGTCAAAATAGAAGAAGAGATAAAAGCCCTAGTGCAAAGTCAATGGATTATTGCTGGCTGTGCACTGGGACATCTGCTGTAAGTTTATGATCAGAGGTCTTCTACTCCATACCCAACCTAGCAGTCTTCGGGGGTGACGAAGATTTAATCTAATGCTTCTTCAACCAGATGTCTGTTTCCTATTCTACAGTTCTGAGATTCAGACTTACACAGGGCTTCCCAAAGTTTCCCTGGTGAACCCACAGCAAATTGGATTTCTCAGATATCTACAATGAATCTGCATGAGCAGTTTGTATGCAATGCAATGTGTGCCTTCGAGTCAGTCCTGACTCCTGGCGACCCAGAAGCTGTTTGTATAGACAGTCTCCAATGCCTGTGAATTTATCAGTGGGGATCAACGTTACCACTAAACACCAGCACCACTGGCAGGAATGTCTGCGGAGCACTCCCATGCAACTTCAAGCTGCTCAGCGAGAACATTATATGGTCTCTTGTAATATGATCCCCACCAGTCACTCCAGTCCTAATTATTATATAGGAAATGATGGCAGATCAGTATGAACCATCCAGCATGTCCAGTGAGATGCTTTTACTTTGGGTTGCAACTGACACTATGTGCAGGTTACTCATGCTCTGTGGCTTTTTTGAAGTTTAAAAGTCATTTAAGTTTTGTTTGGAGCAGGAAAGCACAGTTACTTACCTGTAACAGGTGATCTCTGGGAACAGCAGGAATTAGTCCTCACATATGGGTACGTCGGTACCGACGGAGCCCGTGCGGGAAAGCTCCCCAGCTTCTTAGAATAGAAGCTTTTGGGACCTCCCACTGCACATGCGCACTGCCTTCCCGCCTTCCTGAACAGCTCTCCTCAGTTTCGAGTTTATAGCTGAGTCAACAGAGAGAGGACAGGAAGATAGATAGATAAAAGATACAACTCCTAGGGGAGGTGGGTGGGTTGTGAGGACTAATTCCTGCTGTTCCCAGAGATCACCTGTTACAGGTAAGTAACTGTGCTATCTCCAGGAACAAGCAGGAATAAGTCCTCACATATGGGGACTCCCTAGCTTAGATGCATGGGATCCCCTGTAAAGGTTCGCCATCTTCGTATGGATCTCAGGCATCCATTCTGGGAAGGTGGGCAGGAGTTGTTTAGGAATGGAACAGGTGCTTGAGGACAGCCTGGCCAAACAAGGCATCCCGGCGGGAGTCCTTGTCCAAACAGTAATGGGCTGTGAAGGTATGAACCGAGGCCCAGGTAGCGGCTCGACAGATCTGATCTATGGAAACAGAGTGCAGATGAGCCATAGAAGTTGCCATGGCCCTCACATTGTGAGCAGTGACATGGCCTTCCAGAGAAATGTTTTTGCTCTGGTAAGCAAAAGAAATACACTGAGCAATCCAATTGGAAAGTGTACGCTTGGAGACTGGAAGTCCCAAATGGGAAGGATCAAAGGCCACAAAAAGTTGAGAAGACTTTCGATGTGGCTGAGTCCTATTAAGGTAAAAAGCGAGAGCTCTTTTACAATCCAGAGTATGAAGGTTCCTCTCTGCATTGGATGCATGAGGAGCTGGAAAAAAGACAGGTAGATATACCTCTTGATTAAGATGAAAAGGCGAGACCACTTTAGGCATAAAGTGGGGATTCGTCCTAAGGACCACCTTATCATGATGAAATCTTGTGTAAGGTGGATTAGCCACTAAAGCCTGCAGCTCACTGATGCGGCGAGCCGAAGTGACTGCAATGAGGAAGATGACCTTCCAGGAAAGAAATTTCAAGGAGGTGGAAAACATTGGCTCAAAAGGTGGCTTCATAAGTTGACCGAGCACTAGATTCAAATCCCATGCGACCGGGGGTGGTCTGTGGGGAGGTTTAGTGAGAGTCAGGCCTCTCATGAATCTTGCAACAAGAGGATGAGAGGAGATAGGTTGTCCATTTATATGTTGCAAGGATGCTGCAATAGCACTTAAATGGACTCTTACCGAATTCGTCTTGAGGCCTGCATTGGATAGATGCAGGAGATAATCAAGAAGAGAATTCAAAGGAAGTGCCAGAGGGTCAAGACCCTGCTGAGCACACCAAATGGAAAAACGTTTCCATTTGAAAGCATAGGAACGCCTGGTAGAGGGTTTCCTAGAGGCAGAAAGGATATCTTTCACTGGTTGGGAAAGATGAAAGTCTTGAAGGCTTAAGCCTTCAGTAACCAAGCACTGAGGTGAAGGGATTTGGGGTTTGGGTGCCACAAAGTCCCCTCCTCCTGAGACAGGAGGTCTGGCGCAGCTCCCAGATCCAAGTAGGATCCCTGGGAGAGCTGTAGAAGTAGAGGGAACCACACTTGGCGTGGCCAGCGTGGAGCTATGAGGATCATAGTTCCATGATCCCTCTGGAGTTTGAACAGAGTCTTGGGAATCAAAGGAATGGGTGGAAAGGCATATAGGAATGCCTGACTCCAATTCAGGAGAAAGGCGTCCGTAGCCTGAGCTCCCTGACACGGAGTTCTGGAACAGAACCGGGGAAGTTTGGCATTCCACGGACTTGCAAAGAGGTCTATGTCCGGGGTCCCCCATTCCTGAAAGATTCGGTTTATTTGGTCCAAATGTAGGGACCATTCGTGTGGCAGCAGAACTCGACTGAGCCTGTCTGCCCGAGAGTTTGAACTCCTGGGAGATACACTGCTAGCAGGTGAATCTGATGCTCTCTGGCGAAGGCCCATAGTCTTAGAGCTTCGTTGCAAAGCGACAGAGAGCCCGTCCCTCCTTGTTTGTTTATGTAAAACATGGCCACCTGATTGTCCGTCTGAACTAGGACAGTGAGGTTGGCTAGGAGGGAGTGGAAGACCTTGAGGGCAAGGTAAATTGCTCGCAGTTCCAGAAGATTGATATGAAGGGTGGTCTCTTGTAGAGACCAAGTGCCCTGAGTGGAGAGAGTTTGCAGATGGGCTCCCCACCCTGTTTGGGAGGCATCTGTTGTGAGGGTTGCTTGGGGTAGCAATGGTTGAAATGGAGCCCCCAACAACAGATTCTTGGTGGAAGTCCACCAGTGGAGGGACCAAAACAGACGATCGGAGGTTTGTATTTGGTCTGAGAGCGCTCCTGACGCCTGAGTCCACTGAGTGGCCAGGGTCCATTGAGCTGCTCTCATATGAAGACGAGCATAGGGCACCACATGCACTGTGGAGGCCATATGACCCAGTAGGCGTAGCATTTCCCTGGCTGTCAAGTGAGTGCTGGACTGAGCTTGGGAGGCCAAACTCAGGAGGCGCTGGCCTCGAACATGTGGAAGGTAGGCCCTTGCAGTGATGGTGTCCAACTGGGCCCCTATGAATTCTAGAGATTGAGTAGGGATGAGTTGGGACTTGGGAAGGTTTACTACCAGTCCCAGATACTGCAAAAGGCTCCTTGTGTGGTCCAGGGAAATCTGGGCCTGTGACTGAGTTGGAGCTCGGATGAGCCAGTCGTCCAGATATGGGAAGACAAAGATTCCCATGCCTCTTAGAAATGCGGCTACGACTGCCATGCATTTTGTGAATACTCTTGGAGCAGAGGCTAGACCGAAGGGGAGTACTCGGTATTGGAAATGTTTTCCCTGAAACAGAAAGCGAAGATACTTTCTGTGGGATGGATGGATGAGTATATGTGTATACGCATCCTGTAGGTCTAGAGAACAAAGCCAGTCCTGACCCTGGAGGTAAGGAAGGAGAATGCCGAGAGACAGCATTTTGAATTTCTCCTTGAAGAGAAATTTGTTCAATTCTCTCAGATCTAGGATTGGTCTGAATCCCCCTGTCTTCTTTGGAATGAGAAAATAAGGGGAGTAGAAACCGGACCCTTGTTGAGGAAGAGGAACCTCTTCTATGGCCCCTTGGGCAAGAAGAGAGGAAACCTCTTGACCCAACAGGGTTAGGAGAGATGGGGGAGAATTGAATGGTCTCACCATATGATGGGGAGGAAGGCTGGAGAAATGAAGTTTGTAACCCTCTCGAATGATAGAGAGGGTCCATTGTTCTGTTGTGATTTGTTCCCATCTGGGAGCAAAGTGAACCAACCTTCCGGGTATGGTGTGAGTTTCTGGTAGTGTTAGATCCAGAAGTGGCAAGTTCCCTAGGAGCAAGTCAAAACCCCTGAGGGGTTGGAGCCTGCTGAGCTACAGTAGCTGCTGCAGGCTTAGCTCGTGCTTGTTTGGATTGCTGACGCTTAGCAGTATAGCGAGGTTGAGAAGACTGCTGGCCAGTATTTGAAGCAACTCTGGCCTTCTTATAGTAAGGCCTTTTAAAAGACTTTTTCTTAGTAGGAATTGAAGTGGACTTTGAAAGTCTTTCCAAGGTGGCATTTTCAGCATCCATCTGGGTGGCTTTGATTTGCCACTCTTCCCCAAATAAGTTCTCACCTGTACAGGGCAGATTCCGTAAGCCATCTAGAACCCAAGGTTCCAGATCAGAGGCCTGGAGCCAAGCAAGACGTCGGGCTGCAATAGCAATGCCCGAAGCCCTACTGGCTCCCTCAAAGGAATCATATGCTGCCCTATTAGAGAACTTAGAAACCTCTAAGAGTTGTTTCACTAGGGAAAGGAATCCCTGCTTTTTATCCTCAGGGATAAAGGGGGCAAAATGCCGCACCTTTTTGGCAAGCTCCTCCAGGAACATGCCCATATAGAGACTGTAGGAATTAATCCTGGCTATAAGCATACTAGCCTGGAAAATTTTCCTACCAAAAGAGTCCAAAGTCTTACATTCCCGTCCTGGAGGGGTGGAAGAGTGCCTTTTGGTACTCCTAATCTTCTTCATTGCAGACTTCACCACAATAGAGTGGTGGGGCAATTGAGTCTTTTGGAAACCAGGAGAAGGAGGGACCCTATACATGGTGTCCAACCTACGGGAATAAGGAGACAAAGTCAAAGGATTTTCCCAGAAATCCATCAGTTGTTCTTGAAGGATTTCATGGATAGGCAGGGTAACTGCCTCCTTAGGGGCCTTTGAGTATCCCAAAATATCCAGTTTTTTGGATCTGGGTTCCTTTTCAGAGGATGTGGTAATAGAAAGGGCTGTAGCCATATCTAAAACAAAGTCCTGGAAGGACAAATCCTCTGGAGGGGACATTCTCCTTTTAGGAGAAGAGGGCTCCTCAGGTAAGTTGAGTGAAAACTCAGCAGAATCATCAGAGGAGTGAAAATCCTCAGAGGAATCGGTGCTTTCCTCTAACGCACGATACGCGTACCGATCGGTATCGATATCGGGCGTATCGGGTATGGAACCGGTATGGAGCGAAAGCCCATACGGTACCGACTTGCGTTTAGAGGTGGACGGCCTCGATACCGGCATGGCGGACGATACCGGTATCGGGCCCGGAACCGCTGAAAGCGGAACCGATGGCGTTGCAGCTTTAATGAAAGCCATGACGGCCTGCTGCATGGACTGTACAGTATCGCCCATGGACGCCATAGCTGCCTGGATGTCGGTACCGGAGTGACCCGGTACCCCAGAGCAGGCTAACAGGTGATCTGTCGAGGCCGTAGCATCGATATCAACCTGAGACCCCTGATTAGGCGTTTTTGGAAGTTGGACTTCCCGCCGGGGTTGTTTGGCTGGGGCAGGGTCCTCAAGTTCTAAGCTAAGAGCCTCTCGATGCTTTGAAGGAGATTTGCTCTTTGAGGACTTGCCCACAGAAGGTTTGGTTACCTGAGATCCATCCGGAGAAGAAGACCTGGATGACTGTGATGCTGTATTCTCTGAAGCAAACAGCACATGGAATTTGTTGGCCCGGTTCTGCAGCCCACGTTTAGACATGTGGGAGCAAGATGGGCAGTCCGGTATGGAATGGTCAGGCCCCAAACATTTCAGACACCATTCATGGGTGTCTGTGACTGAAATAACAGCATTACATTTGGTACACTTCTTAAATCCAGGGGCTGGCTTCTCCATGAGGAGAAATTGAGTAGGCCGAGAGGCCTCTCAGAAGTGACCAAAAAGCTAAAAAATAAGAAAAAAGAATTATAATTTTTAAAGAAAGAAAGAAAAGACCGGCGATACCGGTATCGGTATGGGGAAGGCAGGTACGCGGTCTAAAGAAACAAATAAAATAACAATTTCTTCAGCGGTGACAGGAACACGACCTGCTGGCTCCGCGGAAAAAAGAGAGAAACTGAGGAGAGCTGTTCAGGAAGGCGGGAAGGCAGTGCGCATGTGCAGTGGGAGGTCCCAAAAGCTTCTATTCTAAGAAGCTGGGGAGCTTTCCCGCACGGGCTCCGTCGGTACCGACGTACCCATATGTGAGGACTTATTCCTGCTTGTTCCTGGAGATTGCTCCTTTTGCTATATATGGATACTCTGAGCTTTCATTAAAACATGTGGAGGCCTATTCTAATCTGTACGTTCCGGCCCACTGTGCGTCCAGTAGACAGGATTCTGATCCTGCAAGGCACGTCTATCCCCCACAGGATCAGAATCACGTCTAGGCCTTTATGTGCAGGCTGGGACCCGATTCCCAATGACCTGCATGTACAGGCATCTGCCCAGCTAATGCAGTCAGGCTCCTGAATGGAGCTGTGGCGCCATGGCAGCACAGCTCCATTCAGGAGCCGCGATCCCCGGCCGCCGACCACATTTTTCATTCCCCGCAACCCAAACCCCAATCTGGCTACCCATGGCGAGGGTAGGACTGCGGGTAATCTCCTGCACCCCCTCTACCCTTTGCCATTGCCTGGACCTGCCATCCCCCAATGTCTAGGGGAACTTATTCTACCTCAGAGGTGGAATAAGTTCCCCGTCTAATCTACCGGCCCCAGATGTACAAGGCTGACATCAGAATCGGAACTGTATGTACGGGGCTGCAGACCACCCACTGCCCACCCTAACTCCACCTTCACTCCGTCCCCTTCTCACCCCACATCTAACCTCCCTGTTCATACGGGGAGTCTTTGGATGGGGACGGCAGGGGGGGGGTGGCGAATATTGGGGATGGATATCCCAACAGGACGTCCATCCCCGCTATTCGTGCTTCAGAATAGACCCTCTAGAGAATAACTTGAAAGATCTAATCTAGATGTTTCAAACTATTCCTATATTCAGCAGCACTATACATATAGTTAGTGCTGCTGAACATACAAGTTATACATATAAGCATATACAGATCTGTATGCAGAATATCTGGATGACAGTCCAAATTATACATGGTTTTGGAACATCCAAGCTAAACATATAAGCTACAAGGGGGACTGATAAGTCTCTGGCCTTGTAACAAAAGCAGAAAGCTTACGGGCACACATCAGTTCCAGAGGTCTGAATAATCCCTCTGCAGCTCTCTGAAACTGCAGAGAGATCGTTCAGACCTCCGGAACTGAAATGTGCCCATAGCTTTCTGTTTTGGTTACAAGGCCAGAGACTTATCAGCCCCGCCCCCCATATATTTGTACAGGGGACCAAATACTGGCATCTATATGTATAATTTATGGCCCCCAACCCCACCCTGTCAATATTTTGCTCTATGTGTAATGCTATATGTATTCAATGCGAGGGTCATTTTAGAAACTCTTTTTATGCTTTGGGCATTCAGATGTGTGAATCATAGAGATGTCGCTGGTGCAAGCACGTTCATGGGCGCTGCAATGGAGATGCATGTCACCGCACGATTTCAGAATGCCACAAGCATATCTGCTTCTGGCTGTTGAGGCGTCCATGCCTATATCTCCTCCTGACCACAAAGGTGGAGCAAAAAATGCTTATTTTATGGCAGCAATAATTGAAGGGGGAAGTGAAATGTGCTCTCACCACCACGGTAAATGTTGTCAGGCTAATCAAATCATTTTAGTTCCCTGCTGCCTCATGTCGGCTGACCTGAGATGACTGCCTAGGATGTGCATGCCTCATAATAAATGACCCGCTTCTGTAGTACCCTGACCAACACATCTAAGTATCTATTTCTACGACTGTGCATGTCGGGGACATCCACATTTCTGAAATGGACTGCAGCTGTGCATGTACCTGGCCTTGCTATCTGCCCATCAATGACCCAGTTATGGGGACTGGCATCTTCCAGGGTGGAGAAGGCACAATTGCAGAAGGCACTAACATGTGCCTCCCTTCACTGCCGCCACTCTTGGAATTTTGGATGTGCTGCCCTGGACGTCCCAGATTCCTCCTAGATGGCTGCTCTACAATCCCACTTCACACATACAATGCTGCCATATTTGAAAATGAAACAGCACTTAGTCATTTGGCACAACATCACATGTCTAAATGCTTTTTACATATAGCGTCCACATCTTTGAAAAACGTTTGTTAGTTAATTAATACTTTTCAGTATTTAAAGATCTGTATCATATCTCCTCTGTCCCTCCTTTCCTCTAAGGGTATACATATTCAGGCCTTCAAGTCTCCTCATACAGCTTCTGGCACAAACCCCATACCATTTTGGTCTAGAGTTGGTGCCATAATTCAAATGAGAAGATACTAAGTCCCCACAGAATAAAATCAAGGCTATTATAATGCCTCTGTATTGTTCCATGGTGCGACTGCACCTTGAATATTGTTTGAAATTCTATTTGCCATATCTTAAAAGGATATGCCAGAATTAGAGACGAGTCACCAAAATGATAAAGGGAATGAAGGATACCCCTATGAGGAACGGCTTAAAATGGTTAAGGCTCTTCAACTTGGAAAAGAGACAGCTGAGGAGAGATATGATAGAGGTCTATAAATGAATAAATGAATGAAGTGGAATGGATAAAAGTACATTGGTTGTTTACACCATCAGAAAATAGGAAGACTAGGGGATACACAATGAAGCTACAATGTAACCCATTAAAACTAATAAGACAAAATAATTTTTTCACTCAAAACTCATATTCAAACTCTGGAATTTGTTACCAGAGGATGTAGTAAAAGCTGTTAGTGTAGCTGGTTTTAAAAAAAAAAAGGTTTGGATAAGTTCCTGGAGGAAAGGTCCACAAACCATTATTAAAGAGGACCCAGGAAATCCACTGCTTACCTTTTTGGGAACCTTCCAGGTACTTGCGATCTCGATTGGCCACTGTTGGAAGTGGGATGCTGGGTTTGATGGACCTTGGTCTGACCTAGTATGATATTTCTTATGTTCATATTTTTCTGTGCCAACAATCATGAAAATATATTTACTTACTTGGATATTTAGCCCTTTCTTACAATAAGTCCAAGGAAGGTTAAAATAAAACATACATAACCCAAAAAACAAAAACAAAACTCAATACTTACCAGTATAGAACCTCAACATTCCCTCACAAGTAAATATTCTAATGAAATAAAGGTCTTTAGTTGCATCACTAATTAGATAACCAGGATCTGGATTGGCTTGATACCTATCTCTGATGGTGTCACAGAATTTCTGGCACAAAACCATAGCAAAAAAAAGTGTCTTTGGAATAAGTCTCTACAGCAGGAGACAAAAGGCAAAAAAATGCAGTAGCATTTTCCATAGAGCTTCAGACCAGACAAACATTGGGCCAATCAGGAAGGAAGATCACCAGCACTACAAGAGTTAAGAGCAGACTGGCCATAGTCCGGGCCAGTCCCCCATATCCCCCCCCCCCCAACATGGGGATATGCATCTCCTGGACAAGATGCCTGCCTACTAACCCAAAGGTCACTGGCTTCTGGCTGTGAGGAAAATAAAAGTAGTAAGAGATTTCCCATACCTCTAGTAACCTTTCAGCTATGTTTTTTTTTTTTTGGGGGGGGGGGGCAAGCAGAAACAGCTACCTCTTTAATAAACTAAATTGTCCTGAAATAAAAATTTAGACATACAAAACAATCTGCAAATGACACAGGGAACAAAACTATTTTTTTTTGCCTGTATATCACTAAAGCACCAGTCCTAATACAGATCTATGGGGTATTCCACTATTCACTTTCCTTCACTGAGAAAATTGGCCATTTGACCTGACTGTTTTCTGTCTTTTAACCAGTTCTCAGTACATAATAGGATACTATCTCCCATCATAGGAGACGTTATTCAGTAGCAGATAAAATATACATGTATAAATACTCGGTATGTCTAGGGAAAACTGCTTCTTCCCACTTTCCCAGGATTCCATAGGCCTACCTGGCAAACAAACCGCATGATAAAACAAACCAACCCTGTGTTTATACATAAATTAGACTTTATTGTCGATAAAAGATAGTGCAGATTTAGCATAAATTAGTTTTCTGAGGTAAGCGGCTATGGAGCCCTATGATTACAGTTATCAAGATAGTCAATCACTGTTTTAGCAACATCGTCACTGATTCGCTCTGCACCCAGACGTACAGTACATAATCTGTCTGTCTAAGCTAGACCCAACCTCGGTGGGGGGATGGAATTAAAGGCCAGTACCTTAACTCCTGCCAGAATGCTTGTGGCTGGGTCTGAGAAGTCGTCTCAGGAACGGCATGAAGTCAAAGTATGGCAGAGGTCCAAAGTCAGCTACAGGCAGTAGAGCGGAGCCGCATGATAAGACTGAGCTGCAGGTTTGTAGGAGAGATTCACTCTGGCCCTAGGATAGTCTTCGTCCTTGAGGCAGGCAGGCAGTAGGTCTAAGAATTGCAGAAAAACTGCTAGAGACAGGCCAAGTTACAGATCCCAAGCAATATATCAAAAGTTCTGCAAGTCTAGAAGTACCCAGAAGTGTGTACAGAAGTCTGTGAATAGAAAAAGTGTGCAGAAGAAGTCCCGAGTATCCTTGAGTCCAGCATTTGTGCTGACCCCCTCGTCACGGCATGGTGATTGGCTGGTCTCAGATACTATATGCCATCTTCAGGGAATCCTGTAATCGTGATCAGGTAGTCCTTCTCCGAACAAAGGTCCATGGGGCAGCAAAGATGCTGGTATGCAGGTGCATACATTGTTGCAAATTCTAAGCCCAGTGGCACAGTCTCTGGATGAGAGCAAAGTTCTCTAGCACGGAGGCATGAACAATGATTCTCCTGAATTGCTTGATCTGCAGGGTTTACTACTGGCACAGCAGAAAAGAGTTCCATCTTATCTGGATCATGCTTTAGTTTCTGAGCAGGCAAGGAATTCATCTTGTTTGGTTCAGAACAATTCAGAACAGGCCCCATCTTGTAACAGGAAGCTATGTTGCATGGTTCAGGCATCAGTTTCTGAATAGGTACCAGCCCTACACCATGCCATGACTTTTTAATTTCCCCAGGAGTCTCATGTGGGACTTTCTCAAATGTTTTCTGAAAGTCCAGTTACATCGTATCAACTGGCTTACCTTTATGCACATCTTAATTGACTTTATGATCATTAATTTGTAGATTAACATGCATTAGATTGATTTAGTATGCACTAGGTTTTTTTAAGGTTAACTTTGGGGTCACCAGGACAGGTTTTGAAAGTCCTGTTATACATGAACTGTCTATAATCAGTAAGGTATGGCCTTAGAATATCATATGGTTTTCAACATCTATATTATAGTACCCAGTTTCTATAAACAGTCATGAACATGTTAGAAGTAAAAAATCTCTGGAATTGGAATTAAATATTTTCTTTGTTAGCAGAATGAAATGCTCTTACTTGGGCTACTATTTTGTAATGACTATGTAATATTCAATATTTCTGCCTAGTAAATGAAGTGTAATTTGCCCATACATCCCTATGTCTGCGGGCAAAATATGTTAAAAAAAATTTGGAAACACAAAAGCTGTTAAAAAATAAATGTGGTCTATTGCTAAATTATCTACATATAGAGTCTGGAAATAGTTCAAAGGAAAGCAGTGAAATTGGTGTGGGATCTATGGCTGTACCAGAAGACATAAGAGAAGAGACTTAAAAACCTAAATATATCTTTATTTTTTAAATGTGTACTCTAGAGGAGGAGAGAGGCAAGGGTGATAAGATACAAACATTTAGATACTTCAAAAGTTTTAATGCACGAGTAGTGAGCATTTTCCATGGAAAACTGTAGAACTAGGGACATGAGATGAAGTTGCAGGAAGGTAGACCCAGGAGCAACATCGGGAAACATTTTTTTCACTGAGAGTAGTGATTGGATGCCCAAAGTGCCCTTCTGAAGAAGGCAGTGGAGATGAAAATGGCGATGGAATTCACAAGGGAGTGGGATATATACAGAAGATCCCTAAAAAAGGGAAAGAATTGAAACCAAATATTGAGAACCTCGGTTCAGAATAGTACTGAAATGACTTTTGCACTTAAGGCGAGGAGAGGTAAACTGCACAGAGTTGAGGTTACAATGCTAACGGAAGCATGAAAAAGAGGCAAACCATAAAGAATGGCACTTACCACTCTAATCACCTTAATGGGAAATAATGAGTAGACTGGATGGGCCATTTCAGTCTTTATCTACTGTGTTACCAGGAACTATGAGACGGGTGGGACAAGTAAGCTGGTAATCATTATTTACTCTTACAAATACTACTAAAGCTCAGGGGATAGATTGCTCCATGAAACTAAACACATTAAAAAAACAACAACCCTACTTTCTTCAAACAAACTGTGGAATTTGCTGTTGGAGAGTACAGCCAAGGCATCTAGCATAGCTGGGTTTAAAGGGGACTTTGACAAGTTCTTCGGGTAGCGTAGGGTGGGATAGTACATAAACAGTTATTAGCCAAGTAGACTTTGGATAGACTGTTTATCCCTTGGAGTGAGCAACACTTTGGGGATTTACCTAGTGACTTGAATTGGCTACTCTTGGAGACAGGATACTGGGCTTGATGATCCTGTGGTCTTATATAACATGTGGGCGATTCTGGCTGATGAGTATTTGAATTTTTGGTGGACTTTGGTCTATAGTTCTGTACAGTCACCTGGTTTTCTGTTCTGTTACAGGGGCTTTTTTTTAGGTCATTATGAGAATGGTGGGTTGTCATACCAATAGAAGAAAGTGGTACTCTAATATATGAAAGTTGGATACATGAGCCCTATAATGATTTTATTATAAAACGTTGTATCCCGAGGTCTTTTTCGGCCTTTGAATTGTGGAGTACTATGTGCACATAAAGCTCACTGTTTGTGGTTGTATATCTATTTGCTTATTGTGGGAGTAGCATTTGTTTTATCTAAGGGTTCTTTTGTTTTGTTTACTTATATAACATGTGCCATGCTGGATAGAACTCTTCTGTTCCTTTGAGCCTTCTTCGAGATAGGAACCAACATCCAAGTTTACAGCATCACGAATCCTCATTCACAACTACCTGGGGAGTATGTCCCTATGTTTTATATACCCAACCAGGTCTCCCTTGTCCAGTTTAGCTAGCCCAGTTACTATAGTGACACATTAGCCATGCACAAGACACTAGGGGGCTTGTTTACAAAGCTGCGGTAGCGGTTCGCGATCGTTATCGGAGCCGCGGCCCCATTGGGGCCGCAGCTCCGATAACGACCGCGAACCGCTACCGCGGCTTTGTAAACAAGCCCCTAGGGCAGTGATGGCTAACCTTTTTGAGCCCGAGTGCCCAAACTGCCGCACAAAACCAAAGAATTTCCTCAAAGTGCCAGCACGTCAATTAAAGCTCCATTTGCATAAGGTGCTTCATTTGCATAAATATTTGCATAATGTTA
The DNA here is from genome assembly GCA_033557465.1 of Ichthyophis bannanicus. Classification (NCBI taxonomy): domain Eukaryota; kingdom Metazoa; phylum Chordata; class Amphibia; order Gymnophiona; family Ichthyophiidae; genus Ichthyophis; species Ichthyophis bannanicus. The sequence goes on along the minus strand of CM066036.1, from coordinate 175,268,402 downwards.
CCATACACTAACTTTTAGTAAACATGCCTCTTAATGAGTATATGGATAAAGAAAGACTAAAAGGCTTCTACATTACTATAATCCAGTACCAACCGCCAGGCACATTAGGAACTACTACAAACGCTGCCCATTTAGAACCCATAGCAAACCCGCCGTATCCTAACAGCACTACCAGGACTCACAAAGCACCATACTCTACCTATCAAAAGGCAACACTGCAAATATTAAACCAATACATCTCAGAGAACAACAATACATGACCTACTGGGGAAAGAACAAGTGGCAATGTCAAATAGGAATTATATAAACAGAATACCTCAGCTCAGTTACACATGCAGAACAGACCATTACCAAACAAGGAATCACAATTTAGAAACAGGAAGACAATAATTAAACTGGGAACCCCAAAAGCCAAACTTGGAATATACAACAACACTGTAGAAATAAAACTATATATTAATTTCCTCTTGTACTAAACAAAGCGCAAAAATTAATGATGCACATTTCCCAGAGCTGACATATTCCAATTAATAAATTCAAAATAAAGAGATATTTTTCTACCTTTTGTGCATTTTTTTTCAGTTGCAATTGTTCCAGCCACTTTCTTCTGGTTTATTCGTGTCTTATGCTAACTCTCCATCTGCTGTCCATTTGTCCTTTCTTCTGTCTTTTTTTTTTTTTTCCATTCTCTCTCTACATCTGCTTTAACATACTAATCTTTCTCCTTTTGCTCTTTCCTCATTCCTATTTCATCTACTCAAAATTTACCCCTCCATCCTCAATCCCCACTTACTCTCCCAATACCCGGCCAATTGTAGATTTTTTATCCCTCCCACACAAAATATTTTTCCCCTCTCCATTTTACTCTCCCAGCCCCATCCCATTCTAATCCTCCCCCAACACCAGCTCCCTTCTAGTTCCAGCCTCACCCAGCATCCATTCCCTTCTAGTCCCTGCATCAGCCCATTTCCAGTCCTAGCAGCCCCCCAACCCATTTCCAGTCCTAGCAACCCCCCAACCCAATACCAGTCCTATCCCCCCCTCATCAACCCACTTCCAGTCCTAACCCCCCATCACCCCATTTTCAGTTTAAGCCCCCCCCTATAACCCATTACCAGTCCTAACCCCCCATCAGCCCACTTCCAGTCCTAACCCCCCATCAGCCCACTTCCAGTCAGCCCCCATAGACCATTGCCAGTCCTAACCCCCCCCATCAGCCCACAGTCCATTACCAGTCCTAACCCCATCAGCCCACCTCAAGTCCTAACCCCTCCCCATCAGCCCATTTCTTGTCCCAGCCCCCCATAGCCCATTATCAGTCCTAAACCCCCCCATAGCCCATTACCAGTCCTAACCCCATCAGACCACCTCCAGTGTTAACCCCCCATCAGCCCATTTCCAGTCCTAACCCCACCCAACAGCCCACCTCAAGTCCTAACCCCTCCCCATCAGCAGTCCTAACCCCCCCTAGCCCATTAGCAGTCCTAACCCCCCCTCTCTAGCCCATTAGCAGTCCTAACCCCCCCCCATAGCCCATTACCAGTCCTAACCCCCCATCACCCCATTTCCAGACAGCCCCCATCAGCCCACAGCCCATTAGCAGTCCTACCCCCCCAGCCCATTAGCAGTCCTAACCCCCCCTAGCCCATTAGCAGTCCTAACCCCCCCTCTAGCCCATTAGCAGTCCTAACCCCCCCCCCTAGCCCATTAGCAGTCCTAACCCCCCCCCTAGCCATTAGCAGTCCTAACCCACCCCCCATGGCAAATTTAAAAAAAAAAAAAAGCAGCTGGCTCTGGCTTCTGCCGCGGCAGCGGCAGAATGCAATGTCCCGTGGGGCCCCCTCCGCCCGCTAAGCCCCTCTGCAAGGGCTTTCAGATTCGCGAGGGAGAGCGTCTCCCTCGCGTCTCTGTTAAGCCCGCAGGGGCTAATGGGAAATTTCCCATCAGTCCCTCGCGTCTAAAGGGGCTGATGGGAAATTTCCCATTAGTCCCTGCGGGCTTAACAGAGACGCGAGGGAGACGCTGTCTCCCTCGCGAATCTGAAAGCCCTTGCAGAGGGGCTTAGCGGGCGGAGGGGGCCCCGCGGGACACTGCATGCTGCCGCGTCCGCGTCCGCGGCAGCAGCCAGAGCCCGCTTTTTCTTTTTCTGCGGACCTTCACGCGTGCCAGCTGCAAGTCCTTCGCGTGCCACAGCTGGCACGCGTGCCATAGGTTCGCCATCGCTGCCCTAGGGCATCTTCTGGAACTCTGCAATCATGGACTATAAATCCACCCAGTAGACATCGCTGGAGCTTGATAAAATGGGATTGCCTCCTCATAGGATCAGTAAATGCTGCCTTTGCACCATTACCAGCCCTGACCTGGTGGGGAGCCAAAGACTTGACCAAGGTGTCCTATCCAGGTTTTCTGCATAGTAGTAGTACACAGCACCGCCACCGAATCACTAGACTGGCCCAGCAAAATTCCTTTGATAAAAGGGTGCTAGAAGAGCAGACTAGTAGAACCAGTGTTTCTTATGGAGATAACAGTAAAGGATGTGTGCAATATTGTCATTTTTATACGAGCAACAGAATGCTCTAAATTCTTTCTAGGATAGGTGTAGAGGTTCCACAGTTTCTCTCTCTTCCATTACAATGCGACTCTGCGAATTAAATGAACCAATAGACCACAGAAAGGAAGCCATAACAGAAAGGCAAAGCAGAAGTTTCAGTAGCCATATTAATCATGGAGAAAACGGAAATTTTGTGTGTCAGGGCACCTTTTATTGTACCTTGTAATCAGGCACTGGTCCATCTGTTGCCATGCTGGCCTCGCACACTCCTGCAGGAAAAGGCGGCCCCAGCACTAGTGTCCAATAGGGAATGGTGAATAGTGAGGAAGCCCTTGGTTATCTAACTTGTTATTTTGGTAAAACTTCCAAGCAAACACAGGGGGGGGAAAAAACTCTAGGGGGGAGGGGGGGGGAAATCCCTCCAAATATTTTGGGGTCCAGGTCCAGTCTAGGCATATGTCTGGTCCTGCTCCTGAAGAGCCTTAACCCCACAAAGAAAGTCCTTACTTTAATGTCTCCCTTGGATCCACACAGTCCCAGCGACTCCCCCTCAGTCTGCAGCCCTTCTCTCCCTTAGCAAGCAGGCTGAAGCCCCGGCTCCGCCCCAAACTGACAAGCTCACAGGAGAAAGGGAAAATATTACTCACAGTTCCAGTTTATCCAAAAGAAAGCAAAGTTCAGCTTAGAGGCTTATACCCTCTTTCTATCTGCAGAAATAGAATGCTTCATTCAAATCCAAACCAAAAAAGGCAGAAAGAAAAAAAATGATCCTTTTCTCAACCCCATTTAAAATACGAGTATCTCTATGGCCCAAATAGTGGTGAGAGAAAAGAAGAGGGGTATCCATACTACATGGCTAAACCTTGGTCAAGTCTCCCATCTGTCCCAGCCCTTAAACAATCAAAAGAAAAAAAAAGTCCACAACCTACCAGATCATTCTACCTCCATTTCCTCCTCTGCTGCAGGTGAGTATGCGGCTTCTACTTCCATCTCTCCAAGATCAGGCTGCCTGTAAGGGAACCTTCAGGACATTTAGATCTCTTCCAGTTAGGCTTAAAGCATTGGACCACAATCTACCAGGGCAACAAGCTGTTTCTAAAGCCTCTCTCAATTTCCTAGGCTACAGCTGACTCCCTCTTGGCCAGTGATTGGCTCCTAGAAGGTAGCACATACTGGTTGTTCTCTCAGGGAAATTGCAGGTCCTCCCCTCCCCCCATCTCCTGAGCTACAGGAAATCTTCTGCCCTTGGTTCTTTGCAAAAGATTTGCCCTGCCTACAAGGGGCTGCTGGTACTTGCTTTCCCTCAACCTGGGAACTCCCCCTGGCTGCAGATAAGGGCTCCATCCCCCTTTTGCCCTGGGCAGAGGAAAGGTCTTGTCATAGAGGGGAATTCTTTATTCATCCCTGATTATCTTGCTCCTTAAGGAAGCCTTCAGTGCCACAACCTCTGTAAATAGATGTTCCAGCACATGAGTTTGGAGATTAGAAGTCAGTTCTGAATAATCCCAACCTACTAAGATTAAAAAGAAATTAGGCTAATTAAAGATAAGAAAAGCAAATAGATAATTTTGGAATTTAAAAGGATACTTATGAAGCTAACGCTTCAATGCAGTATTCCTTCCACTTCATCTGGTTTCTGCTCTACACCCAATTCCTAATCCTGCCTGATACCTGCAATGCTCTACCCTGCTCTGGACCTAGCCTCTCCACCATGCTCCAGGTCTAAAAATGAGGCTTCTAGATTGGAAAAGGGATGTCCAAATCAGGACATTCAAAGTCTGTAATGCATTTTACAAAATGTGAATGCAAAGCCTTTTTCAAAATGTCTAGGCCAATGGGGGAAAAAACTAGGGCTGTGCATTCCTGAGCATATATGGAGTGGAGGAGTAGTCTAATGGTTAGAACACTGGTTTGGGATCCAAGAAACCAGGGTTCAGTTCCCCACTAGCACTTCTTGTGGTATTGGGCAAGTCACTTAACTCTCCATTAACTCAGAAGAATCCAAGTTATCAACATCACTGTTTAATGCATATTGCCAAGTTACAATGTAAACCACTTTGGCATGATTTTTTTTTTTTAGTGCCATCAAGTCACTGTTGACTCCTGGCAACCCAGCTGCCTCTGGGTTTTCTTGGCAATGTATCACTGGAAGTAGATTGCCAGATCTTTTTTTCAAGGCAATGGAGGGCAAAGTGACTTACCCAAGGTCACAAGGAGTGCCAGTGGGAATCAAACCCTTGATTTTCTGGGTACTAGACAGTTACTCTAACCATTAGGCCACTCCTCCACTTTGACATGATAAAGTGGTATAAAAAACCTGTTAAATAAAAATATTCAGTTTGTCTGGCTGCCTAAAAAATGTGAAATGCAGGCAGAAAGCTTGTATGTACATATATCTAGGAATTAACATGTATCCAATCAATTGTACACAAAGAGTTTGTGTACATACAAGGACATGTCTTCTAAAACTCGTGCTGGTAATGCACATGTGGGCCTGGGCTAACTTCAGGAGGCATTTGCAGTTAGCAAGACCCAAGATGCCAAAATGCATGAACTGCCATTAAGTGCATCCATGCTAAAGTCATTGAAAAAAGGGATTATCTGAAGCGTAGCATTGCCCTACTATTACTGAACAAATTGTACGATTCTCGGGTCAAACAAACAGAAAGAGAGCAGGAAAAACACTCTGCTCAGATGTTTGTAAAGCCCTTTTAATAAATATATTTATAAACATGAAACACTTATCTCAATAAGCGGCGGTGTCCAAACATTCCTTCAATCTCTGGTGAACAAGTAATACATAACATGCGTGTTTCGGGCCGATGCAAGGCCCTGCTTCAAGTGTAAAAACAGCTGTGAATTAGGATCTGTGAATGTCCCAAAGAAACGCCAGGAACTGTGAGTTCATTACGTAGTGCTTGTACAGTGATGATAGGCTGTCTGATTGACGTCATTCGCATAGGAAGTAGATCGACACTGAAAGGGGAAATCCCCTAAATAAATGGATGTAGAAATGCTTCCACCAAAAATGAGAACCAAAACTGAAACCTCACCCAAAAGAAATTAATTTGATAGTATCGATGTCCATGCTAAGGTCGGCAGGCATGATTAGCATGGGCTACTAATGCCCATGCTAGCTGCCATATGCCAGCAACACCATCATTCTGCCCCATCCCACCCAGTTCCTGCTTCATCATGCACAACCGGGATAGCATGGGATTTTTAGCATGAGGTCCCATGCTACTTTTTAGCACGGTGTCCAAACTACACACTAAATCGCACGCTACCAGGTAGTATACTTTAGTAAACATGCCCCACAATGTGTGCCTAAAGAAATGAATAAATGAAATGAACATGAAAATCAGCAAAAATTCATTTTAAACAAACCTAATTTTTTCGGGGCTGTACAAACCCTTAAGAATACATGCATGGAGATCCAAAACGGTTGTTTACTAAAAGTATGAGCAAGAGATTCTCGTGGCATTTTGATTTGTGTTCTATTTCTTAGCTTCATTGCCTTCTCTTTTTATTCCTAAATGCAAGGGGAAAGCAATGGAAGTTTGGCTGAAGCCTCCATCCCAGTGACGCAGTCCATCTGGGGATTTGCTTGCCCCTTACCTGATTTGGGCATATCCACTCTTTTTGAGGCAGAAGAAGACTGTCTTGGGCTTGCAGAGTTGTGTTTAACTCATGCCTATGCAGCACTCTGCCTGACCTCTGCTACCTACTTATGCTGAGAGTCGAGTCACCTGGCAAACATTTGACTTTGGAGGTTGAAGGAGTTACACTGGCTGACATGGAAGTCATTCACCCTCACAGGATCTCAGCAAGGGTGGAGTTTGGTGCAATTGAGCCCAGCAGGAGATCTGGACAGTAGAGTATCAGCTGGAGGTTTGGAGGATAGAGTGGACAACCAACAAAGACCTACAGTGCCAATTAGGATAAATTCTGAAGATGGTTCTTTACCCCCAATATTCAATGCTTAATGATGGCTGCACCAGAACTGCAAAAGCCAGCTATCACACACTGAAATCTATTTACTCTGGCATCTCTGCAGCAAGCTTTTACCCCATTTGCAAATTTATCCTCACAATTGGCAATAAGGGTGCAAACATAAGTCAACATGTCCCTTAGCACATACCCAGAGGCTTGGAGAGATGTCCATTCAGATTAATTTCCCAGGTCCGAAAAGCTTTAGTACAAGACAAGATAGTGATTGATAAGAAGGTAGCGAATTTAAGGAATTTCATCTAGTCACTTCAGAACTTTGGTTTCACCTTTTGACTTTAAGAAGTGCCTGAGAAACAGACCCTGAACCGAGGAGGGGGGTCTCCAACTTCTGGGTACTTTAACTTAACATCTTTTCTGGAGTATTCTAATGGAGAGCTTCCCAGGCCACCCTGTTAGTTACATTTGTTTTTGAACGGGACAAGGACTCCATCTTGTGCCTTTATATTTTCAGTTGTGATGCCTTATTTATGGGGAAACATTTTTGGATTTTTTCAGATTTTTATTTTTAAATAAAAATCTCAGGAACATAGGAAATGGTTCTTCTCAATGTGACAGAATGTCCTAGCCCTGGGGAGTAGATATTTTCTTCATTACCATGTAGAGATGTACTGTTAAAGATACTGTACATGTAGTTTTTGAACCTTCCCAGGTACAGTATTTCTTGAGGAATAACGGTAAAGGACAGCAAATGGATTCTTGAAGACAGCTAGGCTGATAATGTGGTATATGCAGGTAGGGAATGTGCTTTAGCTAAATTTCCTTTTGCTTTCCCCAGTTAAGTATCTTGGGTTCCCAATTCATAACTGGTAGATTATATTAGCAGAAGTTCTTTTCCTTCTTTTTTTTAAAATTTATATTTGGTTATGTGGTGTCCTATAGTGCTACGTCATGTCACAATATTCTTGATATATAATTACATATGCTTATGAGAATGTAAAAAATAAAGTGTATAAAAAAGAGTAGCATCACTCAAGGCTTTTTATGTGTAAGCCGCAGTACCTGCTTGGATAAGCAGCAATTTTGCTACTTCCATATCATGGGCAGTGAAATGGGGTGGGCTAAAGGGACCATGATCCAACCAATATGTTGCCCAAAAAAGCATCAGCAACTAAAGAGCGTGGGGCGGGGCCAGAGATTGGTTTGTTTGACTGCTCCATTCAAAAAGTTCTCCTACCCCTGCACATGGAGGGGTAGGGGAAACTGCAATCCACAGGGATCCAAGCTCCAAAACCTGATCTTTTTGCAGAAAGAGTAAACACAATTCCCATTTCAAGCTCTCCTCTGAAGTGCAGATCCGAATGAGAAATTAGCTGACAGTTATGCGACTCGAAACAGGTACAAATGTCGATGTCAAAATTTTCCCAGGCATGTGCTGTTGTAAAATAAAGAACAAACCTATACTTTCAAGAGCCCCCCAAATCACATCTTATTTAACTCTGTTCATGCATACTGCATACTCCTCGAAGCACCTCATCTAAAATTACTACATGTATAAATGGCCTACTTACGCATGTGAATGAAACCTAACCCTTCTAAAATGACCTACCTATAATCTTTTGAATAATCTTTAAAACTTTGCTTCTCCCAGATGATATCCAGAATGATAAAGGACAGGGTAGGAAGAAGGGGAGGAGGAGTGGCACTATATGTAAAAAATAATATTAAAGCTATGGAAATACAGGGCTTAAGAGGAGAGAGGAGACAATGTGGGTTACACTAGAAAGAGGGAAAGAACTCCATCACAGGGAGAATACGTGGACAGAGATTTAATAGAAGACATGCGCAGCATTGCCAGGAAAGGGGAAGTGCTACTGATAGGGGATTTCAATATGCCAGATGTTGATTGGCACATCCCTGCTGCAGTGTTATCTAGAAGCAAGGAATTCCTGGACTCTTTACAGGAAGAAGTGTTCAGGCAACTGGTAACAGAACCCACACATGAAGGGGCCATACTGGACTTGGTGCTTACCAATGGTGAAAGCGTTTCTGAAGTTATAGTGGGAGAACATCACACATCCAGTGATCACCAGATTGTGTGGTTCAGTATTTGGACTAGGGCTGATAAAATCCATTCAAAGCGAGGGTCTTAGACTTTAGGAAAACTAACTTTGCCAAGATGGAACAATACCTCAAGGAATCATTAGCAGGATGGGAACATCTGGGGTATGTAGAAAAACAGTGGGCAAAACTGAAAAGGAATATTTTAAGGGCAACCAACCTTTTGATAACATGGTAAATAAAGGTAAAAGGAAAAGGAGACAGCTATGGTTCTCAAAAGAGGTAGCTGAAAAGATGAAGAAAAAGAGGGAGGCCTTCATGAAATACAAGAGATCACAGAGAGAGGAAGTCAGGCATCTATATTTGGAAACACTTAGAGAAACTGGCAAAGTAGTCAGGAAAACAAAGATACAAAAAGAAGAAGAAATAGCCAATGCAATAAAATTCGGGGATAAGAAATTTTTCAGATATGTTAGTGAGAGGAGGAAGGGCAAACGTGGTGTTGTCAGACTCAAGGGTGAAGGGGAGGAATATGTAGAAGCTGATGAGGATAAAGCGGAATTGCTTAACAACTATTTCTGTTCTGTGTTCACAGATGAAGGGCCGGGAGCAGGATCTCAGACAACTAGAAACAGGAACAAAAGTGAAGGGCATCTCAAACAATTTTCAGAGGACTGTGTTCGTGAGGAACTAGCTAAACTAAAAGTAGACAAAGCGATGGGACCAGATGGTCTACATCCAAGAATACTGAAGGAACTTGGGGACGTTCTAGTAGCTCCACTGACTGACCTTTTCAATGCCTCTTTGGATTCAGGAGTTGTGCCAGAGGACTGGAGAAAGGCACATTTAGTCCCTTTACACAAAAGCAGACGTAAGGATGACATTGAGAACTACTGGTTTAACATCTTTTGTACTATAAGACATTACACTTTCAGCATTTATGAATGTAAATAAAAATTAACTATCTCTAACAGCAAAGCAATGCCACATGAATAAAATTCAAACTGTTACACACAAGTGTAATTGGTTGGCATGATTAAAAATGAGTATAAATAAAACAAATGACGATGCCTTCATGAAAGACATGGTATGATTAGTTATTATGTTTGGGTTTGTACTTATGTATAGTAGTTTTCAAGAACTAGAAATAATCTTAGAACCACATACGGGCTTTAAGGAAATGCGTCTTTATTTAGAAAAAGTATATTAGTCAGGCTTCAAGATGTTGTTAGCAACCAATTAAGGATGGAGGTAAATTCTAAAGAGAGATACAGATATCTTTAAAACAGGTTCAGCAAACAAGCCAAAAAAACCCAGGAAAATGTTGAAGCTTCATCAAAAACCATAAGTACGCTAAAAATATGTTTTGTGTTTTCCAAACAGATGAGCTTTGCTTTCTTTTCCTATCTGAAGTGGACATTGTGAATTTCACATGGGGGATCTGAGTAAAGTGCAAGGAAATCTGAAAGGAACTCTTTAATAGAGCTGACTGGTCCAAAATGTCTTTCATAAAGAACTGCAGTTCTGAGTAATCCAGATGTGCACTCATCCATTGGTAGAGTGGATAACAAAATCTTTTGCTTACATTGTTTTCTGTCATTTCTCTTTCGCCGCCTATAATTCTATATCTTCTTTGCAATGCTTCCATTATTTTCCCATTGTTTTGTTGTCAACTCTGGCATAGCAAGTTGTTGTTTTTTCACCATTTTGAATTGGCACAGTAAATGATTCCCTTCAAACACCTCACAATGCGCCTGAGCTGAATGAAAAAGCATAAGCTGTTTTTGCAGAAAGAGAGAGAGAGAGAGTAAACCAATGTTGAAGAGACAGACATGCCACATACTGTATAGGGAATAGTATAAAATGCTGAGCACTGCTGCTTGCCCTTTCAGATAAGATCCTGAAATAAAATTCATTATCAATGTCCTTGTTTAATGTACATTGCCAAGTTTAAGTTACAATGTAAACCGCTTTGACTGAAATGATAAAGCGGTATAAAAAAACCTGTTAAATAAAATAAATACTGGGTTAGATAGACTTTTGGTGTGATCAGACTTGTCATTTCTCATGTTCTTATATGATAAATATTAAGTCACCATTAAGGGTCTTTTTACTAAAGCCCTCTAGGTGGTTAACTTGTATTTTAGCGTACGTTTGCTGTTTGCGGTGACAACCTAACTTGTAGGTACGATAGTGCGTGATTGCTAAGATGCGTGTTAATTGACCATCGCGCTAGGGGGCAGGACTGGGCAGGTTAGGAGTAGAGTGAGGGCATAGATTGCTCATTGCAGGTAGTGCAGACATCATTATCTCACCATCAATATGGCAATTAACACGGGTGCACCTAAAAATACCTCTATGGGTATCGTTAGATGCACCCGCATTAATTGTGCTGTACATTTTCATGCGCATCCACACATTAACTGCTGGGAACATGCTGCTCATGCCCTCAACAGTTAATATGGAGGCTTAAGGCCCGATTCCGTCCTGGACATAGAAGCCCTCTGTGTACCTGGCCGGAACCAGGAGCACAGAGGGAGTCGAGATTCCGATCCTGCGGAGCATGTCTAGCCCCGCAGGATCAGAATCGTGAACAGGCCCGTACATGCAGGCCAGGACCACAATTCAGCCCAGCCTGCACATACAAGCCTTGCCCGACTAACTCAGTCAGGGCTTTTAAATGGAGCCATAGTGCCATAGCGTCCGGTTGCCATGGCATCGCGGTTCCATTTTAAAAACCGCAATCCCAGGCTGCTGTCCTCCAAATTGCTTTCCCCACAGCCCAACTCCTGATCTGGCCTCCCAAGGCCATGGCCAGGCTGCGGGGAATGCCCTCTGTCCCCTGCCGCCCCTTCCTAGTCCCGGGTCCACCTGCCGATCCTGCTGCTTCAGGGAAGTTATTCTACCTCGGAGGTGGAATAACTTCCCCATTCAAGTTGCCGACCCTGGACGTACAGAGCCGACATTAGAATCGGCCCTGTACATCCGGGCCGGTGATTGCCAATGCCCGCCCTAATGCCACACCCAATTCGCCCCTTTTCTGCCCCTTTCTACCTTCCCCATACATCACTTGGGGAAGGTAGTCAGGCCTAGGAAAGGGCACAAATAGCGGGGATGGATGTCCATCCCCACTATTCGTTGCTCAGAATGACCCCCTTAGCACTTACTCTTCATTAAAAGTGCACATTAAGTGCACAACTTTAATGTGATTTAGTAGAAGGGTCCCAAATCATGCAGTTCACAGACTGGGACTATTACAAAGCTGTGATGTATTGCTGACTGCGTTAAAGTCATAATGGTGCATTTTTTGAAAGGGTGTCCCAGTGCAATTTTGGACATCCAGGGCAAAACATGCAAAAAATGCTGGGGATATCTATATTTTGACTTGATTATAGAAACATAAACGTCCCCACCATGGACATCCACACCGGCGTCCACACACACATCCCTGCTGCTGAAACGTGGGGCAGGGACATCTATCACATGCTGCTTCACATACAGGAATGTCCATTGGTGTGGCAAAATGAAAACAAGAGCACTTATTCCACATCAGTGTTTGTTGTCAATGTAGAAAATGCAGTGGATATGAGCGTAGCTCCTTCTCCTCACCATCCGGATGCTGGGCTGGCAAAATGAACACTTTTCTGATGCCTGTTGATGGTTGGAACAGGTATAAACGTTGATGCTACTGAAGACATACAGGGAGTTTCTGAAATTGGGCAAGGACATCCATATTCTTGGGAATACCCAGGACACAGCTCCACCACACCCAGGGGCGGCTTAAGACAATCTGTTGCCTGAGGCGAGCGATGAGCTGGCGCCTCCCCCCCCCCCCAGCAGTCAAAATGGAAGGGCTTCCCCAGAGCCCTAGTCAGAAACCCCCCACTCAACACATATTCTACATCCAAAGAATCCCTTCTCCCAATAATGAGTGCAGAGGACATTTCCCCATAGAACTCAAATAGTGTTCTCCCCAGAAAGTTTGACATGAATAAGTAGCTGGGTGGGCCATGTTATAAGCTGACTGGCAGCAGACAGCATAATTAGTCTCCTTTTTCCATTCCTGCTCATTATTTTGCCATGTCAATTCTTCAGATTATGTTAGTCGGGTGGTCAGTACAATCAGCCTTGTGGCGCACCCATTCAAAAGGTCCTGGGGAGAACACTGTCAACATACACAAAATAATTTCTGATTCTGATGTCATCTCAATATCAGCAATATAAACCCTCACCAGTCATGGACATATTGTGAGATAATATAAAACCTTACAAAAATTATTCAAGATCTATAGAGAAAATCTACAGTACCATAACAGCATCAACTTCCAAAACTCGCACAAGGAGCCTACCTGAAAAAAAGCAGCACTCTAAGGGGATCTGTTTATTAAAGCGTATTAGGCTTTTGCAGCTAACGTGGCAAAAAAATGCAGATAGTATGGCCATAGCTGCAAAAGCTGTGTATTAGCTGTTGGGAGCGTGCACAGCATTTCCCTAACATAATGCACCAAAACTGCAGAGTGTGCCCCGGCAGCACCATGAATGCACATAACGCCACCCATTGAGGTGTGGTTATGAGCACCCACACTGCAATTTTGACAATTATCACATGCTGTTGATGCCCATGGTAACCATCTGTTGCACACACACACACACACACTCTTGACCCATGGTTTCTGCAAATAGTGCAGAAAATTGCTGCATTATCTACAATTTCCCTGCGTTATATGCCAATGCACCCAGATAGCATGCACTATGTAGTGCGTTAATAGTCCAACTTAGTAAACACCCTCCAAAATATTTCTATTGCAGTGGATCCTAAAATATCCATACATCTAGTCAGAAAACCAAACAAATCAGATTACTATTTATTATTTATTTATTTATTACAAATTCTTATATACCGCGCTATTTAGAATCAGTGCGGTTTACATTGTAACAACATTTTGCATTAGAACAAGATCTTTTGCTTACATTATAACAGGGATTGTAACTTGGAAGTAACAGGATAACTATATACAGTTCAAACAAAGGAGCTTATAAATTATTTAAGTTATATTATGTAATAGAGTCGTAATGTAGTCATGCTGATTGTGAGTGTTCCTAATGGTGAGTTTCTTTTGTAAAGCACTGGGGGTTATGTTGTTGGTACGTCAGATGCTGTGTGGGTGAGATGAGGTGTTGGATGTGAATGTATTAGGTTAGTGTGGGTAAAATAAAGGCAGAACAAGTGATGTTTAATAGCTTTTCTGAATTGCGAGAGGTCAGTAATTGAACTTATATGAGGTGGGAGATTGTTCCAGCACCTCGGAGCATATAGTATAAATGCTCTGTTTCTAGTTGTTTGGGTACATTTAGTAGACTCAGGTGGTATAGATAGCGTATTGCTAGTTGTTGACCTTCTTAGCCTGTTAGTAGGGGTACTGGTCAGGAGTGATGAGAGGGATGTGGAAGATATCCAGATAATTGCTTTAAATGACAGGATTAACGCCTTGTAGGTGACTCTGCATTGTACTGGTAGCCAGTGTAGGTCCATAAGTATGGGAGTTATGTGGTCTTTTCTGGAGATGCCACAGAGAATGCGGGCTGTTGTATTCATCGCCATTTGAAGAGGATCGAGAGATACTATCAATCCTTACATAGAAATCCATGCTAGCAGAATACCTGGCCTTGGCCACACATTGAAAATATTGATGGACCATCACCGAGCATAAAATAAATTAACACAAATTAAAAATAAAATGATGTAGACAAAATTTAAATCAAAATCTCAAAAACCCAGACTCTACATGCAATATTCATACAGCAACAGAGAAACGGAAAGAGATGCCTCTGTATTGTGCAGTGTATAAAGACAAAATATATACGAACAGCCCAATATTTAAAGGGGTTTATCTGATTAGATGGACCTGCTGACTGGATAAATCCCTCTGAGAGGGATATTCAGCAGCACTAACCGGCGAGCACTGCTGAATATCCCTCTAAACACTGCGGCACTGTCTGGAGAGTTCCAGGGAGCTCCATGGGTGGGGCGAGGGTAGTACCAGCACTTAGCTGGTTAGTAGTGATTTTCAGTCTGCTAAGTGCCCGCATAGAGTCAGGTCATCTCAATAACTGCCCTACATTTATGTAGTTTCAGCTATCCTGGTAGCAGCTGAATATTGCCACTGTCTAGATAACTGTGTTAGTCTAGGCTAAAACTGGATATTCAGGGCCAGAGGATATCCAGATTCTAGCACTGAATTTCTGGTTTCACTTTTGCCTGTGGCAGTCAGGTGCTTTTAAAATGCTGACCATCGCAGGTTGAATACACTGGTCAACACTGAAATCATTACTGACTTTAAAAGGCCCTAATCTGTAGTATCTTGGTGAGCTGAACACAAATATAACATTAAAAAAAATTATTGGCTCTCGTTTTGAAGATATTGCATGTAGTTCATTTTTGACATTTCACCGTGTAAATTTATCCAGTAGGACGTCAACAACATCCCAAATAAGCCTTGAATGATGTAATATTGCATCACATTGCATAATACCAGCATGCACACATCATCCAGAGTTGATTGCATCATTTTCTGATGCAATACAATACTACTGCCAGACGGCTGCTGAAGCCATCTGACGTCAGCAGTGTACTATACGCAGTCGGAAAGGTTGAGCATTTAAAATATTTCAGACTGTGTGCGAGACAGTTTAAGCTACTGTTACATGTAACTTTTATTAATCGTATAATTTTAGCCATTTAGATACAATACAGAACAGTAATGCCGCGAAAGTGCATTAATACCGTTGACAATTTCTGCTACATTTGTGGGGAAGTGACATTTGCCAACCAGAAGAAAAGTATCACTTCTCAACTGAAGAAGGCATATCATCTTTACTTCGGATGCAAGACTGGTGACCAAGAAAAGCCTTGGGCCCCGCATATATGCTGCGCTACATGTACAACACAGCTTTCACAGTGGTTGAATTGCAAAAGACCATCAATGCCATTTGCAGTCTCCATGGTGTGGAGAGAGCCAAGCAACCACATAAATGACTGTTACTTCTGCTTGGTTCCTCCTCTTTCCAGTGGAATAATGAAGCAAAAGAAGTCGAGCATAGTCTACCCAAAATTCCGTCTGCATTGAGACCAGTTCCACATGGTGAGGGACTTCCTATTCCAGAACCTCCATCATAATATTCTCTTGATTCATCTGATGAGGACAAGGGTGAGCCGACCTGTTCTTCTCCTGGTCCATCAGCATGCAGTGACCCAGATTTTCACTGGGATGCATTATCAACTCCACAGAGAATAACAGAGGAAGAACTAAATGACCTGGTTCGTGATTTGGACTTATCCAAGAACAAGGCAGAATTGCTAGGATCAAGATTCCATCAAAAACAATAAAATTCACTCAAATATATTCTTAAATTCAACCTCTTTCTTTTGCCAACGGTCTCAGATAAATGATATCTTGTTACACGTGTTTATGGGTGAATCTCCCAATAGAGTGTTCGTTTACATCAATGACCAAGGCTTTTTCTATTTACTTATTTTTTCGTATTTTTAATTTTTTAACAGTTGTGTTGCAAATTTCTTTTTCATTCACTTTTCTTTAAAATATTGATAGAAAAAAGCATCACTCCACTTATCTTAGGTAGAACAATGCCACTCAACGTCCCTTCAGCATTGTAAAAAGAAAGCACCCCTCAAGGGGATAAATGGCTTCTCATCGAGACTGTTCAAATACTCATTTTCTTCGATGTCATTATTAATATTTCAAAAGACTTCTGTGAACAATCCAGCTCTCACTCCTTATCGCCGGCCTTCAGCGCTGTTATCCATTATATTAATCAAAGCAAAGGACCTGGTTCGTGATTTGGACTTATCCAAGAACAAGGCAGAATTGCTAGGATCAAGATTCCATCAAAAACAATAAAATTCACTCAAATATATTCTTAAATAGGACGTCCATTGTGCTCCACTGCTGCTCCTCCTTGCATGTCAGCGCACCTACTTATGCTTTTCATTCCTTAAACTGCACAGTGCTGCCATCAAAAACAGTACTCTGACCATGCGGTACCTCATACGGCACCCTATAAAGCACCCTATAAGCAACATTCTAGGGTGCCTTGGCGGACAGTGCACTTTAAAATGTGCCTTATGGGGCGCCTTATGTTAACACGCTTTGAGAGTGCGTTTGCTAGTAGTGATAATTAAAATTAAAATAAAATGCCTCCTAAAGCAATCTTCCCCATAATACGTAATGCCTCAGCCAGCTTTGTTTATTGGGCACTGTGGGGGATTGAACCAGTGTCTTAACCATTGTGCTGTGGTTCTGTTCCTGTGCTTGTGCATCAGCATGCTGCCTTATATTAAAATGCCTCCTAAAGTAATGCCTCAGCCAGCTGTCTTCATTGGGCACTGTGGGTGATTGAACCCCTGATCCCTGCACCATTGGTAAGTGTCTTAACCATTGTGCTGTGGCTCTGCTCTTCTGCTTGCACATCAGCGCGCTGCTTATGCCTCCCGCGCAGCTTTCTCATGCGCTAATGTGCGGAGCACCTTAGCGCATATTTAAATCCCGGTTTTGCTTTTTCAGAAAGAAACGCCCACTCCTTATATGGCATCCGCACACTAGCGGGGCCCACACATTACCGGGGTTTTAGTAAACATACCCCTAAGTATCCTTGTTGAGGCTGCCGACAAGTCGGAGTCTACTTCCAAGCAAAATATCAAATTGCAGAGAGTTCCCCAGCTTTTCTTGTTAGCAGATATGTTTTCAATGGAGTAATTTCTAACCATTTGTGTGCAGGGTGATGTGAAACAAGCATGGAATGCTTTTCACCTAGTGTCTACAAACTTTCTCGGGAATGTTAGGGCAGAAAACTACAAGGAACTAGTAGAAGACATGCTGATGCAGTATCAGAAACTTGGCTGCAATATGTCTCTAAAGATCCATTTCCTTGATTCCCATCTCGATTTCTTTCCTGACAACTGTGGTATGGTTAGTGATGAACAGGGCGAACGTTTTCACCTGGATATCGCAACGATGGAGCAAAGAAACCAGGGAAAATGGTCCACTACAATGCTGGCTGACTACTGCTGGACAATCCCCAGAGAAGCTGCCGAACAGCTGTACAAGAGACAGGTGAAAAAATCTAAGAAGTAGTCTATGACTTGTTTTTTTTACAGGTATTAACCGAAGGCCTATTATATTTACTATTGACATGCATTTCGTGATGTAAACATTAATTCTTGTAGATTACAAAAAAACTAGAGCCAACTTTGCAATTTCACTGTCATATTCATGTTCAGCATATAAAAATTGATAAGAAATGACTATTTTTATTTCAGTAACATGACTTTTGTAAAAATTTGTTGACCAGTGATATCAGGCCTCTGAAGTCCAAAGACAGACATATGGTAATCACTAAACTTAAAATAAAATTAAATGTTCTACCTTTTGCTGTCTGGTCATTTTATTCTCTAATTCTGTTGATTCAAGTCTCTGGTTCTGCTTTCCTCGTTTTCTCTTAACTCACCCTCTAGCATCTCTGGTCCATCTGCCACTTCTCTTCCCTCATGTCTTCTTGACTTCCTTCCATCTCTGACATTGTTCTTTTCCTTTTGGCTTTCTTCCATTTTTCTCCATCAACTCAGATTTTATTTCTTCTTCTTACCACCCAGTTCACAGTCTTCATCTAAGTGGGTCTTCCTTCCAATTTTCAACCTTTAGAGCAGCCTTCTCACTTCCCATCTCTCTATCCTTACCCAGCTCTCCTTTCTCTTTCTCTCTTCTACCCTCCCAGTGTCCAGCATCTTTCTCCTGCTGTCTTCTGTCTCCCCCTCTCTCACCATCTAGCACCTCTCCTCTTTTTCCATCCTATCCTCTCCATGTTCAGCATCCCCCTCTCTCCCCCACTCTGTGTCCAGCATCTGCCCTCCATCTGCCCCATTTTGGGTCCAGCATCTGCACTCCAACCCTGTATCCAGCCTCTGCTCACTATCCCCTATATCCAAATCCTGTGTCTAGCATCTGCCTTTTCCCCCCATGACCCCTACCCTATATCCAATCTCTACTATCCACACCACCATCCCATGTCCATCTGCTCTCCACCCCCTATGCCACCAGCCCGTGCCCAGTATCTGCCCTCTGCCAGTCTACTTCTCCATCCTGTATCAAGTATCTAATCTCCTTATGCCCTCACCCAAGTCCAGCCTCTGCTCTGAATTCCATGTCCAACATTTGCCCTCCATCCCTCTACCCCATGTTATATCCATCATATACCCTCTATCCTATTATGTCCCCCAATCTGTGTCTACTGTCTACCCCTCCACAATATGTCTAGTATCTGCCCTCCACTCCCTATTGGTGTTCTGCATCTCTCTTCCAGCCTCTCCCTATCCCCCTTTGTGACCTGCATCTCCCTTCCAGCCTCCCCACCCCTCTTCGTGTCCTGTATCTTCTTTCCAGCCATTCTCTCCCTGCCCCTCTTCATGTCCTGCATCTTCCTTCCAGCCTCCCCATTCCCCTTTGTGTCTTGCACCTCTCTTCCAGCCTCTCCCCATCCCCCTTCATGTTCTGCATCTCCCCTCCAGCCTCTCCCTATTCCACTTGGTGTCCTGCATCTCCTAGTCTCTCCCTATTCCCCTTCATGTCCTGCATCTCTCTTCCAGCCTCTCCCCATTCCCCTTTGTGTCCCACATTTGTCTTCCAGCATCTCCCCATCCTCTTCATGTCCTGCATCTTCCTTGCAGCCTCCCCATCCCCCTTCATGACCTGCATCTTTCTTGCAGCCTCCCTATCCCCCTTCGTGTCCTGCATCTTCTTTCCAGCCTCTCCCCATCCCCCTTCATGTCCTGCATCTTCTTTCCAGCCTCTCCCCATCCCCCTTCGTGTCCTGCATCTTCTTTCCAGCCTCTCTCCATCCCCCTTTGTGTCCTGCATCTTCTTTCCAGCCTCTCTCCATCCCCCTTCGTGTCCTGCATCTTTTTTCCAGCCTCTCCCCATCCCACATCCTGTCCTGCATCTTCTTTCCAGCCTCTCCCCATCCCCCTTCATGTCCTGCATCTTCTTTCCAGCCTCTCTCCATCCCCCTTCGTGTCCTGCATCTTTTTTCCAGCCTCTCCCCATCCCACATCCTGTCCTGCATCTTCTTTCCAGCCTCTCTCCATCCCCCTTCGTGTCCTGCATCTTCTTTCCAGCCTCTCTCCATCCCACATCCTGTCCTGCATCTTCTTTCCAGCCTCTCCCCACCCCCCTTCGTGTCCTGCATCTTCTTTCCAGCCTCTCCCCATCCCACATCCTGTCCTGCATCTTCTTTCCAGCCTCTCCCCACCCCCCTTTGTGTCCTGCATCTTCTTTCCAGCCTCTCCCCACCCCCCTTCGTGTCCTGCATCTTCTTTCCAGCCTCTCCCCACCCCCCTTCGTGTCCTGCATCTTCTTTCCAGCCTCTCCCCATCCCACATCCTGTCCTGCATCTTCTTTCCAGCCTCTCTCCATCCCACATCCTGTCCTGCATCTTCTTTCCAGCCTCTCCCCACCCCCCTTTGTGTCCTGCATCTTCTTTCCAGCCTCTCCCCCCCCCCCCTCGTGTCCTGCATCTTCTTTCCAGCCTCTCCCCACCCCCCTTTGTGTCCTGCATCTTCTTTCCAGCCTCTCCCCATCCCACATCCTGTCCTGCATCTTCTTTCCAACCTCTCTCCATCCCACATCCTGTCCTGCATCTTCTTTCCAGCCTCTCCCCATCCCCCTTCGTGCCCTGCATCTCCTTTCCAGCCTCTCTCCATCCCCCTTTGTGTCCTGCATCTTCTTTCCAGCCTCTCCCCATCCCACATCCTGTCCTGCATCTTCTTTCCAGCCTCTCTCCATCCCCCTTCGTGTCCTGCATCTTCTTTCCAGCCTCTCCCCATCCCACATCCTGTCCTGCATCTTCTTTCCAGCCTCTCCCCACCCCCCTTCGTGTCCTGCATCTTCTTTCCAGCCTCTCCCCATCCCACATCCTGTCCTGCATCTTCTTTCCAGCCTCTCTCCATCCCACATCCTGTCCTGCATCTTCTTTCCAGCCTTTCCCCATCCCCCTTCGTGCCCTGCATCTCCTTTCCAGCCTCTCTCCATCCCCTTTTTGTCCTGCATCTTCCTTACAGCCTCCCCATCCCCCTTCGTGTCCTGCATCTTCTTTCCAGCCTCTCCCTATTCCCTTGTGTCCTGCATCTCTCTTCCAGCCTCTCCCCATCTCCATTTATGTCCTGCATCTCCTTTCCAGCCTCTCTCCATCCCCCTTTGTGTCCTGCATCTCCCTTCTAGCCTCTCTCCATCCCCCTTTATGTCCTGCATCTCCTTTCCAGCCTCTCTCCATCCCCCTTCGTGTCCTGCATCTTCTTTCCAGCCTCCCCATCCCCCTTTGTGTCCTGCATCTCCCTTCTAGCCTCTCCCCACTCCCCTTCATGTCCCGCATCTTCTTTCCAGCCATTCTCTCCCTGCCCCTCTTCATGTCCTGAATCTTCCTTCCAGCCTCCCCATCCCCCTTCATGTCCTGCATCTCCCTTCCAGCCTCCCTATCCCCCTTCATGTGCTGCATCTTCTTTCCAGCCTCCCCATCCCCCTTCATGTCCTGCATCTCCCTTCCAGCCTCTCCCCATCTCCCTTCATGTCCTGCATCTTCCTTCCAGCCCCTCCATTCCCCTTCGTCCTCCACCTCTAGCCTCTCCCCATCCCCCTTCATGTCCTGCATCTCCCCTCCAGCCTCTCCCCATCCCCTTTGTGTCCTGCATCTGTCTTCCAGCATCTCCACCCACCTCCTTTCGTGTCCTGCATCTCCCAGCCTCTCCCCAACCCCCTTTTGTGTCCTGTATCTCCCTTCCAGCCTCTCCCCAACCCCCTTTTGTGTCCTGTATCTCCCTTCCAGCCTCTCCCCAACCCCCTTTGTGCCCTGCTTCTCTCTTCCAGCCTCTCCCCAACCCCCTTCATGTCGTGCATCTTCTTTCCAACCTTTCTCTCCCCACCCCCTTGCTGCTACCGCTGCTTTTCCTATGATTGCAGTAGTGGTGGACCTCAGACTTGAAACACTACAAAAAAAAGCACGGGTCTGTGTGACTCTGTGCTTGGAAAATCTACATATGCCCACCCCCTTTGAAGGGAATGATGCATCAGAAGGGGTGTGCATTTGCATTCCTTCCAAGCTTGGAGTCGCAGTTCCATACGTTTTTGTGTGTGTGTGTTTCAAGTCTGATATCCGCCGCCTCTGCAAACATAGGAAAAACAGCAGCGGTGGCAGCAAAGGAGGGAGACTGCTGCTGGAATTATCTTTTACATCTCTGCCACAGGCCTATTTTGGGGGGCATTTTTGTTGCTCCCAAAATTTGCCACCTTCCTAATGATAGAACTGCCCCTGGCCATACCCCTTCACAGCTTGGACATCCTTGCACCAGAGGTGTCTCCAGAGCAAGCTTCTAAAATGCCTTCAGGACGTCACTGTGATTTGGATGTCTGCGTGCCAATTTGCAGACGTCCAAAGCATGAATGGCTCTTTTAATATAAGCCCCTGAGTGCTATATGGCAGAGGATAGCTGAACATTAGCAAAAAAAATCAGAAAAGACTTAATGATTTTTATTTGAATGCCAGCCAAGTCTTATTAAAAACAGGTTAGGAATACATTTATTTCAAATTCAATGTTTAATGGATCAAGCTGTTTCAAACCCTGGGCTCATTAGAACATAATAGCGAACCTCATGAAGCATATGAGGGAGGGGTGGCCAGTTTGTCCCAAAATATCAAATTTACACCACAGCTACTATATTGTACATGAAAACAGCAGCAAATGGAATATTTCTAGACTTACTTGATAATTTAATGGATTATCTTTCTACAGTGCTCATCAAACACTAATCCTGGCTGTTAGCCTTTGCAAATTTAGTTTCAAATCTCCTGCGGGATTTGCGTTTCTTTTCAACTGTACTTGATGCATATAAATCACACTCATTTGTATTTTTGGAATAATCTAGTAGGAAAAATAAATTAGAACTGATATGTATGCAGTAACATATTTACATGTTCAAGGAATCGTTCAAAGGTGAAGTCTCTAAAATGTTTCCAGTAAACAAAAGAAAATGGCAAAGCATCTCTGAATATACTGACAGAGAAAGGCAGAAGAATGTAGTAGAATTCAGTAATTGCATGTGTTCAGTCGAAAAGGATATGTACTGATGACTTTTTAAAATACACTTAAAGAGAGTAATTTTTATTCCTGAGTTGAGCTTGTAGAACAGCATTTTACATGCTCAAGTATGCCTCATCAAATTGCCTGCAGGAATACGTGCATAAAAAGCACTCAGACCTAGCACCTATTTTTATGTGATACATACGCAATTATTCTGGGTAGAACAGAGGCAAGGTCAGCACTTAGGCACGTATTTAGTCAATTACGCACATAAGCAATGATTCTTACTGGCACATTCTTGAACACAGTTACGCCTATCTTGGAAAAGATATAAATGTGTGAGAGCTTTCAAGGAAGCTGTTTTGTAAACATCTGCACATATGTTGTCTTTAGAAATCAGGCTCACCATATGTGCCCATGTGCCTTTCCTGCCTAGACACCCTACTATAAAAGATTGAAGTTTCATAAAGCCACATGTGAAATGGATGAGTAGCTTAATAGTTAGAGTAGTAGGCTAAGATCAGGGAAGCCCAGTTCAAATTCCATTGCTGCTTCTTGTGACCTTGAGTATGTCACTTAACCTTCCATTGTCTCAGATGCAAACTTAGATTGTAAGCCCTCGGGGGATAGGAAAATACCTACTGTACCCGAATGTAATTCACCTTGAACTCTGAGACAAGTATGAGCTAAAATTCAGTACTCAGTACGTGTATTACTCCCTGGATACTGGGATTCAAAGGGAACATATGGGCTGCCAGAAAACTACAGCAGGGCTTCCCATGTTTATAATGGGAAGTCACAACTATATTAAATATCAACATTAGCTTTTTCATGTGCTCTGAGTTATGCACAAGTACCAGTTTGGTGCAAAGGCCAATGGAATCCCCTCCCCCCAACACAAACCAACCCTCCTGACATAAAGTAAGTCCCCTAACATCCCTCTGACCCCACATTTCTTATAGCAGATGTCAACCTGATACATCTTCAAAAATATTTCGTCCTTTTCAGAATGTCCAGAAATGTCTAATTCCTGTGTCTTCACAAATTTGAGTTTTCTGTGCTTCTCTCAAGTTCTGGCCACATTGCATTCATAAACCTGTAGAGCGTCAGCAACATTATAATAATCCACCTAGTCTGTCCCTCTGTGGATGCCTACAGCACATATATGTTTTTGGAAACAGGTGTTTGTTTACATGGAGTGACTCATCTCTCATGGGATGATGGAAAATCATGCTAATTATCCATAAGGCACTGATGAGTGGATTAGCCTGTTAAGGATGACAGAATAAAAAATGATGAATTCCACTAAGTGATTTCAGCTATAGGAAAAGGTGTTTTCCATCAGAACATGTGATGTTGTCTTTTGGCGGGATAGGGTGAGTTGCCTTTTTTTCCACTTTAAGGTCTTCTTCCCAAATTTGACAGATTCATTGTAACTGGTACCTGTCAGTGACCGTAAACTGGAAGCATTTAAGAATGAAGCCCACGTTGCTGGTCCTTTGCCTTTTGTAAGGGCAGAAATTTTCCCTCCCACTCGTAAATCGAATACCTCACCACCTCAACACATCCTAACCCTTCAAGACCTGAGAGACGGGGCACTTCAATTTGAGTTCCCCATAGTATAGTGTTTTACTTGTATAATTATATTATAGTATATAACTGCAAAATGCCTCTTATAAAATTACCTCCACATAAAAGGACACACAACAACATGAAATCATACATTTTTTGTGACTCCTGTATAGGCAGATTGGGCAGAACGCAAATAGAGTCACCATTTATGTGTGTAGTTTATAAAATATGTGCATACGTGTGCCCTTTCATATATTCAGAGATGCTCTTAAATAAGTGGCTTATTCTGTACCCAAAATGGTCTGATGACACCAAGAACATTCCCACAAGGAGTATGTTGCCCATCTTCCTGTACATCATCCACTGGTACAACACTGGATGGAAACGCAGCATTCTGTTGATGATCTGAAGTGGCGGGTAATTGATTAGGTAAAGAAGGGTCTACGAAGGGGAAATCATGCTTACTGGCTAAACTTTAGAGATTTATTGGATCTTCACACTTGACATGATAGCACCAGCAGAATTAAACCTTGAGACTAAGTGGCAGTCATTGCTCTAAAAGTGATGCCGTTTTCGTAACGTGAGTCGAGTTAATAAGAATGCTGATGCCATGTTTTTTTTCTCTTAGGGGCTTGTTTACTAAGCAGCAGTAGTGGCTTCCGACTGATATCGAAGCCGCAGCCCCATTGAATTGAGCTAGATGAAGTTTGTAACTGGTGGAAATATGAGACAAGCTCCCTGATGCAGAAAAGCTAAGTAGTGCAATCTTTTCGAAACATGGTACAATGTTGGAAGGGAGAGATCTTAATAGACTTGTTTTAAATTAAAGCTATATACAGTACATACAGTATATACATACATAAAAACTGGTTTAAAGGACCGATGATGAAATTCAAATATGCACATTAATGATTTACGAATACCATAATAGTATAAAAGAAATTTGATGGCCCACAAAAAATATGTTTGAAATGTCTTTAATATTATTTTAGCAAGCACTTCTTTGCATCTGCACTTCATAGCTGATTATTTCATGAGCATCCATGTTAAATGCAAGGTGCACGGCTATCAGGCGGGCATTTGCACATAGATTATGCTCACGGTAGATTCCTTCCAGCATTCAGCGTCCGTGCTAGCACAGAAAATGCTGCATAAATGCAGTGCTATTGCCTGTAGCTGCATTGAGCTATTTATTTATTTATTTATTTAATTACAATTTCTTATATACCGCACTATTCGGCACCAGCGCGGTTTACATTATAACACAACGACCATAACAACAAGCTGTTTGGTTTTACATCGAACAGGGGTCCAAACTTGGATAACAGGGGTCACTATATACATGAGATATGTCACTATATACATGAGATATTTACATGGTAAAGAGTATCAAAAGACCCTACATAGCTATGTTTTGGTGACTCCCTGCTTCAGGGGTCGTGTCACAATTCTGAAAAGAAACAAACACAATATACAGTAGCCTCATTCAAAGGTTCCACATCAGCCTTAGAAGTGTAAACAAAAGTAAGATTATATACAGTACCTTACTGCTTCATTCAGTACACAGTTCTCAAAATGCTAGTTCATGGTTCTTGTTACAAAAGCAACACCGTGTTAGATGCTATTAAAATAATGAATGAATGTCTAAAAAGAAGAATAAAATCCTAATTCACCCATTTTCACTGTGCGACCACAACCTGTCTGAGTGGCTTATTTACAGTATAATCCCAGTGCCTCTGATATGATTCCATGTTAATCTGTTGGCCACAGTCACTTATTCATGTAATTGCTGCAATAATGGCTGTTTTTAGGCACTGTGGTTTTAAAATGATTTCAGCTCAGTTGGTACCATTTAAAATTTGTGTCCACAATAAAGGTGTCACTAAAAGTTTGTGATTCCTTCTTTGATACACATTTTGTAAACATTGTTATGATATATATCTTCTTGAGTGCTCTCATAATACAATCAAAGGCAGCTGAAATCTGATGAGGTCCCTGCAGGTTTCAGTAGGCCTTTATTGTCTCTCTGTCAAAGTTCCCTCCAGTGTAGTTATGACATTGCTAATGGAAGGTTTTAGCCTAATGGTGCTCTGGTATATCAAGTAAGCTATACTGAATATTTTCTGGCATCCATTTGTAATGAGACATAGAAGTGTAGAGTTATTCAATTTCCCTGGGATCCTGCTTTATAACTTTTTGAGATTTGTTGGAGTGAACATTTGTTTGCCTAAAATGTACCTCTATTTGTTTTTTATGGATTATTTATTTTTGCTTTTGAAATTTATGTTTGCCTGATTCCTGGCAACCCAACAGCCCCTGTGTGACCAGAACTAGTTTGCCAGGCCTTTCTTCTGAGGCAATGGAGGGTTAAGTGATTTGCCCAAGGCCATAAGGAGTGCTAGTAGGAATTGAACCCTGGCCTTTTGGCTATCAAGCCAGTACTCTAACTATTAGGCTACTCCTCCATTTGACTGAGATACCTGATTTAATTATTGTATCCGTTGGTGTGACTATGGCTGTAATCATATCAGAGGCATTGGGATTATAAATAGGCCACTCAGACAGGTTGTGTTCACACACAGGCTTATTCAGTCCCAGACGTAGATCCCCTCTGTACATTCAGACTAAACCGGACGTACAGAGGGGATCACGATTCTGATCCTGCGGAGCACGTTTAGCCCTGCGGGATCAGAATCGCAAACAGTCCTGTACGTGCAGGCCAGGACTGCGATTCAGCCTGGCCTGCACGTACAGGACTATACCCGGCTAACTTAGTGAAGGCTCTTCAATGGAACCATGGCGTCATGTTGCCAAGGCACTGCAGCTCCATTGAAGGGCTACCATGCTGACTGCTGGACTTCAAGGCTTCATTCCCCGCAGCCCGACCCCTGGTCTGGTCTCCTAAGGCCAGAATTGGGCTGCAGGGAATGCAATATGCATGCAGATCTATCTCATTGTGGATATCCTGAAATCCTGACTGGCCTGGGGGTCCCAATATTTTACAGAATAAGAAACCCGGTTTTTGTTTGGAATACAGGACTAGAACTTCTGCACAGGTAGTTAATTCTGCTTAATTCTTCAACAGCTCTTGACATGAAGCATCAAGACCAGCAAACTTAATAAGTAAATGCCAAGAAAGCTTAAGATCTAGAGAATCTGTATATTTACAAATTGTCATCAGCTCTCTCTATTTCCTACAGGATGGAAAGGGCTCATATCAGTATACAGTATATTAAATTATGATGGAACTCTAACTAGCCGTTTCCACTCTGCACCAAGCAGAGTCCTGGTAAATATTCACAAGTACTTACCTTTCTACAAGTTCTGTTATTTATAATGGACCAGTAAACAATGGCAGTCTAAGCTAACTATGCATATACTAGCCTGATAGTATCTGTGTAACTTTTAAAATAGGCCAATTATGCTTTGACTAGCCATCGGCAAATGCATAATTGCCTTTCAACATTAGGCCCATCATTTACCCACATATAAATGAGAGAACGGTGAACACACATGACGTTTTAGGTGCTGCACAGTAAAGAGCAGTGTGTGCTCTCTTCCAGCCATTACACCAGAGGTATTCAAATCCAGTCCTGGAGGGCCGCAAACCAGTCACGTTTTCGGGATATCCCTAATGAATATGCATGAGATAGATTCAAATACAATGGAGGTAGTGCATGCAAATATATTCCATGCATATTCATTAGGGATATCCCAAAAACCTGACTGGTTTGCGGCTCTCCAGGACTGGATTTGAGTACCTCTGCATTACACCAATCTGCAGCCAAAATGCTTATGAAAAAA
Source organism: Ichthyophis bannanicus (assembly GCA_033557465.1). NCBI lineage: Eukaryota > Metazoa > Chordata > Amphibia > Gymnophiona > Ichthyophiidae > Ichthyophis > Ichthyophis bannanicus. The sequence continues at coordinate 175,240,323 of CM066036.1, read as the reverse complement.
ATTCAGGCACACTTTACTAAATCTGGGTCACTGAGAATGAAAATGATGCTTAAAATTGTTTATTGGCTCTCGTTTTCAATTTATACTGTTGGGTCCGTACATACGATCTCGACTTTGGAAGTGCTAAGGATATGCGAGTTATAATGGGAAGGGACTTCAATTTAAACCATAAATTACTAAAATACATGCACATCTTCAACTGGATTTGTGATAAATCTATGTTTTTGTTTGGGCAGCACTTGTTTTCAGGCAAAACAATTAATGAATGATGCAATTTGAAGATGCTGTCGCATCATACATGATATGAATTGCATCATGTTATTCCCAGAAGTCATAGATGATGCAATCCTAACTCAGCATAATTACATCACTCTGTAAAACAAATTATGCAACATTTTTTTTAATGAACATGATGTGTCAGTAGTCTTTTGACTGTAGAACAGTCTTCTCAGTGTTTGATTTTTTCCGTTTAGCCAAAGTGAGAGATGCCTCGTAATTGTTTGAACAATGCAGATCACTTCTGCGATGTTTGTAGTGAAGCAACTTTTGCATCACAAAAATTCAGTATAACATTTTTGATTAAGAAAGCCTACCACCTTTACTTTGGCTGCAAAATTGGAGATCAGGACAAGAGCTGGGCTCTATACATATGCTGCAGCACTTGTGCAACAAATCTTCACCAGTGGTTGCAGGGGTGGCTCAATCATGAGGCTGAGTGAGGCGGAGGTCTCAGGCAGCAAACCTTTGTGGACAGCAAAAATGCTCCCAAAGGAGTCGCCTCACTCCACCTTCAGTTTAAAAAAAAAAAGGTGGACAAGCCACTGCGATAGTGATAATTTCAAATGAAAAGGAAACTGAAGCGGACCCTCCCGGCCCTATGGAACCCCTGCAGCTACATCCTACTCTAGCGTCACTTCCTTTTGGGGGCAGGACTCAGCTGCAGGGGTTCCATAGGGCTGGGGGAGGCTCTGCACCTGTTTCCTTTTCATTTGAAATTATTGCTATCGTAGCAACTGGGGAAGAGGAAGGAGCAGAATGAAGATGACATGGGCAGCAGGAGAGGGAGCAGAATGGAGCTTCACGGCAACAGGAGGGTGAGCAGAATGGAGTTACATGGAGGAGGGAGAGGAAGTGGAATGGAGCTGCATGTGGTGAAAGACAGGGAGCAGAACGGAGCTACACAGGGGAAAAGAGATGGCTGGAAGGGGGCTGACAGAAGGGGAAAATGAGGGCTGGAAACTGGAAAGGAGCTGACGGGGAAAAATGGAATAAAAACTGGAAAGGAGCTGACAGAGGAGGAAAGAGAGGGATGGAAGAGAACTGACAAAGGGGGAAAGAGAGCTGGAAGTGAGCTGACACAGGGGAAAGAGAGGGCTGGAAGGGAGCTGACAGAGGGTCAAAGAGAGGACTGGAAGAAAGCTGACAGAGGAGGGAAAGAGATGGCTGGAAGAGAGCTGACAGAGGGGGAATAGAGCTTACAGAGGGGGAAAGAGAGGACTGGAAGGGAACTGACAGAGGGGGAAGATGGGGGCTGGAAGAGAGCTGACAGAGGGGAAAGAGAAGACTGGAAGGGAACTGACATGGGGAAGATGGGGGCTGGAAGGAAGCTGATACCTAAGGATGGTACTGGAGGATGATTGGAAGGGTGATGACACTAGGGAAGGGAGGAGAGCTGACACCTGGGGATGGTACTGGAGGGGGACAGGAAGGGAGCTGACATCTGGAGGTGGGACTGGAGGGAGCTAACACTTGGGGATGGGACTGGTAGGTGGCTTGGTAATTGGGAGGAGGCTGGCAGGGAGGGGGCATTGGGACAGGAAGGAAGCTGACATGTGGGGAGGGTTTCTGGGAATGGAAATAGGCTGATGGAAGGAAGTGAAGAAAACAAAAGAAGAGACAAGACATGGCAGATAGAGTGCTAATAGAATGCAGGAAAGCAGAAGCCTCAGATCAGGACCAGCATGACCAGAGAATAAAATGGTCAGACAACAATGGTAGAGAAATTAATTTTATTTTCAATTTAGTGATTGGACTTTGTGCTATCTTTTTATTTAACACAGAATGGGGACCTGCATCTCTCATCTGATTTTGCACTGCATGCAGAGTCTGACTTCTTGGGGTTTTGGTTTAATTTATATTTAAATATTTTATTTTTACTTTAGGTTGTGATCACTTATTCTGTACTTTATGAGAGTCTGTGCTTTGAGTGTGTGACCAAAGCCGTGTGTTCTGTTAACATGAGGTTTGTACACAGGGATCAGTACTGTAGTAATTTGCCTTATTCAGCTTTTCAAATAGGTGTTAGATGTTCTAAGGCCCGCTGCAGTATTTATAGTGCTGCTTTTTTCTGGGTAGGCACCTTGTATGAGTTTTGGACGTTTATGCTGGTAATGGTATGGTAGATTTGGCCTTGTAGATATTTGGTGACTTTTGTAGGGTTTTATATTAGTTCCCAATATGCCGGTACTGAATAATATGCCACGGAGGTATTTAAATGTCTCTATCATATCTCCCCTATTCTGCCTTTCCTCTAAAGTATACACATTAAGATCTTTAAGTCTGTCCTTATATGGTTCATAATGAAGACCACTATAATAATTTTAGTAGCCACCCTCTGTACCGACTCCAACCTGCTTATATTCTTTTGAAGGTGCGGTCTCCAAAATTGCACACAATACGCCGTCACCATTTCTTCCTATTTAGCTACTTTAAGATCATCAGACACAATTACGCCCAGGTTCTGCTCTTCTTTCATGGACAGAAGTACCTCACCCCCTACACTGTAATGCTTTTTTGGATTTTTGCAGCCCAAATGCATGACCCTGCATTTTTTAGCACTAAATTTCAGCTGCCAAATTCTAAACCATTCTTCAAGCTTAACTAGATCCTTCCTCATGTTATCTACTCCTTCCTAGATTTCTACTCTAAGGCAGATTTTGGTATCATCCACAAAGAGGCAAACCTTACCCGACAGCCCTTCTGCAATATCACTAACAAAGATGTTAAAAACAGACCAAGGACAGATCCCTGCGGCACACCACGGGTAACCTCCTCCTCAGAGTGAGTTCCATTTACTTGTACCCTTTGTTGCCTCCCATTCAACCAATTTATAACCCATCAGAAACTTTAGGGTCCATCCCTAGGGTGCTCAGTTTATGTATAAGTTGCCTGTGCAGAATGGTGTCAAAGACTTTAGTGAAATCTAAATACACCACATCTAGAGCTCTGCCTCAGTCCAACTCCCTGGTCACCCAGTCAAAGAAATCAATCAGATTTGTCTGACAAGACCTGTCTCTGGTGAATCCATGCTGCCTCGGATCCTGCAATCCATTGGACTCCAGAAACCTTACTATTCTCTCTTTTAGTAGCCTTTCCAATAATTTACTAACTACAGAGGCAAGACTAACCGGACAGTATTTCTCAATGTCATCCTTACATCTGCTTTTGTGTAAAGGGACCACATGTGCCTTTCTGCAGTCCTCGGCACCACTCCCAACTCCAAAGAGGCATTGAAAAGGTCAGACAGTGAAGCCACTAGAAGGTCCCCAAGTTCCCTCAGTATTCTTGGATGTATCCCATCTGGATTCACGGCTTTGTCAACCTTTAGTTTAGCTAGTTCCTCGCAAACACAGTCTTTGAAAATCGTTCAAGATCCCCATCTCTTCTGTTCCTATTTGTGGGTGTTTTCTAAGGTTCTGCCCCTGGCCCATCATCTGTGAACACAGAACAGAAATATTTGTTAAGAAATTCTGTTTTATCCTCATCAGATTCTGCATATTCCTCCCCTGCATCCTTGAGTCTTACAATAACACTTTTGCCCTTTGTCCTCTCACTAACATATTTGAAAAAAGTCTTATTCCTGCTGTTGGGCCACAGACTGCAGCAGTGGAGTCTCCTGTCAGGTGATGTTGGGTTTCCATGTTCCATGAACGTCAAAAAGATCTTGTTACATTCTTTTTCATGGAAAGTGATCTTGTAGCCTGCAACAACATCAATATCAATGGTCTGATGGCATCCCTCAACATCATTCATCACCAGATGAGTAGAGACTGTTCTTTGATTCATCGAAGATGAGCCTTAAAGCTGGTTTGCTGCATAGTGGCAATGTTTTGCCATTGATTCCAGTTGGTCATCAACCCATATGAAGGAAATGCAATAATAGGGTAGATCAAATTGATGGAGGAGTTACACTCTACATTAGGGAGGGCATTGAATTACACAGAATTAAAGTTTTGCAGGAGTGGAGGAGTAGCCCAGTGGTTAGAGCAACTGCCTAGTACCCAGAAGCAGCCTAGTAGCCTAGTGGTTAGAGCAACTGTCTAGTGCCCAAAAGATCAAGGGTTCAATTCCCACTGGCACTCATTGTGACTTTGGGCAAGTCACTTTCATCCATTGCATTGCATTGGATGAAAAGGCTGACAATCTACTTCCAGTGATACATTGTCAAGGTAGCTGGGTTGCTATGAGTCAATACTGACTTGATGGCACAAAAAAAAAAGTTTTGCATGAAACAAAGTGCACTGTAGAATCTCTATGGATAGAAAGCCCATCTTAAAAGGGAAAGGCAGTGGCAGTGGGGGTGTACTACGGACCACCTGAACAGATGGATAATGAAATGCTAAGAGAAATCAGGGAAGCTAACAAAAGTTACAGCACATTAATAATGGGTGATTTCAATTACTCTGGTATCGATTGGGTCAATGTCACTGCAGGACATGCTAGGGAGATCAAGTTTCTAGATAAAATAAATGACTGCTTGTTGGAGCAGCTGGTTCATGAATTGACAAGGGAGGAAGCTATTCTGGACCTAGTTCTTAGTGGAACACAGGATTTGGTGCAAGAGATAAAGGTGTTGGGATCACTTGGCTACAGTGATCATAGCATGATAGCATTTAATAAATGGAAGAAGGATGGTAAGGAATCCACATTACTACCTTTTAACTTTCAACAGGGAGACTATGATAAAATGAGGAAAATAATTAAGAAAATATGAAGAGGAGCTTTAACTGCAAAGGTTAAAGATTTACATCAAGCATGGGCATTGTTTAAAAATACTATCTTGAAAGCCCAGGCAATATGTATTGCATGCTTTAAGAAAAGTGGAAGGAAGAACAAAAAACTGCCAGCATGGTTTAAAAACAAGGTCAGAGAGTCTGCTGTAGCCAAAAAAAACATCTTTTAGGAAATGCAAAAAGACGCCAAATGGCAAAAACAGGGAACAACATAAGCATTGGCAAATTAGATACAAAGCATTGAAAAGGCAGGCAAAGAGAGAATTTTCAAAGAAGCTTGCCATGGAAGCAAAAATGCATAATAAAAACTTTTTCAAGTAATTCACTGCAAAAAACCTGTGAGAGAGTAAGTTTGAACACTGTATGATAGAGGGGTAAAAGGGGTGCTAAGGGAGGACAAGGTCATAGCAGAAAGATTTAATGAATTCTTTGCTTTGTTTTCTACTGAAGAAGATGTAGGGAAGTTACCCATGCCTGAAATGGTATTTAAAGGTGATATATCAGAAGAATTGAAAGAAATATCGATAAACTGGGACGATGTATTACAACTATTTGATTAACTGAAGTGTAGTAAATCACCTGGACCAGATAGTATACATCCAACGGTGTTCAAAGAACTGAAATATGAGATTGCAGACCTACTATTAATAATCTGTGGACTATCATTAAAATCATCTGTAGTACCTGAGGACTGGAGAATGGCCAATGTAACTCCAATTTTTAAAGGGCTCCAGAGGTGATCCAGAAAACTATAGACTGGTGATCCTGATGTCAGTACCAGGCAACATGGGTAGAAACAATTACAAAGAATAAAATTACTGAACATGTAGATAGCCATGGTTTAATCAGAGAAAGCCAACATGGATTTAGCCAAGGAAAATCTTGTCTTACGAATCTGTTATATATTTTTTTGAAGATGTGAATAAACAGGTACACAGAGGTAAGCCAGTTGATGTGGAGCCCGATTCCCTAAGGGACACGTCTGGGCCATATGGGTGCTCCCGGGCAGGAAGGACCCATTAGGACCCGATTCTGCACTGCAGGTGCAAGACAGCCCCACGGGTGCAGGATCGGGCCCTGGAATGGCCCAGCATGCCCCTGCATTGCCACAGGGATGTCCTCCCCATGGCACTATGTACCCGCTGCCCATGAAGACCCTGATTCCCAACCACCTGACCCCAACTGGGGCTGCTGGGACATGGATCGGGCACTGGGGACTTACCATCAATGATCCTTTGCTCTGGTGTGGGGGCTTCGGGGCTCCGGGGGGCTGCCAGCCAGGTTTGGAGGTGTGCCCCACTCTTATTCCACCTGAGAGGTGGAATAAATAGGATGTCCCCCCCAGCAATCCCCAGACGTACAGGGCTGTCACTGGTATCGGCCTTATATATCCGGGGGTTGGTCCCACCCCTGCTGCGCCCCACTCTGTCCCGTGTCACCCCAAACACTCGCAGCACACACGCTCTGTGTGTGGAGGGGGGACGGGCCACAGCATACCGTGAAGGTGGATAGCAAGGCTGAAGATTCCAGTGGGACGTGCAGCCTTATAGAATCTGTGCCATAGTGTACCTGGATTTTCAGAAAGCCTTTGACAAGGTCCCTCATGAGAGACTCTTGGCCAAATTATAAAAATCATGGGATTGGAGGCAATGTGCTATTGTAGATCAGGAACTGGTTAAAAGATAGAAAGCAGAGAGTAGGGCTAAATGGCCAGTTTTCTCAATGGAGAAAGGTGAATAGTGAAGTACCCCAGGGATTTGTGCTGGGCCCACTGCTTTTTAACATATTCATAAATGACCTGGAAATGGGTGATCAAATTTGCAGATGGCACAAAATTATTCAAAGCCGTTAAGACGCAAGAGGATTGTGAAAATTTGCAAGACTGAGCGTTCAATGGCAAATGAAATTTAATGTGGACAAGTGCAAAGTTATGCACCTAGGACAGAACAACCCAAACTATGGTTACACGATGCAAGGTTCCACATTAGGAACCACCACCCAGGAAAAAGATTTAGGCGTCATCGTGGGTAACATGTTAAAATCCTCCGCCCAGTGTGCAGCAGCGGCCAAGAGAGCAAATAGAATGCTGGGTTTATTTTATTTATTTATTTGGTTCTTCTATACCCCACCTTCCCGAGATCAGGGGCAGTTTACAATCAACAGAACATGTTACAGAGAACAGTGAATAAACTATTTACACAAACACATGGTACATTTCACATTTAGCAAATCTTAGTAAATCTAATACCTAAACACTGCAATCTAAGATCTAACAATATTTTAGTGCCATCAAGTCAGTGTTGACTCATAGTGACCCAACTACCTCTGGGTTTTCTTGGCAATGTATCACCAGAAATAGATTACCAGCCTTTTCTTTCAAGGCAATGGAGGGTAAAGCAACTTGCCTAAAGTCACAAGGAGTACCAGTGGGAATTGAACCCTTGATCTTCTGGGTACTAGGCAGTTGCTCTAACCTCTAGGCTACTCCTCCATAATGATATAGGTATGAGTTGTTTTCTATATTTAGTAAGTTGTATAGGGTCTACTATATAACATTGTAGATTGACAATGGAGTACAAACTATTTACAAAACCACTGATTTGGGTGGCTAAGGGGACAGGGTGTGTTGATTGTGAGTGTGTAGTGGTGGGTGAGGGCTTGGGTCGGAGTGTTGATCCTTGAGTGTCTGGAATGTGTTGTATGTCTGTTTGCAAGGGGGGGTTTCAATTGTATTTCCATAATGCTCAATGAATAAGAATGTTTTGAGTTCTTTTCTAAATAACTGAAGGTCTTTGATCATGTGAATTGGTAATGGCAAAGAGTTCCAGAGACCTAGGGGCAGTGAATGTGAAGCCCGTGATTTGTTTCATCCTACAAATAGAGTGGGGTATCACAAGCGAGTGATTTCTGTTTTGTCTACGAGTTCTAGAATCTGGTGGTGTTTGAAGAAGGGTGGCTAGGTATGATGGGGAAATGTTATTAAGCAACTTGAACGTTGTTATAAGTATCTTGTATTTTATCCGACTCAGTACTGGGAGCCAGTGTAGATCATGTAGGATAGGGGTTATATGCTCAGTTAGTTGGGCCTTGCAGACAATTCTGGCAGTGATGTTTTATGCCCACTGGAGGATGTTTATGTTTTTGACTGAAAGCCCCTGTAATAGACTATTGTAAAAAAGTATATTACAGGGGCTTCCAGTCAAAAACATAAACATCCTCCAGTGGGCATAAAACATTACAGTAGTCAAAATGTGGGATAATTATGGCATGGACTACTGACCTAAAATCATGGGTATCCAGAAGGGGTCTTGATGATGCACAGTTTTTAGCTTCATAAGGAAATGAATGGAGAATATAACCAAGGATATTATAATGCCTCTGTATCGTTCCATAGTGCGAACACACATTGAATATTGTGTGCATTTCTGGTCGCTGTATCTTAAAAAGGATATAGCATTATTAGAAAAGGTACAGAGAAGAGCCACCAACATGGTAAAGGGGATGGAAGGATACCCCTATCAAGAGAGGCTAAAAAGGTTAGGCCTCTTCAACCTGGAAAAGAGACGGCTGAGGGGAGATATGATAGAAGTCTATAAATTAATGAATGGAGTGGAATGGGTAAACGAAGATCAATTGTTTATTGTTTATAGAAAGACTAAGGGGTATGTTTACTAAACCGCGCAATTGTGCAGGGCGCACTTGAGCGTGCGCTAAGGTACCTTAGCACACGCTAATAGTGCATTCTTGGTGCCCCACAAGTGTGCGCCGCCCGCACAAGAGCGCGGCGCGCTGATGTGCGATAGAGGCGTGGAAAGGCATTTCGAGGGCGGAGGAAGGCTCCAGAGGGGTGGGGGGACGGGGTCAATGGGCGGAGAGTGGGAGGGGAGAGGCTTCCCGCACAGGAGCGGGGCTGAATTTCCGCAAAAAAAATACCGCGAGTGAAACCCTCGCGTTAGAGCCGATTTAAAGGGAAGAGAAACCATTTCTGTCAGCAATGTACAGCAAAAACGGGGAAACCTGCAAAACGTGAGCAGTGTGATACATGTGCACAGAACAAAATAGCAAATATAAATTGAAAATGACCACAACAAATTCCTAAAAAAGTATAATCCAGCTGGGCAACAGTGATATTAATGGGCAACCATAAAAAACACTCCCAGGAAAGCTCCAAAAAAAGGAAATGATTTTTGGAAGGGTCTACGCTCCGTAGACCCTTTCAAAAATCATTTCATTTTATTGGAACTTTCCTGGGAGTGTTTTTTTATGGTTGCCCAGTGATATCACTGTTGCCCAACTTGGTCATGGGTTTTTGCCCCTTTTTTCGAGGTCATTTTTGAGGCTTATTTGCACTTTTGTCTCCGTACAAGGTAAATGAGCCCACAGTAAAATTGTGCAGAGCAGGGTTTCTGACTCGTCCAGCCAGGATTCCTATCACCAGGGACTGCACTGTCTCTGTGGCCACAGTGTGGTGTAACGGACACAGTCAGTGCCTGTAAAACCAGAGGAGTCACAGATTCAAATCCCAGCTGGGGCTCCTGCCAACCCAGTCCCCATAGTTTTACCCACCACTAAACAGTGATAGTAAGGACACTCCTTTATTGCAGAGAACATAAGCATGGTTCAAACACCCATATTTTATCCTACACCACACACAAACCATAACAATGGGCATTACCTACAGCCGAGTCCCCCAAATGCAGTCCTGGAGTGCCACAACTCAATCAGGTCATATGCTTCTCCAAGATAAGGACATGTCTGCATGTTGGCGGAAGGGTACAGGTGGTGGAGGGGCCAGTGGCTGCAAGTCACAGCACACAGTGGCCTAGGCCTGTGCAGGCTGGCACCGTCCACCGCAACAGACAGGCTCTGTCGGATGTACAGTCATGGACTCCCCAGGGAATGCAGCATATCTGTGGCAACACGATGGTGCAGGGCACACAGACAGTGTGTGCAAGAACAGAAAGTCACAGGTTCAAAGGCCAGCTGGGGCCACTGCAAATCCTGTCCACATATTTTTCCCACAACTAAACCGTGATAGTAAGGACAAACCTTTATTGCTGAGAACATACGCATGGTTAATACGCCTATATTTTACCACACCAAACACAGACACCATGAACAGGCGCATTACCTAGAGCAGAGTCTCCCAAATGCAGTCCTGGAGGGCCCCACACCATTCAGGTTCCATGCTGCCTCTAATAAAGATGCCTGTGCTGCATATCTATGCACCACCCCCATGGTATGCAGATGTAGCTCATGCATATTTATGAGGGACAGCATGAAAACCCGAACAGTGTTTGGAACACCAGGACTGGAGTTGGGGAACTCTGCCGTAAAGCAGCAGCCAACAGGGCCAGACACACCCAAACACACCCCCCACAGGCCCCATTGGCCAATGCCTCCTGGAGAGGCAGGACATTGGGCCCTGCCTGTATCTCCCAATACTAGCAGTTGCATACCTTAGCAATGCCACCCTACACCTGGGTATACGGTACACAGCTAGCAAACGTTTCCTATGATAACTGGCAGATATCAATTCCTACATTAAGCACAGTTTGCTGATTGAGCTCCATCACAACAATCATTCTGATGTCTGCGGTGTGTGCTTCAGGTCTGGTCTCTGACAGTGTTTACCACCCTGGGGAGTGACCCCCAACAGTATTGCGTACCATATCCATGCCTGTACTGTGCCCAGGACTGGTGTGGTGGGTATGGCTGCTGAACTCCTCTATAGTAGCACTATGCTGGCATAGGTGTGGGGGTGGCTGTCTGTCTATCCAGTGTGTGGTGGCTGCAGACACCTTCCACATCCCACACTGCCAGCAATGTTGCCAATATTGGGCTGCCAATGTGCATAATGAGGAGCAAGGTACCATGGGTATAGGCCGGACAGGGTGGCCTGGCCAGGGTGCATCTGCACAGGGCATAGGGCACTGACTGGGACATTTTAGTGCCCGGCCACCACCTACACAGACAGGGTGACCTCAGTATGTCCTGCTGAGAGATCACTCTCACCCTGACTGTGTAGTGACCACAGCATGGCTAGGCACCCCCATAGTGCTATATAGTACTTCTCTCATGTGATAGATATGGGTTTCCTTTTGGGGCCTGGTCACTAATTTATCTGCTTGCTGTGTATGCTGACATCCTAGTTCTGGGTTCATGCATCTCCACTGGGAACATGCACTATGGACTAACTAGCAGACTGTTTGCAGCTGGTATATGTCTTGATGGAGTGGCTTGCAGGGTGCAGCGGCTGATGGCTTGCTGCAGGAGAATATCAGATAGTGGTGGGGGTGCAGCTTACCCTATTCTGGCCTAATGTCTGTCTGCTATTGTGTTATGGATGCGTATAGAGCTGTATTGACTGCCCTGTGGGGTGTCTGTTCCTCAGCAGGACAGGGGTTGATGTTCCCCTCTACAGCCACCTTTGCAGGAAGGTAGAATGTGGATCTATTGATGGGAGACCCTGTTTGCCACCCTCAGCCCTGGAGGAGGAGGGTGGTGGTGGTAGTACATAATCCTCCTAGGAGTCCATAGGGGCTACACCTGACTGAGACAGACAGAGATATCCAAGGTGTTTATACAGAAACTACCTATCTCATACATTAACACTGCTTTGGAACTCTGGCATGGCCTCTTTCACCCATGGAAGTTGTTGTGGACCTGGTCCTGGGCGCCTCATCGCACACTCAGGGTGAGCACAGTACCCGCACAATGTGATGGTGTGTAGCTACTCTGTGCCAGTAAAACACCCGGTCAGTACCCCCTACCAGGCCGAGGTGCTGTGTGGGTGCACCTGGTCAGTTCCCCCTACCAGGCCGAGGTGCTGTGGGGGTGCATTCCCCATCTTGTGTTCATCTGTGGACAGCTGATTTGCATGTGCAGTGCATCATGGGTACGGGTGGGCTAACCCTATCCTGGTGACCGCAGCAGACTGTCTGTGTGGTGACATGCAGGCTCTCTGCAGCCAGCCAGGGGCTTGCTAGTAGCTATAGAGCTGTAGCCCAATGGTTACATCACTGCCTGTAAAGCCAGAAGTCAGAGGTTCAAACCCACAGTGGGGTTATTTGATAGGGTTGTCCAAAGCATTATCTGTATTTTGATGTACATATTTTGATGCCAACAAAAACACCCTCAGCGTACTGTACCCATAAGGTGCCTTTGAGGGCGCTTTATAGGGCGCCCTATAGGGCACCTTATGGTTTCCGTCCATATAAGGGGCACTATACATTTTCCTGTGACGCAACTTATAGGGTGCCCCATAAGCAACATTCTAGGGTGCCTTGGCGGACAGTGCACTTTAAAATGTGCCTTATAGGGCGCCTTATGTTAACACGATTTGAGAGTGCGTTTGCTATTAATGATAATTAAAATAGAAATAAAATGCCTCCTAAAGCAATCTTCCCCATAATACACAATGCCTCAGCCAGCCTTGTTCATTGGGCACTGTACCCCTGATTCCTGCACCATTGGTAAGTGCCTTAACCATTATGCTGTGGCTCTGCTCTTCAGTTTGCTTATCAGCGCACCGCCTTATGCCTCCCCATATTGAAATGCCTCCTAGAAAATCAGCGCGCTGCCTTATGCCGCCCATTATTTCAATGCCTCCTAAAATGACACTGCAGCCAGTCGTCTTCATTGAGCACTGTGGGGGATTGAACCCCTGATCCCTGCATTATTGGTCAGTGTCTTGACCATTGTGCTGTGGCTCTGTTTTTTTGTGTGCACATCAGCGTGCTGCTTATACCGCCCAGTATTATAATGCCTCCATAAACATCAGCGCGCCGCCTTATGCCGCCCAGTATTAATATGCTGCCAAAAACATTAGCGTCCCGCCTAGTATTTATGTGCCTCATAAATTAATGCCTCAGCCAGCTGTCTTCATTGGGCACTGTGGGGGATTGAACTCCTGATCCCTGCACCATTGGTCAGTGTCTTGACCATTGTGCTGTGGCTCTGCTTTTTTGAGTGCACATCAGCGCGCTGCTTATACCGCCCAGTATTATAATGCCTCCATAAACATCAGCGCGCCGCCTTATGCCGCCCAGTATTAATATGCCGCCAAAAACATTAGCGCACCGCCTAGTATTTATGTGCCTCATAAATTAATGCCTCAGCCAGCTGTCTTCATTGGGCACTGTGGGGGATTGAACTCCTGATTCCTGCACCATTGGTAAGTGCCTTGACCATTGTGCTGTGGCTCTGCTCTTCTGTATACACATCAGCACGCCACTTATGCCTTCCGCGCAGCTATCTGATGCGCTAATGTGCGGGGCGCACAAGGGGGCCGCGCACCTTAGAGCATATGTAAATTCCGGATTTTCATCTTCAGCAGGAAACGCCCACTCCTTATATGGCACCCGCACACTACCGCGGCCCGCACTTTAACGGGGTTTTAGTAAACATACCTCTAAGGGACATGGAATGAAGCTACAGGGTAACCTATTTAGGACTAATAAGAAAAAGATTTTTCACTCAACGTGTAATCAAACTCTGGAATTTGTTACCAAAGGATGTAGTAAAAGTTGTTAGTGTAGCTGGTTTTAAAAAAGGTTTGGACAAGTTCCTGGAGGAAAGATCCATAGACCATTATTAAAAGGGACCCGGGATATCACTGTTTGCCCCAATACAAGCATTGTGGAACCTGTGTCTTTTTGGGAAACTGCTAGGTACTTGTGACCTAGATTGGCCACTGTTGGAAACAAGATGCTGGGCTTGATAGACCTTGGTCTGACCCAGTATGGCATATCTTATGAAAGCACAATGATATCTCCAGAGCCATTTTAGAAGCTGGAACCATAAATGCATTTGAAAAGATATCTAAATAAGGCTGTAACCTAATTGAAGCGTGGGCAAGAATTTTTGGTTTCTTGCCTATGCCTTAAATTTGACAGCTTTTGGTTTCTTGCCCACGCAGTTCGCCTGCCAAATTCCTGTTACTGATGTCAGCAGAGCAACACTTTTGTATGCTTGAAATAGGAAAAGAAGCCAATAAATTACTGCACAACAGGGAGAAGGTGAGGCCTAAAACAAGTGGAAAGAAGGTTTATAAAGGGTTGCTGAGAGCTACATTTTCTGATATTATTTGTCTTTGCTAGCATTTTTGCAAGAAAGTACCTAAATCAATCCATTGGCTGTTGCTATATCACTAAGCAAGTTGTTGTTTTGAAAATGAGTACTCGATACTAGTCAGTTATTAAAAAATGTGGATGCGATCTAATATCCAAAACTTGTTTGAGTATTTCCAAAGATGCAAGCTGTGAAATGGAGGTAAAGAGCTCACATCCAAGTAAACCAATAATTTGAGGTACCTTCTTCAAACTATAGCCATGCCATGCTAAGTGTGCCTGATTTTGTCTGGAAGCAAAGCGAGATCAGGCCTTATTTGTACTTGAATGGGGGACCAGCTTGAAATAGAAGGTGCTAACACACACTGTGTGGAAGAAAAGCCTGCCAATCTACTTCCAATTCCACCTTCCCAAGAAAATCCAGGGGAGGGCCAGAAAATGAACAATTATCCACAGGATCACCAGGAATCAACAGCAGCCTTCTTCAAACTCACTAAAAAGAGTGGGAGTAGTCTAGTGGTCAAGACAGCAAGCTAAGACCCAAGGACTATGTCTGTGTTTAAATCCCACTGATGCTCTTTGTGACCATGGTGCAAACTCAAGGATCCTTTTACTAAAGTGGACTATGGTTTTGCACTTAGGCGTTTAGTGTGAAAATTAGCATGCACTAAGCAAAGCCTCCATGGTAAGTGTTTAGGGCATGACCAGCATGTTCCAAAAAGGTCTCCAGTGACTTATTCCTGGCTAAATTCAAAGGACACTTACGCTATCCTCATTCTTCTTGACCTTTCTGTTGCTTTTGACACTGCTGACCACCACCTTCTCCTCGACACATTATCCTCACTTGGTTTTAGGGGCTCTGTGCTGTCCTGGTTCTCTTCTTACCTCTCCCATCACTATTTCTTTGTTCTGGTGGTTCCTCCTCACTCAGTTGGTGTTCCCCAAGGGTCTATTCTGGACCCTCTCCTTGTCTCTCTCTATACCCAGTCCCTTGGTGCTCTCATCTTCTCCCATGGATTTCAGCATCATTTTTATGCTGATGATTCTCAGATCTATCTTTCTACATGTGATATTTCTCTGACACTCCAGACCCGCATTGCTGCCTGCCTGTCTGACATCGCCTCCTAGATGCCTCACTATCATTTGAAATTAAACATGGCCAAAACTGAACTCCTTATTTTTCCGCCTAAACCCTTCTCCTGCTTTCTCTATTTCTGTAGATAACACTCTTCTACTTCCTATTTCCTTGTGGTCATCTTTGACTCCTCCCTCTCCTTCTCTTCACATATCCAACTGATAGCTAAAACCTGCTGTTTCTTTCTCTATAATATTAACCAAATTTGCCCCTTCCTTTCTGAACACACCAGTAAGCATTTGTCTACTCTCTAATTAGATCCAATCTTGACTACTGCAACCTTCTTCTTGCTAGTCTCCCTCTGAGTCCCCTCTCTCCCCCCTTCAATCTGTTGAGAGCTCTGCTGCACGACTAATCTTTCGGCAGCCTCGATGTACTCATATAACACCTCTTCTCAAATCCCTTCCCTTCCATTTCTGTATCCAATTCAAAATTCACCTTCTTACCTATAAATGTATTCATTCTACTGCTCCTCACTACCTTTCCTCTCTCCTCTCCCCCTACACCCCTCCTTGTGAGCTCCACTCTTCTACTAGCTCGCTTCTCTCTTTGCCCTTTTCTTCCAGACTTCGGTCCTTTCACCTTGCTGCTCCTTATGCCTGGAACAAACTACACGAGTCTGTACATCAGGCTTCATCTCTGCCCCTTTTCAAATCCATGCTAAAGGCTCACCTCTTTGAGGCTGCTTTTGGTTCCTGATCCCTTTTCTTTCTGTCTCCTTACCCTTCCCTATTCTACCCTTATTCTTATCTTTTGTCTTGTCTGTTGTAATTGGATTGTAAGCTCTGATGAGCAGGCATCATTATATATGTCTGTACAATGCTGCATATACCTTGTAGCGCTATATAAATGATCAATAGTAGTAGTAGTAGTAGTAATATATACAATAGCGCATGGCACCATTACCGCAAACACATTTAAATCTATCTATTAAGGTGGAGGTAACTGCACCAGTCTAACTACTGTACAATGCGCTCACCTTGCCCACTCTGGGCCCCTAACCCTCCCATTCTCCACCTCATAATTTGAGGGGACGTTAGCACGTAAATCTACACACAGGAACTGTCGTGCCCTTGTACAGGCCAGAATACACGATCACCGCACACTAACTGCTTAGCATGCATTTGTAAAAGGACCCCTTAGAATGTAAGTTCTCTATGGACAAGGAAATAACTTCTGGGCCTGAATGTAATTTGCCTTCAGCTACTACTGAAACGGCATGAGCTAAATCCAAAAATGAAGACATATAATTGCAATGGAAAATGAGTCATTTGTTTCTTATAGAATCAGTGAGGCCCCAGCATCTAAATCAATTTTTTTATTTCCATAAACTGCAATCTTAGCAAGAATAAAAATGACAGGCTCACACAATTTCATCTAAGCAGCAGACTAGAAGACTAAGAAAATAAATATAAATAGCCATGAATTTTAAAATAGTGTACCACGAGTGCCCAATATAGAATTAAATTAGATATCAATTCTAAACCTTACAAAAGCTCAATCAAATGTAATCAATTATACATCTGTCTGAAATCGTTAGTGTGCTATAGCGATTTAATCCTTATTCACCTTCTAGAACGCTCAGCGCAAAGCATGTGAAATGGCAGTGATTTTATATCATCTGACAATAACAGCAGAGCAGCAGTATTTTGGATAGATGTGTTCATATGCCAAGTCAGGGAACTGCTTTTTTGAGCCAAAGCAGCGAGGATGAGCTGTGAATAGACGGCAGGATTTGGGCTAAAGCAATGTTTATGCTGGAGAACAGTAGCAGCCTCAACAGAGCATCGCGGCTCTGCGGTGTGGCTAAATCTGACAGCAGCACCAATGGGATTTGCTGTTCATCAGTCAACTGTTGATAAATCAACAAAATGAAAAATACCAGGGAACATAATGCCAAAACAACTACCAGCTTAACTGACTCCGCTTAAACAATCTCTTATTCAAACATAATTTGCTTGTGAACCAGTTTTCTTATCAATAATAAAACATTCTTGGAACTTATTCCAGAAAACAGTTTTTACTTAAACAATAGAGTTACCTTCAATTCATAGGGCTCAGTAAGTTATACTTAGCTAAAAGAAAGTCCAGCTCTTATCGACCATAGATATATAGGGCCCGATATTCATTTGGGCAGGCTATGCGCTGCGTCGGTGCATAGCCCTGCCCGCTGACCTCCAAACCCAGATATTCAATTCCATGGCAAAGGGTTTGCCACCGAATGGATTCACTCGCAGAGCCGAACCGGTAGCAGTGATATTGGACCACTACCTGGTTAGTATCCACAGCTAGAAACAGGCAAGCCAAAAGCTCGCCTAATTTTAGGCATGTATCACTAACCGGATAGCGGTCCAATATCACCGCTACCCGGTTACCAGCAATCTCCACTTCTGCTCCACCCCGTAACACTCCCAACACGCCTTGATGCTAACCAGATGGCATCGGGGTGTGAAGGGGACAGACGAGGATATTCAACGGCACTAACCATGCACGTACCGTTGAATATTCTCGTTTAAGGCATTTACGTGGTTTACTGGACTGTAAGCCATGTAAATGCCTTTCGAATATCAGGCCTGTAGTAGTTTCCTCACAAACTTCTGTTATCCGAAGACCCCCATTTGTACTTTTTCACAAGCGTCTGTAATGAAGACTCACTATGGTTCATGTTTCACTGTAAAAAGCTGCTTCAAAGGATCAAAAATAATTTAGTTCTGAGGTCCAACCATTACAATACTCTCAGGGAGGCAATTACTAAAGTGTGTTATTTGGCCCTTAACACAGGTTAAAGGACAACAACATGCATTATTTTACCATGATGCATTATTTATTAGCACCATGCATGTTAAATACTAATGAGATGGAAAGCATGCAAATAGAAGCATTGTGGAACCTGTGTCCCTTGGTGTAACTGCTAGGTACGTATGACCTAGATTGGCCACTGTTGGAAACAGAATACTGGGCTTGATGGACCTTGGTCTGACCCAGTATGGCATATCTTATGTTCTTATGTATGCAAAACCCCTCATTAATATTCAAATCAAATGAACAAAGCTGCATTATACTTGGAAAAATAATGCTCGTGACCACAGACTTAAAGGGGAGAACATTTAACTGGTGGTTCATGCCTAACCCCAGAACTACTAAAGAGTCAGAGTACCATCCCCCAAATCACCACCTCTCCTCACACATGTCTCCATCCCCCTAAGGTGCAATCAAAGTCCTACACCCCTTAGGACCCATCACCACTACCACCTCAGACCCCAATCCAACCCCTCTCCACTCCTCTACGGAATCCCTAGGCCTACCTTTCATAAAAACTGGTGGTCTAGTGGAACCCAGACAGGAGTGACACCCCCGTGCTCCCTCCCATCTGGGCTGTTGCCAAGTTCAAAATGGCACCAGCAATACCCTTCCAGTGTCATTTTATTATTTCGTGAGTACGATGTTTTAAAAGGTCTGAAATGAATTTAACATAAATTGATTTTTTTTAACTTGACATCTAAGAATCTTTATGAACTCAGTAGTTAGCTTACTGAGAATTACGATATGTATAAGAAAAACTTTTGGTTTGGTTCATTTTTGGATCAATCACCTATTTGGTTTATTTTCAGATTCTGAATTATTGAATTTACTTCTTTTGTTAAATTCCACTGAACTAAATGGGGCAAAGAAATGTTGCACTCTAATAGCAGGCTTTTCAATTTGTTTTCTTGCTGGTACTGTAAAACATCAAGGGTGACATAAAGACCCAAGAAATCAGTCAAAGACACCAACACTGGCAAGAAAACTCCAAGATAGCATGAAAAGGTAAAATCTGCAAAAGTAGTAAAATGAGGCATGCAAGATACTGACAAATGGTCAATTAAGCACCAAAATTTACAGGAAGACTCCAATGTACCAGGGGAGAAGCAACATGGCAAGAACATACCAAGGCACTGGGAGAGGGGTAAAGCGTCAATAACCTTTTCTGTTAGGCCTCAAGTTACCAGAAGAAGGGTAAAGTAGTCCCAAGACACCAAGAGAGATGTGAACATGGAACCCTCGAAATCATAGAGTTGGAGTGGAGAAGCAAAGAAACGCTAATAGGGTTGGGTTAGAGTCAGATTTCTGGGGAAATGAACTTATGTGAGGGGAGCATGAGGAAGTATCTGAGTGCCTCCATAGGCAGGTTTGATGGGAAGAATTTCTCAGCATGCTGGTATAAAGATCATAGGAAAAGACTTAGGACTCCTACTTTAAAAGGAAAATTGGAAAGCAATCTAGAGTTTCAGCTGTACTGTTCCCTTGTCTCAAAGGAGTTCCTATTGACTAGCTCCAAATTCATTCCCTGGGACAGTACAATTGTAAAATCTGAAAGAGATAGATTTCCTCTTTGCCATAGGTTTTCTGCTCCTGCTACCTGGCATGCAAGATGGAGTCAACAGCCTAATATCAGCACCTTCCCCCTCACCTAAGACCAGCTCTAATGGGTAGCATTTGGGCAAACACTGCAGCATGCCAATCTTGGAAAAAGAACAGAAAATCCATTGTGTAAAATGCTGATCCTCAAGCACTGTAAAATGCCTCCTCTTATGTTTTTTATGAGTTCCCCTCTCTGAAGCCTTTGGCCTGCTGTTTCTGGAACTGGTGCTGAGGCTGGACCAGAATGTGGAAGTTCAGGAGCTTCCTTCACATTATCCACTACCTGCTTAATGTGTGTGTGTGTGGGGGGGGGGGGAACTCTTGGCCCTGGCAGTATCATCTTCTATCTCTTTGGCTGCTCATCACTTATCACACTAGCAAATCAATTATGCAAATCCTCCTAAACTACTAAACTTTCAATCTCTTTTAATTATGGAATCTCCCACATGGTGATTTATCTGATTCAATGTGTTTCAAAAATATTCCAAACAGTTCTCAGGAGGGAACAGGGCTGTTCCTTTATACATGAGCCCTATATGTGTTCTTTGCCTTTTCTTATCTCTAAGCCAAACAATTTTCACTGCGTTTCCATCAGTTCTTTCCCACTTGTTTTTTTTCTTTTAAAATCCAGGAGAAATCTAGAAAGAAAAATATGCTGGTCTCAGATTCATGTTAGCATCATCACCAATGGATTTGGAAGAGGTGAGACTGTGATAGGCTTGTTTGATTACTTGTTTAACTATTAACTATTTCTTGTTAAAAAGTTGGTAGGTGAAGTGACTTATTTCTTCCATGTCTCTTCTTAAGGTGATTGCACTGTGGCTGGCTGTCAGGTTCAGGGGGGAGGGAGATTAAACCCAAGACCCTCAAGAGCAGAGGCTGGAGACTTTTCAGCTGAAACAACAGATATTGCACAGTCATGGTAAAAGCCAGTGAAAAGCATGGTGTATGTCCTTGATTAGAATTGAAATGTTGGTTCAGTGGGCTTTTCCAGGGGCATGTCTCTCCTTCTGTGGCCCAGAGGATAACTATTCACTAGCTTCTATGCTGACTGAAGTTCTGTGACTTCAGCAGCAAGCCTCTAGTCTCCACTCATAAGGGTCATGAAGAGTCTCTGATAACAGCACACTGGCCAAGCAAAAATGAATGCTGTTTTCCAGACACCATAGACCATATTAGTACTGGAAATGAATAGATTTTTGAGACCCATGCCCATTTGGTGTGTTTAGAGGGAACAAACAGAAAATGGCTATATTCATCAAATTATGCCATTTGTTTCAAATGAATGCACATCCCTTTAGAGAATAGTTTGGAATACCCAATGAAGATGAGAGATGAGAGCATGTGAACAATGTCACCAATAATTGGCTTCTTCAGTTGTATTCAAAGAATTCAACATACTTGATTCCCTTAGTAGGCTTAAAAATTACATAATAAATGTTATGCTGTGAACCTCTAGAACAATATTGTTGTTTTTTTATGCCCCTGATATAGCTTATCATAGCAACATGGGTCTTCATAGGATGGACGCTTGTGAGAAAATGCTTGTATGCTTCCAGCTGAGACCTTTGACTAAGACGCTTGAGTATTTACCACATGCCTATCACCAGATGAAAATTGAACTTTGGTAAGCATAAGACTTTTGACCTGCACAAATCCAAGAGAAATGTATTATTTAACTAAAAGAGTTTTCTAGAATAAAATGACAAGAAGTAGGTTGTTTTTACGGATGATAAGAAAATAAGTCAGAGGAGAAGGAGATATCTAGTTCATGCCCACCGAAAGTATTTCTGAGGTTATCCTTTCTCTTGTATTTAACAAAACTGGAATTAAAAAAAAAAGAAACACTGGTTTACAAGCAAATGTTATTTGAATAATAGATTCTTTAAGCAATGACAGTCAAAGTGGAGTTTGTTTTGGCATGTTAACTGTTTCCAAAACAACACAAAAGAAACCAAGCAGATAGGGCACAACGAGAATGATGCTCGACAAAATTCTGGAAGCTTTTCTTTATCTTTTTACAAGATGACTTGTCATTCAAACTGAAGCTTTATGTAGCAGAGAAACAGATACCTGCTCTTAGAGAAAGAGAACAATATTAGATGACCCATTGACTGGTTAAGATGACTGACTAAAATAAGCTAGCTGTCTTCATCAGTTTTTGTTTTTAATCTGAACCTAATTGGCTCCTAAATCTAGCTGATCAAATTTTAACTAGATAGATTTAGTACAGCTGACATGTTCAGTAACATTTAGGAACCTATTTACTAAGCCATATTAAGGTTTTGCAGAGAATGTACCGGTAGGTTAACTGCAATAGGCAACCTATAACAGCTGCAAAATATCTGTGGTCACTGTTAAGGGTTTTCCTAGCAAGGGGAAAGATCCCTGCTGATCATTCAGGCTATGGCTGTAATGCAGGATACAGTTCACTGTAGTTCTGGAGGTATAGTTAACTGCGCTACATTATTGGCCATGTTAGCAGTTAACATAGAGCAATGACGCACATTAACTGAAAAGCACAGCCCCTGCCTAAATATTTAATGGTTGCAGGGGCTGGAAAGGTTGTGGCCCATTTGTAAATTCCTCTCAACATCCTCGGGGTGACTCCTAGGTCTACCCTGACCCACTTGGGCTCCTGCTGCTGTTCCTCTGTGCTCCCTCCAGCCACTTGCCTACTGATGGGGAGCTGAAGCCCCCTCTGCATAGGAGTAGCCTAGTGGTTAGGGCAGCAGCCTGGGACCAGCAAAGAGCAGGGTTCAGATCTCCATGGCACTCCTTGTAGCCTTGGCTAAGTCACTTAAACCTTTATTGCCTCAAGTACAATTAGATTGTAGACAGAGAAATACCTTCATTACCTGAGTGCAACTTGTCTTGAACTACCATTGGAAAGATATGAGATAAATACTAATGATAATTCTTCACAAGGTCTTCCAGGGTGACTCTCAGGCACACATAGACCCACTTAGGCTTCTGCTGCTGCTATCCTGTGCTCCATCCAGCCACTTGTCAGAAGGCGCACATATATTATCTCCTCAACTTTGTTTCCTTGTTTTCTTTTCGACTTCTATTCCTATGGCTCCACTATATTTCTTTCTTACTGTTCCCAGGGCTGGCGCAAGTCAGAAACCCCAGCCGTGACCCCCCCCCCCCCCCAGCTGCTGCCGCCACTGCCACTGATTCCATCTCGGGAGGGAGAGGCAGGCAACAGCAGTATTTCTAAAAGCAGCGGCAAAAAGCTTCCACTTTTGGAAATACTGCCGCTGCCCCCTCCCCCTCCCAAGATAAAATCAGTGGCAGCTGGAGGGGGGAGCAGCACGGCAGGTCATGTGTGCCGTGGCTGCCCCCACCCAGGCTGTCTGCCCAGATTGCCTAGTGAATGGGCCGGCCCTGCCTGTTCCTAACTCTCCCAAATCGTATGCCCTATTTCAAACCACTACAAACCTTCAGACCACATTAATAGTGTTCTAGTTTTTTCACCTCAACAGCCATTTTGTCTTCTGCCCTGTCCTCTGTTCTTAAACGTCAACATTTTCTTTCTCACATTCCGCCATCTCCATTCTCTCTCAGAGCCTCCACTGTGGATAGAAGTCTTGCTCTGTAGGTTCTCCTCCGGACTGGGTCCTCTGTTCCAGATTCCTTCTGCACCAATCAAATCATTTGCTGCCTAAAAAAAGGGGCTTCTCTGGTCTGGTATACTGAATTAATTTTTGTATACCTACACACTTTTTTCTGCTTATGAAGCTATTTGTAAAATGAAAGATAATTAATTAGCCCTAACTAAATCCATAGTAACTTATTTATATCATCAAGTACTCACATTCTACCTCTCCTTTCAGACATAGGCAGGCAAAATAAAATTCAGTTTCTAAAGCATATCAGGTGATCTACATAAGATCCACTGCAGACCCAAACATAGTTTTTATCCTTAGAAAAAACCTCTCAGCTTAAATCTCTAACTCACTGGTTATTTTCTTTCTCTTACATGGATCTCAGAAGTACCCAGTATAAATCAGAGATTTCTCAAAACCTCACAGCCAATCAGATAAAACATCATAGCTAAAATTGGAACAGCCTTTAATCCAGCAATTCCTTTTTAACAAATTTTTTCAAGCCTTTCAGCCCCTAGGCTTTTCTCAGAAAAAGTCAGAAATAAATTCTTGAAAATATCACAAACTTTCAGCAGAGTAACCCTTTCAAAATTCCCTTCAGAAAGAGAAAAGCATTAATCACTTTTGAAAATGTTCTCTCCCACAACCGGGTGGGGGGGGGGGAATAGGCTTCTTATGTATTAGCATTCACTTTTAGTCACACACAAAACCAACACACTGAAAGTTGAGCTTTCAAATAGATTCTTAGAGTTTAACTGCTCCATCCCCCTGCAGTACAGAGGAGACCAAAGCAAATGCCCAAAACCATCCAAAGCCAACTCATTCCAAACCGCCATTCACCATGTCTCACCAGTTACCCAATTGCTGTTCTTCCTGCCCATCCATGTTCAATCTCCCAGGCCAATACTCCCATCTCCAAGTTAATGGTTTCCCCAATCACCCTCTCAATCCATACTTGCCATTCCTCATACCCCAAATCCCACCCAGGTGCTGCTCTTCTCCATCCTCATCGCGCCTCAGTGCCACAGTACTTCCTTTCCTTCAAGGCCCAACCAGCAGTGTGGAAGAAGAGCAGAGCTGAGGTCTTTGCCTCCTTCCGGCATGGTTCAGTTTTGATCCGTGTGGGAGGTATGTGCCGGCAGCAGAAGGCACAGAGTTTGGTTGCTGTCCTGGCCACCATGCTCATTGGGCCGCTGCTCACTCAGGTCAAGTCACCTGACTTCTGGAGAGAGAGAGAGTGCAGGGAGCAGGAGCAGAAGCACAGCAAGAGGATGTTGTGGCCAGTGGTCAGTTTCAGTTTGTTTCACTTGGCATTGCGATCAGGGCTTGGGAAGGCTTAGCCTCTTCAAGCCTCTTCTATGGGGTGCCTATGGGTCTAGTCCTTGCAACAAGTCACCAGTTCCCGAGTTGCAAATGGTATCAAATAAAACGAAACTGCAGAGAGCTTATTCAGACCTCTGGAACTGAAGTGTGCCCCTAGCTTTCTGTTTCGTTACAAGGCCAGAGACTTATTAAACCCCCTCGTACTAAGGAGGGGAGAGGAATGGTTTTGGAAGGCCTACAATACAGATACAGTATGGATATTCCATGTTACAAGGGTAATCCAAATCTATAAAGAAAAGAATTTATAGACATCGGCATTTACAGTTGCTCTGATGCACAAGTAAGTGCCTGCTGGATGGGACATGGGTCTGTCCCCCATCACCCCCACCCCACGACATCAATCCTCCAATCAACCCCCTGACCTTGATTCCTCACCGATGACCAGCTAAAATATCTGATCCACTCCCTGACACACCCCCCCCCACCCCAACAAGTGATCTCTCCTCTGATCTCCCCTACCTCCCCCAAAACTATACGGTCTCCCCCCTTAAGAAAACAGCCCCAGTATGAAGACCTCTCCTCCCAAACCTCTAGCAGCAATGGGATGGGCGTCTGCTGATGGGGCCTCAGGGAGGGGCCATTTTTGCTGGAGAGTCAGGTGGGTGGGTCTTCATGCCATGGGAGGGTTTGCTTATGGGGGGAATTAGATGCTATTGGGAAGGGGAATGGATGTTTTAGCAAGTCATCAGGGGAGAGATGGAGGTCAGGCGATGATCGGGGGGATTGAGATCAGGGGGTGTTTGGGGGGAAATGGTGCTGCTGGCTCCGGGTGTTCATGAACAGCAGGAGCAGCAATTTTAAAAAGCTGCTTCCGGCATATATGTGAGGATGGTCTTTAAATGCTTTTTTCCCCACATGCCACTTTTTAAAATCACTGCTTCTGCTGGACATGTTGAGAGGTCAATACGCAGTCCTGTACCTATTTTACAAGAGGTTCTATGTTTGGCAGAGCATCTTGTAAAATACATTGGGAATTTTCCACATCCCATCATAGATGTGGTAATTCTCCATGTCCTATCTAAATCTGCCTAATGGTGTCCAACCAAGAAGCACATTCTAGTTAATAAGATGTCTCTTCCAGCACCTATCTCTTAACACATTAGTTGCTATGAATCAGTTTCTTAAGAATAAAAATAACTTCCAGCTGACCATAGGATATCCAATCATATTGTTTGCCTTTGCATCCTGTTTTTAAGGAGTCCCTTATTCTGGAGCAGTTCATGATCCAAAAAGACAGCTCGTTCTGTCCCAGTCCTCTCCCTCTTTTTTTGCTTAGCACATGTGTACTTTTCTCCATGAAGACAGGTTTTCTCTCCTGAGGGGGGGGGGGGGGGAAGAAGAGATCTCCCTTCAAGGCTCAGGCACAAACATAAACACTAATCTACAAGATACTCTACTACCGACTTGGAGTGTTACAATGGCCTTTGCTGTTTTGAGCAAATTGCAGCACTGATGAGCTGTGATTAATAGTCCTTCCTTCTAGAGGTTGTACAGCACTTAGTAACACTGGTCATATCATCACCTCCAAAACCCTTTCATTATTTTTGTCTGTGATCCTGTTTTCACTGCTGGTTATTCCTGCAAGAATTATAAAAGCTCCTATTATTTCACTTAACAGAACATAAGTCTCTTTCTTCCTCAACGGGATACTCTTCCACGTGCTCTCCTTCCAACCCAAAGGGAATCTGCATGAATACCTTCTCCTCTAGGCAAAGCTTCAAGTCAGAGCTTTGCTCTCATCTCCGAGCTCATGTCTCAACCCACTCTATGCCTGGTCTCCAACACTCAAACTTAAAATCAATGCAGACTTAACAACTGGGCACAAAATAGTGACCCTAGACATAGACAACATAGCATACACTTTACACTGCACCATCACCACATACACTGGGATCCCAAGAGTTATAAAGGGAAAGGCAGGACCAATGTATCCATCCCTGAGAGGAATAATACAACAGGATGGCGTGCACTTTCAGTCTAGGTTAAGAGGAGCTTGCCGGACTACTAAGGGTCCTGAAGGATTCTTACATATGCATTTACATGAAGGAACTCGTAAGACTAATGGAAGTCTTAGAAGGGATTTAGAAAAAGGACTGAAGGCTTTGTCTGGAATTTATGGGCAGCATGAATCTGCTTCCTGCCAAACTCATTGGCACAACTTGGCTGCCTTCCTACTAATGGACCTGGGTCCAGCTCTTAAACAGCTGTTCCCATGTCAATCAGACACTGTTTCCACATCCACAGACATGCTCCAAAATGACTGTCGTAAAGCTGGACTATTTTAGTTTTTAATGCTATGCCATCAAGATAGAAATATAACTGTAAAGTGGATGTTGAGAATAACTTGACATGATGGAGGTGTTGTAAAAATTTGATACAGAGCTGTGGAGGCATTCTACTCTGTGCATCCCACCTCTGTGTGTCCGGTCAGAACAGGAAGCACAGAGATAGACCCGATTCTGATCCCGCGAGACACGTCTAGTCCCCATGAGATCAGAATCACATCTAGGCCTGTATGTGCAGGCCGGGACCCGATTCCCATCTGCCTGCACATACAGGCCCCTGCCCAGCTAACTCAGTCAGATCCCTGGCCACTGACCACTTTCACCTTTCCCTGCAGCCCAACCCCTAATCTGACCTCCCATGGCCAAGTTTGGGCTACGGAGAATCTCCTGAACCCCCTCACCTTTTTGCTCCCAGCCACACTCCCATCCCCTGACGTCTAGGGAGACTTATTCCACCTATGACGTGGAATAAGTCCCCCGTCCAGTCTGCTGGCCACGGACTTACAGGGTCGACTTCAGAATTGGCCCTGTAGGTTAGGGGCCGCGGACCGCCCACTGCCTGCCCTAATTCTGCCTCTGCACTGCCCCCATTTAGGCCTCCCTGTACAAACTCCTTGTTCATAAGGGGAGGCTTAGTTGGGGATGGTAAGGGGGACGAATAGCAGGGATGGATGTCCCAATGGACATCCAT
Source organism: Ichthyophis bannanicus (assembly GCA_033557465.1). Classification (NCBI taxonomy): domain Eukaryota; kingdom Metazoa; phylum Chordata; class Amphibia; order Gymnophiona; family Ichthyophiidae; genus Ichthyophis; species Ichthyophis bannanicus. Next base: position 175,212,734 of record CM066036.1, on the reverse strand, counting down.
CCCCGCTATTCCCAATGGACATCCCAACGGACATCCATCCCCGCTATTCGCGGGACAGAATAGACCTTTTATGTAGAGAAGAAACTAAATGCAAATTATAACATAATTTCTAACTGTTGTGAACAACACTTTTCTGCCACAATAAACCTTTAATGAAAACCAAGGTAATGTGAAAAAGGTTATGTTATCGGATGATCCCGTTTATTAATTCTGAGATCTAAAACTTTCAGTAATAATTGTTGACGATTTGCCCTACAGTGTGCTCATCTAGCCCCATGTCACACATTTTCTATTCCTGTGAACAAATGTAGGTATATCACATAAAGATAGATGCTGTGGTACAGAGTTTCAGTGGGTGCATAAATTAATACTTATATTTAGCGCTGCTATCTGTATAGGTAGCTGTTTTGTTTAGGCTTTGTATTCAGCAGGCCTAAACTAAGGGTCCAATTTTCAAAACGGTTTATGCAGTAATCAGGACCCACTAACTGCATAAACTCCCTAACTGCATAAGCCCCGCTGAGCCCAATATTCAGCGTCACGGGATAGTTAGAGCCATAGACCATATTGCCACAATCCAGATAGTGCCCGGACAGTCTGTGAGCGGAGCTGTGTGGGGTACTCCCAGAAATTCTCAGCCCGTTAACTAGATAGGTAACCATATAAAGTTAGGACAGCTCAATGGCTGTCATAACTTTCTACAATTAGAACATAAGAACATAAGATATGACATACTGGGTCAGACTTAGGTCCATCAAGTCCAGTATCCTGCTTCCAACAGTAGCCAATCTAGGTCATAAGTACTGTCAGACGGCTGCCTAGGGTGAGAACTTACACAATCTTGACGATGCATATATTCATATGATTCTTGCAAAGTATTGTGGGTATTGTAGTTCATTCACTCCCAAACACAGCTGATGACAATAATTTGAGTTGTGAAACCAAGTGGTAAGATCAATAAAATACTTCTTTTATTGATGGGGTTTAATTCACCCAGCACATGTATGCTTGATAGCACTATAAATGAGGTTACTTGCTTGCAGTGTTTAAATGGATAACAAAAAGTCACAAAGTAAACCAGAAAACAACCTTCAGCTTGTCAGGCAATTAGCTAATGTGTTCTTAGCAAATAATTACCAAATACAAAGGCACAAAGAAAAGAATAAACTTTGCTGGTTAGGTTAACTTCTGCTTATTTTCCACGCAGATCTCAGCAGTGATTCTCCCTTGCTCACACACACAATCAGGTGCAGCTTTAATTACTATCAATTGACCAGCTGTAAGCCTTTAGCTGGCTGGCTGCTACTGTGTGAACCCAAATCCTGCTTTAAGAGCTGTTTGCAGTGGAAATAAAGAACAAAGTTAGGTTTCTTTGTGATGGCTGATGTGTTTTGCTCATAGAAAACTAGCAATAGCATTTAGATAAAGAACAGTCCATGTAAATAGTTTCATCTGCTGTATTTCCCCCTGCATCAACAATCATAGGGTCAATATCATACATTGGCACAGATGAGTCTTTCATTAAGGCACTATCATGAGAATGCTTATTCCCTTGCTGCCATTCTCTATTATAGATAGGGTCTGGATCAGTGTTCATACCTGAGCCTCTCCTGCTATCATTATTCCTCTCTGTATAGCCTGGCCAATATGTAATCCAATTCTGATGTCCAGCCTTCCAATCTTGATCCCTGGACGCTGGATCTTCTCTCACATACCTTCTGGCCTTGGTCTGAAAGTCCCTTCCACATGCAGTCTTCTCTCTTCCAGATAGCCACTGGTGATTCCTATCTCTGCCACTCCATTCCTCTGGCTGAATCCAGTCCAATGGACTCTGCTGGCTTTTGGAATACCTCCCAGTATGAGTACTGCCTTGGAATCTCCCAGACCTTCCAAGGGCCTTTCTTCTCTTCCTTCCAGAGGGTTTCCTTCTCTCTCTATCTGCTTGGCTTGGCTTCTGTTTCTCCAGGTGATACTGGTGCTTGTAGCCGTTGCTGTCTCTGTATCTCTTCCTCCCTCTGTAGCTGTTATCTGAAGAATAAGCTCTATTCTTATCCTGTTCTAATGTGTGCTGCTCCCTAACACAGCGCAGCTGTGTTGAATCAGGCCCTGCCCTTTGAGATGAGTGCTTAGGGATTACCTCATAGCTCTCTTGATTGCACACACATTCTCTCACTTCAGCCCCTCTCATGGCTGCTGGAAACCTGGTGCATTCTGGGACTGGTAGTCTTTTATGTGAAAATTCTGTTTTCTCACTTCTACCAGAACTGACAGGTTGCTTGTTCAGAGTCACATCATCTTTTCTATAGCTCCTACCTGAGCTATGATAAGCTTCCTTATCACAGTACCTAAAAGTTTCCCCAAAAGACACAGGTTCCACAATGCTTGTATTGGGTCCAGCAGTGATATCCCGGGTCCCTTTTAATAATGGTTTATGGACATTTCCTCCAGGAACTTGTCCAAGCCTTTTTTAAACCCAGCTACACTAACAGCTGTTACTACATCCTCCGGTAACAAATTCCAGAGTTTGATTACACGTTGAATGAAAAAATATTTTCTCTTATTAATCATAAATAGGTTACCCTGTAACTTCATTGCATGTTCCCTAGTCTTTCTATATTCTGATGACATAAAAAATCGATCTACATATACCCATTCTACTCCATTCATTAATTTATAGACCTCTATCATATCTCCCCTCAGCCATCTCTTTTCCAGGTTGAAGAGCCCTAACGTTTTTAGCCTTTCTTCATAGGAGTATCCTTCCATCCCCTTTACCATTTTGGTGGCTCTTCTCTGTACCTTTTCTAATAACACTATATCCTTTTTAAGATACGGCAACCAGAATTGCACACAATATTCAAGGTTCGGTCTCACCATGGAACGATATAGAGGCATTATAATATATTTTGTTTTATTCTCCATTCCTTTCCTTATGATACCTAGCATTCTATTTGCTCTCTTGGCCGCTGCTGCACACTGGGCGGAGGGTTTTAACATGTTATCCATGATGACTCCTAAATCTTTTTCCTGGGTGGTGGTTCCCAATGTGGAACCTTGCAACATGAAACCATAGTTTGGGTTGTTCTTCCCTAGGTGCATAACTTTGCACTTGTCCACATTAAATTTCATCTGCCATTTGGATGCCCAGTCTTCCAATTTATCAAGATCCCCTTGCAATGTTCCACAATCCTCATGGGTTTTAACAACTTTGAATAGTTTTGTATCATCTGCAAATTTGATAACCTCATTCCCAGGTCATCTATGAATATGTTAAAAAGCAGCGGACCCAGCACAGATCCCTGGGGTACTCAACTATTGTCACACAGTGGCATAAAAATTTTTATTATTAGATAGGAGAGTCCTTTTTTAAGAACCAAGGAAACTTGGTCTAGAGGTTTTAAACTCCAATCCTTTAAAGCAATCAATTAAAGCAGAGTGGTAGGGATGAAAAAGGCTTTTATTCCCTTTACGCATGGGGTCATAAATTGGTCACAACTGAAAATAATGTCCTTAACTTGAGGCACAAAAGAAAACACAAGGTTTAAGGAAACTGTTAACTTCACAGTAGTAGCAGGGCACAAGCATAGCTTCTAGTTTAAAGCAACTTTGTACAATTCTTCTGCTCAGCACATAATAGACATTCTGCAGATACCCCAAGCCATTCATACGTCCTCCAAAGACTCTGTGCTATGGGAAATGCAGAGAGAGCAATCCATCTCCTCTGGGTCTGGCAACTGTTCCACCAGTTCCACTTGCATCGGCTCAGGAATTGGTATGTCTAATTCTGTGTTAACAGTCTCTGGAATATTGTATTCTGGAGCGTTGTATATTTCCCTTAATACTTTCCAGTGCCTCGGGCCTAGCCTGGAGCGCTGGCCACGTGTCCCCTTAGTATTAACTGGGCTTTCTCTTCTTAGAGATTCCACACTTCCTTCACAAGAACTTTTACAGGGCAAAGGTTTCTTTGTAGGAATATAATTCTCATACCTCTTATTGCAGCAGTACGCTGAGGAAAGGTTCTCTGCTTGGACTTGCTTCCTTCCCTTCAGAAGCTTCATGCCAAGCTTTTCTCTGAGAGTTTGGTTCCTCTCTCATCCGTGGGAACAGCTCTGCTGGAAAATGCCTGCTCTTGCAACCGCCCAAATCCTGGCTTCCTTGCTCAGCCTGGCTTTTCCTTCCCGGCCGATTCCTCCTTGCTTCTTGCTTGCAATCCGTATAAGTCTTTCTCCTCTGCCAGCAAACAGCTTTCTCTTTCTCCTTCTGCCCCACTCCTCGCTCTTTCTGTGTCTCTTTCTCCTTCTGTTTCCCTTGAGGCAGTGCTTCCTTATAAAGGACTCCTCTCTTTGAGGCTTGTGAAATGTTTGTCATGTGCTTCTGACCAGCTAGGCGTGGCCCTTCAGTCTTCCTGACTGCACTCCTGCTCCCTCTAGCTGGTCCCTGTGAATATTGCACTCTGTGCACATCTTTTCCTTGCTGACAAACAGGTTCACTTCTCTCATCAGGGCTCTCATCAGCCTCCGCTGCATCACACTATTCACCTTTCTCTATTGGGAAAAATGGCCATTTAGCCCTACCCTCTGCTTTCTATCTTTTAACCAGTTTCTGATCCACAATAGTACACTGGCTTCTACCCCATGACTTTTTAATTTTGCCAAAAGTCTCTCATGAGGGACCTTGTCAAAGCAGGGCCGGCCCGTCCATTGTACAAGATATTTCAGGGGGCCCCGCACAAACAACATTCTGCATCTGCCGGTAAATTTAAAAAAAAAAATCTTTCTGCTACTGCCATTGCCGCCATGGCAGCAGCAGAATCGAGCATCCTGTGGGTCCCCCCCTGCCCGGGAGAGTCCTCCATGCGGCCTCAACTCCCTAAGTGCCGGCTTTCAGAGCCATGAAGAGAGAGCTTCTCCCTCACGGCTCTGTTAAGCCGCTGGCGCTGAAGGGAAACAGGATTTCCTGTTTCCCATCAGTCCCGCAGACTTAAAGAGAGCCGCGAGAAAAGGAAACTCTCCCTTCGCGGCTCTGAAAAGCCTGCGCTGAGGCCGCATGGAGGAATCTGCCGGGCAGGCGGGGGCCCTGCGGGACACTCGATTCTGATGCTGCCATGGCAACAGTGGCAAGTTTGTTTTCTTTTAAATCTACCTGGGCTATGGGGGGGGGGCTAAGATTGGAAGTAGGCTGATGGGGGGTAGGACTGTAATGGGCTATGGGGGGGCTAGGACTGGAAATGGGCTGATGGGGGGCTAGGACTGGTAGTGGGCTATGGGGGGGGGGCTAGGACTGTTAATGGACTATGAGGGGGCTAGTACTGGAAATGGGCTGATGGGGGGCTAGGACTGTTAATGAGCTATGGGGGGCTAGGACTGGTAAGGGCTGATTGGGGGGCTAGGACTGGTAATGGGTTATGGGGGGGCCTAGGACTGGAAACGGGCTGATGGGGGGCTAGAACTGGTAATGGGCTGGGGGATTTCTAGGACTGGAAATGGGCTGAGTGGAAGGGGGGCTTCAACTGCAAATAGTTGATGGGGAGGGGGGCTTGGAATGGAAATGTGCTGTGAGAGGAGGGAGCTAGCACTGGAAATGGGCTGAGTGACGGGGAGCTACGACAGGAAATGGGCTGATGGAGGGGCTAGGATAGGACTGGAAATGGGCTGTTGGGGGTGCTAAGATTGGAAATGGGCTGTCGTGGGGGCTTGGATTGAAATGGACTCATGGAGGTGCTAGAACTGGAAGTAGGCTCATGGGGGCTTGGATTGGAAATGGACTGAGTGGAGGAGAGCTAGGATTTGACATCGGCTGATGGTGAGGCTAGGAAAGGACTAGAAATGGGCTGATGGGAGGGTGGTATTGGAAATGAGCTGATGGAGGGACTTGGATAGGACTGGAAATGGAAGAGGGAACTAGGACTGGAAATGGGCTGATGTGGGGACTAGAAGGGAGTGGATACTGGGTGGGGCTGGAACTAGAAGGGAGCTGATATTGGGGGAGATTAGAATGGGATGGAGCTGGGAGAGTGAAATGGAGAGGGGAAAAATATTTTGTGTGGGACGGAAGAAAAATCTACAATTGGCTGGGTATTGGGAGAGTAAGTGGGGATTGAGGATGGAGGGGTAAAATTTGAGTGGATGAAATAGGAATGAGGAAAGAGCAAAAGGAAAAAGATTAGTATGTTAAAGCAGATGTAGAGAGAGAATGGAAAAAAACTAGAAGAGAGAAGAAAGGACAAATGGACAGCAGACGATGGAGAGTTAGCAGAAGACACGAAAAAACCAGAAGAAAGTGGCTGGAGCAATTGCAACTGAAAAAAAAATGCACAAAACGTAGAAAAATATCTCTTTATTTTGAATTTATTAACTGGAATATGTCAGCTCTGGGAAATGTGCATCATTAACGTCTGCGCTTTGTTTAGTACAAGAGGAAATTAATTTATAGTTTTATTTCTACAGTGTTATTGTACATTCAAAGTTTGGCTTTTGGGGTTCCCAGTTTAATTGTTGTCTTCCTGTTTCTAAATTGAGATTCCTTGTTTGGTGATGGTCTATGTTCTGCATGTGTAACTGAGCTGAGGTATTCTGTTTATGTAATTCCTACTTGACGTTGCCACTTGTTCTCTTTCCCTAGTAGGTCATGTATTGTTATTCTCTGAAATGTATTGGTTTAATATTTGCAGTGTTGCCTTTTGATAGGTAGGGTCTGGTGCTTTGTGAGTCCTGGTAGTGCTGTTACGATACGGTGGGTTTGCTATGGGTTCTAAATGGCCAGTGTTTGTAGTAGTTCGTAATGTGCCTGGCGGTTGGCACTGGATTATAGTAATGTATAAATCTTTTCATCTTTCTTTATCCATACACTCATTAAGAGGAATGTTTACTAAAAGTTAGTATATGGCAACATTATGCAAATATTTATGCAAATGAGGCCCCTTGTGCAAACGAGGCCCCACGCCTAGTCTACGTAAATGGCCCCGCACCCCCCTTGGGCCGCCCCTGATCACATCCCACTTGGACTACTGTAACAGCTTACTACATGGGCTACCCAAAAAGAACATAAGTCATCTCCAGTTAGTCCAAAATGTCATTGCCAGAATCATAACCAAGTTACACTTAATGGACCATATCACACCCATCTTACATAATCTATTACTATGAACTTATGATTACTATCAACATTTTCTCTCCAATGAGTTTGCCGCTCTCTTATAAATAATTACTAATGTAAATTAACAGTACTCTCACCCTCTCTCACTCCATGTTAATAATAATTCATGTTAAGTTGTTTTATGTATTAGCCTATTTATCCTGTTAATTCTGTCTGTTATATGTAACTGTTACCTGTTTTGAGTTCTTTGTAAACCGCTTTGATTAACGAAAGGCGGTAAATAAGCACTAATAAATAAATAAATAAATAATCTCCATTGGCTCCCAATAGCAAGTCGTACAAAATACAAAATGATAATTACAACATTCAAGCTGCTCAACAATATTGCACCTTCCTACCTGACATCCCTTATAAATGTTCAACCTGACACCAGAAACAGAAGGTAAAGTAAACTGAAGCTCCTCAATATTTCTAAATCTATCTGCAAAACCAAACAAATAACAAGCAACAGAGCATTCACCTACACAGCCCCAGTACTATGGAACTCACTGCCAGAGTCGCTACAATCACTCAAATATCTACAAACATTCAAGAAGGAATTAAAGACCCTGCTCTTCATTGACCACTACAGCAACCACAACAGCACCAGCACCCAGTCACCCCCCCCCCCCCCCAATTAGGCATAATCTCAACAAAAGCACAACTGCAAACATCACAACCTCTCCAAAAGAATAATTAGCACCTGTCAATTGCAGCTGGAGTTGGATCCGTGGGCGCGGGCCCACATGAGGCCATTGCAGCGAGCGTTGTTGAGACGTTGGTCGCATCAAAGGGATTCCCTGTCGCAGCGGTTGGTCTGCCCACCCCCGGCTCGTCAAGCCCTACAGTGGTGGTTAAAATGGAGCAATTTGGAAAAGGGTGTGTCAACCTCATCCAGCAGCTATGGAGACTGAGAAACTTCACTTTTGTGATGTCACTAGTATATAAGCACTGGTACCTCCTCCTCTCTCCAGTTAACCTATTGACAAAGCAGACTCACTGGAGCAACAAATAAGTAGTCATAAACAAACACAGCAAGGCAAACATGCTGCTCTAACTATAAAGAATTGTGGATTCAACCATTTACAGAAGGATTACCAACCAACTGTGCCATGAGGTCCCCCTTCCCTCGTCCAGAAGTACGGGACCTCCCCCCTTCTCCTAAGACCACTGCCCTAACGTGACCCTGATGCAAATCGTGGTAGCAAGACACCTTTGCTTACCTGTAACCACGGTCCTGCTTCAGGCCATCTAGCAGTAGCCAACCAGGGCGGGACCCGGGACTAGACTGGAGTTCCTACAGGAACTACAATTAGCAGGTAAGTCTAATTTAACCTTCCTGATCGTCCCTCCAGTCTAGTCCCGGAATCCTTGGAGATGTAACAGAGCAGTGAAAACAATCAACGGGAGGGCCCTGCTAGCCCCGCCTGAAGCACTGCCGCACCAAAACAGGTATCTCTGTCCGCCTGTACATCCAGACGGTAATGCTTCACAAAGGAGTGAGAAGAAGACCAAGTCGCTGCTTTACATATCTCCACCACGGGTACCAGGCTACACTCCGCCCAGGACACGGCCTGCGCTCTAGTGGAATGAGCCCTCAACCCGTCCGGAACCGCAATCGCTTCTTTCAACCACTGAGCAATGGAACCCTTAGAAGCCGCTTCTCCTCGTCGAGCCCCCGCAAACAGAACGAACAATCTGTCCGATTTACGAAAACTAGCCGTCCGAGCGACATACGCCTTCAAGGCCCGCTTAATATCCAAGAGATGCAGCCGCAATGCCCCCGGATCCCGGCACTTGGCTTTGAAAACCGGCAAAGACACCACTTGATTCACATGAAAACCCGATACTACTTTGGGTAAAAAGGATGGTACTGTCCTTAACATCACCTTTGAATCCGAGAAGGACAGAAAAGGCTTCCTACAGGACAGGGCTTGCAACTCGGACACGCGCCTCGCCGACGCAATAGCCACCAGAAAAAACACTTTTAGAGTCAGATCCTTCAACGTTGACGACGTCAAGGGCTCAAACGGCTCTTTAGTCAACGCTTCCAAGACTAAGGGCAGATCCCAGGCCGGCACTAGTCTCCTACGCAGTGGCCGCAACAACAACACTGCTCTCAAAAATCACTTTACATCTGCATGACTACCGAGGGAATGACCTTGCACCTTTCCCCTGTAACAGGCAAGAGCCGCCAACTGAACCTTCAAGGACACCGCCGCTAATCCCTTTTGAAAACCGTCCTGTAAAAACGCCAACACTTGCGGCACTGACGCTTTTAACGGAACCACTTCTCTATCCGCACACCATGCTTCAAAAATGCGCCACACTCTCACATAAGCTAAAGAGGTAGATCTGCGCCTCGCTTTCAGAAGGGTCATAATCATTGCCCCCGAATAACTCCTCGATTTCAACCTAGCCCGCTCAAGAGCCAGGCCGTAAGCGAGAATCGATCCACTTGGGGCATGAGTAGAGGACCCTGAGACAACAGGTCCTCTCGCACCGGCAGCTTCCAGGGAACCGCTATCAAGAGCCGAACCAAGTCCACGTACCACGGCCTCCGAGGCCAATCTGGAGCAATGAGGATTACTGTCCCCTTGTGACGTTCGATGCGCTGTAATACTCTCCCGATTAACACCCACGGAGGAAACACGTACAGAAGTTGCTCCTGCGGCCACACTTGAACCAGGGCATCTAGTCCCTCGGACATCCTCTCTCTTCTTCTGCTGAAGAACCGACTGACCTTTGCCGACTGAAAAGTTGCCATGAGATCCATGACCGGCGGCCCCCAGCGCTGAACCAGCATCGTGAAAACTTCCGGATGAAGTACCCACTCCCCCGTATCTACCTTCATGCGACTCAAGAAATCGGCCTGCACATTGTCCGTTCCCGCGACGTGCGCTGCCGACACTGCCACTAGATTCCGTTCTGCCCACTCGATTCTGCCTCGGATTCCAGCGCCACGCTGCTGGTGCCTCCCTGCCGATTTATGTAGGCCACCACTGTCGCGTTGTCGGAGAACACGTGAACGGCCTTCATCTGAAGATATGGGAGAAAATCTCTTAATGCCAACAGACTGATAACAGGAGAGAGGAGGAGGTACCAGTGCTTCTGCGCATCATAGCTGATGATTCTATTACCATGTCCAGGGTCACCACTGCATAACCAGCACATCATTGTCCATTAATTACAAGACTGCTTCCATCCACGAAGAAAGTTCTTTCTGGGTTGTTCAAGGGGATGTCTGTTAGGTCTGGGCGGCTTGAGTATACAGTGTCCATTACTTCTAGGCAATCATGGTCAGGAGGGCCTGGACTGGTCAGCAGTAGAGTAGCAGGGTTCAAGGTTTGACTGACACTCAATTTTAGTCGGGGATTTTCACACAGCATACTTTGATATTTCAACATTCGTGCGTTGGTGAACCAGTAGTTCCCTTTGTGTTCCATTAGGGTTAAAACAGAATGCGGTACAGTGACTTGAAGAATTTGTCGCAAAATGAGCTTGTCAGCTTCTCTCACTAAAAGGGCTGTGGCTGCTACAGCTCTTAGGCAAGGTGGCCATCCTTTTGCAACAGGGTCCAATTGTTTTGATAGATAGGTGGTGTCAGAAGTGGGACTTACTTATTCATGAGGGGTGGGGTTTCGTCCTCACGCATACTCATGCAAGGAGTACTCGGCCACACCCTGAGAGGTGATCAGGCTCTCGTTACCTTAAACCGTATTAGTCCCGTGCATGCGGGACTTTCCCATAGCTAACTGACTAAGAACCAGACAAATTGCTACTCACCGGATCCGACCACTAATGCGCTGCGCAACCAGTCCCTCCTTGGGTTGAATCCTGGACTCCCCTAGGGTTCGGAGGTGTTGGCCGGTCGGACCCGGCAGGCCGCCAAGGCAGGGCAGAACCCTCTCCAATACAATGGGACCGGCAGCACCTGGGGTCCTCTCCACTGTCGGTCGGCCGCGGTCCCGACCAGACCAAACCTGGAGGTGGTAATACGTGGTATATTCACTTGCGCACCATTCACGTACTCCACCTTTCCTGGCCAACGTACCAGGAATATGTTGCAGCGAAGTGCATGCAATGAATAAAACCAGGAGTCAGTTCGAAGATCCAAACCAATTTATTGTGCACAAGTCTCAGGCAAATGTCACATTCAAAATGGTCTGAGCAATGGAGTCCAGTAAACAACACCTTTTATATCTTTCTTCTTCTGTTTAATACAGGCAAACTTTCTATTGGTCCTACTGACCCTTGCACCCATCCAATTGGGATCTCTCTCTGGGCCTAGCACTCTGTTCCCCCTGCTCAGAATTCTCTAACAAAGGCACAGTTCTAAGACTTTGATACATTTCTCCTACAAGGTCACTGCTAGCTTAGCAAATGTGTGAATATAGAGTACTGGAACATGTCTGTCATCAGCATAGAAGAATTCAACAAAGGATTTATACAACCTTATCAAAAAGCAGTTTAAAGCAGTTTCTCTAACTCTTACTGACTTTGGTTTTTCTCAGCATTCTTATTCTCAGGTGGGGGCTGAGACTCGGGCCTAGTTTACAGGCCTCTCATACATTTACAGGCTATTCTAGGCCATAGCCTGCCACATTATAATGGAGCTGTTACAAAACTGAATTCATAATTGCTTTTCTGCAAGCTGCATTCTTTTTTTGCTCTCTTCTTTGTCCATAAATGATGAATTCTTCCACTGTCTCCTTAAAAAAGACATCACACTCTACGAAGGATCCAGCTTTCTCTAGGACCAATATTATTCTGTCCACACAACTCCCAGATGCTATCTATTGTGCCAGGGCTGGCCCAGTCATTAGAAAAACCAGTTGATTGCCTAGGGCAATGACTTCTGGGGAGCAGCAAAGAGCATGGCGTTCAAAGATAGGCAATAGATTCTGAGAGCCAAGGGGAGCAGAAGACTTAAGGTTTGCCAAGGGCGCCAACAGTTTGAGCCAACTCTGGGGCCAGCCCTGGATTGTGTTATAGTGAATGCCATTAAGAACATAAGATATGCCATACTGGGTCAGACCAAGGTCCATCAAGCTCAGTATCCTGTTTCCAACAGTGGCCAATCTAGGTCATACGTACCTAGCAGTTTCCCCAAAAGACACAGGTTCCGCAATGCTTGTACTGGGTCAAGCATTGATATCCTGGGTCCCTTCTTAATAATGGTTTATGGACCTTTCCTCCAGGAACTTGTCCAAACCTTTTTTAAACCCAGCTACACTAACAGCCTTTACTACATCCTACTGATATCTTGTGGTCTGTAATAGACGGTAATATACATGCAAATTGCCCTCCCCTCTATTGGAGTGCCTTGTATCCACTTCACCTTAAGGAGTAATCTCACTTTCCAGATAGTCACCCTGGAAACATGGAATTCAGAAGAAGATATTTGTTTGTTTCGAGCTCCATCCTCCACTACACACGGAGGCCAATTCTGTTCTGGGCGTCCCCTACCTGTCCAGGTGTCCAGAATCTGGACATGGCCCTTTTGCACCCGATTCTAATCCCACAGGGGCTAGACATGTCTGCAGGATCAGAATTGGTTGCAACCAGTCAGACAAGCAGGCCATGCCCTGATTCTGGGTATTGGCACTCCCAGCCCACTACCCGGCTAGCCCAGCCAGTCTCCTGCATGAAGCCATGGCGCCATGGTGACCTGTTGCCATAGCACTGCTGCCTATGCAGGAGCCATGATCCCCAGCAGCCACAAGATGTTCCTTTCCCCATCACAAAACCTCTGATTGGGCCTACTGTGACCAGGTTCGGGCTGCAGAGAACCCCCTGCACCCTCTCACCTTCCTTTCTGGGCTCAGGTCCTCCGTCCTCCTCCATCCAGGGGGACTTATTCCACCTCCGAGTTGGAATAAGTCTGCCGTACAAATGGCCAACCTCAGAATCAGCCCTATATGTCTGGGGTCATGGTGCTACCCACAGCCTGCCCTCTCTTTGCCTACAGCCTGGCCCCTTCTGCCAACAAACAGAGCTCCCCGTACAGCTCAAAATTACGTGCTGGGAGTTCTGTTTCCAGGACATGGGCCAGGCGTTTAGCATATATGGAAATCTGAATCGGAGATCCAGACCCACTAAACATGGTTCAGAATGACCCCCATGAGGTCTTGAGCATTTTTTGTAACAGACTCTTAGGATGACATGTCCTCTTCACACTTTCAATCGATCAAGCCTCCAGAGAAAATAGCATCAGAGTTGCATAGTCTCAAGTTCTGTAACCACCCTTAATTCCAACTCATCTTATAGTAAGTTCCAGTTTATTCAGTTACTCTGCTAATAAAGTTTTGAAGTTGACAAGCAAGACATGGGGCCTTTTTTTGAATTGGAATTCTCCATATAGCTATCTGCCTAACTGTGTGATGACACATGCAGTGAGGGCAGAATAGTGAAAAAGAGTCAGTCTGTGGTGTTTCCAGCTCAGAGCAGAAAATCTTGGAAATCAGAGCAGCGATAGGGTTGCACAGGCTCAGAGGCAAAGCTGATGGCACCAAAGACTCAGCATGATAAGCAGTGGCTGGGCCAGAAAGATGACACCTCCATTAGTGGAAGAGCTGAGGGCCAGCTGTTTTTTATTCCTTATCTCTTTGACCTTGACTGTTTTCCCACATGTTCTCCTTAGTAGTGTAGGAGAATCATGCAAAAATCAAGACGACATAGCTGCTCCCATCTCAGGGTAAGCATCGCCATGGTGTTGTCATTGCTTTGCTTCTTCTGGCAGCTAGGGACTTAGAAGCAAACTCTGCTCCACTTTCATGGGGAGTCGGCAGCTAGGGACTTAGAAGCAAACTCTGCTCCACTTTCATGGGGAGTCAGCAGCTAGGGACTTAGAAGCAAACTCTGCTCCACTTTCATGGGAGTCGGCAGCTAGGGACTTAGAAGCAAACTCTGCTCCACTTTGGGAGTCAGACCTAACTTATACTGCTTGCTCAGCTCTGCTTCATTCAATTCTGGAAGAAAGATGATGGAAAGCTATTCTGACAATCTTTAAACCAACGAAAAATATTGCTCCATCCATTCTATCTACTCTGATAAAAACAACTCCAGATGATAGACTCAGAAGAGGTTGCCTAAATAACACCTTGATAGCTAACAAGCCTAGAATATTGCCAACCTAAACTAGTAGTTTGCACTTCTATGCATTAATATGTTGAAATGATAGTGTACATAGACTGTATATAAGTTAAATACCATGTATTATATTACCCGACCTTTACTCTTAATATTCTTCCTAATATGTTTACTGTAGCTCACACTATGTTTATGTTATTTTCCCACAATGTTATAATGTAAATTGTTGTTCCAGTGTAAACGGCTTTGATGTTCTGAAAAGCGGTATAGAAAATCACTAAATAAATAAATAAAATGTTGGGTTATACTGTCAGAAATTAAATCATAAGCAACAGTCACAAAACTTGTGAGCAGAAATGTCTATTATCAAGACCAGCACTTAAGCCTTGAAGATTATCACTGCTTCTCACAAGCTTCAGATTTGCAGTAATTGAACCCCTTTTTATATCCGTTCTTTGCTCTACAGTATCTGCTTTCAAATTACCCTTTCCCCACTCTTCCTGCAGAATAGCTGGACATGGAAGATAACATGGAGGGAACAGAGTGGCTTAAATCTGCTAGCTGCTGCCCAGCACCTAGCTCCTCATATACCTCATGTGCAGCCAAAGGAAGAGATGCTCTTTTATACCTCTCCCTCTCCATATCACCTGTGTGAGGCCGAAGAAACGAAAAAAACTTCCTACCCGATTCCCAGATGTAGCCACTGGAGCCAAGAACCAGAGGTGACAGGTTTCCCCCTCTCCCAGGTATCCCAGCTTGATGATGGGTTAAGAACCCAATTCTTCTGCCCCTAGTATCTCTAATCTCTCTTTCACACAGACCTGAACCATGAAAGGGAAAACAGAAATAGCAGGAGAGGGCTAAGGAGAAGGAGGGGGAGAGGGTGTGAAGATAAAGGAGAGAGAAGCTGACTAGGCAGAAAGAACAGCTTTGAGCTAGATGGGGATTTGTTAATTGTACTGGAGGGCATCTAAGGCATCTAAAACTCTTGTGCCAGTCCTGTTCCCTTCAGACTACCTAGAAAGCTGGGCTTGGAGAACATGCCTGCAGTTCTAGTTTTGGAGTTTGAAAAGGAGCTATGTAACTGTGTTCCAGGTAGTTCCCTTAGAAATTAAGCCCTAGAAGAAATGGAGAATTAACATAGAAATTAGCAAAAGAAGAAAATAGTAATCATATGTAATATCAAACTGTCAGTGAAAACCATCATGAAATAAAATACAAGCCATTAATCAGCTGACAACTCCTGTACCCGAATATAGATTCGGAATTATAAACCGGTCTCTTAAAGACCATGAAAAACTGGATGCACAAACAAGAAGACTCTTCCATACCCACAAGCTAATCAACAAGTACTAGTGTATACCAAGACTGTAAATTCCTTGAGCCAAAGGAAGTATGAGACCAAGAAAAGGAAGTAGAACAAGACTATGAGGGTTTTCTTAGAAACCTCATTCATGATTTACACATGTGAAAATGCCCATTCACATGTGCAAATCACCTCCACGTCCAAGCAGCCATTTTAGAAAGGCCACGATTTATCCGTGTCCATTCCGATGAGGTTGATGGAGATTGGCTGAGTCATGTCCACGGTGGGCTAAGAAAGGCCTATGTGAATCTCGTATTTCACAATAGTGACGCATATTTAAACCTGCTGGAGAACATGTCTATATTTAGCCTTGTCCGCTGGCATGAACAGGCATTTCAAAAGTGCTCATTTCTCTCAGCTGTCTGCAATAGGGATAATAGTAGGATTCCTCTAAATCCCCCAATAATTTTCTCTCCCTCAAAGAGGGATATCAAGTAAATATTGAGGCCTCTGTTTATTACCATGCCACTGTATGTCTCCCTTTGCAAAATGGCTAGTCTGTATGTGTATGTGATAACATATCCATGTGCAGGTTCCAGAATATGGGCACTAACACATCTATGTCTCCAAGTCCTCCCATGCACAGTTCTGCACATGCGTAGTTCTGAATGCACCCATCCCCTTGCATGTGTGCAGGCCTTTATTTTGCACATCCCTGTTTTCTAGTACATTGATGGAGATGTTTAGCTTTCAGGGCAGGGATAGATCAATTTTTGAACGCATTTACACATGTTCACCTTCTCTACTGCCCCTTCTATGCAATTTTGGACGATTTGACTGGAACATCCCAGGGGATACCGAAAATGTGCTTCCACGTATACAGTGCCTCCAGGCAGCAGATCCAAATGAGTAAAAAGTGTTGAAATATGAAAGGAAACTCCCAGAATTTTTTTCCATTCTCAATCTCAGACTAGCATTCCAACTAGTAGAAGGATTGAGTGAGAATCCATCAGTATACATAGAGAAGGATGCAACAGAATTAGCAAAGCAAGGGAAAAATTCTTCAAAGAATTAGTTCAGCAAACAAGGAACAAGTAGCAAATAAATAGAGTGATTACATACAACATGTTATTCCATGAACCTTTCGTCAATCAAAACCTGACACATGAATGGCTAAGGAAGGTGAACCAAAACCAATGGATGAAAGATTGATAGCTTTATCTCAGAGCAGTGGATTATGGAAAAGATGGTTTACAGAATACATTGAAAAAATGGGACAACTGGCATGTGTAGATTATTTAAGAAAGAACTAGAAATGGCTACTCTTCTCATAGCGTGCTGCAAAGTTCTGATGGCAGAAACCTTTTATACAGAAAGACACAATATAATGGTGCATCTTATCCACTAGAAATTCTCTAAACAGTACAATATAACTGTACTGGAAAATAACTGGGATCACAACTGAAAATGAAGAGGGTATGATCACTTGGGATAATGCCATCTGGACTGATAAAGAGCTGGATGAATGTCATGGTATTGATAATAGAGATGTCACTTCCAAACTATCATTCTGTGAATTGTGTGGAGAGGGGCAAGATCCACAAGTGCCAAGAAAATTTGGCAGAAAGATGCTGAAATATTTCCCATTGTGTTGGGTGCCAAATGCTTGATTAAGAGGAATTTCCAAGCACATCTTGATAAATTTCCTATACATAGGACATCTTACGAACGTCAGAAAGAAACTCTCTTTGGCATGATGCAAGTACTACTGCAGGTATTAGCAATACATTTGAGAGACTGACTTCATACTCTATATACTGTGGGTTGGGAGTGGTCATTACTGTCATGGAATGCAAGTAGAGAGAGAAAAGATCCCCAATTACCAGAGACCAGGAAAATGTGTAAGAAAGATTCAGAAATATATTTCATTGAGGTGAGTGCCACAGGTTGGCTTAAAAGCAAATTTCCAAGCACAGCTTCATAAGTTGCCTATATATATTGATAGGATAGCTATCCAGAGGGTCGCCATGAGTCGACTCCGACTCGACGGCACTTAACAACAGCAGTTTTAAAACAGCTTGCCTAGGTTGGAAATCCAAGTAGATGCCTATTTGAGACAATTTTATAAAAGTACATAGGCAGCTATGTATCCTGATAAAATTCTAGGGCAAAAGGGAAAAAAATCACACCGAGATTGAAGCCAGGAACATTTATGTCTGCTCCAGAGGAGGCATAAATGTTTGTGCATAAAGTGCACACAAATGTGTATATTTCATAAAATATGCTTGTAAGTTGTGATGCCACATATACAATGATCAAACCCTGTCCCTGAAAACACCTCAACTGAGTCACCTAAAAATATGCACATTCAGGTCACCATGTATATACTTTTACATGCATAATCTATGGAGTAATTTTATGAGGCCTTTTAAGGACATAAAATAGGTTTTACACACAATAACATCCTATGAACTCCATAAGGAAGTTCTCTTTGGCTCAATGCAAGTATTTTGGTATGTATTGTGGTGGCGAGACTGTAGTAGAACCTGAGAAAATGGTGAAAAAACAGTCATTTTCCTCTGAGGAAGGAAATAGTTCAGGGAGTTTGAGGGTTAAAACTCCAGCTAAAGAAAAAAACTGCATTCACAGAGCTGTTGATAGCGAGCCACACCCCAGCTCCAAGGTAACCAGGGGAGGTGACGAGGATTACCCAGGGGTGGAGCTTGAGGCTAGAGGGCATTCACACTCATATAAGCTCAGGAAAGCAGGGAAGAAGGAGGAGAACACGGGAGAGAACACGAAGGAAGGTGCATCCACCGGGGAGGAGGTTTCCACCAGGAAAGGAGAGACCCCGGGTGAGAGAGTGATCACCAGGGAAGGTGTATCCAAGAGAGGAGACTCTTGCAAGGAAGCAGTAAGTAAGGAAACCAGGAGGAACCCTGTGAGAGGAAGGTGTTCCAGCAGCTGTCTCAGGAGGAATCCCTATTGCACGCAGCATTCAGGAAGCTCTAGTTCTGAAGGTAGTTCAGCTTGTAAGAGAATTACAGCTGGCTGGGAGGACGGGAGAGTTTGCCCTGTGGAAAATGCTGGTTATGAGTAACATACGGGAGTGTCCTTAGGAGAGCCAGTAAGAAGTGTGTCCTCTTCAGCAAAGTCTGGGAAGAGACTGGGTGCTAGAAGAAAGGTGAGCACATTGGAAACCTTACAAAGTTTGATAAAGGATAAGGATCTCCTCAAGCCTTCCAGTGTCCCTCAGCGTAGAGAGGAAGCCCAGTGGGGAAAGTTTTTAAAGTTGTTACAGAAACTAAAACCTCCAGTTCCAGACGCTGAATCCAGCCAGGTGCCAATTGACTTAGAGGATGAAGGCATGCAAGTAGATGAATGTGCTTCAGATAATGTTTCCTCGGTTTCAGAAATGGATTGCTCATTTTGTGTGTGCCAGAAGTGAGAAAGCTCTAAGGTTTTAAAGTTTTAGAAAAACCAAGAAGCTTATCTAAGTGCTTAACCTGCTGGAGAATTATGCAAATGAAGTGCTAACGTTCTTGTGCTAGCCAGGAAGATTCAAAGGACTGATTTGAATGCTTGCAGCCTGGAAGCAAATGTTTAGCAGCTTGAAGGAAAAGAAGCAAATGTTTAGCAACTTGTAGAAAAGAAGTGAAGTGCTGTATAGAGCTCAGCTGAAGTAGAGGTTTGTGCTGAACCAAGCCAGGAACCTAAAGCTAGAATCTTTAATGAAGGAAAAGATTTACTGCTGTGTTAAATAAGCAGAGAAACAGTGCTGCTGTGTTTGCTATAACAGTTTGCTATGAAGTTTTTGTTTCCTTTTTCAACGGAGAAGCATCCAATTTATGTTGTTGTAATTGTGAACTGCTGAAAAGAAAAGTTCATTGGCTAAGAAGAAAAAAATAATAAATTTCCTGTTTGCCTTGAAAACCCCGGCTATTCTTTATTACACAACTACACTACCCAGCAGCCTTGGCTCTGGGAATCCAACTAACAGAAGAGGGACATTAAGAGGTACGCCCTCTACTCCTAGGCAACTGCCTAGCCAGTAGGAGGCGCGACAGTATTAGCAGAAGATTTGAGAGATTAGGATCCACATACACTGGCATAGGGGTAAAATTTATTATTGTCATGGTAGGCACAAAACTAAAATATCCAAATCAAATTCTCAAAGCTAAGGTTTACAGAAGATACCTTCAACACATTTAGTAATTTTGAAAGTTTAAAAAGGACAGTAGCAGCTCTTCTCAAGTTATAACTGCAAATACATACATATATGTTTAAAATTTATTCTATACATTTCTAAAATTCCCCCTCTTTTTTCAGAAAAGAAGTTTATTTTACATCTTCTTCCAGGATTGAGAAGACTGAATTAGAGGGACAGGCAGAGAAGCAAAATCCTTGCTTCTCTGGTTATAGGCCATGGAATCTGGGGCACTACCTCAAAATTGGGGATAATCCCTAAAAATTGAGGATGTCTGGTAACCTTAATGAAGGTGAAAGGGGATAGACTCAGGAGTAAGCAGAGGGAAGATTTCTTTATGGAAAAAGTGGCAAATGCTTGGAGTTGCCTCCCAGTGGAGGTGGTACAGAGAAGGTCTGTATTTGAATTCAAGAAAGCATGGGACCAGCACAGAGGATCACTAAAGGAAAAGAAGGATTGCAGAGCTTAGTAATTGGTAGGGATGGGATGGGTCTCCTACTAGGGATGCCCCTCCCACTGACCCAAACTTCCTGCCCTCTCCCTCATGTACAACAGTTCCAACAAATTCAGAGGTCCACTTTAGTGAAACATTTGGCGCAGCCTGATCCACCAGTATCTGAATCCTGCAGCAACCATAGTTACGACAAAAATATACAACCGGCTACAGTGTTCTTAGAAAGAATGTGCTACCTTAACGATCATATATTCATAATAATGAATGTAAAGAGCACCTCATATGGCAGCAGAATCACTTTCACTTTCAAAAAACTTATTGTTTTAATCATTGGCTTTGTCCAATCCATATACAATTTTGTCAATGTTTTTAACATCTTCTCATTGCATGCAAAATCAAAAACACATTAATTAGCATATCAAAAGCTTTTAGTGCACCTCAATACCAAGCCAAGCTCAACACAACTCCATGTTTTGTCAACGGGATCATATAACATTGACAGCTGGCGTTCCATGGCTCAAGGAGGTTAGGGGGATCCTTTATTATCTTCTGCTCTGGTGATTGATTCAGCAAATTAAATCATGCTAGCAGAAGATAGTTAAAAGCAGATAGTGCAACCTGGTCTACCTAGGTTTGGAAAATAGGCTGCCAGAATGCAGTTGGTCCAAAACATGGTGGCCAGGGTGATGAAGAAAATGGGGAGATGAGAAAGGATATCTCCAGTACTCCAAGAATTACACTGGTTGAAAATCATATACAGGGCTGGCTCAAAAGGTTGTGGCACCTTAAGCCAACTTTTTGCTTTTGCACGCACCCCCCCCCCCCCTCCTCCTTGGGGCCAATCTTGTGGTATGAGCTGCTCAAACAGGGGAAAATTTTCATCTGGTGCTGTCACTGTACTGCCATTTAACTTAATCAGATATTCAGTACCACTCTCTGTATAGGTAACAGTGCTAAATATATGACTAGTAAGGTGACGGCTGGCACTCTCAGCAGGCCTATTCAGCAGGTCTACTATTCAGCAGGCCTAAATTTAATGTATAACTTAACCAAATAGTCACTGAATATCACTGCTATATTGAAAGCTTTCTGGCCTGCCCTCACTCTTCCCCTACCATGGTCCGTAAATATACAGATAATATTTGGCAGTTTAGCAATTTTAAATGACCTGATATTATCTGTATATATTTTGCAAACACACAGATAGGCAAATATCAGTCCAGTAGAATATAATTATTCATTCATGCGGTTCATTACCAGACAAATCAATAAAAACTCCGAACAACAAATGCAGAGCAGAAATAGGGTGTTTTACTTTACAACTCAATATAGATTTGGTTCTTATTCTGGTGTCACATCAGTAACAACAACACAAACTCCCTTCACTGCAAGACATTCAAAGACTGACCACACCAACACCAAGGGGTATGTTTACTAAACTGCATTAGTGCAATTCGCGTTAGGAGCCGCGGTACTAACAGAAACCCCAAATAAGGACATGGGCGGTACATCGTCACCACTAACGCGCGTTAAAAAAAATTAACGAGCGTTACCGGGCGCTGTGGCGCGTCACTGCGTGTTAAACGTAAGAAGACATACAGACACAAAGCACTGAAACAGAGCTGTAGCACAATGGTTATGGTACTGACCGCTGTTACAGGCAGCATGGGTTCGAGTCCCCAGTGTGCCTAACACAGAAGGCTGCCCCAGGCATCACCCTGTACATTACAGAGGGAAAGAGGAGGCATGTTTTTTGTTACGCTGAGTATTGGTGTCAGAAAAACACCCTCGGAGTGTGCCTAGCCACGTACGTTGGTGCGTGCAAGGTTGCGTGCATTGGTACGTGCGTAGCCCCGTGCGTAGCTGCGCGCGTACAATCGTGCGTGGGTACGTGTGTTTTTATGTGCGTGGGTACGTGTATTTTTACCAGTGTGGGCATCTTATTTTACAGACTCTGTAGGGTGTCTTGCACCTATGCATTATGCTAGCAGATGTACGTGTGATGGCCTATGGTTTATCAGAGCCTGTGAGCAGGTGCTGGGGTTGCACAGGGTTGGATTGTGCCAGTCACACCCATGATGCACTGCACATGCAAATCAGCTGTCCACAGATACACACCATGGGGAATGCACCCCCACAGCACCTCGGCCTGGTAGGGGGAACTGACCATGTGCACCCCCACAGCACCTCGGCCTGGTAGGGGGTACTGACCGTGTCTTGTACTGGCACAGAGTAGCTACACACCGTCACATTGTGTGGGTACTGTGCTCACCCTGAGGGTGCAGTGAGGCGCCCAGCACCGTCCATGGCGCAGGTCCAAAGCAGTGTTACTGTGTGAGATAGGTAGGTTCTGCAGGACCACCTTGGACATCTCTGTCTGTTTCAGTCAGGTGTAGCCCCCATGCACCACCACCCCCAGGGCTGAGGGTGGCAAACAGGGTCTCCCATCAAAAGATCCACAGTCTACCTCCCTGCAAAGGTGGCAGTAGAGGGGAACATCAACCCTAGTCCTGCTGAGGAACAGACACCCCACAGGGCAGTCAATGCAGCTCTGTACACAGCCATAACACAATAGCAGACAGACATTAGGCCTGGATATGGTATGCTGCACCCCACCACTATCTGATATTCCCCTGGTGCAAGCCATCAGCCACTGCACCCTGCAAGCCACTCCATCACAACACCTACCAGCTGCAAACAGTCTGCTAGTGCCCAGTGGAGATGCCTGCACCCAGAACTGGGATGTCAGCATTCACAGCAAGCAGATACATCAGTGACTGGGCCCCAAAAGGAAACCCATATTTATCACATGAGAGAAATACTAGATAGCACTATGGGAGTGCCTAGCCATGCTATGGTCACTGCACAGTCAGGGTGAGAGTGATCTCTCAGCAGGATATACTGAGGTCACCCTGTCTGTGTAGGTGGTGGCCGGGCACTACAATGTGCCTGTCACTGCCCTATGCCCTGTGCAGATGCACCCTGGCCAGGCTACCCTGTCCGGCCTATACCCATGGTACCTTGCTCCTCATTATGCACATTGGCAGCCCAATACTGGCAACATTGCTGGCAGTGTGGGCTGTGGAAGGTGTTTACAGCCACCACACACTGGATAGACAGACAGCCACCCCCACACCTATGCCAGCATTGTGCTACTATAGAGGTGGTCAGCAGCCATACCCACCACACCAGTCATGGGCATAGTACAGGCATGGATATGGTACACAAGGCTGTTGGGGAGTCACTCCCCAGGGTGGTGAACACTGTCAGAGACAAGACCTGCAGCAAACACCGCAGACATCAGAATGATTGTTATGGTGGAGCTCAATGAGCAAACTGTGCTTAACGTAGGAATTGATATCTGCCAGTTATCATAGGGAACGTTTGATAGCTCTGTACCATATACCCAGGTGTAGGGTGGCATTGCTAAGGTATGCAACTGCTAGTGTTGGGAGATACAGGCAGGGCCCAATGTCTTGCCTCTCCAGAAGAGGAAGCAAGGCCAATGGGGCCTGTGGGTGGGTGTGCGGCCCTGTTGGCTGCTGCTTTACGGCAGAGTTCCCCAACTCCAGTCCTGGTGTTCCAAACACTGTTCGGGTTTTCATGCTGTCCCTCATAAATATGCATGAGCTAAATCTGCATACCATGGGGGTGGTGCATAGCTATGCAGCACAGGCATCTTTATTAGAGGCAGCATGAAGCCGGAATGGTGTGGGGCCCTCCAGGACTGCATTTGCGGGACTCTGCTTTAGGTAATGTGCCTGTTTCTGGTGTCTGTGTTTGTTGTGGTAAAATATAGGCCATGCGCATGTTCTCTGCAATAAAGGAGTGTCTTTACTATCACTGTTTAGTGGTGGGTAAGACTATGAGGACTGGGTTGGCAGGAGCCCCAGCTGGGATTTGAACCTGTGACCCTCTGGTCTTACAGGCACTGGCTGTGTCTGTTACACCACACTGTGGGCACAGAGACAGTGCAGTCCCTGGAGTTAGTTAAACCGGCCTGACGAGTCAGAAACCCTGCTCTGCAGCAGGTTTACTGTGGCCTCATTTACCTTGTATGCAGACAAAGGTGCACATAAACCTCAGAAAAGACCTCAGAAAAGGGGCACACACCCATAACCAAGCTGGGCAACAATGATATCATTGGGAAACATTACACCACACGCCCAGGACAGCTCCATTACAATGTAATGCTCTTTGAAAGGGTCTGCGGAGCGTAGACCCTTCCACACATCATTTCTTTTTATTTTGGTGCTTTCCAGGGAGTGTTGTTCCTTGTTGCCCATTGATATCACTGTTGCCCAGCTGAATTATGCTTTTTAAAATGTTTCTTGTGGTCATTTTTAACGTTTTATGTGACATTTTGTTCTGTGCACATGTATCACACTGCTCACGTTTTGTGGGTTTCCCCGGTTTTTCTGTACATTGCTGACGGAAATGGTTTCTCTTCCCTTTAAATGCCTTATCGACAGGTTTTCATTCGCGTTGGAATTGAGCTCTGAAATTCAGCGCGTTAGTATGAGGGGAGCCTCTCCCCGCCCACTCTCCGCTCATTGACCCCCTTCTCTCCGCCCACTCTCCACCTTCTGCGCTGTTTTAACGCACCGCGGAGCTTTACGATCGTTAACTACTGTTAACGCGCGTAGTATGACGTTAACGGTCGTTAGCGTGTCAGTACGCGCGTTATACGGCACTTACGGTCGTTAACGTCGTATAACGCGCGTTAGTCACGTTTACCGCACTTTAGTAAACATCCCCCCAAGTCTAAAAATTCAAACTGCACTAACCCTACCTATGAAAAGTGAGTAGTGTAAATATTCTAGTACATCAGCACAACTCCAAGGAGGAAAGGAAAAGGTTCCTACCTAGAACCAACATGTTAACAGAATCCCTCACTTCCGCTGCACATGGAAAACAGATTATCAGCTTGTAAAGAATAACCAACTACAAATTAAAAACAAATATGCAGTCAAAAATGAAACTGAAAACCCTAAAAACAGATTTTGAACAGTGGACCACTGAAGAAAGAGAAACAGAGATGCATTTCCTCCTGTATTGGGCTCATTTTCAAAGCTGACATTCTTCATTCTCTCTCGACTGACATTCTTTTGTTCCTTTGTTGTCCACTCATTTTATTTTCCCAACGTGGTTAGCTTTGATCTCTCTTTATCACTTCCTCTTCTTGGTTGTCTTTTACATCCTTTTCCAGGATCTCATTTATTCCATTTTCTGTTTTTTTTCTCCTTCCTTTCCTACATCTCTTTCTGACATTGATCCTTTTGGTTTATTTTTATTTCTCTCATCTGCCTTTTTACCTAGCATACAGCTAGATTTCATTCCTCATTGTCTCTGCCCTTTAGTCCCTGTCTCTTCACCTTTCACCTTTCACCACTTATCAGCTTTCCATTTCCTACTCTTGCCTCCCCAGTTTTTCCATTACCCATCTCTGTCTCATTCCTTGCTCAGTCTCATAGTCCCCCATCTTTTACCCACTTTCTAGTTCCCCATTTATTCCCTCTGTACTCATCCCCTCTATAGCCTCATCTACTTTCTTCTGTCTGTCATCCCTAATCAACCCCAGCCCCTTCCCTTCCACTCATCCCCTCTCCACCTCCAATCACTTTCTTCTATCTTACCCCCTATCTAGGTTTCCATTTCTCCATTCTCCTCCATTTCTACTTTCTCCCACTTTCAAAGACTTGTCCCCTTCCTTTGTCTCTCATCCCTTTTCAACTGCCTCAAACCCTCCCCAAACCCTTCAGGTCCTTCAAAACCTCTCCCCTCTCCATATTTCTCACAGCCTTACTCATACCCAACACAACCTAGTCCCATTGTCCTCCTAATATCTGGTTATTTTCTTAGTCCCTGATCTCCCCCCAAGCTATACTCATAGAAACATAGAAAAATGTCAGTAGTAAAAGCCCATATGACCTGTCTAGTCTGCCCTTCCATATCAAATGCTATAGTCTCTTTTTTTCCTTCAGAGATCTTCTGTGTCTGTCCCATGCTTTCTGGAATTCAGATACTGTCTTCGTGTCTACTACCTCCACTGGGAGACTATTCCACGCATGTACTACTCTTTCCATAAATAAATAGTTCTGCATATTAATCCTGAGTCTATCCCCTTTCACCTTCATCCTATGCCCCGTGGTTGCAGAGCTTACTTTCAAATGAAAGAGGCTCTCCTCTTGTGATTTTATGCCATGGAGGTATATAAGCATCCTTATCATATCTCCTCTATCCTGCCTTTCCTCTAACATATACATATTAAGATCTTTAAGTCTGTCCACATATGGTTTATAACAAAGACCACTAAGCATTTTAGTAGCCACCCTCTGCACCAACTCCATCCTGTTTATATCCTTTTGAAGATGAGGTCTCCAGAATTACACACAATACTCTAGATGAGGATGCACCAGAGACTTATACAGAGGCACTATCACCTCCTTTTTTCTGCTGGCCATTCCTCGCCCTATACACCAAAGCATCCTTCTGGCTTTCGCCGTCACCTTTTCTACCTGTTTAGCCACTTTTTAGCTAGATCCCTCCTTATGTTATCTACTCCTTCCTGGGAGTCTACTCTATTGCAGATTTTGGTATCATCCACAAAGAGGCAAACCTTACCCGACAGCCCTTCCACAATATCACTAACAAAGATGTTAAAAAGAATTGGACCAAGGACAGATCCCTGTGGCACACCACTGGTAACATCCTTCTCAGAGTGAACTCCATTAACCTGTACACTTTGTCGCCTCCCACTCAACCAGTTTCTTACCCAGTTACTTTAGGGTCCACCCCTAAGATACTGATGTCCATAACTGTCCACTTTACCCATTCCATCAGTCCCCACTTACACTCCCAACACCCAATAACCAGTCTGTTTTCTTCTGTTCTCCCACCCGATTTGACAGTCTCCATCTAATCGGAGTCCCTTGTTTCCTGCATCCCCATGTTCCCAGTATCTTCCCTTTGACTTGTAATCCCCTTTCCCAGTACTTGCCCATCTACTTCCTTATTCAAAATGAATTAACCCTGCCTTTCCTCCTCCATAACCCAGCATCCATTCTTGCAGCCATCCCTCTCAGTCTTCCCCCATATATTATCTTGTTTTCCCCCTCCAAACACACAATATCTGGCCCTCTCCTTTTTCTCACACCTCCGTCCCCCACAGTTTCTGCATATTTTACCAACCCTGATCTCAGCATCTATCAGCATCAGTTCCTTTCCAGTCCCAGCCCCTTTCCATTTCCCCTGGCATCAGCTTATTTCCTGTTCCAGCCCCAGCATCAGTCCCCTTCCAGTCTTAGTAACCCCCCTTCAGAGTCAACCCCTTTCCAGTTCCCCTACTAATACCTTCCAGTGTCATCCCCTTGCATTCCCAGCTTCTTTCCAGTCCCCCTCCCCCACTGTCCAGCCCTCTTCCAATCCTAGTCGTATCCACAGGTGTCAGCTCCCTTCCAGTCCCACTACCCCTTCTAGTGTCAGCTCCCTTCCAGTTCCCCCTCCCCACTGTCCAGGCTCTTTCAAGTTCCAGTCCTATCCCCAGGTGTCAGCTCCATTCCAGTCCCCTCCTCCTTCGCCCCACATCAGCTGCAGCCCCAGGATCATTCTTTACCTCCTCTTGCAACTGATTTAAACATCCGTGGAGGGGGCCAGTTTTCTTTGATTCTGTGTATGTGCTGCCTTATAAACCTTCAGACCATGGCATTTCTAAAGCCAATAGCAAGTACCTCCTGTTTGCTTTTTATGGCTATCACCACACATTTAACAGAAGATTTTAATGTACTGTCTATGAACACACCCAGATCATTTTCTTGGGTTGTTGTTGTTAAGTGCCGTCGAGTCGGTATAGATTCATGGCGACCCTCTGGATAATTGTCCTAAACTGTGTTTGGTCTTCAGTCAGTTGGCTCATTGTTGACAAACTGGCACCCATAGCTGCTATTATTGTATTGATCCATCTCATTGCTGGCCTTCCTCTTTTTGCGTTGACCTTCTACCTTGCCAAGCATGATGACTTTCTCTAATGATCTCTCTCTTTGCATGATGTGTGTACAGTATGAAAGTCAAAGTCTTGTCATTTAAGCTTCTAAAGAAAGCTTAGGTTTGATCTCCTCTAGTACTGACTGGTTTGTTCTTCGGGACAGTCCATGGTATACACAGTATTCATCGCCAGTACCATATATAGCTTGGGTTGTTCTTCCCTACTTTCATCACATTGCACTTGTCCACATTTAATTTAATCTTACATTTGAATGCCCATCTCCCAGTCTCACAAGGTCTTCCTGCAGATTCTGACAATCCACATGCAATTTATCAACTCTGAATAATTTTGTATCTTGTGCAAATTTAATCACCTCACTCGTTATTCCCAAGTCCAGATTATTTATAAATTTGTAAAAAAATCTTTGATGTCCAAAGCTGTAGCTATAGTGCTAAACTGCAAGGAAATTCAGCCTGCCACAAGTCAGACCTCTGCATGGATTTCAGTGACATGTTACCTTACAAAGCCCATTGAGGCCGTACAGATCCCTTTGTATACTGAGTATACAAGTTGGCAGTCTGGCTAGACCTGGTCAAGTATGTGAAGCATTTTCTATACTGCCCTCCAATCAGCATGCCCAGTGAAGGTATATCCTCTACAGCAGAGGACATAATGGTTCCCCATCATTCACAGCTAGCACCAGACTTGGTGAAAAATCTAGTATTTATGAAGACAAACCTCCCCTTGCTTGACTTTCCCTCATTTTCATACAACTGAGAAGAGGAAGAAGTGTAAAGCAATACTGAGGGCACTGTTCTCTCTAAGCTGTGCGCACACACCTCGCCGAGCTAGCGCACATACTTTACAACAGAGCGCACAAAAATTATGGTTCTGATTCTGATAGAAAACAACATAGACGTCTTAAAATTTAAAAGTTGTGATTGTAATTACTAGAAATTTTCCGCTTCATTTAGTAATCGTCTATTTTCATTTAATTTGATTAAAATCAATGTGGTGTACATACTGTATTCTGACATGTAGTCAAATTTTAAAGTATATAACTCCGAGTGTCGTTATGTGGTGCACAAAAATTGAACCTTCCTTCAAAAGCTGCACAGCTGATATTTTATGCGCACACAGCCTACAGAAAATTAGAGGGAACATTGACTGAGGGGCAGTTACCCACAATCTCTGTCTTTAGTGTGTTTAGTAGCTGTGTTTTTGACAGTTAACTTGCCACTGCAGTCTTTCCAGGATAGTGCCCATTTCCAGTGGCTACCTTTCAGTCCCCTATGGCAAAATATAGCATGAAAAAGCAAGAAAAACGTACTATTACAGTCTACTGTAAGAGAATCAGAGGGAGTAAAGGCAGCATGCTTGCCAAACTACAGTTGGAGGGCACTGCTGGTCCTTTTGCATTCTGTACTGTGCTGGTCCTTTGGGCCTCATGGTCTGCAGCCCCCTGATACATCAGGTGGCAAGCAGTAGTGCTGGCCCATCAAAAGAAGGCTATTGCTGAGTGATTGCGGCACATCATGCAAACCTGACCTGCTGCATCTCTCACGGGCCAGATACTCCTCAAGATCAGAAAGAAAGGGGTAGGAATCCATAGACTGTCTCTGTACAAGGGAAAACTGTACTAGAGAAGAGCCCAATATGGGATGATGGCTCTAAAGAAGTATAGAATAAGAGCTATTTTGATCTATTGTTTTGGGGCGCCTGGGCAGGATATGAGACCTGATGTTTCCTCATGGTCTGCCCTTGAAATGTGACAATGGTTCTCTCAGACCCCGCGTTCTGAAGCGGAAACAAGGAGAAGCTCCGAGAAAGGAAGAGTGTCAGTAACAGGCTGCCATGTGTCACTGAGAATCCTGGGCTCTCCGAGTGAGCGCCATGTAGATGAGACTGACTAGAAGGCCAGTGGAGTTATAATGTAACCTCCATAGGAGCAGCAAAACACCTTTTTGGTTGAAGGGGCCAAAGAAACCAGTCTCTGTCCCCGCCCCAAAGCTCTCTAATTGCTAATACTATATTGGGAAAAATATTGCTGGGTCGATGGCCCCAGTGACCTATTCCATTCCACTGTCTATGCAGGGCCATATCTCTGCTTGCTGTTCAGGTATGTGCCTGGAAATCTCTGCTGCTGCTGCTGCTGCTGCTATTCAACTGAATCAAGCCCAAAGCCTTGGATTCAGCTGGCCAGATGTGATCCACATAGTCTCAGACTGGCTAAGAAAAAATAAATCCCTGGAATTCAGCCACTTCTGACAAAGCCTGACAGAGGAGGCTGCCATAGCCTGAAACTAGATATGGTTTTACCCCAAACTTTGTAATGCCGAACATCTGGATGAAGCCTTCCCACAATGCCGTCACCTGTTGCTTTTCCTGAATGCTTCTCCAGGTCTGTCACTGGCCTCTCCTCTTTGGATCAGGGGTAGAGATTCTCCTCAGAGTGACAGACATCTTCCTTTTTGATCTGCCCTTATTTCTATATTGGATGTGTGGGGACAGATGTTTACTGAAGATGGGACAGTTAGGGTCCAGCAGACAACTCCCATGTTGAACTGTACTGGCTCTCCTTGGGTCAGGGGCTCAGTGGCTCTCTGCATCTATGCCCTCATTACGCTGGCTTTCTCTAGGCCATTCATCCTCACCCTCCTGCTTTGCACTTCTGTGGGTGCCTTAAGCTTGTCACTATACACCTCTGTTCTGTTACCCACTTTGGCATACAGTTCCTAACAACTATAGTCTGGGAGAAACTGAACCCGGAGCAGTGGGGGGGGGGGATACAACAGGCCTACCACCATTGATACGCCTTGAGAGTTCTAGCAGGGGAACGCTGCTACTGTTATAGCCTTGAGAAAAGAACAGTGGAGGGATATTCAGCGGCACTTCTAAAACACAGAACTGTTGTCACTGAATTTTGACCCCAGATATTCAATTCCGGGGCCATATCCGGCCACTGGCATTGAATATCCAGGTTGTTGCATAGCCTGGAAGCTAACCAGGCAGAGATGATATTGTGCTACTGCCTGGTTAGCTCCCATGGGCAAAGTTAGGCCAGTCTTTGCCACACCTAACTTTACTCGCGGGTCAATAATCGGATAGTGGCTCAGTATTGCCATTGCCTGGTTAGGAACAGGTGCCATATCTGTTCCACCCTGGAACGTCCATGACACACCCCAGTTCTATCCACCTAGCATCAGTGCGTGTAGCGGCAGCACCCACGGATATCTAGTGGCTCTAAACGTGTTAGTGCTGCTGACTATCCTGGTAACCAGCATTTACAGGTCTGTAATCCATGTAAATGCCTCTGAATATCTCCCCCATTATTTCTATCAGGAGGAAAGAGAATGAAGTGTGGATGGAGGAAAGGACACTGACCTAGCCAGCCTGATAGCTGAATCAAGCCTAGCTTTCATGCAGCAACAGATTGCCCTCACATTCACCATCCTCCCTTACTGGACTTGTGAATTAGGAAACTGTATTTGTTGAGTCATTGATTAAGAAACCCATAGACTAGTGTTCCAGAACGACTAGAATGCACTCCATGAATGCTTCATTTACCCCCGAGGGGGTGAGGGGGGATCTTGCTCTGTACTTAATGCTGAGACCAGAGTCCTTGCTTTAAACCGTGTAAATGCCTTTGAATATCGTGCCCCAGGTTCATTGTAGCCCTTTTCACCTTCTCATGGTAGTTTCTGGTACTCATCCTGCCATTGTACATACTCTTTGTCCATTTTGTAGTGCCCATAAGGGGGGGTGGGGGCGGGGTTGTGACACTCTTGATGGCTTGAAGTGCTGTTAGAGATGCCTGCCATCAAGTTTCAAGTAGTCTTGATTGAAAATATTTGGCAAACCTGACTGTTGCATTGCAAAACTACTTCCTCATAGACTTTAATGGGGGCAAATAGGAAGAACGGATGAATATTTTGGTTTCAGAAGACAAACTAAACGGGTATATTATGATGAACTAAAATGAGCCTGAAAATCTTTGGCATGCAATACATACTAGAGATGAAATTTAGCTTCCAAAGTCTACAAACAATAGGGTTGAAATGGATCCAGAGCCTTTCGTCAGGTGACTTTAGCATTACATACTGACAGCTAGAGATACTAACATGTGCCACCGCATTAGCACATGTTAATGTCATTAATGCAGATTATTAGCAACTAGGTCCCTTTGCATAAAATGGAACCTGTGGTAAAATAACGTGTATTATCCATGTTAATGAGGGCTAAAGAGTGGTGGAGTAGCCTAGTGGATAGAGCAGCTGCCTCATACCCAGAAGATCAAGGGTTCAGTTCCCACTGGCACACCTTGGGCAAGTCACTTTACCCTCCATTGCCTCAGAAGAAAAGGCTAGCAATCTACCTCCAGTGATACATTGCCAAGAAAACCCAGAGGTAGCTGGCTCACTATGAGGCAACACTGACTTGATGGCATTTAAAAAAAAAAGCCATAATGTGCTTCTAGGTTTGAGTTTGCATTCAACCATTTTTCTACAAACATGCTGTGTATACGAGTTAACAAATCTAGTAATCTGGATGGTCACCTTATTTCAATCCCCTCATCCCCCTAAAAAAAAACAAAGATCAATAAGTTAGCAATCCAACTCTAGTACAACAAAGTCTGCTGTTGCTAGGAGCTGGGATCTTAGTCTAAGACACAGGTCCTCTGGCAACTGTAAAAAGTAAAAAAAAATAATAATAAAAAATGAGCAATCAGCTATATGTGATCATTTGAATAACAGCTTTGCATTATCTTCTACTTCAAGACTGCTTGCTCCCTTTATAGCACTTAGCTATTATGGGGTTATTTTATTGACTGGAGCAGGACTATTGTCATTTGCTTTTGCTAGAGCCATTCTGCTCCCCAAACGCCACACATCACAGCTTGTCTTCCCATACCCCGGAGCCATGCATTTGGCCTTCATCTTGAATAGTGTAAGCGCATTACTCTGTATGAGTTACACAGGAAACACATATGCTTTTAAGTGTTTAGAATAAATCCAGCCCCGCGCTATTCACATGACTTTCCATGAGATCAGTGAATTGATTGTAATCTAATTTTTAGATGTTTCTTACAATAGATGTGTAACCCCCTGCCTTTCTGGGAGTCCCTCACAGTGGCTATGCCCAGCTATTTGGCAGAGCTGGGGCACAGTTTCAGACAGATAACACTGCCCTTGCAGGCTTAACTCGCTGGGAAGTTTAGGATTCTAAGTCAGGACCAGTAAAACTGGGAGGTCGTTGGCACCCTAGATCTACTCACTCCAGTCCTCATTCACTTCTATAACTCAGTCCAGGCCAGAATTTGATAGTTCTGAACCAAGGCTTTCCTGAAAATATTGAGGGATCACTGACAATAACAAAATTTAATGTAATGGCAGAGCAAAACATCAGTTATATTCCTCAGAATTTACAGTAATTGGACTCTCAATTGCAGGTGGAAAAACCTTCCTCACTAGCCCCTTTCCTCAGAGTATCTTACAGATTTCTGTCTTTGGTTGGCATAGCCACTGTAACACAGGGACTGGAGTTTCTGGCTCCACAGCCAGTGCACCATCAGAGAATAGGAAGGTCTCTGGCTAATTCAACCATTGTACCAAAGCATAAGTAGTGACAAGGGCCGCTTAGGCCACTGAACCACAGCTTAAGGAGTAAAAGAAAAAAGCAAGGTAGACGGAGCATTGGAGACAGAAGGAGCAGCAGGGAGCCCTGATTCTGGGACCAGAGAGGAAAAGGATACAAAGGGCATCTCCAGGAACAAAGGCAAGGAGGACCATGCCTAAGGAGTGCACCTGGAAGTGACTGCAGACCTTGGAAGGGATTGCAGACCTTGCAGTCCTTAGGCCTGGCCCTCCTTGTCTTTGCTCCAGAAGGCGACCTCTGTGTCCTTATCTTATCTTCTTCCAGTATCGGGGTTTTGCTGCTCTTTTAGTCTCCAAGGCTCCTTCTCTCCTGTTTTCTCTTTTACTGCTTACCTTATAGTGCAGTCACCTAAGCAACCCTTGTCACTGTGTGGTGAACCAGTGGCCTCCCCCTTCTCCTGCTTATGGAAACAGAAACCCCTGCCACTGTGGTACAGGGGCTATGCCAAAAAGGCAGAACCTGCTGTGGACTTGATCTTTTTGCCACTCATGTCTCCCTCCAAGTGAGGTCTCCTTCCACCATTCTCTCACTGGTACGTGGTGCCCTCCTATGTTCTGAAAACACTGGGTGGCATGAAAAAGATCACTATGTAATATTTTGGTAGAGCCACTAGAGGTCTCTGCCACTCAAATAAAGCAGATCTTGTAAGAGGTTTCTAAAGACTTGTACCATGTTTTCAGCTAAGCATGGCACTGAACATATGCAGAATTACATGTTAGCTCATGGGTGTGGATCTGCTTCTTTTCTAGGTATCTTTACACCTGGTGGGTTACAGTTTATTAATTAACTTCTAATATTGTTTATTTATGGAATATTATGCAATTCAATTAAAAATTATTCAAGATCAATGCCTGGTTGATGACTGCAAGAAGCTGGACAGTATAGATGGAACGGAAGTCAGAGCTGCTAACTTACCCAGTTCCAGGAAGAAGACTTTTTGGCCAGTCCTGATTTTGAACTTACATCCCAAAGCAATGTGAAGTGTGTGTAATTTCCCATAACACATCGGGTTAGGGTTATCAGAAATCCAGGATTGGTCCAAAATCTACCTCCTGGAATTAGGTAACTTGGCAGCTCTGAAAAAGACTCCAGAGAATGGAGCCTCCAAACAGGGCTGGTGCAAGGATTGGAGGTGCCCTGGATGGCCTCTATCCTGCTTCCTCCATTGCCCCTCCGCCCCTCTCCAGGGCCTACGTCAGTGGCAATAGCTCAGAAACTGCAAAGCAGCACTTACTTTAACTTGCTGGTGCTGCTTTGCAGATTCTTCTCTTGATCAGCAGCCTCTTCCGCCCCCCTTCTGATGCACACTTCAAGTTTGAAAATGACTTGGTAACCCACACGTGCAGAAGAAATCAGAGCAGTTGGTAGTGTTTGTCATTTGTGATTACCATAAATTAGGGTCCAATATTCAGCTTGCAGCTGAGGGCAGAAATAGCCAGCTATGTTCTCTGCTGTCTAGTTTAAGGTAATTTTCAGGCAGCTCCTGTGTGTATATTCAGCAGTGCAAGTTAAATAGGTAGCACTGCTGAATATACAAATAAAGTGAAGCTCTGGTGTGGAAGCTTAACATAATGTTGGCTGCTGCCGCA
The DNA here is from genome assembly GCA_033557465.1 of Ichthyophis bannanicus. Classification (NCBI taxonomy): domain Eukaryota; kingdom Metazoa; phylum Chordata; class Amphibia; order Gymnophiona; family Ichthyophiidae; genus Ichthyophis; species Ichthyophis bannanicus. The sequence continues at coordinate 175,177,313 of CM066036.1, read as the reverse complement.
CATCAGGCCTAGATTTCTGTTGGCTAGATTAAATGTTGTTTTCAGCAATGGCTTACAGTATGATCAACAAACATGTCAACACGTGTGCCTTTGTAACCCCTACCAGTCTGGGAGTCCATCACGGGATTCCAGGTTGGGACCAGTAAAACAGGGAGGCCTTGGCACCTTCGATCCACTCACTCTAATCCTCAGCTGCTTCAATAACTCCGTCCAGGCCAGAATCTGCTGGTTTTGAACCAAGCGTTTACTGAAAATATTGAGGGATCCTGAAAAATAACGAAAATAGTCTAATGGCAGAGCAAAAATCAAACAGACAGTTACAGTTAGTTGGATTGTCCCTTCCAAGTGGAGAACCCCTCCTTACAGTCTCCTTTCTTCTCTATTCCTTTCCACAGAGTACCTTGTAGAGCTGGATACTTGCGTTGGATGTGATAAGAGACTTTGCACACCTTCAGGCCTAGTCCTCCTTGTCTTTTCTCCTGGAGAAATCCTCTATATCCTTCTTCCCTTTTGTCCCAGATTCAGCATGGTTTAAATGAAGGTCAGAGAGGCTTTTGTTGCTAAAAAAGCTTCTTTCAGGAAATGGAAAAATAAGCCAAATAATGAAAACTGGAAACAACATAAGCGCTGGCAAGTTAAATGCAAAGCATTGATAAAGCAGGCAAAAAGAGAATTTGTAAAAAAAAGTTTGCCATGGAAGCAAAAAGGCATAATTAAAACCTGTGAGGGAGTCATTTGGAGCATTGAATGATAGAATAGTAAAAGGGACTAAGGGAGGACAAGGACATAGCGAAGAAATTGAAAGAATTCTTTGCTTCAATCTTTACTGAAGATGATGTAGAGAAGTTACCCATGCCTGAAATTGTATTTAAAGGTGATATATCAGAAGAATCGAAAGAAATATTGATAAACTGGGAAGATATATTACAGCTATTTGATTAACTGAAGAGTAGTAAATCACCTGGACCGGATGGTATATATCCAAGGGTTTTGAAAGAACTGAAAGATAAGATTGCAGACCTACTATTAGTAATATGTGAACTATCATTAAAATCATCTGTAATACCTGAATAGTGGAGAATGGTCAATGTAATGCCAATTTTTAAGAAGGGTTCCAGGGGTGATCTGTGAAACTACAGACCTGTGAGCCTGATGTCGGTACCAGACAAAATGGTAGAAACCATTATAAAGAATAAAATTACTGAACATGTACAGTCATGGTTTAATGGGAGAAAGCCAACATAGATTTAGCCAAGAAAAGTCTTGTCTTACTAATCTATTATATTTTTTAAAGGTGTGAATAAACAAGTAAACCAAGGTGAGCTAGTTGATATAATATACCTGATTTTCAGAAAGTCTTTGACAAGGTCCCTCATGAGATGCTCTTGGCCAAATTAAAAAGCCATGTGATTAGAGGCTGTGTAATATTGTGAATCAGGAAATGGTTAAAATATAGAAAGCAGAGAGTAGGGCTAAATGGTCAATTTTCTCAATGTGCTGGGCCCACTGCTTTAAAACATAATCATAAATGAGCTGGAACAGTGAATAACGAGAGAGGTGATCAAATTTGCAGATGATACAAAATTATTCAAAGTTGTTAAAACACAAGAGAATTATGAAAAATTGGACCTTGATAAATTAGAAGACTGGACATTGGACTTGGACATCCAAATGGCAGATGAAAATTAATGTGGACAAGTGCAAAGTTATGCACCTAGGAAAGAACAACCCAAACTACGGTTACACGATGCAAAGTTCCACATTAGGAACCATCACTCAGGAAAAAGATTTAGTTGTCATTGTGGATAATATGTTGAAACCCTCTCTCCAGTATGCAGCAGAGGCCAAGAAAGCAAATAGAATGCTAGGTATCATAAGGAAAAGAATGAAGAATAAAACCAAGGATATTATAATGCGCCTCTGTATCGTTCCATGGTGTGACCGCACCTTGAATATTGTGTACAATTCTGGTCGACATATCTTAAAAAGGATATAACGAAATTAGAAAAGATACAGAGAAGAGCTACCAAAACGAGCTGGAAGCATACCTCTATGAGGAAAGGTTTAAAGGTTAGGGCTTTTCAACTTGGAAAAGAGATGGCTGAGGGGAGATATGATAGAGGTCTATAAATTAATGAATGGAATGGAATGGGTAAACGTTGATCGGTTGTTTTACACCATCAAAAAATAGAAAAACTAGGGGGCACGCAATGAAGCTACTATATAACCCATTTAAGACTAAAAGGAGAAAATATTTTTTCACTCAACTCTTGAATTTGTTACTAGAAGATGGGGTAAAAGCTGTTAGTATAGCTGAGTTTAAAAAAGGTTTGCACAAGTTCCTGGAGGAAAGGTTCATAAACCATTATTAAAGAGGACCTGGGAAATCCATTGCTTACCCTAGGGCAAGCATTGTGGAACCCTGTGTACCTTTTCTGGAACCTGCCAGGTGCTTGATGGACCTTGGTCTGACCCAGTATGGCATTTCTTATGTCCTTATGACTCTAATCAGAGATAGCACACCATCAAATTTCATTCTCTAGAACGCCCGGATTAGAGAGTTCTATTTAGCAACTCAACAGGGAGGGGAGAAGAAGGGGAATTGAGGCACTTCCACCATGAAGCATCTAAGTAAACTAAAGGTAGCTAGCAAAATCATACTATATTTTCAGCAGCACTATACTGATAGCGCCAGTGAAAATCCTTCCAGACCACATTAGCTCCTTTAACATTAAATAATAGCCAGACCAGTACAATCAAAATCTTACCACTAATGATTTGATGTGAAATGATGTCTTACAATCTCTCTCTTCTAAAACATCAAGGGACTTCTTCTGGCATCCTGGCTAGGTGAGCCTGAATGCATGAGGTTCACGGAGGTTAAATAATAATGAGGGAAAGTATGGATCTTCTTCTTACAGTATTTCTGCTTTTAAGAATGCCATTTGAAATCCTCCAAATGAGGTTTATTACTGTACAAGACAGAGAAGAAAGAAAGATGAAATTGCTACAGATCATCCATTAAGATGAATGAGAATGTAGAATAAAAGCATCTTTCCTAGCTTCAGAGTTGAATGAAAATGCCACATAAGAGAACTATCATTTAATTCTTTATGTGGGTTGGGAGGTGGGGCAAACAGATAATCAGAAATGAAATTTATTTCTGATTATCTATTTGCCCTACCCCCAACCCACACATGTGCACAATTATATGTCATTTTTGGAAAATGATAATGAAACTTTATCACAGTGTTCCAAAAGCTGATGCTATTCTTTTGTTTAAAGTGTAACAACTAACACAAATGTCAGACATGAAGCACTTTATTCTCTTAGAATACAATTTCATCGTAATGACACCCATGCAAAAATCGTACTGTTTCTACCTCCTCATAACCATGTCTCTGTCTATAATAGCAGAAGCCCTTTGTCTATCTGTCAGCACATGCATACCCCATTGCGCTCAGACTCACAGACCACTCACTGCCTGCCCCCATGCTGCAGACACAGAGCCGGCTCAGGGGTGAGGGAGGAAAATACTCAACTAAAGGTGCTGGAAATGTGTCCCCAAGGGGTGGAATAATCATCTCAACGAAGAAAGAAGGAGGGAGGGAGGATACGCTGCCCAGAGCTCACCCACATGAGCTGATATTTAAGGTCCTCAGCTATCAGTTGATGGCTATTCTGCTTAAATAACACACACTATATGCAGCACCACTATCCACATAGGAAGCGGCACTGAATATACGTATACCTCAGTCAGTACCGCTCTTTGCCTGGATAGTAGCGATATTCCGTTTGCTATCTGGATGGCAGGTGAAATATCACCGCTGCCTAGATAATTTCTAGGATCAATCAAACTCCACCCCCAGCACTATACACTAGCGGAAAAAATTGTGGATACACCTGTAAAATTTGAGCTCTCCGCGATAATATCTGTCTTACTTAGGTAAATTAAGTATTCTATATATTAGATACTCTCTGCAGATTGTTGCCATAACATTTGGGAACATATTACAAACAAATATCATCAACATTTATCAGAAAAAACTTTTATTTGGAGTCAGACAAGCTAATTGATGTCTTTTTCTCAGGAAAATTATATTTTTCATGAAACTGTCGATCCACTTTAAGCAGGTTTTATTCAGAATCTCATGTATAAGCTGACACTTCAGATATTGTGTGCTATACTACCAGGTGTATACAAGCTGTATTGAAGTCATATTTGTGCTTTTGTTATTTTTACAAATTTATTTTATTTATTAGCAAAAATATTTTAAAAAATGACAAATGCTTAATAAAAAGTTTCCAATTTGGAATATGTTGTTGTATTTTGTAGATTAATGATGGCAGCAACAAAGAGGGTTGACTGGTCTCCTAAAAAAAGAGCAACAGCCATTACTTTGAGAAATGAGGTGTACAGCTTTCGTGAAATCGCTCAGAAGATGGGCCATGGAGTGACAGCATCTGGTGTACAAAAGCTGTGTGCTCGCTTCAAAGTCACTGAGTGTTGCAACTCAGAAGGGAAGAGGAGGGAAAAAGTGTACAACTCCAAAAGTACAACTCCAAAATCTGACAGAATGATTGTTAGGCTAGCTTTAAAAAATTGTAAATCATCTGCCAAGGACATCAATCAGGAACTTATGGGTCTTGGTGTGTCCGTTACTGATCGAACTGTTCGAAACAGGCTACTCAACGCTGGTCTGAGGGAAAGAATTCCAAGAAAGAAACCTTTTCTGAATATTCAGCAGAGAAAACAATGACTCCAGTGGGCTAAAGAGCACCTAAACTGGACTGCAGAAGATTGGAAAAAGGTAATCTGGAGCGACGAGACAAGAATATCAATATTTGGAAGTGATGGGGTTTGTTGCGTAAGATCAGATGAAGATTGTCTCCCAGATTGCATGAAAAGCACAGTCAAGCATCCTTTGAATGTTATGATATGGGGCTGCATGTCCTGGCGTGGAGCAGGTAGAATCCAAGTCATTGGTGGAACAGTTAATGTGAGTCGGTACATCCATGAAGTCCTTGAGCCAAAATTACTGCCATCAATGCGTGATCTGCCTGGCCATCAGACAGATTGGATCTTTCAACAAGATGGTGCACCATGTCATACTGCATGACTAAGCAAGAAGTGGTTTGCAGAGAAGAAGATTCCACTTCTGCCCTGGATGCTGTAAAACCACTGGCAGGTGGGGGGATTCGCGCCAGTGCAGTGCTGACATCGGGACACCGTTTTCAGCCTGGTTCGGTGAATGTGACCCATGGCAGGAACCGATTCACGTGAACCAGGTCAAACCGGCCGAACCCCACCACTGGATGAAGAACAATGTAGGGAAATATGGTGGCAGTAGGAGCAAGCTGTGGAGAGCTAAAGTTCCCTCTTGTGCTCTCAGCAATGCTTCTCCTTCTCTCAGCTGTCATCGGGACAGAAGCCATCTTTTTTACTGCCCTGTGCGAGTGATTACTGTGCTGCCCCCCTCCTCCCCTCATCGATTTCAATGGAGCCCTTCACAAACCTTATCCCAATAAGTATATGGATGTCTGAACATTATTTACATGTGTAGTGGAGTTAGAAAAAGGCTACCAAATTTCTACATAACTACCCTCCAGTGTCAACTATCAGATACATTAGTAAGTATTACAAATTCCTGTTAAAAGATCACCAAGAGCTTATAGTAAACCTGCCATACCATACCAGCGCAAATTCCAACACTCACACAGCAAGGAACCTACCTATGAAAAAAAGGCACAGCAAATATTCCAATGGACCCTAGAGCCCCAGTGCAACTCCTAGTGGGACACAGAACAAGATGGACTGGTACAAGTCCATACACAGAACATACATACTCACAGAATGTCTCAGTCATATACAGAACACAGTCTCTCACTGAATGCAGGATTAAGGACCACAAATGATCACAAATAGAAATATATAGTTAAAATTTAAACTGGAAAGCAAGATGTCAGACTGCAAGCAGTGCAATGCATGAGAAACATGCAGAAATACATTTTCTCCTGTATTGAGCAAAGATATGTGAGATGCACATTTCCAAAACGAACATAATCCAATCATTAAATTGAAAACAATTTTTTTCAACCTTTCTTAACATTTTTTCTAAGTTGGTCTCCACCTCACTTTCCTCTTGTCTGTCTGTCTTCAAGCTCCTTTTCTAGGGTCTCCTTCCATTTCCCATTTCTTGTCTCTTCTCTGCTTCTCTCTCTACCCTAAATCGTCTTCAAGGAATGGAAGAATAGCTTAGTGGTTAAAGCAATGGCCAGGTGACCAAGAAAACAGGGTACAGTTCTCAATGGCATGCCTTGTGATCTTGGGCAAGTAATTTCTACTTTTGCTGTCTAGACAATTTATCTTTCAAATCACACTGGCCCCAGTCTCTGTTTTCTTCTTCTTGGTCTTCTGACTTCTTTTCCAGGATCTCCTTTCAATTTCCCAATTCTTGCCTCATGTTTTCCTTACTTCCCCTATATCTGTTTCTGACAGTGATATTTCCATTACATCTCATTTTTCTCTCACTATCCACTTGCAGATAGATTCCATGTCCTTCCCAGTCCTCAGTCTCCTCCTTTGGCCTACGTAAGAGCAGGCCACATAAGAGCTTCCAATTCCCATTCTCTTCCTTTGCTAAACTCTCCCCGTCTCACTCCTTTACAAGTACTTTTGCATCCTAAGTCTCTTATCTCCATCTCACATCTCCAACCCCATCTTTCACTCTATACTTATAGACCCTATATCATCACTGAATCCCTTCTGTCTGCTCTCACTAATCCCCAAGTCTTTGATCACCCAAGTCTCTACCCAATTTCTCATACTTTGCTATTCCTCTATCCCCGAATGTCTACTCCAGTTTCCAGTCCCTGAGTTTCCATTCTCACAAGTCCCCATTTAGTCCCCTAGTCCTTAGATTCTCACACCATGCTTCCCAGTCTTATCCCTGACCCAATCCCAGTGTTCACTCTCCCCACACTAATCCATGAATCTTCATCCACTGCTCCCCCCATTTCCCTAAATTCTTATTTCTATCCATCTTAACTTGGAAACAGAAAGCTGCTGTTCCCTGGGCCCTACTCCATCAGGTCTCTACTCCTTTCTCAGCCCAGCAGGTTGCTTCAAACCCCATAGCTACGTCTGCCATCTACACTGCTGTTCTCCTTTCCCCCTGGCTTAAATCAACAGGGAAAGAATAGGAGAGGCATCAGGTCCTGGAGGAGCTGAGTTTTACTGTCTGGGAGTGGGAGGGGGATGTAAAACACACTCCAGGTGAACCTACTACAGCTGCTGGCTAAGAGGGGGAAGGTGCAAAAAGCAAGCAGTGAAAGCGGAAACTCTCTGTGTTCATACAAATGCTCCCCCTATTCCTTCCTCCATGATATCCAGCATCTCCATCTCTCATCCCTCTTCCCTCCCCCCTCCACAAGTGTTCCAGCATCTTTCCTAACCACCCTTCCCAACGTGTTCCGGCATCCCTCCTCTCTCCATCCCAACCTCTCCCCCACTTGCCTTCCTCTCCCATGGGCCTCCCTCTTTTCAAACCTCTTGTCATTGTGGGCTGCAACCCGCAGTGTCTTCCCCTGCCACAACAGCATCAACGCAGAAAGTAACACATCGTTCTGTGGAGCCTCTTGCTGAAGTGCTCAGTAGCCTCTGCTGGTCCTGCTCCCCACAGAAGCCCACTTCCTACTGCCATAGGGGATGGGGCCAGCAGAGGCTACAGAACGCTTCAGCATGAGGCACCACAGAATGATGTATTACTGTTTGCACTGATGCTGTCAGGGCAGGGGGAAGGTTAATGGTCAATTTTTTCAATGGAGAAAAATAGTAGACTATCCCAGTGATCTGTACCAGGACTGGTGGTTTCTAACATATTTATAAATGATCTGGAAATTTATTTATTTATTTATACACATTTATATACCGCATCTTCCACAGTTCAGTTGCGGTTTACAGAGAACAACAATTAACAAAGCAAGTTTGTATTACAAGGAACGTCAGAATATATTTTACAAGGAACGTCAGAATATAAGTATAATGATAAGCAAAACAGTATATGTATTGAAGAACGAGGTAATTAACTAAACAGAATATATTGTCTAAACAATGTGAGACAAAACAGAACAGAATAAACTATATACAAATATATATAAGTATATATATATATGGGAGTGAAAGGACATAAGATGTGGAATCATCAAAGGGGTTTAACTATATGTGCTATCTGTGTGAGTTGAAAGGGTTTTTAATTGAAGCAATCAGATACCTGTTTAGCCTTTATCTAATGCGGGTGGGAGATTATCTATGTTGTTATAGTGTTTGGTGAACAGATAAGTTTTCAATTTTTTGCGGAGTTCCATGATCTCAGTTAGTGTTCGTAACTCCTCTGGGAGGGAGTTCCAGATAGTTGGGGCTATGTGAGAAAAGGCTCTGTTGTTTGTTGATTTATGAGCTCTTGTGTAATCTTTCGGGGGTTTTAGTTTGTTTAATTGTCCTTTTCTGTGTGTAGGTTTAGATGGTTCTTTGTGTATTAAGTTACATAGCGTAGTTGGAGCCATATCGTATAATAGGAGCAGCAAGTAAGGTGATCAAATCTGCTGATGAAAAATTATTCAGAATTATTAAATCACATTCAGATTGTCATAAACTACATGGAAGACCTTATGAGACTGGGCATCCAAATGACAGATGAAATTTAATGTAGAAAATTATATATATAAGGAAGAATAACCCAAATCATAATTACACAATATTAGGTTCCACCTTAGGATTCACTACCTTAGGAAAGGGATCTAGGTGTCATCAGGGACAATAGCTTGAAATCTTCTCTGTTCAGTGTGTAGCAACAGCCAAAAAAGGAAGCAGAATGTTAGAAAATGATTAGGAAGGGAATAAAGCAAAGAATATTATAAAGCCTGTGATAAGGAAGCTTATCATAGCTCAGGAAGGAGCTATAGAAAAGATGATGTGACTCTGAACAAGCAACCTGTCAGTTCTGGTAGAAATAAGAAAACAGAATTTTCTTACAAAAGACTACCAGTCCCAGAATGCACCAGGTTTCCAGCAGCCATTAGAGGAGCTGAAGTGGGGAAACGTGTGTTCAATCAGGAGGGCTATGAGGTAATCCCTAAGCACTCATCTCAAAGGGCAGGGCCTGATTCAGCACAGCTGCGCTGTATTAGGGAGGAGCACTCATCAAGGCAGAATAAGAATAGAGTTTGTTCTACAGAAGCATAAGCATCAGCTTCTCCATGATCAGCTTCATGATCACCTTGGATATTCAGAGAATTGTCCTCAGTATCCTGAGAATCAGCTTGAGTTTGATCATCAGTTTCATCTGAAGAATCAGCAGAAGCCAAACCGGACAGATAGAGAAGGAAAGAAACCCTCTGGAAGGAAGAGGAGAAAAGCCTTTGAGAGGTCTAGAAGAGTCCAAGGCAGTACGTATACTGGGAGGTATTCCAAGGGCCAGCATAGACCATTGGACTGGGGAAAGCCAGAGGAATGGTGCTGCAGAACAAGGAATCACCAGAGGCTACCTGTGAGGGAGACGGCTGCATGTGGAAGGGACTCTAAGACCTATGCCAGAAGGTATGTGAAGAGAGATCCAGTGTCCAGGGATCAGGACTGGAAGGCTGGACATAAGAACTGGACTACATACTGGCCAGGCTATATAGAGAGGAACTATAGCAACAATGGAAGCTCAGGTATGAACACTGATCTATGCCCTAGCTATAACCTTGAAAGACAGCAGGGAAATAAGTGTTCTCCTGAAAGTGCTCCATTGAAAGATTCATCTGTGCCAATTCATGATAGTGACCCTATGCTTGTTGATGAAGGGGAAATAATAGCAGATCAAGATATTGTTTATATGGACTGCTCTCTATCCAAACTCCGTTGGTAACTTTCTGTGATAAAGCACAGCAGCCATCACAAAGAAATATAAATTTGTTCTTTATTCCACTAAGAAAAGCTCCTGAAGCAGGATTTGACTCACACAGTAGAAAACCAGCCAGCTAAAGGGTTTCAGCTGGATAACTGATAGCAATTGAGCTGCACCTAATTGCTTGTGAGCTAGGAGAGAATTACTTCTGGATCTGTGGGGAAAGTAATCAGAAGTTAACCTTACAAGAACAGTTTATTTCTTTCTTTGTGGCTTTTCATTTGTTAGAGATATGCTAAGAAAACATTAGCTAATTGCCTGACAAGTTTGAAGGTTGTTTTCCTGATTTTGATGTTTGACTTTGTTTTACCAAGTTAAACACTGCAAGCAAGTAATCTAATTTATGTGCTACCAAGTATATCTGTGCTGGGAGAAATAACCCCATAAATAAAGAAGTATCTTATTGGCTTTAACACTAGTGCACAACTAAATTATTCTCAGCAGCTGTGTCTGGTGTGAATGAACTACATTACCCACAATACCTTGCAAAAATCATATAAATATATGCATTGTCAAGACTGTGAAGATTCTCACCCAGGCAGCCGTCTGACAAATGGTGTAGTTTTTCGGATTGCTTTTGCACAAAAGGGATTTACTTGCTGAGGATTACAACTACAGTTCAAGTTTAAAGCTGAAAAAAAAAAGATTTTCCCTAAACTGCACTTTGGAGGAGAGGAAGCTATCCCAGGAGGAAAAGACCCTGTGCAGAGCTGGATTCATCACTGAGACAAGGTAATAAGTACCTGGGCATGTCTAGTGGTGGATGGGAGTAAGCACAGGGGTAATTAAAAAAAAAAGTGTAGAAAAAACACCTGTTTGGAAGGTGGTGCACTGTGTTTTTTTTTCTTTGTATTTTCTTACAGGGTTCAAGATGGATCCAAGGGAGATGGCTCAGTGGATGGCAGCCCAATTCAGCAGGCAGCAGGAGCTAGCACAGCAGGCTCAGGACACTGCTATGAGAGCCTTAAGGGACCAGCAGAGGCCAGTGCTTGATCTGGTGCAAGCCCTAGTTGAGCTGAAGAACCAAAGTGGAACAGATGCAAGACCAGCAGTGAATACTGGTACACCACATGTGGACAGTGTGGGACTCAATCAAGGGATTGGGGCATTTAGTTTTGGGAAGCTAACTCCAGATGATAATGTTGATGATTTTCTAGAGTCTTTTGAAAGAGTGGCACAAGCATTAGCATGGCCAGAGACCCAGTGGGCAGTAAGGCTGGCAGCCTCATTAACTGGAGAGGCGCTTGCAGCTTATAGAGCAATGCCAGCAGCCCAGGCTTTGATTTATAAGGATGTAAAGGCTGCTATTAGAGATCGCCTAGGGTTGTCTATTTCAGAGTATAGGCGAATGTTTAGAGCTACTACATTGAAAGTGGGTGAAACACCCAGGGCTCTGAGTCAGAGAATCAGAGGTTTAGCTGTAAAATGGTTGGAGCCTGAGCAAAAGACGGTAGAAATGTTATTAGACATTATAATGCTTGAGCAATTTATGTCTGGGGTGCCTAAAGATTTGCACACTTTCCTTATACAGCAAAATTGCCAAAATCTTGGAGAGGCAACCATGCTAGCAGAGAGATTCTTGGAAGCCACGCAGGCTTGCCATAGAATGGGTGGCCCTCTGAAGATTGGTGCTGAGGCTAGATGTGCTGTATCAGAAAAGAAAATAATTAAAAATGTTTCTGAAAATGAATGTACTGTATCAAACCAGATGACACAGTGGAATAGAAAGAAATGTTTCAAATGTGGAAAATGGGGACATTTAGAAAAAAGATGCCAGACACACACTAGCTTAATGGGTCTGGATTTAAAACAGCCCAAAGAAGGATTTCTTTTGATGGTTGATGTGCAAGGAATTACCACAAATGCTTTGTTAGACTCTGGGGCAGACCAGAGTATGATGTCAAAAAGGCTTTGGAAGAGGATAGAGGCCCAAGAAGGATTTGTGCCTAGAACCCCTGAAAGCCAAGTTCACATCAGATGCATTCATGGTGCTGCAACATCATATCCCACCTATAGGCTAAAGGTTAAGTGCCTGGGGGGACAAGAGGAAGTCCTGTTAGCAGTGGTGCCTAGGCTACCCTTTGATTTGGTTCTAGGAAGAGACTGGCCAAGATTTAAGCAGGGTCTAGTGGAAGGACTAGGAAAGAAGGAGGGAGAAGGTTTAATGGTAATAGCTCCCGGGCCTTTATTTGGAAGTCCTCAGACCCCAGCTAAAAAGATGGTTAAGCGTCCAGAAGACCAAGCTACCCCAAAGCAGACATTCATCCTAAAGTACCATAGGGTCACAGAGAAGGCCCAAGCTCCTAAGCGGGCAACCCCTCAAGCTGCTGGGTTTGACCTGTGCAGCATAGAAAATGTGACTGTACCTAGCCAAGGGAGAGCCCTGGTGGACACTGGTCTCCAAGTGGAAATACCTATTGGATGCTATGGGAGAGTAGCCCCAAGGTCCGGATTAGCCCTTAAATATTTCATCGATGTGGGTGCGGGAGTAATTGATCCCGATTACAGGGGCAATATTAAAGTTCTGTTGTTTAATTTTGTACAGAATGATTATCACGTGAAGACAGGAGACAGAATTGCCCAATTGATCTGTGAGAGGCTGGGTTTTCCACCTGTGGAGGAGGTCACATCCCTGGAGAATTCTGAACGTGGAACCAAAGGCTTTGGTTCTACTGATGTCAAAGGGGTTAAAAGCCTAGCTGCCACCTGTGCCCGAGAGAGGGAGGTGAATGAAGAGGAAGATTTGGGACCCCAGGTATCTGATTGTAAAGAAAAATCAGAGCCCCAAATAGGTGAGGACCTGACAGTGGTACAACAGGAAGAAATTAGGAAATTGCTCAAAGAGTTTCCAGATGTGTTGACACCCATACCTGGGGAGACACATTTGGTTGCCCATGAAATAATAACTCCACCTGGGAAATTAGTTCGTCAAAGGCCATACCGCTTGCCTGAAGCCAAAAGACAGGAAGTAGTGGCACAAGTCCAGGAGATGTTGGACATGGGAGTAATAGAGGAGTCAAAGAGTCCCTGGAATAGCCCCATAGTCCTGGTGCCGAAGCCTGATGGATCTTTAAGATTTTGTATTGACTTCCGGCAGGTAAACGCCATATCAGTTTTTGATGCATATCCAATGCCAAGAATTGAAGAGCTGTTGGACCAGCTGGGACAGGCTCAATACTTAACCACCCTTGATATGACAAAAGGATATTGGCAAATCCCTCTAACCAGGGAGTCGAAGCCGAAAACTGCGTTCAGCACCCCCGTTGGCCTTTTCCAGTTCAAGAGGATGCCTTTCGGACTGCATGGAGCAGCGGCTACCTGCCAAAGGTTAGTGGATCAGGTACTTCGACCCCATCAAAATTATGCTTTTGCATATATGGATGATGTCATAATCCATAGTAACACCTGGGCGGAGCATCTAAAGAGGATCAGGGCAGTCTTGTGCTCCATGAAGCAAGCGGGAATCACTTTAAACCCGAAGAAGTGTGCCTTTGCAAATAGGGAGGTAAAATACCTGGGCCACCTAGTGGGAAGAGAAAAAATTAAACCTCTAATGAGTAAAGTAGATAGCATCAGGAATTTTCCTCCTCCAACAACAAAGAAACTAAGAAGTTTCTTAGGACTTATTGGATACTACCGCAGGTTTATACCGCAATTCGCAGAGAAAAGTGCCATTTTCACGGATATGCTGCGGAAGAATTGTCCAAACCAGCTAAAGTGGACACCTGAAGCTGAAAAAGCGTTTTCAGTCTTAAAAAAAAAATTGTGTACAGGACCGGTACTGAAAGGGGTGGACTTCAAGAAACCCTTTCTGGTTCAAACGGATGCATCGGATGTAGGGCTAGGAGCGGTCCTAGCCCAGTGCCATGATGGGGAGGAGCATCCTGTGATGTACCTGAGCAGGAAGTTGTCACCGGCTGAACAAAAGTATTCCACAATAGAAAAAGAATGTTTAGCTATCAAGTGGTCAGTGGAGGCGTTAAGGTTTTACCTTACAGGGAGAAAGTTCCAGTTGGTCACGGACCATGCCCCACTTAAGTGGTTGCAGCAAATGAAGAACCACAATGCCAGGTTGACACGCTGGTACATGGCCTTACAGGCGTTTGATTTTCAAGTTGAACATCGTGCTGGGAAGTTACACAAGAATGCGGATGCACTTTCCCGTATTACGGACTGTAGAGAAGAAGTTTCACCAGAAAAACCAGTCCGTAATAACTTAAGCAGGGGGGTATGTGATAAGGAAGCTTATCATAGCTCAGGAAGGAGCTATAGAAAAGATGATGTGACTCTGAACAAGCAAACTGTCAGTTCTGGTAGAAATAAGAAAACAGAATTTTCTTACAAAAGACTACCAGTCCCAGAATGCACCAGGTTTCCAGCAGCCATTAGAGGAGCTGAAGTGGGGAAACGTGTGTTCAATCAGGAGGGCTATGAGGTAATCCCTAAGCACTCATCTCAAAGGGCAGGGCCTGATTCAGCACAGCTGCGCTGTATTAGGGAGGAGCACTCATCAAGGCAGAATAAGAATAGAGTTTGTTCTACAGAAGCATAAGCATCAGCTTCTCCATGATCAGTTTCATGATCACCTTGGATATTCACAGAATTGTCCTCAGTATCCTGAGAATCAGCTTGAGTTTGATCATCAGTTTCATCTGAAGAATCAGCAGAAGCAGAAGCCAAACCGGACGGATAGAGAAGGAAAGAAACCCTCTGGAAGGAAGAGGAGAAAAGCCTTTGAGAGGTCTAGAAGAGTCCAAGGCAGTACGTATACTGGGAGGTATTCCAAGGGCCAGCATAGACCATTGGACTGGGGAAAGCCAGAGGAATGGTGCTGCAGAACAAGGAATCACCAGAGGCTACCTGTGAGGGAGACGGCTGCACGTGGAAGGGACTCTAAGACCTATGCCAGAAGGTATGTGAAGAGAGATCCAATGTCCAGGGATCAGGACTGGAAGGCTGGACATAAGAACTGGACTACATACTGGCCAGGCTATATAGAGAGGAACTATAGCAACAATGGAAGCTCAGGTATGAACACTGATCTATGCCCTAGCTATAACCTTGAAAGACAGCAGGGAAATAAGTGTTCTCCTGAAAGTGCTCCATTGAAAGATTCATCTGTGCCAATTCATGATAGTGACCCTATGCTTGTTGATGAAGGGGAAATAATAGCAGATCAAGATATTGTTTATATGGACTGCTCTCTATCCAAACTCCGTTGGTAACTTTCTGTGATAAAGCACAGCAGCCATCACAAAGAAATATAAATTTGTTCTTTATTCCACTAAGAAAAGCTCTTGAAGCAGGATTTGACTCACACAGTAGAAAACCAGCCAGCTAAAGGGTTTCAGCTGGATAACTGATAGCAATTGAGCTGCACCTAATTGCTTGTGAGCTAGGAGAGAATTACTTCTGGATCTGTGGGGAAAGTAATCAGAAGTTAACCTTACAAGAACAGTTTATTTCTTTCTTTGTGGCTTTTCGTTTGTTAGAGATATGCTAAGAAAACATTAGCTAATTGCCTGACAAGTTTGAAGGTTGTTTTCCTGATTTTGATTTTTGACTTTGTTTTACCAAGTTAAACACTGCAAGCAAGTAATCTAATTTATGTGCTACCAAGCATATCTGTGCTGGGAGAAATAACCCCATAAATAAAGAAGTATCTTATTGGCTTTAACACTTGTGCACAACTAAATTATTGTCAGCAGCTGTGTCTGGTGTGAATGAACTACATTACCCACAATACCTTGCAAAAATCATATAAATATATGCATTGTCAAGACTGTGAAGATTCTCACCCAGGCAGCCGTCTGACAAGCCTCGGTATTGCTCTATGGTGCAACTGCACCTTGAATAGTATTGTGTGCAATTCTGGTCTCCACATCTTCAAATACAGACTGATTGATTCATGGTTAACAGGCCTCTCACTCCATACTCAGCTGTGACTGAAACTCCCTCCCCCAACCTCCCCTCTTCCTCCAACAAAATCCAAGGAAGGAAGGGTGGGAAGCAGGTTTCCCTGTGACCCGATCTTGCCAGCCAGTCTGCTCAAACTAACTCTCCTGCTCCCGCCTTCTTCCCTACACTACTTAGCACATACCATCTAATCATCTAACCCCGCCCCTTTCTCCCTTCTTGCCTCCTGCTATGCTTAGAACATAAGAACATAAGATATGCCATACTGGGTCAGACCAGGGTCCATCAAGCCCAGTATTCTGTTTCCAACAGTGGCCAATCTAGGTCATACGTACCTAGCAGTATCCCCAAGAGACACAAGTTCCACAATGCTTGTACTGGGTCAAGCATTGACATCTTCGATCACTTCTTAATAATGGTTTATGGACCTTTCCTCCAGGAACTTGTCCAAACCTTTTTTAAACCCAGCTACACTAACAGCCTTTACTACATCCTCCGGTAACAAATTCCAGAGTATGACTACACGTTGAGTGAAAAAATATTTTCTTTTATTAGTCTTAAATAGTTTACCCTGTAGCTTCATTGCATGTCCCCTAGTCTTTCTATATTCTGATAAGGTAAACAATCGATCTACATTTACCCGTTCCACTCCGTTCATTAATTTATAGACTTCTATCATATCCCCCCTCAGCCGTCTCTTTTCCAGGTTAAAGAGCCCTAACCTTTTTAGCCTTTCTTCATAGGAGTATCCTTCCATCCCCTTTACCATTTGGTGGCTCTTCTCTGAACCTTTTCTAAAATCGCTATATCCTTTTTAAGATACGGCGACCAGAATTGCACACAATTCTGCCTAACCCTTCTCTCAGAAGGGCTCGGCCATGTTAATGTTGCCCTCAGATTAGTCTGAGGACACACTTATCCCTAAGGGTAAGCGGAATGGGATCTTGCTAGTTTTGGGAACCTGCCAGGTACTTGTGACCTGAATTGGCCACTGTTGGAAACAAAATACTGGGTTTGATGGAACTTTGGGCTGACCCACTAGGGCAATATCCTATGTTATTATGAGTTATTTCCCTGCCCAAAGTGGCTTATAATCTAGTCATCCCTGAGGCAAAGAAGGATAAAGTAACTTGTGGAAGATCACAGGGTCACTGGAGAGGTTTGATTTGCATCCTGGCTTCCCAGACCCTCAAGCCACTTCTCTATCTCATGAGCTACTCTTCTACTGCAAGCTGCTGAGGGCAGAACACACATGCTGGTCTGCCCTTAGCATGTGTGTCCGAACATCGGATAACGGTGGCTTTACTATGACATACCTGATCAGCTCTGACAGCACATCACTGTGCTATGGTATACCAATTATGAACAACTTCATTCCATTCCATTACAATGTTTACAATGTTAATAATGCATATTTTTTTATTATTCTAAATGTTCCAAGCACTATGCTGTTTTTTAACACAATGGGCTGTTACTTAAAACACCTACAATATGTAAAAGGTCTATTGGGCAAAAGTTATATAGTTGCCTTCCTTAAACATTCCTTAAATTGCACTACAGGCATTTTTTTTTGATGGTGGGAAGGGTTTTCCTACACTTTTTATAGGTAATTAAGTGCATTTAGTTTATCACATTTTAAATTATGGCTGCATTCTAAATTTCTGCTGTTCAGGTCTCTGTCAGAGACTCCAGCCAGTGAGCCAAATTCACAGCTTTTACCAGAGCCATCTGGAGCCTTTCTTACATAGTAGTATCTCTGAGACCCCCCAAACAATTTCATCCCATATTTCATTGTGCAGTTCCCTTGTCTAAAGCTTTCTGCTAACAATATGAAGCTGGGAGGAAATTATTTACTGAGTACTTTATGCTCCTGTCTTGAATTATTTTGCTCTATTAAAGCAGCATTCTTTCTTCAAATGCAATTTGAGTTTCTTCTTACTGGTATCATGTTGTTCCATCTGGTCATCTGCTAAGCACATTGATCAGCACACATCATTGGACTCTTCCCCATGGCACACACTGTTGCAAAGCAAGATAACCTGACTTTTTCCTGGATATGCATCCAGACAGGAGCCCTTTTCTGGCTTCATAAAACAAAAAGCAGAGAAGAGATTTAGAAATGCAGAAAAAAACTGATAGCAGTCCACAAATGTATATTTTTATATGTGCTCTTTATGTTTATGTTTATGTTTATTGTTTCTTGATAAAATCGCCCTTCTCCAAAATCAGAGCGATGTACAATTTAAAAAAATCAATATTAAAATGGCCAAAGCCATGAAAGGGAAAGAGAAAATGAAGTTACAAATTCTTTATAAAACCATAGTATAAGCAGGAAAGATAGAAGAAAGGATAGAAAGAAGACAGTTAAAAGTTCTTTATAAAATCATAAATATAAACAGGAGAAACAGCAAGGGGTAGGAAAGGAAACAAAAGGAGGGTAGGAACAGGGGAATGGAAATCACACAAAAGGGGAGGGCACATCATTAGCAAGGGAAAAAAGGTGGGTTTTCAGATGTTTTTTGAAGGTGAGGTGGTGAGGTTCTAAACGGAGGGAGGAGGGTAAGGAATTCCAAAGGGCAGGGCCAATAAAGAAGAAGGCAGAGGAACGTGTGGATTGGAGATGGGCACGGGAAGGGGAAGGAAGAGTGAGACGGTTGAGGTGAAAAGAACGAGGGGTGTACTGAGGGGAGCGAAAGGAAAGAAGGTCGGCAAGATATTGAGGAGTACCGGTGTGAAAAACTTTGTGAACCAAAGTGAGTAGCTTGAACTGAGAACGGTAAGGGAAAGGCAACCAGTGGAGATGAAAAAGCAAAGGTGTGACGTGATCCCGAAGAGAGGCATGACAGGCAAGACGAGCGGCAGTGTTCTGTATCCTTTGTAGTTGGGATAGTCGATATTTGGGGAGTCCGATAAGAATAGAATTGGCGAAGTCGACGCGAGACATGACTAGGGACATTAACAAGGTAGAGATAGCTGAAGGGGACAGAAAAGGGCGCACCGCACGAATTTGACGAAGGAAGAAAAAGGAGGATTTAGTGACATGAGAAAGGTGCGACTGAAAGGAAAGATCCGAATCAAAGTGAACACCGAGGTATCGAAAGGAAGAAACTAAAGGAACAGCAGAACCAGAGAATGAGGGGGCCAGCTGAGGGGGTGGACAGCCGTGAGAGAACCAGATAGCCACTGTCTTGGTGAGATTAAGGTGAAGGCAGTGAAGAGTCAACCAATTAGCGACGTCAGAAAGACAGGAGTTGAGGATAGAAAGGTCAGGACAGGAAGGGGAAGTGTGGTGTAATAGAACGATATCGTCGGCGTAAAGAAAAGCAGAAACACCAGATTGTTGAATTAGGAGAGCAAGAGGGGAGAGAAACAGATTAAAAAGAAGAGGAGCCAAGACAGAGCCTTGGGGGACTCCACATGAAAGAGAGAAGGGGTCAGAAGAAGGGACAGAAGAAGAGGGAGAGAGAACCGCACAAGAGCGAGAGGAAAGGAAAGAGTGAAACCAGTGGTAGACAGTACTACATAAGCCAGCTTCCCGCAGACGCTGAAGAAGAAGAGAGTGGTCAACAAGATCGAAAGCTGCAGAGAGATCCAAAGCAACTGCCACCAAGATATCCCCACGATCATGTGCTACGTGTAGTGCATTAGTGAAAGCGGTTAGAATTGTGTCAACGCTGTAGCCCTGACGGAATCCAGACTGACGAGGGTGAAGAAAGTTAATAGAATCCAGATAGTGAGAAAGCTGTGCAAAAACAAATTTTTCGAGAAGCTTGGAAAGGAAAGGGAGATTAGAAACGGGATGGTAGTGAGCAGGGACCAAGGGATCAAGTGAAGGATTCTTTAGGATAGGGCGGATTAGGGCATGTTTCCAAGCAGAGGGAAAAGAACCTGTAGACAAACTGGAATTAAACATGGTAAGGATGTGAGGTAAGAACGCCAGGGAGGGATCTAGAAGCCAAGAAGAGGGGATGGGATCGAGAGGACAGGTCGTCTTTTTAGAGGATGAGCTAAGGTGATGAAGCTCCGGGGACGTAATTAAAGAGAAAGAAGCCCAAGAGTGAGAAAGACAGTCCAACGGAGGAGGAGAAGCAACTGGAGGAGGGGAAGGTATGGGGGCAGGACAGGAGGGTAGTGATGTTCTTAGAGTGGAAATCTTATTGCTAAAGTAAGATGCTAGGAGGGAAGGGGACGGAGTAGAAGGAACATGAATGACCGATGTAGAGGATTGGAGGGAGGTTAAAGATCGCAAGGTGGAGTAAAGGTGTCGGGTCTGATTTGGGGCATTCAAAATTGCATTAGTGAAATATGAGCGTTTAGCGTGATGTACGCTAGATCGGTAATGGGAAAAATTAGACTTAAAAATAGCTAGGGTGGACGATGGGTAGATAATGTTTCAAAAGGACCCAGTTAGACAACTCTCTTCTTCCAGAAATTATGTATTCATATTATTTTTCAAATGCTGGAAATAATTTGTTTTTTTTATCCTCGGTTTTTTGTCACCTTGATGGAAAGGTTTTGGGTAGAATATCTGGCTTAGAATTAAGGCTCCTTTTACTAACACTTGGCATGTGGAGCCCCATGCAGAAAGTGGCACGTCTGGCCCGCCCTGGCATCCAAAATCTGGACGGGCTGCATTTGCACCTGATTCTGATCCCACAGGTGCTAGACAGCCCACAGGATCAGAATCAGGTACAAAGGGCTTTGATGGGCAGGACATGCCCCGATTCAGGCCCTTTGGAGGCCCCGCCCCCTCTCTGTCCACCCTGCCACGGCTCCTGCATGGAACCCAGAGCCATGGTGCCCCATCGCCATGGCACCAGGATGCCATGCAGTAGCCACACTCACTCCCAGACCCAGAATAGCTTGCTTTCTTCACTGCCCAACCCCCGAACGGGCCTGCCGAGGCCAGGATTGAGCTGCAGGGAATCTCCTGTGCCCTCCCTACATTTCAGAGGGATCCGCCATTGCATATTGCTTTACTCGGAGTGACATTCCACCCCTGAACTGGAATAAGTCACCTGTCCATTTCATCCAGCATGGATGCACAGGGCCACGAATGGTATCAGCCCAGTATGTCCGGGGTCTGGGTCCCGTCTCCAGCCTGCCCTGTCTCCTCCCCCTGCATGCCCCCTCCTGCCTCCATCCAGAGCTCCCCGCACAGCGGCCCTGAACGCGCGGGGAGCTCTGGACCGGGAATCGGGTTGCGACATATAGCGGGCATTGAACGTCCGCCCTGTATGTCCGACCCTGCTATTTGGGATTCTGCATGCCACCCAGAGCCAATAGAAGTAAAATTTATTTATTTATTTTATTTACATTCTCTTATATACCGCGCTATTCTGCATCAGTGCGGTTTACATTGAACAAACTGAAATTACATTGAACAGGGCATTATAACTTGGAGATAACTATTTTACAGGGAACATGGGCAATGGAGGGTTAAGTGGCTTGCCCAAGACCACAAGGAGCACCTGTGGGACTAGAAACCCCAGTCCTTCCGGCCCAAGGTTGCTGTCCTCTAGTGGGATTTGAACCCCCGACCTTCCGGCCTGAAGTACCTTGCCCCAACCACTAGGCCACTCCTCCACTCCATGCAGCAGATAGCATGTGCTAAGTGTTAGTAACAAGGGTTCCTTAGTTCCTTGATGGTATAATATTTAGAATTTGAAGTCGTTTTAACCATGAAAATGGCACCAAGTAGCTCCAGCTGCCATCTACCTCTTCCACTTGTGTGCTAATGGATTCTTTAAGCTAACAAATTACAGTTGACTGAATGGGGAAAAAACAGCAATGACAGCAGCCATCCGTAAAGTTTTTTTAGATATTGATATTTAAAAGGTTTTACATCAGGTTAACTGCATCAATCCTTTCTATGTAAATACAATTTTGGGGTTGTTCAGTGCACAACATTTCCCTGGACATGGAGATGCCTAGTCAACGTTATGCATTTAGAAAGAGCTCAAAAACATTCTGGGAAGGCCAAACATTATGCAGATAGTACCAGTATTCAGTACCATTTGGATAATTGTATCCCTTTAAGCATGACTTAACAAAGAGTGGTCCTAACTTAAATGAATAACTTACCCATGTAAGTTTCGGATCACATATGCAGTGGCCCTACTTTAACAGGCTGATTGAAAGTCCAGTGTAGAGATAAATAGTTAAGTCGCCTGCATATCTTTATGCAACAACCACCCCACTGTATATTGATCTCCATTCCTTTGATGATTAGGTTAAAAATATAAATGGGGACATCACCAGAGCAAACGTTTTTGACTGCCACTTCTTCAGATTAAATAAAGCATCTCAGCTGTCAAAGGCGGGCTAACAAAATGACCAGGCAAACATCCTGAGCTGCACACACTACTCAGTGCCTCTGCATGGAATCTTTCTGCCAAATATAGATAGAATGAAAATCAATAGGCCAACAGCTATGAGCATTGCTACAGAATCTGGTGGCTTCCTTTGAATTAGTTTCTTTTTCACAGAATTATGACCACTGACAGCAAGATGCGTTTCGGGTCAGGGAAACTTCTGAAAATATGATGACCCCTTTCAGCAACATTTTTACCCTTCGTGCTTGATGTTTCGCTTCGTTTTGCCCTGTCTGTCTTCTCTCTATGTGATTCTGACAGTTCTTTAGCAATCCTTGGTATTTCCTTGATTTATGTGGCCAAATAAGTCATTTTATTAGTATCCATGCCTGTTTGAATTAGAAATGGTGCACTTAGCAAATAAAGATGCAAACAGCCAACTCTGTTTCATACATTTGAAAGTAATGTTTACTGTTACTGCAGCCACAGTCAATAGCAGTACAAAAACCCTGGACATGCCATCCTTTTACTGTTTTGTGCTAGCTCTCTCTCCACCCAAATATCGTGTAGACATACTCTTTAGAACGACAAGTTTAATAGGTGGCAACTACCATCTTGCTATGGCACACATTCTTCTTCTTTTTTTTTTTTTTACTTAATGTTTATTAATTTTTCAACAACTTTATAACACATAAGACTTCTCCCTTATATCTACATTGTATACATCCATGTGAAGGAGGCCATACAAAGGTCCAACCAAACAAGCAAGCAATCATGATGTTTATGGAAACCTGCCATTCATATGTTCCATCCATCTTTACACCCTTCCAACATCTCCACGCTTATCCTTAAAGAACTTCTTAATAGGTCCCCACAATTTTTCATAAGCTTGCAATGTCTCCTTAAGACTTGCAGTTCTGCGTTTCATTTCCAGAGATAAACAATAGGAAAACATGCTTTTATTCAATTGTCTATCCATTGAATGGTCAGAGAATCGCAGTAACTTCAAAGCTTCACCCAATGGCATGTTCCTATTAGTAATTGCTATATTGATTTTAGCTATCTTTTTCCATGAAGGTCTATTTATTCCTTACTAGTAATCTGTTAATTCCATATGTCATCGGTCTTGGTCTTAACCCTTTGAAGGCCTACTTTAAAATTTTAATCCACATTCTGCAGCCGGGGTAATTTTTGCATATTTCAGGAAAATTGTACCCGTCTTATTCAATATGTTCTAATAGTGATTTTCCTTCTGCTGTGGTCATGTATTATATACCATTTGATAGGAATATTTAGTCAGAATTTTGGATCCCGAGAGTTTTGGGCTTGGCCTGGAAAGGGTTAACACGTTTAAAACAAAAGTTAGTCATATCTGCAATAAAAGTGTGGCAAAGAGTATTGAACAGCACTATTAATACATTCATGGCAACATACATACTTGAAGTACCATTAGCAAACGTCCTATGGACTTCTTTATTTCATTACCTTTATTGTCCACATATCCAAATTGACTCAAAGAGGGAAAAATATTTAAAAAGTTAGCAAGCTAATTCATTAATTTTAAATCAATTAATACCAATGGTAGTAACTTTTGGTAAGCACATCAGCAGGTCAGTTTACCTGCCAATATTCATGCCAGGACATTCTCCCCTCTCTCTATGCATTTAAAATACCTGAACAGTGCTCCCAGTGCTGAAATAGCCTGTAGCAAGCTGAGATATCTTGGTGCTGAAATGGCCTGTAGCTAACCAACATCTCTCCCCCGCCCCTGCACCCCCCCCCCCAACCCTATCTCTTAGGACATCTTCCAAAAGTCAGCTGGAAGGTAGGAGGGCGTGCTCCTACTACTACTGCTACTATTTAGCACTTATAAAGCGCCACACACGCAGCACTGCACAGCTAACCTACCAGAGATGGCTAAAATACAAGAGACAATTACTGCCCGTCAGAGTCGTGCTCATCGGAGCTTACAATCTAATTAGAACAGTACAGAGCATTAGTCAGTTCTGCGGAAGGTATGGTGTGGTACAGTCTGGTACAGCTTGGTCTATAGTTTGGACATAAACATTAACGGGGGTTAGGGTAGGATGAGGATGGAAGTCAGGATCTGAATGCAATGGTGAAGAGGTGGGTCTTCAACCTGGATTTGAAGAGGGACAGGGAGGAAGCCTGGCGCACAGACGCAGGTAGGCAATTCCAGGCGTGTGGCGCAGCAAGGTGAAAGGAGCGCAGTCAGGAGTTCGCCGTGCGGGTGAAAGGCATTGAAAGAAGCGATTTGTTAGCGGAGCGCAAATTTTGAGAGGGGACGTAAGGAGAGATAAGAGATATGAGGTATTGAGGAGCCAAGGAGTGAATGCATTTATAGGTCAGTAGGAGAAGCTTGAATTGGATGCAGAACTGGATAGGGAGCCAGTGAAGTGACTTGAGGAGAGGAGTAATGTGGGCATGACGAGGCTGGCAGAAGATTAGTCAAGCAGCGTTATTTTGTATAGATTGGAGGGGAAGGGGGTGGCTCACGGGGAGACCAGTGAGGAGTAGGTTGCAGTAATTGAGGCGAGAGGAGATTAAGGAGTGGATAAGCGTTTTGGTAGTGTGTTCAGAGAGGAAGGGGTGGATTTTGCTGATGTTGTAGAAAATAAAATGGCAGGTCTTAGCTACAAGCTGGATATGGGCGGAGAAGGAGAGAGAGGTGTCAAAGATAACCCCTAGATTGCGGGCTGAGGGAACAGGAAGGATAGTAGATCCATCCACATGGACTGAGAGAGGGGGAAGGGGAGGAGTTGGGTGGAAAGCCAAGGAGTTCAGTCTTGGCCATGTTCAGTTTCAATCGGCGATGAGACATCCAGGCAGCAATGTCTGAAAGACAAGCAGAGATCTTAGACTGGGTTGCCAGAGAAATATTAGGTGTAGAGAGATAGATTTGGGAGTCATTGGCATAGAGATGGTACTGAAAGCCATGGGAAGAGATAAGTGCACCAAGGCCTTGGGTATAGAGAGAGAAAAGGAGGGGGCCCAAGACAGATCCCTGGGGTACGTCTACATGGAGCAGGGTAGGGGAGGAGGAGAAGCCGCCAGAGCATAAACTGAATGAGCGATGGGAGAGGTAGGAGGAGAACCAGGATAGTACGGAGTCCTTGAAGCCAAGCGAGGAGAGGGTGGTGAGGAGAAGGTCATGGTCAACGGTGTCAAAGGCAGCAGAAAGGTCAACAAGGATGAGGATAGAATAGAGGCCCTTAGATTTCGCCAGGAACAGGTCGTTGGTGACTTTTGTGAGTGCCGTTTCAGTGGAGTGTAGGGGACGGAAGCCTCCCTAGTTGCCCTACTGGCACCATTGTTAGCAAACATCCCTAATGATCTCATTCACTTACTCGATGCTACCAGAAGATAGCAAGCAATAGTGCTCCTTCCTTCCTCATTTGCAGAAGATCACCTGTTCAGTAGGCACAGGAGAGGAGAATCAAGGCAGCTGGGAAGACCTCGTCCCATGATGAGTCGTCTCAGCACCAAGGGGAATCTTGGCATGAGGAAGTCATTTCAGAACTGGGGAGAATATACCCTCTTTCCTTCCAGTTTGTGACAGACTTGTTAAAAGCTGTAAGTCTTTTCTGAAATCTGGCACTGACTTTGGGACCAGCACTTGCATTAAATTCATAGGCGCATTTAGGGGTCCTTTTAGTAAAGTGCACTAAGAAGTTAACACATGCTTACTGCACAGTCACTGTTAGCATCGGCCTGCAGTAATGGCTACCATATGGTAAAAGCAGCCAGAGTGGTAAAATTAATTGGTTAATGCACGAAGAGGCAGGGACTAGACTGGTCTTGGGCGGGGAATAGGTGTGGACTGCGCATTGTTGTTAGTGCACAGTACTTATCATGTGCTGTCAGTTTTGCAGTTAGTGTACCCGTGCCATGCACTTAACATGCTGTAAGGGACTTGTTCATGCGGTAATTGCAGGGGACATGCACCCCCAACAGTTACTGCAGAGTTTGTGCACTTACTGTGCGTTGAATTTTGCTCCTACTGCAGGGTAAATACAGAAACATTCTAGTAAAAGGGCCACTTGGCAAACCTCCCCATAGTATGGGAAAATATCACTGCATATGTTTTGGTGTGTGCACTAATCATCAGGTTTGTTATAGGGGTAGTAATCAAATGAAATACTAATACCTGCGCTACAAAGCAGGTTTATGACTTAATGTATGCGCATTAAGGTTCACAGTCTTTTAGTACATTGCCTCCCCAAGGTTAAAGTTTAAAACACAACATGGATAGTGGCAGACTATAGGTTAAACAGATCTATCAGGTGAAGCTGGCAGCATGATATAAATCAGTGAAAACAAGTGTTTTGCACATTTTTATGTTTGTTTTGAGGGCAAGAGTCTTGGGTCTGGGGGGTCTCAGGTCCTAGGCCTTGATGTCAAAGGCCCTGAACCAGAGACGCATGTAGTCATTTAAACTCACAACCATAAAATAAGCAGCTGGTGTGAAATTCCTCCTTTTATAGCTTCACAGTATACCTCTGTGAAGGTCCACACACAGTCTGAGCTTCCCCCTCTTGAATAGCTGTGCAGTAGCCTTGCAATGACTTGAATACAGTCCTTAATTTCCAAGGTTGGTTCACTCTGCAGTAGCTTTGGGGTGACCCAAATGCAGTCTGTCAAACAAACCACTTACATTTACTACACAGAATCCCAACCTCACAGCTGAGCCAGGGTCCTTTGTCAAAATCCCTTAGACCTAGTTGTGTTATCCAAATATGCAAATAGAGCTTTCCAAATCTCCCAGAAAATTAAAAGTGTTCTCATCCACAAGCTCATCTCAAAAAGAAAAACACTGGAAACATAATGCTCCATCAGAGTTAGATTCCAACACTCTTTCCAGAACAAGAAATTTTCCAGCAAGGAATGGGACAAGGTCCAGACACCTGCTACCTCCCTCTGGTAGCTTCCTGAGTTGAATATGTATTGATTTTCTTCCAGCATTTCAGATTCCAACCGTGTTACAAACACCTGCTGGCAGTCCTGATCCTCTCAGTATTCAGGGCCCAAATAGTCTTTTGCCTTTTTAAGAGGTTCAGGATTTTGCTTCCATCAAGTGATATTCTCTTTGCTACAAATTGCTCCTCTTGTCATCAGTTCCTTCCCCAATCCACTCTTAAATATACACCTGGGTTAGACCTCTGGTCTATTCCACGCTCCTGTACTTCCTGGCTCCCCCCCCCCCCCCCCCCCCCCAGAGTTCCCTAAGCGTCAAGGAAGTTGTAGACTTCCCAGGTTCCAGTTGATATCTCTGCCTCCAGGATTTCTGTTCCACCTTATTTGCCAAATCCTGGACCAGCATGTTTTTTTTTTCATTTGATGGGACCTCTACAAGTGCACCATCACAACTACCAATGATTAAATAAGCCTGACTCCATCTGTGTCATTCTTCTGTCATAGTCTATCACCAGGGTGAAGCCAGCATTGTGCATTGAAAAAGCTAACTAGGGGTGTGCAGAACTAGGGGTGTGCAGTGGAAAGGTTTAAAGAACATTTTAGACAGTACATGGAAATCAAAACTGAGATGTTGAGGATGGGATATACAAAGTTCTGGTGGTAGTTTAGAAAAGGCTCTGCCATGTGTGAAGCCTTTTCTAAAATAGTGCAGGAGTGCGCGGCTATTTGCCAATACATGAAGCCAGAGGAGCCGATACCTGCAGCCAGTTTGCAAATCTACACATGGGAAACATCAACAGAGGAAAATTAGCAACTTACATGTCTATATGGGCCATTTTGTAAACCTACACTTATAAATGCCACCAATTAACTAAAGATGCTGCAATCTTCATTTGATTTGAATTTGGAGGGGGACATAAACAATGGCGCATTAAGGAGGATAACTCCCTTAATCCCTCCTGTGAAGGAGTGGCCTAAAAGAGCACTTTTTCAAAACGTATATATGAACTATTTTGATCATATATGTTCATTCCCCATATGAAACTGGGAATACACATGTAGACTTTTGACCTGCCCCCTTGCTGTTTCTACATAGTAAGGACATCCAAGTGTAGATTTAGCCCTTTCTAAAATTGCCAATTACATCGGGATACCGTTCCCATGTGCAAATGCCAGATTTTACACATGGAAATTGCGTGTAAGGGTTCTAAAACAATCCCTACACTATATGGAATATTTACGAAGTGGCACTAACTATGGGGGTCACTTTAAAAACTCTATTTGTGAGTTAGACATCTGAAAATACACCATTCAGATGTGTAACTCATAGAAATGTTCCCAGACACATTTTAGAAAGCCAGGTATATCGGCATCCCTGGTGCAAGCACATCTACGTAGCACAGAGGCATGATGGAGGTGTGGCCTGGGAAACATCCTATCCCGTCACCCCATCCCAGCCTCATACTAAGATCCCGACTGCTGCTGAGATGGCTCATTTAGAAAGCCAGGTATATCGACATCCCTGGTGCAGCACATCTACGTAGCACAGAGGCATGATGGAGGTGTGGCCTGGGAAACATCCTATCCCGTCACCCCATCCCAGCCTCATACTAAGATCCCGACTGCTGCTGAGATGGCTCATTTAGAAAGCCAGGTATATCGGCATCCCTGGTGCAAGCACATCTACGTAGCACAGAGGCATGATGGAGGTGTGGCCTGGGAAACATCCTATCCCGTCACCCCATCCCAGCCTCATACTAAGATCCCGACTGCTGCTGAGATGGCTCATTTAGAAAGCCAGGTATATCGACATCCCTGGTGCAGCACATCTACGTAGCACAGAGGCATGATGGAGGTGTGGCCTGGGAAACATCCTATCCCGTCACCCCATCCCAGCCTCATACTAAGATCCCGACTGCTGCTGAGATGGCTCATTTAGAAAGCCAGGTATATCGGCATCCCTGGTGCAAGCACATCTACGTAGCACAGAGGCATGATGGAGGTGTGGCCTGGGAAACATCCTATCCCGTCACCCCATCCCAGCCTCATACTAAGATCCCGACTGCTGCTGAGATGGCTCATTTAGTTTTTCGTAGAGTTTCTGGATTTCTTTGTTATTTGGTTTCATTTTAAGAAATATTCCATTTTGGGTATTTCTTTCATCATGAGTGTGCAATATTTTTAATTAGTGGGTGATATTTATTAAGATTTATTAACCACCCTTATGAAGAGATTTCCCAAGGCAGTACACAACAGTTATAGCTTGACAGTAACAGCATAACAATAGTCAGATGACCAAATGACAACATAACTCACAGCTAGGATAGTGAAATAAACTTGAGACAGGACAATTAAATTCTAGTAGTAGTAGTCAGCAATGTGCACAATAAAACAGCACAGTAGAACATTTATATAACAGCAATATGAGAAAGTGTCAATAGAATATAATGCTAATATCATAATAGGGAGCACAGTAAAACATTCAGATAAAATAGATATGATGAACACACTGTCATAAGAACATAAGATATGCCATACTGGGCCAGACCAAGGTCCATCAAGCCCAGTATCCTGTTTCCAACAGTGGCCAATCTAGGTCATACGTACCTAGCAGTTTCCCCAAAAGACACAGGTTCTGCAATGCTTGTACTGGGTGAAGCAGTGATATCCTGGCTCCCTTCTTAATAATGGTTTATGGACCTTTCCTCCAGGAACTTGTCCAAACCTTTTTTAAACCCAGCTACACTAACAGCCTTTACTACATCCTCCGGTAACAAATTCCAGAGTTTGATTACACGTTGAGTGAAAACATATTTTCTTTTATTAGTCTTAAATAGTTTACCCTGTAGCTTCATTGCATGTCCCCTAGTCTTTCTATATTCTGATAACGTAAACAATCGATCTACGTTTACCAGTTCCACTCCGTTCATTAATTTATAGACTTCTATCATATCTCCCCTCAGCCATCTCTTTTCCAGGTTAAAGAGCCCTAACCTTTTCAGCCTTTCTTCATAGGAGTATCCTTCCATCCCCTTTACCATTTCGGTGGCTCTTCTCTGAAACTTTTCTAATAACGCTATATCCTTTTTAAGATACGGCGACCAGAATTGCACACAATATTCAAGGTGTGGTCTCACCATAGAACGATATAGAGGCATTATAATATCTTTTGTTTTATTTTCCATTCCTTTCCTTATGATACCTAGCATTCTATTTGCTCTCTTGGCCGCCGCTGAATACTGGGCCGAGGGTTTTAGCATGTTATCCACAACGACACCTAAATCATTTTCCTGGGTGGTGGTTCCTAATGTGAAACCGTGCATCATGTAACCATAGTTTGGGTTGTTCTTCCCTAGGTGCATAACTTTGCACTTGTCCACATTAAATTACATCTGCCATTTGGATGCCCAGTCTTCCAATTTATCAAGATCCTCTTGCAATTTTTTACAATCCTCTTGGGTTTTAACTACTTTAAATAGTTTTGTGTCATCTGCAAATTTGATAACCTCACTCATTATTCCACTTTCCAGGTCATTTATGAATATGTCAAAAAGCAGTGGACCCAGCACAGATCCCTGGGGTACACCACTATTCACCTTTCTCCATTGGGAAAATTGGCCATTTAGCCCTACCCTCTGCTTTCTATCTTTTAACCAGTTCCTGATCCACAGTAGTACACTGCCTCCTATCCCATGACTCTTTAGTTTTGCTAAAAGTCTCTGATGAGGGACCTTGTCAAAGGCTTTCTGAAAGTCCAGATACACTATATCAACTGACTCACCTTTGTCCACACCTTCAAAAAAAAAAACAGATTAGTAAGACAAGATCTTCCTTGTCTAAAGCCATGTTGGCTGTCTCCCATTGGGCCATGACTATCTACATGCTGAGTAATTTTATTCTTTATGATGGTTTCTACCATTTTTCCAGGTACTGATGTCAGGTTCACCAGTCTGTAGTTTCCCGGATCACCCCTGGAACCCTTTTTAAAAATTAGTGTTACATTGGCGATCCTCCAATCTTCAGGTATTAGAGATGATTTTAACGATAGTTCACAGATTACTAATAGCAGGTCTGCAATCTCATATTTCAGTTCTTTCAACACCCTTGGATGTATACCATTTGGCGCAGGTGATTTGCTACTCTTCAGTTTATCTAATAGTTGTAATACATCTTCCCGATGTATAGATATTTCCTTCAATTCTTCCGCACCTTTAAATACAACTTCAGTCATTGGTAACATCCCTACATCTTCCTCAGTAAAGACCGAAGCAAAGAATTCATTCAGTCTCTCCACTATCGCATTGTCGCCTCTTAGTGTCCCTTTAACCCCTCTATCATCTAATGGACCAACTGACTCTCTCACACTTTTTTTGCTACGAATGTACTTGAAAAAGTCAGCATAATGCGATGAAATATTTTAATAGACAACAGAGAGGAGAAGTGCAGTTTGGCCATATTGGCCAAATGTTGGTACCAATGACATAGGAAAATAGAACCCAACCAACGAGCACTCACACCAAACACTCAGAGCCTCCCAACATCATACCCAGCAAGACAAGGAATAGCCAACCCAAAATGATCAGCTCTGAATAGAATATAGCCTGAAAACATGACAACATTGTAAATAAGCTATAGAAATGTTACCCCTTTTTTAAATCCAATTTTAATCCCTGTTCAATGTAAACACTATGTGGCTCGTCCGCACAGTATATTGTTCTGTTCAATGTACACCGCACTGATAGAAACATAGAAACATGATGACAGAAAAAGACCACAAGGCCCATCTAGTTTGTCCTTCCATAACAACAACTACAACAGTCCACTTTTTACCTTTAGAGATCCTCTGTGTTGGTCCCATGCTTTTTTGAATTCAGTTACTGTCCTCATCTCTACCACCTCCACTGGGAGACTATTCTACGGATCCACTACTCTTTCCGTAAAGAAATATTTCCGCATATCACTCCTGAATCTATCTCCCTTCACCCTCATCCCATGTCCCCTCGTAGCAGAACTTGCTTTCAATTGAAAGAGGCTCTCTCCCTGAACATTTATGCCACGGAGGTATTTAAACATCTCAATCATATCACCTCTATCCCACCTTTCCTCTAAGGTGTACATATTAAGATCCTTAAGTCTGTCCTCATATGCTTTATAATGAAGCACATTAATCATTTTAGTAGCAACCCTCTGCACTGACTCCATCCTGTTCACATCCTTTGAAGGTGCAGTCTCCAGAATTGCACACCATACTCCAAATGAGGTCACACCAAAGACTTATACAGAGGCATTATCACCTCCATTTTCTGCTAGCCATTCCTCTCCGTATGCACCCAAGCATCCTTCTAGCTTTTGCCGTTGCCTTTTCTACCTGTTTAGCTACTTTAAGATCATCAGACACAACCACGCCTAGGTCCCGCTCTTCTTTAGTGGACAAAAGTACTTCACCTCCTATACTGTATTGCTCCCTTGGATTGCTGCAGCCCAAATGCATGACCTTACATTTTTTAACATTAAATCCCAGCTGCCAAATTCTAGACCATTCTTCAAGCTTAGCTAGATCCCTCCTCATGTTATCTACACCTTCCTGGGTGTCTACTCTATTGCAGATTTTGGTATCATCCGCAAAGAGGCAAACCTTACCCGACAGCCCTTCCGCTATATCACTAACAAAGATGTTAAAAAGAATCGGACCAAGGACAGATCCCTGGGGCACACCACTGGTAACATCGTTCTCCTCAGAGTGAGCTCCATTTACTTGTACTCTTTGTCGCCTCCCACCCAACCAATTTCTAACCCAAGCAGTAACTTTAGGGTCCATCCCTAGGGTGCTCAGTTTGTTTATAAGTCGCCTATGAGGA
Organism: Ichthyophis bannanicus; assembly: GCA_033557465.1. Lineage (NCBI taxonomy): Eukaryota > Metazoa > Chordata > Amphibia > Gymnophiona > Ichthyophiidae > Ichthyophis > Ichthyophis bannanicus. The sequence goes on along the minus strand of CM066036.1, from coordinate 175,144,340 downwards.
ACAGTGTCAAAGGCTTTACTGAAATCCAAATACACCACATCTAGAGCTCTCCCTCGGTCCAACTCCCTGGTCACCCAGTCAAAGAAATCAATCAGATTTGTCTGACAAGACCTGCCTCTGGTGAATCCACGCTGCCTCGGATCCTGTAATCCGCCGGACTAAGTAATAGCGCGGTATATAAAAGAAGTTAAATAAATAAATAAAATGTGGTAGGGAGGTTCTGGAGGCTAAATTTAGGCTTTTAGGTAGGAAGTTGAAATCCAGAACTTCCAGGGTAGCATTCTTCGAAATGCTTCCCGTTCCATGCGCAGGACTCAAAAGGCAGGCAGAGCTCTGGAGTCTCAATGCGTGAATAAGACAATGGTGCAAGGATGAGGGTTATGAATTTGTTAGGAATTGGGGAACATTCCGGGGAAAGGAGGGGCTCTTCCGAAGGGATGGGCTTCACCTTAACCGGGATGGAACCAGGCTGCTGGAATTAACCTTTAAAAAGGAGATAGAGCAGCTTTTAAACTAGATAACAGGGGGAAGCCGAGAGTCGCCCAAGAGCGCATGGTTCGGAAGAATGTATCCTTGAAGGATACTACCAAAAGCAGAGAAGTTCCAAAAAAGAGTAAAGTAGCCCAAATGCCCTCGAGTATGGAGCAGACAGAGCTTAAAGATCCCAAATTACCCATGCCTACCAATAGCCAAATTAATATGAATAAAATACAGTCTCTAAAATGCTTGTATGCAAATGCTAGAAGTCTAAAAAATAAGATGGGAGACTTAGAATATATAGCAATAAATGAGAGGTTAGATATGATTGGAATCTCAGAGACATGGTTGAAGGAGGACAACCAGTGGGACACTGTGATACCTGGGTACAAACTATATCGTAATGATAGAGCTGATCAAATTGATGGAGGAGTTGCGCTCTGTGTTAGAGAGGGCATTGAGTCAGAAAGGATTAAAGTTTTGCAGGAAACAAAACTTGCTGTAGAATCTTTATGGATTCAAATTCCATGTAAAAAGGGGAAGGCGATGGCAGTGGGGGTGTACTATCAACTGCCTGGCCAGAATGAACAAATGGATGATGAAATGCTCAAAGAAATCAAGGAAGCTAACAAACGTTACAGCGCAGTAATAATAATGGGTGATTTCAATTACCCCGGTATCGACTGGGTCAGTGTCATGGCAGGACATGCTAGGGAGATAAAGTTCCTAGATGAAATAAATGACTGCTTCTTGGAGCAGCTGGTTTATGAACCGACCAGAGGGGAAGCCATATTGGACCTAGTTCTTAGTGGAACACCAGATCTGGTTGTTGGGGCCACTTGGCAATAGTGATCATATGATGATCACGTTTGATTTAATTAGTGGAGGAGGGATAGTAAGGAAATCCAGAGTACTACCTTTTAACTTTCGAAAGGGAGACTATGATAAAATGACGAAAATAGTTAAGAAAAAACTAAAAGGAGCAGTTGCAAAGGTTAAAGATTTACATCAAGCTTGGGTGTTGTTGAAAAATACTATCTTGGAAGCCCAGACCAGCTGTATTCCATGCTTTAAGAAAAGTGGAAGGAAGTCCAAAAAACTGCCAGTATGGTTTGAAGGCGAGGTCAGAGAGGCTGTTGTTGCCAAAAAAGCATCTTTCAGGAAATGGAAAAAAGAGCCAAATGTGAAAACTGGAAACAGCACAAGCACTGGCAAGTTAAATCACATTTCTATGTTTCTAAATGCAAGGCACTGATAAGGCAGGCAAAGGGAGAATTTGAGAAGAAGCTTGCTGCGGAAGGAAAAATGTGTAATAAAGACTTTTTCAAGTACATTTGTAGCAAAAAACCCGTGAGAGAGTCAGTTGGTCCATTAGATGATAAAGGTGTTAAAGGGGCACTAAGAGGTGACAAGGCGATAGCAGAGAGACTGAATGAATTCTTTGCGTCGGTCTTTACTGAGGAAGATGTAGGGATGTTACCCATGACTGAAGTGGTATTTAAAGGTGCGGAAGAATTGAAGGAAATATCGATAAATCTTAACTGTCAAGCATTAGACCATTCTTCCATTGTTTGTAGATCTTTCCTCATGTTGTCCATTCCCTCATGTTACTAGGATGGGGAGCCGTTGCTAACTTTAGAAGGCATGTGCTTCTGTCTCCTTGTAGTTAAAGTGAGCCTAAGGCATGGCACCATGCAAGCACTCTTAACACCGCACATGCATGCTGTTGTTACAATGAAGAAAAAAGAACTTTTGGATTTTATGATGTAATTTCATTGAGAAAGCAGCTGTTAAGAGCTGAGCTTAAAAGATGCTTTGCTGCAGTTTTCACTGTGTTGTTTCTCCTGGAGAGGAGCTGTGCTCTGCCTCTAAAGTGATATTTTCAATGCATGCCTGATGCTTTAGATTAGCGTCAACTTGAAGTGCAGCACCTCAGGCATGCTGCAAAAGGGGCATACTTAAGGGGCTTGTCCTGCCCCTTAGTGCACCTCTTTGTGGGTAACTTTATGGGCTATATAGATTTCGGTGAGGTTACATTTATGAGTTAATGAAGAAAAAAAACTCTTCAAGCAATCCGCTGACAACCTCATTCCACTTTTAGCAAACAATTGCTCCAACAGACCCAAGAGAAGCTCCATGCTCAACATGATCGCTATCCCCATGGACAAACCCTTGAGCTGTCAAAGAGCCAGCAGCAGGGCTTTTTCCCTATACGCTCCCTCCTTAAGGAACTCACTACCACCTCATATAAGAGCCCCTCAACTGAGCAGGGATTTCCGTAAACACTTAAAATCTCTTCTATTCATAGAACATTATGGAGCAGACACAGATCAGGTAATAACCCTCTGAGCATCATCAGGAACTATATAATGCAATGTAGTAATTAGTTAAACTATTTGATGCCAGTTATATGTAATAAGATGTTAAAAACCATGTTAAACTACGTGCTACCAAAATGTGCTTCCTAACTCTTAAAGTTCATTGTTTGATGCACTGAGTTATATGTAAACCGTCTTGACTGGTAGAAAGGTAGTATAAAAAAGATGTTGTTGTTGTTAAGTGCCGTCGAGTCGGAGTCGACTCATGGTGACCCTCTGGATAGCTATCCTAAATTGTGTTCGGTCTTCAGTCAGGCGGCTCATTGTTGACAGACTGGTACCCGTAGCTGCTGTTATTGTAGCGATCCATCTCATTGCTGGCCTTCCTCTTTTGCGTTGACCTTCTATCTTTCCAAGCATGATGTCTTTCTCTAATGATCTCTCTCTTCGCATGATGTGTCCGAAGTATGAAAGTCGAAGTCTTGTCATCTGAGCTTCTAAAGAAAGCTTAGGTTTGATCTCCTCTAGTACCGACTGGTTTGTTCTTCGGGCAGTCCATGGTATACACAGTATTCGCCGCCAGCAACATAATTCAAAGGCATCAATTTTCTTCCTGTCTGTCTTTTTCACTGTCCAGCTTTCACATCCATATGATGTTATTGAAAATACCATGGCTTGAACAAGTCGAATCTTTGTATGGAGAGAGACATCTCTGCTCTTGAGAATCTTATCTAGGTCTTTCATAGCCATTCTGCCAAGAGCAATGCGTCGTCTGATTTTTTGACTGCTTGTTGCTTCTTTATTGATAGTTGATCCAAGTAGGTTAAAGTTGTTCACGATTTCAATTTCTTCTCCTTCAACGATGAACCTGTTGATTATGCCAGTTGTCATGATCTTTGTCTTCTTTACATTAAGGTGCAGGCCCATTTTGAGACTATGTTCTTTGATTGTGAGAAGCAAATGTTTCAGATCATCTTCACTTTCTGCCAGTAATGTGGTATCATCAGCATAGCGAAGGTTGTTGATGAGTCTTCCACCAATCTTCACACCTCTGTTGTCTTCATACAATCCTGCTTCTCTGATGATTTGTTCTGCATATAAATTAAACAGGTAGGGGGAAAGTATGCAGCCTTGTCTTACACCTTTGCTTATTTTAAACCATTCTGTTTCTCCTTGTTCCGTTCGAACTATTGCTTCTTGATCAATGTACAGATTGCGCAAGAGAACGATCAGGTGTTCTGGTATACCCATGCTTCTTAATGTGGCCCAGAGTTTCTCATGGTTTACACAGTCAAAAGCCTTGCTATAGTCGATAAAGCACAAATAGATATCCTTTTGGTATTCTTTAGTCTTTTCAAGGATCCATCTCACATCCGCAATGATGTCTCTCGTTCCTCGCCCTTTCTTGAACCCTGCTTGCACTTCAGGTAGTTCTTGTTCTAGGTATGGCTGTAGTCTCTTTTGAATAATCTTCAGTAGAATCTTGCTGGCATGTGGGATCAGAGCGATTGTGCGATAATTTCCACAGTCAGTTGGATCACCTTTCTTTAGTATTGGTATAAACACAGATCTTTTCCAGTCAGTTGGCCATGATGTTGTCGTCCATATTTCTTGGCAGAGCCTTGTAAGTACAGTAACAGCTGCATCAGATTGCTGCAATACTTCTATGGGAATGCTATCAATGCCTGGTGCTTTGTTCTTTGATAAGGCTTTCAATGCTGCTTCAACTTCTTCTTTCATCACCAATGGTTCCTGATCATAAGGTATAGGTTGAAACGGCTGTTGGTCCACTTGATCTTTATCATATAAAAACTCTGTATATTCCTTCCACCTTTTCTTGATCTTCTCAGCATCATTCAACATAGAACAAAAAGATGTTAAATAAATAAAATAAATAAATATTAATGAATTAGATCAACAAACAAGTAAAAACAAGTGGCAAATACAAAAAATACAGTTGGAAATACAATGTGCTACTCCCAGAACCCTTTGTGTCGATCAAGAGAAGACACATGAATGGTTAAGGAGAGGTGAATTTAAATGGAAGGATGTGAGGTTGACAGTTGCAGCCCAGGCTAGCGGATTATGGACAAGATGGTTTACAGTGAACATTGAAAAAACTGGCAAAACAGACAAATGTAGATTCTATAAGAAAGAACTGGAAACAGTGACTCACCTCATAGCTATGGGACAGGTCTGCATGTTAAGAGCCAGGAAAATGCTTTCCATGTCCCCAGCCATTCTTCACATCAATGAATATAAAATTGCTATTTTTTTTTGGTATATCAAAGTTCAGGCTCATATTTGATCTCCATGTTTAGCATGCACATCATGGTATAAACTACTTAATATGTTGTCACCTATAGTTTTAGACAATTAACAGCAAAGATATTGTTAATCGTTCTTAATATTTAAACTGTACCACAAAAGTATTCAACGTGCTGCCGCCTGCAGTCTTAACACTATAACCACCCACTGAGGAACACCATGTAGCACCTGATGCCAAAGTTTACTCAAGTTGCATCAGGGGTCATTGTATCAATTTTATTTCAGTCTGGTTTATTCAGGCAGCATTGCTGTAAAAATAAATGCTATATGCCAGACTTACTTTCCTATGCTGATATGACCTGCATTACAGAAGGCAGGCTTCCTGATGTGATCAATGACATCCGCAATTAGCTTTATCAGTACTCCCATACAATGCAGATCATCTTGACAACTCCCATATCAATTTTCAGGAAACCTGAAAAGCATGATAACTTACTTAGATATGAGAGTCGTCATCCTGCCAGTCTTAGGAGAGCCCACCAGTTTGACAGTTTTTAAAATTATGGCACCTTTGCACATCGGTGGCTGAATGTAATTACCAGGCTGAGATTTTGATGCACAGATTTCTTGAGAGGGGTTGTTCCCGGTCAGTGGTGAGAAATGTTTATCTCAGTGTATTGCTTTCTAAACAAGATTGGTTATTAAAGAAGAGACCTAAGAGTGATATGGATAAACAAGTGTGTGTTTTAAATTATTGGCAATGTTTGGTCCTACATTCTATTTCTGAAGCAGGTCCATGTACAGCATTCAGTAGGGGGCCTTAACATATGAGACAGAATAGTTTGATGTACCACCTATTATGTACCATGTCTAAGCAGTCTAATTTTATACAATTGGGTACATATTTTTCCCTTGTCCCCAAAGGGCTCACAATCTATGTATTTGTGCCTGAGGCAATGGAGAGTTAAGTGGCTTGCCCAAGGCCACAAGGAGCACCTGTAGGCAGCACTTCACAAATGATGAAAACTAAACTTAGTGAACGTTGTAGTCAGATCTCTACTTCAGCTCATTCCACTCCTCTGGTGTCCCACTGTAAAGAATATACTGATACATTTCAAGATTTACAGCAGTTCATTATGCAACAAGAACAGTTATCTATTAAGGGAGGCAACGGACTGGCTCTTTTAGCAACACATGAGCAATTCGGGATTTTTGAATTAGAGAATGTGAGTCCCCAGAATTCAATTATTTAATTTATGTATGCCACTTGAGTTTGAGAAGAGTTACTGTATATGCAGTCCACAAGACTGTTTTAATCTAGTATGTGCTTTTGCACTATTAAGATCATTTGTATTGCATTAAGAGTACCGATAGCAATAAATCGAGTTATGGATGATGTCATCAATGAGGTTAGGAAGCCTGGCTTGATACTGTGTATAATGGAGATGGATTTATAGGCAGTCTTGTCAGCATATAAAAGTAAGTGTGCCATATTAATACAGTGTAACATTTATTTTCACAGCAAGGCTGCCAGAATAAACCAGATTGAAATAAAAATAAAGATACATTAACCCATAATGCAGCTTGAGTGAAAATTGATGTCAAGTGCTACACGGAATTCCTCAGTGAATAGTTATAGCATCTTCAATGGTGGTTCCAGAGGTCAGTAATATTTGTTGATTAAGACTGCAAGAGGCAGTGCACTGAACATTTTGGTGGCACCGTTTAAATATTAAGAAAGATGAAGAACATCTTTGCTGTATATATTGAGTTTTTTATGCCATGCTGTGCATGTTGAACATCAAGATCAAAGAAGCATAGACGCCTGAACTTTCATACACAACAAATGGTGATTTTATGTGCAATGATTTAAAACAGAAAGACTAAACCTATCTTTGCTAGTGTTTTGGGACTCATGGATGATATGAGAATGCACTATGAACAATTTTAAGGTGATCTGGCAATGATAGACATTATCTGGCAGTCCTTTGCTATCTTTTAAATTACTGCACAGGATCTTTACATAATAACCTTTATAAAACAGGCATAATATAGGCATATTCTGGAAATTTTTATAGGTGCCCTGTTATAAAATTACCCCCCACAAGTCCAAAGCATTAATGAGTTATTTTGTATCACAGCATTCTTAAATCTTGCCGGTTCATTTTCTATAACAGAAAAATTAATTAGATTAATATGACAGGAAGGTTATTAAAATTATATCAAAGCTGTTCATGTGCTTTTCTAAACTGTTCCAGCTCATTTGCAGCTTTGCCCGAGAGAAACAGAATCAGTCAGATAATTTTTTTAACTGATACACTGGGATATTGAATTGCGAGAGAATAAATTACTGGGATTGTTTGACTGAATCCCGATTCCCTATGAGATAGCTATCTTATTAAAGAATTTAATAAATACATGGAACTGAAAAAAATTGCAACATATAAATATATATGTGCGTGTGTGTGTGCTATTCTACAAAGTACAAAATGAAACAATTACCCAAACAGCAAAAGCTCTTCAGAATGAATCAAAAACTGCATTAGTAGCAATTAGTGATTTCAACCCAGGATTCTAGGCTATCTTTCTAGATGTGCCAAAGGCATTGATTACATCAGTGCAAAGCTGAAAAATGAAATGTATATGCATATCTATTATTAAAGGTATAGTCCCGGTGCACTAGGGTGGTAGTTTAAGCAGACCAGCCCCAAGGAATACTATCACTACTTCTACCACTGATCATTTGTATAGCACTACAAGGCGTGCAGTGTTATACAGGCATATGTAAAAGATGGTCCCTGCTCATCAGAGCTTAGAATCTAGTCAAGACCGACAACCCAATAGCCAAGGACAAGGATAGATCTAGGGGTATGGTAAGGAAACACATAGGAGTCTAAATTGATCAAGATCCAAAAGCAGCCTCAAAAAGGTGAGTTTTCAGCTTGGATTTGGAAAGGGCCAGAGATGAAGCCTGACGCAGAGACTAAGGGGTATGTTTACTAAACGGCGCACAAGTGCGTGGCGCACAATAGTGTGCTCTAAGATACCTTAGCGCATGCTAATGATGCGTTTTTGTGCCCCGCACACGTGCACGCCACACTAATGGGCCCGCTCATGTGTGCGGCGCGCTACTGTGCGATAGAGGCGTGGAAAGGCTCCGGGAGGGCGGAGGAAGGCTCCCCAGGGGCGGAGAGACGGGGTCAATGGGTAGAGAGCGGGCGGGGAGAGGCTTCCCGCACAGGAGCGGGGCAGAATTTCGAGTAAAAAAATACCGCGAGTGAAAACCTCGCGGTAGAGCCGATTTAAAGGGAAGAGAAACCATTTATGTCAGCAATGTACAGCAAAACCAGGGAAACCTACAAAAAGTGAGCAGTGTGATACATGTGCACGGAACAAAAGGGCAAACAAACATTAAAAATGACCCCAACAAAATATAATAAAATTATAATCAAGCTGGGCAATAGTGATAGTAATGGGAAACATCAAAAAACACTCCCAAGAAAGCCCCCCCAAAAAAATATGAATTTTAGAAGGGTCTACGCTGCGTCCCCATACAAGGTGAATGATCCCACAGTGAAATAGCACTGATCAGGGTTTCCCTCTCCATTGGACAGGTTACCTATGGCATGCACATTTCCACAACAGCAGGGCGGGCAGGTCGGAATGGGCAATTGGACAGATGCTGGGAAAGGGGATACAGAGGGCTGCAAGCAGCACATGCTGTGGTGCAGCTGGGGCACAGTGCAGACTAGGCAGATGCCTAGATGGCACCTAGGAATGCTGAAACTGAACAGCAGCCAGACAGCAACTGATGAGGGTCCAACATGGGCACGAGAGTGTTTAGCACAGTGTCACAGGGGATAGTACCCAGCAGGTACCCCCAAAGGCACGGAACATTGGCAGGCGGTGATTGGGGGACGTGCGGACAGATATGCAGGCACCCCTACCCCAGAACCTGCACCATAGGCAGCCGCCTACCCGCACACAGGATGACCTGAGACTGCGTACCACCAGCACCACCAGCAGAAGGGCATGTCAGCATGGTGGCACAGGGGTACTGGAGGTGGAGGGGGGCAGTGGCAGCTGCCCAGAGCAGACCATGGCCTAGCCCTGTGTAGGTGGGTGCAATACACTGCAACAGACAGGCCCTGCTTGACAAACAGTCATGGTATCATCAGGGAATGCACTGTCTCTGTGTCAACACGGTGGTGCAGTGCACACAACCAGTGTGTTTGGAGACAGAAGGTCACAAGCTCAAGCCCCAGCTGGGTCTCCTGCCAATCCAGTCCCCATATTTTACCCACAACTAACTAGTGATAGTAAAGACGAACCTTTATTGCAGAGAACATAAGCATGGCTCAAACACCTCTATTTTACCCTACAGAGCACAGACACCAGAAACATGCACATTACCTAGAGCACATTACCCCAAATGCAGTCCCGGAGGGCCACAAATCCTTCAGGGTTTATGCTGTCTCCAATCTAAGGATGGAGCGGTACTGGTGGTGGAGGTGGCAGCAGCTGGTGGCCACAGCAGACCATGGCCTAGCCCTGTCCAGGTGGGTGCCATGCACTGCAACAAACAGGCCCTGTCGGATGTACAGTCATGGACTCCCCAGGGAATGCAGCACATCTGTGGCAACACGGTGGTGCAGTGCACACAGACAGTGTGTGCAAGAACAGAAGGTCACAAGTTCAAAGCCCAGCTGGGGCTCCTGCCAATCCAGTCCACATATTTTTCCCACAACTAAACCGTGCTAGTAAGGACAAATCTTTATTGCTGAGAACATACGCATGGTTAATACACCTATATTTTACCCCACCGAGCACATACACCATAAACAGGCGCATTACCTAGAGCAGAGTCTCCCAAATGCAGTCCTGGAGGGCCACACACCATTCAGGTTCCATGCTTCCTCTAATAAAGATGCCTGTGCTGCATATCTATGCACCACCCCCATGGTATGCAGATGTAGCTCATGCATATTCATGAGAGACAGCATGAAAACCCGAACAGTTTTTGGCACACCAGGACTGGAGTTGGGAACCTCTGCCGTAAAGCAGCAGCCAACAGGGGCAGACACACCCACACCCACAGGCCCCATTGACCAATGCCTCCTGGAGAGGCAGTACATTGGGCCCTGCGTGCATCTCCCAATACTAGCACTTGCATACCTTAGCAATGCCACCCTACACGTGGTTATACAGTATACAGCTATCAGGGAGGCGTGGTCTAGTGGTTAGGACAAGGTACTTCAGGCCGGAGGGCCGGGGGTTCAAGTCCCACCTGGGGACAGCAATCTCAGGCCGGAGGGATTGGGATTTCTAGTCCTATAGGCACTCCTTGTGGTCTTGGGCAAGCCACTTAACCCTCCAATGCCCATGTTCCCTGTATGTATTAGTGTGTGTGTCTCTCATATCCCCTCATGTTAAATGTATCCCCCCCCCCCCAATTGACTGCTTTGACCCGGTGAAAAGCAGGATATAAATACAGCTAAATAAAATAAAAATATCAGATGTTTGCTATGCGTACTGGCAGATAGAAATTCCTACGTTAAGCACAGTTTGCTGATTGAGCTCCATCATAACAATCTTTCTGATGTCTGTGGTGTGTGCTTCAGGTCTGGTCTCTGACAGTGTTTACCACCCTGGGGAGTGACCCCCAACAGCATTGCGTACCATATCCATGCCTGTACTGTGCCCAGGACTGGTGTGGTAGGCAGGGCTGCTAAACTCCTCTATAGTAGCACAATGCTGACATAGGTGTGGGAGTGTGTGTCTGTCTATACAGTGTGTGGTGGCTGCAAACACCTTCCACAGCCCACACTGCCAGCACTGTTGCCAGTATTGGCCTGCCAATGTGCATAATGAGGAGCAAGGTACCATGGATATAGGCCAGACAGGGTGGCTTGGCCAGGGTACATCTGCACATGGCATAGGGCACTGGCTGGGACATTTTAGTGCCCGGCCACCACCTACACAGACAGGGTGACCTCAGTATATCCTGATGAGAGATCACTCTCACCCTGACTGTGCAGTGACGACAGCATGGCTAGGCACCCCCATAGTGCTATATAGCATTTCTATCATGTGATATTTATGGGTTTCCTTTTGGGGCCCAATCACTGAGTTATCTGCTTTTAATGTATGCTGACATCCCAGTTCTGGGTGCATGCATTTCCACCAGGAACATGCACTATGGACTAACTAGCAGACTGTTTGCAGCTGGTATGTGTCTTGATGGAGTGCCTTGCAGGGTGCAGCGGCTTAAGGTGTGCTGCAGGAGAATATCAGATAGTGGTGGGGTGCAGCAGCTTAAGGTGTGCTGCAGGAGAATATCAGATAGTGGTGGGGTGCAGCTTAGCATATCCAGGCCTAATGTCTGTCTGCTATTGTGTTATGGATATGTACAGAGCTGCATTGACTGCCCTGTAGGGTGTCTTTTCCCCAGCAGGACTGGGGTTGATGGTCCCCTCTACTGCCACCATTGCAGGGAGGTAGAATGTGGATCTGTTGATGGGAGACCATGTTTGCCACCCTCAGCCCTGGAGGAGGAGGGTGGTGGTACATGATCCTCCTAGGGGTCCATAGGGGCTACACCTGACTAAGACAGACAGATATATCCAAGGTGTTTCTGCAGAAACAACCTATCTCACACATTAACACTGCTTTGGACTTCCAACATGGCCTATTTCTGCCATGGAAGGTGCTGTGGACCTGGTGCTGGGCGCCTCACCACACCCTCAGGGTGAGCACAGTACCCGCACAATGTGACGGTGTGTAGCTACTCTGTGCCAGTAAAACACATGGTCAGTACCCCCTACCAGGCCGAGGTGCTGTGGGGGTGGACATGGTCAGTTCCCCCTACCAGGCCGAGGTGCTGTGGGGGTGCATACCCCATCTTGTGTTTATCTGTGGACAGCTGATTTGCATGTGCAGTGCATCATGGGTACGGGTGTGCTAACCCTATCCTGGTGACCACAGCAGACTGTCTTTGTGGTGACGTGCACTCCCTCTGCAGCCAGCCAGGGGCTTACTAGCAGCTATAGAGCTGTAGCCCAATGGTTACTTCACTGCCTGTGGACCAGAGGTCATGGGTTCAAACCCACAGTGGGCTTATTTGATAGGGCTGCCCAAAGCATTATCTATTTTTAATGTACATTACTACTGCCAGCAAAAACACCCTCAGCGTACTGTACCCATAAGGTGCCTCTGAGGGCGCTTTATAGGGCGCCCTATAGGGCACCTTACGGTTACCATCCATATAAGGTGCACTATACGTTATCCTGTGGAGCAACTTATAGGGTGCCCTATAGGGGACATTTTAGGGTGCCGTGGCGGACAGTGCACTTTAAAATGTGCCCTCTGGGGTACCCTATGAGGCGCCTTATGCAGCACCTTATGTTACAATATTTTGAGGGTGTGTTTGCTGGCAGCACTAATTAAAATCCAAATAAAATGCCCCCTACAGCACTATTACCTCTAACAGGTAATGCCTCAGCCAGCTTTCTTCATTAGGCACAGAGGGGGATTGAACCCATGACTCCTGCATCAGTGGTCAGTGTCTTAACCATTGTGCTCCACTGCTGCTCCTCCTTGCATGTCTGCGCACCTACTTATGATTTTCATTCCTTAAACTGCACAGTGCTGCCATCAAAAACAGTGCTGTGACCTTGCGGAAACTCATACGGCACCCTATAAAGCACCCTATAAGCAACATTCTAGGGTGCCTTGGCGGACAGTGCACTTTAAAATGTGCCTTATGGGGCGCCTTATGTTAACACGCTTTGAGAGTGCGTTTGCTAGTAGTAGTAATTAAAATAAAAATAAAATGCCTCCTAAAGCAATCTTCCCCATAATAGGTAATGCCTCAGCCAGCCTTCTTCATTGGGCAAAGTGGGGGATTGAACCCATGATCCCTGCACCATTGGTCAGTGTCTTAACCATTGTACTGTGGTTCTGTTCCTGTGCTTGCGCATCAGCGCGCCACCTATGCTTCCCGCGCAGCTTTCTCATGCGCTAATGTGCGGGGCGCACATGAGTGCCGCGCACATTAGCGCATGATTAATCCCGGTTTTGCTTTTTTCAGCCTGAAACACCCACTCCTTATATGGCATCCGCACACTAGCGCGGCACGCACATTACCAGGGGTTTTAGTAAACATACCCCTAAGAGCAGCAAAGGGAAAGGATCGAAGTCTGGAGTTGGCAGTGGAAGAAAAGGGCACAGACGGAAATGATGTGCCAGAAGAGCGGAGTTCCCGAGGAGGGGTGTGGGAGAGAGAAGAACCTCAGCAGTATAGGTCCTGGTGAACAAGGGAAGACAAAGCGCTCCAAGGGTGGACAGTCCCTTCCTGGATGACTCTAAAAAATGTATTGAAAACTTTACTGCACTCATGGACAAACGTCTACTCTGATGTGTTCTTTAAAAACAAAATTGCCTTTATTTTTCATGAAATCTCTAATTTGAAAAGTACCTAGAAACAAAAGGTTCAAAAATCCTCAGAATGAAATAAATTTGCTGCGATTTAAAGTGCCTTCCTGTGCTTCATCTTCACAGTCTGGTCCTTCTCCTCTACTCCTTTGCAAGTCCTGGGCTGGGCACCGCAGACTCCTCAATATTTCTCTTAAAGATACTCAGAAACACAAAGGGGCATGTTTACTAAACTGCGCTAACCGTTAGTGTGGGGTTTGCCATACAGGTTCCTGCAGTAAAACCCCATCCTAACCAGTTAGCACTCAGTTGGGTGGAGATTGTATGGACTAGGGGCATAATGTGGGCACTGCCAGCACATCATGTTTAGTGTGACTGTTATGGGTATATGCTAAGCACAATAAGTGCACCAGTGTGCTGGTTGCACAGAACGATACATTACTAATATGCTAACAGCAGGGGGACAGGTGCACTCCCCCCCCCCCCCCCACACACACACACAAAAAAAGTTAGCATGTGCCTCCATGCTAATTTATGGCTCAAACATGTGCTTAAGATGATCCCTTAAGTAAACATGCCCCAAAGTCTCTCTGGTACTGTGTCTATGGCATGGACCTTCTACTAGAAAATCCTAAAATTTTCATATGTATAATTGGTGCCCGTCCTGCCTTTATAAGAACATAAGAACATAAGATATGCCATACTGGTTCAGACCAAGGTCCATCAAGCCCAGTATCCTGTTTCCAACAGTGGCCAATCTAGGTCGTACGTACCTAGCTGTTTCCCCAAAAGACACAGGTTCCGCAATGCTTGTACTGGGTCAAGCAGTGATATCCTGGGTCCCTTCTTAATAATGGTTTATGGACCTTTCCTCCAGGAACTTGTCCAAACCTTTTTTAAACCCAGCTACACTAACAGCCTTTACTACATCCTCAGGTAACAAATTCCAGAGTTTGATTACACGTTGAGTGAAAAAATATTTTCTTTTATTAGTCTTAAATAGTTTACCCTGTAGCTTCATTGCATGTCCCCTAGTCTTTCTATATTCTGATAACGTAAACAATCGATCTATGTTTACCCGTTCCACTCCGTTCATTAATTTATAGACTTCTATCATATCTCCCCTCAGCCGTCTCTTTTCCAGGTTAAAGAGCCCTAACCCTTTTAGCCTTTCTTCATAGGAGTATCCTTCCATCCCCTTTACCATTTTGGTGGCACTTCTCGGAACCTTTTCTAATAAAGCTATATCATTTTTAAGATACGGCGACGAGAATTTCACACAATATTCAAGGTGTGATCTCACCATGGAACGATATAGAGGCATTATAATATATTTTGTTTTAATTTCCATTCCTTTCCTTATGATACCTAGCATTCTATTTGCTCTCTTGGCTGCCGCTGCACACTGGGCCGAGGGTTTTAACATGTTATCCACAATGACGCCTAAATCTTTTTCCTGGGTGGTGGTTCCTAATGTGGAACCTTGCATTGTGTAACCATAGTTTGGGTTGTTCTTCCCTAGGTGCATAACTTTGCACTTGTCCACTTTAAATTTCATATGCCATTTTGATGCCCAGTCTTCCAATTTATCAAGATCCTCTTGCAATTTTCCACAATTCTCTTGGGTTTTAACAACTTTAAATAGTTTTGTGTCATCTGCAAATTTGATAACCTCACTCGTTATTCCACTTTCCAGGTCATTTATGAATATGTCAAAAAGCAGCAGACCCAGCACAGATCCCTGGGGTACACCACTATTCACCTTTCTCCATTGGGAAAATTGGCCATTTAGCCCTACCCTCTGCTTTCTATCTTTTAACCAGTTCTTGATCCACAGTAGTACAGTGCCTCCTATCCCATGACTCTTTAGTTTTGCCAAAAGTCTCTGATGAGGGACCTTGTCAAAGGCTTTCGGAAAGTCCAGATACACTATATCAACCGACTCACCTTTGTCCACCTGTTTATTCACACCTTCAAAAAAAAATAACAGATTAGTAAGACAAGATCTTCCTTGTCTAAAGCCATGTTGGCTGTCTCCCATTAGGCCATGACTATCTACATGCTGAGTAATTTTATTCTTTATGATGATTTCTACCATTTTTCCTGGTACTGACGTGAGGCTCACTGGTCTGTAGTTTCCCGGATCACCCCTGGAACCCTTTTTAAAAATTGGTGTTACATTGGCGATCCTCCAGTCTTCAGGTATTAGAGATGATTTTAATGATAGTTTACAGATTACTAATAGCAGGTCTGAAATCTCATATTTCAGTTCTTTCAACACCCTTGGATGTATACCATCCGGTCCAGGTGATTTGCTACTCTTCAGTTTATCTAATAGTTGTAATACATCTTCTCGATGTATCGATATTTCCTTCAATTCTTCCGCACCTTTAAATACCACTTCAGTCATGGGTAACATCCCTACATCTTCCTCAGTAAAGACTGAAGCAAAGAATTCATTCATTCTCTCTGCTATCTCCTTGTCACCTGGCATGTAATAGCTGACTTTTTGCATTTCAGTATTAAAAGGATAATTGTATTAAAAGACGCCTATCCTTCGATCCTATGTATGAAGGGCAAGAAAGTGCTTTTTTGTAGTCTATTTTATAAAGATACATAGGGTCACATGGCACAGGGCCCCGTGCTAAAATCCCCATGCTAACCAATGAACACTCAATTGGGCAGGAACTGGAAGTGGAAGGTTAGGAGTGGAAGTGGATGTTAATGGCTCATTGCAGTTAGTACTGGAAATTTGTGTGTGTGCTAATGTAACCCCGTGCCATGGTCTCTGTTGGTCAAACAATTGGATCCCCATTAAAATATACACGGCAGTTGGTGCAGTTGTTAAAAGTTTGACCTCTCCCAGAGAGTTATAACAGGTACAAAACACTAAGGTCCCCCTGGAATACCTTTCTACTTAATAGGAAGGAAGGAACAACAGTACGACAACCAATTAGCTCAAACTAAATAAAAGATTAGGGACCAGTGATGTTACAATTAAAAGATTTCTTTATTTCCCAAATTAGATGGTAATTATATGTGGAGGTATCTTCAGAAATGCAATTCCAATTATTTCCAATGAAGTTGGTATTAGAATTCCATCCCACCCCTGTCTGAACAATCAGAACAGTGGTAACATGCCATACCAGTGTATATTTCTGTCAGATTCACTATTCCACAAATGACATAGAATTAAGAATTTCCAACATACTATTTAAAATACAGTATCGGGTTACATGATGTGCTGAGGAGGCTCAGATATATGCTGTGCTTTCTCTAGGTTCTCCCCACCCAAACAGTAAAATTTGGACCCCAATTTGAGTGATTTGACCCCCCATCTGTGGCTGATTGCTTGCCTTATCACTGCCGGACATATTGAAGGCCCGATACTGCCACAGATGATGAAATTGGCCCAGCATGACCAAGAGAAACCGGCTGCAGCTGAAATCAAAATGGCAGACGTCCCACCCTTGCCTGGCTCACCGGCCCCATCGGCATTGATTAATGAGGTTCTGCTGCAGTGATTGGCACATTTACTGGCAAGTTCGAGGCCCTGACAGGACAGATTGATGCTATTAGTAAGCAGTTGGAGGCTTTTGGACAACGGATGCAAGAAGCAGAGGGACGTGTGTCCCAAGTAGAAGAGGACTTGTGGGATGCAAAAAAAGTGATTAAAACTTTACAGGCAACTGTGCGTAAACAAGGAGAAAAGTTATACAAACTCAAAAATCGAGGCCATTGCAAGAATTTACAATTTACTGATATCCCTGACAAAATCAAAGACGCTGAGCTTTGGGGATATTTGACCATCCTGCTACCAACAACTTTGCAACTAAGCGACGACTGTGGACCCTTAATTATTGAGTGAGTGCATAGAATGGGGCCTATCCACCCAGACAAAGACAAGGTGCTCCGTGCGATCCATGTCCATGGTCCCATTCAGTGTGATGGCTCCCAAATACATATATATCAAGATTACTCAGTGCAGCTGTCAACAACGAAAAGCCTACGTGGGAGTCTGCCAGTGGCTGATCGAGGCGCATATCAGATTTACAGTTTAGTACCCTGCTGCCTTGTGGATCTTCCATAATGGAACCACCAAGATGTTTGAGGACTCAGATTTGGCTCTCACAGTATCCTAAACCAAACTCTCAAAGTATCCTAAAACATGGTGGGCTCGAGCACTGGGACTTGCAAGGGACAGATGGCTTCTCTGTTACAGCTTGCAGACTCTGGCGAGGGCACTCAAGGCTGTAACCCTTCCAGGCCGATGGGTGATCTACAATGAAGAGACCTGTGCTGTATAATTAGACATTGGTATGCTGAGTTGCCTATTGAAATGTGGATTCTTTAAGGAACCCTCTGGTTAATAAACACGGTGTCCCCACCAGAACAGAGGGGCTTTGTAGTTGAGGCCCAGTTAGGCCAGGGCGCATCATGTGCAATTGTGGCTGGAATCCCAGTTATGGAGACAATATCTACATGAGACACCTATTGCACATGTGCCAAGATTGTCACATTGTTTATAATAGTTATAAAATGTTTGTTATTTTGGGTGCATACTCAGTTGGGTTCTCTGAGAGACATAGGTTGATCTGCTCCAAATTATGAAATCCGGAGTGTTTGAAGATAACCCCTGTCCTCTTTATCTTAATGCCCAGAGAGGTGGGTGGGGTTGAGGATTGAATGGAAGGACTGAATGCAGATGAGAGGGTGGGGGAAGGCTGATAGTGAGGGAGGCTGTCCATTTGGGGGGCAGGTACGGGGTAACTGAAGACCTGAAAAGTGTGAATAGAATATGCTCGGTTAGTAAGTGTGCATGTATGGGCATTGTGATGGGAGAAGGCCAAATTGTAAGCTTAATCTGCTGTGCCAACCCATGCTCAGATTGCTACCCCTCTCCATGGTCTACAGCCAAACTAGTTTGGGTACCTACTATGTTATATCTCTGATATTTTTTCCAGACCAGGGAGTAAATGGTTTGCAACTTGTTGTGCTGTGAGGGCTTGTGTGCATCAGTGATACTGAGGGCTAAGCTATCGGTAGTTTAATTACTGGTAGGGTCTCCCAAGATGGACAGGTCTCAGCTGAGGTACCAGACCAAGACATACCACCCATCTGGGCAGCAGCAGAATGGGACAGTGTTGGTGGTGGAGGATCACATTTCTGTGACAACGGCAATGCCACTAAACTTAAACTGCACAGAAGAAAGGCTTGGCAATCTACTTCTGTATCTTGTCATGAAAACCCAAAGGATAGTCACAACAAAACAAATGCACTATAGTGCTGGAAGATGAGACCCCCAGATCGGAAGGCACTCAGCTGGCTACTGGGGAGGAGCTGAAGCCTTTTCAGAGTAAAGCCAACATTTATAATGTGGTTGGATCAAAGTCTGACTGCTGATGTAGCTGTGCATGAAATGAGAATCAGAAGCTGCAAAGATGTCTTACATATTGGGACATGGAACATACAAAGCATGAACCAAGGGAAGTTGGAGGTGGTCAAGAATGAAATGGAACGTGTACAACTTGATCTGTTGGGTGTCAGTGAACTGAAATGGTCTGGCATCGGGCACTTTACATCAGATGATCACATGTTCTACTATGCTAAGAAGAAACTTGCAAGAACTGTAATGAAATATAATGCAGTCAATGAATGCTTAATTTCTATTCGTCTACGAGGAATGCCTATCAACACAACTATAATTCAAGTATATGCCCCAACAACAGCCGCAGAAGAGGACGAAATTGATGAGTTCTATGAACAAATGCAAGCTGAAATTGACAGAACATGCAAATAGGATATCCTGATAGTCATGGGTGACTGGAATGCAAAAGTTAGCAAAAAGGAAGAAGGCAAAATGGTTGGAAAATATGGAATTGGCAACAGAAATGAAGCTGGAAAAAGACTGATAGAATTCTGCAAGATCAACGATCTATTCATCTCAAACACCTTCTTCCAGCAACACAAGCGGCGACTGTACACATGGACTTCACCCAATGAATTGTATAAAAATCAAATTGATTACATCTGTGGAAGTCAACGATGGAAAAGCTCTATAACATCAACAAAGACAAAACCTGCAGCTGATTGTGGTACAGATCACCAACTACTAGTATGCAAACTCAAGCTAAAGTTGAAAAACAGCAAGCCATTCATGAATGTAACAAAATATGACCTTGGAATATACCACTGGAATTTAAAGACTGCCTGCAAAATCGAAGATTTATGGAATGACATCAAGAAGGTTGTGTTGGAAGAAAGTGAGAAGTCTCTACAAAAGGTGAAAAAGCAAAAACAGTCAAAATGGATGACTGAAGAAACTCTGAAAATTGCCCAGAAATGCAGAGAAGCTAAAGCCAGAGGAAAAAGAGAGGCAATCTCAGAACTCAACAGAGATTTCCAACATGCAGCAAGACAAGACAGGGAGAAGTACTACAATGACACATGCAAGGAAATATAAGCAGAAACTATTAGAGGGAGAACAAGATTGGCTTTCCTAAAGCTACAAGAGTTAAATAAAAAATTCCAGCTTCGAATTGGAATGTTACAAGATGCTCAAGGATCTATATTGAATGATGCTGAGAAGATCAAGAAAAGGTGGAAAGAATATATAGGGGTATGTTTACTAAACCGTCTTAACGTGCGCTCTCCCACGTTATCGCATGATAAGGCACCTTATCGTGCGATAATGGTGCTTTACTGGGCGATAAGGCACCTTAGCGCGCGTTAACGCGCGCAGCGGCGCAAACGAGCGCTGAAGGCGGAGAAAGGCTCCCGGAGGGCGGAGAAAGGCTCCCCAGGGGCGGAGAGAGAGGGTCAATGGGCGTAGAGTGGGAGGGGAGAGGCTCCCTGCACACTAACGATGTGAAATCCGAGGCTCAAAACTAACGCCAGTGAAACCCTGGCGTTAGAGGTGATTTAAAGGGAAGAGAAACCATTTCTGTCAGCAATGTACAGCAAAACCAAGGAAACCAACAAAAAAGTGATCAGTGTGATACATGTGCACGGAACAAAAGGGCAAATAAACTTTGAAAATGAACAGAAGAAAATGGAAAAATAAAATAACCAAGCTGAGCAGTAGTGATCTCAATGGGAAACATAAAAAAACACTCCCAAGAAAGCACCCAAAAAAGGATATGAATTCTGGAATGGTCCATGCTCCGTCCCCATACAAGGTGAATGAGCCCACAGTGAAATTGCGCTGTGCAGGGTTTTCCTCTCCATTGGACAGGTTTCCTATGGCGTGCACATATGTGGCAAAAGCAGGGCGGGCATGTCGGAATGGCCAACTGGACAGATGCTTTAAAATGGGATACAACAGCAGGCACATGCTGTGGTGCAGCTGGGGCACAGTGCAGACTAGGCAGAAGCCTAGGTGGCACTTAGGAATGCTAAAACTGTACAGCAGCCAGACAGCAACTGATGAGGGCACAACATGGGCACGAGTGTGTTTATCACAGTGTCACAGGGAATAGTAGCCAGCAGGTACCTCTAAGGGCACAGAACATTGGCAGGCGGTGTTGGGGGGGAAGCGTGGACATCTATGCAGGCACCCCTACCCCAGAACACGCACCATAGGCAGCCGCCTACCTGCACACTGGATGGCCTGAGACTAGCACCACCAGCAAAAGGGCATGTCAGCATGGTGGCAGAGGGGTACTGGTGGTGGAGGGGGGCAGTGGCAGCTGCCCAGAGCAGACCATGGCCTAGCCCTGTGTAGGTGGGTGCCATGCACTGCAACAGACAGGCTCTGTCTGACAAACAGTCATGGTATCTCCAAGGAATGCACTGTCACTGTGGCAACACGGTGGTGCAGTGCACACAGCCAGTGTGTTCAAGAGCAGAAGGTCACAGGTTCAAGTCCCAGCTGTGGTTCCTGCCAACCCAGCCCCCATATTTTACCCACTACTACAACGTGCTAATACAGACAGAACCTGTAGTGCAGATGACGTAGACATGCCCAAAACACCTACATTTTACCCTACAGAGCACAGACACCATAAACATGTGCATTACCTAGAGCAGAGTCTCCCAAATGCAGTCCTGGAGGGCCAAACACTATTCAGGTTCCATGCTGCCTCTAATAAATGTGGCTGTGCTGCATTGCTATGCACCGCCCCCATGGTATGCAGATGTATCTCATACATATTCATTAGGGACAGCATGAAAACCCGAACAGTGTTTGGCCCTCCAGGATTGGAGTTGGGAACCTCTGCCCTAGAGCAGCGGCCAACAGGGGCAGACACACCCACACCCACAGGCTCCATTATCCCAAGCCTCCTGGAGAGGCAGGATGTTGGGCCCTGCGTGCATCTCCCCATACTAGCACTTGCATACCTTAGCAATGCCACCCTAAACATGGGAAAACTGTACACAGCTATCAAAAGGTTGCTATGATAACTGGCAGATAGCAATTCCTACGTTAAGCACAATTGGCTGATTGAGCTGCATCATAGCAACCTTTCTGATGTCTGTGGAGTGTGCCTCAGGTCTGGTGTCTGACAGAGTGACCCCAACAGTATTGCGTACCATAGCCATGCCTGCACTGTGCCCAGGACTGGTGTGGTGGCCAGGGCTGCCAAACACCTCTATAGTTGCACAATGCTGGCATAGGTGTGTGGAGTGTGTGTCTGTCTATCCAATGTGTGGTGGCTGCCAACACCCTCCACAGCCCACACTGCTAGCACTGTTGCCAGTATTGGCCTGCCAATGTGCATAATGAAGAGCAAGGTGCTGTGGGAATAGCCTGGATAGTGTGGTCTGGCCTGGCCGCATCTGCACAGGGCATAGGGCAATGGCTTGGACATTGTAGTGCCCGACCACCACCTGCATGGACAGCGTGGCCACAGCATGTCCTGCTGGGAGGTCACTCTCAGCCTGACTGAGCAGTGACCACGGCATGGCTAGGTTCCCCCATAGTGTTATATAGTATTTCTCTCATGTGATATTTATGGGTCCCTTTTGGGACCCAATCACTGACTTATCTGCTTGGTGTGTATGCTGATATACCAGTTCTGGGTACACGAATCTACTCCAGGACCATGCACTATGGACTAGCTAGCAGACTGTCTCTGCAGCTAGTATGTGTCTTGCTGGAACACCTTGCAGGGTGCAGCGGCTGGAGGCTTGCTGCTGGAGAATGTCAGAAAGCGGTGGGGGAAGCTGAGCATTTCCAGGCCTACTGTCTGTCTGCTATTTCTTGCCCTGTAGGGTGTCTGTTCCCCCAGCAGGACTGGGGTTGATGGTCCCCTCTACTGCTGCCATTGCAGGGAAGTAGAATGTGGATCTATTGGTGGGTGATCCTGTTTCCCACCCTAAGTGTGTTGTGTGGTGGTACATAATCTGCCTATGGGTCCAAACATCCTTCCCCTCCCCCTTTCACCTACATCATGTAACCATGGCACCAACAAAGGATATGCACTATTCTGGGTGCATCATAGCCCATAAGAGCTAGACATAACTGAAAAATACAAAAGGACACAGATGTAACCTAGGTGTGTCTTCAGGAACTACCTATACACACAGTAGCACTGATGGGGACCTGCAACATGGCGTATTTCAGCCATGAAAGGTGCTGTGGACCTGGTGCTGGGCGCCCCACCTCACCCTCAGGGTGAGCACAGTACCCGCACAATGTGACGGCCTGTGGTTACTCTGTGCCAGTACCACACACGGTCAGTTCCCCCTATCAGGCCGAGGTGCTGTGGGGGTGCATACCCCATCTTGTGCCCATATGTTGACTGCTGATTTGCATGTGCAGTGCATCATGGGTACGGGTGGGTTAACCCTATCCTGATAACCACAGCAGACTGTTTGTGTGGTGACATGCAGTCCTTCTGCAGCCAGCCAGGGGCTTGTTATCAGCTATAGAGCTGTAGCCCACTGATTACTTCACTGCCTGTGAAGCCAGAGGTCATGGGTTCAAACCCATGGTGGGGTTATATGATAGGGCTATCTGAGGCATTGTCTATTTTTAATGTACATTAGTGCTGCCAGCAAAAACACCCTCAGAGTACTGTAACCTTAAGGTGCCTCATAAGGCGCCCCATAAGGCACCTTATAAAGCGCCCTATCAAGGGGACATTATAGGGTGCCTTGGCGGACAGTGCACTTTATAATGTGCCCTATGGGGTGCCTTATGCGGCACCTTAGGTTACGCCACCGTGAGGGTGTGTTTGCTGGCAGCACTAATTAAAATAAAAGTAAAATGCCTCACAAATCACTACCTAAAGGTAAAAGGTGATGCCTCAGCCAGCCTTATGCATTAGGTACACTGGGGGATCAAACTCATGACCCCTGTACTATCAGTCAGTGTATTAACCATTGTGCTATGCCTCTGTTTCTATGTTTGCATGTCTGGGCGCCTATTTAAGATTACCGTGCGTTAACGCGCCTAGCGGCGCTTTGCCTGATAATGTGCGCAGCAGTGCACGTTATCGTGTGATAATCCCGTTTTGCTACTTTAAGACCGACACGCCCACTCCTTTTATGGCAGCCTGCACACTAACGCTGGGCGCACATTAAGAAGGTTTAGTAAACATACCCCATAGAGTTATTATATGATAAAGATCAAGTGGACCAACAACCGTTTCAACCTGTACCTTATGATCCAGAACCCATTGGTGATGAAAGAAGTCGAAGCAGCATTGAAAGCCTTATCAAAGAACAAGGCACCAGGCATTGATGATATTCTCATTGAAGTATTACATCAATCTGATGCAGCTGTTAACATACTTAGAAGGCTCTGCCAGGAAATTTGGAAGACAGCATCATGGCCAACTGACTGGAAAAGATCTTTGTTTAGACCAATACTAAAAAAAGGTGATCCAACTGACTGTGGAAATTATCGCACAATCGCTCTGATCCCATATCCCAGCAAGATTCTACTGAAGATTATTCAACAGAGACTACAACCATACCTGGAATGAGAACTTCCTGAAGTGCAAGCAGAGTTCAGAAAAGGGCAAGGAACGAGAGACACTATTGCGGAAGTGAGATGGATCCTTGAAAAGACAAAAGAATACCAAAAGGATATCTATTTGTGCTTTATTGACTACAGCAAGGCTTTTGACTGTGTAAACCATGAGAAACTCTTGACCACATTAAGAAGCATGGGTGTACCAGAACACCTGATTGTTCTCTTCCACAACCTTTGCATTGATCAAGAAGCAACAGCTCAAATGGAACAAGGAGAAACAGAATGGTTTAAAATCAGCAAATGTCTACGACAAGGCTGTATACTTTCCCCCCTACCTGTTTAATTTATATGCAGAACAAATCATCAGAGAAGCAGGATTATATGAAGACAACAGAGGTGTGAAGATTAGTGGAAGACTCGTCAACAACCTTCGTTATGCTGATGATACCACATTATTGGCTGAAAGTGAAGATAATCTGAAACATTTGCTTCTCAAGATCAAGGAACATAGTCTTAAAATGGGCCTGTACCTTAATGTAAGGAAGACAAAGATCATGACAACTGGCAAGATCAATAAACTTGTCGTTGATGGAAAAGAAATTGTAATAGTGGACAACTTTAACCTACTTGGATCAACTGTCAATAAAGAAGCAACAAGCAGTCAAAAAATCCGACAATGCATTGCTCTTGGCAGAATGGCTATGAAAGACCTAGACAAGATTCTCAAGAGCAGAGATGTCTCTCCATACAAAGATTCGATTTGTTCAAGTCATGGTATTTTCAATAATGTCATATGGATGTGAAAGTTGGACAGTGAAAAAGATACACTATCAAAAAATATATCCTCAGGGAGCCACAGATACAAAAATTACTAAGAAAAAACCCCAACTACACTCTCTAAAAATAAAACAAAAAAAAACAAAAATGTGAGAATAACTCCGCAAATATTACTAACAAGGAGCATTCTGCTGCAGAGAACACTGTGTTAGAGGGAAAAAGACCTCAGCCTCCCTCTCTGGCAATAGCGACACCGCAAATATTACTAACAAGGAGCGTACTGCTGCAGATAACACTGTGTTAGAGGAAAAGAGACCTCAGCCTCCCTCTCTGACAATAGCGATAGAAAGGCTAAGTTCTTTCTGTTGCTATTGCCAGAGAGGGAGGCTGAGGTCTTTTTTCCTCTAATACAGTATTGTCTGCAGCAGTACGCTCCTTGTTAGTAATATTTGCGGAGTTATTCTCACATTTTTATTTAATTTTTTTGTTTCGTTTTTTTGTTTTATTTTTAGAGAGTGTAGTTGGGAGTTTTTCTTAGTAATTTCAGTGAAAAAGATAGACAGGAAGAAAACTGATGCCTTTGAATTATGGTGCTGGCAATGAATACTTTGTATACCATGGACTGCCCAAAGAACAAACCAGTCAGTACTAGAGGAGATCAAACCTAAGCTTTCTTTAGAAGCTCAGATAACAAGACTTTGACTGTCGTACTTTGGATACATCATGCGAAGAGAAAGATCATTAGAGAAAGACATCATGCTTGGCAAGCTAGAAGGTTAACACAAAAGAGGAAGGCCAGCAGTGAGATGGATTGATACAATAACATCTGCTATGGGTGCCAGTCTGTCAGCAATGAGCCGCCTGGTGGAGAGCGGAGTTTGAGCCAGCTGTGCAGTGAGGCTTTAAAAATCAGCAGAGTTCATCGTGTCTCTGGGAGAGTGGAGTTTGACCCAGCCATGCAGCATCAGAGTTCCCGGGGTGAGCAGACTGTGGCGGGGACTGCCCCGGACGACATCAGGGGCTTTAGCTTGCTTACTATACTAGGCGTGCAGCCATTGGCACACAGCCGTGGTGTGCCCTAGGGCGTGTGCCATAAGGCGCAGGTAGGCCCCTTGGGAACCCCTTAGGAGCCACTGAGGAGCTGTGTGGAGTATACTTTCTATGGGTAAGAGGAAATAAAAGATCCTTCCCCTGGCTCCTGGAGAGATTGAGCCCATGGATAGACATCTGAAGACGGGGGACGCACTGCCTCCTCCCCCTGCAGGTACTGTGCTAGCCCTGTTGCCTCTGGAGGGAGCCTCTTTAAGCTCCAATGAGCACTCTCCTCCTCTTCCCCCATCAATGTTAACCCCCCCCCCCCCCGACTTGCCTGCAAGTGATCTGCCGGTACAACAGAGCACCCCTCTCTCTGTAGTTAATACTTTGTTACCTGTTACCTGGTCGCCACCCCAGTGTGTTCCTCAAGGTGTGCCTGAGTCTCAGGTGTCCTTGGTGGATATCCGGTGTGTGATGACTCATATGGAGATTATTTCGGTGTCTACGGTGTCCCAGCTTTGTAAATTTTTTCAGGATACAGTTACAAGGCTGGGGGCAGTTGATAAGTGGTTGGAATCCTTAACAACACAGGTTCAGAACTGTGACTCCCGGTATGCTTTTGGTCAGATGATGAATGTTTTTTCAGTTAAAGATAGTTTGTTTCTTCATCGTAGGTTGGAGTCTCTAGAAAATTCTCTTAGGATGAGGAATATTCATTTTCTTAATTTTCCTATTACTCATTTGCTATCAGCTGAAATATTGCTTCATAAATACCTTAAGGAAGTTCTAGAGCATTCTAATGCAGATACAATTGTATTAGTATATTAGTATGTTCAGATTGCCACTAGTGTAAATAATTTGAAGATAGTTATCCCAGTTATGTCCAAGTTATAGTCCTTGTTCATTGTAAATACAATACAGCCCGCCTGCATTGTATATGTTCTGTTATATGTAAACCGCACTGATTTGAATAGCGCGGAATATAAGAGAAATCAAATAAATAAATACAATAGCTTTCTCTAAAATGTTTTATCTTTCTTCTAAGAGGGTATCCTCCGGGTCTGTTGGGGGGTATGATATCTTGGAACCCCAGTCCTTAGTTAATCCTACACAATTCCTCGAAGACTCTCAGGATACCTTTTTGACAAGGACCACTTTGGTGGTTTCGTTTGTATCAGAACAGGATAAAGCTTTGGTGTTTAGGAGTTATTTCAAATATAAGGATATAATATTTCTGTGGTGCTAAAGTGCAGTTGTTTCAAGACGTTTCAAGAGCAACACAAGTGCGCATATGGGCTTTTTTATCCCTTAAGCCATGGGTATTGGCTTCAGAGTGTGAAGTTTACATTATTTGATTCTTTACAGCTGGAGAACTACTTGTCAGTAAGAGAGAATACCGGGGAGGGATGAGGGATTAAGGGCGGTATTATATAGAATTGGCTCTGTGTATGAAGAGTTATTCTCTATTTCCTTGGGTGTTTTTTTTTAAATTATAGTCTCCCCTAGATGTGGGCTGTACTTGTGTATTATTGATTATTCTTTGAGGGTGTTTTCTTTTTGTATTACTCTTTGTTTCTTGCTGTTTGCTTATGTTTAATATGAGTAAATTCAATTTTTAAAAAAATGAGCCTCCTGACTGAAGACCGAACACAGTTTAGGACAACTATCCAGAGGATCGCCATGAGTCGACACCGACTTGATGGCACTTAACAACATTTACATACTTGCTTGACCCCATTGTTGAGCTATGCCTATTGCCACAACGTGATGAGGAGCTCCTAGAGCTCTGGATCTAGAAGGACTTAAGATGGGAAGTTGGGACTGGGGGGAGGGGGTAGGCTATATGGTTCCTAGCCTAACCGGGTCCTAGACTAACGAGGCTCAGCATAGATATGGGGGTTGAAAGGGGGGACAGAATGAGGATATATTAAGGGAAGATGACTGTTTGGTAGGGGGAGGGAGTACCTCAACATTAGAATGTGACCACTCTTATGAGGTGGGTAGAGAGTTCGGGGGAGGGTTTAAGGGAATGGGAGGGTGGGGGGATAGGAGGGACTCTTGGGGGCCATCTACTGAAGTACTTCAAGCTAGGGTTCAAAAAAGAGACTGGCTGGGGAGGACACAGTGGTCCCAGGCTGGGGGGACTCTCGCAGAAAATACATAAAGTTTTTGCCCACGGATGGGAAAGATTTGTGATTCAATCCAGTCTGAGAACGATATCCTGGAATGTGTGCAGTTTAGGTATCACCCTTAAGCACCGCAAGGTTCTAAGGGCTATAAACAAACATAAAGGGGACCTTATGTTACAAGAAACACACCAGTTGGTGGGGGATTTGGCTAGATTGCATGGAGGCATAGTGGACCAGGTCTATAGAGCATCAGCAAGAAGAGGAGGAAGTGCGGAGGGGGAAAGCCATTCTAATACATAATGGGGTAGGCTTCCAAGCCAGACCCCCATCCCAGGACACCAATGCTTCAAGTACAATCCTAGAATCAGTATGTTCCCACACACACACTAACAAAGAATTAATCCTACTAGGTGACTTCATTCTTGCCTCAGTCCATAATTTCCAGGCATGCTCCTTACTTCGAGCTAAGAGCAACATGGACTACATCCAAATTGTAAATGCCCCCAGATATATCAAGGGAAACGCCCTAGATTTAATATTCCTAACAGAGAGTTTAATTGATAAACAGGCTCCACCCTATTACCAAACCCAAGTGGTCCCCTGGTCAGACCATTTCAGCATCATTTTCAGAATCATACAAGCAAACACAAATTCAAGGAAAAGTACCGACCTCACTACAAAGGCACGCTTTAAAACATACAACAAAGATGCATTCTCACAAGAAATACTCTCACAGCTGAACCATGACACCTCTGACATCAATATACTACTGGATAACTGGAATTCAGTACTATCTAAAGTTGCAGCTGCCCCAGCAAATACATGCAAAGGAAATACTAGGAAAACTAACATATTGTGCAACAAAAACCTCAAAGCCCTAAAGAAAGCCCTGCGCAAACTGGAGAGAAAATGGAGGAGAACCAAGCTCCCAGATGACAGGCAGCAATATATGATCACACTATAGTCATACAGAGACACCATCAACAACCTTAAGAAAGAAAACCACACGAGGTTACTAGTGAAATCACAGAATAGACCAAGGGAGCTATTTGAGACAGTGAAATCACTAACCCAATCACCAAATACGGAGGATCCCTCCACATGCATCAGCCCACAGGTCCTAGCCAACTTCTACAGCACCAAACTTGAACCTCATACCTGTGATCCAGCAACCAAAATTGCAGAACTGCCATCTAAGATTCCGGCCTGGCAATCCCTCACCCGTCAATCTCGAACACCTGGATCAAATAATTACGACAATAACCACCACCACTTCTCCAGGTGACCCATGCCATATCAGCTGGCTAAAGATGTCCCACAATGAACTTGCACCAGCTATACTAAAAATAGTTAACATCAATATCCCAGGGATAAATGCCAAAAACACTGAAGCAAGCCTTTATTCACCCAATCCTAAAACCTTAGACAGACTACAACCGGCCTCCTACCACCCAATATCAAGCCTCCCCTATATAGCAAAAGTCAACAAAAAAGTATTACAAAACCAGCTGCAAGACCACTTGGAAGCCAGCGCCCCACTGGATGCACATCAGTACGGCTTCAGATTGTACAAACCCTCACCATAGCCCTCTTCGATAAGCTTATTAAAGATAATGAAACTGCAAGGAAACATTCATTTTGATATTCCTTGCATTGGCCTTCGATTCAATTAGCCACCATATACTGTTAGCAAGATTACAGCAAATCGTAGTTAGCAGAACTGCCCTCAGCTGGTCCACATCTTACTTGCAAGACCGTACTCAACAAGTAAAAATCGGTCAAGCCACATCAGATCCATTCAGGCAACATCAGGAAATTCCACAAGGCTCCACTCTTTCAACCTTACTATTTAATATATACTTCCAACCAATCTGCAATATTTTTCTGAAGCATAAAGTAAATTTCCACATTTATGCTGAAGATATGATTTATTTACCAGTTAGTACGTAAAAAATGAATCTGTAACAAATCGTAACATGCTTCGATGAAGCCTTCCATTGGCACTCACTGAACAACCTAAAAGTGAATTTCAGTAAAACAGAATTGATCTTCATTACCAAGGACAAAAAATTCAACCCCCCCCCCTCCCCGTTGCACATTCAATATCCTAGACAAATCTTTGAGCCTATCATCACACATAAGCAAGGCCACATGGGCTATATACAGAAAGATCAAATGCTACAACATCTACGACCCCTACTGGACCCTCCAGAATTTAGGTTGGTCTTGTAGGTGATGATCAACCTGCACATAGACTACTGCAATAGTATATTGCAAGTAATGTTCCCTCTAATTTTCTGTAGGCTGTGTGTGCATAAAATATCAGCTGTGAAAGTTTTGAAGGAAGGTTAAATTTTTGTGCGCCACATAACGACGCTCGGAGTTATATACTTTAAAATTTTACTACACATCAGAATACAGTATGTACACCACATTGATTGCACTAGAAAATACTGTAGAACTTGTGAAAACCGTAAATACACAACAACTTTTAAATTTTAAGACGTCTGTGTTGTCTTCTATCGGAATCAGAACTGTAAATTTTGTTGTAAAGTATGTGTGCTCGCTCGGCGAGGTGTGTGCGCGCACGCACACGCGCACAGCTTAGAGGGAACAGTGATTGCAAGGTCTATCCAAACAGGCATTAACACAGTTGCAAATGGCCCAACATACAGCAGCTTGTGTAATTTACGAGAGCACCAAGATCTGAGCTCATCCCCGCAATTCTATATAAGTTACATTGGCTTCCTGTCCCTAGTAGGATCAAGTACAAAAACGTAGTCATCATTTTCAAGTTGCTCCATAACATAGCACCTTCTTACCTCTCCACCTTAATAAACAAAATACCAGACACTAGACAGAGAAGGGGATGCACCCAAAACTCCCTAGCCCTCCCGGCTGATTTCCGCAAAACCAACAAATCAACAAGCAATAGAGCCTTCGCATATTATACCCCAATCCTATGGAACAGCCTCCCACCAAAAATAAGGAACATATGAGACCTTGCGGACTTCCAAAAGAGTATCAAGAATCTACTCTTCACAGAGCACTATGGGACACATCAAATAGAACTAGGTACATACCCAATTTAAGTACCATGCACTCGACTCATCATATATATGCCCTCCCCATCGAATGTAAATAGTTACTGAATGTTAGTAAACTCAACTAGTTGTACTGTAAATGTAACTAGTTACTCTATATATAGTTAATAACTGTTTTGATGTACATAGTTAACCCTGTTATGATATCTATAAGCCACTTTGATTGACTGATAAAGCGGTATAAAAAATACTTTTAAATAAATAAATAAATTCAAGAGATTGTTGACTCGTATGGTAGATATATCTTGGCAGTGGGTAATATAGAAGAGCAGGTAGTGATTCTAGGCAGTATTTATGCTCCCAATGTCCCAGACCTGGATTTTGTCATGTGGTTGTAGCGTACATTGATAGGTTGCCGGCCCACCCACTGATTGTTGGGGGCGATTGGAGTGGGCTATTTGACCCGAGTCTGAACACCTTGGGGGATTAGGCTGAAGGATGGCTATATACCTCACGTCATTTGTGTCATTTTCTATGGCAATGTCAGTTGATTGATATATGGAGGACACTTCATCCCCATAAACGAGATTATATGCATCTTTCTCTGGCCCATGGTACCAGTGCACAGTTAGATTGCCTTCTGGTGTCTGAAGCACTCTTTCGGGCGACAGATAAAGCAGTAATTGGACCTTATGAGATTTCAAATAATGCTCTCATTTGGATGGAGGATAGGGGGGGGGGGGGGAATCTCCCAACTAGCTGCACTCCGTGGAGGTTTACCTTAGACCTTTATAGGGACGAAGGGTTTCACATATATCTCAAGGAGAAGTGGGAGAACTATGTGTTTTAAAATAAGGGCCATATCGATACCCCAGAACTTTTCTAGAAGGCACCCAAAACAGTCTTGAGGGGGGATATTATTGCCTATGTGGCTAAGCGATGGCGAGACATGGCCTTCAGAATCCTCCACTTAAAGAAACAAGTTTGCTGCAAACGATGCCTCTTAGCACAACACCCGACAGTGGCTAATAGAGCGCAGTTATTGGCCATCCAGGTAACTTTAAACTCTGTTCTTCACCAATGGGAGAAGAAATCATTAGTTTATTACAAATATCAGTTATTCCAATTTGAGGATGAAATGGGGAAACTATTGGCACGCTGACTGACAAAAGGTTGGGGCTCATGGTATGTGTCTACTTTACGAGACCAGAAAGGGACTTTACGAAGGATCTTACCAAACATCAGGGAGATTTTTGTAGAGTACTATCATTCTTTATATAAGGGGGAAGCGGTATCAAGGTCCTGGGTACAGCAGTATTTGAATAAGGTACAGCTCCTGCATCTCCAACAAGATCAATAAGACTGACTGAGTGCCCCTATCATGGTTGAAGATGTTCGGCGGGTCATAACTGGCAAGGCCATGTGCTAAGCTCCAGGGCCAGATGGATATAGAGCGGAATACTATAATTTGCTGGCACCGTAATTTCTTCCCCACCTAGTCAAAATGTTTAATGTCTGGCTGACTAGTGGAAAGCTTACCTACGACACTGTCCATATAGTGGTACTTTCCAAACCTGGGAAAGATCCTTCTCTAACTAAATCATATCACCCTATTTCACTCATTTAATTTAATTTATTTAATTAATAGTTTCTTATATACCGCACCTTCCAGAGATCAGGTGCGGTTTACATGGAACAACATTATAACAGGTCAACGTCTGTTAATACAGAGAACAACTTAAAACAACTTATATTACATTACATGGAACAGCTTTAAACCATAACAACTTAAATTACATTACTTGGAACATAATGAACTGTTTACAGAGAACAGAGAGAAAACTATATACAGCTGTGAATGAGACATGGTTGAGTTGTAATATATAAGCATTTGGGTTTCAAATCCTATCATCAATTTTGATCTGAAAAACTTTGCAAAAATGTTGGCGGATCACCTAGCCCTGTATTTACCTATGCTAGAAACCCAGTACTAATTCGTGGTATCAAGGAAAGAAAACTTTATTTCACACAACTTTAGCCCAAACGCCCAGCATGTTCTCAGGGCGTTTGGGCTAAAGTTGTGTGAAATAAAGTTTTTCTTCCTTGATACCATGAATGAGCACTGGGTTTCTTCTGTTTACGTGGTACAGTGCCTTTTTGGTGGACCTCTTAATCCCAGCATGTTCTCGTGGGCGTTTGGACTAAAGTTGTGTGAAATAAAGTTTTCCTTCCTTGATCCACAAATTAGTACTGGGTTTCTTCTGTTCACGTGGTACCTGTTCACTGGGTTTCCTTCCTTGATCCACAAATTAGTACTGGGTTTCTTCTGTTCACGTGGTACAGTGCCTTTTTGGTGGACCCTTTACCTATGCTAGTCCACCCCGTCAAGCTGGTTTTGTTTGGGGCTGCTATCCTGCTAGTAATATTAGATGAATTATAGGGTCACTGGAGTGGGTCCATCATCAGTGGATCCCATCATTGCTTGTAAGTTTTAATGCCGAAAAGGCATTTGACAGGGTGGATTGGACATATTTATTTGAGGCACTAGAGGCGCATGAGCTGGGTGAAGGCTTTCTTCAGGGAATGAGTGCCCTATACCACAAACCTAGGGTGGTAGTGGGGGATGACGGAGGGATTGCCCCTTGTTTTGAGCTAGGAAGGGGCACCCGTCTAGGATGCCCCCTCTCCCCGCTGCTTTTTGTACTATCCTTGGACCCCCTTTTACGTGTCATCCATTCTCGTACAGATATCAGAGGGGTGGCAATGGGGACTTCAACCTTTAAGGGGTCGGCATTCACTGATGATTTACAAGTCCTGCTAACTGATCTGCCAACTTCATTACCCTTACTTTTGGCTGAAATTCAAGATTTCGGGGCTTTGGCAGGGCTATGATTGAATATGTCCAAATACGAAGCCTTAGATATGCTGGGGGGTCTGTGGGACCAGTGACATGGGCCCTTCCCTCTTAGATGGGCTAAGGCTAAGTTCAAAAACTTGAGTATATGCTTGCCAGCAAGTCCTATACGGTTATACTGCCTTAATATTCCACCACTTCTCAAATGGGTTCAGGACAAGGTACAGGATTGGACCCTGCTATCCATATTTCTTTTGGGCAGAATTGCAACCTACAAGATGATGGTCTTCCCTAGGGTCTTATATGTATTGCAGTTGTTGCCAATACAAATGCTTTATTGTGACATCTAAATGGTGGGCAGAATGCTACAGATCTTTGTCTAGCGAGGTAAAAAGCCTCAATTAACGATCGTCCCAGGTGCAAGGTCCTTGGAATAAGGGGGGGCCTAGGTCTTCCTTGTCTGACCCATTACAGTTTGGCCTGCATGCTTCGACATGTGCGAGATTAATTATGGGGACAATCGCTGTATACCCCAAAATGCTTTGAGTCGGCGATGGTTGCCCGCTATTCCCTTCTCTCTGTTTTACACGTAAATGGAACCTTGTTGCCTGATCGATTTTGTGTGAGTCTTCTTATTAAGGTGATGTGCAGGGCCTGGAGTACCCTGTGTGGGCTACAGGGCATCTCATCGGAGATTACGGGATATCTGCCCTTGCAGGGAAACATTCTCTTTCCACCCAGTTTGGATTCCTGACCCTTCTGGGATTGGGCTTCAGGGGGTCTAACCCAGGAATGTCAGGTGGTCACTGATGAGGGATATTTGCGGCTGGTTCAGGAACTTTGAGAACAATTTGGGCTACCTGCTGGGCACCATTATGCATACCTGCAAATGCAATATTACATATCCTCTTTGAAGTGCCTGGGACTGGGTCTGGGAAAGGGATGTCTTGCTAAACTGAAAGACTGGTTTGATTTCGAGGACAGGGACTGATCAAGAAGCATCAGATCAGATCAAGAAGCATCAGAAACCTTCCCCCAAGGACAAGGTATACCTCAGGGATCAGCCCTCTCTGCCCTTCTATTCAACCTATACCTACAACCCATCACAAACATATTTAGAAAACACAAGATTAATCACTTTATATATGCTGACGATATCATGCTCGTCACCCCCATAACCTCAAAAAACCACACTTACGACAACCTAGCTAAGTGCATGGCTGAGACCACCTCTTGGATGGAAACTAATTATCTTAGCATCAACCTTAAAAAAACGGAAGCAATGTTCGTCACAAGAACACCTGTGACTGAGGACACGTTCCCAACAACAATCTCAATCAACAATACATCTATACCCGTTAAAAAAGAAGTAAAATACTTAGGTATAATAATAGACCAGAACCTCACCATGATACCACACTTAAAGCAAACAGTAAGAACCATATTCCTTAAACTCAAAACCATACAACATCTAAGACCCCTCCTGGATACACATGACTTTAGATCGGTTGTCAATACACTCATCACACCCCACTTTGATTACTGCAACAGTCTCCTGATTGGCCTACCACAAAAGAATACATACCTATTACAAAGAGCACAGAACATCTGCGCAAAGGTAACTACTAAAGCTCACCTAACAGACCATGTGACCCCTATACTCCTAGAACTACATTGGCTCCCTATAAACAGCCGTATCAAATACAAAATTCTCCTAACAACATTCAAGCTCCTAAATGACCTCGCCCCATCACATCTAACAACATTACTTCAGACCCCACCTGAATCGAGAGCTCGCAGACAAAATGCAGTCCACTCACTTCACATACCAAAATCATTTAAGAAGTCCAAAAAATCCACAAGTGATAGAGCCTTCTCGTTCATTGCCCCCATGCTCTGGAATGCTCTCCCACTAGACCTCCGCACCATAAAGGACCTTGCCCAATTTCGGAAGGACCTCAAATCATCTTTTCTCCGAACATTTCCAAATCTCCTACCCCCCTAGCCCTGTCCCGCAACATCCGCAGACACACTATCTCAGAACCCCCCAACACCACAACTAGATATTCTTACACAGTCCCCTCTCACACACACAAAAAAGAAAAAAATGGAAATAAATTCCACTACACACTCACACACGATGCACGATTATCTTATAAACCACCGTATAGAATCACTTGTAAATAACGTATGTAAATAGTTTGGACAGCTTATTACACCTGTCCCCACTTTAAAAAGTTTCTCTGTTTCAATGCAATGTATACTGTAATACACTTAATTTGTTAAGTTATTCCATGTAAAAAGTTAGAAAGTTTCCTGTTCCATGTAAAGTATACAATTAGTATACATAATTTGTTCCATGTAAACCGCCCTTGATCACTGGAAGGGGCGGTATAGAAGAAATAAGTAAATAAAATAAATAAAAATAAATAAAATAATTTTCAGTGGGTTATTATTGCCGGGCGTTAGGAGACCTTCCCAGAGAGTGATGTATGTGCACATAATCCAACAATGGGCAGTAGAGCTGGGGATTAACTTAGCCAACTTTGTATGGGAGGCAGCGGTAGCTCGCATACCTCAAATGAGTTTAGGGAAGTGGCTCCAAGAAATGCAATTTAAAATCCTTGACAGAGGATACATTTTGCCCTACAGGGCATGGAAAGTGGGCTTTCCGGAAACTGGGAAGTGCCCCTGGTGCGATGTGGATCTAGTCCATTTGGGATGTATATTTTGGGGTTGTGTTTAAACATAGAAACATACAAAAATGACGACAGAAAAAGACCACATAGCCTATCTAGTCTGTCTTTCCATATCAACAACTACAACAGTCCCCTTTTTTTCTTTAGAGATCCTCTGTGTTTGTCCCATGCTTTTTTGAATTTAGATACAGTCCTCATCTCTACCACCTCCACTGGGAGACTATTCCACTGATCCACCACTCTTTCATAAAGAAATATTTCCGCATATCACTCCTAACTCTATCCCCTTTCACCCTCATCCCATGTCCCCTCATAGCAGAACTTGCTTTCAATCGAAGAGGCTCTCTTTATGCCATGGAGGTATTTAAACATCTCAATCATATCACCTCTATCCCGCCTTTCCTCTAAAGTGTACATGTTAAGATCCTTAAGTCTGTCCTCATATGCATTATAATGAAGACCACTAACCATTTTAGTAGCCACCCTCTGTACTGACTCCATCCTGTTTATATCCTTTTGAAGGTGCAGTCTCCAGAATTGCACACTATACTCCAAATGAGGTCACACCAAAGACTTATACAGAGGCACTATCACCTCCTTTTTTCTGCTAGCCATTCCCCTCCGTATGCATCCAAGCATCCTTCTAGCTTTTGCTGTCACCTTTTCTACCTGCTTAGCTACTTTAAGATCATCAGACACAACCATGCCTAGGTCCCACTCTTCTTTAGTGGACAAAAGTAGTTCACCCCCTACACTATATTGCTCCCTTGGATTGCTGCAGCCCAAATGCATGACCTTGCATTTTTTAACATTAAATCCCAGCTGCCAAATTCTAGACCATTCTTAAAGCTTAGCTAGATTCCTCCTCATGTTATCTACACTTTCCTGGGTGTCTAATCTATTGCAGATTTTGGTATCATCCACAAAGAGGCAAACCTTACCCGACAGCCCTTCCGCTATATCACTAACAAAGATGTTAAAAAGAATCGGACCAAGGACAGCTCCCTGGGGCACCCACTGGTAACTTCCTTCTCCTCAGAGTGAGCTCCATTTACCTGTACTCTTTGTCACCTCCCACTCAACCAATTTCTAACCCAAGCAGTAACTTTAGGGTCCATCCCTAGGGTGCTCAGTTTGTTTATAAGTCACCTGTGAGAAACGGTGTCAAAGGCTTTACTGAAATCTAAATACACCATATCTAGGGCTCTCTCTCGATCCAACTCCCTGGTCACCCAGTCAAAGAAATCAATCAGATTTGTCTGACAAGACCTGCCTCTGGTGAATCCATGCTGCCTCGGATCCTGTAATCTGCTGGACTCCAGAAACCTCACTATTTTCTCTTTCAGCAGCATTTCCAATAATTTACTCACCACCGAAGCTAAACTAACCGGCCTGTAGTTTTCAACCACATCCTTACTTCCGCTTTTGTGTAAAGGCACCACAGGAGCCTCTCTCCAGTCCTTTGGCACCACTCCCAACTCCGATGAGGCATTGAAAAGGTCAAAAGTGGAGCTGCAAGAATGTCCCCAAGTTCCTTCAGTATTCTAGGGTGTATCCCATCCGGTCCCATCGCTTTTTCTACTTTAAGTTTAGCTAGTTTCTCATGAACACAGTCTTCTGAAAATTTTTCAAGATGCCCCTCGCTTCTGTTCCTGTTTGTGGGTGTTTTCTGAAGTCCTGTTCCTGGTTCTTCATTTGTGAACACAGAGCAGAAATATTTGTTAAGCAATTCCGCTTTATCCTCATCAGCTTCTACATATTCCTCCCCTTCACCCTTGAGTCTGACAATACCACTTTTGCCCTTCCCCTTCTCACTAACATATTTGAAAAATGTCTTATCCCCCCATTTTATTGTATTGAATATTTCTTCCTCTTTTTGAATCTTTGCTTTCCTGACTACTTTGCTAGCTTCTCTAAGTTTTTCCAAATATAGATGCCTGTCTTCCTCTCTCTGAGATCTCTTGTATTTCATGAAGGCCTCCCTCGTTTTCTTCACCTTTTCAGCTACTTCTTTCGAAAGCCATAGCGGTCTCCTTTTCCTTTTACCTTTATTTACCATTTTAACAAAAAGGTTGCTTGCCCTTAAAATATCCCCTTCAGTTTTGCCCACTATTTTTCTACATCCCCCAGCTGTTCCCATCCCGCTAAAGACTTTCTGAAGTATTGGCCCATCTTGGCAAAGTTAGTTTTCCTAAAGTCTAAGACCCTCACTTTTGAATGGATTCTAACAGCCCTAGTCCTAATACTGAACCACACCATCTGGTGATCACTGGATGCAAAATGATCGCCCACTATAACATCAGAAACACTTTCACCATTGGTAAGCACCAATTCCAGTATGTCCCCTTCAATTGCCTGTTATCAATTGCCTGAATAGTTCTCCCTGAATCCAGGATCTCCTTACTTCTAGATGATACTGCAGCAGGAATGTGCCAATCAGCATCTGGCATATTGAAATCCTCTATCAGTAGCACTTCCCCTTTCCTAGCAATGCTGCATATGTCTTCAATTAACTCTCTGTCCACCTCTTCCTTTTGTGAGGGAGATCTGTATATCATGCCATTGCAAAGAGATTTCTTTTTCCCTTTTTCTAGTTTAACCCACAATGCCTCCTCTCTCCCTTTTAAGCTCTGTAATTCCAAAGCTTTAATATTATTTTTTACATATAGTGCCTCTCCTCCTCCCCTTCTTCCTACCCTGTCCTTTCTGAACAAAGTATAGCCTTGTATAGTTACATCCCAGTCATAGTTTTCTGTGAACCATGTTTCTCTAACTGCCACTAAATCCAAGTCGGCCACTCCCACCATAGCTTCAACACCAGGGATCTTATTTCCCATGCTACGGGCATTTATACACACTGCTTTCCATATGTTACCCCTTTTACCCATTTCCATAAAGGTATTTAATGTTTCACTTACCTGGGGGCTTTCACTTACATGGGGGCTTTCTTCACCCATCCCCAATGAATCTAGTTTGAAGCCCTCTTCAGTCGATTAGCCAGACTACTAATGAAGATGCGTCAACCTTTCTTGGATAGATGGACGCCATTTCTGCTCTGTAACTCTTGGAATAGCATCACATGGTCCAGGAAACCAAAACACTCTCAATGACACCATCCACGCAGCTATGCATTCATCTCCAGGATACGAGCCTCTCTGCCTTGGCCTTTACCCTCAACAGGGAGGATTGAAGAGAACACCACCTGTGCACCTATCTGCTTCACCCTCTGTCCCAGAGCCATGAAGTCATTTTTGAAACGCTCAGAAGGATATCTGGCAGTATCATTTGTTCCGACATGGATTAGCAACATTGGGTAACAGTCAGTTGGCTTGATGTGTCTCGGTAAGCTCTCCGTAACATCTTGGATTTTGGCACCAGGCAGACAGCATACTTCTCTGGACATCAAGTCTGGTTGGCAGATGAACGTCTTAGTACCCCTCAAAAGAGAGTCTCCAACCACCACTATCCTTCGCTTCCTTGTGGTCACTGATTCTGCAACTTTGGGGTACTTGAGCTCTGGTTCTTCCCTTTCCAGGGATGCTTTCACCTCCTCCACGTCCAGGGCTGCATAATGTTTCTTCATTTCAAGGGCTGGAGAAGTTGGATTGGTGATTCTGCAGGCCCGGGTGACTTGTGTCCAACCTTCATCATTCTGTAGGCACCCATCTTCTCCTCTGCTGGAGAGCTTGGTTGCTGCAAGAAGCATCTCATCAATGTACTTCTCACTGTCTTGAATGCTCCTCTAAAGCGTTTCTGGGCCTAAATTCAGAGATACCTGAGGGGCTGATGGGGCAAACTCTGGTGTTATCCCCGGCTTTGCCATACTGGATGTTTGGGAACCCTGGGCCTTAGCAGTCTGGGTAGCCAACTACTAGTCCAAAAGAGTTGCCTCATTGCTAAACAAGATATTCTCCGACACTGGCAGGACCCAGATTGCCCTGGTCTCTGGGAATGGAGGAATGCCCTGCATCAATTGTCAGTCTGTGAAGGGTTAGCGTCCAATGGGGAAGTTAAGAAAAGGGAAACATTTCTAATGGTGTGGGATCCATTTTTGACTAATTTACCAAACCGGGCACGTAATGATTTACTTATATTGTGAATCTACACATCTATAAACTCGTGGATGGGATAGGAGTTGGAACAGTCTTCTTGCACCCTTTAATAGGATGATGTCCTCCAAGAGAGGTGGGAGGGTTGGGGGGGTTTAGGATGGGATGGTAAGAACTACACGTTTGACTGCTCACCATAAGAGTCATGCAACTTTAAGGCAGCTTGGTTGCAGTAGGAGGAGGGAGGTGCTAGGTTGGGGGGTGGAAAGGTATTAAAAACTAAAAAGTACACAAAAAATAGTCTTGGCTGTGTCGTCAATATGACTCTGGGCTTCTACTATAATTTTTCTCTTCCCCCCCCCCCCCCCTGTTTTTCTCTAAAGGGGCATACAGCTTTCCAGTGGGTGGAAATGAAAGCAGATGTAAATGAATACATACAAGTGATCATGTGTATTATATAAGATACATGTGCAAATAGCAACTCTTCCCACTCTCCACCCAGAACTTGCCCCAACCACACCTACCACAGTTCTTCATGCAGAGTAATTTTATAAGAGGCACTGTACCTGCGTATATTGGCATATATATGCAAAAATACCTTTATAAAATTTACTTTCCAAGGGGGTAATTTTATAATAATGTGCTTATGCTGTAATTCACCTATTTTATCCATATTTTATTAAGACAAAATAAGCATCTCTGTGCCTTTATAAAATCATTACCCAGAATCAGATCCAGTAGTGTACAAAATCCCATCTTTACACTTGCTCCTAAGATAGTAAATGCACCCATATACTCTAGCGGGAGTATTTTAGAAGCTCTATTTATGATTTGGACATCTGAAAACAGGCATTCAGTTGTGAAAATCACAGAGACATCCCTAGACCCATTTTAGAAATCTGGATATATAGACATCCCCAGTGCGCGCGCATCCATATAGCACAAAGGTGTGGTAGAGGCATAGCCAGGACAGAGGAACAGAGAAGCAGAATGGTACAAGCACATCTAGACCTGGTTAGTGAGGCTTCCATACCTATACCTGCTCCTGACCATGAAGAAGGCACAGAAAAGTGCTTGTTTCATGGCTGCAAAACTTCCAGGGGGAAGAGCAAGACATGCTTTCATAGTCACAGTTAACATTTCCTGACCAGTGAAGCCTGCGTGTAAATGCACTCTAAACGCATGTATTACTGTCCTGCTACTGTATGTTTCTGATATACTACTGCTGACAAGTCCAAGTACCCACTTCCGATGCCGTGCTATCTGCACAGTGCCCATCTCCATAACTGGTTAGAAGGACATTCATTTTTCGGGCTGGAGAAGGAACAAATTCAGAGGCATTCAGAGGTGCCTTCTTTCATTGCTGCAATTCCTTCAAATTTTTGGATGTTCTGTTCTGAACGTCTCTGATTCTTCCTATACGTCCCTTCTAGAATCCCACTTCATACGTATATCCACATATTTTATAACATACAAGCATACATTGCAACTCTGACCCACCCAAACCAATCCCCTCTGAATGCCTATTTAGAGTCTATGCACAAGCATATGCAATCTTTTGGCACACGTACTTTTTACATAAATGTACAGCCATGCAATTTTATAGAAGCCCTTTTACACATATAAAATAAACTTACTTTCCTAGGGGATAATTTTATAGAGGATTTTTCACCTGAATGCAATAGGAATGTGTTTTTGTGAGCACACTTTCAGTTTCGGTGCCTAAAAATTTGAAGTGCACACAAATTGTTTGTAAGTGCATATATCTATGCATTAATATGTGCATTCGATTCTCTGTGTTTAAAAATGTTCTAGCATGTATACAGTGTGTGCCTAAAGATTGACTATGTAAAACAAACATGTAAAATTGTCGGCAATGGAAACATTTGGACATTGTATACAAATATGCAGTATGACAACTAGGCATGTACCTATATGCAAACCTGATGTAGGCACATTTGGGAAGGAGCCGGACGGAGTCATCAGGTGTGTATGTTTGTTGTAAAATACAAACTTACATGCATACTCCAGCTCTGACCCCTGGGATAATACCTCTCGAATCGCTGGCACTATTTTGGAACCCATGGTCATAAGAACAGGAGTGATAGGATCACTCATGTTTCCACTGGGCAAAATGGATCCCTGGTAAGGCCAGGGATGGAGAATGAGGAATGGGGAGGGTCTCGGGGGTCTTGTTTCAATGGGGTCAGGTGCGGGATCTTCGTACCGGCAAAAGCAATGGAAAGGGAGGATAGGATGCTTTGAGAGGGTAGGGGTATATCAGAGAGGGTCAGGAAGAGGACATGAGGTCTTAAGGGGTAATGAGGTGGATAAACTCTTAGTGGCAGTACAGCAAGATTACAGCTAGGGGTCAGATTTGCCATTTTGAACACAGCTAGCAATGGAGCAGGAATGACCACTAGATATCAGGGAACACTTTCCACCACCAGAAAGAATCTTTTGGGGGGGAACTGCTGGGGGGGGGGGTGTCTTCCTGAGGGTGATAGGAGGCTCAAGGGCAGGGTTTGATGCTAGGGGGATCAGAGGCTCAGGAGGGGGTCTGATACTGGGGGGTGGTCCATGCAGCACTTCCATTCCTGATTCCCTCATTGCTGAGGACACTTTAACAAGGCAGCACATGTGATCCCACACTACCTGCTCTGGCAGGGAATAATTGCCCCTGCGTGCCGAAAGTGCTAAATGCAGGGCAGGTGCTGGGCATGCCCCCTGCATTTACCACACCTTAATTTTGCAATTTAAGTGCAAACACTGACCTCATTTTACTAAACAGGCCACTTAACATTGTTTGGCAAATAGGCTAAATGACAGAAAAAACCAAGATGTGGTAAAGGACTGCCTGTTCATGAATTAATATTTCATGGTTTTTTGCAATTAATCTTTTGCTATATTTGACAGTTTTATTGTCATGCATGCTACTAAGGTGCAGTTAGTTC
Organism: Ichthyophis bannanicus; assembly: GCA_033557465.1. Lineage (NCBI taxonomy): Eukaryota > Metazoa > Chordata > Amphibia > Gymnophiona > Ichthyophiidae > Ichthyophis > Ichthyophis bannanicus. The sequence continues at coordinate 175,100,382 of CM066036.1, read as the reverse complement.
TCACTGTAAATTAAAAGCATTTTCTCTCATCTGTTAAGCCTGTTAGTTCCTTACTCACTGTCAGATATTTACCTCCTGCAAATGTCATATATATAGCAGCAGGGTTCCCGAGATAAAAGACAAGTTACCTTCTCTGCTTAGAAATATAATTAGACATGAATAGAAGGAACAGCATGATGTGTCCTATTATTTATTACCTCTAAAGTTAAAATAAAATAATGCAGGAAAAGAGTTGTCGTCTGCTTTTCTTTTTTGAACATCAAGGAAGGAGTGCTTGTAATGCCAGAGATGAGAGGGTGGATACAGGAGAGCATATGATAATTAGGCCCATTGTCTTTTGCAAATTGTCATTTTGGGGATAAAATACTTGCTTCCTGACTGGGCTATAAAGACAAGATCCAATTAAAAGCCACCAGCTATCCAGAATACACCCATCTGCCTTTTAACCAAGCAACAATAGAGCTGGAAGTAAGTAAATTGTCTTTGCCCTCTGGAAGTCAAAAAGGCAGAGTCACATTATTCATTAACAGAACATCAAACATAAAAGTTCTGTACATAACTTTAGCAAATCCTGAGTGGATTTGTGTAAGCTCATTAGGAAAGATACAATGACAAACATAGGGTCCTTTTTACTTAAATGGATGAGGTTTTTGCATTTAGAGCGTGTTGAGAGATAAAGCTAATGTGTGTAAGCCCAAAAGCCCCCATAGTAATTGTCAGAGGTGCGACCAGCATGTTCCTAGCACTTAGGCATGGGGATACAGACCTCAACATGTGACACAATTACCGCGGGTGCATCTAATGCTTATTGCAACATTGACCTCAATGGGCTCTCTACACCCACTCTCTTCTCCTAAATCACCCATTCCCTGCCCCAGCATATAATTTGCAGTAAGCTTGCGATTCAGCCCCACACTAATAGTTACACTGGGACTTAGCAGGTGGCTACTGTGCTCCAAAACATGCACTAGGTGCTAGCGCACTTTAGTAAAAGGGTCCTATGAGGTTTGACATGCTGAAGCTGATCACTGAATTCTGATAAACTGTATTCCTGAATAGTAGTTACAATATAATCGTCCATATTAAAATGACTATATGTAAGGAAGTTTGTTAAATAAGGGGTTTATGTGATTATGTTATTTTGAGGCAATTAGCAAAACTCTGTGGATTGTTGCAAAGTCCAGGAGTACTTTCCTTGATGAACTTTGCCCAAGTTCTCAAAGAGGAGGTATGGCATACATTGCTTTCCAGAATTGCCTAGGGAAGAGGGTTATCAGCTGGTTTCAAATTTTCAGCACCAGCCGATGCAATTTGGTTTTATGCCATCGCTTGCAAAAACTTCTGCTTCTAATTTCTCTATTGAATTCCCTAAGAAAAAGCAAGACTAAGTGTTCATGCATGCAGTGGGTGAATCTTGGCCACCCTATCAGGGAGATTTGCCACTTCTTTTTCACAGAAACAACATACATTTTTGCCTCCCTTGATCTAACAGCACCTCTGGTCCCATTTTTCCCCATAGGTACAAATGTGCATATTGTACATCTCTGCATATAAGGCGTGTGGATTTTATGCAGCTCATTTACCCTAGCAAAGAACCATTTGCATGGGGTAATAGCTTTTCAAAATTGCCCTCTGGGGGATAATTTTCAAAAGCTTTTCCATGTATAGAGCAGTGCTTTCCATGCCAAAATAGCTGTCTGATTTAAAACTGCATGCTGATTTGTTTGGGTAACTTACGCTGAATAGATGTAAGTTTACCTGTCTGACGAGGCATTCCAGATGGCAGGCTTGGGGAAGAGCTTTGTACTCATAAGCATTAAAGATTGTTCTGTGTGTAATGCCTGTTTTACACATTGAAGAGAGCTTTTATAAAATTGCTCAGCAGTATACATGCATGTAAGTGTGCCTGCCAGTGAGACAGCACATATTTACAAGCATGCTGCTTGTAGGCCTTCCCAAGGGCATAGTTGTGAAGTAGCCATATACTGTATCTCCTAAACATTGTGAATACACGCACACATATACATCTGCTTTGGAGCTGGTATAAAGGTGTGTGTTTTATCTCGCAATCTCTTCTGCATTCGATTTTGTGGACCGTGATTGTCTTCTTTCTCATATTTCTGATTTGGGAATATGTGCTATGGTCTGAAAATGGTTTCAGCTTTTTCTTTCTGCTTGGACATTCAGAAGACTAGTTACTATAGTGCACTAATATGAGTACATATTAATTCATCATTAACTCACGTTATTTTAGTGCAAGACATATTCTTCGATAGGACACAGTGAATGGTGAATTAACACACGTTAATGTTAGTGCACCTTAGTAACTAGCCCCCCCCCCCCCCGAGTGTACATGTTCAGTCCTGAATTTATGATATTAAGCCTTTGAACTGTGGCATGCTCAAGTCCACTTTTAGGATTTTAGTGCCCACAAGCAAGTAATGAGATGGCAAATTCCCAAAAACGGGGAAAAGAGGGTATATCAGAAGTCCCAAAAAGACTGGAGAGCTAGGAGAGAAGCAGAGGATGGCACAGTGCCCCAGTGGTACCCCTTTGATGCAGTTCATGCATATAACCCTAACGTGAGGGGCAGCAGATCCTTCCTTGGCTGGGTACTTGGTACTTTAAAAAATTGTTACCCAAAGCAGTTGCCTATGGTGCCTCTACCTAAATCTTGGCCTGGACATTCCTCAGCAATATGTTCTCTCATCTGTGCTGATCAATTTATTTCCCAGACCACTGGCCACCCTTATACAATCAAAGGGTAACAAGGAATGACTATTTGAGGATTATGATCGTTGAATTCATCGTGTAGACCCAGCTTCACCTGTTTCGACTCCTCTTAACCATTGTTTGACAGAAGTATCAAGATGGCTTACAAGCAATCAATATATTAAATCCACAAAAGCCTTCTGCTATGTAGATACTGTGTTTGCGGCATTCATATTTCTCCCATCCTAGAAGGTAGGCAACCTCCTTTGTCTAATACTCTGTGAGTTTGGGGATTCCTACTAGACCCTGAGCTCAAATTTGATAAACAGATTTCTTCCCAAGAGCGTAGATGTGAAGTATCCACGCATTTCATAAAATAACGTGAGTGCATGCATACAATTTCTATCACGAAATCTTGCTTTTTCAATCTTTACCAGAAGCTTTACTCATCCTGACTCATGCATTAATAAAAAATAAACTTGATTAAAACAATTCCTTATAGAATGACTTGCCTCTTTCCTCTTTAAAATTTTATAATTGCTACAACATACTGCTATGAAGCCTATACACGTCACAAAAAGATCAGATCATCTTACACTTTGTTGATGAGTAACCATTAGCTCCCCATAACATCAAATAAAATTTAAGATTGGGAACTTGGCCTTTAGGCTATATTGCTAGCCAGCAGGTATATCCAATAGTCTGATCCTAAATAGACCTGCATGAATTCTGAGAGCAAAAGAGGGATAAACTCTTGGCAGTTCCTCCACCAGCACAAATCTGAATGGAATGCACACAAAATTCTGCTAGTTATATTTTTGTCCTGCTTTTATGGAACACCCTTCTAAAATATCTCCATTTAGAAACACCCCATTGTAAATTCTCCCAATTACTTAAAACTGTATCCAACGATCGGCAAAGGAGAGAAAATACGATCAACTCCCTAACTACACCAGCTGAATTCAGGAAGTCCAAACAATATACAAGTAGTAGAGCATTTGAGGATATTTCACCAAAACTCTGGGATGCTTTACCTCTTAGCCTCAGAAATATTACAGACTTACCATCTTTTCGTTCTCATCTAAAAACCCACCTTTTTGTTGAACATTTTGGTCATAATGAAACCACAACCTATGAAGAGCCCACATAAACTTCAATCTCCTCTTCATCGAGGCCTTCAATCTCTCAATCCACTCATTAGCACTCTGCCAGTCCTCTTGAACTTCCCCTCATTCCCCTAGAACTACCCTTAACTCTGAACTACACCCGCTTTTATCTTAAATGTAAATAAGTTAAATATACATAATTATGTAAATCTTTGATCGTTCACCACCAGTTATATTGTTTATTGTATCCATTGTTAGTAATGTAAACCGCTATGATTACCTGCAATAGCGATATATAAAACACACAAATAAATAAAATAAGATTAAAGGTTTATTATTTGGACTGGACTAGCTCCATTCGTGGATGGAGGACAGAGTGCCCAGCTGCAGAATTTAATCTGAACTCCAGTATGTTTCCTTTTCCTCTCACTTATATAAATTGTATTGTAAACCACTCTGATGATAGAATGAAAGGCGGTATAGCAATTCAAATAAACATCAGACCTGGTTTTTGGGCATCTGTGATGCCTTTATAGAGGCTTAAAACGGGTGGCTTTTGGGACTTCTCACATAGGCATCCTTAAAATTAGACCATATGTGTGTATTGTAACTCAGAAAACTTAAGGTGCATTTTACATAGGACATGGAGAGAGGAATTTACTCCTCCTCCTCGGCCCTCTCCCTCTTCACAGCAGCTGTTGTGCCTGGCCCTAGTGAACTGCCGTTCACTCCGTGCCAAGATCCTTTTAATCCACGACCTGTTAGTTTGCGATTCCTTAGACATGTTGATCCTCACAGAAACATAGCTTAAGGAAGGGGTTGATCCGTTCCTTACTCATTGCTTGCCCCCAGGTTACTTGGCTCTTTCCACACCCAGGCCAGGCCATCCTGGTGGGGGTGTAGTGATCTTACATCACTCCTCTCTTCCAGTAAGCCAACTCCACTCTTCCGCCCTTCACTATCCAGAATCCCTCCTCCTCTGCCTCCACTCTTCTACCCCTTGTACTTCCTTCTCATATATTCCCCTCCCTCTATTCTCCCATCTCTCTGGGAAGCCCTCCTTCTCACTATTTCCGAGGTTTTGGTTCACTATCCACACCTAGTCCTGCTCAGTGACTAACATTCATTTTGACACACCCTCCTCCAGCTGGGATAGGTCATTTCTCTCTCTGATTCATGATCTCGCTCTTACGCAACATGTCTGTATTCCAATCTATGCTGCCGGCCATACCCTGGACCTTCTTTTGACACCCTCCAGTTCCTCTCTCACTTTCTCCTCTATCATCTCCTCCTCCTCCCTCCCCTGAACTGACCATGTTTGTATCTCCTTTTCCCTCTCAATCTCCCTTCATCGCCCTGTTCCTCTATTACCGGACACTCAGATTCCTCCTTGGCTTTCTTGCCGTATTACTGCCGCCACCTTGGCAAACTTTCCATCCTCTGATCAGTTGTTCCCCTCGGACTTTTCCACATGCTCTGTTAATGACCAAGTGCAGATCTGGAACTCCTCTATGTCTGGTGCCCTTGATCACCTAGCTCCTCTTCACCCTCTCCTGCCTTGCAGCCCCTCCAAGCATCCATGGTATCATTCTGGTTTGTATCTCCACCATGCTTATTTGCGATGTGCTGAATGCCACTGGCATAAACACCCCTCCCACACTTCTCTTCAACACTTCCATCTCTGTCACCAAAATTATCGACACCTTGTACAAGAAGCTAAACGGATTTACTACTCTCAGCTTATCTCTACATCTGCCAGCTCGTCACATCAACTGTTTCTGGTCATGAAGCCACTTTCCACTCCACTTCTCAGTCCATGTCTGTTCCTTCTAACCCCACAGCACACCCTCTTCCCAGTCCTTCCCAGCTGGCCACCTTCTTTGCTGGGAAGGTCCTGACTCTCCATTCTTCCTTCCCTGACTGCCCACCTCCTCTATCCCTTACATCCCCCCCCCCTTTCTCTCCTCACCCCTCTTTGACTCATAGCTGGTCAACTTTCTCATCTATTTCTGAAATTGCTCTGTCCAAATTCCTCTCCTCAGCTAGGAAAGCTACATGCCGCTCCGACCCTATTCTCTCACCCTGGCTCTTAGAGCCCTCACTTGCGCTTCTCCCACTTATACAGCTCATCCTCAATTCCAGCCTTATCTCCAGTGTTTTTCCCTCACTCTGCAAACATGCCCTGGTCCCTCCATTGCTGAAAAAGCCCTCTCTTGATCCCACTGTTCCATTACACTACTGACCTGTTCCAATCTTCCCTTTCTGTCTAAGATAGAGCAATTTGTCTTTATTCAACTCAGTAAGAACTTGGATTCAGTTCATTACCTGCACCCCCGTCAATCTGGTTTCAGATCTGGGCACTGCACTGAATCAATTCTCCTGGCACTTCTTAATGAGCTTCACATTTCATGCAATAGGGATGATATATTTATTGCCGTCTCTCTTGATCTATCCTTGTCCTTTGACCTTGTCGATCATTTCACTCTTCTCTCTCATCTCCATGCAGCAGGTATATCTGGGATAGTTCTACACTGGTTTCATTCTTTTCTCTCCCCTTGGTCCTTTTCAATTCTCAGGTTCTACCTCCTCAACTCCACTTTCTCTAGCCTGTGGTGTCCCTCAGGGGTCGGTGCTTGCTCCCCTCTTCTTCAATGTCTTTCTAACCCCCCTTACTCTTCAGATTCAACAGGCTGGTTTGTCGGCATATTACTTTGCCAATGATACTTTGCCATTATTCTTCACCATACTTCGCCAGTAGCTCCTGACCTCACTTCACTGAACTCCTGTCTATCTCTGGTCGTCTCTTGGCTTTCCTCTAATTTCTTGCACCTTAACGCTAAAAAGACTTCCTCCATCTGGTTTACTTTTGGTGGCCCCATCCCTGTCCTTATTCCCTCTATCTCTTGGTCTCCCGTCTCCATGGTCACTTCTCTTCACTACCTTGGGGTTACTCTAGACTCGGCTCTTTTCTTTCACGAACACATTTCACTTCTAGTGTGTTACTCCTTCTTCTCACTCAGACAGATCAGAGCCCTGCACCCTTTCCTGGACTCCTCCTCTCTCACCACTTTGTTTCTTTCCTTGGTAATGTCATGTCTCAATTACTGCTACTCGGCCCTTGATGGTCTCCCATTTTCACAGCTTCATCGACTACAACTTATTCAGAATACTGCTGCCAGGATTTTGTCACATACAACCTGTTTCAATCATATTACACCCGTACTTATCAATCTTCACTGGCTCCCTGTCCTATACTGTATACATTATAAGATGCTCATTTCTGTATACAAGGTCATATACATGCAAATCCCACAGTATCTCTCTGATCTTCTTCAATTCCATAACCCAGTTTGCAGTCTCTGCTCAGCCCACATCAACTGTTTGCAATTACCATCCCCAAACAATGCGCACCTTGAATCCACCCGCCACTCTGCCTTTTTCTTCCTAGGTTCTTCCCTCTGGAATTTTCTCCCGACTGCCCTTTGCCTTGAACCCTCCTTTCCCCAGTCAAAGCTCTCCTCAAAACTCACATGTTCTCCACTGTCTTCGACCTTCCCCCTTCTACTTCCTAATTCCTCTCCCTTCTCCTACCCCTTCTCTGATTGTTGTGAATGTCTCTCCTCTGTCCTATCACCAATTGTAGTTCTTTTTCCTTTCTGGCCCTCGGTCCTCCTGTTGTTATTTTTGATATTGTAAACCGCTTTGTTGTAATTAAGAGCCATATGTAAAGTGTTTGAATAAAGATAAATATAAAGAATGGCCAGCAGAAGAAAGGAGGTGATAGTGCCTCTATATACTGAAAATCTTTGGCGTGACCTCATTTGGAGTATTGAGTACAATTCTGGAGACCGCACCTTCAAAAGGATATAAACAGGTTGGAGTTGATGCAAAGGGTGTTTACTAAAATGGTTAGTGGTCTTCGTTATAAAGCATATGAGGACAGACACAAGGAGCTTAATATGTACACCTTAGAGGAAAGGCGGGATAGAGGTGATATGATTGAGATGTTTAAATACCTCCAAGGAATAAATGCACAGGAGGAGAGTCTCTTTCAATTGAAAGCAAGCTCAGCTATGATGGGACATAGGATGAGGGTGAAAGGGGATAGACTCGGGAGTAGTATGCGGAAATATTTCTTTACGAAAAGAGTGGTAGATGCATGGAATAGTCTCCCAGTGAAGGTGGCATAGATGAGGACAGTATCTGAATTCAAAAAGCATGGGACTAACACAGAGGCTCTCTAACGGATAAAAGGGGACTGTTGTAGTGGCTGATATGGAAAGGCAGACTAGATAGGCCATGTGGTCTTTTCTGCCATCATGTTTCTATGGTTCTATCAATGCCCACATTCCACCCCTAACCTACCCAGTCTCTGCCTCATCATGCACTAACTGGTTAGTGTGGGATTTTACGATGGTGCCACCTGCTAATAGCATGATGTATTTAGCACACGGTAAAATCATACTATGGTTTGTGATATTTAGTAAACATACTCCTAATAGCATTAATATTCGTTAACATGATAGCTTACCTTAGTAAATCTAGCCCTTAGATTTTAGCATTTTTATTCTAGGCAATACCCCATGATCGTCAGTTCTCAAAGTTCTGGGGAAATCCACAGAACATTTCTCTCAATATCCCTGCCATATGCAGCTTCACAGAAGCGATAGTCTTCACTGATTCCCCAGTTAAAACCATTCATTTTCTATGTTCAGTAAAAGCAGGCTGATTGAAAACTTGCAAATACCATGATGAAGTTAGGTCTCATCTATCACAATGATGCTAAACTCCCAGTGATCTACTGCATGTCTGTCCCTCACCTATCACCAACAAAACCTCCTTTATTTATTTATTTATTTATTTAACCATTTTTTTTATATCGCTCTGTCCTTCACTCAGAGCGGTTTACACTGAAACTCAACATTGTACATAGAACGAATAAACAATATAAAGAATACTCGAACAGGGGAGGGGGGAAGAGAGGTAACAGGATTAACTATGTACATGGTCATTAGTACATGACAAGACTATATACATATTGGTGTGTCGTGTTTATCAGGTTGGTTATACATGGCTATGGGTCAATCTGGAGGATTGTGTCATGTCTTCATTCAGGTGGATTAGGTGATATGTCCCAGATGATCTATGTAAAGAAGTGTTTTCAGTTTCTTTCTGAAGTCTTTAATGTCTGAAGTTGCGCGCATGTCATCTGGGAGTGAGTTCCATAGTGATGGCGCAAAAAGTGATAGTGCCCTTCCAGATGTAGCTTGTATGGTCTTATGGTATCCACTGGGTGTGATAATGGTATGCTTGTTGTTGTTCCTCCTGGGCCGGGTACTTGTGTCTCTTATTATGGTGTCTTGTAGGATGTAAGCTGATAGATGGTGTATGATTTTGAAGATGACTAAGATTGATTTGTATCTGATGCGGGATTGGATTGGGAGCCAATGTAGGTGATTGAGTATGGGGGTGATGTATTCATGGTTATTTGTTCCCGAGATGAGTCAGGCTGCAGTATTTTGTGCAATTTGAAGTGGTAGGATGGTTTGTTTTGGGAGCCCCTGATAAATAATAATCTGACCAAGAGACCAGCTGGGTGCATAGATGACCCATCATCCAGTTAGCATTTTCCTGCTCATGTAAAAAAGGTCAAGTCCATGAAGTTTTACATGTTTTAGAACCTGTGTGGATGTTTACGATGAAAGGTAATATGCCAAACATACTATCCCACCACTAATCTTTCAGGAGAATCCCAGTTAGAGTATTTTTGAGACACAATTATGATGTTAAGGCAAATCCATTAATTTCAATTTGTCCTTAATAACTAGCAAACATAGCAGTAGAACTATATATTCAAAAAATGCATTCCACTGAGTACTCTGCATCTTATACTAATAAGACAATAAGATATGCTAGTAGTTTTCACAGTAGAAATAACAGCAAAGAAAATGAACTATATATGTAGATAGTTTAAAATGCAGTATAGCACAGCTAGGGATTATTTGTAATCCCTTGTCTGTGTCTGTATTTCTGGTGTGCGCTCTCTGTGTGCTGTGCATGTGTCTGTGGTGGGGCATTTATTGAGGACATACTTTTGGGGGTTGCTGATACTTGTGGAAAGGTAGTTTTTGGGGTGGGGTAGTTTGCAAGATGCTGGGGCAGTTACAGTGGAGCAGTTTGGGTTTGGGCATCTGCATGGGGGGACTTGACCCTACTTGTCCATCTAATTATCGATCCATCTCCCTTCTTCCCTTCATTTCCAAACTTCTTCAACGTGCAGTTCTCCGCCATTACCTTGAGTTTTTCTCCTCTCAAGCCCTGATAGACCACTACAATGTGGCTTTCATTCCTTATATTCTACTGAGACGGCACTTACCAAAATCTCCAGTGATTTGTTCCTGGCTAAATCCAAGGGCCTTTACTCAGCCCTCATTATTCTTGACCTTTCTGCTGCTTTTGACACTGTTGATCACCACCTTCTCCTCGACACATTGTCCTCACTTTGTTTTAGGGGCTCTATGCTCTCCTCGTTCTCTTCTTACCTCTCCCATCATTCTTTCAGTGTTTGTTCTTGTGGATCCTCCTCTACTGCTATCCCTCTCTTGGTGTATCCCAAGAGTCTGTTCTGGGCCCTCTCCTTTTCTCTCTCTATACCCAGTCACTTAGTGCTCTCATCTCCTCCCATGACTTTCAGTACCATTTTTACACTGATGACTCCCAAATCTATCTCTCTACGTACCTAATATTTCTACGACACTCCAGGCCCGAATCTCTACCTGCCTTATTGACATAACTGCCTGGATGTCTCACCACCATTTGAAATTGAACATGGCCAAAACCAATCTTATTTTTCCCCCTAAACCTTCCTCTGCCCTTTCTTCTTTCTCTGTCTCTGTAGATAACACTCTTATACTTTCTGTTTCTTCAGCCTGCAACCTTGGGATCATCTTTGACTCCTCCCTCTCCTTCTTGCTAAAACCTGTCATTTCTTTCTCTATAACAAGAGGGAACTGTTATAGAGAACTGTTAGTGATCTAACCAAATCTATTCTACTGCAAAGGTAGCCATTACACTAAGCATACTATTTATTACTATACATACTCCAACCCTCAAGTTTTACTTAATTGACATACATACATCATCTAACTTACAAACTACCCTATGAGCAACTACCATCTATAACAAAAATAACCCAACTCCAATCATAAAGAAAAATTACCACACTACATAAAATCTTTAACATAACAATGTCTCCACCAATACCATCTGTCATCAAAATCCTATGCATTTGCATCACAATCACCGCTCTAATAGACCTAACAAAGTGCCTGAAGATCAAAAATGATAAACCAATCCCAATAATTCAAGGTACAATACGTAATGAAAAATTATTAGTACCATACAAAATAGGACCTTATCATAAACTTAAGCACTCCAGACTCATTAACATAAATGTAACACCAGAATGTGATGCTCTTCAGCTACATAATATACCCAAATTCACAACTCTCTCCTGTCAACTTATCAATGCAAGATCAATGAGAAACAAACTACCTATCTTCACTGACATCCTCAACGACCAGAAGCCAGACATAATCTGTGTAACAGAAACCTGGCTTACAGAAACAGACTCAGTTTACATTAACCAACTAAAAACTCATGAATATGAGATCTTCCATACACACAGAACATATAAAAAAGGTGGTGGTATCCTCATGATTATAAAGAAAAAACTCAATGCAAAACTTATATCATCTTGCAACACTAACCATGTTGATGCTCTTACAATAAAAATTAAAAACCTGAGGATATGCCTAATATACAAACCACCAGAACATAACATAGACATCACTGACACTTTAATAGAAATTATGTCATCATCCACAGACACAAACCCTGTGATTCTAATGGGTGACTTTAACCTTCCCTCAACACATAATACATACTCATCTCACTTTTTAGACACTACTACTGACATGGACTTCCACCAAATAATATCTGAACAAACACATACCAAAGGTAAAACACTAGATCTTGTTTTCCTACCAACCTCCCTCCACAATTTATTTGACACTGCAACACTTAAATACATACCTGTCCCTTGGTCAGATCATTACCTCCTAAAATTTGACATAAAGTATACTGACAACAACCAAACAAAAAGTCTACAACCCTCACTAATTAATAGATTTAGAAAATTTAATGAAGAGGAGTTTCTAGATAACATAATCCCTCAATTATCCCCAACACCAACAAACCTTGAAGAATCAATTGACAACTGGAACAATATAATCTCCAAGGCAGCAGAACGCATACCAACCTTAACACAACATAATAATAAAAACAATAAGGCCAAAAATAGAGATGCACCATGGTATAATAACGCAATCAAACAAATTAAAAGAAAACTGAGAAAGTATGAACGAGAATGGAGACAATCTAAAACGGTACCTAACCATGAAAAATATTTAAACACACTCAACAATTACAGAAAAGCAACTGATACAGCTAAGAGAAACCATTACTCTAACATACTAGCTAATTCTATGAATCGACCAAGAGAATTGTTTAGTATAGTTCAGAATTTGACCAACAAAACACATAACACTCATGAAACATCTATTGACATTTCCCCACAAGAACTAGCACAATACTACATAAACAAAACTGAACCACAAATGACGCCCCCAAAAATATATACAGAGACGATCACTAACATCTATGATATTTGGTCAAACTTCAACTTAATAACAAAAACCACTCTCAAAACCATTATATCTAATATTAATACAACAACCTCTCATCTCGATCCTTGTCCAGTAAACTGGATAAAAAAGACACTCCCAACACTCTCATCCTTCATCCTCCCCATAGTCAACATTTCACTAGAAAAAGGCTATCTACCTCCTTCCCTAAAGCACGTTCAAATAAGACCAATCCTCAAAAATAATACCCTTGACAAGACATCCCCAACCTCATATAGACCCATATCAAGTATCCCTTTCATGGCCAAACTCATCGAAAAAATAATCCAAACCCAATTACAAGAATTCGTCGATACAATGGATCTCCTTGATGAACATCAAAATGGCTTCCGCCCATATCATGGAGTAGAAACTCTACTGACAGTACTCATTGACACATTAATAAGAGGAATTGACGATCTAAAACAAGCATTAATATTAATCTTTCTAGACATCTCCGCCGCATTTGACAGTATTAACCACATAACAATGTTAAGCAGACTCCAACAAATTGGAATAACATCCACCGTATATAATTGGTTTAAATCCTACCTAACAAACAGAACCCAAACAGTGAGGATTGACAACCAAAAATCAAAAATTTTCAACCAAACCCAAGGCCTTCCACAAGGATCTGCTCTATCAGCGCTGCTATTTAACATTTACCTCCAACCAGTCTGCAACATCTTTAAACGTCACGGTGTACATTATCATATTTATGCAGATGATATAATGTTTTATCTCCCATTTAAAATCCCTCACCCACCTCTACAACAAATAAAAGAATGTTTTAAAGACCTAACATCATGGCTCACTGATCACAACCTGCATATCAATTTTACAAAAACTGATATCCTCTATGTCACAAAAAAACAAACATATACACCTCCAAACTCCATCATCCTAAGTAATCATGAGATTATAACAAAAAAAGAAATAAAATACCTAGGTGTAATACTTGATAATAAACTTAATATGGACTCACACATAAAAAAACCTTACAAAAAACATACATTTCAAAATCAAGACTTTGAAACAAATACTCCCTTTAATTCACTTACAAGACTTCATATCGATAGTACAAGCAATCATAACCCCACACTTCGAATTTGCGAACATAATCCTCCATGGCATCACGCGGCAAAACATTAAATAAATCCAATTAACTCAAAATATAGCGGCAAGAATTATAATGAATGTAAGTTCAAAAGAACACATTACACCAATACTTGCTAAACTTCATTGGCTACCAATTCACAACAGAATACAATACAAAATATTAGTTACCACCTTCAAATTAATAAATAAACTTGCACCATCCGCACTTAATAACCTAATCAACATGGAACCAAATAAGCAAACACAAAGGAGTAGAAATACAAACACAATATCATTACCTAAAGACTATAAAAAAGCTAGAAAACTAACCAATAACAGGGCCTTCTCCCATTGTGCACCAACTCTCTGGAATAACCTACCTGACAACATTCGCCTCCTGACTGAAATTAAAGAATTTAGAAAAAAAACTAAAAACACACCTATTTACCTTACATTACACACCTCTGGCTAACCAAACTAAACAAAGAGACACAGGGTAATAAACTTTACTAAACATACATCTATATGATAATAAATAAATGCAAAAACTGATATTAAAACGTTCTCATGTAACTCAAATTGTATAAAACTAATGTAAATATGTAAAAGGTTTGATTACATCCTCACTATACCTCAGGATGTAAACAATGTTTGCAAGTTTTAATTATACTTTTAAATGTAAAAATTTAAATCTGTTCCCTGTAAACGACTAGGATATGATTAATCATGTACCTTGAATTTTTTTTGTTCATTGTAAACCGCACTTGATACTTGGGAAAGAGCGGTATATAAATGTGTGCTAAATAAATAAATAAACAATAACAGAATTCACACCTTCCTTTCTGAACACACTACTAAAACACTTATGCACTCTTTAGTCACCTCCTGTCTAGACTATTGCAACCTCCTCCTTGCTGGTCTCCCTCTTATATCGTCTCTCTCCCCTTCAATCTATTCAGAACTCTGCTGCGCAGCTAATCTTCTGCCAGCCCCAATATACTCATATAACTCCACTTCTCAAATCACTTCACTGGCTCCCTCTTCATTTCCGTATCCAGTTCAAGCTTCTCCTTCTGATCTATAAGAGCATTCTACTGCTCCTCTCCTCACACCTCTCCTCATGAACTCAATTCTTCTTCTGGCTTGCTTCTCTCTATGCCTGTTTCTTTCACTGCCAACTCCAGACTTCAATCCTTTCACCTTGTGCTCCCTATGCCCGCAACAAACTACCTGAGTCTATACATCAGGCTTCATCTCTGCCCCTTTTCAAATCCATGCTAAAGGCTCACCTCTTTGAGGCTGCTTTCAGATCCTGATCCCTTGTTCTTGTTGTGGCTCCTTACCTTCCCCTATTTGTACCCTTGTTCTCAGTTATGGTATTGCCTGCCTTAATTAGATTGTAAGCACTGTCGAGCAGGGACCGTCTTCTGCATGTATCTGTATAGTACGGCATATGCCTTGTAGCGCTATATAAATGATTAATAATAGTAGCAGTAGTAGAAGCCATACTGGGTCAGACCAAGGTCCATCAAGCCCACTATCCTGTTTCCAATAGTGGCTAATCCAGGTCACAAGTACCTGTCAAGTTCCCAAAAGGTTACACAGATTCCACAATGCTTACCCTGGGGTAAGCAGTGAATTTCCCTGGTCTGCTTTAATAATGGTTTATGAATCTTTCCTCCAGGAACTTGTCCAAACCTTTTTAAAACCCAGCTATGGTAACAGTTTTTACTGCATCCTCCAGTAATGAATTCCAGAGTTTGATTACACGTTGAGTGAGAAAATGTTTTATTTTATTAGTCCTAAATGGGCTACATTGTAGCTCCTTTGCATGTCCCCTAATATTTCTACATTTGAAGGAATAAAAAAATGATCTATGTTTATATGTTCCACTCCATTCATTATTTTATAGACCTCGATCATATCTCCCCTCAGCCATCTGTTTTCCAAGTTGAAATACAATAACCTTTTAAGCCTTTCTTCATAGGGGTATCCTTCCATCCCTTTACCATTTTGGTGTCTCTTCTCTGCTCCTTTTCTAATTCTGCTCTATCCTTTTTAAGATACGGCGACCAGAATTGCACACAGTATTCAAGGTGCGGTGGCACCATGGAACGATACAGAGGCATTATTATATCCTTCGTTTTATTCTCCATTTCTCCATTCCTAGTAGTCTATTTGCTTTCCTGGCCGCAGTTGCACACTGGGTGGAGGGTTTTAATGTGTTATCCATGATGACACCTAAATCTTTTTCCCGGGTGGTGGTTCCTAATGTGGAACCTTGCATCGTGTAACCATAGTTTGGGTTGTTCTTCCCTAAGTGCATAACTTTGCACTTGCCCACAGTAAATTTCATCTGCCATTTGGACGTCAAGACTTCCAATTTATCAAGATCCTCTTGCAATTTTTCACAATCCTCTTGTTTTTTTAACAACTTTAAATAATTTTGTGTCATCTATAAATTTGATCACCTCACTAGTTACTCCCATTTCCAGGTCATTTACAAATATGTTAAGAATGATGGTGGCATTCCTGTTGAGGAACCATCTGCAGTAATATTGCTGTAAATAATGAGAGACTGTGTCCACATTACTAACACCTTACAATGGAAATCATTATGAAAGGAATTAATTTCAGGGTATTTTAGAACTATGAATGCACTTCTAATCTGTATTTTAAAGATAGTTTCTATGTTCATTCTAATTTGCATTTTTTTCTACAGAACAATTTGTTATGATTATTGATCTTTCTATTTTGCATTTGTCTCATGCATACCCTTTTACTAACATTCGTGGAAAACCTCAGCAGAAGTTTCTTTTAAAAATAAACTTCTCTGCCTTGGCCCTTCAGCATGGCTCCAATGCCATCTGTTCTTCCTCTTCTGCCGATGCCATGGACCCCCAGTAAATATGCATTTATTATTTTTACACCTTAGGTTATATTAGCACTGGAATAGGACTACTGGGGAGCTAGGACTGGAAATGGGCTGATGCTGAAGGATGGGGGAACTGGGATGGGAAGTCAGATGATACTGGAGGAGGACTAATGCTGGGGGGGGTGGGTAGATCTAGCAGAGATGATGCTGGAAAGGACACGGACTGGAAAGCAGCTCATGCTGGGAGGGACTGGGACTAGAAGTAGCTCATGCTGGGAGATGTTGGGACTGGAAGGAAGCTGATGCTGGAAGGTCTGGACTAGAAGGGAGATAAAGCTGGGAGAGTCTGCAAGGAAGCTGATGCAAGGATGGTCTGGGACTGGAAAGGAGCTGATGCTGGGGAGGACTAGAAAGAGGTGATGCTAGGGATGGGGGGCTGAAAGGGGAAGATGCTGGGGTCAGGGTGGAGAAAAAGAGGCAGAATCTGGGGGAGTGAGGATGGAGGTATTTTGTGTGAGGGGAAGAAACAAGGTCATACAGAGGGAAAGGTGAGATGGGACATAAGAATAGATGCTGGGGTAAACAGGAAGAATGGCGGAGTCAATAAAAATTAGAGAAGGAAATACCTGGGTGAGTGTGGGGAAGGGATGTAGGAGGCAGGGGTAGGTAATGGTGACATGGAGATGGGGGAGCAGGGACTGGGACTTAGGTGGAGACTCTGAAATATGGTGGGAGAAAAGAAGACAGACCCTTAAGATTGGCTGGGTACTGGCAGAGTAAGGGGTGACTGAGGCAGCAGATCCAGGGCCGGTGCAACGTGCTGTGCATGCAGCTCCAGCAGCAGAAGGAGCGTGGCATTGTGCAGCACTATCCCCAGCTTCTTTCTTTCTCTGAATTAGCGACAGTAGCCAGTGCTGCCTGTAGCATTCACTTCTGCTGAAATGAAATGCTACAGGCAGCAACGACTACTGCACATTGACTCAGAGAAAGAAAAAATGAAGATGGGGATGGTGCTCTGTGATCTTCCTGCTGCTGACTTGAAGAAAAAAAGAAGACACCAGAGATGGTGCCACTCAGTATTTTTGCCATGGGAGGAAGAGAGGGCATATGCAGGATTGAGGCGTGGGGGAATAGGGAGACAGAGAGGGAGATTTGGGGTTATGAGAGAGAAGGGATATATTGGACTGGGGATGGGGGGAGAACAGGGGGAGAGAGAAGATACTGGGCTGGAAGAGGAGATAGGAGAAATGCCAGACTACTAGAGGGGGAGAAGATGGAAAAGGGGAAAGGGATAGAAAACCATTGGTCTGTGGATTGGGAGAAGGGAAAAAGGACAGGAGAGTTGGAAGAGAAAGAGGGAGATGCTGGATTTTGAGGGTAAAGAGGAAGGGTGAAGGGATTAGGAGCTGCTGAATTGGGGTGGTGAGAGGGAGAGGGGGAGATGGTGGGCATGGTGGAACAATGTGATAGAAACCATTGGAAGTTGACAATGAAAGAGAGATAGTGATAACAGAACATGGGCTCGGCTCTCAACCTTGGGGTCATCTTTGACTCCTCCCTCCTGTTCTCCACACACATCCAACTGATAGCTAAAACCTGTCATTTCTTTCTCCACAACATCAGCAAAATTCACTCCTTCCTTTCTGAACACACTATTAAGACACTTATCTACGCTTTAGTCAGCTACCATCTAGATTATTGCAACCTCCTCCTTACTGGTCTGCCTCTGAATTATCTCTCTCCCCTTCAATCTGTTGAAAACTCAGCTGCGCAGCTAATCTTCCACCAACCTCGACATGCTCAAATAGCCCCTCTTCTCATCGCTTCATTGGCTCCCTATCCACTTCCCTATCCAGTTCAAACTTCTCCTACAGACCTTTAAGTGCACTCATTCTGCTGCTTCTCACTACCCTTCCTCTCTTATCTCTCCCTACACCCCTCCTCAGGAACTCTACTCTTCTTTCAGAACGCGTCTATCTATGTCCTTCTCTTCTACTGCCAACTCCAGACTTTGATCCTTTCATCTTGCTGCTCCTTATGCCTGGAACAAACTACCCGAGTCTGTATATCAGGCTTCATCTTTGGCCTTTTTCAAATTCAGGCTGAAAACTCACCTATTTGAGGCCATTTTTGGATCCTGATCTGCTTAATCTCCTATGTGTTTTTTTTACCACTCCCTTAGATAATATCTTTGTCCTCAGCTGTGGTATTGTCTGACTTGAATAGATTGCAAGCTCTGATGAGCAGGGACCGTCTTTTACATGTGCCTGTACAGCGCTGCGTACACCTGGTAGCGCTGTACAAATTAGCGGTAGGAGTAGGGTATGTGGTAATGGGGAGTAAGTGAAAAACAGAAGGGAATATGAGGCGGGTAAAGGAGTGAGACAGGAAATGGGATAACTGGGGAGACAGACTGGGCTGGAGGTTAGAGGACTAGATAAAAAGTGGATAAGTGAAAAGTCAAAAGGGGATTGAGGATGAAGGGGTGAAATCTGAGTGGATGAAAAAGGAGTAAAGAAAAAAAAGGGAGGAAAGAGCAAAAGAAGAAAGATCAATATGTTAAAGGCGGATGTAGAGAGAGAGAGAAGAAAGGACAAATGGACAGCAGAAGCAGAAGACACAAAACCAGCAGAAGAAAAGACTGGGCAACTGCAGCTGAAAAATAAAATGCCTAAACAACACAAGGTAGAAAAAAAACATTTAATTTTGAATTTATTAACTGGAAATATGCCAGCTCTGGGAAATGTGCATCGTTGACATCTTTATGTTTTGTTTAGTACCAGAGGAAATTAATTTATAGTTTTATTTCTGCAGTGTTGTACATTCCAAGTTTGGCTTTTGGAGTTCCCAGTTTAATTATTGTCTTCATATTTCTAACTGTGATCCCTTGTTCTGTATTTGGTGATGGTCTGTCTATGCCATCCAAACAGCATTTGATCTGCCTCCTGCTACCCCATAACCTCTCACAACCCTTCCAGTGATTCCCCCTCTCTCCTCTCCACTCCTTGCTCTCTGACTGTCCTATTGCTGCCCTGTTCATAGACTGGATTTCCCTTTCCCTTCCTGGCCTTTGGCCAATGCTTTTATTGTATACTTTATTTGTAAACCACCCTGGTGTTACGAAGGAGAGGTATATCAAGACTGCTACTTGTCCACAGAGAATTTACAAAATTGTAATAGTAATGGTACAATAAATTTATAATGAATAGAGAAAACATAAGAAATGCAAGTCCCAAGTTCAGGTACTGTACTGTTTTGTCAGTCCTTAATGCTGCTTCATCAGCATACTAAACAACCTTCAGGCCCCTTTTACTAATGCTTAGTGTGTGCTATCTTCCAGATAGGGGCGGTCCAAGGTTGTTGCAGGGTGGTGCGGAGACTCATTGAGGGGCCTCATTTGCATAAATATTTGCATATCAACTGGGCCTCATTTGTATAAATATAATTTATGTTATAACATGTATGCTGCCCATCTAAAATTTTAAGTGGCTTTCTAAGGAGTCCTTCACAAGCCTCTTTTTTGTCCTAACAATGACTTAGGGGCACGTTTACTAAGTGCAACTGTGCCCATAGAAATAAATGGGTGTTCCTGCACTTAGCACACATTCAAATTTGTGAAAGCAAATTAATCTTTATTAAACATGCCTCATAATGAGTATCTGAAAATGTTTTCCATGTACCGTGAGGATAAAGAAAGGCTAGCATATTTCTGCATTCCTATACTTCAGTGCCAACTGCCAGGTCCATTATACAAACCCTGCTCATTTAGAACCCATAGCAAATTTACCATATCATAACAGCACTACCAGGACTCACACAGCACCTAACCCTACTTATCAAAAAGTAGCACTACAAATATTAAACCAATACATCTCCTACTGGGAAAAGACAACAAATGGGTCTGCTATACAGGATCTACAGGAACAGAATAACACAGTTCTGTCATACACAGAAGGGATCACAATTTAGAAATATGAAGACAATAACTGAATTGGAAACCCCAAAAGCCAAACTTTGAATACACCACAACACTGGAAAAATAAAACTATGGAATTAATTTCCTCCAGCCCATTTGCAACATCCTCCAGAAATAAGGGATAATGTTTCATATCTATGCAGATGACATTATGCTGTACACCCCAATCGCGACAAGAAACTTTGACTTCCCCACCATCCTCTCCTGCTTCAATGAAGTAACCCATTGGTTACATGAACAGTCGCTCGCATTGAATGCAAATGCAAAGACATCAACGATGCACATTTCCCACAGCTGTTATATTCCAGTTAATAAATTCAAAATAAAATACTTGTTTTTCTATCTTTTATGGTTGGGCATTTTATCTTTCAGTCTCAATTGCCCAAGTCTCTCTCTTCTGCGTTCATCGTGTTTTCTGCTAACTCTCCATTGTCTGCTGTCCATTTCTCCTTTCTTCTGGTTTTTTCCTCTGACATACTGATCTTTCGCTTTTTGTTCTTTTCTCCATTTCTTTATTTACTCATTCATCCACTCAAATTTCAATCCTCCGTCTTCAATCCCCTTTTGACTTTTCACCTAGCAACTTTCCATCTATTCTTCTAACCTCCAGCCCAGCTCCCCATTTCTCATCTCACTCCTTCGCTAGCCTCTTATTCCCCCTCTGTCTTTCACCCACTCCCCATTACCACATTTCAACCCTCTGTAATCATCATCCTCTCACTCATCTCCCTGCCAGCTTCCCGTAGCCTCTCTCACATAGTTCCATCATGCTCACCATTACCCTCCTCTCTCTCACCACCCCAATTTAGCAATTCCAAATCCCCTCACCCTTCTGCTTTACACCCAAAGTCCAGCATCTCATACTTTCTCTTCCCCCCCCCCCTCCCTCATAGACCATCAGCTTTCTATCCTTTTCCCCTTCTCCATCCTCTCCCCCTGCAATGGCCTGGCAGATCTTCTCTCCCCCCTCCCCCAGGCCAATGTATTCCTTTTCTCTCATAACTTACAATCTTAAAATCTCTACCCTTTACTCTCTCTCTCTCTATATATATATATATATATATACCCACCTCCAATCCAGCATATCCCATCTCTCTTTTTCTCCCCCTCTCTGTCCTCCTCCCCCTGGGAAAAAATATCATGCGACACCATCCCTAGCGTCTTCTTTCTTTTTCTGAGTCAGCAGCAGAAAGATCTTATAGCACCATCCCCAGCTTTATCTTTATTTCTCTGAGCTAGCATACAGCAGCCATTGCTGCATGTAGTATTCACTTCTGGTGAATGGCCCTGCACACTGGAAGTGAATGCTATGGGCAGCACTGGCTGCTATTGCTGACTCGGAGAAAGAAAGATGAAGCTGCACGATGCCAGAGCTGCATGCCAGTGAGTTGTGCCAGTTCCTGTGCCCACCATCTGAGTCCCCACTTACTCTCCCCATACCCTTCTTCCACACAATTTTAAAGTCTCCACCTAAGTCCCAGTCCCTGCTCTTCCCCATCTCCCTGTCCCAAGTACTTCCTCCTACATCCCTTCCACACACCCATCCAGCTACTTTCTTCTCTGATAATCATTAACCCTGCCTTTCCTCCTTCTTACCCCAGCATTCATTCTTATGCCCCTTCCTCTCAACATTTCCCTCTGTATGGCCTTTTTTCTTCCCTCCCACGCAAAATATCTGCCCCCTCTCCATCTTTGCTCTCCCAGCTTCTTTTTTTCTCTCACCAGTCCAGTGCAACCCCTTCCAGTCCTTCCCAGCATCAGCTCCATTCTACTTCCAGTCCCTCCTAGCATCCATTCCCTTCTAGCCTCATTCTTCCCATCCCCCATCATCAGTCCTTTTCCATTTCTAGTCCTTCCCAGCATCAGCTTTCTGCCAGTCCCAGTCCCTCCATCCTCCAGTATCAGCCCATTTCCAGTCCTAGCCCCCCCCCCCCCAGTATCAGTCCCCCTCCAGTCCTAGTACCTCCCAGCATCATCTTCCTTCCATTCCCAGGCTTCTCATCTCGCAACATCAGCCCATTTCCAGTCCTAGCCCCCCAATATCAGTCTTCCTCCAGTTCCAGGACCTCCCAGCATCAACTCCTTTCCAGTCCCTCCATCCCCCAGCATCAGCTCTTTTCCAGTCCTGGCCCTCCAGTATCAGCCCCCATCCAGTCCAAGTCCCTTCTAGCATTATCTCCCTTTCAATCACAGACTCCTCATCCCACAACATTAGCCCATTTCCTATTCTAGCCCTCAGTAGCAGTCCTCTTACAGTGCCAGCAGCTCACACACACACACACACATGTGGCCCTGCACCACAAGGGGCTCCATGCATGCCTGAATGGCTTCAAAGGGAGCCAGTGAGGTCCAAAGTCTGGCTCCCTGGCTCACCTCTGCACAGCAATTGGAAACAGTGGTGAGAGCATTTTCCTTTACTTGCAGAGCTGTGCTAAGTCGCAGCCACCGGCACCACTGAGTTCATAGAGGTTAAATGGGGCACTTCCTGTCTCTTGTGTAAGACAGGAAGTGCCTCTGTTTTAGGTCTTTGAACTCAGTGGTGCTGGCGGCTGTGACAGTACAGCCGCAGGAATAAAGGAAAATGCTCTCACAGCTGTGCAGAGGTGAGTCAAGTCTGCTCATGGTGCGGTGCCATGTGCGGATGACATTCCCGCATATGCCTAGGGCCGGCACTGCTTCCAGAGCACCCACAGAAATAAAATGAGCTCTAGCAGCAGATAGCATGCGTCAGTGCCAATTCTACATGCTAAGTGTTCCTGTAGCAGTTCAGTTTTAGTGTAAAATGATTAAGTGTAGGGTAATGTATTTGTTGCTTAAGAATAGGTAGGTACAATATACTATCAAGGAAAAAGAGACCTGGATATATTAGTTGATCCAAACTGAGAATGAATGCTAAAGGTCGAGCAGCAACAGCCAAGCTAGATGAATGTTGATGTGTAATAAACATTGTGCAAGGAGTGTGTCAGACTAGATTTGAAGTACTGGGTTCAGTTATGGGCATCCATTAGCAAAAAATGATATCTAAACATTGGAAAAGGTACAATGAAGGGCCACTAAACTTATAAAGAGAACACGAGTGCTTACATGTATTGAGAACTAATTTAAGCTGAAGATATATATACACTAGAATAAAGGGGCATATAAGAGATTTACTCACCTCATACAAGTATTTCAAAGGACCCTAAAGTATCTCTCATTGTTTTTAGAGGAAAAAAGATTGGGGGTTATACATCTATAGCTACACATCAGGTAAAAGTGATAATGCATTGATTATAAGCCGATCACCATGTTTTAGGGCAGGAAGTAATTTGTTCAATGTTGTAGAATTGGCTAAAAATGCACAGTTTTACTATATCCTCTGGATTACCACATAGGCAAAGCTGTTGCGCAATCAGAAGAAGGTTGCACTTAATGAGCCTCAGGTCTTATTCCAATTTAACCAGTTCTGTAATTATGTTGGAAAAAGGGTGCCAGTCAATATACTGCCAGAAAAAGCACAGTGATGCCGACGTCTGGAGAAGCTGTTCTCATGCTGCATAGGGCAATTCAAGAACCCCAACCTACAACGGCTTTCATATCTGCTAAGGCACAACTGAGTCTATTTACTGACCATAGTCTACAGGAAGGATTGATGATCTTAAGAAACACTACTGTTATAACAAGTGCCGTCAACGCCTCCATTCTGGCCTCTGACCTGCCCAGTCTCTGCTCGATCGTGCACTACCTAGGTAGCACAGGATTTTTAGCCTGTGCTACTTCTAAGCATAGCAGTCAAACTCTGCACTAAACCTCATGTTTACTAAAGTACTGGATAATGTACTTTAGTAAACATGTCTCTGTATGTACTTTCTTGTCACTGCACATACTTTTATCCACATAACCCAAGGAGTAATTTTATAAGAGCCATCTTTATGCATATAAAAAGACATCATTGTGTGTGAAAAATCCTTTATAAAATTACCCCCACATGGGGGCCTATTTCCTAAAGTGCACTAACGTTTGGCACCTTAGCACACATTAAGAGGCAAAAATGAGTGTGGAAGGTGAAATGGAGCCACACTAAGGGGTCAGTTTACTGAACCACATTAGCTGATAGCGCAGCAGATAGCAGACGGTATCCGGATGTGGTAGCAGTTCACGTGGGATTAGAGTGCTGAGCATGTTGGCAACACGCAGTAACTGTTGGATTTGCAGACAGCGTAGGTACAACTAAAGTCACCTCAATGGCTGACGTTAGCTGTATCCATCATGCTGTCCGATCACGTTCTCTGCACTTTCAGTGTGTTATCTGCTGGGAACCTGCTGTGCACACCCTCAACAGATAACACGCAGTTTTTGCAACTAATGTGGTGCTATTTGCACTATTTTGCCATATTAGCTGCAAAAGCCTAGCGGGCTTTAGTAAACAGATATCTAATTGTTATGGGCATGCCCGGCATGTCCCCCTGCAGGTACCATGATGAGCGAAGCACCTCACCGCGCTAAAACTGCAATTGCAATTAACACAGGTGCACTTACCACCGTCCATGCTAACTGCAACAACGATAGGGTACGTTATTCACCCCATGCTAACCGCAATGTGCACTCAGTGTCACTCTCCACCCCAACCCACTCAGTCCCCACCTCATCAAGTACTAAGCAGCTAGTTCAGGATTTTTACAGCGCTGGCTGCTTTTGCACACAGTACCAGTTACACAGTCCCATGCTGTTTAGCATACAGTGTTAGCACACATAATAAACATGCTCCATAGTGATTAACAACGTTTTATACACAAACTCCAAGGCATGGTTCAGACCTCAGTTCTCCCTGCAATTGGTTGCAGCAATGAAAGTTCCATCCACACTTGTACGTAGGTCCAAGGCAAATAAACATGTGCTTGAACTTTGGATCTATTGATTCTTTTTCGATGCTGACATAGTTCATCAGCAAAAATTGTTCATTAGAGAAAATGGCAAAATTCTTTATTTTTGTCTTCATTTTTCTACTGGATTATATTTGTAGTGCCAAATGTAGAGGTGGGTTCCTTTTTGAAATCTAATGGTGTTTAAATTACTAATTCTTTTTTATTGCAAAATAAACAAAGTGTAGAAGGATAAATAGCTGCATCTTGATAAAGACTATTTTGCTTTGTTGTTCCACATAAAATCAGGAAGCTTTCTTTTTAAAAAATAAATGTTGAATTAAGCGTACGAAAACTAAGTCTCTCTCTAGGTGAAAAACGTTCTGTGGAGATGTTTTTAAAGTTTTTTTCCAATGTACATTTTAATTTCAAAAGATTCTGATAGATAGTAGTTTGACGAAATTGTTCGTATTGGGGGTTTTGTCCCAGGGAATTCTGACAAATTTGGATGCTTGGTGTTAAGAAAACGTTTGGCATTCCCTCGGTCAGAAATTATTTTATATGGTGTGTAGAACACACTGAATCTGCCAGGGACTTCAGTATCATTTCTGCAATTCAAACTGCATTATTTATTGCTCGTTTTCTTTTTTGCATTGCAGTTTTCATCGCAAATAAGAATGCAAACAATATTTTAGGGCGACAAAAGAGATTCAATTCGGGTAGGTTTGAAGAATTTTCTGCCGGGAATCTTGAAAGGGAATGCATAGAAGAGCGTTGCAATTTTGAAGAAGCACGGGAGGTGTTTGAAAACATTGAGATGACCGTAAGTGTCATTTTAAATTAAAATGTATAATTATTATAAAATAAAAAAAAAATGTATAATTATATGATGATATAAAGAATATTGGTTTCTGGCTCACCTTCTTTTCTAGGTCATTAATGCTTGAAAGATGACTACTAGGGAGGTTACTAATTATTTACAAACTAATTTATTTCATTTATAAATTAATATGCAAATACATATAAATCTATTGTCTCTGTTTACAGGGGTATTGTATTCAACTTCATAGTTAATAAGCAACTTCTGGGTCATAACCAATTAGGAAACGCCAGTAATAAGAAACACAAGCCAAGAAAAGGAAAATTTAGGCAGCTCCTCAGAGTAGCACTAAGATCCCTCTGACATCTAGATGACTAAGGTCAGGGCCCATGGTTGAAAGTCTCCAAAGGGAGCCAAGCAACGCCCCCTTTCCCCACCTAGGATGCAATAATCCAATACAGCACATTTGAGACATGGAGAGGGGAGAAGAAAATACCGGTAGTTCAAATGAAGGCTTGCAGCACTAGAGTCCAACTTGGTTCTTACTCAGATGGAGAGAAAAAGGAGCAGGAGTGAACTGACACTTAATAAACAATAATTAGAATGTGACAATTTTGCTAAATTTTACGTAAGCAAGATTTAGTCAATTCAGGAGGAATTACATGAGAAAGAAATGTCAGTTCTAATCCGCGGGTCATTAGATTCCAAAATATGGTTGCCATGATTATTTATAGATAACACGGTCCACAGTGGATCTCACTCCCTGTTCTACCCTTGTAACATTATTGACACAGCAGTATGTAAATTGTATATAGTTTTCCCTGTTTTCTCCAAGTTGTTTTCCCTGTTCGATGTAAACTCGGGAGTACTCTGCGGTCCTCGAGTCGTTCTGTTAAATGTAAACCGCACTGATGATAAAGAGCGCGGTATAAAAGAATGTTAAATAAATAAATGTCCATGACAGTCTTGTATAACACTCTTACTTCCTTAAGTGCATGTTTATTAAAGTGTCCTACCAGGGTAGTGTGGGGTTAGCTTATGGTATTAGTGCAGCGCTAAAAAGTAGAGCGGAGTACCCATGCTACAAATCCACCCTATCCTGGGTAGTGCACATCAGGACAGGAACTGGATGGGACCAGGGATATTCCCAGCATGTGTCTTAGTTGTGACTGCAGCCTGTTTGCCACATTAAAGTATGGCCTTCTCACACTAACTATAGGGGGCAGATGTCCCCCATTCTGGTAACATGGCTCACATGCACATTACTGGCACGGGGCTCCTTATTTCATCAGCTCCCAATGCTTAGACCATGTTCAAAACTTTGGCATTGACTTTTAAAATTATGAGCCATATAAGTCTTCTATATTTAAGGAATGGAATGATACTACCTGATAATAGTAGTAGTAGTAATAATAATAGGAGTTTAGTTCAAACCTGGGGGCAAATCCTTGTGTTCTCACTTTTCATGACGTGCAAACATATACTTGATGGTCAGAACTTTTTAATATTTTTCATGACTGTTTGGAACACCCTTCTTGAGATTAAACATAAAATGATTTATCACAGTTTCACCTGGTTGTTTCCTGTGGAATGATTCTGGAAGTGTAAAAGTTCCCAGTTGTTCAGGACTAGAGTAGATGCAGGGGAATTAAGTTGGTAAAGGGGTGTTTATGCATTCTAGGTAATGCATTCCATTTTTAGCTCCTTTAAAAATGTAGGGGCCTTTTTACTAAAGTGCAGTAAAGCTAGTACAAAGCCTGCATGATGCATGCCCTGCATCTGCTCTGTATTTACCACAAAGGACAGACACCTACCACATGCACCTTTGTTCCATACCTGGCAAGTCGCATGGGTGCACCCACTCTACCTGCCGAGTCATGGAACACAGGCCTCGATACAAAGGCAGAAAAAACAAAACTGGCACCAGTGGCTGCAGAACCCCCTAGTCCAACAGGCATCCCCCTGGTCCCAGCACATACCCAGCCCACTCTGACCAGAACCACCCCCAAAGATCCTCTAAGATAGGCACCCTATACTCCCTTCCTCTCCCCCCCCCCCCCCCCGGTATTACCCAGGGAATTCCTTGCATTCTAGTAGTCATAACAACAGGAATGGTCAATTCTACTCTTGGCCTGGCTGCAGAAACAAGGGAAAACACCCCACCTGCAGCATAAACCAGGCACAAAAGGATCAGGACAAAAACACACTGTGGAATTGAGGACACTTTATTGAGAAACTGCGAGGTCAACCCGACATGTGTTTCGGCCAATGGCCTTCTTCAGGGGACAAACGACCTCCAAAGAATAATATAAACCAAATAAATAGCATTCGTATCAATACATGTATCTCAAAAGATAAGAAGTGATAAAAACAGGAACCAAACATACCTTAAATAAAGAACATGACCTATGACACAAATAAATACTCATAGTACATATACATGAGGGTTGTGCATATGATAACAATAAGAAATGACTAAAAATATATATATAAAACATATACAAATTAGTAGTGTAATAAATAGCGATAAGACCATAAATATGACAGAGCCAGGACTTAAGAATAATGCAACGATACTCCAGAAAGACCATTCTGAAAATGGGCAAGGGCCCATGGGAATCAAATTACTCACCACTTCATGCAAAACAAGAGGAATAATTGGGATTGTATGCACCTAAAACAGCAGGTAAAAAAAAAGGGGGGGGGGAGAGTTAGGGAGACTAATTGTGCTAAAAAAAACTGAGCTGCCATAAAACCAAAATAGTACTAAAAACTGAACATTCCATAAATCAATGTTACTAAAATAATATTTATAAAATGCAATAGAGAGATAGCAATACACAAGCAGAAGACGTTGAGTATAAGTAGTAATATCCATTTATGGACATCAGGCAATATTGGAAAGCCTTGATTAAATTATTCCACTTAAATAAAACTGTTGTGAGGGGCCATATCTGTAACAAGAAATGTAACTGAAGAAAAACGTAGCAGCTAATCCTAAAAAGGTAAACAAATCTGGGACTGAGCAGATAAAACTATAACTAGGAGGGTGTCATCTCAAGTAAGAAACAATAAACCTTTGAAAATATCCAGCGCTTGAATAGTGTGGCAGGGGAGAAATATCGTCCTGTCACACTTTATCCAGTGTTCGTTAACCTCTTGGCCAGCATCATCATAAAGTACAACATTCTAACAGAAGGATACACTATTTGTAAACTGATAAAGATTGCCAAAGTGTCAGCCCACCAATTTAATTTGTATATGTTTTATATGTAGATATTTTAGTCATTTTTATTGTTATCATATGTATAACCCTATGTATATGTACTATTTATTTGGTTCCTCATTTTACCACTTCTTATCTTTTGAGATACATGTATTGCTACTAATATTATTTATTCTTTGGAGGTCATTTAAACAAAGAAACAGAGAACATTTTGGTATCATCCGCAAACCTTACCCGACAGCCCTTCCGCTATATCACTAACAAAGATGTTAAAAAGAATCGGACCAAGGACAGATCCCTGCGGCACACCACTGGTAACTTCCTTCTCCTCAGAGTGAGCTCCATTTACCTGTACCCTTTGTTGCCTCCCACTCAACCAATTTCTAACCCAAGAAGTAAATTTAGGGTCCATCCCCAGCGTGCTCAGTTTGTTTATAAGTTGCCTGTGAGGAACAGTGTCAAAGGCTTTACTGAAATCTAAATACACCACATCTAGGGCTCTCCCTCGGTCCAACTCCCTGGTCACCCAGTCAAAGAAATCAATCAGATTTGTCTGCTAAGACCTGCCTCTGGTGAATCCATGCTGCCTCGGATCCTGTAATCCGCTGGACTCCAGAAACCTCACTATTTTCTCTTTCAGCAGCGTTTCCAATAATTTACTCACCACCGAAGTTAAACTAACCAGCCTGTAGTTTTCAACCACATCCTTACTTCCGCTTTTGTGTAAAGGCACCACATGAGCCTCTCTCCAGTCCTTTGGCACCACTCCTGACTCCAACGAGGCATTGAAAAGGTCAGTGAGTGGAGCTGCTAGAAAGTCCTCAAGTTCCTTCAGTATTCTAGGGTATATCCCATCCAGCCCCATCGCTTTGTCTACTTTAAGTTTAGCTAGTTTCTCATGAACACAATCTGAAAATTGTTCAAGATGCCCCTCACTTCTGTTCCTGTTTGTGGGTGTTTTCTGAGGTCCTGTTTTTGGTTCTTCATCTGTGAACACAGAACAGAAATAGTTGTTAAACAATTCCACTTTATCCTCATCAGCTTTTATATATTCCTCCCCTTCACCCTTGAGTTTGACAATACCACTTTTGTCCTCCCTCTTCTCACTAACATATCTGAAACATGTCTTATCCCTCCATTTTATTGCATTGGCTATTTCCTCCTCTTTTTGAATCTTTGCTTTCCTGACTACCTTGCTAGCTTCTTTAAGTTTTTCCAAATACAGATGTCTTTCTTCCTCTCTCTGTGATCTCTAGTATTTCATGAAGTTCTCCCTCTTTATCTTCACCTTTTCAGCTACTACTTTTGAAAACCATAGCGGTCTCCCTTTTCCTTTTCCCTTTATTTACCATTTTAACAAAAAGGTTGGTTGCCCTTAAAATATCCCCTTTCAGTCTTGCTCACTGTTTTTTACATCCCCAGCTGTTCCCATCCCGCTAACGACGCCCTGAGGTATTGGCCCATCTTGGCAAAGTTAGTTTTCCTAAAGTCTAAGACCCTTGGCTTTTGAATGCATTCTAACAGCCCTAGTCCTAATACTGAACCACACCATCTGGTTATCACAGGATGCAAAATGATCTCCCACTATAACATCAGAAACACTTTCACCATTGGTAAGCACCAAGTCCAGTATGGCCCCTTCACGTGTGGAGTCTGTTACCAATTGCCTGAATAGTTCTCCCTGTAAAGAATCCAGGATCTCCTTATTTCTAGATGATACTGCAGCAGGAATGTCCCAATCAACATCTGGCATATTGAAATCCCCTATCAGTAGCACTTCCCCATTCCTAGCAATGCTGTGTATGTCTTCAATTAACTCTCCATCCACCTCTTTCTCTTGTGAGGGAGATCTGTATATCATGCCAATACAAATAGATTTCTCTTTCCCTCTTTCTAGTTTAACCCACAGTGCCTTCTCTCTCCCTTTTAAGCTCTGTAATTCCAAAGCTTTAATAGTAGTTTTTACATATAGTGCCACTCCAACTCCCCTACCTACCCTATCCTTTCTGAATAAAGTATAGCCTGGTATAGTTGCATCCCAGTCATGGTTTTCTGTGAACCATATTTCTGTAACTGCCACTAAATCCAAGTCAGCCACTCCCATTAAAGCTTCAACATCTGCGATCTTATTTCCCATGCTACGGGCATTATACATACAGCTTTCCATATGTTGCCCCTTTTACCCATTTCTATAAAGGTATTTAATGTTTCACTTACCTGAGGGCTTTCACTTACCTGGGGGCTTTCTTTACCCATCCCCAATGAATCTAGTTTAAAGCCCCTCTTTAGGAGATTAGCCAGTCTGCTACTGAAGACACGTTTATTTATTTATTATTTTATTTATTTATTTAACTGTATTTATATCCCGCTTTTCACCAGGTCAAAGCGGCCCAACATCAAAAAGGGGAGGGGGGACAGTAATCAATTCTTAGGGTGGAGGGGCTGTCACCGGGGAGGCCAACATTAATGATATGAACAGACATTAAGGACTTAAACAATGGACATCAGTCTCTTAGTAGGTAGATCTGTGGGTATGTTAGAGGGTCTGGAGGGGTAGTCAGTGATGGATGTTTGTTTCTGGTCCGAGGTATTCCTGGAATAGGATGGTTTTTAGTTGTTTTCTGAATGTTGAAGGATCTCTGTTGTTTCTGATTTGACTCGGTAAGGAGTTCCAGAGGGATGGTGCGTATAGTTCGAAGGCTCTGTTGCAGGTCCGTTGATTGTATTTGTTTCGTTCGTGGGCGATGGTGAGGGTGTTGCTGGTGGTTTGTCTGGTTGTTCTGTTGTGGATGGGTTGGGGCAGTAGAGTGCGAAGCTGGGAAGTCTGTGTTTGATAGAGAGCTTTGTGGATAAGTAGGGCTGATTTGTATTTGATTCTTGCTTCGAGAGGGAGTATGTGCAGTTCACTTAGGACTGGGGTGATGTGATCTTGTTTTTTTGCTTTCTGGATAATTCTTGCTGTGGTTTTTAAGGCAGTTCGTAGTGGGTTGGTGTGGGTGGCGGGTAGTCCGTGATAGATTATATTGCAGTAGTCCAGGTGGGGGAGCGTCATAGCTTGCATGACTGTCCTGAAGTCCTGTGGATCAATGAGAGGCCTGAGGCGTTGTACTGTTTTTGCCTTGTGGAATATTATTCCAGTAGTCTTTATGATCGGTTGCTTGAGTGTGAGCGCTTGGTCTACGATGATTCCTAAGTATTTTATGGGTGGTTGTATTTGTATTTGTGTGGTTCCTAAGTTGAGGTGTGGTGGTGATGTGAAGTTTGGGTCCTTGGTTACTATGAGGGCTTCTGTTTTTTATGTTGATGTATAGGTTGTTCCTTTGTAGCCAGCTGGAGACTTCTATGAAGCAGTCTCATAGGAGATTGTTTGTCGGGTTGGTGGTTGTGATCGGTCTATAGAGCATTATGTCATCTGTGTAGATGTGGTAGTTGATGTTATGAGCACGTATGATTGGGCAGAGTGGTTGCAGGTAGATGTTGAAGAGCATGGCGGATAGTGTGGATCCTTGGGGTACTCCTTGGTGTTGCTGAAAGGGGGGGGGGGAGGTTGCTATGCTTGTGCAGATCAGTTGTTGTCTATTGGTCAGGTAGGAGTGGAACCACTAAAGTACGATGTTTTTTATGCCAATTTCTTGGAGCCTGTTTAGGAGGATGTTGTGGGTGATGGTGTCAAAAGCTGCAGATATTCCAAGATCATAGCATATCCAGAGTGCTTGGTCTGTGCCCCCTTGATGAGGATGTTCATTAGTGAAGTCATGAGGGTCTCGACTCCGTGGAATGGACGGAAACCATGTTGTTGCGGGTCTAGTATGTTGTTGGTATCCAGGTGATCTTGAAGTTGTTGTTGAACTATCTTCTCAATGATTTTGGCGGTGAATGGAAGACTTGCTATAGGCCTGAAGGAGGCGGGGTCAAGGGGGTCCAAGTTCTGTTTTTTTAGGGTTGGGCAGATGAAGGAGGTTTTGAGGATGTCTGGCATGTGTCCTTGCCTGAGAGATTCATTAACAATGTGGGTTAGGGGTGTGCTTATGTCCTCCTTGGATTTCTTTATCCATTCTGCAGGGCAGGGATCTAGTGGAGAGGTGGTAGTGTTTAGGCAAGAGATGGTGGATTCTATTTTTTCTTTGGTGATTGTTTCGAATGTGCTCCAGTCTGTGTCTATGGAAGTAGGGAGGGTTGTTGTCTCTGCATTCAGTTGCGGATTTTGTGGTTGTTGAAGCTGCTTGTATTGGCATGCTAATAGTTCTCGCGGGATGTTCGGTAGCTAGTTGGAGTGGTTGGGTGCTTTTGTTAGCTTCTTGACAATCTCAAAGAGCTCGCGTGGTTTGTTTATTGAGGTGTTTATGATTTTTGAGTGGTAGGTCCTTTTTGCTTTATCGGTTTCTGTGTGGTAAGCGTCTAGTTCACTCATGTATTTTGCTTTATCATCCTCTTTTTTGGTCTTTCTCCATTTTCTCTCTGCTCTCTGAGTTGGGTCTTTAGTCTCCGTAAGTTGGGGGTGAACCATTGGACTTTTGTTGAGGTATGTCTGGATTTGGTGCAGTTTGCTGTTGCATAGGATGCAGAGGAGATCGTAGCATTCCAGTTGTGGATTAGGTCATCGATATTGGTGGCGCTTGTTTGGAGTTTAGGTAGTATTTGCGCCAGGAAATCCTCTTTAATGAATGGTTTAAATCTTCTTGTATGTTGTTTGTTTTCTTTGACGCTGGTGTGCTGGTAGATGTGGGAGATTTTGATGAGATAGTGGTCTGACCATGGTACACATGTGATCTCTGGGTTTTTGTATGAGGTGGCATTTTGGGAGTTCAGGAATATGAGGTCAAGTGTGTTCCCTTTTTCGTGTGTTGGTTCGTGTATGATCTGGGTCAAGTTCATTGCTTCCATGGCATTGATGAAGGCTTCGGCATATTTGTCTTGGAGTGTTGGGAGGCTGAAGTCTCCGAGGATTAGTTGCTCTTTTGTGGAGATGGCACTTTCTGATATATGTTGTAATATGCCTGATAGGTCAGTGCTTGGGGTGGGCGCTCGGTAGATTAGGCATATGGAGAGGTGCTTGTTGGTGAGGGTGAGTATGTCCGCTTCATTGGTTGTTTCCGAGGCGTCCATCTGTCCATCTTGGACAGATGGATGCCATCTCTGCTCTGCAACCCTTGGAACAGCATCCCATGGTCCAGGAAATGTATTTATTTGAACATTTTTCTATACCGCCCCTTCCAGAGATCAGGGCGGTTTACAGATAACAAAACAATAATAATAATGAAATTATTATTATTATTTACAATGAATGGTTTTGAAATCAAATCACTCTCGATGACACCATCTATGCAGCCATGCATTCATCTCCAGGATGTGAGCTTCTCTGCCTTGGTCTTTACCCTCAACAGGCAAGATTGAAGAAAACATCACCTGTGCACCTATCTGCTTCACCCTCTGTCCCAGAGCCATGAAGTCACTTTTGATACACTCAGAGGGATACCTGGCAGTATCATCATTGCTGATATGGATTAGCAACATTGGGTAATAGTCAGTGGGCTTGATGAGTCTCGGCAAACTCTCCATAACGTCTCAATTTTGGCACCTGGCAGACAGCATACCTCTCTGGACATCAAGTCTGGTCGGCAGATGGACACCTCAGTACCCCTCAGAAGAGAGTCACCAAACACCCCTACCCTTCGCTTCTTTTGTGGTCACTGATTCTGCAACTTTGCGGTACTTGAGCTCTGGTTCCTCCCTTTCCAGGTATGCTTTCACTTCCTCCACTTCCATGGCTCCATAATGGTTCTTCAGTTCAAGGGTTGGAGAAGTTGGATTGGTGATTCTTCAGGCCCTGGTGACTTGTGTCCAACCTTCATCATTCTGTAGGCACCCATCTTCTCCTCTGCTTGGAGAGCTTGGATTTATCCCCTGAAGAAGGCCATTGGCAGAAACACATGGTGGGCTGACCTTGCAGTTTCTCAATAAAATGTCCTCAATTCCATGGTGTGTTTTTATCCTGCTCCTTTTGTGCTTGGCTGCAGAGGCTGTCAAAATGGCAGTGGTAATAGTCTCGTGGTACTACTACTAGAGAAAGACTATTGGTAACGTGCCTGCACTTAATGCCACTATTTGAAAATATATTAAATGCAGCCATTCCATCAGCAATTGTGACAGCTATCGCATGGTATTTTGCCCCACACTATTGGTCACCAGCTAAGCCCACTTTCTATCCCTGTGTTCTAAGCAGTGACTGCAGGATTTTTACCATGCTGGCTGCTTTTATTGAATGGTATCAGTTACCGCAGGACTGTCCTAATTATTAGCACACTTTAATAAAGATGCCCCTTAGTGCATGAAATATTGATTTAATGAGAATTTATCTACTGTAAGTATTAACACACCTTCAATTGATTTGCATGCATTCAAAAGTTCTAATGTGCGTTAAAGATTTTGATTAATGTGAATGAGTGAAACATACCTACACCCAAAAATAAGAACAATTTTTGAAACTTCCAAAATCAAACCAAAGATGTTTTGCTTGTGCACATCTCTAGGAAGGAGGTTTTTTATCTTGTGGACACACAGGAAGTAATCAGCTTTTAATGAAAAAAATATATAGGGGATCATTTTAGAAGCTCTCTTCGTGAGTTGGACATCTGAAAATGGGCATTCAGATGTGAAAATCACAGAGACATCCACAGATTAGACTCATTTTAGAAAGCCAGTATATGGACGTCCTTGGCACGAGCACGTCCATGTAGCATGGGTGTGCGGTGGAGGTGTGACCTGGGAAGAGCAACAGAGATGCACTTCATGATGTGACTTCAGCACAGCACGGACACATCTGGCACTGGTTCTTGAAGCATCTATGCATATACCTGCTTCTGACCACCCATAGGCTGCAAAAAAAGTGCTCGTTTCATGACTGCAATGCTTCCAGGGGGAAGAACACAATTTGCTTTCATAGCCACAGTTAATCTTTCCTGGTCAATACTGCAGTGAGCAGAACAGAGTGTTTTTCTCTCCCTGATGCAGCGCTTTTTGTGAAACGCTGATAGCGTAGACGTTGATGACGTATAAGCAGAGCCAGGACCGGCCCAAGGGTTTCTGCTGCCCCAGGCAGAAACCCCAGGCGTGCCACCCCTCCTTGCATGCCACTGCCACCAATTCTGTCTGGGGGATGGGAGGCAGGCGGCGGAAGCAGCAGTATTTTAAAAGCGGTGGCTTTGTGCTGCCGCTTTGTTGCCCACGGCCTGCCATTTGCTTCATCACACATGGCCTGCTGCTTCTGACCCCCTCCGACAGTAAGTTACGTCAGGGGTGATCAGTCATGGCAGGTCATGTGTCCCAAAGCACATGGCCTGCCACAGACAACAAAGAGGTGGCACAAAGCTGCTCACCAGGGTCGGCCACCCTAGGCGGCTGCCTAGCTCACCTAGTGGATGAGACAACCCTGAGCAGAGCTAGCATCATTGACCAAGAGAGGAGGTATCCCTTTGTGAAGGATTTTTGGAGCACACATACTGATTGTAAATGATGCAGATGGGGAAGGGTATCTTAAAAAAAAAATTTAAAAAATACATTTAAAAGTCTTTGGGAATTATTTGAAAAATATTTAAAAATATAATATAGCTGTTATTTAATTGGAGGGTTTTTATGTAGAACCAATGATGTAAGACAACTAAGAAGCCTTTTTTGGCTTTATTAATAGTCTCTGAGGTCTTTTTCTTCCCCTTACGTGTGAAGATCCTTGATTTGGACATTGTGTATTATTTCTGATAAGTAGTCATACAGGGTTTCCTGTATTTTTGGGATTGGTACATATATGTCCTCTATTGGAACCACAGTTATTGTCAGTATTGTACAAATGATGTCCAAGTACAATCTGGGATGTTCAAGCCACAACATTTGAAAAAAAGGAGGCATGTCCATGTTCAGGCATGATCTCTCAAACATGGACGTACCTGATATGGACATCTGTGAAGGTGTCTACAAAAACATCCCTAGAATAATATTCACACTGTGGATTTCTAGGAATAACCTAATGATTAGAGTAGTGGGCTAGGGTCAGGGTTCAAATCCCATTGCTGTTAGGGATGATGGAGTACCATCTTCTCTACACGAGCACTTTCTCCATACCTATTCGTGCCTGTAGAAGTTATAACCTTAGACGCAATTCTCAACGTCTGGGACCTTTCTGAGGTCAGGCAATGACATCCAGGTTCTTGAGAATGCCCTGACCATGCCTCCACCACACCTCCATTCAGATTTGGACATCCTCACACTAGGGACATCCAAAGACCCAGCTTCTAAAATGTCTCTGGAGAAGTATCCATGCTTTGGACATCTCTCTGCCCATTTTCAGATATCCAAAGCATGAACAGGGCTTCTAAATTAACCCCCATTATGATTTTGTCTAATGCTTTCTTTCAATGTATTGCATTTAGTTCTCACTAGTACACCATTTAAGGTGATTTGTTCAAAGTGGTCTAGATAGATGGTACTTGGTCATAAGCACCCTGTCATCTTCAGCTTGGTTGCTGTTTGGGGAATTGTAGTCTGCGGGTTTCAACCTGAATACTCTGTGGCATGTGGTCATGTCTCCTTCATGCCTTTTATTTCTTTGTTTCTTCTTTGCCCCAAATCAATGGACTTTTGAGTACGTACTAACTAACTAACTATATATATAGAGAGAGAGAGAGACAGAGAGAGAGAGAGTTAGTACAATATATATATATATATAGAGAGAGAGAAATGAATATGGAGATATGTGTGTGGGAGTGCATGTATTATAAAATGTTTGAAGTTCAATTGCTCAGTGTAACATTGCTATAATTATAATGTACTATTTTTTTATTTTTCTCATTGTAGAATACATTCTGGAAGCAATATGTTGGTAAGATGAAAATTTTCTGAAACATTTCCAGTCTAAATAATTTGTACAAAGATAGTAACATACTTAGGGACATGTTTACTAAGCTGTGCTAAGGTTTTGATGGTATTGCACGTTGTGAGTAAAAATCAGTGCATTGGACATGCAACGGTTCTGCATCAGCAGATACTGTACTGATTTAGACTCTAATGTACACTGGCAGCAATTGTAAATAACAAGGATGCACTTAAAGCCAGCCATTGAGGTGGTGGCAAGGGCATCTGTGCTGAATGCAACATTGATGCTGAATATGCAATGCCAACCCCCATACAAACAGCAACGTTCTGTCTTACTCACTCTCCACCCTATCCCACCCATTTCCCTCCTCGTTGTGCACTAAACAGATAACATGGAATTAACCATGTAGCCCCATGCATGCTGGTTAGTATGTGCTCAAGCACATATTAATAGCTAGCCAATTTACTATGCCCTGTCTCATCCTGAGCAAATGAATTAATTGCTGCATTTCCTGGATTATAAGTCACAGTTTTTACATCTGGAAATGATGGCACAACCTATACACCACGGCAAGTTATCTAAGAAATTTATGCAGTGGAACACGCCCCCTCAAAATGGATATAAATACTCACACCTGCGCAGTGGACAGTCTTTCTCCCTGGGCCCGTCACTCTACACCCAATGCTTAGAAACACAGAAACATAGAAACATGACAGCAGAAAAAAAGACCACATGGCCTATCTAGTCTGCCCTTCCATATCAACCACTATAACAGTCCCTTTTTTCCTTTAGAGATCCTCTGTGTTTGTCCCATGCTTTTTTGAATTCAGATATTGTCTTCATCTCTATCACATCCACTGGGAGACTATTCCACGCATCTACCATTCTTTCTGTAAAGAAATATTTCCGCATATTACTCCTGAGTCTATCCCCTTTCACCCTCATTCTAAGTCACCTCATAGCAGAGCTTGTGTTCCATCAAAAGAGACTCTCCTCCTGTGCATTTATGCCACGGAGGTATTTAAACTTCTCAGTCATATCACCTCTATCCCGCCTTTCCTCTAAAGCAGGGGTCACCAACCTGCGGCCCGCGAGGTCCCTCCATGCGGCCCGCGAGACTCTACCCCGGTGCGGCCTGCCAAGGCAAACTCACTGACTCCTTCTTCTGCAGCCGCGGCTCCCTGCCTCTTAGGGAACCGCGGCTGTGCTTGTAAAATCATCGCGGAGCCCTTCCTGTCTTGACGGGCTCCGTGCAGCATTGTCCCGCCTCCAAAGGAAGTGGTAAACAACTTCCTTTAGAGGCGGGACAATGCTGCACGGAGCGCGTCAAGACAGGAAGGGCTCCGCGATGATTTTACAAGCACAGCCGCGGTTCCCTAAGAGGCAGGGAGCCGTGGCTGCAGAAGAAGGGAGGGAGCTGACATGGAGTAATCAAAGTACAGGTATGAGCAGTTTTTTTTTCGCGGGAGGAGGGGGGGAGGGGGGTGCGGCCCGCGAGTCTGCCGGTAGTCGGCTGTGCGGCCCGCGGCCCTCTGGAGGTTGGTGACCCCTGCTCTAAAGTATACATATTAACATAGGCGGCTCTATAATGAGGCCAAGTGAGGCGGTGGCCTCAGGCAGCAGCTTTTGGAGCTTTTTGGGGGCGTCAAAATTGCCCCCAAAAAGACCGCCATCACTGCCTCACTTGGCCTTCAAAATAAAAAAATAAAAAAAACTCCGGCGTAAGAAGTAGCTGCCGCTGCTGCTCCGGCAGTGGCAGCAGCAGAATGAGGAGCCCCGCAGCCACCTGCCCACCCTCCCGGAGAGCCTGCTGGTTTCCCCTGGTTTTGCCGGCTCCACTTTGCAGAGCCGCGGCAAAGGGACAGTGTTTCCCTTAACCGCGGCTCTGTTAAAGCTGAGCCCATGGCACTGATGGGAAACAGCAAATCCTGTTTCCCATCAGCACCTCAAGCTCAGCTTTAACAGAGCCACGCAAAAGGGAAACACTGTCCCTTCGCCGCGGCTCTGCAAAGCAGAGCCGGCGAAACCAGGGGAAACAAGCAGGCTCTCCGGGGGGGTGGGGGCGGGCGGGCGGCTGCGGGGCTCCTCATTCTGCCGCTGCTTCTTAGGCCAGAGGTTTATTATTTTTTCAATTTCCCTGGGTACACCTTGATAAGGCTACATTCTACAAGCACTTTTACAGCCATACTTACATCATGAATGAGCATGCAGTAACTTATTTATTTTATTTCTAGCTTTTCTATACCGCGCTATTTGACATCAGCGCGGTTTACAGTTAACAATTTTACACAAGGCGGGGAAGTGCCTTATGCTTACATCAAACAGGACATAGTAACTGGGATTCATAACATTGAACTATTTACATCTGAACAATGACAGCTTACTAGTGTCGCTTTTACATTCTTAAAGTTGTTGGGTGGTTGTGTTTGTGCAAGGTGTAGGGGAACAGTTGGATTGCGGGTAGTATGATAGGAATAAATGGAGCTTTATGGCTTT
Organism: Ichthyophis bannanicus; assembly: GCA_033557465.1. NCBI lineage: Eukaryota > Metazoa > Chordata > Amphibia > Gymnophiona > Ichthyophiidae > Ichthyophis > Ichthyophis bannanicus. The sequence goes on along the minus strand of CM066036.1, from coordinate 175,059,622 downwards.
CCTGAATTGTGAGAGATCATTGTTTGATCTGATGTTGGATGGGAGATTATTCCAACACCTTGGAGCGTAGAAAGAGAATGCCCTGTTTCTGGTTGTTTGCGTGCATTTCGTCACTTCGATCGGCGTTACCAGTGTGTTAGCGCCTATTGACCTTCTTGACCTATTATCGGGGGTATGGGTAATGAGTGCCGTGATGGATGAGGGGGATATCTTATTGATGGCTTTAAAAGTAATGAATAGTGCCTTGTAGGTGATTTTGCCTTCTATTGGTAGCCAGTGAAGTTCCTTTAAAGTAGGGGTGATATGGTCTCTCCTTGAGACTCCGCAGAGGACACGTGCCGCGGCATTCATTGCAAGCTGCAACTGGTTTAGGGAACTCTTGGGGATCCTGTGTAGAATGATGTTCGCATAATCGAAGTGAGGAAGTAACAGTGCTTGGAATACTGTCCGGTAATCTTCATGTGCCAGCATTGGTCTTAGGTGACGTAACATCTTAAGCTTGAAATATATAGCTTTGATGGTATTGCTTATGTGCGCTTTAAAGTCAAGACGTTGATCAAGCGTAATACCCAGATAGCGTATTGTAGTAATTGTCATGCTAACACATAATGGTGACATGACAGCAAGTGCTAATTTGCATAAAAACTGGGGAAGGAAATGGGTGTGAACTGTATCTTACAGTTAGCATATGGTAACTTACCACATGCTGTCACTGTTAGGTGGTAAGTGCATCTGTGATATCTTGCATTGTACTTACCATGAGACAACAAATTTTTCTTTGTGGCAACTGGGAAGATGCTGGAAATACCCCCAAGTGGAAAGTGCAAACCTTTACCCCTCTTAAGTAAAAGGACCTGTTGTTGTTGTTAAATGCCATCGAGTCGGTGTCGACTCATGGCAACTCTCTGGATAGTTGTCCTAAATTGTTTTCGGTCTTCAGTCAGGCAGCTCATTGTTGACAGACTGGTACCCGTAGCTGCTGTTATTGTATCAATCCATCTTATTGCTGGCCTTCCTCTTTTGCGTTGACCTTCTATCTTGCCAAGCATGATGTCTTTCTCTAATGATCTCTCTCTTTGTATGATGTGTCCAAAGTATGAAAGTCGAAGTCTTGTCATCTGAGCTTCTAAAGAAAGCTTAGGTTTGATCTCCTCTAGTACTGACTGATTTGTTCTTTGCACAGTCCATGGTATACGGAGTATTCGCCCCCAACACCATAATTCAAAGGCATCAATTTTCTTCGTGTCTATCTTTTTCACTGTCCATCTTTCACATCCATATGATGTTATTGAAAATACCATGGCTTGAATGAGTCAAATCTTTGTATGGAGAGAGACATCTCTGCTCTTGAGAATCTTGTCTAGGTCTTTCATAGCCATTCTTCCAAGAGCAATGCATCGTCACATTTCTTGACTGCTTGTTGCTTCTTTATTGATAGTTGATCCAAGTAGGTTAAAGTTGTCCACGATTTCAATTTCTTCTCCTTCAACGATGAACTTATTGATTTTGTCTTCTTTACATTGTGGTGCAGGCCCATTTTAAGATTATGCTCCTTGATCATGAGAAACAAATGTTTCACATCATCTTCACTTAAAGCCAGTAATGTGGTATCCTCAGCATAGCGAAGGTTGTTGATGAGTCTTCCACAAATCTTCACACCTCTGTTGTCTTCATATAATCCTGCTTCTCTGACGATTTGTTCTGCATATAAATTAAACAGGTAGGGGGAAAGTATACAGCCTTGTCATACACCTTTGCTTATTTTAAAACATTCTGTTTCTCCTTGTTTGTTTCAGCTGTTGCTTCTTGATCAATGTACAGATTGTACAAGAGAATGATCAGGTGTTCTGGTATACCCATGCTTTTTAATGTGGCCCAGAGTTTCTCATGGTTTATACAGTCAAAAGCCTTGCTGTAGTCGATAAAGCACAAATAGATATTCTTTTGGTATTCTTTAGTCTTTTTAAGGAGCCATCTCACATCTGCAATGATGTCTCTCGAGAGGCTTGTCACCATGTGGTTTGTTGTACTTCTTGGTTGTGAATACTAGTAATGTTATATAAATTAAAATTATTAATATTAAAACTGGGGTCATCCAAAAAGGATTTCAATTAAATACACAGAAGACAAGATATTCACATCTGAAGACCTAAGGGCTTATGCAATCATATTTAGAATGCATACTATGGTTGTTTAGCACATGTGATAAGTGCAGCAATATGTAAGAGGAACTGCTTTGCCTAGCTTGAGTGCAGAATATTTGCCTGGTATTGTTCTTACCTAGATTTTGGTTTGCTCTCCCTATCCCCTTCACTCGCAGACTTTACATTGGACTACTTTAGAAATGATGTCTTTTTTTTTTCCTTTTGAGTTTTCTCTTCATAACCGTGTTCCTATTTCCATAAAGATGTTGATCTTGATGATGTATGGTGTCATTTATAAATATATCATTAAAAAAGAGGACTGTGCATGCCAAGCTGAGTACATACATGCCTTTTTCTATCATGACCTTACTCTATTGAGATCACAGATGCTTCTAGTACATCAAAGCTGCAGTTTTATAGGTTGACATGCATGCTCATGCTATTAGTATCATATGTTTACTGCCTGCTAGCTAAAGTTTAGTGCATAGCCTGTTAAGTGGAATTTCAGCATGCATGTTAAGGATTTAGCTCTTCACATTCCTAAATATTTTTGGGGTGTTTTAGTCTATAGGCCCCTTAATGGCCTGAACACACTGATGTTTCTTTTTCTAAAAGCAATGCTGTGGTACCTTACCCATTAGTCCATTGGACTAAGTGGAGAGGTTTGCTACATCTGTTTATGGCTGGACTTGACATCATATAATTGCTCACAAATGTGTATTATTATGAGAGACAAACAGAGAGGACAACATAAATCATTTCCTAAATGCATAATAATATCTGACACTAATTTTAAGGAGATGTTTCTCAGCAAATGATCCTGTTTTGTGATTGGATGTGTGCCCAGAATAGCTCACTTTTTAAAAAGTCTTCAATAATTAAAACAGGTTCATCCATAATATGGAATATAGATTCATCTTGGACATTTTTGAAGTTGACCCACTCAGAAGACAATGGCAATAAATTAAAAAATACAATTCCAACTACTTTTGTTGGACATAATTGAAATAACTTCATTATATGAGTACTTCATTTAACATATATTCTGCATCTCTTTAGAGTAAATCTGGTTTCAATGAATGATGACCCTTATAATGTTAGACTTCACTATATGAGAGTCAATTTTAAACATTGTACAATGTTTTAAAAACACCTTTCCTTTTGGGATACCAGGAAGCAATAATAAGTCATGATTGATTTTCTGGTAACTAGGCAAATTGTACTCTATACAGTCAAGGCCTGATACTGAATTATGACGGCTATGATCCTTAATCCCAGATATTCAATACCAAGGTCATATGCAACCCCGGCACTGGATAGCCAGGTTTGCCGCACAGCCTCCCAGCTAAAGCAGCTAACCAGGCAGTGGCGATATTGCATGCTGCCCGGTTAGCCCCTGCGGCTAAAAGATAGGCAGGCTTTTGCTATGCTTATCTTTTAGCTGCAGGTCACTAATCGAGCAGCATGCAATATCGCCACTGCCAAGTTATCGACTGTCACGGCCTCCACTCCCCCCCAGAATGCCCACAACATGCCCCGAGGCTGAGCGGTTAGCATCGGGACGTGTAAGGGAGAAGAGCAGAGATATTCAGCTGAGCAGCATTTATATGGTTTACAGGGCGGTGAACCGTGCAAATGCCTTTTGAATATTGTGCCCCTCGGTATCTATGAAACAAGACCAGAACTAAGGTCTCTCCAGCTTCCTGCTAAATTTGAAAGTCTTTCTTACAATAAATCAGGATTAATAGGCATTTGGGAAGAAAAATCAGAAATCAATACTAAATTCAAGAGCAATCAAATCAGCAGTCTGCTCTTATCACTATCTTATAATATATAGTACTTGATCCCTCATATAATCATCGTTCAACAGCAGAATTTCAACTGCTTACTGGAAGGAAAATCAGTCGTAATAGTAACTGATTTTATAATGGAACACAGATACCGTATATCAGTGTTTCTCAAAATTGTCTTGGCGGGGGGGGGGAGGGGGGGAAGCAACCAGCCACTCAGGTTTTCAGGATATGTATGGCATAGATTGGCCATATGTTTCCTCCGCTGGATGCAGATTTATCTCATGCATATTCATTATGGATATCCTGAAAACCTGACTATCTGGTGCTCCTCTGGTCTGACCTGAGAACCTTAGTTGAGCAGTAAGTAGGCTTTTCCCCACATTCATGTTACTAATCATGGCACTTCATGTCTTATAGTTAAATAGCCACAAAATATCGATCTCACACTAGAAACCTCAACCCACAAGGACAGCCACAACATTCAAAAGGTTCCTAATATACTATAAAGCCAGAACACTAACAGCAGCATCAGTATTAAAAGACCCTCATAGTGGGATAATGAGTATAAAAACACTTTAAAAACAGCCCTAAGCACCATCATTGGTCTCTTGCCCATGTGCTTTATTGAAGATACCTTTCCTTTTTTATTTTATTCTTTTTTAATAAAGTATATAGGGCCCAATATTCAAAGCCTTAGACATTGATAAGGCACTGGAAAAGAACACTTACCCATTTACTGTATGTGGGTCATAACCGGATATCCAGGACGTTCCAATACACGGGTATCGGCAAAACTCTGGCACTGGAGACACCTCTAACTGGATATCCATGAGGGTGTAACAGGGCATAACAGGGGCATGGCCTGGACGTACGCATATAACGCCGATATTTCACAGCATAGTACGGGGGCTCAAAATGCCATAAACCACATAGGACTAGGCCAGGGTTTTTGGCACCTTGGGCTAAGCAAATGCTGGTGACAAACCTAGGCAAGTAAAATAACTGTGTACAAGGAATGGCCATGCAATGTGGGAACTGCTGATAATGCTATCGAGGTGGAGAAGCCACCGACGCAACAGTGCACAGAGGAGGAGGCGGCCCGATGTTCAACAACAGCAGAGGCCAGCACCACAGGTGCATGTACCCATAGGTCTGCACACCGAGGGTCACATACCATCAACTCAGAGAGGAAGAGGTGTACCAATGGTATCGCTTGGACAGTGCCACTATCACAGAGCTGTGTGCCATTCTGCGCTGGGACATGAAGCCAGTCATTCCCCAAAGCTAGGCACTCCAAGTAGCACTAAAGGTCACCACTGCACTGGGGTTCCTGGCCACCAGAAGCTTCCAGCAAGTCATCAGTGCAACTACAGGTATCACCCAGTCTGCCACATGCCACTGCATCGGTGCCATCACCAGAACCCTGCTGTAAAGGGTCGGAAACCACATCAACTTTCCCAGAATGCCTCAGGAAAGACAGGAGACAATGCAGGGTTTCTATGACCTAGCTGGTTTTCCATTGGTCATTGGTGTAATAGACTGCACCCATGTTGCACTGAGGGCAACACAACAAGATGAGAGGACAAACAGAAACCGCCACAACTTCACCTCGATGTACATGCAAATGGTGGTGAATGACATGATCATCACAGGTGTTTGTGCCAGGTTCCCGGGCTCCTGCTATGAACCCTTCATCCTGTCAAGTCAGGCCTAGTACAAGCAGCAGTCAGTGGACACCTTGGAGATGCCTGGTTGCTCAGTGAGTGGACATGGGTGTGAGGTAATGGAATGAAATGTGAATAATGCATGCTACCCTGTGTTGTGGCAATCCAGAGTGGGATACATGCAAGTGTGCATATTGAATCTGAGATGCCCCAACACAGGTGCATAGTCTGATGGGTGTTCTGAAGAGCTAGGATGAGAGGATGCCCATAGGGGATGCAGTCACAGGGGGGAACACTGCTCAACAGCTGTAGGGGGCACGTATGCCTGGAACTAGACCAGAGCTGTCAGAATCCAAGAATGTGCATGGGCAGGGCATCCTAGAGACACGCTAAGACCCTGAGCATCAGGCAAGCACCCACATGCCGCACATGGCTTACCAGAAAATGTCACCAGAATGCCCAGTCACATGTCAGTGTCCAGCAAAGGGCACAAAAAATATGTCCACCAACCCACCCCACTAACCCTGACATACCCTGCACATTTTCTGTACTGATGTATCTCTCTCCCTCTGCTCCCACAAGTGACCATGGATATCCACTCCGAACATGACTACTGACACCTATGCACCACAGACCCCACAAGAGGAGCCAGGGCAATTGTAGAACAGGCATTAGGAATACTCAAAAGTCATTACAGATGCCTAGCCTGCAAGTGTGGTTGAGCTGCTGAATAGCCTGGATTGTGTGTGCAAGGTATTCACAGCCTGCTGCATCCTGTACAATCTTGCCATGCAGCGTGGCATCCCCATTCCAGAGGCTGAAGTGGCAGAGGATACAGATGCTCCTGTAGATGAAGATGGGGCACAGAGGGGGAGTCAGCAGGAGATGGCATTGACACTCGCCACAAGGAACAGACTCATCTGTGAAACCTTCTAGTGCAAGTGAGTAACTTTGTTAGACATCAGTGATGAACAACACTAGGGTACCTCTTCCCACCGCCATCCCCCAGCTCATGCTCCGGCCCTGGATGTTTTGCAATATGGGCACTGCATTGTAAAGGAGCTGTGTCCAATGTAGTGCTTGCTGCATCCTCCCCAGTGAGATAGCCTGTCTCTGGTAGCTCTGTATCATCTGGAGGTGCTTCCAGTGCCCCAACACCAGCACCCTGGGCCTGCCGGGATGCCAGCAACTGCCGACATGTGCTGACAATTGTTGCCATGTAGGCCATTATCTCCCACTTGGTGCTGTGCTCCATCACATGGTTATCCTGCAGGATCATGTGGCAGCCTACATCTCCTACCTGATGTTCCGGAACTCCTCATGGATGCCCTCTGAAGACTGTCTGATCCATGCCCCCTCCTGTAGCAGTTCTTGCTCGACCTCATCTGGCCCACTGTCACCAGGGTCTTCTGTGATTAGGAAGTCTAGGTCATCTGCAGCAGGCTCAACAGGACCTGCTCCTTCTCCCCAGTGGCCACAGTGCCCTGCTGTTCTGTGCTGCATCCTGGGAGGCCATCTGAGGCAGGGGCATGAGCCCCACCCTCCTTAGCAGCTGCAGGCATGGACAGTCCGGCCACTGGCTGGTCTGTAGAGAGCAAGAGTGACACAGGTTAGACCGCAGCAGCAGTCACAGGAATTGGAGAGGTCCTGCACTGAGTGTCCACCATCCCTGATAGAAAAGGGGAAGCTAGACCCAATGAGACTCGTTGTCACTTCAACTGTCTCCCAACACCAGATAGATGTCCGAGGTTCAGTCTTAATGTGCTCCAAACAGTGGAGAGGTGACTCACAACACCAATTTGTCAATGAGGTCTGCACACATTGCAGATTACTGCAGGTTTGGAATGCAACCTGCAGAAACCTACAAAGGGTGGATGTGCACATCAGCAAACTGAGCCCCTTTCTGACCCATATTATCCCAGCAAAGAACCATGGTGGCCGCCAGTCATAAAGGTATACCCCTATGAGCAGGACACATAAAAAGAGATACACTACACTGTATACTCACTTCTGTGTACATGAAAGGCACACAGAGTACAGAGAGCACACACTGTAGATAGGCCTGCTGTCCCTTACACTTGTGCATGCAGAACTTGCCATGATATCTACTGTGGGTATGTAACCCTCTATCATAATTCTCTACAATTCTACTTTGCAGGTATGTCCTGAGATGTCCCTGGGTGTCCAGAAAACAGTTGCAGACAGTGCTGGAGGAAAAGCCATCATTGGACAAGGGACAGCAGTTGTGTCTCCACGATATAGCACTTAGTCCATTAGATGATAGAGAGGTTAAAGGGGCACTAAGAGGCGACAAGGTAATAGCGGAGAGACTGAATGAATTCCTTGCTTCGGTCTTTACTGAGGAAGATGTAGGGATGTTACCCATGACTGAAGTATTTAAAGGTGCGGAAAAATTAAAGGAAATATTGATACATCGGGAAGATGTATTATAACTATTTGATAAACTGAAGAGTAGCAAATCACCTGGACCAGATGATATACGTCCCAGGGTGTTGAAAGAACTGAAATATGAGATTGCAGATCTCCTATTAGTAATCTGTGAGCTATCATTAAAATCATCTGTAATACCTGAAGATTGGAGGATGGCCACCGTAACGCCAATTTTTAAAAAGGGTTCCAGGGGTGATCTGGGCAACTACAGACCAGTGAGCCTGGCGTCAGTACCGGGAAAAATGGTAGAAACCATCATAAAGAACAAAATTGCTGGACATGTAGATAGTCAAGGCCTAATGGGAGACAGCCAACATGGCTTTGTCTTATTAATCTGTTATGGTTTTTTGAAGGTGTGAATAAACAGGTAGACAAAGGTGAGTCAGTTGATATAGTATATTTTGACTTTCAGAAAGCCTTTGACAAGGTCCCTCATCAGAGACTTTTGGCAAAACTAGAGTCATGGAATAGGAGGCAGCGTACTATTGTGGATCAGGAACTGGCAAAAAAATGGAAAGCAGAGGGTAGGGCTAAATGGACAATTTTCCCAATAGAAAAAGGTGAATAGTGGTGTATCCCAGGGATCTGTGCTGGGTCCGCTGCTTTTTGACATATTCATAAATGACCTGGAAAAGGGAATAACGAGTGAGGTTATCAAATTTGCAGATGACACAAAACTATTTAAAATTGTTAAAGCCCATGAGGATTGTCAAAAATTGCAAGAGGATCTTGAAAGAATTGGAAGGCTGGGCATCAAAATGGCAGATGAAATTTAATGTGGACAAGTGCAAAGTTATGCAACTAGGGAAGAACAACCCAAACTATGGTTACACGATGCAAGGTTCCACATTAGGAACCACCACCTAGGAAAAAGATTTAGGCGTCATTGTGGATAACATGTTAAAACCCTCCACCCAGTGTGCAGCGGCAGCCAAGAGAGCAAATAGAATGCTAGGTATTATAAGGAAAGGAATGGAACATAAAACAACGGATATTATAATGCCTCTGTATAGTTCCATGGTGTGACCACACCTTGAATATTTTGTGCAATTCTGGTCGCTGTATCTTAAAAAGGATATAGCGTTATTAGAAAAGGTACAGAGAAGAGTCACCAAAATGGTAAAGGGGATGGAAAGATACCCCTTGAAAAAAGGCTAAAAAGACTAGGTGCTCTTTAACCTGGAAAAGAGACGGCTGAGGGGAGATATGATAGAAGTCTATAAATTAATGAACAGAGTGGAACGGGTAAATGTAGATCGATTGTTTACGTTATCAGAGTATAGAAAGACTAGGGGACATGCAATGAAGCTACAGGGTAAACTATTTAAGACTAATAAAAGAAAATATTTTTTCACTCACCGTGTAATCAAACTCTGGAATTTGTTACCGGAGGATGTAGTAAAGGCTGTTAGTGTAGCTGGGTTTAAAAAAGGTTTGGACAAGTTCCTGGAGGAAAGGTCCATAAACCATTATTAAAAAGGGACCCAGGATATCAATGCTTGACCCAGTACAAGCATTGTGGAACCTGTGTCTCTTGGGGAAACTGCTAGGTACGTTTGACCTAGATTGGCCACTGCTGGAAACAGGATACTGGGCTTGATGGACCTTGGTCTGACCCAGTATGGCATATCTTATGTTCCTATGCTACAGAATAAGCACCCACATAACCCACAATGGCACAGTAGTCCACACAAATGAGTCCCTGTCACTGGAAATAGGAGTGAGGGAGGGGAAGGGGCAGGGATGACTGTAGCAGCACAATAAAGGAGGAGAAGGGACATGGAAGGGAACACAGGACAGCATGCTGGGGCCTGGAATGGGGGAGAGGGAAGACATTGATGGGAAAGAGATATCACACTGTCAACAGCAGTAGGGCGAACAAATCCACAACCTGTGCAACATGTCAGGACATTCTAACCAGGGATCAAGATCTACTCACCATCCTGTGTGGCAGGAGTTGAGTTGATATATACGGCAACTCCAGAGATGATTACATCATCCATAAACTGGAGGACCTGTTCCTCCAGGAGGGGGGGGGGGGTCAGCTGCAGCTAGCATTCGGGTGTCAACTTGTTATTGGCAGCACGTTTTTCTTTAGTAGCTTGTCGAACATCCCGCCACGTCTTCAGATCTTCCACATCTTTATTATGATGGTGAATAGCATTAACACATCTGGTGATGTCCTGCCATCCGTGTTGCTGTGTGCTTGCATCATTGGATGCAAACAGGGTGGCATGCCCCTGGATTATCAACCCCAGGGCCATTGCTGTCTAATGTATGAAATTGGCCTTTCATGTCCTCTTCAGTGCTTTAGATATCTTGCATGCCGAAGGGAATGGAGATAGAAAGTTACCCATGTAAGGGGGTCTAAAATATGCGGTTATGATGCCTTATCCTGGGCCCATGCTGCCCAAACCTATAAGAGAAACCTGCATAAGATTTCCCCACAGGAAGTTCAAATATCGGCACCAAGACTCATGGCCGGAAGCTGCCATAGCTGTTTAGATTGATAACCAGCAATATTCAGAGGGCCTAAATAGTTATAAATAAAACACGGGTAAGTGGAATATGCACTAGGACACTTAGCTTCCTACTAATTGGGTACATGGGAAATCAGCCGTAGCGTTTTCCACTGTGTAAATGGACATCACACTTGCTACATGGGTAGTGAATAAAACTGGCAACTGGACTACTGGAGTGTTCTGTGGCATGCTACAGGCCCAGTACCATGGCCACCACAGGGTTACAGTATACAATGCTCAGGCATGGGCCAACCACTAGGTAAAATAGGTGGTCACTTAGGGCAGCAACCTCTGGAAGGCAGCTAAAGCATGCCAATCATAGTTATAGTTTTTGACAGCTAGAAGCAGTGTAAAGCTAGAGGTTCACCTAGTGCTCCAACACTTTGGAGCAACTCTAGGGTTAGGGTCGGCCCTGACAGTGCTGGGGAATGGTACATGTACATGGCAGCTGTTCCGTGCTCTATAGCACTGGTGGCCAGTATCTTCAGGCCCCCACAACACAATCCAATCAAATTAGGGGAAACACAAGGCTGAAACCATTTCATGTGTCGGAGTATGTCAGCCCAGTGTCAGGGAAGCATCCCGCAGACACCACTGTGACCACTCACTTTATTATAAATAATTTTAGTTTAAAAATGTGCAAAAGTGCAAAAATAGAGCAATGAACTTAGCTTCTTAAGTAGAGCACCGCCGAAGTGCCTTCATCAGTTAGATTGACAACATGGTCCACGTTTCGGGTTATAGCAATTCTAACCCTGCTTCAGGTCCTGCTTCTCGGCAAATGGCGATTGAACTTGCATAGCCCAGAAAACCCGTCTTCTTTATCTTCGACGGCGTCTGACGTCATAGGAGGAAAACAGATGATGAACCAATCACAGCAAAACATCCTCTGAGTCAATACATAGGGGAATCCCACAACATAGGGAATACCCTGAAAGGCTCATCGGATGAAAGAAAAAACGATCAAATAATCGTGTACCAGTCCAGTTGAGAGTTAAGCCCATTCGGGGCCACAGCATTCAAAGTGTAAATCCATCTCTGCTCGCGTAATTGAAGGCACTGTTCACGGTCTCCCCCTCGGGGATCAAGGGGAATGTGATCTAACACACGCCACCGTAGTGAAGTGAAATCATGATCCCGTTGTAAATTATGCTCAACCATCGGGGCAGAGAGTATCTTCAGGCCAGCATATTTGTGGCTGGTGATGTGTGTGCCTCCTGCTATGGACACAGTGGTGTATGGCTGGAACTGCAGTCTAGGGAGAGAGAACAGGAGGGCTTGTGCTATGTGCACTAGCAGCACAACATAGGTGTGCACTGCAGTGTGTGTGTGGATGGATAGGAGGTGGGGTTGGTGAGGAGGCCGTACCAATATGATGGGTGTGATCTGAGAGATATCCCATCATCCATAAAATGCAGCAATACTGTATAAATGGAGTGGAGGATTGGCCTAGTGGTTGGGGCAAGGTACTTCGGGCCGGAAGGTCGGGGGTTCAAATCCCACTGGAGGACAGCAACCTTGGGCCGGAAGGACTGGGGTTTCTAGTCCCACAGGTGCTCCTTGTGGTCTTGGGCAAGCCACTTAACCCTCCACAGCCCACGTTCCCTGTAAAATAGTTATCTCCAAGTTATAATGCCCTGTTCAATGTAATTTCAGTTTGTTCAATGTAAACTGCACTGATGCAGAATAGCGCGGTATATAAGAGAATGTAAATAAATAAATCATCCTGTATAAATCCCCTATCTGATCCCATTCATTTCCAGTCCATTTCACACCAATGTAGATTACCCCATCCCCCTCAACCCAAAATTCATTCACTATTTAAGTGCTAACACGGACCTGTTATGATTTGATAGTCATATTTAAGTGATGCTTGTTAACTGCATCTACTGACTGATAAGGCGGGATATATCACTGCTAGCATACATCAATAAATAATAGAACATACAATAGGGCCTGTAGGCTGGGTACACTGAGATAGTGTTGTTACTCAGTGTTGGCCTCCTAGGCAGACCACATTCCCTTGCTCCTACAAATTTGGGGTGACTGCACGGTGGCTGTGAATGGCCTGCCCTTGTTGCCTTCTAGACAGTGCAAACCCTCACAAAACACACATTTTTCCATGCTGCTGTTCAGGCACAGGACACAGTTGCTAGGCAGTTCCAGAGTACCTATGGTTCCATTGTCCCACACCTGAGATAGCATACAGACATGCTGGTGAGCACATAATGCCCTTCTGACATAGTGCCCATACCCTCACACCCGAGACACCCTGGTGATATTCCCATGGCATAGCAAGTGATGCCTGCCACCCCATGGTGCATTATGCACAGCCTTTGCAAACCCCAATGTGACCCATGTTCAGCAGAGGTGACATGGGGACCTGTTCCCAGTGTAAGGGGCAGCACCACCTCTGCCAAACCATTGGGTATCAGCATCAGTATGGTCAGTCTTTCCACCTATGTCATCCATGGATGGCTGTGCTGCACATGCCATGCCGCAACAGAGAGGAAAGGCTTCAAAGTTTAGGGCTTCTGAACCGTGAAATGGGACAACTGAATTGAGACATGATGAATTGAGTCTATGATGTCCTGAATGGAGCAGAGGACATAACCATAGATCAGTTGTTTATGCCATCAGGATGTAGGGGGGCAAGAGGAGACGCAATGGAGCAACAATGTGGCCCCTTCATACAACACAGAAGAAATATTGGTCTCATTCAATGCATTCAGAAACTCTGCTATTCATAAAAAGAAGAGGTACAAACAGCTGGCACTGTAGCTGGGTGTCAAATAGGTATGGACAATAACCACTATTTAAGGGGACACCTGGATTCCAGGACTTGGGCTAGGAGTGACATTGAGGAACCTGTGTGACTTTCTCAGATGCTGCCAGGTACCTGTTACCTGGCCTAGTCACTCTTGGACACAGGATCCCTCATCAGTCCCAGAATGGCCTTTCCCATGTTCCCATGCATATGCCCTCATATGCCGTGTAGGGTTTAAGTGCTTGTAGAGGTAGAGGTTAAGTATGATACATTTGGGGTTTAGTATGATAGATTTGCTTTTAATTTTTAAGTGCTAAGGATTAATAATGTTCCTGATTCATAATCACTCAATGGCTACCCTGAATCTCACAAAAAAGAACAGTCATGCTGCTATAACATGTGAGCCAGCATACAGGCCTCTGCAAGAAGAGATCCAGCACCGGAAAGAACCATATAAGGAGATATCATGAGCCTTGTGAGGGGCCAGTTTGGGCTGGAGAGTCTAGACTAGGACCTGCAAGGGGATATCAGATATAGGCCTGTAAGGTCTATGTGCAAAGAAATGCATACACAGGAAACCACAAAGCTACCAACATATATGCTGGGCCCGGCTCTGAAGAAAGCAGATTAGCTGGATCATGGTGAGTATGGGAGGAGGGGGGCCAGGGGGATTTTGCAACAGGAACTAAGGGGAGCAAAGAGTAATAATAGGAAATAAGATAGGGGAGGGGGAGAGAACACAAAGGAATAGCTCTGGGGACGGGGCTGTATGTAAAAATTGCGGAAGGAAAAAAGGTATAAATTGTAATATGCTTTCTATATTCAAGGGGGGAGAGTTGCATTCTTGAGGTGCTTAGTGCCCGATAGAACTCTCTTCCCCACTTTGCTGCCTGTATTTGGTCATCAGTTATCTAATAAACAGAGACTCTGATTGCACCTGTACTGACTTTTTGGATCTGATCATTTCAGGTAATAATAGTAATAATAATAATTAGGTTGTGGTCCATTTTTGTACTCTTTGCTCCCCTTAGTTCCTGTTGCAAAATCCCCCTGGCCCCCCTCCTCCCATACTCACCATGATCCAGCTAATCTGCTTTCTTCAGAGCCGGGCCCAGCATATATGTTGGTAGCTTTGTGGTTTCCTGTGTATGCATTTCTTTGCACATAGACCTTACAGGCCTATATCTGATATCCCCTTGCAGGTCCTAGTCTAGACTCTCCAGCCCAAACTGGCCCCTCACAAGGCTCATGATATCTCCTTATATGGTTCTTTCCGGTGCTGGATCTCTTCTTGCAGAGGCCTGTATGCTGGCTCACATGTTATAGCAGCATGACTGTTCTTTTTTGTGAGATTCAGGGTAGCCATTGAGTGATTATGAATCAGGAACATTATTAATCCTTAGCACTTAAAAATTAAAAGCAAATCTATCATACTAAACCCCAAATGTATCATACTTAACCTCTACCTCTACAAGCACTTAAACCCTACAGCCGGCAACACTCTTACTCCTCCAGCATTTCCACTATGTGAGTCATTGCATGTACACCACCTTGTCCTGTGCCCACAACATATGATATGTGTGCAGAACCAGGTCCCAACACCTACACAGCACTCCACAGATGCCATGACCTGCTACAATCACAATCACTGATACCTATATGGCAGCCACCCACCTATGCTGCTGGCGACAATGATGACACAGTGAAGTACAAACATAGAAAAGATTTATTGAACAATGAACATCAACAATTATCAAGCCACAGAGGCAAACAGATTGCCATAACACTTATTATTTTATTATATATTATTATATTCTATTTATAGATTAACAGGTTTTTTATACCGCTTTCTCATTTAGTCAAAGCAGTTTACATTGGAACTTTAACATGGTAATGTACATTAAATAGGGACATTGATAACTTTGATATTTTTGGGGCAAAGGAGGGTTACGTGACTTGCCTAAGGCCACAAAATGGGCTAGTGGGAATTGAACTCTGGTTGCTCGGTTCCCTAGCCAGTGGCTTGACCATTGGGCTACTCCTCCACTCCACAATGCCTCAAGGTAGCAGCACACAGAAAAGGTGGGGCCATGCCCCTATGATCCTTGGGGACCCTACCTGCACCCCATCAGGGCCTTCACAATGGCCTGTAGCCCTTGGGTGATCTGTGCTGCAGACTGGAGCACCACCTCCCTATGGAAGTGCACCTCTAGCACCAAGCTGGCCAGTGCAGCAGCTTGGTCTAGCTATGGGGTTGGAGAGGGGCCAGGCATGGGACAAGCTCCTCCACATCTGGCCTGGGACAGGCAGTGCTGGTCGTAGACCATGGTCTGGCCAGGGGACTTGGGTGTCTGTATTGCCTCCCACAGCAGCTGTGACATCCACTGAGGATGACGGCATGGTGGAGTAGCCATGCTCAGCTGGGGGTGGGAGGCACTACAGATACCCCCTGCTCCTGCAGAGGCTCCTCCTTGACCTCACATGTGGCCACCCAAGTATCAGCAGGGGGCAATGGCTCCTCCTCCTCCATCATCTCTCCACCTTCTTCCTCCTCCTCCATCTCTCTACCCTTATCCTCCTCCTCCACCTCCTCTTCCATCATCTGTCCACCCTCCTCCTCCTCCTCCTCCATTGTGCTATCCTGCTCTCCTCTCCCTCCTCAGTGCTCTCCACCTCCTCCTCCTCTGCCTCATGGGTCTCAGCCCCTTGCCCTGCTGGCTGTGCCTCCAGGTCCCCATTGTCTTTGTTGCTCCCAGAGGAGCTGCTGGGGATAGTGGTCCGTGGGACCAGGCTGGCAGGTGCTTGGTCAGTTGGGGGCCTGTCTGGCCTATGATGTCATTCCTCCACTTTTCTGGGTGTAGGAAGAGGGATAGTTGCCCATTACATGAGTGTAACCTCATACCTACAGGAGATGCAATAGTGCAGACACATGGAAACACACACTGCCTACAGAGCATGCATACTGCCTGTTTCCCAAACATTGCCACACATCTTCTCTTCCATGACCTTTACATATATCCCCCAGACATGCTGCTGTGTGAGTGGTGGTCCCGTATCATGCTGACCTAGTTGACTGGGTGGGCAGGTATGGTCAGTGCATGATGGTGCACTGCTCTTGATGTGTGCTCCTGTATGCTTATTTCATTGAGTGTACAATATAGATGTAGGTTCCAGTGGGTGGTGTTATAGCTTGCAGATATGTCTTATATGTTCTACCATTGTAAAGGGTCCTCAGCACCATTCAGCACAGTGTTTACATGGGTTTCAGCCAGTCTACCCTCTCTGTGACATTGCACCAGCCCCTGGGGACACAATTGGCATGATGTCTGTAGTGCTTCTGATACAGCTGTCAGCATGAGAGCTATGTGGGAGGCATACACTCAGACAGACAGCCCACACTATGTGGACCTCTCTGCAGATGGATGTTAGCGTCATGTATATGCAAAACTTACTGAGTTACTCTCTATCACCACTACATGGCTGATGACACATATGGTGGAGCCATGAGGTCTGCAGCATGCCTATAGTGCTGTACAAGCTACATATTTGATGGCATGTATAAATGTAGACCTTCCATTCAGTCAGGGCTATTGTTCCTGGTAGCACATAGTGACTGCCCTGTGCCTCAATTACCTGCATCTGTGGCAACCTCCTCTCTGAGGCGCTGGATGTAATCTGGCTTCTGGCGCTGCATCATCCGAATCGGCATTTTATCACCTCCAGTATACGGCATGCACCAAATTCACTGTGGGGGAGAAATAAAGGATCATATTAGACCCCTTTTGCGCCCACAATTACCCAATAATGAATTCAAGCAGCAGGGGCATGTACTTCCATTCTCAGGAGGGGAATCCACCATATTTGTCAGTTGTTATACCTTTGGGTACCCTGTGCCAGTGTCCCACACTCCCCTGTGTCAACATGCTGTTATGGGTATGTTCACAGATGTAGCCATGTACAGGTGGCACAGATTGCTTCCAGATCCTGTGACAGCGGGGAAGTTGTTTTCCCCTGGTAGCCCTTATGTTGCAGCTCTGCGTGGATCCCAGTGGTTTATGGCACTAGATGTAGGGAGTTAAAGACACTACCTAGTAGCTTGCACTGGCGGATATCCCCATGTTGTCCTTGACCTTTTCCAGTCCTCTGGGTTCCCGTACAGTGTGGCTGTCACCTTGCCCCTGCATCAGCTTTCTTGGATACCTGTGATTCCCCTCTGGACCCCATGGGCCCATATTCCTTTGGCACCTGCCCTCTCACTGCCCCTAACAAACACCCCACAGGCCCATATACCCTGCTACAAGTCTCCACTTTCTATACCTTGTCTCTTAGGATTTCCAACCACACACCCCACTGTGTCTCATCTCATCTCATCTCATGCATGCTAGATTCCTCCATCACCCTCATTCTGCTGCCCTGGCCCTCCTCCCCTTCCCTCTTAGAACCTTTGTAATGCCTATGTCATCCCCACCCCTCCTGTACCTCCCCTCTTGTGACAACACTCTCAGAGCAAATCACTAAAGTATGTGGTTAGTGAGGGTTTTTGGTTGTAGGTGTGTTATTTTTTCACAGAGTCAGCTGTCTGATGCTGTACACAACTCACAGCTGCACAAGATATGAGGAACATGGGGGCCTCGGAGTGAACATGCTGGGGGATCCACATCTTTTTCCATCTGCACGAATCACTGTTCTACAAATTTTGATAGGCAGCAGCTATGATATGTCCTGGAGGCTGGGCTGCAAAAACTACAGTGGCACTCCCACAACAAGCAACACCATAAACAAGCCCCAAAGGCTATAACAGTTCCCATGCTATGATGACTTAACTGTGCCCCATGCATTTGCTAGACATTTCCTACCAGGAGGAGCTCTTGTAATGTCTATAGCTGCATACTGTTGTAGGCAACCTGGGATGGCAGGGACCTACATTGTGAGGTGCAGAACCTGGTAGAGTCATGACCCAGGCACATGATGCTGGCGCCAGCATGTGCCATGAACCATCCTTACTGTCTGCATGCACAGTACCACAACTAGGTAGGTCCAAAGGAGTCACACGCACTCACAAACAACTAAGGCAACTGTAGGAGCAGGGCAAGAAGAGATCCACCTCTTATATGTCCAAACAGCTTTTATTCAATACTCCCCTACACTGGCAGTGTTTCAGCTGTTCTGCCTTCCTCAGTGGTAACAAAACCTAATTGTATCTGTAACTAAAAGTAATCTTGGTAACAACTCAATCTTTTTGTCCTGTTTCAGAGCTTACTGCTCAACCAAGATCTAAAGTGTCAGCAGGCTCTGGGCTTCACCTGTATTCACACATCACTTACTCTCCATCTATCATGGAGCCTCTCCCTCTGCTCTTAGATGTTTTATCTATGAGGAGGTATGTCAAAAGCCTTACTAAGTACACTATCCAGCATTCTCCCTCAATCAAACTATCTAGTTTCCTAGTCTGGATTCCAGAAAGTGCACTATCCTCTGTTTGAGCAGACTTTTTATTCATTTCTTCACGCCA
Source organism: Ichthyophis bannanicus (assembly GCA_033557465.1). Lineage (NCBI taxonomy): Eukaryota > Metazoa > Chordata > Amphibia > Gymnophiona > Ichthyophiidae > Ichthyophis > Ichthyophis bannanicus. The sequence goes on along the minus strand of CM066036.1, from coordinate 175,040,769 downwards.
AAGTCAGACTAAGTTCCAAGCCTCCTCCCTATTACTATTTTTAAAGAGGATCCACATCCACCTGTCTCCGTTCCTCTAAGACCACTCTCGATTCTAAGAAACCACTGAAAAAGTCAAACAGCGGAGCCAACAAAAATTCCTTAAGTTGTCTAATTTTAGTTTAGCTAGCTCCCCAAGAACACAGTCTTCTGAAAATCATTCAAAATCTACCTCAATTCCATTGTTTTTTGTGTCTGTCTTCTGTGGTCCTCCTATAGTATATACTGTATATATAGGATATAGTGGAATTAGAAAAGGTACAGAGAAGAGCCACCATAATGGTAAAGGAGATGGAAGGATATCTCTATGAGGAAAGGCTTAAAAGGTTAAGGTTTTTTAACATGGAAAAGAGACGGCTGAGGGGAGATAAGATAGAGCTCTATAAATTAATGAACAGAATGAAACAGGTAAATGTAGATCGGTTGTTTATGCCATCAAAAAGTAGAAAGGCTAGAGGACACGCAATGAAGCTACAACATAACCCATTTAAGACTAAGACGACAAAATATTTTTTCACTCAATGCACAATCAAAATCTGGAATTCGTTATTGGAGGATGTAGTCAAAGCTGTTAGTGTAGCAGGGTTTAAAAAAGGTTTGGACAGGGGACTTCCGGTGACGTCGGATACCCGATGGCCGCCTGAACGCTCAGCTCCGTCCCGAGTGAGGAATTAATGCCCTAATTGGCTGTTGGAAAACCCCGCTGAGCACCCCGAAACCTCGAATCCGGTGGAGATCGCCCCGAGGACTGAATGGCGGCAAAAAAGCTGAGTGCAGACTTAAAGGCTTACTCTTTTAAACCCTCGACGGGGCCGCGGACTCCTGCAGCCAAGATGGCCGCAGGTCGTGGTGAGCCCGCCGGAGCGGGAGAAGCCGGAGATGGTGGAGGGGGGCTGAGTGAAGTTCAGGCCCTTCGTGCAGATCTACAGGGGTGGTTTGAGTCTTCGCGGCAGGACTTTGAGAGTCTCAAATCTGAGGTGCACGCATGGCTCCAGGAGGTAAAAGGAGATTTGGCTGGGCTGGGTAGTCGGCTGGAAGACATGGAGGCACAGTTTGAGGAGCACGTGGGCCAATGTGCCGTGGCGGAGCAGTGCATAGACTCGCTGGGCCTACTCCAAGAGGAGGTTTGGCAAAAGATTGAGGACCTAGAGAACAGGTCCCGCCGAGCTAATCTGCGGATTCGGGGCCTGCCGGAGCAGGAAGGCTCTGTGAATTATTTGCTCCTGGCGGAGGAGTTTTGCGGGGCTGTGCTGCGGAAAGCTGAAGTGGCCACTGATTCAGTATGCCTGCGGGTTGATAGAGCCCACCGGGCGTTGGGTCCCCGCCGGGATAATAAGCCCCGGGACGTTCTGCTGTGCTTACATGAGTATCGCACCAAGGAATTGGTTCTGGCTGCTGCGCGGAAGCTGGGGCGCATAAGGTGGCAGGAGGCTGAGGTGGAAGTATTTGCCGATATTTCCAGCATCACCCTGCGGAAACGCCGCGAGTACCAGCTGGTGACAAAGAAATTGCGGGACAAGAATGTCCGCTACCGGTGGCTCTTCCCGGTGGGGCTCCAGTATTCACTTAATGGCAAGTCCTTTACAGTGCACTCTGTGGAGGCGGCGATCCAAAGCATGCAGCAGATGGGATGGTCGGACGTCCCAGCGCTCCCTCCGAGCACGGATGGCGGCCCTGGGAGGAGTGGGGCACCGCGGTCTAATCATCTTCAGTGGAGCCGAGCAGCTGGGGGCGACCGGCGTTTGCGGAGGCACCGACCCTCTAAAGATCAGTCTACTGTGGACACTTGAACTGTTTGTTGGGGGGGTCTGTGGGAGGCCTTTTGGTTTGCCTGGGCTTTCATGTGTTTCTCTACTGGAATGTGGGTAGGGTACTCGTGGTCGGGTGGGGGATGCTTCTTGCGGGGTGGTTGTGTGTTTTTTGTATGCTTGAATGGGGTTACTGTATAATGCTGTTTGACGGGGGGGCTTTCTGGTCTGCGGTCCTTTTGCCGCAGGTCGCCTTGTTGGGGCTGATGGTGGAGGGGGGAGGGGGGGGAGAGGGGGGAGAGGGGGGGGAGATGGGGGAGTGGTGGGGGGAGAGGGGAGGGGGGGTATTGTTTGCATTCGAAGACCTTTATTTGGGGGACAAGTGCTTTAGGCCATGGCGTTCTTTAAATTAGTGACGCTTAATGCTAAGGGGCTCAACTCCTTTAGGAAGCGCCAACTCTTTTTTAAGGAATGGGATCGGGTGGGGGGTGATATTGTTTTTGTTCAAGAAACCCACCTTCGGGTGAAAGATGAGAGGTGTATGAGGCATAGGCACTTCCCACAGCAGTATTTCGCCTCCAACAGGCGTAAGAGGAAGCGGGGAGGTGTTGGGATTCTCCTGTCATCTCGGGTAGCTGGGTTGGTGACAGAGTGCTATCGGGAGGCTGGGGGCAGGTATGTGCTTTTAAAATTTAAACTGGGGGCGGATCTTTTCACCCTGGTAAGTGCCTATGCCCCGAATGTGAACCAAGGGGAGTTCTTTGTGCAATTGCAGGGGGTGCTCCTGGGGAAGGCAGAAGGGAAGTTAATCATGGGGGGGGATTTTAATGTCGCCCCGGACCCTGTGATGGATACATCCAGGGGGGCTGCCTCTACCCCCAGGAGCCACCGCCTCAAGTTGAAACATTTGGTGAGCAAACTGGACCTGGTTGATGTATGGCGGGAGGTGAATTATGGGCAGCGTGACTACTCTTATTACTCCCCCGTCCATGGATCCTATTCTAGGATTGACCTATTTTTCATAGATAAAACCCTGTTGGGGGGGGTGAAGGACTGTGCGATCCGAGAACGAACTTGGTCTGACCATGCTCCCCTGACGTGTCAGATTCAGCTCAATAAGCTGGGCCCTTGCCGAGCTTGGTGGAAATTGAATGAATCCCTGTTAGATGACCCAGAGGTAGTGCTCCAGATCCGCGACACCATTTCTGATTACCTTTCTCTGAATGACACGGGTGAGGTTTCCCCGGGGACCCTCTGGGAATGTTTGAAGGCGGTGGTGCGGGGCAAGCTGATTTCGGTGGGGTCCCACAAAAAAAAGACCCGGCTTGCCCAGCAGGGGCAGCTATTGGATTCTATCAGGGAGATCGAGAACCAGCTGAAGGCGAACCCATCAGATCGGACCTTACGTGAGCGGCTGCGGGGGTTCCAAAAGGATTTGAGTGAGCTTTCCCTCCAGGACACCCAGTATAAACTGCAGATGTTGCGGCAGCGCACATTTGAATTTGGTAATAAAGCCGGGAGATTGTTAGCACGCAAGGTGCGGAAGTGGACGGCACGCAATGCTATTCTCAAGATTAAGGATGTGCGGGGGCGGCTGCTGTGGCTTACCCATGAAATTGAAGATAGGTTTGTACAGTTCTATCAGACTTTGTATACCCCCGAGCAGGTGGTGGGTGAGGAGTTGCTCTCGGACTATCTGGATGGTGTTCGGCTTCCTCGGCTGTCTGGGAGGGACAGTGAGGAACTTTCTCGGCGAATTAGCGAGCAAGAGGTGATCTCCGTGATTAAAGGTCTGAAGCCCCACAAAGCCCCAGGGATGGATGGGTTTTCAAATTCCTTTTATAAGGTCTTTGCTGGTCAGCTAGTAGAACCCCTTACGGCGATGTATAACTCCTTTGGAGATGGCAGTCCGCTCCCGGCGTCTCTACGGTTGGCCGGGATTAGCCTCCTTCATAAAGAAGGGAAGGACCCTACTGATTGTGGCTCGTACCGACCCATTTCTTTATTGGGCAGTGACTTTAAGATATTCACTAGGGTGCTGGCGAACCGGCTACTGCCGAGCCTGGGACGGTTGATTCATCCCAACCAATCTGGGTTTATCCCCGGTAGGTATACCTCTGATAATATTCGCCGGGCGTTGAACCTGATGTGGCAAAGCTCCCGGGTCGGGACGTCTTTGGCGTTGCTAGCGGTAGACGCTGAAAAGGCCTTTGATCGACTGAGCTGGCCCTTCCTGTTTAAAACTCTGGAAAGGGTAGGGGTGCAGGGGGTCTTCTTGTCCTGGGTTCAGAGTCTCTATCATCACCCTATGGCGTGCTTAAAGATTAATGGGGCGGTTACACAGGCCTTCGAGCTACAGCGGGGGACGCGACAGGGTTGCCCCCTGTCGCCCTTGCTTTTCATTTTGGCAATGGAACCCATGGCGCAGCGTGTCCGTGACTGCGCGGAGATCTCTGGGGTATCTGTCGGGGCGGGGCAACACAAGATTTCTCTATTTGCTGATGATGTGCTATTTTTTCTTACAAAACCTGAGTCTTCCTTGGCGGCAGTCCAGGCGGAACTGGCTCAATATGGGGAGGTCTCCGGGTTCCGGATGAATGTTGCGAAGTCGGAATTGCTTAATGTTTCCCTCACGGATGGGGAGGTTGCTCGGGTGCGGCAGCTTTTCTCTTTTAAATGGGCCCATAATAGTATTCGTTATCTTGGGGTGCAGATTACCGCGCAGCTGGGGCAGCTATTTTCGGCTAACTATAGACCGGCATGTGCCAACATGTTTAAGGAGTTGGAGAGGTGGGAAAGCTTTGAGGTGTCCTGGCTGGGACGGGTTGCGCTACTTAAGATGATCGCCCTGCCACGTTTGTTATACTTGTTTATGAATCTGCCTATAAAGGTGCCCCGCCCTTTCCTGAAAAAGATCCAAGCTAGGTGTTTAAAGTTTGTATGGCGCAGGAGGAGGCCGAAAGTGGCGTGGAATGTTTTGTGCGCACCTAAGTTAGAGGGGGGGATGGGGCTACCGTTGTTTTCCCGGTACTACGAGGCAGCCCGGGTGCGGGAGGCCTTTGAATGGGCACTCCGTGAGGACGCGGAGTGGGTGACTCTTGCGGGGGCTGACTTGCAGAAGCCAGTCACGTTGGCAGCTTTAATGTGGGTGAAGGGGAGCGGGGAGCTGGTGGAGAACCCCTTTCTGCGGTTAACCCTGGGCTATTGGCGCAAATGGCATTCGAAGTGGTATGGAGGGCTGGGTGCTTCTAAATTTGTACCACTGGTGGGTAACCTTGACTTCCTACCTGGGCTTCAAGACCCCGCCTTTGCTCGGTGGGCTGGGCAGGGGTTGCAATATGTGGGCCAGTTCCGGGATGGGGGAGAGTGGGTTACTTTTGAGGATTTGGTGAGCGGATTTCAGCTCCGTCCCACTGACCGTTTTCGCTATCTGCAGGCGCTCCACTATTCCCAATCTTTGGGGAAGGGAGGGACAGGCAAGCAGGGGGAGGCTGTTGATGAGCTCCTCTCCAGGGGGCAGGTTAAAGGGTTGATTTCTGCCTTGTACAAGTTAATGGATTTAACGAATTGTGCCGCCTGGGCCCACCGGCGGGCCTGGCAGTACGATCTGAATCGCTCTTGGGAGGGTCCACAGTGGCAGGTGATTTGCAAGGGATTGCTGACTGGCGTTGTGGCCAGCAACATCTTGGAGCATAACTACAAAATGCTGTACCGTTGGTACTTTACCCCGTTGCGCTTACAGAGATGGGTGGGAGGCCAAGCACTCTGTTGGCGGCATTGTGGGGGAGTGGGCTCCTTTTTGCACATCTGGTGGGAATGCCCTGTCATTCAGAGAACATGGGTGGAGGTGCAGGATTGGTGTGGTTGCATTGTTGGGCGGGCAGTACCCTGGGGTCCGTGTATGGCACTTTTCAATGTGGGGAGTGACTCTCTTTCTGGAGACCTGGCAGGGTGGTGTGGCATTCTTTGTACTGCGACCCGCCAATGCATTGCTCGACACTGGAGGAGTGCTGAGCCGCCCCCCCTCTTGGTGGTCCAGAACCAGGTTGCTCAACTCTATCTGATGTATCGTCTCACTGTGCTGAGGGTTAAACGGCCCCTGCGCTTTCAAGCTGTCTGGGACCGGTACTCTGAGTGGTGTAAGGGGTCTCAGGGTTAGTGGTTTACGTTTGCTGTAATTGTGGCGCCAGGCCTACTGTTCTGTATGCGTGGTATTGAGTCTTCGATTGTACTGTGGCAGTTCTGCGGGGGGGTGGGGGGGGGGTCTGGGAGTTTTTGGGGATCCATGGTTGTGTCTGTTTATCTTTTTTGTATTGTGGCCTTTGGGTCTACTGTTGGATAAATAATAAAGGAAAAAAAAAAAGGTTTGGACAAGTTCCTGGAGGAAAGGTCCATAAACCATTATTAAAGAGGACCCAGGAAATCCACTGCTTGGTCCGGGAAAGCACTGTGGAACCTTTGTGCCTTTTGTGAACCTGCCGGGTACTTGGATTGGCCAACGCTGGAAACAGGATACTGGGCGTGATGGACCTTGGTCTGACCCAGTATGGTATTTCTTATGTTCTTATTTTATGAATGTCAAATGATTGCAAAATATGTCCATACTTCTGTTAGGATGGTTCACTCACCTAGAAAATATGACTATGTCACCCCTCTTCTCATTTCCTTTACTTCTTTTGTGTCAAGTTTAAGGCCCTTTTCTTGCACCATAAGGCATTCTTCACTGGCCTTATATTTTATTTTGCTTCTCATCTTATCCTTCTACAGTCCCTTCAGCCAGCCAAATCTGCAAATATACATTCCTGCACATTTCCCCCAGCCCAAGGGCTCGCTTTCAGTCTACCCAGCAATCAGATTGTTTCTATTTCATCCCCTCCCTTTGGAATGTTCTACATTTCTCTTTATGTGCTGAGACAAATTACACAGGTACACTAAAAAAAAAATTTTTTAAACTGCCTCTAATGTTTTGATTGATTTTTACGTTTTTTGGTGCGCTGAATCCAAATCTGGTAACCAATTTGCTCCATCACATACAGATTTTTTGCTACATTGGGTTAGCAGTTTGAGGTGAACGTTTCAGATTGAGTGCGATCGAGATAAACGTTTCTTGGATGAATTCTTTATACTAATTGTTTAGTAGTTATTCAAATAAGAATAAAGAAAATTGTAACAAGGCAGCACATAAGAATAGAGTAATGTCAACAAAACACACTGTGATGGTAGCAAAATTGTCTGCACTTAAAACAGCCACATACATGTGCACAAACATTGAGCATATAAGAGCGAGGTTAGACACAAAGCAAAGCAAAGAAATGTGCAAAAAATGTTGTACAGGTATGTATGTAAGAATAGAAAACGCAAACCGCACCATTGCAATACATGAAGACAAACACCCGATGGTGTGAAAATAAAATTCTAATAAATGAGATCCGACACTGTGGTAATAACTAGCAAATTTTTATTTCAAAGTTTAGTAAAAACACGATATTTGTCAACACAGTTTAGATTTTAAAGTCATTCTTGGGTCAATCAATCTCCTGGTGGGCCCGTTTCTTCTTCCCCCGAATGCTTCTCTTGGTGCGCTGCTTGGCGTATTTTTCATCTGGGGTTTCCCGCAGCAGCAACCAGCAGAAATCAGCCATCATAGTGGTGTTCCATCTTCCTTGGTACCTTCTCTCTGCGTCCTTGATGTCCTGGTGAAACCTTTCACCTTGTTCTTCACTGTACGCCCCCAAGTTTTCGGGAAAGTAGTTCACATGGGAGTGCAAGAAATGGACTTTCAGGCTCATGTTACAGCCTTGTTCTTTGAAGGCATTGAGCATCCTGGCAACAATATCCTTATAGTTCTCATCCCGCCTGTTCCCCAAGAATTTGAGAACAACATCCTTGAAGGAATCCCAGGCTTCTTTTTCCTTCTCAGACATCGTTTCAGCGAATGCTCCATCTGAAATGAGTTTCCTTATATCAGGGCCAACAAACACTCCTTCCTTTAGCTTTGCTTCAGAAAGTCGGGGGAACTTTGAGCAAAGGTACCGAAAGCACTCACCATCTTTTGGAAGGGACTTGATGAATTGCTTAATGAGACCCAACTTAATGTGGAGAGGTGGTAATAGAATTTTATCACGAGGTACCAAGCTCTCATGAAGAACATTTTTCTCACCGGGTCTCAAATACTCCCGAATTGGCCAGTCTTTTTTCCCCCAGTGTAGGTCGCGGGCCCGGCTATCCCACAAGCAAAGGAAGCAGGGATATTTGGTGAAACCGGATTGCTGCCCTAATAGCATGGATAGAATTTTAAAGTCTCCACAAATCATCCACTTATGCTCATCATAACGAATCTTCTGAAGAATCAGGGCCAAATTCTCGTATTTTTCTTGGAGAATAACAGAGTGAGCAATAGGAACTGAAGCGAATGTGTTGCCATTATGAAGAAGAACACCTTTTATGCTGTCTTTTGACGAATCAATGAACAGCCGCCATTCAGCAGGATCATACTTGAGTTTAAACTTTTCCATCACTCCGTATATATCGTTGCAAAATACCAAATCTTCCTCTTTGCTGAAATACTTCAAAAATTGTGTCTCGCGGTTGCGGTACCAATAAAAAGTTGTTCCTGGTGACAATAGATTTTTCTGTTTAAGCCGAGAACCTAGCAGTTGGGCAGCATCTTTTGGGAGTCCTAAATCCCGGACTAAATCATTCAATTCAGCTTGAGAGAAAAGTTCTGGTTTCGGATCTGGTTCAGTTTCAAACTCGGAAGTACTGGACTCATCGGGAAAAGCCATCTGATGAGTCTCATCATGATCAGAACCGTCCACACAAATATGATCCAAAGATTTTGGTGGTTCAGGCACAGGTACTTCGCTGCTATGAGGCATAGGCCTAATTGCTGAGGGAAGGTTGGGGTAACTTATTACGTTCTTATTTTTTAAGTTGTATCCCTTCACAATGCAAGAGCAAAAATAGCAGTCACTGCTGTGGTCTCTTTGTTCACGCCACATCATAGGTATTCCAAAACGAAATGCTTGTTTTTTACCTTTCATCCATAAGCGTAGATCTTCCTCACATGTCTTGCACACTTTGTGAGGAGCCCACGGTTTGTCTTGATCGCCTAACTTCAAACCGAAATAGGCGAAATATACTTTTTTAATAAATGCAGAAATGTTCCTCTGCCGCTTTTTCACAGTATATTCCCCACAAATAAAACAAAAACTGTCCGGAGAGTTGACGCAACCTCTGGCTCTGTGAGCCATCACAAATACACAGCACTGCAAACTACAACTGTAGTGAACCACTTCGGAATAAAGCTGGATTACGACTGAGCAAACAAAAGGTAATAATGAACTTGCAAGAAACTGAAATTTGACAGGAACGTTCATGTCGCAACCACCGTGTTTGAGCGAGCGAGCGAACGAGGCGAGGCGAACAGGAAAGAACATGCGCCAGCGCGAGTACTGGATTTAGCCCCCCGCCTCCCAATTGTCCTGTTAATGTATAAAATGAATACAAAACACTCTAAAATATCATGAGGGAGTGTTTCTAGTTAGTTAACCATTACAACCTCTATTTTGGGCCAAGAAAATAAACTGCAGTCGGCTAAAAAGAAATGATGTGAACATTCCTTATATGGGTAAGAAATCTAATTTTGCAAGAAAACGTGACGTGATGGAACATTTTGGCTATTTTTCCTGGATTCAGCACCCCAAAATCTATAGGAATCAGTTGCAAAACTGGAGGCAGTTTTTAGGTAGTGTACCTGTGTTATACTTGGTTTAAGACCATCCTAGACGCCACTTAATTTAGAGGAGTTCCTCCTCTCCCTGTTTCTATGGCCTTTTTGTGTCAGCAGTGGAGTCAGGCCCAGAACCCGGCCTATGGTTCTTCCCTTCCTTCCTCTCTGTTCCTGGAAGCTGTCTTTTCTCTCTCCTTCTCTGCATAAATGCTGAACTGTTCTTGTTTTCTTTTTCTTGTCTGCCTTTGATTGGTATTTTAATTATTTTATTGTAAACTGCCTTGATATAGTTACATGGAAGGCAGTATATAAAATCATTTGAATTAACATAAACAATTAAAGCAAACAAAGATGGAATATTTCATTAAGGGAGGAAGGGAGAGAGGTAGCAGATCTGTTGAGCACCTTCTTTACTATTTGTTGATTAAAGAATGGGCATTTTGGCCTCAAAACTCCCTTCCTCTGACCTTGGGGGTAATGTGGATATCAGGGCCTCAGTTCTTCTTCACTGTCCCTCTGGGGAGGCAGATTTGAGCCTCCTTTAGACCAGTGTTACTATTGAAAATACATTAGCAGTGGTTGGCAAATCCACTTGTGGTTGTTATTTTTATAACATTGCACTTATGTGACAAATCCCAAAAGGCACCTAGAAACAACATAAAAACAACAAAGGCACCTAGGTGCCCTAATAAAACAGACTTCTGCAATGACCCCACAAGTAGCATGCAATGTCTCTTACACATCTCCAAAGCAGATATAACTGTCTGCCTATATTCCATGGCGGTAATTTCATAAAAGCTATTTTGCACGTCTATACCAGAAATGCATGTAACGTATCTCTTATAAAATAACCCCCCACCCACACATAAAAGTACACACAGTGACAAGAAGATGCATACTTTAATGCAGCTCAGATGTTTAGTGAATTCCCACATTCTTCATAAACTATGCATGTTTAGGGATTCTGCATGCCCAAACATTCATACCAGCTCCCAAGCAGATGCAAATGGATGTGGATTCATCTTACGGGCAACAGAAAGCGAACAAGGAAAGGTTAGAAAAATGAAGCACACCTGCAAAATGCTCAGTGGTCTAAATTCTAGCGATCTTCTCATATACAGACCCTACATCAGGGGTGGCCAATTGTGGTCTTAGTGCACCGCAATCCAGCCTGGTTTTCAGGATGTCCCTAATGAATATTCATGAGGTATATTTGCATCCACTGCCTCCCATTGTATGCAAATATATCTCATGGATATTCATTAGGGACATCCTGAAAACCAGGCTGGATCATGGTGCACCAGGACCAGATTTGGCCACCCTAGCCCTACATGGCCATGTTTTGGCAAAGCTCTTCATCAGGGATATTCCAAAAAAATCAAAACACAACTAAGCATAAAATACAGAGTAGAAGCAATCAAAATATGGACATCATTACTATATAACATACATATATATGTATGTTTGGACAATACATAAAAATATTAATAAAATTAAGCAAATTAAATTAATATCAGAGAATAATAAAGAATACATAATAATAATAATAATTTATGAACTAATAAATAAATAGAATGATGTTAAATAATTTAAACACAAAAATGGAGTATCACCAATTAAACTGTCCCAGAGATACAAACCTACACATTCAGGCAACACATAGGGACATGCTTATTAAGCTGGGCTTTTAGCCCAGGTTATTTGTAACTAGGTCCCATGTTGTTGAATGGGACCTGCTTAGAAAGAGCTCACAAGAACTGTTCATCCAGCTTAGTAAACATGCCCCATAGTGAGCGAGAAATCCCATACTTGGATGCAAGTTGAGGTTCTTTTACTAAAGCCTGGTAAGGCTGTGCACTTAAACTGCATTTTTATTTATTTTATTTATTTAACAGTATTTCTAAACCGCCTTATCTTAATAATCAAGGTGGTATCACAGCAAGCAATCAGGTAAAGTGTGTGTGTTGTACATGCAGTGAGGATGAAACTTGGTTGTGTGATGGCGGTGTTGGGTGCTTGATTTGTTTGAGCTATGTACAAGGTGGGCTATTTACAGTGGTGCTAAAAACACATTTTATATACATACAGTTGTTTAGGAGGATTGGAATGCTGTTATCCATTCTCTTAGGTTATGTGATGTGACCATAGTGCTCTATGAACAGCATGGTTTTCAGTTGTTTTCTGAAGTCTTTGAGGTCTGGAGTTGCCCTTAGATCGTCCGGTAGATTGTTCCATATTGTTGGAGCAGCCATGGAGAGAGCTCTGTTTGTTGTATCCTTGCGTGTGTGCTTGTATTCATTTGGGGTACTGACTCGGTTGCGTGTTTGACTTCTTCTAGGACGTGCGCTGATTTCCGGTTGTATGAGCGTGTGGAGGCTGTTGGCTGATGTGTGCTCTTTAATCTTAAATAGGTTTATGATAGTCTTGTATCTGATGCGAGCACTGATTGGGAGCCAGTGTAAGTCCTTTAATGTAGGTGTGATGTGCTCCTGCCTTGCGGTTCCGGCTATGATTCGAGCTGCAGTGTTTTGTGCCAGCTGGAGTGGTTTGAGAGCTTGTTTTGGTAGTCCAAGGTATATCGGATTGCAGAAGTCCAGTATTGGGGTTATCAGTGCTTGACAGACGGTACGGAAGTGTTCTGGGGCGAGGAGTGGTTTCAGTCTCCTGATGATTCGCATCCTGTAGTAGGCTTTTTGGATTGTTTTGTCTATGTGTGGTTTGAGGTTGAGTTTACTGTCCAGAGTAACCCCAAGGTATCTCACCTCTGATCTTATCGGTATCGTAGTGCTTTGTATCTTTATGTTTGGTGGGTGTATGAAGCTCTGGTTCCGAGTGATGATTAAAGCTTCGGTCTTGTTGTAGTTTATTGCGAGGTTGTTGTTTTGGCACCACTTCGTCATTTGGGTAAGGCAGTCTGTTATCTTAGAGAAGTCCGGGTTGTCGATTGATATCGGGGAGTATACCATGATGTCGTCTGCGTATATTGTGTATTGGATGTTGTTCTCTTTCATAATGTTGCATATTGGTTGGATGTAGATGTTAAAAAGGAGTGCTGAGAGTGCGGATCCTTGCGGTACTCCTTGTTGGACGTTTATGGGTCGGGAGGTGTCATGTCCCACCTTGACCTGTAGCTGTCTTTCGGTTAGGTACGAGTGGAACCATTTCAGAGTGGTACCGTGTATACCAGTGTTCTTTAGTCTCTCCAGGAGCATATTGTGGTCAACTGTGTCGAAAGCTGAGGAGATGTCGATGAAGATCATTATAATTCCATTCCTGGTGTTGTCAATTATTCTTATGATGCTGTCGAAGAGGTAGATCAATAGAGTTTCGACTCCATGGTTGGGACGAAATCCGTGTTGGTTGTCGTCGAGAGTTCCATGTTCGTCAATGTGTTCCTGAAGTTGTAGTTGAACCGTCTTTTCGATTATTTTTGCGAGGAAGGGTATGCTGGAGATTGGTCGGTATGCTGCTGGGTCCTTTTTGTCGAGAGTAGTTTTCTTTGTGATTGGTCTTACTGAGGCAAGCTTTAGTTGCTGTGGCATGAGTCCTTGAGTGAGTGAGTTGTGTACCATTTTATGAATGGTTGGTATCAGGCTTGATTTGGTGGCTTTGACCCATGACACTGGGCAAGGGTCAGTAGGGGCAGTACTTGTGTTGATTGTGGAGATGATGTGGGATATCTGTTCTTTTGAGGGAGAGTAGAATGTGCCCCAGGTTTTGGGGTGTACGTTCGTTCTTGTGGTTCCACTGGGTGTTGTGCGCTCTGTGGAGTGGAATTTGTCTTTGATGTGGTCAGCGAATTTCTGTGGATCCACTTGTACTTCTCTTTCTGCTGTTTGCTCTTTTGTCAGGGTTTTTACTATTTCGAAAAGTTCTCTGGGTTTGTTGATGGAAGAATTTATCAGGTTTGTGTGGAATTCTCTCTTTGATTGGTTGATGTGTTCATTGTATTGTTTTTGCTTTGTTAGGTAAAGATGTTGGTCGGAAGTAGTTTTGTTTTTTCTCCATCTCCGTTCAATTTTCCTGAGCTCCCTCTTTTCCTGTCGTATTTTTGTTGAGTACCATGGCTTGTTCTGTCTCTTGTTGTGGTGTTGTTTCTCGGTCCTGTCATCGGATGGTTTGGCGGCGTTAGCTAGAACGCTGTTCCAGTTGGAAACTTGTTCCTCCAGGTCCTCTGAGTCAATGTTCAAGTGTTGTATTGTGTCCTGTATGAATACGTCCTTGTCAAAGGACTTGAATCGTCTTTGTGTGTGGGATGTTCACTCTTTCGCTTGTCTGGTCTTCTTGTGATTGCAGTTTCGTTTCGATTAAGTAATGGTCAGACCATGGTACTGGGGTGATGGTGGGTGTAGAGATTAGGTCTCTTGAAGTTAGGTAGTTTGATGCGAAGATGAGGTCTGGGGATGATCCAAGTCTGTGTGTTGGTGCATTGACTATCTGTGTGAATTGAAGTGAGGTCATTGCTTGAAGGAAGGCCTCTGCATCTTTTGTATTGGCGGACTTTAGGTTGAAGTCTCCGATTAGTAGTGCTGGTTTGTTGTTTGCTGTTATGGCACAGGCTTCTTCGAGTGTGAAGGCTAGTTCGTCAGGTGGAGCACGGGGTGCTCTGTAGGTTAGGCAGATTGCAATATTCTTGTTCTTGATGCTAATTGTGTTACACTGCTGTGTGTCTGTGAGGTTCTGTGTCTTGAACTTGAGTTTTGTTTTTGCTATTATTAGGACTCCTCCTCCACGCTTGTGGGTGCGAGGGCAGTTGTATGCTGAGTAGTTGTTCGGTACTATTTGGTTGAGTAGTACACTGTCGGTAGGGTTGAGCCATGTCTCTGTGATGCATATTATGTCGGGCTGTCGCTCTTCTATGTGGTCTACCAGAGTGTGTATCTTGTTGCAGACGGATCTGGCGTTTATGAGCTCAATTGTTGTTGTCTTTGTGGAAGAGGTTGTTGCTACATGTGCTTCCTTTGAGCCGGTGTTGGTGTTTGATTTGTGTCTGTTTGGTCTCTTTGCTTGGGAGTTTGCGAGTGTCTCTTTGTGTGTGTGTTGTGGACCGAGATATGGCAGTGCAGTTGGAGGGTACCATGGTGTGTTTGTTTGAGGGTAGTGGAGGTGTGTGGTCGGTGGGAGGAGTTGTGTGACTAGTAGGTATAGAGGGAGGAAGTATGTGGTGTGCATGTTGGTAGTTTGTGATGTTCTGATAGGGTGACGCCTGTCTCCTTAGGTCTTCGTCTGTTGTTTGCTTTGGGGAGAGCTGTACTTGTTGCGGGAGCCTGTCCCGGGGATGTAGAGCTGGACCTGTGGCAGTCGCCTTGGTGCGGGAGCCTGTCCCGTGGAGGGAGCCTGTCCCGTGGATGTGGAGCTGGACCTGTGGCTGTCGCCTTGGTGCGGGTGCCTGTCCCGTGGAGGGAGCCTGTCCCGCGGATGTGGAGCTGGATCTGTTGCGGTGCGGGAGCCTGTCCCGTGGAGGGAGCCTGTCCCGTGAATGTGGAGCTGGATCTGTGGCGGTCGCCTTGGTGCGGGAGCCTGTCCCGTGGAGGGAGCCTGTCCCGCGGATGTGGAGCTGGATCTGTTGCGGTGCGGGAGCCTGTCCCGTGGAGGGAGCCTGTCCCGTGAATGTGGAGCTGGATCTGTGGCGGTCGCCTTGGTGCGGGAGCCTGTCCCGTGGAGGGAGCCTGTCCCGTGGGTGTGGAGCTAGGTCTGTTGCGGTGCGGGAGCCTGTCCCTAGGAGGGAGCCTGACCCGCGGATGTGGAGCTGGACCTGTGGCAGTCGCCTTGGTGCGGGAGCCTGTTCCGTGGGGGGGAGGCCGGAGCTTTTATGGAGTGTGTTGTTGAAGAGGGCGTTTGGTAGTGTGTGATGTGTTATGTTCTGTGAGGGTTTTACTTGCGGTTTTGCTGTCCTCCTCGGTCTGCTCCTCTGTCGGGATCCGTTGGTATGCAGTCGGTGCTGCTGAGTTCCTAGGATGTTTTCTATTTTTCAACCCATCTTAAGTGCAAAGCCTGGTGTCTTAGCTGTGGGGGCTGACTAACATATTCCTGACAGTTAAGGTATGACTGAGTACATTAATGCACAGTACACTTAAGGGGGATGCACATGGTTAGGTGCACCCACTCTGCATTCATGTGTTCTCCATGCCCACCCTCCACTCCCAAACCACCCACTCTCCACACCCTTTAGCGGTGTGTAGCTGTCAATGCCATGCTTTAGCTTCATGCTATAAAACACCTTAACTGACTAGGGCTGCTTAGTAAAAGGGCCCCTTAGTACATTTTTCCTTGCAAAAAAGGTGTCACACTCATATGCAGGGCTTGTCAATTAATACATGAGGACCATGGATCAATTTTAGGAGGCAATGAAAATGGTGGCAGTATTCAATGGTTATGGTTATGGTTAGGCATTTGATATACCGCCCTTTACGTATGCATCAGAACGGTTTACAAGTATATACTAACAGGTACTTTTTATTCCCTTGTCCCCGAAGGGCTCACAATCTAAGTGTACCTGAGGCAATGGAGGGTTAATAACACCACTTAACACCTCAACCCCCCCCCCCCCTGGATATACCTATCAAGAAGAGTTCAGATTAATTTGTCACTACCTTATATAGGAAACCAACAGATAGGAATACTCTCTTAGACTGTCATAATTCTCAAACCAGATCATTAAAATAAACATTACCTACTGGTCAGTTTCAACGTATTAGGAGGCAGAAGAATTTGAAAAACATGCAAAAGAAATGAAGGGATAGATTTAGAGAAAGGGGATGTTTATTGTGATACACTGAAACAGGCTGTTTGCGAGCTCCTAAAAACGTCATGCCCTTTAGTGCACTGCCCATTTAAAGCAGACACCCAGCAGTCAGGGTTGTTTCAAATCCACTTTCCCTTCAAAACACAGAGAATATTGCTTACTCTATAACCTGGCAGAGAAAACAACTTGCCTTTTTGCAGATTTCGTTTAGATCTAGAAAATGTAGGCCATTGGCAATGCAACAGGGAGCTGGAAGGCGTGCATTCTGATGTCATTACGACTGAAGAATAACCTTTAAGAGACCTTAGTGCTTTTCAGACTGGAGTTGGATTGTGTACAGAAAGCGCTTATCTTATCTGCATTTCTTCTTCGCTCTGGAGTCTTTTTGATTTCCCTGAGCTTATGCTGAGATGAAACTGGCAAACCTTTGCAGAGAGAAAATCATGGGCAAAGGCAGGTAATTCTTTAATCAAATTGTAATGTACAAGTGAATGGTCCAAGGCCTAGACCGTTCAGGGAAGTCTGAAGAGCAGTTTTGTTCTGCCGTATGTATTTGTCTGTTGTGAGCAAGTAAAGGAAATGCTAATGGGTCTCGCTTGCTGTACTTTTGCCACCTCCCATTAACGTCATCTGTCTCCTTCACAGATGGAAATCAATGTGACTCCAACCCCTGCTTAAATGGAGGCAAATGTCAGGATGACATCAGTGCCTATGTGTGCTGGTGTCAGGAAGGATATAAAGGAAAGAACTGTGAATTAGGTAAATAATATTTATCAAAATAAAGGACTTTATATTACTGAATGCATGCATATTAGTTGCCCAACAGGCAAGAGCTCGCTCTATATCCAATTCTTCCTATATAGGCAACCTAGTTAGTGCTGCTGAATGTCCATGGGTGCCCCCATTGCTAACAGGTTAGTATCGGGGCATGCTGGAAGCATTTCGGGGGCAGCACCCAGCCATAACTGAGCAGCAGCAATATTGAGCACTTGCTCAGTTATGGCAATGCAGTAAAAGTAAGTCACAGCAAAGGCTGGTTTTACCTTCTCCGTGGAAACTAACTGGACAATGACTGAATATCACTGCTGTCCGATTAGCTTCTGGGTTTTGCAGCAGAACTGGATATTCAATGCCGGTGGCTGGAAATGAATATCTGGGTATAAGGTTCAGCACTGGGGGCTAGCTGGACTGAGTGCTAGCCACTGCCGCCGAATATCAGGCCCAATCTTTACTATAAAACGTGACATAATAGAATAAAATGTCATGGTCATTTAATTAAAATATGTTAGAGATTGTAATGACCTTAGCTGGTCAATGTGAGGATAATTTGTTTGCAAATGCACCAATATGCCTTTACAGAATTACCAATCAAAAAGTAGCTTAAAGTTTTTACACCTACTGCTTAATGACCCATCTAGGTTTGCATGTATCTAGAAGTATTTTTTAGCATATGTGTGTATCTCTGTCCCATTCCTGGGGAGGCCTATGCATATATCACATAAGAACATAAGATATGCCATACTGGGTTAGACCAAGGTCCATCCAGTATCCTGTTTCCAACAGTGGCCAATCTAGGTCATATGTACCTAGCAGTTTCCCCAAAAGACACAGGTTCCACAATGCTTCTACTAGGTCAAGCACTGATATCCTGGGTCCCTTCTTAATAATGGTTTATGGACCTTTCCTCCAGGAACTTGTCCAAACCTTTTTTTAAACCCAGCTACACTAACAGCCTTTACTACATCCTCCGGTAACAAATTCCAGAGTTTGATTACACGTTGAGTGAAAAAATATTTTCTTTTATTAGTCTTAAACAGTTTACCCTGTAGCTTCATTGCATGTCCCCTAGTCTTTCTATATTCTGATAACGTAAACAATCGATCTACGTTTACCCATTCCACTCCGTTCATTAATTTATAGGCCTCTATCATATCTCCCCTCAGCCGTCTCTTTCCAGGTTGAAGAGCCCTAACCTTTTTAGTCTTTCTTCATAGGAGTATCCTTCCATCCCCTTTACCATTTTGGTGGCTCTTCTCTGAACCTTTTCTAATAACGCTATATCCTTTTTAAGATACGGCAACCAGAATTGCACACAATATTCAAGGTGCGGTCTCACCATAGAACGATATAGAGGCATTATAATATCTTTTGCTTTATTTTCCATTCCTTTCCTTATGATACCTAGCATTCTATTTGCTCTCTTGGCCGCCGTTGCACACTGGGCGGAGGGTTTTAACATGTTATCCACAATGACGCCTAAATCTTTTTCCTGGGTAGTGGTTCCTAATGTGGAACCTTGCATCGTGTAACCATAGTTTAGGCTGTTCTTCCTTAGATGCATAACTTTGCACTTGTCCACATTAAATTTCATCTGCCATTTTGATGCCCAGTCTTCCAATTTATCAAGATCCTCTTGCAATTTTCCACAATCCTCTTGGGTTTTAACAACTTTAAATAGTTTTGTGTCATCTGCATATTTGATAACTTCACTTGTTATTCCCCTTTCCAGGTCATTTATGAATATGTCAAAAAGCAGCGGACCCAGCACAGATCCCTGGGGTACACTACTATTCACCTTTCTCCATTGGGAAAATGGGCCATTTAGCCCTCTGCTTTCTATCTTTTAACCAGTTCCTGATCCACAATAGTACACTGCCTCCTATCCCATGACTCTTTAGTTTTGCCAAAAGTCTCTGATGAGGGACCTTGTCAAAGGCTTTCTGAAAGTCCAGATACACTATATCAACCGACTCACCTTTGTCCACCTGTTTATTCACACCTTCAAAAAAACATAACAGATTAGTAAGACAAGATCTTTCTTGTCTAAAGCCATGTTGGCTGTCTCCCATTAGGCCATGACTATCTACATGTTGAGTAATTTTATTCTTTATGATGGTTTCTACCATTTTCCCAGTACTGATGTCAGGCTCACCGGTCTGTAGTTTCCCAGATCACCCCTGGCACTCTTTAAAAATTGGTTTTACATTGGCGATCCTCCAATCTTCAGGTATTAGAGATGATTTTAATGATAGTTAACAGATTACTAATAGCAGGTCTGCAATCTCATATTTCAGTTCTTTCAACACCCTTGGATGTATACCATCTGGCCCAGGTGATTTGCTACTCTTCACTTTATCTAATAGTTGTAATGCATGTTCCCGATGTATCAATATTTCCTTCAATTCTTCCGCACCGTTAAATACCACTTCAGTCATAAGTAACATCCCTACATCTTCCTCAGTAAAGACATAAAAATATTTTTTTAAACACACAAATCTCCAAGCAATTTTATAAGGGCCTATGTCCAATTCTGGTCACCATATCTTAAAAAGGATATAGTAAAATAAGAAAAGGTACAGAGAAGAGCTACCAAAATGGTAACGGGGATGGAAAGATACCCCTATGAGAAAAGGCTTAAAAGGTTAGGGCTCTTCAACTTCGAAAAGAGACAGTTGAGGGGAGATATGACAGAGGTCTATAAATTTATGAAGGGAGTAGAATGGGTAAACATTGGTTGTTTACTCCATCAAAAAGTAGAGAGACTAGGGGACACACAATAAAACTACAGTGTAACCCATTTAAGAGTAATAAGAGAAAATATTTTTTCACTCTACATGTAATCAAACTCTAGAATTTGTTACCAGGGGATGTAGTAAAAGCTGTTAGTGTAGCTGGGTTTAAAAAAGGTTTGGACCAGTTCCTGGAGAAAAGGTCCTTAAACCATTATGAAAGAGAACCTGGGAAATCCACTCCGGGAGAAGCACAGTGGAACCTCTTTGTCTTTTTGGGAACCTGCCAGGTACTTGTGACCTGGATTGAGCACTGCTGGAAACAGGATACTGGGCTTGAAGGACCTTGGTCTGACCCAGTGTGGCATATCTTATGTACTTAGGTGAACATCTGCAATGCTGTTCTGCATTCTCAAGTGGCTTATGGGTTGTAAGATGGAAATCCGTAGTGTGATGCTTACAGCTTGGCAAATAAAATTGTGAGAAATTGTAACAGAATTGATAGATTATGTGAGAAATAAATCCCAACATTTTATTCAAATCACTACTACGTATTTCATTTTTGCTGTTGACATTTTGAAGTAGGATTAGATGTAAAGAAAGCATTCAGTATTAACCCGTGCAAAGCTGCATTCACACATTGCCTCTCCTTAGAACCTGTGGCCTCTCCCGAATGCTCTCAGGCATTTTCTTGCCCTGACATGCTGTACTTGACGAGCTTTGTGAGTAGTGGTGGTGATGTGCAGTTCAGCAGCAGCAGTCAAGCCATTTATTTTGGTAGAGACAATTAGCAGGCCTCTAGGCAAGAGCAGAAGATAAACATTTGCCTGTACCTGGGTAGCTTGTAGTGGAAGAAGCACGTACCATTTATCACTTTAATGGCAGACTATGTCCTCAATCATCCTGACATAGATGACACTAACTCCATGTGTATGTACATATGTCTACATAGATATACATGCACTGTACATGCAGACACACACACACACACATGCATCTATCTATCTCTCTGTCTATATATACAGTGTATATGGGCCCAATATTTGAAGGATCTCTGCTCCAATTTTGAGAGTTTTGCTTCTTGATTGCCCTCTTTGAAAATTTAGTAGGGCTGAGTCCCTAAATATATACTCAAAATTTCACTAAACTCCTAAATTTGGAAGCATAAAATTGAGTGGCAGCAGGGGTGGATTTAGGGCGGGCAGTACGTTAGGACCTTAGCACTGATTTTCAGCACTAGTCTCAGAAATTAGGCTCATTAATCTAGGCAAATAAATGGCAGGCCTAAACTTCTAAGTCTAACTCTTAAGTTCCCAAATGAAGATGAATTTTCACTTGTGAATTTTGGGTCGTGTTTACTAACGTGCGCTAACCATTAGAGCAGGGTTTAGTGCATGGTAAACACTCTGTGCTAAAAAAGCATGAGGCCCCACACAAAAAATCCCAGACTAACCAGTCAGATTAGAGGCAGAATATGGGCATTGACAGGATTTTGAATTTAGTGCAGGTGCAGTTACCACCACCTCAGTGTGCACGTGCATGCCGCTTAACACAACGCCTTGAATTAACAGCGCACAAAAGGCAGGGAGACGAGTACACACTCCCTAAAGTCAGCGCAAGCTTCTGAGCTGATTTCACAACTCAAACACACTTATGCAGTTACCTCTGAAGTGAATCACAGCAATAATTTTGAACATCAACCTCTATGTGTCCCATTTAATATGAAAATACTTTCATAAAGTGGAAGAATACACTTTTAATTGTATTGTATTATAATATATTATCAATTTTTTAATGCTTTTCCCCTTGTATTTGATAATATCATAGCATGCTGATAAAATGTGTAAAAATTATAGAACTTTACAACAAAATCTGTATGCCTCATCTCTCTCTCTTTGCAGAGGTTTGTTTTCACATTATTTCACAAATATGAAACACGCAAGAGGGAGTAAAGGCAGGTAGTGATAGATTGTTTTCAACCTCAAAAACACATAGGGGTATATCTACTGAAGGACGTCAGCTGCTGCCACAGGCCTAACGCAGATTTATTGCCCTGCGGAAGCAGCTAACACATTAGAAAATCAGATATCACAAGCACTTTTCTGCAATATCTCTTTTTATGTGATGCAGGTACTTGGGACGGAGTCGGGAGGGGGCGGAGTCGGGGATGGCTGCCAAAATTTGGTCCAATCATAGCGGCAGATAACATCATAAGTGGCTTAAAGAATCCCCTACCCCAGCTGTTTTCCTAACTGAAAAAGCTATTGAAATCAAGAGACTTAATAAGAAGGGTTGCTTTAGAAGCCTTTGCATGAATGGCAATTTTAGAAGGGGATAAATTTATACAGGAATGTCCTTAGTAAGTAGAAATTGCAAGCTGGCATGTCAGGCATTGTTTGGGAATAGTCTGTGTGGGTCAAAAATCTACCCCTATAATGAGGGCCGTACCAATGGCTCTGCAAGTAGTGTGGCCGCCCAGGGCACAAACTCAGATGGGGCACTGATATCATCACTGGGCTTCCAGGAAGCTCACAAAGAGTGAGCTAATGAATGTGGGTGGGAGGAGGGGGGCACCAGATTTATTAGTCGCATTTCTAGCTTGTTACAGTCCTGTATATAATCCCCATCTTATATAGGGAATACAAGTGTGAATCACGTTGGGATTTACACTTGCTCCTTGGCATGTTACATTTTTTAAAAGTGCTCATTTTGGCCAGTCCTTTACACCAAATTAAAGTAAACAAAGTGCCCCCATAGTTAACTCACAAACCACTACAACAACATATCGGATACACAACCATAGAATTGAACTCAGCACTCAACTTTCCCCCTCAAACAAAAGTCTGTATCACTGTACATAGTTTTAGAGTTGTAAACTTTTAAATGTAAATAGTTCTTAAAATTGTTTACTGTTAAATGTAAAGAATTCTTCCACCGTTCATTGTAATAATGATCAGTTCTCTGTGAACCGCTTTGATAAACTTGAAAAACGGCATACAAAAAATGTTAAATAATAAGTAAATAAATAAACTGACAGTATTTGTACATATAGGTTTGAAAAACAGCCACATAGATGTGTAAGTACTGGCACTTACATATGGAAGTTGTGTAATATCAGCTTTCATGTGTTAAGTTGCAAAATTCTCCCATTAATTTTTCCTATCTGTAGATTTGCAAAATGGCTCCTCTGGTGATGCGTATTGGCAAATACATGTGCACTACTGCACTATTTTAGGAAAGATGCCGGGCCCAGTATTCAAAGGCATTTGTATGGGTTGCAGACTTGCAATCCATATAAATGCCGCTGAGTAGGATATTCATTGGCGCTAACATGCTGAATGTCCGCTAGTACCTCTGCTACACACCCCAGCGCTAGCCGTTGCAATGAGGCATTCCAAGGACAGCACCTACATTCTGCTGCTACCTGCTTCTCCCTCACTGGCGAATGTTAGGTGCATTAAAGGTTGTCCTAACTATCGCCGCTGCCTGGTTAGTTTCTCGCTTAGCTGTCTGACCCAAGTATATAATGCCAGTGGCCAGATATGACCTTGGCATCGATTATCCAGGTTTAGCATTCAGCAGCGATGGCTAGAGTTGTTTATAAATATTGCTGAAACTGTCTATACTCCTACCTCCACATCTGAAATTATGATCCCCATAACCTATCTAAAATATGCCTTCATGTGTTAGCCATTTTTCAATATCACACAGCACTAATAATGAAATGCTAAACAAAATTATCTAGTAGCAGTTTCATACTACAAATATTGTAAAAAAAAAAAAGTTACCTTAAAGTAATAAGGTCTGACAGATGTATAGTTTGATCTAAGCTGTTGTGGTTCAGTACTCTGCATTGTGCCATTGCAACGCTCTACATCTTAGAGTTTCCAACTGGCTCTACATTTTCAGGGCAGAGTGATCTAACCCTGATTTGCACTTAGAGGGTCTTTTACTAAAGGGCGTTAGCTGACAATGTGTGTTCTGGTGCAAGTTGAATGCACGTCATGCTGCTTACACCATGTAGCGCTATAGAAATGATAAGGCATGACAGTGCAGAACGATTAACACATTCTGTAACCCGTGTTAGGGTCGCAAGTGGGTGGAGTTGGAGCAGAGAGTGGGCATGGTGTGCTCTGCGCAGTCAGCGCTGGGTTCACATCGAACACTAACTGCTTTAGCGTGGGATCACCTAACGCCGCCTCAATAGGTAGAGTTAAGCGCACCCGCACTAAATTGCCATGCGCTAAGGGACAGGTCTCTGCATTAATTGCTGCAGAAATGCTTTCCACACCCCCAACAGTTAACGCAGTGGTGTTGCACCTAACACACCATCGTTTGGGCATTCTTGGCATATTAGGTGCGACACCCGCGCGTCCGCTAGTAAAAGGGGCCCTTATAATCTTACTTTTTTTGAGAGAGAGAGAAATCAGAAGTGCAGTTCCTATCCTGAAATTCTACAGGCAATTAACAACCCTAGTTGACTGTCTTATGTTAGTTGAGAAAAATAAGTCGAGATGGTGAGTGGAAGGCATCAAGGCCACAATAATATTTCCAAGTTATTCACCCGAAGCTTTCTTGTCTCCACTCAAGATGTTTTAATCTATTCTTCCATCTTTTCTTTTCTCCCCTGCTCCAGAAATGCCCGCTGTTTGCTCCATTATGAATGGACGTTGCCAGCATTTCTGCAGGAACGATCCTGTGAAGAAAATTGTTTGTTCTTGTGCACATGGCTATAAACTTGGTGAAGATAACAAATCCTGTGAGCCAGCAGGTTTGTTTATGATATGGAAAAATTCATTGGTTTTTGATATAAAACTTCATCTTACCAGCTACTTGGTCTCGAATTTCCTCCAATAACTCTTTCTGAACTAGCACTGGAAATATCTAAAGTATTTTGTGTGGTTGGTATTTTAACACTGTCCTGTATTTTTCATGTATATGCTGTAATTATTATAACATAAGCACCCGCACCTTTCACCTTTCTTAATTGAAACTTTAAATCAGACATCACATAACACAATAAAACACCAGACTCAGAGAGTGGCAAAACCAAGCTGCAGCCATTCATAACCCAAACAACCAGGAATACATGAAATATCACTCATGATTGGCATCCCACTCCTTGGCTAGATGGTGACATCCTAATCATGTGATTAGTCATGAAACTGTTAAATTTCACTTTATCCAACAACCTGCGATGACACCAAGCTGAAGGATAGCATTGTACAAGTTGAGCATCTCCCACACCCCCTTCCTCCCCCTTCTTCAGTCCTTCCCCTGGAAGCCGATCATGGTCCAGCAGTGTCATAAATGTAACTTTCAACTAAACTCCGCTCATAGCTGCAACAAAATTTCCCCCCCTATATTAAACCTTATCTCAACAAACTTACCAAAAGCATATGAGAGGGAGGGAGGGTGGCTGAACGGCCAAAGACTTTCGAACCCCACCTCACTCCCATTCTCACTGCTACCAGTGATTCAGCTGAGATAAGCAGCTAATTATCTTCCCACCCAAATTCTTCCCCACTCCCCAACCAATCAACAATCAGAGCATATAATCCAGTGACTTGATTTTGTTGAGTCATCCTCTCCCCCTTTACTCGCTGTGAGACAGTGGGGTGGGCTCTCATAAGTGAATTCTTCAATAGAAGACACAGTCTAGGACTGGTTCTAATCCTATAGATATTGGCACAAAATGTAACCTCTTCCAAGTAGGGTAGTCCTTTGTAGGGTTTGTGGAAGTCCAGTAGGTCCAAAATTTGTAGAAATTTAGGAAGTCCCTTAAGGATAGACCTGAGAGCTCCAACCACAACTGCAGATTTTTTTCTTCCAAAGCTTTTCAACTTCAATCTGAAGGTCTCTGTATTTTGTCAATTTCTCTCATTCTATGTCACATCTATAAACTAGAGCAAGGTGATAAAGTCACAATAGCTCACAGAGGTAAATCTCAAATATATTTATTGCTTTAAGTCACTCATCAAGTTCACTCTATACAGCAGTGTTTCAGCAGTGCCTTCATCATGGGTGTATCTTGAAATTGAAACATAGAAATACAAATAAACACATAGTTGAAAATTATAAAAACATGTGTCCATCACAGTTATAAATACATAAAAATGTGACAATATGTATCAAATAAAAAATAAAATAACTAAAAATAAACTAAATCTTAATGATGATATATACAGTTTATCTATTTGAATATGTTTAAACGATGTGGAAAATGGTTATTAATATTAATTTAAAATATCTTAAATAATTTACTACACATTTCCCCTTTATAAACTAGTTTTATATACGTGACTGAACAGGGATATAATGTGGTGCACATAAAAATCATATTCCCCCTTTTTTAAAAGAAATTATAATATATTTGTTGAATCGTGATTATACAATCTCAATCTATACTCACTGAGGTAAGTGACAAAATCAAAAAATTTGTCTGCATATGGCTGTATCTGGATATTCACAAAATATCATCCAACGTATTCTAAAAATAAAAATAATAAATAATGTGTAATTATCCCATAAAACAAAATGTTTGTAACATCCAGATGGGCACCTGATAGACATGTGGTTTAAAATGTTGCTTCTTCTTCTTCTTACTATTATATTAATATTATTAACAGCATGTCAATCTAACATTCACATGACTGCGTATCAGCTAATTTTCATAAATTTACTAAACAAATGTTATATCATTATTATGTGAATTTCAACAGTGGAATTTCCATGTGGAAGAATTACTGCAGAAGAAGCTATTCCCAAAGCATCGCTTACTCGCTCTTTGCCTGAAGACTGGACCACTGATAAAACAGAAAATTCAACCACTGAGACCAAACTAGTAGGCAATAACACAAGAATTGTTCCTGTACTGGTGGGCAATGAGAAAATTGTTGGTGGAACAGACAGTCAAAAAGGGGAAATTCCTTGGCAGGTAATGTACAATATGCTTCTCTTATTTTTATACAGCAGAATTTCCCTGTATTCGGGTAAGTCATTTTTGTTTAAACATCTATCATGAAGGGAAGCTTCAGAATCTAGCCAAACGACTGGTCACTCTACATATCTATTGTATATTACATTATGATAATATCTACATAACTGTTGTGATCTTTACTATGAAACTGAGAATTTAACATGATGATATGTCTATGGATAATTTAGTTGCCTGCTGAATGCAGAATTTGATATGGCCTGTAACCCTTTGGTTGCTGAATGGTTGAGTTCGAGGAGCAATTATGCTCCCTGTTTAAATGTGACTCTGCAGGAGTAGAAACAAGAACTCCGTAGGACTGACCAATTCTGACAAAGTACTGGACAGATGATGTGCATTGCTCCTATTTGTCTATAAACGGCAATATAAATCAAAATTGGAATCCATGCAAGATTGGTTTTCCATGAAGATTAAGAAATCATCGTCTCAACCAGCAGAATTGTTTTCAACAGTGCATATTTTGTTGAAGGAATCTGATGGTACGCAAGTGTTGAATGATTTTAAGTTTGAAGAGTTTGCTGACTTTTTGGACCATAAAGTAGATTTATTGCCTGATGGCTTGCTTAGGATCTTTGGCCCGAACTATGAGTGCTGCAGTTCCTATGGATTCTGCTTGTTAGTGGTCTGACTTTGTTTCTGTTTCTGTGGATGAAACTTTGCAACTGTTACTTTGAATATGGTCATTGGCTTGCCCTTTGGATCCGGTTATCAGTTTCCATAATTAAGATGATTAAAAGTACAATATTTGTGTACTTATGCACTGTAATTAATGCATGTGATTCAGGGTCTAAGAAAATGTGATCATATCACATTACACTAGTGTTATCAACTGCATTGGTTACCTGCATTTAAATGTTTCTGCTTGATTTTTAAGGTATTGCATTTGTCTTCTTTACTGATCCCTTATATTCCATCTCAGTCTTTAAGGTCTGCATCGCAAGATTTGTTACAGCTGCCCTCAATAAAGTTAGTGAAGACAGAAGTTAATCAGTTCCATGCCTTTTCCAATGGCATCTAAGCAGTGGTGGGATCCAAACTGACTAAAAACCGGTTCAGTCCCAGTCCACCCATGTGCATGACAGCCAGATTGCCGCATCTCGCGCAGAGGCATTGCAACGGCTGTATGCTTGGGTCGTTGCCCTCCACCATTTCCCTACGGCCCGATCCCCTGCCTGACAATGTTTGACAGTATCAAGGGCTTCTCCTGATGCCGCAATCCTATGATGCCGTCAAACATTACCAAGCGGGGGGATTTGTGCCACTGCAGTGCCTGCATTTCCATGCTGTGTTCAGCCAGGTTGGCGAACGCAGGTCAAAGCAGGAACTGGTACATGTGAATTGGCACAATCCCACTACTGCACCTAAGTTTTGAAATGCATTGCCATCTACTATGATAATGTCTAGAGACTATTTAGACTTTTGTAAATAAGACAGAACTTTTTCAGAGATCCTATGGATTGTGATTGTTGAGCAGCTCCTGCCTTGATGTAGTTTTTCTGATCTTTTGATGTTTAGTTGTTGTTTCATGTATGCACTATTGTAAATCACTTGGCAATGTTCAAACAGGTGGGTAAGAAAAGCAATAAATAATAATAATTTATTAAAAGAGGACCAGGGGACATTCATTCAATTAGATTGATGAATACCCCTATCTTTAATGCCTTTATTGTTGTTACCAGTAAGGTGATAGGACAGTTGGACCATTTCATTGCGGGCGTTCATGAGAGAGGTTTTGTCTTGGAGGTTTAAAATAAATGGGGAAAATATGCAGAGGCATGATGGGAATGCTTTCTAACATAGATGATATGTATTATGTACTGGATACATGCTGTGCTTCAATGTGGATTTTTATTTCTTGCAACGTGTTCCACTTTTTGAATCCATGGGATAATGGAGTAGAGGTGACTGTGAGATCAATTTGGAAGATGTAATTTTGTATGTTGTGTGGCCTTAGATAGGGTTGTGGTATATATGATAGACAGTCAAAGGCAGTGTAATGCTGTCAAGTGCTGTGTTCCAAAGGTCTAGCTCTGCCCACCACCAGCAGCTTGGCTCAGAACAAATCAAAGCAATGTTCTAATCTTCTCAGTGAGCAAAAAACACTGTAGCATCAATTCAAATTTTAAAAATCAAGCAAGGGTGGACTGAATACACAGTCTTGTGGAGACACAACTATAACACACACCGTGATCATCAGCCATGTGAGTGTGTGTGTGCATGCATGTTTGTGAGAATGTAAAAGGGGTGGGGGACATGTGGGTTATGTGTAGAGAGTAAGGGGGATTTATGGGTGGGTGGGTAGATTGGTTGTTTGGGAGGCTGTGAGTACAACAATATGGGTGGATGTGCATTTGGATATGGGAAGGATGTAGGTGGAACATATGTTTGTATAGAGCATGCATGTCGTAGGTTTTGTATGGCAGTGTTATGGGTATACTTATAGGGAGTGTTTCGAGGGGAGTATTATGAAATCAGTGCCCCATCTTTCATTAGATCCTTCTCTCTGTCTTCCTTTCTCTGGGCCAAGTTCTTGAGTGGGGAAAAAGGGGTCTTTTGGAATGAAGAAGATATTAACATCCCTCAGCCTCTCTTTCCAATAGAAAACAGAGAATATTTGTTCATTTTTGTTCTTGAAAAATATAGATCTGATTTTTCTAGTTTAAGAACATAAGAACATAAGATATGCCATACTGGGTCAGACCAAGGTCCATCAAGCCCAGTATTCTGTTTCCAACAGTGGCCAATCTAGGTCATATGTACTTAGCAGTTTCCCCAAGGGACACAAGTTCCACAATGCTTGTATTGGTTCAAGCATTGATATCCCGGGTCCCTTCTTAATAATGGTTTATGGACCTTTCCTCCAGGAACTTGTCCAAACCTTTTTTAAACCCAGCTACATTAACAGCCTTTACTACATCCTCTGGTAACAAATTCCAGAGTTTGATTACACGTTGAGTGAAAAAATATTTTCTTTTATTAGTCTTAAATATACCCTGTAGCTTCATTGCATGTCCCCTAGTCTTTCTATATTCTGATAAGGTAAACAATCGATCTACGTTTACCCGTTCCACTCCGTTCATTAATTTATAGACTTCTATCATATCTCCCCTCAGCCGTCTCTTTTCCAGGTTAAAGAGCCCTAACCTTTTTAGCCTTTCTTCATAGGGGTATCCTTCCATCCCCTTTACCATTTTGGTGGCTCTTCTCTGAACCTTTTCTAAAATCGCTATATCCTTTTTAAGATACGGCGACCAGAATTGCACACAATATTCAAGGTGCGGTCTCACCATGGAACGATATAGAGGCATTATAATATCTTTTGTTTTATTTTCCATTCCTTTCCTTATCATACCTAGCATTCTATTTGCTCTCTTGGCCACCGCTGCACACTGGGCCGAGGGTTTTAACATGGTATCCACAATGATGCCTAAATCTTTTTCCTGGGTGGTGGTTCCTAATATGGAACCTTGCATC
Source organism: Ichthyophis bannanicus (assembly GCA_033557465.1). Taxonomy (NCBI): domain Eukaryota; kingdom Metazoa; phylum Chordata; class Amphibia; order Gymnophiona; family Ichthyophiidae; genus Ichthyophis; species Ichthyophis bannanicus. The sequence goes on along the minus strand of CM066036.1, from coordinate 175,010,526 downwards.
GTGTAACCATACTTTGGGTTGTTCTTCCCTAGGTGCATAACCTTGCACTTGTCCACATTAAATTTCATCTGCCATTTTGATGCCCAGTCTTCCAATTTATCAAGATCCTCTTGCAATTTTCCACAATCCTCTTGGGTTTTAACAACTTTAAATAGTTTTGTGTCATCTGCAAATTTGATAACCTCACTCGTTATTCCACTTTCCAGGTCATTTATGAATATGTCAAAAAGCAGCGGACCCAGCACAGATCCCTGGGGTACACCACTATTCACCTTTCTCCATTAGGAAAATTGGCCATTTAGACCTACCCTCTGCTTTCTATCTTTTAACCAGTTCCTGATCCACAATAGTACACTGCCTCCTATCCCATGACTCTTTAGTTTTGCCAAAAGTCTCTCATGAGGGACCTTGTCAAAGGCTTTCTGAAAGTCCAGATACACAATATCAACCGACTCACCTTTGTCCACCTGATTATTCACTCCTTCAAAAAAACATAACAGATTAGTAAGACAAGATCTTCCTTGTCTAAAGCCATGTTGGCTGTCTCCCATTAGGTCATGACTATCTACATGCTGAGTAATTTTATTCTTTATGATGGTTTCTACCATTTTTCCCGGTACTGATGTCAGGCTCACCGGTCTGTAGTTTCCCAGATCACCCCTGGAACCTTTTTTAAAAATTGGTGTTACATTGGCGATCCTCCAGTCTTCAGGTATTAGAGATGATTTTAATCTTAGTTCACAGATTACTAATAGCAGGTCTACAATCTCGTATTTCAGTTCTTTCAACACCCTTGGATGTATACCATCCGGCCCAGGTGATTTGCTACTCTTCAGTTTATCTAATAGTTGTAATACATCTTCCCGATGTATCGATATTTCCTTCAATTCTTCCACACCTTTAAATACCACTTCAGTTATGGGTAACATCCCTACATCTTCCTCAGTAAAGACTGAGGCAAAGAATTCATTCAGTCTCTCCGCTATCGCCTTGTCGCCTCTTAGTGCTCCTTTAACCCTTTATCATCTAATGGACCAACTGACTCTCTCACAGGTTTTTTGCTACGAATGTACTTGAAAAGGTCTTTACTTCGCGTTTTTGCTTCCGCAGCAAGCTTCTTCTCAAATTCTCCCTTTGCCTGCCTTATCAATGCCTTGCATTTGACTTGCCAGTGCTTGTGCTGTTTCCAGGTTTCGTCGTTTGGCTCTTTTTTCCATTTCCTGAAAGATGCTTTTTTGGCAACAACAGCCTCTCTGACCTCACCTTTAAACCATGCTGGCAGATTTTTGGACTTCCTTCCACATTTCTTAAAGCATGGAATACAGCTGGTCTGGGCTTCCAAGATAGTATTTTTCAACAACAGCCAAGCCTGATGTACGTCTTTAACCTTTGCAACTGCTCCTTTTAGTTTTTTCTTAACTGTTTTCCTCATTTTATCATAGTCTCCCTTTCGAAAGTTAAAAGGTAGTACTGTGGATTTCCTTACTATCCCTCCTCCACTAATTAAATCAAATGCGATCATGCTATGATCACTATTGCCAAGTGGCCCCAACAACCTTATCTCTTGCACTAGATCTGGTGTTCCACTAAGGATTAGGTCTAATATGGCTTCCCCTCTGGTTGGTTCATGAACCAGCTGCTCCAAGAAGCAGTCATTTATTTCATCTAGGAACTTTATCTCCCTAGCATGTCCTGCCATGACACTGACCCAGTTGATACCGGGGTAGTTGAAATCACCCATTATTATTACTGTGCTGTAACTTTTGTTAGCTTCCTTGATTTCTTTGAGCATTTCATCATCCATTTGGTCATTCTGGCCAAGCGCTCGATAGTACACCCCCACTACCATTGCCTTCCCCCTTTTACATGGAATTCAATCTATATAGATTCTACAGCAGATTTTGTTTCCTGCAAAACTTTAACTTTAGTTTCCAGACTCACCAGTAATATTCCAGTTTAGAAAATGTTATCCACATAAAAAAATGAGCAATATATCAACTTTACATGCACAAAACCTCCAGGTTAGTGTACATGAAGCCGATTTACACACTTTAATCAAATTTTACATGTATTAATTTATTCATGTATTCAGACGTTTTATGTGTGCCTAGGAACACAGCGGCTTTCAAAGTGCTTTACAATTAAAAACAGGAATAGTGAAAGCAGGACAGAAAAAGAAAAGGTAAATTACAAGGTCTGTACAATTCAATGGATGATAGAGGAAGTGAAAGAGAATGAAGACAGAGGCCAATCAAAGGGAAGACAGTGGGGTAGGTCAAAAAGGAACTAAATTAAAAATAAGCATGAAAAAATCATTAAGAAATTCCAATAATGATCAAAAATGAACTGCAAATTTTTCCTGTACCAACTCATAAAGGAATTTCATGCATATATGCTAGTATATAAATTACTCCCAGATATTAGGGATGTGCATTCATTTGCAACAACATGGGAAATAGTAAACACAATTCCCATTTCATACTGTAAAGTGACATGAAAAAAACCTCAAATTGTATTTTTACCCAAGGTTGTCATGGCCTGGCCTGGCCTGGCCTGACTCCATGTCCTATGGATTGGGAGGCACTGGTGTTCTAGAAGGGGCCATTATGCTGCTTGGGGTTCTGGCTCTAGCTAGCTTATTCTTAACCATGTCTAGTATTTCTGGTAATATTAGTTCCGGTTTGCTGATTGACCCAATTTTTCGTTTCTGGTTTTAAGCTCCATGGAAAACCTTTCCTGGATTTTTTGCTTTGGGAATCTGGAGAGCAATTTTATAAGGTGCACAACTAGGTTAATGGAAATACTTAACATTATAAAATAGGAGTGTATATGGTGGGATATGTACTGCAAATCTAGTCATGATCAACTCTAGGGTGAGTGTAAATGCCTGCACCTAGATTTCTCAAGAATGCATATAAATTCTAGTATTTTATAATTTATGTGTGTACACAGGGCCAGCACTACCATTAGGCAAACTAGTTGGTCACCTAAAGGGCCAGCCCTCCATGGGCACCCATTGCTGCCACTGTTGCCCCTGTCCAGGACTGACAGCTGCGGCAATGGCTTGAAACAGCCCCATGGCACTTACCTTCAAGCTTTGGCACACCACTTCCTCTCCGAGTAGCTGTTATTTATCGCCCTCCTGACAAGTCTGCTTCTACCTTCCTTACCGACTTTGACTCCTGGCTTATCGTCTTTCTAGATTCCTCTTCCCCCACTCTTATTCTTGGGGATTTTAACATTCATGTTGATAACCCCTCTGATCCCCATGCTTTAAAGCTCCTCGCCCTTACCTCCTCATTTGACCTCCAACTTTGTTCCACTGTCCCCACCCACCAGCACGGCCACTGCCTTGACCTGATACTCTTCTCTAATTCCTCTCCATCGAACTTCCGTAACTAAATTCTTCCCTTATCTGACCATCACCTGCTAAGCTTTAATCTTCAGCTCCCGCTGCCTCAACCTTGTCCTGTCTCCTCCAACCTATTTAGAAACCTTCATACTATTGACCCCTTGACTATCCTCCACCATTTCTCCATCTCTTTCTTCCATTATATCTTCCAAATTCGTCGACGAGGCAGTAACCTCATATAATGCTGTACTCTCCTCTGCTCTGGATGCTCTCTCCCCACCCACCCCATGTCCTGTGAGACATTCTGCACCCCAGCCCTGGCTCTCATCCACTACCTGCTATCTACGCACCTGTACCCATTCTGCTGAACGTGCTTGGCTCAAACACTGCTCCCTGAAGACTTTCTATGCTTCAAATTCATGCTTAGCTCCTTCCAGTCAGCCATAGCTCTTACCAAACAAGAATACTACATCCATCTGACTAACTCTCTTGTCTCTGATCCTCGCTGTCTCTTTAATACCCTCAGTTCTCTCCTCAAGATACCCCTGCCCCTGGTCACACCCTCTCTTTCTTCCCAAAACCTGGCCAACTACTTCCATGACAAAATCCACAAGATTACCCTCCAATTCCCCACTTCTTCATCTACTTCCCCTCCCCCACAATTCTACCCCCCCCCCCCCATCCCTGCTACCTCCGCTACCCTCTCTTCCTTCCCTGTGATCTCCGAAGAGGAAACCACACTCCTTCTTTCTTCCTCCAAACCCACCACCTCTTCCTCTGATTCTATCCCCACCCACCTCCTAAGCCCCATCTTCCCCACCCATTGTCCCTTCCATCTCTCATATTCTCAACCTTTCACTCTCCACTGCAACTGTCCCCGCAGACTTCAAACATGCTGTGGTCACACCTCTCCTCGATCCCACCTGTCCTTCTAACTATCGACCCATCTCCCTCCTTCCCTTCATATCTAAATTACTTGAACGTGCTGTCCACTGCCGCTGCCTCGACTTCCTCTCCTCTCATGCTCTCCTGGATCCTTTAAAGTCCGGTTTCCGTCCCTTACACTCTATTGAAACGGCTCTTACCAAAGTCTCCATTGACTTCTTCCTGGCTAAATCTGTTGTTGTTGTTAAGTGCCGTCGAGTCGGAGTCGACTCATGGCGACCCTCTGGATAGCTATCCTAAATTGTGTTCGGTCTTCAGTCAGGCGGCTCATTGTTGACAGACTGGTACCCGTAGCTGCTGTTATTGTAGCAATCCATCTCATTGCTGGCCTTCCTCTTTTGCGTTGACCTTCTATCTTGCCAAGCATGATGTCTTTCTCTAATGATCTCTCTCTTCGCATGATGTGTCCGAAGTATGAAAGTCGAAGTCTTGTCATCTGAGCTTCTAAAGAAAGCTTAGGTTTGATCTCTTCTAGTACCGACTGGTTTGTTCTTCGGGCAGTCCATGGTATACACAGTATTCGCCGCCAGCACCATAATTCAAAGGCATCAATTTTCTTCCTGTCTGTCTTTTTCACTGTCCAGCTTTCACATCCATATGATGTTATTGAAAATACCATGGCTTGAACAAGTCGAATCTTTGTATGGAGAGAGACATCTCTGCTCTTGAGAATCTTATCATAGCCATTCTGCCAAGAGCAATGCGTCGTCTGATTTCTTGACTGCTTGTTGCTTCTTTATTGATAGTTGATCCAAGTAGGTTAAAGTTGTTCACGATTTCAATTTCTTCTCCATCAACGATGAACCTGTTGATTATGCCAGTTGTCATGATCTTTGTCTTCTTTACATTAAGGTGCAGGCCCATTTTGAGACTATGTATTCTATGTATATAGTTCTCCCATGTTATCCAAGTTTATACTCCTGTTATATGTAATACCGAACAGCCTGTTGTTCTGGTCTTTGTGTTCATCTGTAAACCGCGCTGATTATAAATAGTGCGGTATATAAAAAACTGAAATAAATAAATAAATAAATAAATATGTTCTTTGATTGTGAGAAGCAAATGTTTCAGATCATCTTCACTTTCAGCCAGTAATGTGGTATCATCAGCATAGCGAAGGTTGTTGATGAGTCTTCCACCAATCTTCACACCTCTGTTGTCTTCATACAGTCCTGCTTCTCTGATGATTTGTTCTGCATATAAATTAAACAGGTAGGGGGAAAGTATGCAGCCTTGTCTTACACCTTTGCTTATTTTAAACCATTCTGTTTCTCCTTGTTCCGTTCGAACTGTTGCTTCTTGATCAATGTACAGATTACGCAAGAGAACGATCAGGTGTTCTGGTATACCCATGCTTCTTAATGTGGCCCAGAGTTTCTCATGGTTTACACAGTCAAAAGCCTTGCTATAGTCGATAAAGCACAAATAGATATCCTTTTGGTATTCTTTAGTCTTTTCAAGGATCCATCTCACATCCGCAATGATGTCTCTCGTTCCTCGCCCTTTCCTGAACCCTGCTTGCACTTCAGGTAGTTCTTGTTCTAGGTATGGCTGTAGTCTCTTTTGAATAATCTTCAGTAGAATCTTGCTGGCATGTGGGATCAGAGCGATTGTGCGATAATTTCCACAGTCAGTTGGATCACCTTTCTTTAGTATTGGTATAAACACAGATCTTTTCCAGACAGTTGGCCATGATGTTGTCTTCCATATTTCTTGGCAGAGCCTTGTAAGTACGGTAACAGCTGCATCAGATTGCTGCAATACTTCTATGGGAATGCTATCAATGCCTGGTGCTTTGTTCTTTGATAAGGCTTTCAATGCTGCTTCAACTTCTTCTTTCATCACCAATGGTTCCTGATCATAAGGTATAGGTTGAAACGGCTGTTGGTCCACTTGATCTTTATCATATAAAAACTCTGTATATTCCTTCCACCTTTTCTTGATCTTCTCAGCATCATTCAACATAGAACCTTGAGCATCTTGTAACATTCCAATTCGAGGCTGGAACTTTTTCTTTAACTCTCGCAGCTTTAGGAAAGCCGATCTTGTTCTTCCTCTAATAGTTTCTGCTTCTATTTCCTTGCAAGTGTCATTGTAGTACTTTTCCTTGTCCTGTCTTGCTGCACGTTGGAAATCTCTGTTGAGTTCTGCGATTGTCTTTCTTTCTCCTTTGGCTTTAGCTTCTCTGCGTTTCTGGGCAATTTTCAGAGTTTCTTCCGTCATCCATTTTGGCCGTTTTTGCTTTTTCACCTTTTGTAGAGACTTCTCGCTTTCTTCCAGCACAACCTTCTTGATGTCATTCCATAACTCTTCCGGAGCTCTGTCATTTGTATCTAAGGCAGCAAATCGATTTTGCAGGCAGTCTTTAAATTCCAGTGGTATATTCTCAAGGTCATATTTTGGTGCATTCATGAGTGGTTTGCTCTTTTTCAACTTTAGCTTGAGTTTGCATACTAGTAGTTGATGATCTGTACCACAGTCAGCTCCAGGTTTTGTCTTTGTTGATGTTACAGAGCTTTTCCATCGTTGACTTCCACAGATGTAGTCAATTTGATTTTTATACAATCCATTGGGTGAAGTCCATGTGTACAGTCCTCGCTTGTGTTGCTGAAAGAAGGTGTTTGAGATGAATAGATCATTGGTCTTGCAGAATTCTATCAATCTTTCTCCAGCTTCATTTCTGTTGCCAAGTCCATATTTTCCAACTACTTTGCCTTCTTCTTTGTTGCCAACTTTTGCGTTCCAGTCACCCATGACTATCAGGATATCCTGTTTGCATGTTCTGTTAATTTCAGCTTGTACTTGTTCATAGAACTCTTCAATTTCATTCTCTTCTGCAGCTGTTGTTGGGGCATATACTTGAATTATAGTTGTGTTGATAGGCAATCCTCGTAGACGAATAGAGATTAAGCGTTCGCTGACTGCATTGTATTTCATTACAGTTCTTGCAAGTTTCTTCTTTATTATAAATGCAACACCATTTCTTCTTTGTCTTTCATTTCCAGCATAGTAGACCATGTGATCATCTGATGCAAAGTGCCCGATGCCAGTCCATTTCAGTTCGCTGACACCAACAGATCAAGTTGTACACGTTCCATTTCATTCTTGACCACTTCCAACTTCCCTTGGTTCATGCTTCGTACGTTCCATGTTCCAATGTGTAAGACATCTTTACAGCTTCTGACTCTCATTTCATGCGCAGCTACATCAGCAGTCAGACTTCCCGAAGGCTTTGATCCAACCACATCATAAATGCTGGCTTTACTCTGAAAAGTCTTCAGCTCTTCCCCAGTAGCTAGTTGAGTGCCTTCCGACCTGGGAGTCTCATCTTCCAGCACCATAGCACAATTTGTTTTGTTGTAACTATCCATTGGGTTTTCATGGCAAGATACAGAAGTAGATTGCCGGGCCTTCCTTCCGCGCAGTTTAAGGCCTCTAATCTGTCCTCATCCTTCTTGACCTCTGTGCTGCTTTCGATACAATCTTCTCCTCGATACCCTCTCCTCGCTTGGTTTCAGGGGCTCGATGCTATCTTGGTTCTCCTCATACCTCTCCCATCGCTCTTTCAGTGTATGCTCTGGTGGCTCCTCCTCCTCTTCTACCCCACTTCCAGTTGGCGTACCCCAGGGATCCGTCCTGGGTCCGCTTCTCTTCTTTCTCTATACCCAATCCCTTGGTGCGCTTATCTCTTCCCATGGCTTCCAGTACCATCTCTATGCCGATGACTCCCAAATCTACCTCTCTACACCTGAAATCTCTCTAGCAATGCAGACCAAGATCTCGGTCTGCCTTTCTGACATTGCTGCCTGGATGTCTCACCGCCGCTTGAAATTGAACATGGCCAAAACTGAACTCCTTATCTTCCCCCCCAGTACCTCCCCTCCTCTCTCCCCCCTTTCTCAGTCTCTGTCGATAACTCTATAATCCTTCCTGTTTCCTCGGCCCACAATCTGGGGGTTATCTTTGACTCCTCTCTCTCCTTCTCCACACATATCCAGCTCGTAGCTAAGACCTGCCGTTTCTTTCTCTTCAACATTAGCAAAATCCGCCCCTTCCTTTCTGAACACACTACTAAAACGCTCATCCACTCCTTAATCACCTCTCACCTCGACTACTGCAACCTGCTCCTTGCAGGTCTCCCTGCGAGCCATTCCCCTTCAATCTATTCAACACGCTGCTGCTCGACTAATCTTCCGCCAGCTTCGCCATGCCCACATTGCTCCTCTCCTCAAGTCACTTCACTGGCTCCCTATCCCTTTCTGCATCCAGTTCAAACCTCTCCTCCTGACCTACAAATGCATTCACTCTGCGGCCCCTCAATACCTTTCATCTCTTATCTCTCCTTACATCCCCTCTTGGGAACTTCGCTCTTCTAACAAACTACTTCTATCCAGGCCCTCCACTCGCACTGCTAACTCCAGACTTCGCTCCTTTCACCTTGCTGCACCTTACGCCTGGAATAACCTACCTCTGTCTCTATGACAGGCACCCTCCCTACCCCTCTTCAAATCCAGGCTAAAAACCTACCTCTTCACTGTCGCTTTCAGATCTTGACTTCTGTCCTCTGTCCGACTAGATTGTAAATGCATGCTTTGTATTCTTGCCCTGAATAGACTGTTGCTCTGTGTTTTACTTGTTTTCTTAACTAAATTGTAAGCTCTAACGAGCAGGGACTGTCTCCTACATGTCTGTACAGCACTGCATGTGACTAGTTGCACTTTATAAATGCTCAATAGTAGTAGTAGTAGGGGCTGTTTGCTTCCACTCCTTCCTGTGCAGGAAGTTGGCATTGGGCAGTGGAGAGCAGCAGAAGCAAGAAACCCCATGGCGCCAAAGTTTGAAGATAAGTGCCGCGGGGATGTTGGTGGCTATTGCTGTAGCTGTCGGTCCTGGAGAGGAGTGACAGTTGTGCCAATGGGCACCACGGGGGAGGAGGGACGCAAGGAAGAGGTTCACCTAGGGCGCCTCATCTCCATGTGCCAGCCCTGTGTGTACATTTGTCCTCCACACAAGCTCTACCCCTATGTACACCCACAACAAAACAGGAGGACCAATGGAACAGATACCAGACTGGCAGAGTTTTTCAGGTTTGAAAAAAACCCTTTCTTTATTACACCTACGCATTTTGGCCTGTGGCCTTCCTCAGGGGGTATCTTTAGAGTGCAAACCTCAAAAAAACAAACATCAGCAATTAAAATAAATCACATAAATAATCAAAGACAATATTAAAGTGAAAATAAAATGAAAAAAATAAAATCAATAAGTAATATAAATCATATAAATAATCATATAGAAACTGGAGAACCAAACCGCTACCATCTATAATCACCAAATGATCAAATGATAGGACACAGTCTATATAGTGCTCTGGATCTATGTACATTAAAAAACATTAGAAAACAGTAAAAACAAGAAACTACAACCGAGATGAGGAGGACATAACTGCAAACATGAATATTTCTATTGATACCTTCTCTGTATAGAGCTTCCGTTAAATAAAGAACATATATCACTAAAAAAAGAATAAAAATAATAAAAAGCTAAATAAATAATACATACAGGTAAAATAACCATGTAAATATCATATAAATTCATCAGTAAACAATATGCTTTAAAAAAAATAAATAAATAAAGCATAATTAAGAAACATGATTATGATACATACATTGGAAACATCTAAAAACATAAAAAGTGCACTAATATGCATGAAATTCCTCTAAGATTAAAAAGAGGGGCACATATGTAACAAATTATTTCTTTAAAAATGCATTGGCTATACAAAAATGAATTGAAACATCTCATAAAAACCACAACAAAGGAGGAGCTATGCAATGAGGAAAAAACTTTGGTTATTGTGTAGTAGAAAGGCATTATGCCCAAAAATGTCAATGAGCGATGTGATGTCATTTACTCAGTTTCCAAAAGAATTATGTGAAAACGAAGATAACCTATCCACATAAAACCCATAAAAAGGGAAAAAAATATTGATGGATTGTCATATATATTACAAAGGTCACATGTTGATCTCTGCTGCACTAGCGTCATAATAACAAAATAAGTAAAAGGTTTTGGTAAAAAAACTGGCCATGGCGGGGTCCATCTGCTGTGCCGGAGTGAAAATCGAGTGAAGGAATAAACTTAAAACATTCTGCCATCGATTTTGTTCCATTGATTACATTGAGTAAGCACATATGTGTTTCTGTATTTAAAAGGAGAACCAATTTTAACGGCGTTAGTGTACTGCACTAGAATGAAGACCTAGATAAATAGCCAAACTTGAGCAGTAAAACATTAATCGAGTTTACTTATTCAACCCGGATAGTTGTGTATAGTGAATGCATATTATAAAAACTGTCATATAATATCAAAACCGAGAAAATATATGAAGAATGAAAAAACGGCAAAAAGGAAGAACGGAACAGAGCAGTGCTACTATATCGGTGTTCGCTGCCAAGCTGCTTGAAAATCTAACTCTGACCTTCCTCATTAAATTTATCCACATAAGGCATATTTAATATCCAAAACAATCTTATGAGATTGTTAAATATCATTACAGAACTTCACAGTAATGATAAACACTGAATCTGCTAATCCGAACTAGTATGGAAAAACAAATTTTTAGGGAAATGAGTGCATAGAATCATTTGTGCAAAATGATTGTAACACGCTCTACAAAAATACCTCAAAAAACTATATCAGTCATAATGCTGCGAAAATGAAACTAATAAGTCTTATATTTAGTTTTGAGAAAGAACAATTGGCTTACCGCAATTCAAAGCGTTGTATCCATAGCAGTAGTGAAATGCAGAGTGAGGATCCGTGTGTATTTATACCAGCATTTTCCCGCCGTATAGAGGTGAAAGGTCATGCTGTAAAAGGACCATCCCGCGAATTGAAAATAAACCAATTGTATAAAATCTTCTATCTATTGCAAATGACAAAGAAAACAAAAGGAGAAAAGAAAGCAGACCAAAGAAGAGGAAAAGAGAGAAAAAAAAAGGAAAAAAGGGGGGAAGGGAGAAGGGAGAAGTGAGAAGTAAGAAGGGGGGAGGGAAAGAAGAGAAAGGGGGGAGGGGGAAGGGGAAGGGGGAGAGAGAGAAGGGGAGGAAAGAGGGAAACCAAGGAGGGAGGGGGGGAAGGGATAAGAGGGGAGGAAGAGGGAAAGGGGGGGAGGAGGAAGGAAGAGCAGGAGCGGGAGGGGGAAGAGGGGGAAGAAGAGGGGGAGGGGGAGGAGGGGGTGTGGGAGGAAGGGGGAAGGGGTAAAAAGAGTGGAAGGGGAGAAGGGGGAAGAGGGGGGAGAGGGGGAAAGGGAGGGGGAAGAGAGGGGGAGGGGGAAAGGATGGAAGATGGAAAGGAAGAAAGAGAGAGAGAGGGGGGAAGGGGGAGATGGCGGATGGCGGAAAAAGGAGGTGGGGAGGGGGAGGAGGGGGAAGGAAAAAAGGGGGAGGGAGGGAAGGAGGGGGAGGGGAGGAGGGGGGAAAAGGGGAGGGAAAGTGAGGAAAAAGGAAAGAAGGAAGAGGGGGGAAGGAGAGGAAAGAGCGAAAAAGAAAAATCATTACAAAAAAGCAGATAAATCTATGTCTTGATGATTCAAACCTTGCGGATGCAGAGTATGTAATTCATAAATTAAACGTTGTTCCATCCGTAGCAGAATGTTACTAATACTACCTCCTCGTCAATGAGGCCTAACAACTCTTAAAACAAGAAACCGGAGGTCTGTGATCAGATGATTAGCCTCCAAACCAATGTTGTACCAAAGGTTTATCCATAGCCTTCCTACGAATGCAACTCTTATGCTCAATAATTCTGATCTTTATGCTCCTTTCTGTTTTACCAATGTAGCCCAGATTACATGGGCATATTATCAGATAAACAACGTTGGTTTATCACAACTGGAAAAATTAGAAAGTGCTACTTTATATAAAGAAACAGGATGTATAAATTCCTTTTTGGTTACCAATACATTTGCACATACTCCATACTTCCCACACTTAAAGTGGCCATATGCCTTTGGAATAAAGCAGGGTTTATTGAGGGCTGAAGGTACCAAAATATCACGTAAATTCGCGTTTCTCTTGTATGCCACTAATAGCCTTGTATCTTTTAAAAACGGTAAAGAATCTAAAATGTACCACGCTTCTCACAATATCCGAGTGATATCTCTAGAATACTCTGAAAAAGTTAATGTGCACACTATGTTTAGTGTTCTTTGAAACACGACCCTTCAAAAGCGAAGCTCTATCTGAAGAACGTGCACGATTTAGTGCTTTCTCAATACACCTTGATGGATATCCTCTCTCCAAAAATCTCTTACTCATGTCCTTTGCATTAATCTCAATATCATCCTCAATAGCACAAAGTCTACGGACCCTCAAAAACTGACTAGTGGGTAGGTTTTCCTTAAGAGACCGGTTGTGAAAACTACTAAAATGTAAAAGAGAATTCCTATCAGTGGGCTTTCTGTAAAGTGTGGTTATGAACTTATCTGAGGTATTTTTAATTAAGATATCAAGATATGAAATTTGTCAGGATCACAAGTGAACTCAAACTGTAAGTGTGGATCAAGAGAATTAAGCCACTCAATGAATTTCAATAAATGTGCATGTTCTCCTTCCCAAATGAAAAATATATCATCAATATATCGTTTCCATAGATGAATTTGTTGCTGAAATGGGTGAGTAGTCAAAAACACTTCTTCAAAGTTTGAAACGTATAGATTAGCGACATCTGGCGCCATGGAGGAACCCATGGTGACCTCTCTAATCTGATGATAAAAGAGGTCTTGGAAACAGAAAAAATTGTTTTTTAAGGCTAATGTAGCAAGTTGCATCAAAAAACAAGTGTGTGTGTGTACAGGCCTTGATCTTCTGATAAGATTGTATTCTAAAATCGTAAGTGCAGCATCTTGTGGTATATTAGTATATAAGGATCTAATATCCAGTGTTACTAAAAAAAATACCAGTATGTGTACCCTGATACCTATCCAATAATTGTATCATGTGAGAAGAATCACGGACATAGGAAGGTTTCAATTCAACAAAAGGACGTAAAAAAATATCTAAAAATTTTGAGACAGGTTCAAACAAAGAACCAATAGCCGATACAATGGGCCTTCCAGGTGGGTTTTCTAAAGACTTGTGGATCTTTGGTAAAACAAAGATGGTTGGCATCACAGGACAATTCACTGTAAGAAATTCACCCTCTTTCCGGGTAAGGTAACCTGCTTCTTGACCCAGAAAAATCAGAGTATCAATTTTCCCTTTTAGGACTGTGGTTGGATCATGTTGTAGTCTAATATAATATGTAGTGTCTTTAACCTGACATAAGATTTCCTGTACATAGGAATCTCTATTTTGTATTACCAATGCTCCTCCTTTGTCGGCTGGCTTTATGACTATTTCATAATTGTTCTTGAGTTGTGTCAAAGCTGTTCTTTCTTCGCAACTAAGATTAAAATATGTGTGTGGCTTTTTCTTGCTATATAGTTTTTGTATTTCATGGAACACTACTTTTTGAAATGCCTCTATTATTGCATTATTAGTTTTGGGGGGAACCCAAGTTGAAGATTTGCAAATTCTAGAGGGGTCCATGTTACCTGTATCATGAACATCATAAAACTCTTTGATCTGTAATTTACGGAAAATTTTAAATAATTCTACCTGTGTAATAAAAGGATCATGCTTTTTCGTAGGAACAAAAGAGAGTCCTTTGTTTAAAACAGATATCTCTAAGCTAGTCAAATTGTAGCTAGATAGATTAAAGATACCTTCTAATGTTCCTGTTGATGTTGATAATATTGACCCCTCCCCCTGTCCCGGCCCCGAGAGTGAAATTCTAAATGATCCCGTACTGGATGCGGGTGATCTTTCGAAGAGTGAGGATGCTCTGAAAGGAAAGGATCTTTCTTGTTTATATTGCCTCCTCCCTTCCATAGATTGTCCATGGAAAAACCCTGTCTTGTCTTTTGCTGTTGATGAGGTCGGGGGTAAGAGGAAAAGAGGGGCAGACGGGTCAGGGGGTTCAAGATGGTCGCTTTTACTTCTTTTTTTAGTGTGTTCTGGACTCCCTAAATTGGAAGGATATCTGGGTCTATTACTGTTATATTTCTCTGACTTCTGGTCGTACTTACGTTTGCTAGAGACACTCCTGGAAAAGGTAGTGTCCTTAGTCCAGAAGTATACATTACCAGTTTTATAGTCCTCCTCATTTCATTTAAACTTCTTAAGTTTTCTATCTTTTATTATTTTCTTATATTCTAAAACATTTTTATCATAGTCACTTTTAGATTTCTCAAAACATTTATCAGATTCTTTGAGCGTAGATAACTTGGCTTCCACCTCAGTACGTAAGTCATCAGCCTTGCGTCGTGACGTATTGATGAGCAGGATCATGAGATCCAATGAGCACTTATTTAATATTTTAATCCAATCAGACATGAATACATTGTCATCTCGGTACATCCCAAGTGCTTTATAAATCCTTAAGCCTCTGGGAATGATTTTATGGTGGCAGTTTTCCAGGAGTGATGAGGCATGCATCTCTTCTTTTACTAGTTTTTGGGTGGACCGCACAGTCATTCCCCAAATATCTTCTATCCCATTGCAAATGTCATCAGGGTTTCAAGAAAGGGTCCTCGGATAGCATGTCTTGTAAATCTTTTCCATTATAGCTGAGGACCTCTTTCTAGGGGGAAAACATGACTTATCAAGAAGAAGACCAAAGAAAGCAACAAAGTATCTGTAAGATACAATAGGACCAAAGGAACAAATACCAGACTGGCAGAGTTTTTCAGGTTTGAAAAAAACCCTTTCTTTATTACCCCTACGCGTTTCGGCCTGTGGCCTTCCTCAGGGGGTATCTTTAGGGTGCAAACCTCAAGAAAACAAACATCAGCAATTAAAATAAATCACATAAACAATCAAAGACAATATTAAAGTGAAAATAAAATGAAAAAATTAAAATCAACCCACAACGAAACTACAGACCATTGGTCTGACATGCATAATTCTAAAATAGCGACTGAGTAAGTATATGCTTAAAGGCCCATCCTCATGTGTTAAGTCATTGAAAATATATGATTTACGTATGCTGACAGCACTCAACTTTACTTAATTCCCTATTTACTCCTCTTCTAAAGATTTGTGCTAGAAATTCTATGAAAACATGTCTAAGCTTCTTAGATATCGTTTCACAGAATTTGTGACTACATCATTAACTGGGCAACCAGAATCTGAAATAGGCTTGATAAATGTCTCTCATAGTGCCGTATAATAGTAAATGGGAATTTCACACTAGGATTCAGGACCTGTAAGTCCAAGAATTCAACAAGAAAAACATTTAAACAAGGGTTCCAGGATTCTTTTCCCAGAACTTGCTAGGCTAGAAACATGGCACAAACAAAGTCGTCGGAGTAAGTCTGTCGAAGTCAATAGATTCAAAAGGCAAAAAATGCAGGAAGGATTTTACACAAAGCCCAAGGGCCAATCAGGAAACAGGAAATATTACCAGAAATAGAAGACACAGCTAAGAATAGGCTGACTAGAGGATACATCCCACAGGACACATAACAGCTCCTCCTGGAGGACTAGCACCTTCCAACCCAAGAAGTACCGGCTGGCTGTTAACAAAACAGAAAAAAAAAAGAAAAAGAACATTTGGGTTTTTTTTCAAACTTCCACATTTTATTTAAGGAAACACAGAGGAAATACTGGAAAAGAAAAGGACATTACATAATTCAAAATATAACAATAACACCCAGCCCACAATTTCAGGAGTGTGCAAAAAGAATAGAGTTGCCAAAACATAATTCCACCTCACCTTTTCTCTTGACAAGGAGCTAGAAAATATTATAGCCATATGTCTCATCCCTTCCCCTGTAAAACCCCTTCCAATTGTAAAGAATCAAAGAAAATATATGTCTTACCCTGGAACACTATAACACACAAGGATATTTTAAAAGAAAAGAAGTCCCACAAGGCCACAACTCGAGGCCTAAGCTCCAGGAAAGCCTTCCTTCTCCTTTGTGTAACATGAGACATGTCTGGAAAAACTTGTATAGCCTGACCAAAATATTTTCTTGCCTTTTAGAAAAATATAGCTGAAAAACAAGATCCTTATCTTTCTCGAGCAAAAAGGTAACCAAAAGCGTGGCCCAAGTAGGAATCTCCTCCAATGAAGTTTTTCTAAGAAGGCAGATAAATCTAAACTTAGGAGTGATAACTGATCACCTTCCCCCTGCCCTCCCTCGTCACCCCTACCCCTGATCTGAATCCTTCTCTTCCCTTACTCTCCTAGGGAGATAGTATATCTTAGATAAACATATTGTTTCAGGGTCAGGGACATTCAAAACATCCTTCAAATATTTAGAAAACGATATAGAGGTGGAGAGATAATGAGTACAGGGAAAATTCAAAAAATGAAGATTTCTAACACGAAGAGCGTTCTCAAAATATCCATGCTGACGATGCAGCACTAAGGAATCTTGTACCGAGAAGGCTGCAGTCCCTTGCAAGGTTAGAATATGAGAATCAACCTTAGAAATACATGACTCAAAATCAATTGACCTAGACTCACGACCTGCCAAAGTGGCTACAGTCTCCTTGGTAAACATTGAAAGTTTTTCCAGTGATGAGTGCAGCGATAACTCAGTTCGAGATACTATTTGCCAAATATCCTGAAGAGTAACATCTTTCAGTGGTGGAAGACTTTCCGAGGCTATAGTATAATCAAATGGAAGAGGCAGGGAAATCACTGAAGTACTTAGCCACAAAAAGGCATCAGGAGGGAAACCATATTAGGAGAGGGGTCACCGACACCTTAGGGGTGGAGTCCATCTTCCCAGAACAAGCTCCATTGTTGGGTGGAGATAAAACCCTCTGTATAACAAGAGAGACAAGGGAGAAAATTACTTACAGAAGAAGAAGAGAACTCCAACGATGCAGTAGTTGTTACAGGGGCCATGGACTTTAATAAAATATTCATGGGACCCACTACCTTCGCAGACTTAGTAGAAGATAAAGACGATGAAGGAAGTCTCTTCTTGCGCTTCTCCATTAACAAGGATCACGTCTTCTCTTAATGTGCTCCTAAGTGCTCCAAAGGGGCTCCAAAGGGCACTCCCAAACATGGAACAGCAACTCCAATCCAAGCAGGAGTCCAAGCAAGCAGGAAATAAACAGCACACTCCAACATTTGGTTTTTTTTTTTTATTTGCTTGGAAACCTCTAGAAACCTTTCAGCTGTTTTTTGTATTTGTTTGTTTGAGCTGCAGCCACAACCAACTCTTAACTAACAAAAATTGCCCTGAAATGAACATTTTATAAAAAAAAAAAAAAGAAACAAAATGGCAGTTTTGAACAATTCCCATGCCCAATGTAAACTTTTAACCTTTGCAGCAGCTCTTTTTAGGTATTTTTTACCATTTTCCTCATTTGATTTTATCTATTTGAAAGTTAAATGCTATCACAGTAGATTTCTGTAGTGTCCTCATTTTAGTTATTAAATCAAATTTTATCAAGTTATGATCACTGTCGTCAAGTGGCTGCAACACCATTACTTCTCTCACCAAATTCTGTGCTTCACTAGAAACTAGGTCTAAAATAACTCCCCCCCCCCCCTTGTTTGTTCCTTAAACAGCTGCTCCATGAAGAAGTCACTCTTTTAATCTAGGACCTTTACCTCTCTGGCATGCCCTGCCATGACATTTATCCAGTCAATACTGGGGTAATTGAAATCACCCATTACTATTGTCTCTCCAAATTTGTTAGCTTCTCTAATGTCTGTTAACACTTCATCATCTATCTGCTCATTCTGGCCTGACACATGGATTTTCAATCCATATGGATTCTGCACTGTATTCTGTTTCCTGCAGAACGTCTATTCTGTTTGACTCAATGTCCTCTTATATAATTATTAATTAATTACACTATTAATATAATTTGTACACTGATATTACCATGTCCCTTTGGTTATCCTCCTTCCTGCAGGTCTCTGAAATGCCAATTATATCTATCTCTTCATTATTATTATTCTAGCATATGTATACAGATATTTCAAAGTATGACTTTTCTTTACATTTATAACCTTTCAATTCTGTACTTAAGAATACATGGGCTACTTTTGCCTTTATTGCAACATCTCTATAGGGATGGCCTAACTTTTCTGTTTTCATAATATCCTTCAAAGAAACATCATTCCAAATCATACATTGATGGCTTTCCCCCAAATTCTAGTTTAAATTAAAAACTGCTCTATCTCATTTTTAAATGCTAGCACCAGTATTCTGGTACCACCCCAGTCAAAGTAGAGTCCAGAATAGGTTCCCCAGGGCTTTTATGAGGGGTACTCAGTGGTACTTTTTTATTGCCTGCTAAAACTGACCCATGGTCCTCATTTATTAATGAAAGAGCCCTGTATATGAGTATTGGAACTTTGGTTGTAAAGAAAAATGCACTGTTTCCTTCTAAAACCCTCTTCCCTACATCATCATTTCATCCATGCATCGAGACCCTGGAGCTCTGCCTGCCTCTTGGGTCCTGCCTATGAGCATTTTTGAGAAGTTCTGAATTTTGAATTTCTATCTAAAAGCCTAATTTTGGCTTCCAAAACCTCTCTTCCGTATTTCCTGTCAATGGTACCCACATATACAAAGACAGCCGGTTTCTCACCAGCACTGTCTAAAATGCTATCTAGGTGACACGTGAGGACTGCCACCTTCGCAACAGGCAGGCAAGTTATCAAGCGATCCTCTTATCCACCAGTCAACCAGCTATCTACATGCCTAATAACTCAATCACCAACTATAATGGCCACCCTAGCCCTTCTCTCTTGGGATCATCCAACAACCATATTGTTTTCTAAGTTATTATGTTGTAACCGTTTTTGATGTTTCACAGCAGGAATTTTGTAAAATAAATAAATCAGTAACAATGGGCCTGATATTCAGCAGTGCTGGCTAGCACTTCTAAAGCCCATAGCTGTCGCCCATAGCTGTCGCCGCTGAACTCTAACCCTGGATATTCAATGCTGGTTAGCTTTTCCCGTGCCTATCTTTACCCATGGGTCACTAATCGGGCAGCAGTTCAATATTGCTGCTACCCAGCGATAGGTGTCGCCACCACTCTTTCCGGAAAGCCCATGGCATATCCGAATGATGGCACTGGGGCATGTAGCGGCAGAACCCACAGATATCCAGCAGCACTAGCCATCTTAATGTCGCTGAATAGCCCTCCAAGCAGCATTTACATGGTTTACGGGTCAATATTTTTAGTGGCTTTACTTTTAAGAAATTTTGATTAGTCTTAACACAAATGAAGTGGAATTTTAGAAAGTACATCCATGTGCAATCTAGATTGTCCACGTTGAAACGTGGAAAAAAACTTTGGGGACGTCTGTGTTTCAGCCCTATTTTAGAAGTATAGACATCCCCAGTATGGACACCCAGCTACAGAATAGTGGGGTAGAGATATCTAGCGCAGGCGAGGTTAAATATGGGGATGTCCAACAGTGTGACAAACCTGAAATATCAGCCTCTATTCCCTGGCGGAGTTTGTTGTCAACACAGAAAACATATGGGATAGGAGTTTACGTCCTTCTCTACACCTTCTGGATATTTGGCAGGCAAAATAAACATTTTTCCACTACATATTGGTACCTGGAGCAGGTACAAAATTGGAATCAGCACAGGACATGCAGGGTGTTTCTGCAACTGGGCGAGGATGTCCAGGTTCTTGATAATGCCCCAGACACACTTACACCACACCCCCTTTCAGATTAGGACATCCTCACGCTGGGGACATCCATAGAACTGGCTTCTAAAATGGCTGCAGGGACATCTCTGTGCTTTGGATGTCTCTTTGCCTGTTTTCAGATGCCCAAAGCACAAATAGGGTTTTAAAATAACCTCCATGATGTCTACGATATCTCAGATGATTTCATTCTTGCCACAGGATTGTGCCATGGGCTAAGTAATTTCCTCCTATGACTAGGTTATACCTTTTGGTCAATGTGTGTCCCTTAAGTAGAGGGGGCTTAACTGCAAAGAGTAGAAATATCTAGACTAAATAAATGATTCCATCCTTAAAAACTCCAAGCTATTTCTCCAGTCTGAATGCTAAACTTGCTATTACTGTCAATAAACCATCTTCAAAATGACAGAGCACTATAGGTTATATCCAAAAATCAGTTAGTGGTCCAAGGATTAACACCTAGTTTTTACAAATTCTCAGGACTCTGCCTCCTGGTGTTCTACCCTCGTTCCCTCTCTCCCTTGTTATCTTTCCCTGCTTTTCCTGCTCTTATGCTATCCTATCAAGTTTTTACGGTGTTCTTTTCTTCTTCCAAATGATGTTTTATGCACTGCTTTGGTGTGGCTGAAAGGCGGTTTATCAAATGTTTTAATAAACCATAATTTACAGGCATGAATTGGTAGCCATTCTGAGATATGAATAGTACTCCTTCTTTTTACTGATATACACGAGATTTATCAGCTAGCTGCTCCATAGCCTGCATATTTAATCAAAGCAAGGTATGAAGACAGCAGATGCCAGGAAAGGGAAGGTGATGAAATCTACATTATTTAAAATCACATTGAGATAAATATAATACTCATATAAGGTGGCCAACCTCTGCCTTCTCTTCCCAGATGTTCATCACTAAAGTGTAAATCATTCTTAGTAAAGAGGTAATCACACTAAAGTACACTGATCCTTCTGGATGAGTCATCTTGAGGACTGAGAGGATAGGTGGGCTATTCCATTATACAGTAAATGTCATACTAGATACATTGGTTTTCAACCCAATCCTCTGGGACCCCCAGGCCAGTCAGGTTTTCAGGATATCCACGATGAATATGCATGAGATAGATCTGCATGTACTGGTTCCATTGTATGCAGATCTATCTCATGCATATTCATTATGGATATCCTGAAAACCTGACTAGCCTGGGGTCCAGGAGGACTGCGTTGAGAACCACTGAACTAGAATGTGAATGGGGTCAACAGTGACTGGGTAACTATCCATTGGAAACCTAATTAAAGCTATTAACAATGAATGTGTATTAGAAACATAGAAACATAGAAATACGATGACAGAAAAAGACCACATGGCCTATCTAGTCTGTCCTTCCATATCAACAACTACAACAGCCCCCTTTTTACCTTTATAGATCCTCTGTGTTTGTCCCATGCTTTTTTGAATTCAGTTACTGTCCTCATCTCTACCACCTCCACTGGCAGACTATTCCATGGATCCATTACTCTTTCCGTAAAGAAATATTTCCGCATATCACTCCTGAATTTATCTCCCTTCACCCTCATCCCATGTCTCCTCGTAACAGAACTTGCTTTCAATTGAAAGAGGCTCTCTCTCTGAACATTTATGCCACGGAGGTATTTAAACATCTCAATCATATCACCTCTATCCCGCCTTTCCTCTAAGGTGTACATATTAAGATCCTTCAGTCTGTCCTCATATGCTTTATAATGAAGACCACTAATCATTTTAGTAGCCACCCTCTGCACCGACTCCATCCTGTTCACATCCTTTTGAAGGTGCGGTCTCCAGAATTGCCCACTATACTCCAAATGAGGTCGCACCAAAGACTTATACAGAGGCATTATCACCTCCTTTTTTCTGCTAGCCATTCCTCTCCGTATGCACCCAAGCATCCTTTTAGCTTTTGCCGTCGCCTTTTCTACCTGTTTAGCTACTTTAAGATCATCAGACACAACCACGCCTAAGTCCCACTCTTCTTTAGTGGAAAAAAGTACTTCACCCCCTATACAATATTGCTCCCTTGGGTTGCTGCAGCCCAAATGCATGACCTTACATTTAACATTAAATCTCAGCTGCCAAATTCTAGACCATTCTTCAAGCTTAGCTAGATCCCTCCTCATGTTATCTACACCTTCCTGGGTGTCTACTCTATTGCAGATTTTGGTATCATCCGCAAAGAGGCAAACCTTACCCGACAGCCCTTCCGCTATATCATTAACAAAGATGTTAGCTCATATTCGGTTTGTTAGCACACCTTAAATATTGGGGGGCATATTAAAGTGATTAAGCTAGGAATTAACACATTAAGTCAATTAGCACGTACTAAAAAATTAACGCGCATTAATTTTTTTCATTAAACTAAATGTATGAAACAAACCAAAAAAATGCTAGAAAACTGGAAAAAACCCAAACAAACTGAAAATGAACAAAAAATTTGACACTGTACATTTCCCAATTGGCCAGAAGATATTAAGTAAGGCCCATCTCTCTCCAGAGGGCTTAGGAATGGATGCTTGATGCAGATGAGCCCTCCATTCAAGTGCCCAGGGAAAAGGGGAGAAATGAGGGGAGGGCATTGGGTGGGAAAAGTAAGGGGCAGAGAACTGCAGTCTCCAAAGGAAAGGGTGGGGAAGTGGGAGGCATACCTCAGTTGTTGGCAGGCAAGGGTCAGTAAGAGTAGCAGGTTGCCTGAGTTGAAAGGACAACAGAGTGATGGGGGATGAAGGGGGGAGAGTTGTCACAGCTTATGCAGTATGTAGTACGGAACTGGCCACCCTCACTGCCGGTTAGCCCGTGGTGGCTTAAGGGAGGAGAGCAGGAGCAGCAAATCAGGCATCGCAGTCCTGCAGGGAGTAGATTACAAAAGGTTCCTTCAGTGCTTAGACTCAGCTGAGTGTCACTGCAGGCCGGAGCGATATAAGCAGAAATGTGAACCAGGGCAAAAAGGGTAGTATGTTGCCATCTAATTCATGTTTATGTTTACTAAAAACTTGTTATACTGCCAAAAACCACATTAGATACCATAGCGGGCTGCAATCTTAAGAGTTAAGATTAGAAAAGAAAGGAACTTCATAAAATAAAACAGAATAGAACTGAGTGAAAGGAGAGGGAGAAGTAAAGAGAGGGAAAACATGTTACTAGGATAGGAATAAAATCAAGATAACAGAGGAGAAGTCCAGATGTTTCTCCCATCCCCCCAGGTCCAGAAAGGCTTGCTCAAAATAATCGGTCTTTAAAGCTCATTTAAGGGCCTGAGATTCTTCTGGGCTGGCTATGTGCTGCTTAGCTGAGTACGAATGCTGAGTGCATTGGCGCATAGCCCTGCCCACTGACCCTTAAACCTAGATATTCCATGCCAGGGTCATATGCAACCCCGGCACTGAATATCCGGGTATCGCCGCACAACCTGCAAGCTGCCAAAGCTAACTGGGCAGCAGCAATATTGCATGCTGCCTGCTTAGCTCCTGCACCTTAAAGATAGGCAAGGGTTTTCCTCACCAATCGTTTCGGTGCAGAGGACTAACCGGGCAGATATCTCGTGCCCCCGCCTCCAATCCTCCCCAGAACGTCCCCGACATGTCCCGACGCTAGCTGGATATCATCGGGGTGCGTAGGGGACACAGATGGGGATATTTGACGGCACTACCCGTATATGTGCCGTTGAATATCCCCATCTAGGGCATTTACATGGTTTACTAGGCTGTAAACCATGCAAATGCCCTGCAAATATCGTGCCCTAAATTCCTTAAATCAGTCTTGTGGAAGTCTTGGGTTCTGTTACTAGTGTTCATTGGAAGCTGTAACGTTATAAGGCCTTAACGAATCTGCAGCTCAGTTGTTGTTGTCACTACCCTGGTCTGCTGAGTCTCTCTTCTGTAATTAGATATGTAAGGCGACTGTTGAATGGTGGTAAGTGTGAATGTTTATCAAAAGCAGCATTCCGGGTGTAGCTACAGATCATTGGCTAATGGGAGGACACCGATTTACTGACTTACTTCTTATAGCCAGTACCCGAGTGAAACTGAACAACAGATCAGTGTTTTCATATCCTGTCATTTCCCTGGCTAATCTGTTCCACTAACAATTTTCTTTATATCCATATTTTTTCAATAGGATAATAAAAAACAGCTACACCAATCATTTTAGGTACAACTTTCAATAGCCCATATTCATGCAAAATGTGAACACTTCTAACATGTGTGAAAAGGAAACTACCCAGGCACATTCTCTTTGAATATTAGCCCAAATGATTGTGAAGGCTTGGTTCTTTAAATCTCTGAAATTTCCCTTCAAACATGGTGAGGTAATATAATAAGATGGTGCCGAAATTTGTTTTCACCAAAAAGGTATCTATTTTATGCCTCTCTTTTAAAAACAACGCAGGTTGCCTAGGTGCCTTTTTAAGATAGACTCTCAGAATTCTCCCCAGTAGTGCGCAAATGCTTTCACATAAATATAGACCTAAGAACATAAGACATGCCATACTGGGTCAGACCGAGGTCCATCAAGCCCAGTATCCTGTTTCCAACAGTGGCCAATCTAGGTTATACGTACCTAGCAATATCCCCAAAAGACACAGGTTCCACAATGCTTGTACTGGGTCAAGCATTGATATCCTGGGTCCCTTTTTAATAGTGGTTTATGGACCTTTCCTCCAGGAACTTGTCCAAACCTTTTTTAAACCCAGCTATACTAACAGCCCTTACTACATCCTCCGGTAACAGATTCCAGAGTTTGATTACACGTTGAGTGAAAAAATATTTTCTCTTATTTGTCTTAAATAGTTTACCCTGTAGCTTCATTACATGTCCCCTAGTCTTTCTATACTCTGATAGCGTAAACAATTGATCCACGTTTATCCGTTCCACTCTATTCATTAATTTATAGACCTCTATCATATCTCCCCTCAGCCGTCTCTTCTCCAGGCTAAAGAGCCCTAACCTTCTTAGCCTCTCTTCATAGGAGTAGCCTTCCATCCCCTTCACCAATTTGGTGGCTCTTCTCTGTACTTTTTCTAATAACGCTATGTCCTTTTTAAGATACGGTGACCAGAATTGCACACAATATTCAAGGTGCGGTCGTACCATGGAGCGATACAGAGGCATTATAATATCCTTTGTTTTGTTCTCCATCCCTTTCCTTATGATACCTAGCATTCTATTTGCTTTCTTGGCCGCCGCTGCACACTGGGCGGAGGTTTTAACATGTTATCCACAATGACTCCTAAATCTTTTTCCTGGGTGGTGGTTTCTAATGTGGAGCCTTGCATCGTGTAACTATAGTGTGGGTTGTTCTTTCCTAGGTGCATAACTTTGCACTTGTCCACATTAAATTTCATCTGCCATTTGGATGCCCAGTCTTCCAATTTATCCAGATCCTCCTGCAGTTTTCCACAATCCTCTTGGGTTTTAACAACTTTAAACAGTTTTGTGTCATCTGCAAATTTGATAACCTCACTAGTTATTCCCTTTTCCAGGTCATTTATGAATAGGTCAAAAAGCAGCGGACCCAGTACAGATCCCTGGGGTACTCCACTATTCACCTTTTTCCATTGGGAATATTGGCCATTTAGCCCTACCCTCTGCTTTCTATCTTTTAACCAGTTCCCGATCCACAATAGTACACTGCCTCCTATCCCATGACTTTTTACCTTCGCCAAAAGTCTCTGATGGGGGACTTTGTCAAAAGCTTTCTGAAAGTCCAGATACACTATATCAACCGACTCACCTTTGTCTACCTGTTTATGCACACCTTCAAAAAAACATATCAGATTAGTAAGACAAGATCTTCCTTGTCTAAAGCCATGTTGGCTGTCTCCCATTAGGCCATGACTATCTACATGCTGTGTAATTTTGTTCTTTATGATGGTTTCTACCATTTTCCCTGGTACTGACGTCAGGCTCACCGGTCTGTAATTTCCTGGGTCACCCCTGGAACCCTTTTTAAAAATTGGTGTTACGTTGGCGACCCTCCAATCTTCAGGTATTACAGATTATTTTAATGAAAGTTCACAGATTACCAATAGCAGGTCTGCAATCTCATATTTCAGTTCTTTCAACACTCTGGGATGTATACCATCCGGTCCAGGTGATTTGCTACTATTCAGTTTATCAAATAGTTGTAATATATCTTCCCGGTGTAGCGATATTTCTCTCAATTCCTCTGCAGTATCACCTTTAAATACCACTTCAGTCTTGGGTAACATCCCTACATCTTCCTCAGTAAAGACCGAAGCAAAGAATTCATTCAGTCTCTCTGCTATAGCCTTGTTTCCTCTTACTGCCCCTTTTACCCCTCTATCATCTAATGGTCCAATTGACTCTCTCACAGGCCTTTTGCTACAAATGTACTTGAAAAAGTCTTTATTTTGTGTTTTTGCTTCCGTAGCAAGTTTCTTCTCAAATTCCCGCTTTGCCTGCCTTATCAATGCTTTGCATTTAACTTGCCAGTGCTTGTGCTGTTTCCAGTTTTCATCATTTGGCTCTTTTTTCCATTTCCTGAAGGTTGCTTTTTTGGCAGCAACAGCCTCTCTGACCTCACCTTTAAACCATGCTGGCAGTTTTTTGGACTTTCTTCCACTTTTCTTAATGCGTGGAATACGGCTGGTCTGGGCTTCGAGGATAGTATTTTTAAATAACACCCAAGCTTGCTGTAAGTCTTTAACCTTTGGAACCGCTCCTTTTAGTTTTTTCCTAACTATATTCCTCATTCTATCATAGTCTCCCTTTTGAAAGTTAAAAGGTAGTACTGCGGATGCCTTTACTATCTGTCCTCCACTAATTAAATCAAACATGATCATACTATGATCACTATTGCCAAGTGGTCCCAACACCCTTATTTCTTGCACCAGATCTGGCGTTCCACTAAGGACTAGGTCCAGTATGGCTTCCCCTCTGGTCGGTTCATGAACCAGCTGCTCCAAGAAGCAGTCATTTATTCCATCTAGAAACTTTATCTCTTTAGCTTGTCCTGCCGTGACACTGACCCAGTCGATACCGGGGTAATTGAAATCACCCATTATTACTACTCTGTTGTGACTTTTGTTAGCTTCCTTGATTTCTTTGAGCATTTCATCATCCATTTGTTCATTCTGGCCAGGCGGTCGATAGTATACTCCAACTGCCATCACCTTCCCCTTCATAAATGGAATTTCAATCCATAGAGATTCTACAGCAAATTTTGTTCCCTGCAAAACTTTAATCCTTTCTGACTCAATGCCCTCTCTAACATAGAGCGCAACCCCTCCACCAATTTGATCAGCTCTATCATTACGATATAGTTTGTATCCAGGTATCACAGTGTCCCACTGGTTATCCTCCTTCCACCATGTCTCTGAGAGTGCAATCATATCTAACCTCTCATTTAGTGCTATATATTCTAACTCTCCCATCTTATTGTTTAGACTTCTAGCATTGGCATACAAGCATTTTAGAGACTGTATTTTATTCATATTAATCTGGCTATTGGTAGGCAGGGGTAATTTGGAATCTTTATGCTCTGTCTGCTCCTTACTCATGGGCATTTGGGCTACTATACTCCCTTTTGGAACCTCACTGCTTTTGGTAGTATTCTTCAAGGATACCTTCGTCCGAACCATGCACTCCTGGGTGACTGTCGGCTTTCCCCTATTTTCTAGTTTAAAAGCTTCTCTATCTCTTTTTTAAAGGTTAATGCCAGCAGTCTGGTCCCATCCTGATTAAGGTGAAGCCCATCCCTTCGGAAGAGCCCCCCCTTTCCCCAGAATGTTCCCCAGTTCCTAACAAATCCAAAACCCTCATCCTTGCACCATTGTCTCATCCACGCATTGAGACTCCGGAGCTCTGCCTGTCTTTTGGGTCCTACACGTGGAACAGAAAGCATTTCGGAGAACGCTATCCTGGAAGTTCTGGATTTCAAAGCCTTATAAGTATGTAGATGCACATTGCTTAAAGTGCACGCTTACACCGAACTCCACCCTTGCTTTGTCCAAACTATGCACCCGGGGAACGCCTACACAGAGATCACATTAAAGTAGGCACTATCTTTTGGTGCACCTACTTTTTACGTGTCTATACCCCCATGCAATTGAATAATAGTCAATTTCCTCATCTAATACATTGTTTACATGTAAAAGATCTTTTATAAAGTTACTTGCTATTAGGCCAGCAAGAACTTGATTCTATCCCTGTTCTATGTTTTAGGTGGAAGGAGGTTCTTACTTATCATGATTGCTAAGTTTAATTATAAAAATCCTAAATATATACACAGCAATGCTTCTGTCAACAGGAACAATCTCTCAGCTTCATCTTCCACTATGTCTGAAGCAACGATCACACTGTAACAACAAAGTTGCATCAGCAAAAGAGATGGACATAGTTTTATCTAGACCGTGGATTTGCAATATTTTGTGTATATTATAGAGCAGCAGTTCTGAAGCCAGTCTTTGGGACACACCATCCAGGTTCTTCTGATATCCGAAATAAACAAGCATGTGCTAAATCAGCATGTACTGCCTCCATTGTATGCAAAATTATCTCGTGCCTGTTCACTGTGGAGATCCTAAAACCCAGATTGGCTGAGTGTGTCCAAAGGACTGGATTGAGAACCCCCATTATTGAGAGAAACAATGGTATTTGGAAGATACTCTTACGCAGCTGGCAAACAAGTAGCAGACAATGCATTACTCGAGTACTGTAAACAACAAGAACAAAGAGCTACATTTTCAGGCTAGTTAAGTACCAGAAAGGGCTTAGTGCTCAGCTTATGGAGGCTGCTACCGCATGAAGCTGTGAGGATGAATGTGTAGCCATATAGCATGTTGGTAATTGTTTGCTTCAAGATCTTAAAACTGGCAGCTATCTCATCCCTTCGACACTGCAAGGGGTTTGACATTTAAGCAAGGGTCTCATTGAGTGTACTTCATCAACAACAAAGCAAGCCAGAACTCATTAAAACCCTCTGCTGATTGAGGTCTTCAGCGTTCTCATCTCTGCAGACATAGAAAAGGGAATGAGGTTCTGGCAAAAGTAGGATGTGAGGAGGGGAAACAACAAAAATTCTAGTCAGTGGGGTCAGGGCAACACAGTAAGCAAGGTAACCATGGCAGGGGGCGCCAAATTTCAGGGGGTCCCAAAATACTGAAAAATAAAAAAAACGAGGAAATGAAAAATAAAAATAAATGAGAATAATAAAATAGCAAAAACTGACAGAAACATTAAAAATCAAGGTGTTATCAAAAACAGCATTCCGGGTGTAGCTACAGATCATTGGCTAATGGGAGGACACTGATTTATAGCTTGCAGGGGGGCACCAGAAACCCTAATACCAGCCCTGCTAGTCAGTCTCCCTGGCTTCAATACATAATAATGCAACATGTTAGCAAGGTTCTTACTTGAGTACAGTAAGTGCTTTGCAAATAGGTAGTAATTTTACTCTCTTGTAATAACAGCCCTTGCAGTGCAACTTTTACTTAACTTGCATATTGTGGGTCTGATTCATCAAAGGTTTTCTGCAGCTGTGTGCCTGTGGGAAAATAATGTACTGTAGCTGCTTATTAAACTTTTCATATTGTGCTACCCTCTAGTGGTCAGATGCTATAAGGCTATTTGAGCAAGTGGCGCAAGGCTGTCTTCAGAAAAATATGGATTGGCACAGTCAGTATTTAATCTTCATTGCTAGAAAAAAAAATAACTGACTCATCACTGGGAGAATATTTATCATTTAAAGTACTTGAAACAGGCTTTTTCCGTAGTTCTAGATGCAGGCATGGTTCATCTGACCGTGACTCACAAAGTACATGCCATCCTTTTTCTGAGCTGAGATCCTGAATTCTTAAATGTTTTTCCACTAGGATACAGAACCTCTTCTGTTTTGCTGTATGTGACCCAGATAGCCAAAACCATGGCTGATGCAACGGTATTAGGCACCCATAGGTGAACCTTCAGCCCTCCACTCCTCTCAGTGAACTTTCAGACCCCTACAAACCTCCCAGCTGTGATTCTGATCATTTAAACTCAAAACCATGATGACTGCAACACCACTCTTCCCAACATGATCCTGTAAAACTACATAATTGAACATCATATTTTTATGGGTTCTATCGTTGAACTCCCTCTGCCCCAGATGGCATGCCTAGCTTACTCTGCAGCTTCTCACCAGCCAGCGAGCTAGAGGGGAGACTCCATCACAGTACATCCACAGTGCCCTTCTTTGGCCATCAGTAATGGCAACTCTTTTCCCTCTCTCCTGAGCCTTGAGAGTGCGATGACCACAGTGCATCTGGCTACATTTAGCCTGAACAGTTGCTCAGCAGCTTGCTATCACATTTCCAGTGGACCCGTTCAGGTCCACATGGCAAAGCTCAAAAAAAAAAAGAAAGAAAGAAAAATTTAAATAAACCAAAATGACCCCCTTTCCCCTTGCCTCTGTGCTGCTACTGTCTGCGTCACTGCTCTCATGGCTTACCTCACTGCTGCCCTCCACCCTCCCCTGATGATTTGGGTGTTTCATACCACCCTTCTATCTGCATGACTCTGCGACTAGTGTACTTTGGCTTTTTATGGTCCACTTCTCTTCTTCCTATTCCTGCTTTGCATCTTTGTCAGTGATTTGGTTTGTCATTATATGTCCCTCTGGGTTTTCTACTAACAGCTTTGGCATGTAGTTCCTAATGACCCAGATTCATGAGAAACTCAACCCAGTGCAGTAGGGGGACACTACCAGCCCTCCACTGCCTTGATCTCTCTCTTCAAACTTCTTTTCAAATTCCCATTATTGTGCTTATTTGGAGGTTCCAGCGGGGAATGCTGATGTCAGGGGTAGCCCAAGAGGGGTGCGGGCCATGTGCGGAGACTCAGTGCGGGGCCTCATTTGCACAAGGTGCCCCATTTGTATAAATATATGCATAATGTTACCATACACTAACTTTTAGTAAACATGCCTCTTAATGAGTATATGGATAAAGAAAGACTAAAAGATTTCTACATTACTATAATCCAGTACCAACCGCCAGGCACATTAGGAACTACTACAAACACTGCCCATTTAGAACCCATAGCAAACCCGCCATATCATAACAGCACTACCACGACTCACAAAGCACCATACCCTGACTATCAAAAGGCAACACTGCAAATATTAAACCAATACATTTCAGAGAGTAACAATACATGACCTACTGGGGAAAGAGAACAAGTGGCAATGTCAAATAGGAATTGTATAAACAGAATACCTCAGCTCAGTTACACATTCAGAACATAGACCATCACCAAACAAGGAATCACAATTTAGAAACAGGAAGATAATAATTAAACTGGGAACCCCAAAAGCCAAACTTGGAATGTACAACACTGTAGAAATAAAACTATAAATTAATTTCCTCTTGTACAAAAACAAAGCGCAGACGTTAATGATGCACATTTCCCAGAGCTGACATATTCCAGTTAATAAATTCACAATAAAGAGATATTTTTCTACCTTTTGTGCATTTTTTTTTGTTACAATTGTTCCAGCCACTTTCTTCTAGTTTCTTTGTGTCTTCTGCTAACTCTCCATTTGTCCTTTCTTCTCTCTTCTAGTTTTTTTTTCATTCTCTCTCTACATCTGCTTTAACATACTAATCTTTCTCCTTTTGCTCTTTCCTCATTCCTATTTCATCCACTCAAATTTTACCCCTCCATCCTCAATCCCCACTTACTCTCCCAATATCCGGCCAAATGTAGATTTGTCTTCCCTCCCACACAAAATATTTTTCCCTCTCTATTTCACTCTCCCAGCTCCATCCCATTCTAATCCTCCCCCAACATCAGCTCCCTTCTAGTTCCAGTCCCAGCCAGCATCTGCTCCCTTCTAGTCCCTGCATCAGCCCATTTCCAGTCCTAGCCCCCCATCAGCCCATTTCCAATCCTATCCTAGCCCCACCATCAGCCCATTTCCAGCCCTAGCTCCCCATCCATTTCCAGTCCTATCCGAGTCCCTCCATCAGCTCATTTCCAATCCCAGCCCCCCATCTGCTCATTTCTAGTCCTTTCCTAGCCCCACCATCAGCCCATGTCAAATCCTAGCTCCCCTCCACTCAGCCCATTTCCAATCCAAACCCCCCATGAGCCTACTTCCAGTTCTAGCCCCTCCATGAGTCCATTTCAATTCAAGCCCCCACCATAGCCCATTTCTAACCTTAGCACCCCCAACAGCCAATTTCCAGTCATATCCTAGCCCCTCCATCAGCCCATTCCCTGTTCTAGCCCCCCCCCACTCAGCCCATTTCCATTCCAAGCCCCCCTCCCCATCAGCTATTTGCAGTTCAAGCCCCCCCCCACTCAGCCCTTTTCAATTCCCAGCCCCTGTCCCCATCAGCTATTTGCAGTTCAAGCCCCCTTCCACTCAGCCCATTTCCAGTCCTAGCAACCCCCCCATCCCATTACCAGTCCTAGCCTCCCCATAGCCCATTACCAGTCCTAACCCCCCCATCAGCCCATTTTCAGTCTTAACCCCCCATCACCCCATTTTCAGTCTTACCAGTCCTAACCCCCATCACCCCATTTTCAGTCTTACCCCCCACAGTCCATTACCAGTGAAAACCCCCCATCAGCCCATTACCAGTCCTAACACCCCCCATCAGCCCATTTCCAGTCAGCCCCCTGCCCCCATAGCCCATTACCAGTCCTAACCCCCCATCAGCCCACTTCCAGTCCTAACCCCCCATCAGCCCATTACCAGTCCTAGCCCCCCCATAGCCCATTACCAGTCCTAAGCCCCCCCATCATCCCACTTGTAGTCTTAGCCCCACCACAGCCCATTACCTGTCGTAACCCCCCATCAGCCCACTTCCAGTCTTAGCCCCCCATAGCCCATTACCCGTCCTAACCCTCCCCCATCAGCCCATTTCCAGTCCTAGCTCCCATAGCCCATTACCAGTCCTAAGCCCCCCATCAGCCCACTTGTAGTCTTAGCCCCCCCACAGCCCATTACCTGTCGTAACTTCCCATCAGCCCACTTCCAGTCAGTCCTAGCCCCACCATAGCCCATTACCAGTCCTAAGCCCCCCATCAGCCCACTTGTAGTCTTAGCCCCCCACAGCCCATTACCTGTCATAACCCCCCATCAGCCCATTTCCAGTCTTAGCCCCCCATCAGCCCACTTGTAGTCTTAGCCCCCCCACAGCCCATTACCTGTCATAACCCCCCATCAGCCCATTTCCAGTCTTAGCCCCCCATAGCCTATTACCTGTCCTAACCCCCTTATAGCCCATTACCAGTCCTAATCCCCTCTTCCCCCCATCAGCACAGCTAGGTTAAAAAAAACACAAACCGGCTGCTGCTGCCGCTGCCACCGTGGCAGCGGCAGAATCGAGCATCCCGCGGGACCCCCTGCCCTTCAGAGTCTTCTATGTGGCCTCAGCGCAGGCTTTTCAGAGCCATGTGAAGGAAGAGTTTCCCTTTCTCGCGGCTCTGTTAATCCCGCCGCGGGGCTGATGGTAAATCCCATCAGCCCCGCGGCGGGATTAACAGAGTCGCGAGAGGAGAAGCTCTCTCTCTTCACGCGGCTCTGACAGCCGATGCTGAGGCTGCATGGAGGACTCTGCAGGGCAGGGGGGACCCCGCGGGATGCTCAATTCTGCCGCTGTCACGGCAGCAGCGGCAGCAGCAGCCATTTTGTGTTTTTTTTAACCTAGTTGGGCTGATGCAAGATGTTTTTTGCGCGGGGCCCTGTGCAAAAAACATTCTTGCTCAATGGACGGGCCGGCCCTGGCTGATGTTATTCCTTGACTGAAAAACAGTATTTCTATCAGGAAAGATGTGCATGGAATGCTGATGGAGGAAGGGCACACCCACCTAGCCATTCTGATACCAAATCAACCCTAGCCAACATGTGGTGTCAAACTGCCCTAACATCCGCCATTGTCCATTACTGTTGTTGTTGTTATGGTGTGCCATTAAGTCAAAGTTGATTTTTGGTGACCCTGTGGATAGTTGTCTATGATGTGACTATCCCCCCTGGATTTTCTTAGCAAGGTGTACATTGTCAGGTCTTTCTTCCGTACAGTAAGCCTACAGCACATGATATTCCAAGGTGGTTTGCTATCCAAGTACTAACTAGGCTCAGCCCTACTTAGCTTCCAAGAGCAAATTAAATCAAGCATAATCAGGGTGGTGTGGCCATAGTCCCAACATTACTATACTTGTCTTCTATCGGTTTCTGCCACATGCCTTTCTCCTATAGGGGATTCCAGCTTATCTTGCTTCTTCGTGGCTCATCCTTAGCTTTTCTGGGCTGTGGCCACCAGTCCTGCAGCCGCGTTCCTACTGCTTTTGGGGCTTTTACCATGGTGAAATCTCTGATTCTTCTTTACATACATTAGCATGTTATCTAGGCTCTTCATGAATGTTTTTTCCATCCCAGGGAGACGTTCCTCTAAACTGAAGATTCCTTTGCTGGGAACAAACTCCTCAATGCCAGGACTCAAAGTTGCAGGCACACAGCTTAGCTGAACTCACCCCACTCCTGTGGCCTGAGCTTGTGCCACCTCTTCTGCTATTACAACATAAGAACATATGATATGCCACATTGGGTCAGACCAATGGGCCATCAAGCCCAATATCCTGTTTCCAACGGTGGCCATTCCATGTTATAAGTACCAGGCAGGATCCCAAAAGGTAAACAGATTCCAGGGATAATCAGTAGATTTCCCACAGTCCACTTTAATAATGGTTTATGTACTTTTCTTCTAGGAACTTGTCCAAACCATTTTTAAACCCAGCTACATAAAAAAAACTTTCCCTACATCCTCCAGCCACAGATTCCACAGCTTAATTACACGTGGAGCCTCATTCTGAAAGGGGCATGTCCGGGCCATCTGGACGGTCCCAAGCAAAACGGGCCTGTTAAGACCCGATTCTGTATGGCAGGAACAAAATGTTCCCACGGTACACAAAATCGGGCCCGAGGATGGCCCAGCATGCCCCTGCCTGTCTGCAGGGACATCTTCCCCACAGGCGCCCCTGGCTCATGCAGCTAAGGCCCCCCTCTTCCATGCTGCCTGACTCACGGCTGGCTAGCCAGGGCTTGGATCGGGTGGCGGGGACCCCAGTGCCCCAGCCCCAGGGGGATCCCCAGCCCCGATCACTGGGTCAATGCTGCTTATTCCACCTTCGAAGTGGAACAAGCAGTACATCCCTTCT
The DNA here is from genome assembly GCA_033557465.1 of Ichthyophis bannanicus. Classification (NCBI taxonomy): domain Eukaryota; kingdom Metazoa; phylum Chordata; class Amphibia; order Gymnophiona; family Ichthyophiidae; genus Ichthyophis; species Ichthyophis bannanicus. The sequence continues at coordinate 174,975,297 of CM066036.1, read as the reverse complement.
GACTCAGCAGAATGTACAGAGTTGTGACCTGAATCGGCCCTGTACGTCCTGCCAGCTCGGTCCACCCGATCCGCTCTGACCCCACCCCCTCCTGGCGGCTCTCCCTGTCCTGCGGCTCTAGCCATATGGGGAGAGCACGAGGGGGAAGAGAGTCGGGATGGCTTGAGGGCCTGCATATCCCACCGGGACGTGCAACTCCGCAATCCATGACTCTGAATCCAGCCCATTGAGTGAAAAAATACCTTCTGTGATTAGTCTTAAATGTACTATTTTGTAGCTTCATTGCATGTCCCCTAGTCTATTGAGAACTAAAAAGATGATTGATGGCTACTCCTTCTACCCTGCTCATTATTTTATTGACCTCTATCATAACTCCACTCAGCCATTATTTTTCCAAGCTGAATTGCTCTAACCTTTTAAACCTTTCCTCAAAGAGATATCCTTCCATCCCCTTTATAATTTTGTTCGCCTTTCTCTGTACATTTTCCAGTTCCGTTATATCTTTTTAAAAATGTTTCAAGGTATTCAAGGTGTAGTCTGCTTTTTTAGAGCCTTCCAGACAATCTGGGTTCTGTGGAATAATTTAGGCCTTCAGCTAATCTGGGTGCCATACTGGTCCTTTTGCTAGATATGCGCACACACACATACACACACAGCCCCCCACAGCAACACATACATATCCCAGCCACAACACGCATATATACAGTCTTCTCCCCCATACGCAGCTTGACCCTCCACATGCACACAACTTGCCCTTTATCCCACACCCTGCCCCAAACCCACACCCATGTATAACCTTATGCATACATTTGTGCCGCTCCCCTACAGGCACCCACACAACTCCAACACACACGACTCTCTCTGTTTCCCCACACACATCCTCGCATATACTCCCACATACAAATATGCCTTTCTCCCACATGGTGACACGCCCACATATCTTGTCCCCCCGCCCCCACCCATACACAAACACATACCCCCCTCTACTTAGATTCAGCAGGTCCATGCTAGTTATGGAGATATTACTATTCTTACTGATGGTTTGACTTACCAGTTTATAGGATGCATAATTAGACATATTTTATTTTGCTCTAGGCTTATTTAGTGAACAAGAATGGAGCTGGTTTCTGTGGCGGATCTATTGTCAGTGAAACATGGATAGTCACTGCTGCACATTGTTTGCTAAGCGGCACCGAGTTTAAGGTTGTGGTAGGTAAGTAAGGTGTGAACATTATTTTCTAGCATCTCATAGGGTAGTGTGTTGCTCGATGCTCATTCAACTAGATAAGAAACAGGCTGAAAAGGTCAGTTTTAGCTATTGGATCTTGCTCAGAAACAAACATGGGTCATGAGATCTGTAGGTGTTATATTTATGAGCATCTAAGGTTATAGGGGTAAAAGATTTTTCTTCATAATTTCTTTCTTTCTCCTCCATACTGATTGCATATTTCTTTTCAAATTACGTCTACTATTTTTGCCAGACTGACTGGATTACTGGTGACTTAATATAAGAGACAGCACCCAGGAGAATCAAATGCACAACCTGAGATGCTTTGTTCTAGTATTTATTGGCTACTATCAGAGACAGGATGCTGGGCTTGAAAGACTTTTGATCTGACCTAGCATGGCACAGTTTATGGTTTGAAAAAATATATCCTCGTGTCCATACCCTAGAATTATTCTCATGATTTTCAAATTCAAACAACAAGTCATAAATTTTTGAATTAAAAAAAATGACATTTTATTCCTTTTTTTTCATTGAAGACTTTTTTTAAGCAAAAAATCTAAAAACTGACTTTAACAAAAACTTGTTTGATAAATTTGCATTTTCATTTTTTCTGGGCATTAGCTTTGAACAAATGCTGCCCAAAGATGTGACAGACTTGTCCAGTGGTATTAGGATATAGTGAAAACAAATACAAGAGCCCCATCCATTGAATATAGGCAAATTGTAGCAGTGATATCCCAAAGCCCAAACCTTCCATTAAGGATATGTTTTAATGAAATTCAAGTGGCAGGGTTTGACCATTGCATCATGTTCTGCAAATACCTACACTGAATGATAAAAGAGCAGCCCAAAGGACTACCTTTCTTCTTTCTGTGCTGTGAGTTAGAAAAAAAACACCTATTTACAGTGTTAAAATCTTATAAAGGACGCTACAAATATATAACACTTACAAACAAAGCAGCTAATAAAAGCTCATTGCAGCTCCTTTACTGGGGAAAGCCAATGGCATTTAGGATCTCTGCCTGCCTTTCTGACATTGCTGCTTGGATGTCTCACTACCACTTGAAATTGAAAATGGCCAAAACTGAGCTTCGTATTTTTCCCCCTAAAATCTCCTCTCTTCTTCCTCCTTTTTCAGTCTCTGTGGATAACTCTCTACTCCTGCCTGTTTCCTCAGCTCACAACCTTGGAGTCGTCTTTGACTCCTCTCTCTCTTTCTCCACACATATCCAACTGATAGCTAAGACCTGCCCTTTCTTTCTCTATAATATCAACAAAATCCACCCATTCCTTTCTGAACACACTACTATGACACCTTATCCACTCCTTAATCACCTCCCATTTAGACTATTGTAGCCTTCTCCTTGCTGATCTCCTGCTGAATCATCTGTTCAACACTCGGCTGCGCGGCTAATCTTCCGCCAACCTCATCATGCTCATATTACCCCTCTTCTCAAGTCTCCTCGTTGGCTTCCTATCCATTTCCACATCCAGTTCAAACTTCTCCTGCTGACCTATAAGTGCATTCACTCTGCAGCTTGTCACTACCTTTCCTCTCTGTCTCTCCCTACACCCTTCCTCAGGAACTCCACTTCTATCTGTGCCCTTCTTTCTATTGCTAACTCCAGACTTTGCTCCTCTCACCTTGCTGCTCCTTATACCTGGATCAAACTACCTGAGTCTGTACATCAGAAACCTTTTCTGACCCTTTTCAAATCCAGGCTGAAAACTCACCTCTTCACTGCCACTTTCGGATCTTGACTCACCTGATCTCTTTGTGTTTCCTTACCATTCCCCCTAGCTGTGCCCTGTGTCTACACCTACTGTGTTGTCTGTCTTAACTAGATTGTAAGCTCTGATGCAACCCTGCGTATGTCTTGCAGTGCTATATAAATGCTCAGTAGTAGTAGTAATTTATTTGCATTTAGCTCCTGCCTTTCCAGTAGTAGCTCAAGGAAAGCTACATTCAGGTATGGTAGGCATTCCCCTGTCCCAGAGAGCTTACTATCTATGTTTGTACCTGAGGCAGTGGAGGGTTAAGTGACTTGCCCAAGGCCACAAGGAGTACTAGTGGGATTTGAATGCTGGTCTCTCTGGTCCCAGGTTGTTTGCCTTAACCACTAGGCTACTCCTTCACTCCATGCACCCTTTGTCACCAGGAGTGACATATGAGAAACGCAGGACCTTGTGCAACGATTCGCTGTGGGATCTCTTTGCATAAATATGTACAGAAGTTAGTAGAGACCAAAAAAAGCAGAGCGTTATTTGCATAAGTCACTAGGGGCCAGAAAGCAGAGCCATGTGCAAAAAAACCCGGTGATTCATTGATAGGACTGGCCCTGCTAGTCACCCTCTCTTGACCGCTGTCTTATTTTTATGGCATTTCACCTGCTCCCCCTCCTCTCTCAGCCCTGGATCTTCTAGGTTTGCAGGGCTGACATAAGCTTAATCCATTTCATATCGTGTATAAGGTCTACTTACCCCATTACACCAACCACTACCTGCAGTTCTGAATGTCTCATTAATTTTCCTTCAGAGCTCTGAGACTTTTAAAGGCAATGCATCTTCCAACAGGTGAACATAACACCGAGCAGAACGATGGAACAGAACAGCATCTGGAAGTGGCAGAAATCGTCATGCATCCCAGTTACAATGCAAGCAAAAAGAGGTACAACAATGACATTGCGCTCTTGCAGATGAAGACACCAATGACGTTTAACAGCTACGTAACGCCCATTTGTATTGCTAACAAGGATTTTACAGAAAGTCTCCTCAGAGGAAAGAAAAACAGTCTCGTGAGTGGCTGGGGGGATGTTAAGTTCCAAGGAAGGTCAGCCATGATTCTGCAGAAACTGGAGGTGCCATTCGTTGAAAGGGCAACATGCAAGAACTCCAGCCGATACTCTGTGTTTGTCAATATGTTTTGCGCTGGGTATGCGACAGAAACTAAAGATGCATGTCAGGGAGACAGTGGAGGTCCACACGCCACAGAGTTCGAGAATACTTGGTTTCTCACTGGAATAACTAGCTGGGGTGAACAGTGCGCCATGAAGGATAAATACGGAATTTATACCAGAGTTTCAAAATTTGCTGATTGGATAAAAAGTTATGCTCGGCTCACGTAATTAGGGCTACATTTACTAGAAAGTGTTATTGCATTACTTCTGCTAACACACATTAATGCATTTTATTTACACATTTTATGCAATGGGACCTATTCACTAACAATGCATGTTAAAGGAATTAATGTGCACTAACACCGTAAGTTTGGCCCTTCCAAGTAACTGTTTCCCTTGGCAGTAGTCTTACGTTGTATTAACAAAGCTGATCGCTAATAAAGCACTACTTGTTTCAAAGATAAAATACCAATGTTTAGGATCCAATGTTTGCATAGACTGCAAAAAGTAACATTGACTAAAGAATGGAGCTGCAAACTGTCCCAGCAAGTTAAAAAGCTGTTGCATATTTCAATCGCTATTTTTGGTGGTGGTAGGATGGAGAGGCATATAGAGCTTCTCTTCTTGCTCCTCTAGGCTTTCAGCCAAAGTTTAAAGCAGCCCCTTAGGGTCTTTGGCACCCTGAGTCTTCCATTTAAGCATTGCCTCTGTGACATCCCAGCCTTAGCTAACAAGGATCAGAAGGCAGGCTCCATGTTTCTTTACCTATTCTACATGAAAGAGAAGTTGAAGCTTGAATACGATGTCATCACACATACTAAAAATGGTTATGAGAGTTTTCCAGCACAACACAATGATTCTTTATTATGCACAAGAACCATTCACAGTTATGCAGATGACTTTAGACTAAAAGTATTTGAATGCTCAATAGTACTGCTAATGCTAGTGATTTCTGATACACAGAATTTTGATAATTAAAAAAAATATTTGCTCTTGTCTGAATAACAATTTTAATGGAAGAAAATCAATTTCTTTGTCATTTATATTATTTTGGAAAACATTTCTCTTCTGCCCTTTCAAGAGAAAATTCAGACTCGTTTATATTGTACTCCCTGAGGGCAAGATCTTAATATTTCAGAAGGCTTCTGTCTTCAAATACTTGCCGGACTTGTAAAGGCATCAACCCCTTCTCCACTGTCTAGGTGGTTTTCCTTTAACCAATGTTAATTTTGGCAGAATAAATACTACATTCAAAAATCTATTTTGAGCAAGATCACGGAGATCACTTTCCTGTTCATCTGATAACTCATCACTGTCAACTGTAGCCACTATTTGTTTCTTATTTTATAGTTATTGAGACATAAGAAAAACTCAAATGATACAGAAATCAAGAAATAAAAAGCACAGGTAACATTAAATCACGAAGGTATATCAAAGTATATGTTTAGACCACCAAACTTGAATAATCATACTAGACCAAGAAAAAAGTAATCATAAAGAAGGAAATATATTTATCTAAATACAGGGAGATGGCTGCAGTAACAGTGGTAGCGGAATACGTGCTCCATCTCTGGAATATTCAATCCCAGGACTTTGGGATCCTCTCTAGCAATAATAAAGTCCAAGAACTGCTAAGGGATCAGAAATAAAAAAAACATTTGCAACCATATGAAACAAACTATTGACAAGGAAATATCAAATTATATCAATTATAGGTACCCCCACAGAGCCTAAACTCTCAGTTTCAAAGCCAGGAACTCAAGGTATCTGTTAGCTCAAAATAAGTAGGAAATAGACATATTTGTGATCCCAAAAATAGCTCAGTAATATGTTAAAACTAAAGTATAGTCTGTGGTCATATTCCATTACAAAAGACATAGGAAGAGTTGCTCTTCTAGTGACCATATCCAAAAAAAATCTGTCAACTATTTTGACCTTACTTGGATCCTTTCTTGACTCTTTACTAGGGCTGCTGCAACACAGTAAGCAAGGTGGAGGGCACCGAATTTCAGGGAGGTCCAAAAAATAAAAAATGAGGAAATAAAAAAATAATAAATGAGAATAATAAAATGGCAAAAAAGTGACAGAAACATAAAAACCAAGATGTTATCAAAAACAGCATTCTGGGTATAGCTACAGGTCATTGGTTAATGAGGAAGGAGGGCACCAATTTACAGCTTGCAGGGGGGGGGCACCAGAAACCCTAGCACCAGCCTTGCTCTTTACAGGGCAACCTCTGCCAAACTGTAGGCACAGGATATGAAGGGCATGTTATCTGCTGGAAACTAATACCCAGGGGCGGCTCAAGACAATCTGCTGCCTGAAGATGAGTTGGTGTGCCCCTCCCCCCCCCCAGCCAAAATGGAGTGGATTCCCCAGAGCCCTAGTCAAGAACCCTTCCTCAACTCAATAACACTCAGGTGGTAACCCCATGAATAAAGAAAGCAATATAGTCCCACGCTTAGGGTTGCCAACTTTTTCACCGAGAAAAACCCGACACCTGTGGCTTGCCATGCTCCACCCATTCTCCGCCCCTAGTCCCACCCCTGCCCCGCCCCCAGCCCCACCCACAAAAATTACCGAGGATACGTGTAGGCTAACTTCCTTGGTCAGATAATAATTAAACTGGGAACCCCAAAATCCAAACATGAAATGTACAACACTGGAGAAATAAAACTATAAAGTAATTTCCTCTTGCACTAAACAAAAACGCAAAGATGTTAGCAATACACACTTCCCAGACCAGACATATTCCAGTTAATAAATTCAAAATAAAAAGTATTTTTCTACCTTCTGTTTGGACGTTTTATTTTTCAGTTGCAATTGCTCCAGTCACTTTCTTCTGGTTTCTTCGTGTCTTCTGCGAGCTATCCATTTGTCCTTTCTTCTCTTTTAGATGTTTTCCATTCTCTCTCTATTTCTGCTTTAACATACTGATTGTTTCCCTTTTGCTCTTTCCCCCAATTCTTTCCTTATTCCTTTATCATCCGTTTAAATTTCACCCTTCCATTCTCAAGCCCCTCTTACTCTCCCAATACCGGCCCATCATAGACTTTTCTTCCACACAAAATATTTTTCCCCTCTCCATTCTCATTCCCCATCCATTCTAGTCCTCCCCCAAATCAATTCCCTTATAGTTCTAGGCCCACCCAGCATCCACTCCCTTCTAGTCCCATTCTCCCATGCCCCACATCAGCCCATTTCCAGTCCTATTCCAGCTCTTCATCAGCCCATTTCCAGTGCTAGCCCTCACATCACAGGCCATTTCCAGTCCTAGCTCCCCCCCCCCCAATCACAGCCCATTTCCAGTCCAAGTCCCCCATCACAGCCTATTTCCAGTCCTAGGCCCCCCCCCCCCACCATCACAGCCCATTTGCAGTCCGAGTCCCCCCGCACAATCACAGCCCATTTGCAGTCCGAGTCCCCCCGCACCATCACAGCCCATTTGCAGTCCTAGCCCCCCTAATCACAGCCTATTTCCAGTCCAAGATCCCCCTTCCTCCACCATAGCCCTTTTCTGGTCCAGGTCCCCTCCACCCCATCACAACCCATTTCCAGGCCATGTCCTCCCCCATAACCCTTTTACAGTCCTGGTCCCCCCCCCCATCACAGCCTTTTTCCAGTCCAAGTCCCCCCCCCCCTTAGCCCTTTTCCAGTCCCAGTCCCCCCCCCCCTTTGCCCTTTTCCTGTCCAAGTCCCCCCCTTTAGCCCTTTTCCAGTCCAAGTCCCACCCCCTTAAGCCCTTTTCCAGTCCAAGTCCCCCCCCCTTAGCCCTTTTCCAGTCCAAGTCCCCCCCTTATCCCTTTTCCAGTCCAAGTCCCCCCCCCTTAGCCCTTTTCCAGTCCAGGTCCCCCCCCCCCTTAGCCCTTATCCAGTCCAAGTCCCCCCCTTAGCCCTTTTCCAGTCCAAGTCCCACCCCCTTAGCCCTTTTCCAGTCCAAGTCCCCCCCCCCCTTAGCCCTTTTCCTGTCCAAGTCCCCCCCTTAGCCCATTTCCAGTCCCAGTCCCACCCCCTTAGCCCTTTTCCTGTCCAAGTCCCCCCCCCCTTAGCCCTTTTCCAGTCCAGGTCCCCCCCCCTTCGCCCTTATCCAGTCCAAGTCCCCCCCTTAGCCCTTTTACATTCCTAGTCCACTCCCCTTTGCACTTTTACACTCCTAGTTCCCCCCCATTAGCCCTTTTCCAGTACTTGTCCCCCCCTTAGCCCTTTTCCAGTCCGTGTCCCCCCCCCCTTAGCCCTTTTCCAGTCCAGGTCCCCCCACCCCTTAGCCCTTTTCCAGTCCAAGTCCCCCCACCCCCTTAGCCCTTTTCCAGTCCAAGTCCCCCCCCCCTTAGCCCTTTTCCAGTCCACGTCCCCCCCCCCCCTTAGCCCTTTTCCAGTCCAAGTCCCCCCACCCCCTTAGCCCTTTTCCAGTCCAAGTCCCCCCCCCCTTGGCCCTTTTCCAGTCCAGGGCCCCCCCCCTTAGCCCTTTTCCAGTCCAAGTCCCCCCATCCCCTTAGCCCTTTTCCAGTCCAAGTCCCCCCCCCTTAGCCCTTTTCCAGTCCAGGTCCCCCCCCTTAGCCCTTATCCAGTCCAAGCCCCCCCCCCCCTTAGCCCCTTTCCAGTCCCGGTCCCCCCCCCCCCCTCACAGCCAATGCAGTCCTTGCCCCCGCCCCCCCCCCCCGACCAGCATCGCGGCTGTCTGAGGCTTCAGAGGGAGCCGGGGAAGCCCGCGCGAGGCCCCGGCTCCCTCTGAACAGCCACCAGCGTGAAGAGCCTTTTCCTTCACGCTGACGGCTGTTCCTGTGAAGCCGCGAATGCTGGGAAAGGTTAAAGGGCAACCTTTAACCTTTCCCAGCATTCGCGGCTTCACAGGAACAGCCGCCAGCGTGAAGGTAAAGGCTCTTCACGCTGGTGGCTGTTCAGAGGGAGCCGGGGCCTCGCGCGGGCTTACCCGGCTCCCTCTGAAGCGGAGAAAAGCCGGTTTTTTTGCTCTGGCCGCTCCCGATCTTGCGGCCAGAGCAAAAAAACCGGCTTTTAAAGGGCCGGTTTTGCCTCTGCGCCGGCAGCCGGCCTGGCCGTGGAAAAACCGGCCAGGCCGGCTGAAAACCGGCCAGTTGGCAACCCTACCCATGCTATATACGATTTTTAATTTAAAAAAACATTATGATGTTGTTTTTATGCAACAAAAAATGTAGCAGATTAATTATATAGCCTAAGAATCTAATGTAAAACATATTGACCCCCTGACATTGCACACTAGATTAGCATGCTATTATATGTAACTATAGAGTCTGCAAAATCAAAGGAAATGCCAGGTGATCACAAACCAAGGAACCAAATGAAAAAGCGAGAGCCACAGCTAATTTTGTTTTGGTGTTATAAACTGCACTGTGCTTCTCGCTATTTATCTTTCAACATATATTCTACATCCAAAGAAATCCTTCTCCCAGTAATGAATGCAGAGGACATTTCCCCATAGACCTCAACCGTTATTCTCCCAAGAACGTTTTGCCAGTGAGGTGGCATGAAGGTGTAGCCAAGTGCGTCACATTTTAAGCTGGCTGGTAGCAGACAACATAATTAGCCGTCTTTCCTTTTTCCATTCTTCTCATTAATTTGCCATGATTTTGATAGCCGGACGGTCAGTAAAATCAGCCGGGTGGCGCACCCATTCAAAAGGTCCAGAGAACACTGTCAACATGCACAAAATAATTTCTGATTCTGGTCATCATCTCACTATCAGCAATATAAACCTTCACCAGTCATGGACATATTGTGAGGTAATATAAAACCTTACCATACCGTAACAGTATCACCTTCCAAAACTCACAAAGGAGCCTACCTGGAAAAGAGCAGCATTCTAAGAGAATCTGTTCACTAAAGCATCTTAGGCTTTTGCAGCTAATGTGGCAAAAAGTGCAGAGAGCACACAGCTTTTGCAGCTAAAATCATGCTATATATTGCGAGCATGCACAGCATTTCCCCAGGAGATAATGCACCAAATTAGCATAGAAGGTTCCCCAGCAGCACCATGGATGCACCATAGATGCACATACCACACCCATTAAAGTGGCGTTCTGAGCACCCATGTTGACTGCAGCTTTGACGGTTACTGCACACTGTTGAAGCATGTTACACACACACCAACTCTACATCAATATCCTGCCCACTCTTGCAGATAACAGGGTTTCTGAAAATAATGTCTTGAAGGACTAGAAAAAGGGACTGCTACTTCTGGAGAGAGATCTGCAATTGTGAGTATATACCTCTGGGAAATTTCTGAAAGAACTTCTTTGTATTAAAGCTAATTAATCTGTGAACCCAGTGTTTTTGTTAAATCAGTCAGAGCACTGTAGAAGCAGTTTAAGTTTAAATTTAAAACACAGAAGAGAACTGTCTGGTTACATTTCATACCCAGCAGAGAGCTTGTAGTTTAAATTTAATAGGCACTCAGGGCCTAGTATCAGCAAAGTACTTTTAGTTTAAATTTAAAACACAGAAGAGAGCTTTCTGGTTAAATTTAGAACCCAGCAGAGAGCTTGTAGTATAAATTTCATAATAAGTCAGAGCCTAGCAGTAGCATAGAGCTGTAATTTAAATCAAATCAGAATATAACTTAGCATAAAAGGCAAAACAGGGTCAGTACTCTTTGAGCAACAAATAAAGTCTTCTAGAGACCTTTACAAAGAGGCCTTCTACCTAGGGGACAAGAGACCTGTGAAACTTTTTCAATAGGTGGCAGGTCAAAAGGCCATTTTGAAAGACTCCTTCTATCCAAGCAAGGACTGTTAATCACCCAGGAAGTTGGTCACAGCTTACCTCAACAGCACAGGACAGGGTACTGTGTAGCAGCCCTCTTTTAATAAGTGTTATTTCCCTCCCTCCCTGGGATAATCATAGCTTTATAGGTACTTACACATCTTAAAGGAAGGGAGGTGCTCTCAGGTGAAAATCGTTATCCAAATCAGTCATACACTAAGGACCTGAGATTAATTAAGCTTCAGGTGAACAAGGTATATTAAACATATTAGGTAAAGTTTTATTAGTATAAATATCCATAGCAACCCTTAATAAGTAAAGAACTTAAAGATCTAAACACAAGCTTAAAACTAAGATGCAGACAGCAGTCCAGCAGCAAGATGGGGGCTTTACAGTCTTTTGCATTGAGTGTCACATGTATGATTTTCTCCCAGTTGGTGAGAGGTCTTACATGTACACCAGGTGCAAGGAGCTCTTTGCTCTCAGGAAACGAGTCCATTCTCTAGACGCTAGAGTAGCAGACTTGGAAGACATAAGAAAGACAGAGAGGTACATAGATGAGACCTACAGGGATATAATCCTGACGTCCCACCTCCAGTCTGGCAGCATCCCTGTTGCCATGGAGGAGAGAGGTCACGTGACAGGAGAGCATCACCCTGGTGTGGCAGGAAGTGATCCTGTAACTATGACCTGTCCTCCAGGTGATGTAAAACCCTCTCGCACCGTGGAAGTTTCTCCAGGGCCATGTGCCCATGAGGGAAGGGTTAGGACAGCTGTTATAGTTGGTGATTCGATCATTAGACATGTAGATAGCTGGGTGGCTGGTGGACATGAGGATCGCCTGGTAACATGCCTGCCTGGTGCGAAGGTAGTGGACCTCACGAGCCACCTAGATAAGGTCTTAGATAGTGCTGGGGAGGAGTCTGCTGTCTTGGTACATGTCAGTACCAATGACATAGGAAAATGTGGTAGGGAGGTTCTGGAGGCTAAATTTAGGCTTTTAGGTAGGAAGTTAAAATCCAGAACTTCCAGGGTAGCATTCTCCGAAGTGCTTCCTGTTCCACGCGCAGGACCCAAAAGGCAGGCAGAGCTCCGGAGTCTCAATGCGTGGATGGTACAAGGATGAGGGTTTTGGATTTGTTAGGAACTGGGGAACATTCTGGGGAAAGGAGTGGCTCTTCTGAAGGGATGGGCTTCACCTTAACCGGGATGGAACCAGGCTGCTGGCATTAACCTTTAAAACGGAGATAGAGCAGCTTTTAAACTAGATAATAGGGGAAAGCCGACAGTCGCCCAAGAGTGCATGGTTCGGAAGAATGTATCCTTGAAGGATACTACCAAAAACAGAGAGGTTCCAAAAAAGAGTTGTCACACCGCCCCCTTGGTGGTAGTGGCGGAACCCAACAGAAAGGGGGTGGACATGGAAGAAGAAAGTTTGTTTGTGGAGGAGCTTAGTTCAAATGCAGGGCCCAGGTTCTCACAGGCCTGGTAGCCTTCTGGATAACTAAGAGCTCCCGAGAAATAACAGTCTGAGGGTAGGGAAATTATAAGGCTTTTATTTCCCAAGTTGCAAATAGGTTCCTAAGCTCAGAATACAACAGCACACACAAAAGAAATGTCCTTGCTCCAGGTTAAAGAAAAAACATGAACTGAAAAATCTGTTAGCTTCACAGTAATGTCAAAAACGGAATACAGCATCAAACTTTACATACAAGCCACAGCTATTCCTCTGCTAGGCTCAATCCTCTTGGTCAGGCAATAGCTACATTCCATCGGAATATCTGAGGGATCCTCCGGGAATTCCACCTGCATGGGCTCGCAGTCCGGAATGTCTGAGGACTCTCTTTCAGGCCTTCTGCATAACGCTTGTATGATGCGCCAATGATCAGCATTAAAAGGTAAGTCCTTGCATTGTATACTTTTATAACAGGAACAGTCTCTCCTGCACCCTGTTTCTTCTCTAGCAAGTTTCCTGTTTAATGCAGGTTTGTATCTTGTCTCATGAATGCCTTTTGAAGGACAGCATTCTCTAGTGCCCTGCTCCTTCTGTATCACATCATTCCTAAAATCATAGTTATTAAAATGGCAATTACCTTTTCTTCTAAGGTTCTCAGATTAAGGTGAGGGCTGAGGCCTGCTCCTGCTGGGTCTTGGTTTCTCAGCTGTCCAGGTAGGCCTCTGGTTCTCAGGTCTGCCTGCTGCTGGAGTTAGGCCTTGTTTGTGCCACAGCTCCTTTCTCCCAGGGCTTTGAAAGTTACCCTTCACAATTCTCCTTTCACCTCCTTGTTTGCTATTCCTTGTTGCACCTTTCAACAGTGGCTGGCCCTTGTTACTCTCAGGCCTTGGACTTTCTGGTATAGTCCTCCTCCTTTCAGAGTCAGCTTCCTTATGGTATCTTTCCCTCCTGGAAAGTGTATCTTTTCCTCTTTTAAAACATTTACAGCAAGTTTCTTCACCTGGCTCTGCTGAGTCTGCTAGGCCGTTTCCCTCGGTCAGGACTCCTATTCCTGGATCCTCCGAATATCCATGCAAAGCTGGAACTGGAACTCCTTGCACCACTCCTTGCCAGTCTCCTTGGCAGTCTCCTTGCCAATCTGCTTGCGACTCTCTTTGGCACTCTGCGTACCGGTCTGTTTGCCCTTCTCTTTGCCAGTCTCTTGGCCACTCTGCGTACCGGTCTGACTTCCTCCAGTCATCTGAGCTTTTAAAAGGAATTCTTCCCTTTCTACATTGGGTGTTGGCTGGTATTGCATCATTGGCTCTACGGCGTGGTTCCTCAGTCCTCCAGAGGTCTCTCTGGCTCCCCCTATATGGCTCCTCGTGATGCTGCAGCCGGTGTTTACCTTTCTTTTCTGGGTTTAAAACCTTTTCTTCTGCCTGCAGCTGGTCTGCAGTGCCACAGAGTAAAGTAGCCCAAATGCCCTCGAGTATGGAGCAGACAGAGCTTAAAGATCCCAAATTACCCATGTCTACCAATAGCCAGATTAATATGAATAAAATACAGTCTCTAAAATGCTTGTATGCAAATGCTAGAAGTCTAAAAAATAAGATGGGAGAGTTAGAATATATAACACTAAATGAGAGGTTAGATGTGATTAGAATCTCAGAGACATGGTGGAAGGAGGACAACCAGTGGGACACTGTGATACCTGGGTACAAACTATATCGTAATGATAGAGCTGATCAAATTGGTGGAGGGGTTGCGCTCTATGTTAGAGAGGACATTGAGTCAGAAAGGCTTAAAGTTTTGCAGGAAACAAAATTTGCTCTAGAATCTCTATGGATTGAAATTCCATGTAAAAAGGGGAAGGCGATGGCAGTGGGGGCGTACTATCGACCGCCTGGCCAGAATGAACAAATGGATGATGAAATGCTCAAAGAAATCAAAGAAGCTAACAAAAGTTACAGCGCAGTAATAATAATGGGTGATTTCAATTACCCCGGTATCGACTGGATCAATGTCATGGCAGGACGTGCTAGGGACATAAAGTTCCTAGATGAAATAAATGACTGCTTCTTGGAGCAGCTGGTTCATGAACCGACCAGAGGGGAAGCCATATTGGACCTAGTCCTTAGTGGAACACCAGATCTAGTGCAAGAGATAAGGGTGTTGGGGCCACTTGGCAATAGTCATCATAGCATGATCGCATTTGATTTAATTAGTGCAGGAGGGATAGTAAGGAAATCCACAGTACTACCTTTTAACTTTCGAAAGGGGGACTATGATAAAATGAGGAAAATAGTTAAGAAAAAACTAAAAGGAGCAATTGCAAAGGTCAAAGACTTACATCAATCTTGGGTGTTGTTGAAAAATACTATCTTGGAAGCCTAGACCAGCTGTATGCCATGCTTTAAGAAAAGTGGAAGGAAGTCCAAAAAACTGACAGCATGGTTTAAAGGTGAGGTCAGAGAGGCTGTTGTTGCCAAAAAAGCATCTTTCAGGAAATGGAAAAAAGAGCTAAACGACGAAACCTGGAAACAGCACAAGCACTGGCAAGTCAAATGCAAGGCATTGATAAAGCAGGCAAAGGGAGAATTTGAGAAGAAGCTTGCTGCAGAAGCAAAAACGTGAAATAAAGACTTTTTCAAGTACATTCGTAGCAAAAAACCTGTGAGAGAGTCAGTAGGTCCATTAGATGATAGAGGGGTTAAAGGGGCACTAAGAGACGACAAGGTGATAGCGGAGAGACTGAATGAATTCTTTGCTTCGGTCTTTACTGAGGAAGATGTAAGGATGTTACCCATGACTGAAGTGTTATTTAAAGGTGCGGAAGAATTGAAGGAAATATCGATACATCGGGAACATGTATTACAACTATTAGATAAACTGAAGAGTATCAAATCACTTGAAGATTGGAGGATTGCCAATTTAATGCCAATTTTTAAAAAGGGTTCCAGGGTGATCCGGGAAACTACAGACCAGTGAGCCTGACGTCAGTATCAGGAAAAATGGTAGAAACCATCATAAAGAACAAAATTACTCAGCATGTAGATAGTCATGGCCTAATGGGAGACAGCCAACATGGCTTTAGACAAGGAAGAGCTTGTCTTACTAATCTGTTATGTTTTTTTGAAGGTGTGAATAAACAGATGGACAAAGGTGAGTCGGTTGATATAGTGTATCTGGATTTTCAGAAAGCCTTTGACAAGGTCCCTCATCAGGGACTTTTGGTAAAACTAAAGAGCCATGGGATAGGAGGCAGTGTACTATTGTGGATCAGGAACTGGTTAAAAGATAGAAAGCAAACCCTCTGGATACGCCATGCTCTTCCTAGACATATCCGCAGCCTTTGACACCATCTCCCATAGCATTCTCCTACACAGACTCCAGGAAATAGGTATTAAGGACACTGTAATACAATGGTTCCACTCCTACCTGACAAACAGACAACTGATCCGCACAAACACAGCAACCTCCCCCCCTTTCAACAACATCAAGGAGTACCACAGGGTTACACACTATCCGCCATGCTCTTCAATATCTATCTACAACCACTCGAGAGCATAACATCAACTACCATATAGACGCAGACGACATAATGCTCTGTGGACCAATCACAACCACCAACCCAACAAATGACCACCTGTCAGACTGCTTCATTGAGGTCTCCGACTGGCTACAAAGGAACAATCTATCCATCAACATCAAAAAAACTGAAGCCCTCATAATAACAAAGGACCAAAACTTCACCCCCCCCCCCCACACCTCGTATTGGGAACTACCCAAATAAAGATTCAACCCCACATAAAATATCTGGGAATCACTATAGACCAGGCACTCACATTTACTCCACAGATTAAAAAGACTACCAGGACAATATTCCACAAAGCAAAAATGATACAACGGCTCAGACCACTCATTAATCCACAGGACTTCAGAACTGTCAGCAGGCTATGACGTTCCCCCACCTGGACTACTGCAACATAATCTATCATGGACTTCCTGCGACCCACACCAACCCGCTACGGACTGCCCTGAACACCATCGCAAGAATCATCCGGAATGCAAAAAAGCACAATCACATCACCTCAGTCCTGAGGGAATTACACATACTGCCACTCGAAGCAAGGATCAAATACAAAGCCCTCTATCAAACACAGACTTCCCACCTCCGCTCCCTACTACCCCAGCCCACCCACAACAGACCATCCCAACAGACCGCCAACAACATCCTTACCATCCCCTATGAACGAACAAAATATAATCAACGAACCTGCAACAGAGCTTTCAAGCGATACGCACCCTCCCTCTGGAACTCATTACCGAGCCAAATCAGAAACACTGGTGATCTATCCGCGTTCCGGAAACAACTAAAAACCATCCTCTTGCATGAATACCTTGGACTAGAAATAGACAACCTTCATTGACAACCCACAGTCCTTCTGCCAAATCCCCAAAATACCCTATAAGAGACTCATGTCTATTGTCTAAGTATTTACTATCTGTTTGGATCATCAATGTTGGCCCCCCGGTGATGGCTCTCCCCCCCTCTATAATGATTACTGTCCACCCCCCCCCCCCCCCCTTTGCTAAACCGCTTTGACCCGGTGAAAAGCGGTATATAAATGCAGTTAAATAAAAAAAAAAAAAAATAAAAAGCAGAGGGTAGGGCTAAATGGCCAATTTTCCCAATGGAGAAAGGTGAATAGTGGTGTACCCCAGGGATCTGTGCTGGGTCTGCTGCTTTTTGACATATTCATAAATGACCTGGAAAAGGGAATAACGAGTGAGGTTATCAAATTTGCAGATGACACAAAACTATTTAAAGTTGTTAAAACCCAAGAGGATTGTGGAAAATTGCAAGAGGATCTTGATAAATTGGAAGACTGGGCATCAAAATGGCAGATGAAATTTAATGTGGACAAGTGCAAAGTTATGCACCTAGGGAAGAACAACCCAAACTATGGTTACACGATGCAAGGTTCCACATTAGGAACCACCACACAGGAAAAAGATTTAGGCGTCATTGTGGATAACATGTTAAAACCCTTGGCCCAGTGTGCAGCGGCGGCCAAGAGAGCAAATAGAATGCTAGGTATCATAAGGAAAGGAATGGAAAATAAAGCAAAGGATATTATAATGCCTCTATATCGTTCCATGGTGAGACTGCACCTTGAATACTGTGTGCAATTCTGGTCGCCGTATCTTATAAAGGATATAGCGTTATTAGAAAAGGTTCAGAGAAGAGCCACCACAATGGTAAAGGGGATGGAAGGATACTCCTATGAAGAAAGGCTAAAATGGTTAGGGCTCTTTAACCTAGAAAAGAGACGGCTGAGGGGAGATATGATAGAAGTCTATAAATTAATGAACGGAGTGGAACGGGTAAACGTAGATCGATTGTTTACGTTATCAGAATATAGAAAGACTAGGGGACATGCAATGAAACTACAGGGTAAACTATTTAAGACTAATAAAAGAAAGTATTTTTTCTCTAAGCGTGTAATCAAACTCTGGAATTAGTTACCGGAGGATGTAGTAAAGGCTGTTAGTGTAGCTGGATTTAAAAAAGGTTTGGACAAGTTCCTGGAGGAAAGGTCCATAAACCATTATTAAGAAGGGACCCAGAAAATCAATGCTTGACCCAGTACAAGCATTGTGGAACCTGTATCTTTTGGGGAAACTGCTAGGTACGTATGACATAGATTGGCCACTGTTGGAAACAGGACCTCGGTCTGACCCAGTATGGCATATCTTATGTTCTTATATGCTCTAATGCAGAAAATCACTGTGTTATCTGCAATTTCCCTATATTATCTGTTAACACACAAAGATAGCATGCGCCATCTGCCACGTTAACAGTTAAACCAGCTTAGTAAACATCCTCCTAAATATTTTTATTGCAGTGAGCCCTAGAATATCCATACATCTAATCAGAAAACCAAACAAGCCAGGTTAGAAGCCCATGCTAACAGAATACCTGGCCTTGGTCACACACTGAGAATAGAGCTGGATCCTCACCAAGCATAAAATAAATTAACACAAATTAAACATAAAATTATGTAGACAAAAATTAAATTGAAATCCCAAAAACCCAGACTCTGCAAGCAATACACCAGAGAAACAGAAAGAGCTGCAGCTGCCCCTGTACTGTGCAGTGAATAAAGATAAAGTATATACCTACAGCCCAATATTCAAAGGGGTTAATCTGGTTATTAGGATCTGCTGACTGGATAAATCCTGCTGAGAGGGATATTCAGCAGTACTAACCGGCCAGCGGTGCAGAATATCCCCTCTAAACAATGCGGCACTCTCTGGAGAGTTCCAGGGAGGTCCATGGATGGGGTGAGGGTAGTCCCAGAACTAAGCAGCGATTTTCAGTCTGCTAAGTGCCAGTATAAGGTCAGGTCATCTCAATAACTGTCCTAACATTCGGGCCAATGCAGAAAGACTGTTGTGTCCTTTGCATGCAGATAGCGCAACTTATATGCAGAAGTTCCACCGTGCCAAATGCAGAAAAGAGACTGACGCACGCGTAAACAGCAAAAAAAAAGTATGCGCACATAGCAACGCCAAGTGACTTTAAATAATATGCAAATGAGCTGCACATATTAAAATGAGATGTTAATAAGGTCTGCTCCCAAAGCCGAGAAGCAGTCTTCATTATAAAGCATATGAGGACAGATTGAAGGATCTTAATATGTACACCTTAGAGGAAAGGCGGGATAGAGGTGATATGAGTGAGATGTTTAAATACCTCCATGGCATAAATGTTCAGGGAGAGAGCCACTTTCAATTGAAAGCAAGTTCTGCTACGAGGGGACATGGGATGAGGGTGAAGGAGGATAGATTCAGGAGTGATTTGCGGAAATATTTCTTTACGGAAAGAGTGGTGGATCCGTGGAATAGTCTCCCACTGGAGGTGGTAGAGATGAGGACAGTAACTGAATTCAAAAAAGCATGGGACAAACACAGAGGATCTCTAAAGAAAAAAAGGGGACTGTTGTAGTTGTTGATATGGAAGGACAGACTAGATAGGCCATGTGGTCTTCTTCTGTCATCATATTTCTATGTTTCTATGTTTCTAAACACATACAGGATTGCAGAGTCAGGCGTTAAGTTGAAGAGCACTATTATCTCTACGCCTGGTCTGAGATGATGTAAAATTCTTGTGCATGTGATTTTCAGCATGCATCCTGTGAACTGTTAACGTCGGCGTGGACATTTTTGGCATGTATCTTTTAGTGTATAAGCGAAAGTTCAGCGTTCAAGAAGAAATGTCTTGTTTCTTATCCTTAGTTTAGTGGCTTTGCTGCTTGCAAGAGCTAGTCAAAGAAATGGAGAGAACAACAGAGGCCTGAGCATGAGAGAGGAGGATGAGGAGGTACAGGCTCAAACCCTCATCATGGGACTCTGGAGACGGTGCTTATTCTGAACACGGGCAGCACTTGATGGACTCCCAGAGAGTCATGTCATGCGTAACTACCGTTTATGCACACGAGCCATCTTGTCCTTGTATGAGGAAATTAAAGATGATATAGATCCAGCCACTGCTCGCGGGTGCACCATACCAATGCTGGCGAAGTTACTCATTACGTTAAATCCTTTGGGCACTGGATCATTCCAAAATGTTGTCGGGGTGGCCTGCGGATCAGGTACCCAGAGCAGTAGGCAGAGTGGCAGGTGTTAAAGGCAGACTTTTTTAATATTGCTGGAGTGCCAAACATGATGGGAGAAATAGACTCTACCTACTGTATGTAGCTCTAACAGCCCCCCTCAGACAGATAAATAGCATTGTGGAACAGGAAAAGCTTACACTCCGTAAATATTCATGTGGTGTGTCATGTGCACATGAAGATCTTGAATGTGGTCTCAAAGTTCCCAGGCAGCTGTCACGATTCCTATATCCTCTCCAACTCTGTACTCGGCTGTAGCTTTGCAGAGGGAAAGAACGGTGAAGATTGACTCCTGGGTAAGTGTTGCATAGGTGCATTGAAACTTTGGGGGGGGGGACCACTATATATTGCTGCATATTGTATAAGCTATTATATATTATACCATTATATATTTTGTTTTGTTTCATTTCTATGCATAGGTGATGCTGGATGTCGCATAGATGTATTGAAACTTTGGGGAAGGGGGACAGCTGTACATTTCTGCATATTATATAAGCTATTATACATATTGTACTATTATATACACTGCTTTGCTTCATTTTAATGCATAGGGGATGCCGGATATGGGTATAAGTCGTGGTCGCTGACTCTTCTGTTGTAACTGGATACATCTGTGGAGAGGTGCTACGATGAGGCACCCATCGCTACATGTTGTGTCATAGAGCACACCTTTGGGGTCCTCAAGAGTCGCTTCCATTGTCTGGACCATTCTAGGGGGCAATGCAGTATGCACCTGAAAAGGTTGGGGATATTGTCACAGTGTGCTCATGCTGTGCAACATAGCCTTGAATCACGGCATGCAAGGTGACATAGCTCCTGGTCTGCCACCAGAACCTCTCATCTGTGCCCCTGCTCCATCAGAAGCCACATGGGGAAATGAGATCTGAAGAAAGGTTATACAAGCTTCCTTTTCGTGACCTACATCATTCTCCATTTCCTGTTATGTCTCCTTCTTGTGCTTTAATAAAATAATGTTTTTCGGTGAGAATAGAAATGTGTGCAGCAACATGGGTGTGCAATGTGCATGCACATACCACACCTGTAGGCCTTTCTGTACCATGGCCTCCCCGTTTCCCTGCTCTGTGTATTGACATGTGAGTGGATCTTGGGTACATAGACAATGCACATATATGCAACATGCATGTACACATACGTTCTGTATGTGCGAGCTTAGAAACACTTCTGCAAAGAAAAATGGCAGCAACAGCAGCAGAGGCAGCAGCACCAACACATCCCAGGCAGAAGACTAACTTCCCCCTGGAGGACATGGAATTGTTGGCCATATTTATTGTGGTCAATGAAAAGTGCCTCTTCCCAAGGCCAGGAAGGAGGCACAATTATAGAATGATGAAGTGGCCCTGGAGGTGACTCCAATGCACCTTTAGTGAAGAAGCGAGGTTCCCAGGGAGGTGAGTGTTGTAGGGATGTAGGCAGCCACCTAGGCATGTCTTTTTTTGGGGTGGCTTACCAGAGCAGTCTATGGGTTGGTTGGGGCAGGGTTGATCTGCATATGCTGCTGCTGATAGAGATGTTAT
This sequence comes from Ichthyophis bannanicus, assembly GCA_033557465.1. Taxonomy (NCBI): domain Eukaryota; kingdom Metazoa; phylum Chordata; class Amphibia; order Gymnophiona; family Ichthyophiidae; genus Ichthyophis; species Ichthyophis bannanicus. Next base: position 174,953,782 of record CM066036.1, on the reverse strand, counting down.
ATTCTTGTCTTTCAGACTGAGGACCTCAAGAAAAAGGCCCATGAGTTGCAGAGGGATTGAGAATTTGTGGAGTGGGAGCGACTTAAGTGGGAGATCTTGCCAGGTATGCATCATAAATTGGGGAGGTTGTTGCACTCAGTCCAGTTTCTATCTCTCACACTGCTTTGCCTAGCTGGCATGTGCTTTTGTTTTCTTTTGGCAGAGCCCAATCCAAATGAGGAGGAAGAGGAGGAAGAGGAGGAACTGGGACCCCCATGCCACCCCCAGCCAAGGCAGGCACAACCTGATGCACCACCCCACCCCTCATGTCCCACCCCCTAAAGCCTCCTCCCCACCCCACTCCCACAGTCAGGGGTTATTCGATTCACCCCCCCCTCTTATACCCCACCCCCAGAGCTGGGGGTTATCCTGTTTTCCCCCCTTGTCCCCAAGGAAGGAGATTACAGGGAGCCTCGTGTTGTGTTATCTCCTTCTGGGCTGCCACCAGCTGTTGCAGCACAGGAGAGGCTTCACAACATGCTGGCAGACCTCCAGGGACAGTTGATGGCAATGGGCAATATGCTCAAGTGCATCATTAAGGATGTCAAACATATTGCCCAGCAGTTACTGACCTCAACTCAGTGATCCTCTTCCCCCTGGATTTATTTTTCTTTTTCCATTTTTATCACCCCTACCCCTCTACTCCCTCCCTCCCCTCCCCCCCCCCCCCCACCACCACCACTGTACATAAATTTATAAATAGTTTAGCATATATAAAATATTGTTTTCTACCATTACAGATTTGTCTTCCCTATTTCTCAATGCCATCCATAGTCATTATGTGGAGGGGTTTCAACCCTGTCCTCAGGCCAGACCAGGATGTGTGCATAACTGTCTCATGCATATCCATTGCGGTCATTCTGAAAACCTGCCTGACTGCCCAGGACTGGGTAAAGAACTTCTGGTCTACGTTAAGGGATGGGTATATGCACGGGGGTGATGGGAGGAGAGGCAGTTGTGGTGTGTGGGAGCAATCCAGATACTGCTATCTGCCACGCAGATGCAAAATACAACAGATTGACCACAAATATATTTAATAGAATAGAGGCAACCAAAATATATGTACACCATAGAACCAAAATATACATACTACTACTACTACTACATGGCACTGTACAGGCACATGTAAAAGACAGGCCCTGCTCATCAGAGTTTATAATCTAGTCAAGACAGACAACACAACAGCTAAGGACAAGGATACATCTAGGGAAATTGTAAGAGGGGAATATTCAGCCTGGATTTGAAAAAGGCCAGAGATGAAGCTTGACATACAGAGGCAGGTAGTTTGTTCCAAGCACAAGGAGCAGCAAGGTGAAAGGAGCAAAGTCTGGAGTTGGCAGTAGAAGAGAAGGACACAGATAGAAGGGATCTGCCAGAAGAGCGGAGTCCCCATGTAGGGCGAGATAAGAGAGGAAAGGTAGTGAGGAGGAGCAGCAGAATGAGTGCACTTATAGGTCAGAAGGAGAAGTTTGAATTGGATACAGAAACGGATAGGGAGCCAATAAAGTGATTTGAGAAGAGGGGTCCTATGAGCATATTGAGGCTGATGGAAGATTAACCTTGCAGCCGAGCTCTGAACAGATTGAAGGGGAGAGAGATGTTTCAGAGGGAGACGGGAGACCAGCAGGAAGAGGCTGCAATAGTCTAGACGGGAGGTGACTAAAGAGTGGATAAGTGTCTTAGTAGTGTGTTCAGAAAGGAAGGGGCAAACATACATTTGTTTTCTATGCAGAACTGAAAATGTAAAACTGCAAAACAAAAAAAGCGCAACACTAAACAACACTGGCTATATCCCGCCTAGAGGGATATTCAGCAGCACTAATGGGGGATTACTAGAGCCAGCCTCACAGGCCCCAACCCCGCAAGAATTCCCAAGGTAATGCTGCAGGTTGTACTCACTGGCAGGGGAGGAGGGCACCATCGAAGAGCCCCCAGAGGCAGACACTGCAATAAGAAATGGAAAAGGGACAGCTTTTAATTGAGCCAACTTCACAGTCCTCAGCATCTCACCAGTCCCTCCACCCCAGTACACCAGATACGTCTAGAGAGCTTGGACTTCTGACCCTGGGGTGGGAGCAGCATATTCTGCTAAGTCCATACAGCCAGACATACCATTGATTGTCTCTGACCTTATGATGGTCGCGATCAGCTGCTCCAGTGGTGTCAGCTCCCCCCCCCCCCTCATTCTGCCGCTGTGACTTTTTGATTGCTATCATTATTTTTTATTGGCAAACACACATCATGCCAGCGGTGCTTTAACTGTTTGGCCATGTGCATCTTCACCTCTACAGCTATTTTCCCCGCACAATTTAGCCCTTTGCTCTGCTGCAATCTTTACCACATATTGGTTGTGGTAATTGGCAGACACACGGCGATACAGCAGGTCCTTCCCCTCCTCAGAAAAGCATGCACTTTGCCTGGCTGCAGGTCTGTTCCATCTCACTTCCTGAACTGGAATCATGCTCCATCATCTCTCCCAACCATACAGTACAATTACAGTGCAATACAATACAATCTAGATCAACACAACAGATGGACAGAAGAAATGGCCACCTTGCTCCCCGGTGCACTCACAGCACTTTTACGTCTTTTCATCCCCTTTACAGCATTGTTGCAACGCTTTGTCGTTACATTATTATGTGATGATATACATGCTGAAGTGCGCATATGCCATGATGTCACTCTTATGCGTATAAAATGTGTCTGAAGTCAACGCACGCGTACAGACAAGCACCTGGAGCACTTCTATGGTTTTAGCATGCGTTGACGCTCCCTCCTTTTGCAGAAATTTTGCTCATATCTCATGCTTTATGCCAAAATTTTGTGCATACTTTATGCTTTAAGCTGTAGTTCTGTGCATATCTCATTTGCATAATCGTCTCTTTCTGCATACCGGTGCTGAAGTTTCATGCTATTGGGGCACTAAATAAACACATAAACAGCTAATAGCACACAACTTCAGCACTGGCTTTCTTCAGTCACCTGTTTATGCGGTTTCAACTATCCGCATAGTCGCTGAATATTGCCACTGTCTGGATAGCTGGGCCAGCCAGGGCTGAAGCCAGATATTCAGCTCCAGAGGATATCCAGATTCTGGCACTGAATATCTGCTTTCACTTTTGAATGTGGCAGCCAGACATTTTTAAAATGCTGACTGTCGCAGGTTGAATATCAGGCCTGTGAAGTCTATAGACAGACATATTCCAATCACTAAACTGAAAATAAATTTAAATGTTCTACCTTTTGCTGTCTGGCCATTTTATTCTCTGATCATGTTGATCCAAGTCTCTGACTTTTGCTTTCCTCGTCTTCTCTTAACTCACCCTCTAGCATCTCTGGTCCATCAGCCACTTCTCTTCCCTCCTGTCTTCTTCACTTACTTCCATGTCTGACATTGATGTTTTCCTTTCGGCTTTCTTCCATTTTTCTCTATCAACTCAGATTTCATTTCTCCTTCTTACAATCCAGTTCTCAATCTTCATCTTTTAACTGCAAGTTCCTACCACTGTTCAGCCTTTA